>CM077079.1:16288442-17527034 GCA_039513925.1 Platanthera zijinensis | reverse complement strand
CAACTCTCTCCCTCTTAAAAGAATTTCGTCCACGAAATTACCAAGTAAAGATATACAAAACCAACGAGTGTACCTGATGGAAACTCTGGGTACTCCCAAGCATGGTATGCTCCCGTTCCCAAGAGATCTCCTCACGACCGAAATTGTCCCAACAAACCTTGACCATCTTGATCTCCTTGTTACGAAGTCGCTTGACTTCAGAGTCCTCAATACGAACGGGCTTGACCCTCGTCGTCAACCCTTCGTCCACCGGTACTTGATCAACTGCGATCACCTGCGAAGGCTCTTGCACCGCCTTCCGCAACACTGATATGTGGAATACGTCGTGTAGACCACTTAACTCCACTGATAGCTTCAGACGGTAAGCCGCTTCACCAATCCGCTCTCGGGCTCAGCTTCTTCAAGCGTTGTACCCGTGAAACACCCTTGAACGGCTTTATCTTCAAATACACCCAATCGCCAACCGCGAACTCCACATTCCGGTGCTTGGCATTATAGTATTTAGCTTATCTATCCTGAGCAATCAGCAATGCTCCCAAATGGTTCGCACCAATGAAGTAGCGTTTTCCACCTCTTACTTTTTGTACAACCTTGCCTCACCCGTTTCTAGCCACGACAACGGCGTGCGACACTTTCTACCATATAAGGCCTCGAAGGGCGCCATTTGTATGCCCGCTTGGTAGCTATTATTGTGCGCAAACACCACCAAATACAGATGGTCTTCCCACTACTTTCTGAAGTCCAGAACGCACATGTGAAGCATGTCCTCCGTCGTCCTGTTTACCCTCTCGGTCTGCCCATCCGTCTGTGGATGAAATTCTGTGCTGAACTTCAACTTAGTTCCCAGCATCTGCTGCACCAACCTCCAGTCATTGGACGTAAAACGCCCATCTCTATCACCACGATGTTGCGGGGTACACCGTGCAGTCTAACAATGTTATCCACATATAGCTTCGCCAGTTTCTCCACAAAATCATCCTTCCTATGAGGAATGAAGTGCGACACTTTTGTTAACCGATATACGATCACCCAGATGGCGTCGTTTTCCTTCTGCGACCTTGACAAGCCATGCACAAAGTCCATCGAAATGTGTCGTCAAACTTCCACTCCGAAATAGGCAAAGATTTCAAGAAACCCCCTAGCTTTTGGCACTCTGTCTTCACTAAGGCGCAAGTCTGACATTTAGCCATAAATAGTGCCACATCCTTCTTGAGTCCTGGCCACCAGAACAACTTCTTCAGATCTCGGTACATCTTCGTGCTCTCTGGGTGAATTGAGTATTTGGTATGATGAGCCTCGCACATCAACTCCACCCGTAAATTACCCACATTTGGACGCACAAACGATTTTCTCCTTAGCAGTCCATCTTCAACTGAAAACTGGGAATTGACCCATCCGAAGCTGCATCCATGATCTCCTTCATGTTGCTATCCAATTCCATAGCCTGCCGAATCCGATCAGCCAGGTCATACTGAACTTCCATCTAGTTCAATAGCTTTGGCTCTAGTTTGCTTGTCAACACAACAGATGTCTAACGCCTCCAACTCCTGAATCAACCTCTCATCATGAACCGACAACCAGTTGGCTTGGGTGGGAGCCCTGTGACTCAACGCGTCCGCAACTACATTACCTTTTCCGGGGAACATAATGAATTTTGCCCAGGAACTCCATCCACCTCCATTGCCTCATGTTCAATCTTTCTGATCCAACAGGTATTTCAGGCTTTTGTGGTCGGTATAAATATCGACCTTTACGCCGTACAAATAATGCCTCCACGGCTTTAGCGCAAAAATCACGGCCGCTAACTCCAAGTCGTGGACCGGATAATTCCTTTCGTGCACTTTCAGCTGACGCGAGCCATACTCAATAACACTACCATGTTGCAGCAGCACGCAACCCAAACCACTGCCTGAGGCATCGCTGTATATCTCAAAACCTTCGGTCCCACTCGGTGAACTTAGCACCGGCGCCCTGGTCAACCGACTCTTCAACTCTTCGAACGCTTGCGCGCACTCCTGCGTCCATACAAACTTCTGATCTTTCCTGGTCAACATTATGAGAGGTAACGCTATCCGCGAGAAGTTCTCAACAAAGCGCCTGTAATAGCCGGCAAGCCCAGAAAACTTCGGACTTCCTCTACCGAAGACAACACGGGCCACTCCTGTATCGCAATAATCTTCGTCGGATCTACCGCAATCCCTTCACCACTGACTATGTGACCAAGAAACGCCACTGAGGACAACCAGAACTCGCATTTGGAGAACTTTGCGTATAGTTCGTTCCTCCTCAGCGTCTCCAAAACCAAATGTAGATGCTTGAAGTGATCTTCTTCGCACTGCGAGTACACCAATATGTCGTCAATAAAGAGACGATCACAAAATGGTCTAAGTACTCCCTGAACATCCTGTTCATCAGATCCATGAATACTGCTGGCGCATTAGTCAGCCCGAACGGCATGACCGTAAACTCAAAATGCCCATACCCTGTGTTGAACGCTATCTTTGGGATATCACTCTCCCGAATCCTCAGTTGATAGTAACCGGATTTCAGATCCAATTTTGAATATACCGACGACCGACTAACTGATCGAAAAGATCATCAATCCTTGGGATCGGGTATTTGTTCTTTTCCGTTAACTTGTTCAATTCTCTGTAGTCGATGTACAGTCGCAAACTTTCGTCCTTCTTCTTAATAAAGAGGACCGTGCGCTTCAAGGCGACGAACTTGGGCACACATACCCTTGCTCCAATAACTCCTCGAGTTGAACCTTTAGCTCTGCCATCTCCTTAGGCACCAACCTTTAAGGAGAGCATGACACAGGTTTGGCACCTAACACTAGCTCGATTGTGAAATCGATCTCTCACTACGGTGGGGCTCCGGGAAGATTGTCTGGGAATACGTCGGGGTACTCGCATACCACTGGGATACTACCCAAAGTGGGTTGAGGCTTTACAGCCTCCACTAACGTGAAGAACAGCTCTGCGCCAGCACGAACTGCCTTGACCACCTGAAGAGCAGACATTATCGTCTTGCTCGACCCCTTCAGTCCCGCAAACGTTGTCTCCTGCCCAACACCCGTCTTGACTTCCTTACGGTTGCAATCTTCTATGAATGCCTTCTACTCCGAAAGCCAGTCCATACCGAAGATGACGCCGAACTCTACTAGCGGCAGTCAGTAACGACGCTAGTAAGTCGAACTCCTGACTTCTAATACGGATCTTTACGGCACATACTCTGTCCGCATACATAGAACACCCATTCGGCAACAACACGTCCAATTTGTCCCTCGTCATCGAAGAAGGGACTCCGATGCGCGATATGAAACCTTCGGACAAAAAGGAGTGCGAAGCTCCCGTATCGAATAGTGTTCTTGCCGAACTATCGTAAATCAGAACAAAGCCTATACAAACAGTAATAAGCTAAAAAGCACTAGCTAACAGTATTTAAAGCTAACTTGCTATAAATTTAAACCGTACATGTCACCACGTCTGCCTGTTTGATGGCCTCCTGCTGGCCCAGATTATAGATTCTTGGTTGAGTCAGAGCATAATGGGATGCGGTTGACTCCACCGCCTTGCCTTTTTCTTCATAGGTTGCTCCCTAATTCCTCTCGGACTTTGGAAGTCTGCTCCAACAGTCGCGGGCAAAGTGCACCGTCTTCCTACAAGTAAAACAAGCGCTCGGGGTTCGGTTGGTAGTTGCCCCCGAGGCACCGAAGAAGGGCTGGACCCGGCGTCTTAGCCTTCTTATTCCACCTGCGGAAATCAGATTTTGAAGACGGCACCTTGAATTCTGACTTCCTAACACCGAAGTATTTCTTCGCCTGAACATTCTTCATGTCTTTCTCCAAAGACCGGGCCGTGTTGACCAAGGTCAGGAAACCCTGCGTCATCGGTCCCGAAAGTAGTAGTCTCAAGTCATCCCTTAAACCTTCGTAGAATCGGCTTGTCTTTCGCTCCTCATCAGCGAAGGTAGCACTTGCATACCGACCTAAGCGAGTAAACTCGTGGAGATATTGATCCACGCTGCTCTCACCTTGTACCAGCTTCTGGAACTCGTTTTTCATTGCTATCCTCTGAGCCGAGGGGAGGTAGCGAGCCAAGAACAGTCTCGAAAACTCCTCTATCGATGCATCAATAAGCTGTCTACCCCTAAGATGGTGTAGCTCCAAGCTTCCAACCATAGTCTTGCGTCACCATCCAGCAAGAACGTGGCAATTATGGTCTTCTGCCACTCTTCAGACTCAGTAGCTATCAGCACTCTCTTAATTCTGGAGAGCCAATCATCTGCTTGAGTTGGGGTTCCCATCCCCGAGAACACTGGAGGGTTGAAGCCCATCACGTGCTTAAGTTGTTTCTCCGTTGCTCTCCTAAGCAACATTAGCTCCACTACCACCTGCACCACTCTCTTTGGCTCCGCTGCTGGAGTGGTACTTGCTCCACAGCAGGGGAAGGTTGTTGCGCCTGTCTCGCAGGTTGCGCATTAATCATTGCAAACACTACCTCCGCTACCAATTGAATGGTCTCAGCCGAAGGAGGTGTTGCCGGCGCATCATTTGGTGCGCTGCTTGCCTCAGAAACTGGACGTTGTGACGGCCCAGCACCACACCTGGTCACCTATAATCGTATAAAGCACTGTTAAGCGACCAAACAACATTGCAAAAAGCAATTATAGGAACACGCAGGTTCCTCAAACATGTGTATTTTCATTCCTAAGTATACATTCATGGGTTCTTTTCATGTTATAACGATGACCCACACGCATGTGCTCACCACCCCTTAAAGGGAATTCGCCCACGAATTCATTTAATCCTGACCGAAATCGGTAGTCTGTAACACCCCTATCCGTCACATAGCATATAGCAGTAGGTCCGGTCGGGGCCCGACGCCATATACCACGGACAGACCGGTGGGTTACTCAATGAAACCATTCAACCAATACACACGTCCTACATAGAGTATCTAGCGGAAGCAATTTATTAAGTTGCACAAGTAAGAACCCAGCCACAGGCACGAATGTCCACTAACAAAACCCAATAGGAATGAACTACATAATACACAAAAGTACTGGCCTTATGTCCTTACAAGAGTTCACAATAATTAAACAGTGTCTTACAAACTACGGCTCGCAGGCCGGCCATACATGATTTAAATAAGTAAACAAACAAGGCATTTGAGGGTCGGCTCAACAACTTGGGCTTTGGCCCACTATTTGTCGCTCGACTCCGCAGCACCTGCAAGCACAATTCACTTTAACGGTGGCAAACAAGAATAACGGTTAGTAAAGCTGACCAAATTATAACGATTCTGCCCCCAAACTCGGGGCGGCAAGCTTCTTCCCTGCACTTATTAGCATAGCAAGTAATATAGTGAATAAGCACATCATCACAGGTGCATGCTCACACGGCCACACACCCCGTGCTCTCAGGGCACTAACTCGGTGAACCCGGTCATAACCACGGTCTCACCACCATCCCTTGGACGGCAAATCTCATGAGCATTTAGCCTTTCCGACCTAAGCCTAAAGCTCGCATGACTATGCCAGTGTCCAGTCCCTTTTTCATGTATCTGTCACCAAACCACGTCCGTTTCCACTTGCCCGTTGCTCACTCCACCTAGTCACTTTAAGACGTACGTGCAGGCCAAGCTTCTCCCGGATCCCATATTTGATCACACAAGCACATAACCCAGTTATGTTCAAGGTTGGCTCCCTGGCCACCAAGATGGCAGAAATGTGTTTCCGCCCAGTTTTCCCGGGTGCGCCTGGGGTTAATCCCCAAGGATCCCTGCTGCAATCTACCATGTAGAACCCAAAACAATACAAGGCACGGAGTCTTCTCCGGCCAATAATGCATAGCAAAAACATCACTGATCCAGACCAACATGTCTGGGTAGGCTTCACACACCATGTCTATGTCCGTACTACGATTCCGGACTCTAAACAAATGGGGACTTTACATATCTACTCCAAGGAACACCGCAACTCACCGCACACTCGCGAGAGAGGGTTTTCCCTATGCAAAAGAAGAAGAGCTTCACATGCTCAAGATGAGAATCGTTACCCTAGCGTTCCTCTTCAGCGCCATGGAAAACTACGCGGATGAAAAGCACCGCGATGATCTTGACTCCGCAGATCTGGGCTCAGTTTGCGATTTGGCGCTCTGAATCTCCTCCGGCGACCGGATCTCCCTCTTCCTTCTTCCTCCTTGCTCTCCCTTCTCTCTAGGATTTAGAAAGAGAAAACCCAAATAGAATGAGGGTTTCTAAGCCCTATTCCCGGTATATCTCAGCAAGAACAGCCCTTAACCGTTGGATCCCCAAATAAGGAAACAGGATGGCCACGATTCGCACTTAAAATGAAGTTCCTGGACCGAACATGACTTGCGACACGCCCGTGTCCAAGGATGTGTGCCTCAATCGACACCCAAAACCATCGCATCCCGAAAAGAATACGGGCACTCGACACGCCCGTGTCATCCAGTACACGCCCGTGTAGCTGGGTGTGTTCCTCCATTGACACAGGTCCAAAATGTCCAGAGCACGACACAGCCATGTGACACACCCGTGTCACGTGCCGTGTGCTAGACATGACCTAGGACACGCCCGTGTCCTAGGCCGTGTAGCTCCCTCAGCACAAACCCGCAAACTTCCCGAGCAGCACACGACCACTGACACGCCCGTATGTCAGGCCATGGCCCTCACTCAACGATCGTTGAGTGGAAAGCTTTGAGTGGCTGACACGCCCTGGTACATGCTTGTGTCCCAGGTCGTGTTCACTGCCCCAACGACTGCTGACTGGAATTTCGTAGACCACATGACCATCGCCGAACTCGAGCATGACACGCCCCGGGACACGCCCATATCCCAGGCCGTGTGACCTCTACCAAATCCCAGATTTGGCTCAAAACACCACCTGTCACTCTTTTGAGTTTCGGGGCATTACAAAGGACACTGGTAGCGACACGGGCGTGTCCCTACCCGTGCGAATGTCTCCAAGAAGCCGGATGTGTTCCCCGAGCAGGACATGGGTGGGACATAGGCATGAACACGGCTGTGTCACGTGGACACGGGTAGATACAACGGCGCTTCCCTACCCGTGTTTGTGTGTCCAAACGGCAAATGAACCGTCGACGACGCTTCGCCCGAGCAGGACACGGGCGTGTCCCTACCCGTGTTGGTTCTATATATATAGGAATTCTGAAACTTGGCCATTTTTCATCTTCTTTCCAAGCCATTTCTGTGGAGAGACTGGTGTTGGAGCCAACCTTCATCCGTGAAGAACCACCGTCGTCGAGGAGGAGAAGATGTCGTCGAGAAGGGTGACGAGATCCTTTGCCAGAAATGGTGGAAATGACGGAAACGAGGTGAGCTTCCTCTCCTCTCCCTTGGTGCTAGATCTGTAGTTATTTCTAGGGGAGATGTCGACTCAAAAGAGTCTAGACTTGTGAGATGATGATTTCCTTAGGTAGAGGCCATTCTAGGGCTTGTGCTCTATGGATAGTGGTGTCTTCAACCTCTCCTTCCTTCTATGTGAAGATGATGGATGGTTTCATGAAGAGAAATGGTCTTATGATGGTGAATAAGGGAGGAGGAATTTCTGATGTGAATTGGAAGATCGGCTAGAGGAGGAAGATGAACTGATGTCGTTCATTCCGCCTTAAGATGCGTGCAGAAATCTATGTTCTGCACGCAGCGATCTTCGTGGACATTTTCAGGTATGATATGGCCAGACCCGGGCTCCCTACTAAACACAAAAGTCGTAGGCCTTGGAGAGACCTTTCCAACGAGTGGTTACACGTCTTCAGGCGAAGTCTGTAGCAATGGAAAAGTCTGCTCGAATTGGATGGTTGCCAAGTTAAGTGTGCAGAAACTGTATATGTACGCAGCAGACTTTGAAGCCAATTTCAAGCATGATACAGCCATATCCTGGCTTCCGACTAAACACGAAAGTCGTAGCCCTTTGAAATACCTTTCCAACGAGGGGTTAAACGTTTTCACCGGATTCCTATAACATAAGGAATCCCCATTTGAATTTCTGAACTTTACTCATTTCTTACACGTTTTGTTCTCAGGTTTAAGTATGTCCATGGTAGGAAGTGGTAGAGGGATTTTTGTGAGTAGTTGGATTGATCCTATGTAATCAAATGACGAAGTGAAACGTACTAGATCAAAATTATTTGGTTGATAGATCCTTAAGTGAACTAGTGGGTAGACGAGTTGGATTGTATAAACAAACAAGTTTTGTGAACCGATAAAGATGAGCTTGATACTAGCAATGCGATGAATATTGTGTGGAAGAGGATTGAATAAGGTTAGTGCATGAAAATGTGGAAGAGTTGATAGTGCATGAGTGTTGGCCGCACTTGATCGATTGGGTTGATAAGGGACTCGGTGAGGAGCCCTTTTGAGCTATTGAGCTCGAGATATGAGATTACATGCGGTGTGAGTTGACATGTGGTATCGTAATCCTGGGTTAAGGATAGTGTGGCAGGTCTACGGGCTCGCCAGTCATCACACCGACGGGAGTTGACGGTTAGACCTTGGGTGGTTGGGCTTGGTCCTCGGTGCTCATTCCCGGGGTTCCTTCCGTGCAAAGTGAACGGTTGGGCTTGGTCCTCGTGCTTCTTCTGAGGCTCCTTCCGGTCACAACATAGGCCAGTTCGGGGCTTGGTTCTCAGTGCACATCTACCCGAGACTCCCGCTGAGCTGTAGTACGCTTGTGAGCTCTGTTGTTGTGTTCTTAGCGTTGAGGCGTACGGAGGCCTAGGCTAGGTAGTGTGGATGCCAGCCTAGTAGTACAGATGCCCGCTCTACTGTCACTGTCTGGTCATGATGGATGACGCTTGAGAGGTTAGCTACCTGCTCGAAAATTGGGAACCACAAGTCTGTGTCGACATAGCAATTGGTTGAGCTTGATCATGGGTGAGTCCCTACCCGTGTGAATGTATCCAGGAAGCCGACCGTGTTCCCCGAGCAGGACACGGGTGGGACATGGGCATGAATATGGCCATGTCACGTGGACACGGGTAGAGACACGGGCGTATCCCTACCCGTGTTTGTTTGTCCAAACAGCAGACGAACCATCGACGACGCTTCGCCCGAGCAGGTCACGTGGACACGGGATGAGTTACTTTATTGTTAAGTCGGTCCTTAACTTATAAGTTTGTATAAGCATTCTTATAAGTTAGGTTACTTTCCTGTTGTAGATTTATATGCTTAGATGGATTGACTTCTATTTATATTCTTGGTTGGGTTCACATTGAATGATATTGGCCGGCAGAATAGGCGTCTTGAGGTACAGGTTAGCCCGTATGTTAGCGCTACCGCAAGGCGGCTGTTCTGTGCATAAGACTCACCTCGTGTCGTGTTTTCTGTTCCGGGAGGGGGGTCTTATAGTTTGCCTATTCGTCTAACCGCGCGGCATGTGGGGCTTGTATCTGTAATTATTTAGTCCCACATTATCTATTTGTAATCTCTCACATCTCCTCCATTCTATATAAAGGGAGGTCATACCTTTGTAATACTCACTTCTTTGGATAATAAAAATTTATATTATTCCAATTTCCAGGTTTTTACTTGTCTGTTCGCACATGGTATCAAAGGACTCGATCTTTTTTGTCGGACTCAGTGCCTTCCTTTGTCTGCGCGGTTTGCCTTCCTCTTGTGGTCTGTTCGTGTGGCCTATCTTCTCTTCTTTGTCGCTGCCCTTTGTGTGTATGGCCTCTCTTCTCTTACTCCATCTTACCTTATATCTGAGACCTGTTTTCGCGGTTTGTCTACCTATTCTATGTTCGTGCGGTCTCTGCCCTGTTCGCACGACCTGCTTGCCCTTCTTGTGAACTCCTTCCAGTTCGCGCGGTCTTCTATTTGCGTGGCCTTCTCTCTAGCCGCACGACTTCTATCCCTCTGTTGTGTTCTGTTTCTTGGTCGTGGCCTTCCTTGCCGTTAGTGTATTAACATTGTGACCGTTGCAGAACCTCCTCTTGTGTCCGCTGCGACTACTGTTCTTTAACTGTTGCGACATCTTCTTGTTCTCACGGACTTCTTTTGTACGCGCGGTCTCTACTGCTCCCTGTTCGCGCGGTCTGTTCTTCTACTGGCGCGGCTTCTTGTCTCTTCTCTGCCATGGCCCTTTCCGATACCTCTACCACCACCACTACTCCCATTGTCAATTCCTCCTCCTCCTACTCTCCTCCGGAAACCTTGTCACCATCTCCAAACTCATCGGTTCCAACTACCCGAAATTGGAGTGTCTCCTTCACTTTTATTCTTCGCTCCCAACGCAAACGTTATCATCTCACTGATGACCCTCCTCCTCCCACTTCTGCTCAGTTTGACGACTGGGATTGCTAGCGACGCGCTTGTGCGTTACTTGGCTAGCTAACAGCCTTTCAGATGAATGCCTTCCCATCATCCGTCAAGATGAGACGGTCAAGACAGCTTGGCTTCATCTTACTGCGCTATACTCGAAGGGGGCTCAGACGTCCGGCATCTATACTCTATATGCGGACCTATTTTCCCGCCCTTCCATGTCTCTTGCTGCTGCCTATCAACAGGTTCAGGCTCTCGGGGCTAAGATTCTTCAGAATTTCCCTTTCTCTGCGGATTTGGCCGAGCAGCACAAGCACTTCCAGGAGCTTCTGGTTGTATGTTATCTTCTGCGACTTCCTGAGTCCTATGACATGATCCGCCAGCAAATTCTGGGCGAGGCGGACTCTCCCACCTTGGATACCACTGCTACACGCATTGCCGCAGTTACCTCTCTACTTAAGCATCCTCTTCTGTCCTCTCCTCCGGACAACTATGCTCACCAGACTCAACAGAGTGGATCTGGTAGCCGCAACCACCATTCCGGCGGGCGTGGTCCTTCTCGCTTCCTCTTCTCTCACTATGGTCGCACCGCGCATACCGTGGATCGCTACTGGATGAAACATCCACATCTTATCCCCTCTGGTGACTCTTCCACCTCCTCCTCAAAGCCTTCTGCCTCGATGGTCACGTCATCAGGTAGTGCCCACGTGGTTACTCAAGGTAAATAGCTAATAGATTCTAGTGTGACTAATCACATGACGGGCAATCATCAGTGCTTTTCTCTCCTAGAAACACATGATCAGTTGCCCCTGGTCCTCATTGCAGACGGATCTCCCTCCCCATTCCATGGGACGAGAGTAGTTCATGTCACTCCGTCTCTTAGCTTGGCGGACACTCTCTATATGCTCAAGTTTCCCTGCAATTTATTGTCGGTTACCTCTTTATGCAAGCAACTTCAGTGCTCCATCACATTCACTCCCGCTTCTTGTTATTTTCAGGATCTGAGCTCCCAACGGACGATTGCTATTGGGACTAAGAGCGGTGGCCTCTACTTCCTCGATAACATTTCCGCTTTGTCTGCCTTCTCCACCTCCTCTACAGATTTTCTACAGTGGCATCTCCTCCTTTGTCATCCTCCTCCACGGCTTCTTCGTCAGCTTCTGCCCCACCTCCCACTGCACAATTCTCCTCTCAACTGTGATGCTTGTCAGCTTGGCAAGCATCACCGTTCCTCCTTCCCTCTGAAGCAATGTCGTGGCTCCACTCGTCCGTTTGATTTCATTCACTCCGATATCTGGGGTCCTACTCCTACCCTCACCGTTGGTCGGGGTAGTTCTTATTTTGTTACCTTTATTGATGACTTCTCTAGATGTACTTGGGTGTATCTCTTACGAGATCGCTCTAAATTGTTCAATGTATGGACATCTTTTTATAATTTAATTCAAAATCAGTTTGGTGTTTCAATTAAAATATTTTGCTCTGATAATGCCAAGGAGTATATTAGTCGGGTTTTTTCCTCTTTCTGTATGCAGCATGGCATTGTTCATCAAACTAGTTGTTTTTATACCTCACAACAAAATGGAGTGGCGGGACGCAAAAACCGTCACCTCCTTGATGTCGCTCTCACTCTAATGATGAAGATGCATGTCCCTCGCTCCTATTGGGGCTATACGGTTCTCATTTCATGTTATCTCATCAATCGCCTTCCCTCCACGGTTCTCTACGGTCAAACCACATTCTCCATTCTCTATCCGGGCAAGGCTCCTTTCCCTCTCCCTCTAAGTATCTTTGGGTGCATAGCCTTTTGTGCACGCTCCCTCCGCCACTCGTGACAAACTCTCTCCTCGCTCCACCAAATGTGTCTTTCTGGGTTACTCTACCACTCAGAAAGGCTATTGTTGTTTTGACCTCATTCTTCGCAAGCAGTTCGTCTACTCCGACATAACCTTCTTCAAGAATGTTTCCTATTTCTCTGACGACTCCTCTCTTCTTCCTGCATCTTCTGATTCTTATACTGTTCCCTCCAACCATTTGACCCCTACCGAGGTTTTTCCACCTCCATCGTCTCCTCCTTTATCTTCACCTTCTTTATCTCCCTCTTCTCCACAATCGTCGCTCTCTACTCTAAGGTCAGCTCTCTCCGCCACGGATGCTCTGGATACTGAGGAACCCACTGACCTAGATCTTCACGTTGTTCTTCGCAAAGGGGTGTGGGCGTGTACCCAGCACCCACTTACTGTTGTTGTTTTCTATGATCGTCTTACCCCTACTCGCAGGGCTTTTGCACTGGCTATCTCTGCCACTGCCATCCCCCGTTCCTACCAGGAGGCCCTTATTGTTCCTCATTGGAAGTTGTCATGGATGAGGAGATTACTACTCTCATTGAACGGGGTACGTGGGACCCTTGTTCCTCCTCCCTGCGACATAGATGTTGTTGGATGTCGTTGGGTCTTTGTGGTGAGGTTCAATCTGTACGGCAATGTGGATTGTTATAAGGCCCGTCTTGTTGCTAAAGGATTTACACAGACGTATGGTGTTGACTATTTTGACACCTTCTCTCCAGTTGCTCGTCTCAACACTATCAGGGTCCTCCTCTTTGTGGTTGTTAATAGGGACTAGTCCATTTCCCAACTGGATGTCAAGAATGTCTTTTTATATGGGGATCTTCAGGAGGACGTCTACATGGAGAAACCTCCAGGGTATGTTGCTTAGGGGAAGACACAGGTATGTCGGCTTAAGAAGGCTATCTATGGCCTAAAGCAAAGCCCTCGGGCTTGGTTTGATAAGTTTAGCGGGATTATGGTGGTAGCGGGTTTTACGAGAAGTTCTGTCGATCACTCTTTATTCGTTCGCAAAACCTCCCTGGGTCTGGTGGTTCTTGCGGTATATGTGGATGATATCCTTCTCACTGAAGATGACCAGGCTGGGATAGCCCTGACAAAGAAGCATCATCGTCAACACCTGGTCACAAAGTATATGGGCTCTCCAAAATACTTTCTGGGGATAGAAATCTCTCGGAAGCCCAATTCCTTAGTTCTCTCCCAACGCAAGTATGCTCTTGATTTGCTAAAAGAGGCAGGGTTGACTGGGGCTAAACCTACCCGATGCCCCGTGGCGACTAGAGAAGATAAAACCTGGACGGATGACTCTCCTCCTCTTTCAGATGTTACAAGGTACAGACATCTAGTTGGTAAACTCATCTATCTCACGGTGACCAGACCTGACATCTCCTATGTTGTATGCAAGGTTAGCCAATTCATGCAAGCCCCTAGGGAGTGTCATCTTCAGTCTACCCTGAGGATATTGGAGTATGTTAAATCAGCACCTGGGAAAGGACTACTCTTTCAGAAGAATGGTCATTTAAGGATTAAAGCATACTCAGATTCGAGCTATGCTGATGACAAAGGCGACCGCAGGTCAACATCGGGCTTTTGCACCTTTGTGGGGGGAAACCTTGTGAGCTGGAAGAGCAAGAAACAGTCTGTTGTCTCCAAGTCCAGTGCAGAAGCAGAATATCGAAGTATGGCGTCGACTACATGTGAGTTGAAGTGGTTACGGGCTCTCATGATTGACTTAGGAGAGATCTACAACCATCCTCTACCTATGTTTTTGCGATAACAAGGCCGTCATTTACATCTCCAAAAATCCAGTCTTCCATGAGAGAACAAAGCACATTGAAGTTGACTGCCACTTTATTCGGGAAGAGATTTTGAAGAAATAAATTTGCACTCCGTTCGTCACCTCCGATAAAGAGTTGGAGGATATCTTCACCAAGCCGGTGTCCGCCTCCTGTCTTCACATTTGCGACAAGCTGGGCATGATCGATATATATGCTCCAGCTTGAGGGGGAGTGTTGCAATATGGAGATCGGACGGTCTGGCGGTCTGACTCTGGCGACTTGGAGACCGGACGGTCTGGCGGTTTCTCTCCAGCAGGTTGGTAGCCGGACTATTGTTTGATTGGTGTCCAGGCGGTCTGACGGTTTGTCCCAGGCGACTTGGAGATCGGGCGGTCTGGCGGTCTCCTATGGCGGCTTCGTCTCTCCTTCTGGTGGTTGCCGGGCGGTTTGCCTATTCGTCTAACCGCGCGGCATGTGCGGCTTGTACCTGTAATTAGTTAGTCCCACATTGCCTATTTGTAATCTCTCTCAACTCCTCCATTCTATAAAAAGAAGGTCATACCTTTATAATACTCACTTTTTTGGAAAATAAAATTTTTTATTATTCCAATTTTTTACTTGTCTGTTCGCACACCTTGTAAAAATTAGCTTTCTGATTTCTCACACAACCCTCAATGGCCTAGCAACATTTAATCACGAATTTGAGATGAAATAAAAGAAATATAATTTTATTCAAAATTAAATAATGGTTTACAATAACAAAACTGGATTTCCGTGGGGCCGGAGATCGAAGACGATGAATCAAACAATCTTTTGATTTCTATACCGACCCTCCCAGGATCAATTTGCTCTCTTTTCTTCCCCAAAAGAATGACGAGCCGACTCTTCACTTTCCTCCCAGGAAGGGTCTTAGAGCCCACCAGATGTCTCAGATCTAGACGTCCTCCCAGGACGATTTCTCGCAGATTCATCCTAGAAATCCGACGGCCTCCCAGACCGATTTCTCACAACCTCAGACTGAATAAAAAAGTGAAAAATATAAATACGAATAAAAAGAGTTTGAAATTATTGATCCCTTAAAATAAAAAATCCTTCGTAGAACGGTGCGCGTTCGAGGCTTCTGAATGTCGTCTTTCGTGCACTCGATCAACCGTTGATGGTCGTTGGAGACTACGCTCTTTGAAGTTCTTCGATCACGAACGGGAAGGAGAAATTTCATTTTTTCCTTGCTTGTAGACGGTGGTTCGCACCAACAGAGGCGATAGTCGAACCATAGGCTTGTAATTCTTCTCCTTATCTCAAAAAAAGAAACGCGCGTTTTTATAGTCTCATTATAAATAAGCTATCACTGGCGGTAAAGCTAGCGTCTGGCGGTAGGTCTTCTCACGCGGTGTCGCCAGCTGTCCATTAAATTAGAAAAAATATCCAAAATAATATTCACACCACTTTTGGATACCGCGACGCGGTACATCTAACGCCCGACGGTAGCGTTTCTTCTCGACGAATAGACTCGGCGATCGTCAAAATGGCTAGCGGACGGCGGTAAGTCACAAAGAAGACTCTTTGTGCACAACAATAATTCTTCAACGCTAGCGTCAGTGGTAGCGCTAACGTCCGGCGGTAGGTCATAGAAAACTTTTGTTCTTCAAACTTGTACATTTGCACACTATACCCAACACAAGTATGATCAAATACAACTTGAGATTTGATATTGTCGAACTAAAGAGATGTGCATCATAGGTTCCATCAAGGTTCTTCATCACCTCCACCCAGACGAACCCCGATCCTCCAAAAGCACGAGTAGACAAAAGTTCTTTGTCACCTCCACCAGATGGACCCCAATCCTCCTGAGGCATGAAAGAACAACAGTTCTTCGCCACCTCAATCCAAACGGGCCCTGGTACTCCTGAGGCGCAGACAAACAAAGGTTCTTCTCCACCTCCACCCCGAATGGACTCTGGTCCTCCTAAGGCACGTGCAAACAAATGTGCTTCGTCACCTCCAGCTGGATGGACCGCGGTCGTCCTGAGGCACGAACGAACAAATGTTTTTCTCCACCTCCACCCGGACAAACTCCGGTCCTCTTGAAGTGTGAACAAACAAATATTCTTCACCACCATCACCCGGACGGAGCTCGGTCTTCCTAAGGCGCAGGCGAACAAAGGATTTCTGCCACCTGCACCCGGACAGACCTTGGTCCTCCTAAGGCACGAGCGAACAAATGTTTTTTCCACCTCCACCAGGACGGTCCCCAATCCTCCTAAGGCGTAAACGAACAAGGGTTTTTTGTCACCTCCACCTGGACAGACATCAATCCTCCTAAAGCATTAACGAACAAATTTTCTTCGCTCCCACCATCCGAACGGATCCAGGTCTTCCTAAAGCACGAACGAACAAATGTTTTTTGTCTCCGCCATCTGGACAGACCCCGGTTCTCCTAAGGCGCGGACGAACAGAAGTTCTTTGTCACTTTCACCTGGATGGACCCAGGTCCTCCTAAGGCATGAGTGAACAAAGATTTTTTGCGACCTCCACCCGGACGGACCCCATTCCTCCTAAGGCGCAAATGAATAAAGGTTCTTCGCCACCTCCAGCTGAACGGACCTCGGTCCTCCTACGGCACGAACGAATAAATTTTATTCACACCCTCCATCTGAACGGATCCAGGTCCTCCTGAAACGGGAACGATTAAAGATTTTTCATCACCTCTCAAACAAACGGAACCCGAGTCCTTTCATTCTAGGTCAAGAACGGACTCTGATTTCATCCACACCGCTAATGCGACAGGAGAAAATGTTCCTAATACTAACGCGCGACGTCAATTGCCAAAGTATGCACACGGCGCAGATGCAACAAAGTACACCCCCGACCTTAACACTATCTTTCGGGGCATTGCATGTTTAAGGGGCAGAACACCCTCGCATTTGTCACAATGCACGGAGCCTTCCTGCCAAGTGCAAGGCATAGCTCAATAACGCTCATCCTACTGTGACGGACCTACCTTTGTGACCGCCGCCTCAGGGCACACTCAGCCATCCAGTACTGCTCCATTCCAAGACCTCAGGGCTCTATGTGCTCCGCGATCGTGAAGGTTCACATCATTCTGATATCCTGAGGCTCAGATGCCATCACAACCTCCGTTTTAAAAGACACCGTCTCAACTTTCGATAAGAATAGACACCAAGTCTTTCTAGCTTCCGCGTGAAAATGAACGTCAAATCCTTCTGCATCTCCTAGTAAGTACGAACCCGCTATCCTGAAAAAAGGGGCGAAACAACCCGGTCACGTCCAAAAATTCTCCACCAGGGCTAACGCCCCGCAGCAGCAATTCAAGCTAGCAGTGTCATACTCGCGCGTCCATATAAGGGGGAACATGGGAAGCAACACGCTTCAGCACCAGCACAGCGCACGAACGCAAAGTAGGAGGACGTCCTTGTGACATGCCATATAACAAGCAAGTGCGACACACGAGCAATCAACCTGCAGGACATGCAGGCTAGGCGTCCACCGTAGAACCTTCAACTCACAAAGTCAACACTGAGTCATGTTAAGACACCAACGCCCCCGCAAAAATGCCACAAACAACAAGATAGTCAAGCGAAGAATCACGATCCCAAGGTGAAAAGTTAAGAAAAATTTCTGAACTCGTCGCTTCACGGTTCACGACCAATTGAAATTTGAGGGCATTTAATGGGATTCCCCCTGAATTTTCTAAGTCAAACCGGCAAAACCACAACCGAGTATTCAATTAATGCGACCCAAACGAGCAAGCCGCACAACACCCACATGAGCGCGGCAGGTGCGGGCCTCGCACAAGCGCAAGCCCTTCCCACGTGCAACGGAATGCGCCTCGCGCACACACAAGCGACAGCACACGACTTGTGTGCGCTACACGCACGCGCAGCAGCTCCCATTGCACACGCACTCCCCACACGCACTCCCCACACGCGCGCCACCGTCGGCCGCCATTGGGCAACCTGCCCTTTCCGCCTAAGCCGCTCGAAGGGCACTTCCATTATTTCCTAAAAATTGGTGATCTGGGTGACCGTAATGGGACGACGTCATTCGCCAACACAAAATCCACTCCAACACAATTATCAGCATGTCCCTCCAGAAAACTATAAATAGACTCTCAGACCCTCATTTGAAAGCAACTCTAGAGGCTAGAGAGAGCTCTGAAATTTTCCGGCGAGAACATGAGACTTAGATCGTTCCTTCGCTCAGAATTCGCTCTTCTCCCTCTCTAGGTCTTTTAGCGCTCAACGCTCGACAAAAACTTAGCCAATTTTTCACTCCAGAGGAAGCCGCAGCAGAGCGCTCCTTTGGACGCTCTCATCAGAGCATTGTGGACTTTATTTATTTTTTGTTCTTGTATTCAAAGCTTTGTAACAGAGAAGGAACGTGTAACCCTCGGAGGAAACTCTAAATCTTGTAAATTCAACGAAACAGTGAATTTTGGTCCGGCACAGATCCGATCACGTGATTTTCACCATTTCCGAGTTTTTCACGTCAAAATAAATATCTTGTCATTTGCTGTTGTTTTTCATTAACTATTTGTGCATTCAATCCAACTCCGAACTGGGTGACCGAGGAAAAACTGGGTGACCGGCAACGAGCGAGAACCATATTTGTGTGCTACTTGTTCTTTCCCGTTGTGTTATATGTATTATGACAAACTACCGGTGGTGCGAAACAATTGCAAGGAATCACCATGAGTCCTACAGTAAAACAAGTTCCAGACTAACATAAACTCACATCACAACATTGTAGAGGATGCTACCATTCTAAATGAAAAACAGAATTCACCGTTAACACGCAGTTTAGTCTGTCATTCTTCGCGCCCAAGAAGGATTTACTCATAATTTTACATTCAGCGCCGCTTCATGGCTGCACGAACTTGCAAACAGAACCCGCGAGGCCTCGAATCGCCAAAAAATCAAACCTGCTGTAACTATCGAAACACAATGGTCAGGAAAGCAACATTAAATAATAAATAATCGTAACTAAAATCACATGGAACAGCACCAGAAACAGTTTGAAATAACGGTCGAAATTTAAAATTCATCAGAAACTTTCAAGTGATATAAGATGAACAAGTAATTGTTTGTCCAGGAGAATTCTGTAGGCAGGGGAATGCATCTAGTAAGAGAATTAATGGAGTGATATGGTTTACATCTTCACGAGCTCTCTTGAGTGCCTCCGGCGGACTCTCTTCGAGCCTTCAAAGCGAATTTGGCGAACAGCGAGTTCTGTGCAAAGATGTAAAGACAGAACAAGCACAATCCTGCGCAAGAAATCACTTGTAAATCAGCTAAACTTTAGCCGGGATTAATAAGTAAATGAGCAGAGATATATTATGTTTGTGCTATTCACTTGCAAATTACAAAATATATATAAAATAATAAAGGCACATAAACACATGGCATACCTATTATTGTTATTATTTAAAGGCAAATTTTGTGTAACACCGTCAATTTTATCAGAGCAGTCCCTTCTAAATCTGAGCTATAGGCAGAGGAGACTGCATTCGGCCCTTATATATATATATATATATATATATATATATATATATGTGTGTGTATATATATGTGTGTGTATATATATCTATATTAAATAAAGATACAGTGTTTCTCCGTCCCGTCGTCGGTCACGCGGGCTATAACGCCGTCCGCTCCGCTGTTTTGCGCAAAGTTTTTCCGTCCCGTCGTCGGTCACGCAGCTTACAACGCCGTCCGCTCCGCTGTTTTACGCAAATTGCCAAAACCTTCACCGCTTCTCTCGATTCTTCCGCTCCGCCGCTTCCGCCGTTGCCGCGCGTGGTAACACCTGTGCGCTCCGCTGGTTGCAGAAATGTCCAACACCTTCTCGCCGCCTGCCGCGTGCCGCAGCCGAAGCATTCCCCTTCGACCGCTTATGCTGCCGTTGGTTCAACGGGTGAACTTCCCCCAATCTTCGCATCTTCTGCTCACTCGCTTCTCTCTTCCTCCGCCATTCTCCTCGCTTCCGCTCCTCCGCGATTCTCTTCCTCCACGATTCTCCTCGCTTCTCCTCCTCACTCGCACAGTCTTTCAGGGACCGTGCCTCACTCCATCAACACGGTCTCCACAGGTATGTAAATAGTTGTTCTGCTTCGTTTTTTTGCTTCCCGATGTTGGCCCTTGATTCTCGATTTTGTACATGAACCTCTGCTTTGAGGTGCTGCTTTCGCCTATCATGTTCACAGTTGTCTCTGACATCTGAAAAACACTTCCCTTCCCATCTATGCCTCAACTGTTCTGCTTATTTACGAAAACTTCTCTTTGTTTTCGTTTCGTTTGTCTACACTTCCCTTCCCATCTATGCCTCAGCTATTTCTTCCTGATTTTGAAGCTTTGTTCGCGATTTTTTTCATGGATCGCTGAGTTTAGGTCCCGATGTTGAAGCTTGCTTCACGATTTTGTCTATGGATATCTGAGGTTAACTTCTGCTTTTGCCTATGTACAGACTCAGCTTTTGGGTCTAAGCTCTGAGAAATACTTTCCTTCCCATCTACGTCTCCGCTGATCTTTCTTCATTCCGCCGGCAGATCTAGGTACTTTTCTCTACTTTCTTCACAGTTTGTACTGCAGATTTTCTGCTATGTTTTTTTTTCATTTCTCCCTACACTCTTACAATTTCTTCTCTTACTATTTGGTGCCATTATCATTCTTCCAGAAATGAAATTTGTTGTGCGCTACACATTTTTACTCGACCTGATAAACAATTTCATTATTATTGATTCAGGGGCATGTTTTGAAGCGCATCTGTTTTTTAGATATTTCAGTACTTCACTGCTTACCTTCCTACAAGCTGAAAATTTATACTTTTTCATACTTATAATACCAATAACAGCTCTGCCGTCGGGTAGTTTTTGAGCCATATGATGTTCTTTAACCTGATTATTTGAGATGTTGTAATTTTATCAAGGCTTCTAATTGTGCTGTCAGTGCTCTTTACATGATCATATTTTCTCCTCAAAAATATGTTCATGTGCTTTGGAAAATAACGTTCTTTCAAACCATATGCTACATTAATTTACGGGCTCTTTGTTATGCTTCTAATTGTTTTCCATTGGTGCAGGTTCATAGTTTTTCTTGGGGATTTCAATACGACTTTCCTTCTCATCAAGGCCTGAACTGATATTTCTTCATCCCGCCGCCATATCTAGGTACTCCTGGAACTTGAAATTTTTTATTTTTTCATACTGATATTATCATCAATAATGATAGGAATTATTAACACAAATACAACAACTTCCAACAACAGCTGAGAGAGGATCTATTTTTGAGACATATGGTCCTGTTTTTGAACACTATAAATAGGTAAAGTATATTCCAAAACGCAGCACATTTACAGAAACTCTACTTTGATGACAGTCATAACCATTGTCATGCCAAAGCCACGCTACCTCCCAAGGTTTTATCGTGCCTATGTCTACAATTTTATCATATTTAATGGTATTGTTGTTTATTTTTTCATAAAAAAAATGATTTTTTCCCACCTGAGTGTCGATGTTAGCAATTTTAGGTGATATATGACTCCAATTTCCTGCGTTGACTTCGATTTATGATAGGCCCCCAATCCTGTGGTACAGTGTTGAGTCACACAAAAATAAACCGTTATTCTCATGAACATATACTCTATCTAAAGCACTCAGGTAAGCCCTCATGACAAAATCCATTATATTATACTATCAGACTTACCTACTCCAATAATGCATTTCTCAAATTCTGCATAATAAGAACCCTATTTTCAAATCTTAAATCATCTTTGGCAGACCCCTCAATCAACTGACCTATTTCAAACAATCTAAAACCGTTCACTGTACCATTAATGCAACAAATGTCATGAGGTATACAGAAAATGCTACGTCAGTTGCGCGCCCCATTCTTGACATCCAAAACCCTCGCTTCTTCATGCACCGCTCCTGCGTCGCTTTAATTTTCCATATATCCTATACAGAGAACGCTTACCTAGGGAGTTTTCCAACCTTTCATCACCAACTGTGTAGCCACAAACAACCCGCCTGTTGATTGAGAGGGGTTGAGGTGCTTGGCCTGCACCCAGGAGCGACGCCTAAACCGTACCTTTCACATTATCACTTTGATTCGTCTACAATCCTACTCCTCGGCTGTCCTTCTCACGCCATTGCAGTTTTTTGAATGCTTGCTGTTGATAACATTTGGGCATTTGTTCGTTTATGCATTTGTCTACATCTCCATAGTTAGTAGTTCTCAAGATTTTTGAATGCTTGCTTGCGTTATATTACCTAAAATTACTGTCATGATGGAACACGTGCTGAACCCTCCACATGCAAACATGTTACCACCTCTACATGAATACTTTTTAGCCAAAATTGTTTGTTTTTTCATCGTTCTTCGCAACTACTTACAGTGTAATCTCGGAGAGGCAAAAACGGCAGTAATACCGGAGAGCTGCTTCGGCGAGGAAAGCGGAAGAAATGTGGGTTTGTTTTGCGATCGCAAAACAGTCTATAAATGTTTATCAGTCTTTCATTTACATATCACAGTGCACATTGGTGTCGTTGCCTTTCTCCGTTCATCGCCTGCCCATCTTCGTCTTTGCCGGCTCCGGTTTGCTGCGCAAGACCCGTCTGTTCCAAATCGTCGAGCACGGTCAGGCATATAGAAATGTTAACTTTTGAAATTACCAGTATCACATACATCTACGTAACTGAAATACAAAAAAAACCTTGAACTTTCTTCAGTCAATGCTTTCTTTACTTGATACATGACCTGATAGTAAATTACAGAACCAATGCTTTCTTTACTTGATACATGACCTGATAGTAAATTACAGAACCAATGTTACTTCCGTAAACACAAAGAAATCTAATTTCACAAAGACACAATGATATCTGCTTCTGGAATTTCCGATATGTCGTTCTGGCAATTGTGATGCTTCTTCCATTTTTCAAAGACTTCATCATTGTGCTCGCCGCTTGCACGGGGCTAAGCCTTCCGCGTTGCCCTGCGACCGATGATGCTGCCGCTATTTCTACGGCGTAACTTTTCACCAATCTTCTCATATCCTCCTCACTCCTCGATTCTCCTCACTCCTTCTCCTCACGCCATCAACATCCGTACATTCTTTCAGTGTCCGCAACGACCTCACACCGCGAACTTGCTCTCCGACCAATTACCAAACTCTGTCTTTCAGCGAACACCGTTCCATGCTGCCTATGAACCAATCTGCATTTTCCTCTTCCCTCAATACCTAACACCGCGACCCCTTCTACAAATCGACGCATTTCCGTGTGACTTTGTCATCAACATCTCATCTACAATTCTGACGTATCCTTCTACCCACTATCACCCTCCTCCGCTTTCTCTTTAGAGGTTCATGCCACCAAATGCCACCATCGCGCTCCTTATACTGCCATGGTCTTGATGTCTTTGCTCCATTGTTTCTGTGGAATACCTTGAGGCCCAACCCGCTCAAACCCTCTCTCTCTGTATTCGGCCCATTGCAATCATCTTTCTCGATCAAGCATCCTCATTGTGTCATTTTTTGGTTCTCAAGAACATATGTGCGCATTTTACGTACAGAAAATTGTTACGCAAACTACAATTGTATTTTCCTGCTTTCTGTTACAATGTACGAGAAAATGCAAATGTACACCAAATGATATCACACTTTTACGGTTTCGAAATGTTCTCAGCATACTTTTACACTTTTCATACAACATCTCTTATTCTCACTACACTTCTACTCTTAGTACTTTTCACATATGCATAGAAATAACTCATATTTACAAGTGTGTTACGGTGTGTTACGTAATGACATCACTTTAAAGTGCTCCTACAGTGACAGTTGACATTTGCCACCGCCACTTTGTTGCCCTGCTGCTCCGCAATTGTGCTTCAATCAAAAAATATTTGAAATGTCTGGGTCAGCATCTTCGTCATCGATGGCACACAAAGAAGACCCCCTCTTCACAAGCAATGAGCTCCAGTACAGCAACGATGTCCCCCCAGAGATGCGTGAAAAGTACTACTTCTCCCTTTTAATTAGCAACCTTAACCTTTGTACAACTACTGCAGTTTTGAAGTCCGTCTTCGGATGCCTTCCAGGATACATTCACGCCAGTGTATGATTCCAACAACTTTATCATGCAGTATATGCTTGAACCATTCTCTATGTATAGTTCAATGCTACTATATAATTTCTCTTGAAGGCTGACATGGACACAAAGGGACAGCCACTTGGCACGGGTGAGGTCATCTTCGCGGATGAGACAACATTGAGAGATGCTGCAATAAATATGGAGAACCACATCATTGACGGACATAAGATTTCAGTTCGTGAGCTGACGCTCTTTGATGTCAAAGCAGAGTTCTTTCAGGGACCAGCCTGAAGTACCTATCTCATCTCTTCAGTTTAAAATATCCTGAGTTAATAATGATATATAAGAGTTTGTAGTTGTAAATATTAAATAATGTTTGACGTTACTCATGTATAATACCCACATTTACGAATATCATATATACCTTACTATTTTCGTCATGTTAAAATAGAAAAAAAAGCACGATTCAAATTAACTAACTACTTCCGAATTTTATAATACTCATATTTATCGTACAAACTCAATATAGAACTAAGCAACTAATATAGTTATTAAAATTGGTTTCAATTATACATTACTGTAAATACCAAGTTGTCAAACAGAAAAAGTTCGTTACTGTTTGTAATGAATATTAAGCAAATATGTTTTGATCTTGATGCTGAAATTTATATACCTACTGATGAGGACTTACTTGGATACCAAGGACGATCCACTTCGCACGGGTGAAATAATCTTCGCATTTCCGTGTGACTTTGCCATCAACATCTCATCTACAATTCCTACATATTCTTCTAGCCACTATCACCCTCCTCCGCTTTCTCTTTAGAGGTTCGTGCCAGCTAACGCCACCATCGCGCTCCTTATACTGCCATGTTCTGGAGGTCTTCGCTTCATTGTTCCCATGGAATACCTTGAGCCCCAACACGCTCAAACCCTCTCACTCCACATTCGTCCCATCGCGATCAACTTTCTCCAACAAGCATCCTCACCGTCTCATCTTTTTTTTCGAGAACATATGTGCGCACTGTACGTACATAAAATTATTATGCAAAATACAATTGTATTTTCCTACTTCCGGTTACAATGTACGAGACAATGCAACTATACAGCAAATGATATCACACTTTTACGTTTTCGAAATGTTCTCAGCAGACTTTTACACTTTTCATACAACAGCTCCTATTCTCACTACACTTTTACTCTTACTACTTCTCACATATGCATAGAACTACCTCATATTTACAAGTGTATTACAGTGTGTTCTGTAATGACATCACTTTAAAGTGCTTATACAGCGACTGTTGACATTTGCCACCGCCACTTTGTTTCCTTTCTGCTCCGCAATTGTATTTCAATCAAAAAAAACTTGAAATGTATGTGTCAACATCTTCGTCATCGATGTCACACAAAGAAGACCCCCTCCTCACAAGCAATGAGCTCCACTACAACAACGATGTCCCCCCAGAGATGCGTGAAAACTACTACCTCTCCCTTTTAAATAGCAACCTTAACCTTTGTACAATTACTGAATTTTTTAAGTGCGTCTTTGGATGCCTTTCGGGATACATTCACGCCAGTGTATAAATCAAACAACTTTATCATGCAGTATATGTTTGAACCCGTTTCTATGGATATTTCAATGCTACTATATAATTTCTCATGAATGTTGACATGGACACAAAGTGAGAGCCACTTGGCACGGGTGAGATCATCTTCGCGTATGAGCCAACACTGAGTGATTCTGCAATAAAGATGAAGAACCACATCATTGACTGACAGATGTTTTCAGTTCGTGCGCTGACGCTCTTTGATGTCAGAGCATAGTTCTTTGAGTGCCCAGCCTGAACTACCTATCTCATCTCTTCTGTCTAAAATCTCCTTAGTTAATAATGATATATAAGAGTTTGTAGTTGTAAATATTAAATAATGTTTGGTGTTACTCATATACAATACCCACATTTACAAATATCATATATATCTTACGATTTTCGTCATGTTGAAATAGCAAAAATATAACGATTCAAATGAACTGAGTACTCCAGAATTTTATAATACTCATACTTATCTTACAAACTCAATATAGAACTGAGCAACAAATATAATCATTAAAATTTGTTTCAATTATACATTTGTGTAAATACCAATTTGTCAAACGGAAACAGTTCTGTACCGTTTTTACTTAAAATTACGCAAATATGTGTTGATCTGTATGCTGAAAATTATATACCTGCTGATGAGGACTTACATGGATACAAAGCACCATCCACTTCGCACTGCTGAATTCATCTTCGAGTATGAGACAACATTGAGTGACACCGCAATAAAGATGGAAAACCACATCATTGATGGACAAGATTTCAGTTGGTGAGCTGACGATCTTTGATGTCATAGCACAGCTCTTTCACCGCTTTTCCTGACCTAACTATCTCATCTCTTTTGTCTAAAATATCATGATTTAATCATGATATACAGGAGTGTATAGTTGTAAATATTACATAATGTTTTGCGTCACTTATGTATAATACCCACATTTATGAATATCATATAGATCTTACTATTTTCGTACAAGCATCATATACATCACTCTTCTTTCGTGAGCTTACAGTCGCAAAAATATATTTAACCAAATGATCTCACTACTCTCAGCTTAGATAATAAATATAAATATCTTAGACATTTGATATAGACCTGAGCAGCTACTATCATTATTACTATTGTATTAAACACAAATATGTGGTAAATACCTGTTTGTCAAACAGAAAATTTACAGTAACATTTTTATTTAATATACAACGAATATATGTTAATGCCTCTGCTGAAAACTAATCAACACTTTCACATCTCTATGCAACACATCAACTTCAACGTCAGAATAACAAATTTACCAATACACAGATACATGTCATGCATCCGGTGATGATCTTTTACTTGGTTACGTTAATATATTTGATGTGTTCAACTTTGTAGGTATGGACCGTAATGAGAGTATACTGAACCTACATAATAATGATGAACCTCATGTTCGATGCCTATCTGCGCCTGATGACCAACTTCAACTTCATGTCCGCGACGGAAGTGTCGTTGTGCCTGAGCATATTCCGGATTCATTACGTGCTGCTCAACGAGCTTCGAATCGAGAACGTTCGCAGAGAAGAAGATCTCTGATGTCTAACGAACAACGTGCGTCTGAACGAGCATACAATCGCTCTTACCAAAGAACGAGGCGAGCACATATGACAGAAGCCCAACAAACACATGAACGAGAGATGAGGCGTGCTGCTGCGCAAAGACGGCGTGATCTCTTACCCCGTCAAGGTGCCATATTGCCACAACATGACTCTACGGTCCACTTCGCTGCAACAAACCTAACGCAAACAACTACAGCTGCACCAACTGTCCACACCCACGGTGCACATGTTAACATGACTTGGGGTAACAACCGCATTTGGTAAATTGCCATCATTATATTATTTCAAATACATTTTCATCATTTAACACCAATATGATTTGGTATTTCAAAGCTACAAATGCAGATAATGCTGTTGTCCATAGATATTCATTGACATCTATACCATATTTGTCATCATTCCATTCCAATCAACAATTTCAAATTGGAGAACCATCGACAATGCAACAAATTTTTGCACCGCTGCATCATAGCAGCACCTCATTCCTCCCTTCCCACTCAGCTACACAGATTACTGCAGCTGCTACTGAGCCAATATCATTGCACCCAGATGTTGCGCCTGCATCAACTGTAAACATACCGCAATCTGCATGTCATCTACTTCAACCAAATTTTTTACACCTAATGCATCCAGAAGGTATGTTTTCGTCAGTTATACTCCACATATATGTATCGCAAACACATATGTTGTTGTTACCAGATATATATCGTATATTATTATAATATTACTTTGCCTTCAGAAAGTTCACCATCCGTTGCGTCACAACATGAGAATACAGACGACAGTTCCTCAGATGTTACTGTTCATGTGAGACACCGACGTGGTCGAAATCACAACGTCGCACGCATCTGTAATTCAACGCAGCAAATTATATACCTACAACTACAACATCCCCACTTCTGTAATAAATGCAATGCAAAACTTTTTGATGGTGAAACCCCAACAATGTGTTGCTGCAACAGAAGCGTACAGATTCCAACTATACCTGTTCCACTAGAGCTCTATAATTTATTTATTACTGATTCTGCTGAAAGTCGTTACTTCAGAAGATATATTCGTTCATATAATCACGTATTCTCTTTTACTTCAATGGGTGTGGTTTTAGATGAGACTTTGGGAGCTGATCAACATGCGATATACACATTTCGTGCTCATGGATCAATATATCACCGAATTGGTTCTCTTTTACCTTCTCAAAACTCACGCCCGAGATACCTTCAACTTTATATATATGATACAGAACATGAGCTTGATAATCGTTTGCAAGAAAATTCAGCGTTGGATCGTACATTGCTAGCAAAAGTAGGGAGAATTTTGGATACATATAATCCATTTGTATCTGTGTTCCGACAAATATCTCAGCATCACCATATGAACAGCTGCAGACTTATAATAAAGGACATGCCTGCTTTTGGACACCAATATGCATTACCGTCTGCATCACAGGTTGCTGCTATAATTGTTGATTCCGAGGAGTACCTTGAATCAAATGAGCGACATATAATTGTTGAATCTATTGAAGGTTATTTGATTAATATTCAGGAATACGCTGGTTTCTACGACCCACTTCAATATCCATTACTCCTCCCATATGGTACATATGGTTGGTTAGCTGAATACAAAGGCTTAAATAATCGACATGTTAGCTGTTGCGACTACTACTCATACATACTTCAGGTTATATGTAAACATACTTTACTGTGTCCATGCGTACTACTTCTACTAATATGTTATTTAACCTGATAATCTTACTGTAGGATCGTCAACCACCTCTATCACTGCCACTACATGGATGTCGCCTACTACAGCAATATGTTGTTGATAATTACATTAAAATTGAAACTCAAAAACTTCGTTGGATAAAAAATAACCAAAAAACAATTCGTTCTGAACTTTACAGCGGCCTACAAGACTGTCTCAATGTTGGAGAACATAGCGGAGGTTGATACAAATTTCATTACCATTTTATATTATTTTCGTTTTGCCTATGTTTACTTTGCTAAATCTGTACAATATGTGCATCCATTATAGCAAATATTGGTCAGCGCGTCATATTGCCGTCATCTTTTATTGGAAGCCCTCGCGACATGTACCAGCATTACCAGGACGCAATGGTCGTTGTGCAGCAGTATGGAAGACCAGATTTGTTCCTAACAATGACATGTAACGCTTCGTGGCAAGAAATAACTGATGCTCTGTATGCGGGACAAACAGCCCAAGACCGTCTAGATGTAGTCGCTCGAATATTCCATGCAAAATATGAAAAGTTAAAACAAGATATTTTCCATAAAAATGTATTAGGCCAGACAGTTAGTCATGTCCACGTAATCGAATTTCAAAAAAGAGGTCTGCCTCACGTTCATATGCTGGTAATTTTTTCTGCGCGTGATAAAGTTAATACTCCAGATGACTATGATAAGATTGTTAGAGCAGAACTTCCTCATATTACAGATGAACCTGAATTATACAATGCTGTTGTGCGTCATATGATTCATGGCCCATGCGCACACATAAACTCTCATGCACCATGCATGAAACATGGTGTCTGTAAAAAAGGATACCCAAAACACTTTGCTGAGACAACATTGCAAGGTGCAGACTCCTACCCAATCTATAGACGTCGTAATAATGGCCAATCATTTATACTCCATCGAGCAGAAAACTTTGCTATTGACAATCGATGGGTTGTTCCATATAACCCATGGCTTCTGTTGAAATATGACTGTCATATTAACGTTGAGATCTGCAGTAGTATTAAAAGCATAAAATATCTATATAAGTACATTCATAAAGGCCCAGATTCTGTTGCATTCCAGGTTCAACCGTTTTCAGAGCATAATGAGGTTGCTCAGTACGTAACTGGTCGATGGATATGTCCACATGAAGCCTTTTGGAAGATATTCAAGTTCTCTATGTACAAAACATATCCATCAGTTATTCGCTTGCAAATTCATTTACCTAATAAACATCAGGTGCATTTTCGCACCACTGATTCAATAGACAATGTTTTGGCAAACGAAAGAAATTCACGCACAATGTTGACTGAATATTTCCACATTTACGCCATGGAACAAGAACGTCACAAATATCTGTACACAGAGTTTCCGAAACATTACACATGGAATCTTACATTGAAAAGATGGGCCATACGAAGACGTCGTCAGAAAGTTATTGGTCGAATGTACTCAGTACATCCGTCGGAAGGTGAAAGATTTTATTTACGAATTCTGTTGAGTCATATTCGAGCTCCAAAATCCTTTGAACATCTGATGACAGTTAATAACATTACATACTCCACATTTAAGGAATCTGTTGAACATTACGGTCTGCTCGAACGAGACAACAATCTACAGAATTGTATGTGTGAAGCAAGAGAATTCCAACTACCGCAAGCACTAAGAAATTTATTTACAACAATTTTACTTTATTGCACTCCAACCGAGGTTAGACAATTATGGAATGATAACTACAGTGCAATGACTGAAGATTACGTCTCATCTACTTTGATTAGTGATGTATATGTCATGAACAAACTCCTTCATGATATAGATTATACTCTACAGTAACATAGCAAAAGTATTACACAGTTTGATATTCCTCAAATTTCATCAAACTTCAGAAATCTTAGCAACATATCGAGCTTAATTGAAGATGAACTGTCCATACCAATCTCAGATACAGCTCTTGCCTCTGTTTCATTATTAAATCCTGCTCAATGTTATGCTTTTCATAGTATTATGGAAGCTATTAGACAACGTAATGGAGGTATTTTCTTCATAGATGGTCCCGGAGGCAGTGGAAAAACTTTCTTATATAATGCGATACTTGCCCGTTTGCGTCATGATGGTCATATTGTACTTGCGACCGCGTCATCAGGAATTGCTGCAACTCTTCTGCCAGGTGGAACTACTGCCCATTTACGATTTAAAATTCCAATTCCTGTGGAAGCAGACTCATTTTGCAAATTTGGCAAACTATCTGAGATGCATAAACTTATACAACATTGCTCTGCTATTTTATGGGATGAAGCTCCGATGTCGCACAAACATGTATTCGAAGCCGTGGATCGATCATTTCGAGATGTTCTAAACAGCACAGAACCTTTCGGTGGTAAGGTTGTAATTATGGGAGGAGATTTTCGACAAGTTCCACCAGTTGTAGTTAATGGCACAAAGTTTCAAATTATCAATGCCAGCATTGTTGGCTCACCTTTGTGGTCAACTGTACAATTACTGTCATTAACTGAAAATATGTGTGTTGTTGGTGATCAACAATTCTCAGAATTTCTGCTTCGATTAGGAAATGGCGAGGAGTACATATATGATGATGATATGATTCAAATCCCCACTTCAATGATTATTCCCTGGGAAGGAGAACATTCTGTCAATGTGCTTATCAACAGTGTATTCTCCGATATTAAGTCCAGTGCTACAAACTGTGAATATTGGGAAGATAGAGCATTGTTGACTCCATTAAATGATGATGTTTCTTTGCTAAATGGAAAATGTCTGAAATTACTCTCTGGCGATGAAATTACATACTATTCCTTCGACTCTGTTGATGACGATGGATTTAATTTATACCCGCAAGAGTTTTTGAATAGCATATCAGTAGGCACTCTCCCACCGCATAAATTATCTTTGAAAAAGGGCACTCCAATCATGCTTTTGCGTAATTTAAATCCGCGCATTGGCTTATGCAATGGTTCGCGACTGCTTTGTCGTCAATTCTCAAGAAATATTATCGAAGCCGAAATACTTACAGGACAACATAAAGGGAAGTCTGTCTTTCTTCCCCGCATACCACTAAAAAATGCGGGAGATTTCAATATGACATTTGAGTTAACTCGAAAGCAATTTCTAATTCGTTTAAGCTTTGCAATTACGATAAACAAGTCTCAGGGTCAAACAATTAGACAAGTTGGCTTTTACCTTCCCTCTCCTGTTTTCACTCATGGTCAGCTTTATGTGGCTTTATCAAGAGGAGTCACTGCAACAAATACCAAAGTTTTAGGAAGAGATGGGTTCATACCAGGACATTCGGGTACTTATACCAAAAATGTTGTATTCAAGGAACTACTGTCCAAAGTAATTGTACAGGTACATTCTCTATTTCTCATCTCCAATTTCTTCTTTATGTGTTTATGACACAAATGTTTTTATTGCTGAATATATTGCTCTCGCTACACAGTCTCATCAACTGTAGTCACCTGCAATGACTGCAAGGAAAAATATTCGTCCACAAACACGTGTGCTCTATCATCGGTACGCATTTGCTCTATAACTTCTGCCCATTTACTCAAACCTATCTGATGATTGCATACGTATGAAAATCATATAAATAGAAAACATAATACAAAATTGCTTTACTAAATACCTTATCGTTACATTACGCTTTTATAATAATTCATATAAATGACAAATACTAATATTAATATTATGTATTACATACTTTATACCTACATTACTACTTTATAATAATATTTTATATATAAATATAGTCAAATACATTGCACTTTCAACATAAATTGAAATACATTTTTTCGCAAATAACATAGAATATCACTGTACAATATGCATTCAATACACAAGATATTGTTTTCTCACAAATTTTTACTACAAGTTATACGCTGATTTCTCTTTAGCTCAAATTACATGTACGATAACATGACTAATATAAACCTATTATATCAGTTACACACATTTCTATTAACATAACCATTATAAACTCCACAGTCTACAAAACAGACCAATTGAACAAAAATTACCTTAACACAACATCTGCTTACTCAAACTAAACGTACATCCGTATCCACTGCCGTAACCAGCCATGTTTACAGAATCACATGAACATTCGTATAGAGGTAAAACATATCCATATTATGTGCTCAACCTTCAACAACATAATCATTATCTTCATCGTGAACTCTTACCACAATATCCCTAAGATCTATGATTACAATGTTTTGTTTCTGCATCATCTACATACATCTATCATTGCTGCATAATATTATGTTCCTTTTCTTACAACTCTACTGCACTGCCACACAATTTGCTCGGCATGTAATTACGACTTTCATGTTTCTAAAATAATAAAAAATATTTACATATCTTTCTGTGTAAAGTTATTTTGTTATACAGTACAAAAGTATTATCGTTATAATACATATATGCTATAAAATACTGCCACTTTTGTCATACATTGAATATTTCTGTATGAATGTCAACAATGTGCAGATGGCAAAACGATCATTCATCAGATCAACCACGACAGCTACATACTCATTCTACCACTCAACCCAGTAAGTCATTCATACTGTGCATATCTACTTTTGTACTACCATAACAAGTTGCAAACTAAACTGTAGAATTTTTGGGTCAGCTAACCCTGTCAACAACACTGTGGCCGACTCTGATTACAACTACTATGATGACCTTTACCCGCCAACCACAACCAGGTGGTCAGATCTGCCACGAAACGAGATTTCGGGGTTCAGACTACGTATTCCAGCTGTACCACCAGGTCTAACGCCACAGGAAGAGTGGAACTACGTATTCACAATGATTAGAAGGTAACACATAACAAAGAATATCCACTACATGACAAACACTATTACCATAACTCAATCAATAGTTCTTACTAACTGATATCACTGTACATCTTCCACCAATGCAGAATCTCCCACGGCCACTGAATAAAATATGTCATGAATCACTGCTGTTACTGCTGACAGCTTCCAACTACACCTCCACTTCTGCTTTGACGCTCCTTAGTTAAAGAAGCTCTGCAAAAGGAACTGACAGTTCAGATACTTTGACCTGCATTCACAATGATATTCCTCTGTTGCGTATTTAATGTGATTTTGTGCACAAAACCTTGAAAATGTCGAGGTAACTTCATGCACTTTTATGTTCAACGGAATGATGTTTGCTGTTGATTCTTAACGAATGACGGTTTAACTCATGAGTTTATGACTGCCACCACCGTTCCAATCGGAGCATCCGTCTATAAAAAAACAATGTTTTCCCTAATAGTTTAAATTCTTTTTCTCATAAATTAGCATTTTGGTACGAAAACAATGTCGCCCTTGATGCTAGATTTCAAGCCATGCATAATTTTTTTGTATTAAATTGCAAATAATAAATTATTTATTTATGTAATTTCAAGATGAACATGATGTCATGACCTGTTGAGTTTTGGAAAATGCATAACAATTTTGTAGTATAATAATAGTTCGAATATGACATTCGCGCACAGTATTATTGTATTATCACAGTGTTTATATGTATAATTATATATTGATTATATAAAACCAAAGTATTTCATGGGATTTTGTGCACATAACCTTCAAATTGTTTTTTAGATTGAAAAAACAATAAAGATTTATACTGTGAAATCTCAAGATATACATGGAATAATAATAAATATTCATAGCGCACAGGGGTTTGCGAGATCTCAATGCCAAAATCTTGGCTTTGAGAGCTTCGATCACGGACGTACCCCGTGCGAAGATATGCCCACTTCTATGCAGCCGATAGAGCATCATGCACGTGCGAAGCACGTGCGCAGGCGGGCCTGCCCCAAGAGCTTCGACCACTAAAATGACTGTGCTCACAAATATGTGATTTAATGATTTTTTTTCTCTTATTCATTCCCTCTAATTCAAAATATCTTTTAAGAATACGAGCATCTTCGCACGGGCTACGCCCGTGCTCGATGCTCTTCGCATCAACAGTACCTCAGCTGCGACGGTACCACCGCCTAAACTCGGCCGCCTCCAGGCGGGCTTCGCACGTGCTCGATCAATTGACTCGGCACGGGCAGCCCCCGTGGCGTACGTGACAGTACCCCCGCCTCGGCAGTGTCCCGGCGCGGCGGTGCTTCTGCAACTCGCAAACCCCCGTGCACACGGCCCCTGTGTCCGGTGCTCTCCAACATACCTATTTTATCATGTGCAATCTTTTCCTCTCGCTAGCGTTGCTTGATTGCAATTACTGTTATTTTTGTAGGAATATTTCTTTATTTTTGTCTACATAAAAAATTTACGTCATTTGTAAGTTTATTTGTTATACAAATGATATAAATTAGAATGTTTTTATGATATTAGCCTATGATGTTTATGTAAATATTTTGATGTCTCAGTACAGTCGATAATGATTAAACTGGTAGATACTGATGTTCATGCATTGCTGTTTCAATGTTATTTGGATACGAGCACCTTCGCATGGGCTATGTCCGTTCTCGATATTCTTCGTATCGACAGTGCCCCAGCTGCGACGTTACCTCCGCCCAAACTCGGCCCTTCTACGACACTCGATCAATTGACAGGGCGCAGAGATCCCCTGTGCCCTACGTGATAGTACCCCCGCCTCGACAGTGTCCCAGTGCGGCGGCGCTACTACAGCTCGCAAACCCCCGTGCACAAGATAAAATAGGTACAGGAAGAGCACCAAGGATAGGGGTCGTGTGCACGACGAAGACATTTACGTAAATGCCCATTGCCAACTTCGTTAAAAACAACTTTAGCATTACCCAAAAAATAATTTAATGTAAAGATGCGGATGAGCAGCGTCGCTTATCATCCGCCGCTTTAAAGTTACTATAAACTAGGAGAGAGTGGGAGGGCTGTGAGAGGGACAAAGGGGGAGAGAGGGAGAGAGGGAGTGGGGAAGAGAGAGTGGGAGAAGAGAGAGGGAGGGGAAATAGACTGAGAGAGCTCCACTTTCCTGCGGCATCATGCGACAAGCCACCAGGAGCAGCGACGAAGGAAAAGAGAAGGCATTCGTTGCATGTCAACCTCCCCGCTCTTCTCTGTCGCCCTCTCTGCCATCTCCCTTCTCCGGCGTTGCAACTCCTTCGGCAAAGCTCAAACCCCTCTTCCTCCGACGCAGCACCCCGTCGGCAGCCCTCCAACGTTCCCCGACGTTGTGCGTCACGGCGACCAAGTCCGACCAAAGCACGCCTACCTCCCACATCCCCTCCACTTATTTATTCTCACCATTTTAATTAAAAAAAATTCGGGCCGCAAGGGTGTGTTCGTTGATGATTGTTTAACCTCTGTAAAAAGTTCTGTTAGATGTTCGTTGATGCTCCCATGCATTAGCATTTGTTGAAGTGAGGTTCGAGCCGCAATGGTGTACATGTTCGTTGATGCTCCCTAAGAGAGGAATTTCTGACCTGTTTCCTGCAGATGCTGTGAATAATGCCCGGGAACAGATAAACAATATTATTGAATATTTACGTTAAAGAATTTGTTTGTTGTTAGATTCGGTTAATTTGAAATATAACCTTTGCTGTTGTTTGCTTCTCTTTAGGTGAGAGTGAGTAGAGAAATTAGTTAGTGTATTGTTATACGAGCATCTTCGCACGGGCTACGCCCGTGCTCGATGCTCTTCGCATCGACAGTACCCCAGCTGCAACGGTACCTCCACCCAAACTCGCCCCCTCTACGACACTCGATGCTCTCGGGCGGCCTTCGGCCGCATTCAGGCGGACTTCGCCCGCCAGCGCACAAACTTCAGCCGTGCTTGATGCTTCAGGCGGTCTTAGGCCGCATCGAAGCGGGCTTCACCCGCTTCCACGTAAATCACCATCTCGACCCCGTACCCATCACTCGCGTCCTCCGGAGGACATATGCAGAATCGGCCCCTCTACGACAATCGATCAATTGGCATGTCACAGGGAGCCCCCGTGCCGTACGCGATAGTAGCCCCGCCTTGACAGTGTCCCGGCACAGCGACGCGTATGCATCTCACAAACCCCTATGCTGACGACCTGTCCCTGCTGCTCTTCCCGTACCTACTTTATCGTGTGAATGGGGTTTGCGAGATGCATAAGCGTCGCTGCGCCGGGACACTGTCAAGGCGGGGCTACTATCGCGTACGGCACGGGGGCTCCCTGTGACATGCCAATTGATCGATTGTCGTAGAGAGGCCGATTCTGCATATGTCCTCCGGGGGACGCGAGTGACGGGTACGGGGTCGAGATGGTGATTTACGTGGAAGCGGGTGAAGCCCGCTTCGATGCGGCCTAAGACCGCCTGAAGCATCAAGCACGGCTGAAGTTTGTGCGCTGGCGGGCGAAGTCCGCCTGAATGTGGCCGAAGGCCGCCCGAGAGCATCGAGTGTCGTAGAGGGGGCGAGTTTGGGTGGAGGTACCGTCGCAGCTGGGGTACTGTCGATGCGAAGAGCATCGAGCACGGGCGTAGCCCGTGCGAAGATGCTCGTATATATATGTGTGTATATATATATGTGTATATATATGTGTATATATATGTGTATATATATATATGTGTGTGTGTGTGTGTGTGTAGATATATATATATACTATATATAAATAAATATTTTAAGCTGCATACCGTGTAACTCGACATATCAATTCAGCGGCGAACCCAGGATATTTGTCCGACCCGGGCACCAAGTAAAATTTTGGATTTTTGATTAAATAAATATTATTACAAGTGGCAAAAATAAAATAAATAACAAAAGAGGAATATTTCTTAGCTGAACAGTGTACACTAACATGATTATCGTCAAGAGAATACCACAAGCCACTAAAGATTAACATAGCAAAAATAATGTCTAGAGTGAGCTCATAAGTGTGGATCTACTGAATACAACACAATTTTGCTATTTAATACATAAACATAATTTGCATGGTCATAAGATAATGACGGTACTTAAAATTGGTTGGATAGCTTGTCATCCCTTTTTATTAACACATTACGCAATACTTTTCGTTTATTCAAGGTTTTTGGAGAAAAACTATGTTTAGAAAGTAGAAGGATTCAAGAAAAATCTATTGTTTGCTGAAATCAAATCCGACCAAACTCATTTTGATGGAAATCTGTAGATATACACCTAATCAACTTTGCCACTTTTTTTCTCTTCATATTCAACAGTTTCTCTCAGGCATTTTATCAAACAACTCTCTAGCATCTTCCCAGTATACTAGAAATTGATGTTCTGTATATTAAAAAATTTAGAAATTGAAGTCATAGTTAGAAAACAAAGAGGGGAGTGCTATGAAACAAAAACAAAAGAAATGAAGATTAAAAAAAATCAAAGAAAGCAGAAATAAGTGATGCACATAGAAGAGACATACCTTGGTGGAAGATGGCTTCGGTTCAGACGTGGCGTGAAGGAATCTGACAGGAAGAGTGGACTGAAAGCTTGAAATTTTCGTTCTCGGCACGCACAATTCATGGAAATATGGAATCATGAGGGGGCCGGGAATGGGAGAGACGGAGGTTAGGAGGAGGAACCAGAGGATAGGACTAGGGTTTGGGAGATATAGGAGGCGAAGAAGATTTTAAATTTTCTATGGGAGGAGGACGGCTTTCAAGCGAAGGAGATCTTTCTTCCTTTCTTGTCATATGACTCGTGTCGTCGAGGAGTCTAGGGCGAGCAGCTGGTCACCGAAGGCAGGGTGGTAGGAAACGAGCTGATCCAGCAGGGGTTAGATGCATTTTGCGAAATTTTCAGCCCGGGCACTTGCCTCGGTGTGCCTGCTTGTAGGTCCGCCCCTGCATACCAACAAATCAATCTGGACCATCCGATCTGGGCCAGTCATAGCATTGCAGGCGTTCAATCATGCATACCACCCAGCATACCATCAAATCAATCTAGGCCGTCAAACTACTTTTTCATAGAGCTTCTAAACCTATAGTAGTAAGGTGTCCTAAATCTAAGCCACATATCTTACAATGTGAAGTTACCACCATTTTACCCCTCCAACTTTGGAAAAATATACAATAAACTCAGCTAAATACACACAAGCTTGATCAAAGGACCAAATTGAATGGACCGCTCCGCCCCTTCCAAGCTTAATATATACCCAGCTAAGCAAAGCCACGCCACTAACAACTTCCTAATATATACCCAGCTTAATATATACCCGAAAGATTGATGGAATTTAACGGTGTGGGACAAACCTGCCCGGCTTGCAATATTAAATAAGCAGGTCAAAATGGAAATAAAATATTTATTTAATTAAATTAAAAAAAAAACTGCGATGTTATTAAAAAAAGATAAAAGCTTGATACTATTTTAATTCAAAAGGATAAAAGCAGGCGAAATAAATGTTTATTTCTATTTTTTTCATTATATTATAATATTTTCTAATTAAAATATTTATTTTTTAAATTGTTTCATTAATTTTAAAAATAAATTATATCAGATTTTAAATTTATAAGAATTGCCCGGGAGCGGGGGAGCTCGCTGCCGAAAACCAAGTATCGTCATACAGGGCGTGGAAGGCCCGCCAACGGAATAGGCAAAGCCCGCCGGGGGCGGGCGATGCTCGCAACGAGGGCGGGCTTACCGGGGGGCCGGGTACTATCGCGCGGCCCACGGGCCCCCCCGTGCACTGTCACCCGTGTGTGTGTGTTGGCATTTAAAATTTGTGGTTAGAGGTGCAGATTGAATTGAGCCGGCTCGTGAGCTCGATAAACATGCTGAAAAAAAGCTCTTACTCATGAGTTTATATATATACTACGGCTCATGAGCAGAAAAGATCTTGAACAGCTCGAGCTCGAGCCAATATATATGAGGTTGTTGAACTCGAGCTTGAGAATTTTGCGGAGCTCGGTTCGAGTTCAACTCCCTTGCACCTCGATTTGTGATTGTCAAAATAAGTGATTTGGAGAAGAAAAACAAAATTAAACATGGCTATTATAAAAGTTAAAATACATTCTTTTCTTCAAATTATATTCAACAAACAACCCACAATTCCAAAATCTAATTTATACAAAATTTATATCTATTTATTTAGCAAACATATAGGGATATTATTGGAGCCAAGCTTATTATAATATTTCAAGATCTAAGAATTTGTTGATTACATAAACCCCTACATCTGAATTTAGGGACTGAGGAAGGACAAGGGAAAGGGAGAAGTCAAATGGAGAAAGATAATTTACCAGCATAAGCAATTGTAGCGCCTGATGCAACTCGTCCCAACACTGAGATTGTGTAGAGAATAGCAATCACCTGAAAAGTTTGAAATTCATGCAAATCAGAAGATCGCTGTAGCTAGTAGCATAGATTTTCAATTGTTTCAGAAACCAGATTCAAAAAATAAAAGGCATGTTAAATATGGCTTAGTTTAGTTAGTACATCAACTCACATTTTAATATTCTCAATCTCTTTCTTAAGTAACTCTGGCATGGCCAAGCAATGAAAAATTTATTAGGTTTGGAAGGAGGATATAAAGCCATGCGCATGTCCATAGGATTATACATGTTTGTACACAATAATATACTTATATATAAGCCTAGAAGAAGGCCACAAATCGTACAAGAAGACAGAACAACAAAATTTGAAGCGTAATTAAGGGTGACCGGGTGGAGGCATGTGCGCGACCTCAAATTGAACTACGGTGTTATAGTTGAATTGTATAAAAGCTCGCTGTAAAGACTCGTATCATTTCCCTCTTTATGTTTTATCCCATTCCTCATGTTGGTTTGAGGTACCTCCTCTCTGCGTGGATGGGTCTGAGCCCGCGCGTGTCGGAAGGGGGATGCGCGCGCGTGTTGGAATAATATGTGTGCATGCGTGTGTTGGAATAATATATTTTCAGCAAGATACTTTTTTGCTATTCTATCTTCACATTTTTTTTCATCTATTGCATTGTGTTGCCGCAATGAAAGTCACGTCGCGCTAGCTCATTCGCCGGGATTATACTCCCGGCAACAGCCATCCTGATGTGTCGAACTCGTTCCCTCTTCGAGCTCACATTTACTGGTTAGGTATTCTTGTGACCGCTCGATCTTGCTCCCTGGCCGTATGTTCTCGGTAGTGACTCTCACGTCGCATGTACTTGTAGAATCCACGAGCTCGCACTCCCTTCTTGCGAGCTCCGCACGTCTCGCCAAGCCTCGTAACCTGCACTTGTCATTTACAATAACCTTGGAAGCTCTCTCTCTCAGCTCAACTAATACTCGCCGACACTGGCTTCCCGCATCTGCCATTACCTTTCTCCACTATAATCATCATTTGTTCAACGTTTTCGTCGAGCATCCTTGGTCGAGGTATTCACCAAGCCCTTTCTCATAGACACTCGATGACGCCCACATCCCCACTATGCACGCCATTTGTTCTCGCATACAGCCACTGCTCGGAATTTTTGCACGAATTTGTACTCACCTCTTCTATTAAAATAGCTCGAGATTTTGTGTCATGAGCGTCCAATAAACAGACCAACACTCGCAACTTTTTTCTCTCGTAGTTGGTCTTGCTGTGCGAGCTTCATTCGCCTTTGTTTCCATTTTTTTTGTTTCTCCTATATCACGTGTGTGTCTCGTGGTGGGCTCCTCGAAATTGAATGTTAGAACTCATCTACTTTTACAACACACCCCACACCCGACGATGGCCATCAGCGGACTCCTGGTCCTTCCGGATTACTACCATGTCTTCGGCCAGTAAATCGATGGGACTATTGTTTAACCACCCAATACCGAACCTTCATGGAAAATTTGGGATGTTGTCAACTCCCTAGTGATCTCATGGCTTTTTCCACTCAATATCTCTCTTAGTCTACCGTAGCTACATGCTTATCGATTCTGTCTTCGAAATTTAGACTCGGTCAAGAGACTTTTCTCAAATTGATAGCTCTACACAGGTGTTTGGGCTTTACTCGACGGCTTCCCAAACTAAAATAACTACTTCTCTAAGTTCGAACACTTTCACCAAGAACTTGATTATTTTGAGAATTACACTCCAATATGCACTGTCAATGCATGTGCGTTAAAGACAAAGGAGGACCGCCACCATCATCATGTCTTCCTCATGAGGCCTCAATATGGACTTTGATAAGGTTCGCAGTCATGTCCTGAACCGTCGGACTCTTCCCTCTCTTCGGGAAGCATTCAACATGGATTTAGGAGATGAGGATTGTCGTTTGCTCTCTTAATTTTGACAGGTTGATTAATTGTTCCACTATTGCTGACACCGGTCGAGGGCTTCCTACTTTGGCCTCACTTGCTCGGTTGTGCAATTATTGTGGAAAACAGAGACGTGTCCGAGAATCTTGTTTTCACCTACATATTCATTTTGCCCCTTCACAGAAAGGAAATGATGGCCATGGCCGAGGTAGTCCTTGCAAAACATTTAATACTTCTGTTGCTCAAACTGCTGAAGCTCGCGAAGACAATACTGGTTAGATCGCCTTAGAGTTGTTTTTCCATTGAAGAGTTGAAGCCTTACGACATTTGCGCTCTCATGGAAACGCTTCAACTACTATCCTCGCGACCTCAAGTACTCCCAGCACTCAAGCTGCTTCCACAATCCGATAAAAATATATCATTGATTCTAGTGTCATTGATCACATGCCCAGGGTATCAACTTGTTTTACCTCATACACCCCGGCTCGTGATAAAGTTGTCATTGCCAACTAGTCCTTTTCTTTCATAGCTGAGAAAAGAACCATCTTATGTTCCTCTGTCATGCCCCGTGCATCGGTTTTATATGGTTCATTTCCTCGCAATTTGCTATCAATTAGTCACTTGACTATATCCGCAAACCGCTTTGTAGCATTCCTCTCTAATGGTTGTGTTTTTCATAATCTGGCAATGATAGGACCTGTGAGGGTTGTACATCTTGGACCAACAAGCTCATCAAGCTCTATCCTGCGCACCTAGTCCCTCCTCTGAGGAAGGGCAATGATGAAATCAATGCCTCGAACACCCCTCGACAGGTTCTCTTCTCAAAACATTTCATATGTTTTCTAGCTCTATGAACACATTTGTTTGTGAAGATTGCAAAATTTCAAAACATGTATGGCATAATGCAAGTAATATTCCATCTCCTAGTATGATTCCTTTTGATGTTATTCATAAGTTACCTAATCTCTGTGTCTGGTCATCGTTGGTTTGTGACATTTATTGATTGTTTTTCGTGTTCTACATGAGTTTACTTATTAAAAAAGAAGACCAAGGTCATTGCATGTTTTAAAGTTTTTCACAAAATGGTGTATACATAATCAAAGATATGTATACAAATTCCAAGGGTGAGGACATCTAGAGGATTAAGGGAATTCCCTATCTTAGAGCATTAAGCCCTTGTCTCTTTACCCTTATCTTAGATGAGCTCACCGGACATATCCAACAAGCTATACCTTGGTGTTTATTGTTTGCAGATGATATCGTTTTGGTCGATGAGACACGAACAAAGGAGACCATTAGAGGCACTTGTTAGGCATTGTGAGAGTCTAGTCACTATGCATGTTAAACGAGGGAGTGGTAGACCAATAAAGACTTGGAATGGAACTATAAGGAAAGACATGATGTACTTAGGCATTAGTGAGATTATGACTAAAGATAGGGCACAATGGCAACAAAGGATCCATATAGCTGACTCAATTATAGTGGGATAAAGGCTTGAGTGTTGTTGTGTTGTGGTGGTTACTAAGTTTGGCAGTACTATTCAATCCTTTGTAGTGACAATGGGGGAGGGGTACAACGATCGTGACATATTTGACACATATCTTGTTGATTATGGTATCCTCCATCAAACAACATGCGTTCATACTATTATGGGTATTTCGCTTAGTTATCATATCATTAGTCTTCGTGCCTACTTTAATTAATGAGTCAATAAAGTATCATTAATAATCAAGTCAATTACAATGTCATTAATATGTTAGTTTTTTGGAGTCAATTAATGTGTTGTCAGTATTTGAGTTAAATAATGTGACATTATGTTAGTTTTTAGAGTCAATTAATGTGGGTAATTAAGTCAATTAATGTTGGTAGTTAAGTCAATTAATGTGTATCATTATTATATTAGTTGTTCGTTGGGAAATGTACATTATTAATATGTTAATTGATGATCGAGTCTTATAATCCTATTTAAGTACCCCCTTAGAGGATGAAGAATTAAAGTTTATTCTCTTGTCCCAAGTTATGATATTATGATAGCGCTCTCTCTATCCCGTGCACATCCCTCTTAGGCAGCCACCGTTTTGGCTCCATAGTATCCCCACATCTCCACCATCATCTCCACCTTTCGCAAAGCAATCGACGATCCACGGCGAGCCCGTAACAAATACCTTCACCCATAAAGGTGTCATTGAATGCAAGAACGTTGTTACGAACGTGCATGCCGAAGAGACGTCTTGGCGGTTCTACATGCGTAGGAAGGTGACGGACACTAGTTCATCGATCGTAGAAGAGACCGCCAAGGAGCGCGCAACTTAATTATTTTTATTTTGATGTTGTTTTGAGTTTTACTATTTGCAGACCGCTTTTGTTATTCACACCCCGCTACTATAAGGCGTGTCGTATGTCTGCATTATTTGTCATGCTTGGATGAATAGAATTTAGGAATCCTCCTTAAGATATCATTTTTTCCCTAATCCTTCTCTTCTCCCTCACTACCGCCAGCCCTCCACCTTGCTGAATTCCTCTCGGGGATCGTACCAATTTGGTACGATCTACGTCACCGCCCGTCAACAAGACGCCAGTGCTCTCTATCGCACTCGTTCATGGTCTTCGTTTTGCGCTACTTCCGATCCCGTCTCCCTTGATCGCACGGGTGCCTCGCTCGTCCAACGCCCTGCTTAGTCGTACCCGCCTCAACTCAGTGGCCATCAGCAACCCGCCGACTCACACTGCCAAGCCAAGCCCAATTCATCGGATCCCAGCCCAGATCCGCCAGCTCCACAAGATCCTAACCCCGATCCGCAGGATCCCCGCAACTTTCCGCCGATCCCAGGCGTTTCGTTCAGTTCATCTGCTACCTCCCACTGAATCCATCCAAATACACCCCATTTCCAGTTGTCGTCTGCCGACTCCATCCCATGTCTCCCAACACTCGCTTCGCCAGCAATCTCCCTCCGGATGTGGCCGCTGACGCCCTCAGCCTCCGCGTGGAGGCTCAAGAGCAACTCGTCGCCTCCATGCATGTCTCTCTCCTTTCCCTTCACTCCAAGATCGACTCCCTCCAAGCGTCAACCGCCGCCGCCACCGCTTTTGGCTACGGTTCGCCCACGGGCGGAGGATCCCTCCTTGGAGTGGCGCTGCCTCGGCCCTGAGACTGCCCATCTTCCCCTTATGGGCCGTTCCACCCTTTCCTTGGACATTACCTCTTTCGCCGGCATTGACCTGATGGGATGGATCGCCAAGACAGAGCAATACTTTGACCTTAACCTTACCCCGGAGCAAGATAAGGTGTCCACTACTCTAGTCATTCAGGACGGCTCCGCACTCCATTGGGTGTGGTGGCTTCGACAATCCAACCAGTTTCTCTCTTGGCCTGAGTTCAAGCAGGAGATGATCAGGCGGTACGACACTAGCTACTCTGGCTCCGCAAATGAGCGACTTTGCGACGTCCGCCAGACCGCCAGCCTGGACGAGTATATTAACAAATTCATCGCCCTAGTCACCCACGTCCTCGGGCTGCCGCCCGATCATTACCTGGGATTCTTCATGCAGGGCCTACTGCCCCACATCCGCTCCCGTCTCCGCACGCACTACCCCCCCCCCCCCCCCGACTACTGTACCTGCGGTCGTCCACCCCCGGGGACTACCACCATGGAGGCCACCCACCCCGGCGCCCCCCGCAGAAGCCAACGCCTGGGGGGAACCAGTCTGGCCGTTCGTCGCCCCCAATGCATCTCCAACCGGGAATACAATGACCACCGCAATAAGGGCTTGTGCTTCCTCTACCGCCAACCCTATTCTCCTACGCATGTGTGTTCTGTCAAGGAGTTCTACGCCATCATCGGCGACTTCGACCTGGAGGTTACCATAGCAGACTTTGAGGCCCTCGAAATCTCTGAGGAAGACGACATTTGGGACACTGCCCCGACTACGTACTACTGCTTGGAGTTGCCTTCTTTCTCGATGGGCGGGATTTCGGGATCCCAGACCATGAAAATTTCAGTCAAGCTGTGTGATTGACCCATTATCGTCATTGTGGACAGTGGTGTGAGCCACAACTTCCTCACTGCACAGCTGGCGCATCAACTGAGCCTTTCGTTGGTGCCCTCCGGTCTCCTTCCGCACGATCCAGCGGACGATCGACGTTGATTTTTCCGCTTGGCATTGGCCTATCTCTGGTCCGCCAACGGAGCGTCTCTCATACCCGCCAGACCTTCAGGAGCTACTCACCGAGTTTGCCAACATCTTTGAGGCCCCAACCGGCCTCCCTCCAGCTCGACCCACCGATCACGTCATTGCCCTTCAGCACGGCACTGCGGCAGTGTCAGTACGACTTTACCGCTACGACCATGTGCAGAAGGACGAGATCAAACGGTTGGTTCGTGAGATGATGGGGGGGCTCATCCGTCCCAACGCGAGCCCCTTCTCTAGTCCGATCCTCCTGGCCCGGAAGGAAAACAGCTAGCGGTTTTATGTGTACTACCGGGAGCTCAGAAGGTCACAGTACCGGACAAGTACCCGATCCCAGTTATTCAGGAGCTCCTAGATGAGCTTTACGAGGCCGTTTTCTTCACCAAACTGGATCTCCGAGAGGAATATCACCAGATCCGAGTGTGGTCGGAGGACGACGACCACTACAGGTTCCTGGTCACGCCCTTCGGGCTTACCAATGCTCCCACCACCTTCAAGGCCACGACGAACGACATCTTCAGGGCGGTACTTCGCAGACACGTCCTTGTTTTTTTATGACGTTTTGGTCTCCACTCTACAGTTCTTCCTGGCATGATCACCCCTGGCACGTCCGTCTCACTCCGACCATCATACAACACCATCATCTCAAGCTCTACCCGAAGAAGTGTTCCTTTGGCGCGGTAGAGGTGAGCTACCTTGGCCACACCATTTTAGCTCGGGGGGTGGGGGGTCACTATGATGAGGAGAAGATCACAACGGTCCTTCATTGGCCGTCATCGATTCCCTGTGGCACGTCAGGGGGTTCCTCGTCTTGTCTGGTTACTACCGCCGATTCATCTAGGGGTACGGAGCGCTTTCCTGGCCTCTTAAACAGCTCCTGAAGAAGTCTGAGAAGGCTTCATTCAGTGGTAGGCCGCGTCCGCTGCCGCCTTAACCTCCCTTCAGCATGCCCTAGTGCACAGACCGGTGTTATCCATGCTCGATTTCTCCCGAAAATTTCTCGTTGAGTGTGACCCGTCGGGCTCCGGGGTGGGAGTCGTCCTCATGCAAGCCAGTCGACCGGTGGCCTACTGAAGTTGCGTCATCTCCAGTACCATCCGCAGTCGCTCCTCATACGAGAATTATCTCATGGTCCTCGTTCTCGCTATTCAGCATTGGCTCCCCTACCATTTGGACCGCCCGTTCATGGTTCGCACCGACCACCACAACCTTTGTTACCTCTTGAAGCAAAAGATCGTCATACCCGCCTAGCAAGTGTAGGTTGCCAAACTTCTGGGCTATAATTTCATTATCAAGTTCCACCTGTGGAGGGCAAACCGGGTAGCTGATGCCCTCTCTTGTCAAATCCAGACTTTGTAGCTCACAGTTATTTCTTGCCTGGTGTGGGAAGACATTGCAACCATCCAGCGCAAAGTGGAGACCAATCCATTGCTGAATGGGATCCATACGACGCTCATCATCTAAGTCATGGCTCATCCACCATGCTCACTGGTAGGGGCCTCCTATTATTCAAGGGCCGCCTCGCCCTTGCCCCGTCGTTCCCGAGCATTCCACGCCTTCTCGCCGAGTTCCACGCCTTGCCCTCTAGAGGGAACGCGGGGCTTCCGTACGTACCGCCTCATGGCGTCTTTTTTTATTGGCCCCACATATTCCGACAGGTCAAAGTCTTTGTAGCCGCCTACCTCATCTGCCAGCAGGCCAAGTACGAAGCGGCATTTCCGAATGGACTCCTTCAGCCCCTACCCATCCTGGACCGCATTTGGGAGGATGTGGTCATGGAACCGCTCTTCCTGAGTACCTTCTAAACTACACTGTTTTGGCTACAGAGTACTCGCCTCCACAAGAGCATCGCTAACCGCCCGCGGACAGATGGCCAATCCGAGATCCTCAACCGATATCTGGAGACGTACCTCGTTATTTTGTGGGGGAGCAGCCCCGAGGTTGGGCCAAAAGGGCTCAATTAGGCGGAGTACTCCTACAACACCGCATACCACCTCATGGTCGACACCACAACATTCGAAATCGTTTGCGGCCGCCCGCCGCCCGCCTCCATCCAGTGTCTGTCACCTCCCTGGGGAATGTCAGTTGGAGAGTCTATCCACCACCCTGCGCGACAGGGATGCTATCCTCGACCTCTGAAGCACCACCAGTGACGGGCACAACAGAAGATGACGTCCTTTGCAAACCTGAAGAGGCGCGACCTTTTCTTTCAGGTGAGGGAGAAGGTGGTCATCAAGCTACACCCGTACCGCCAGCTCCAGGTTCTTCGATCCATTTGAGACCCTCGCTCGTATTGGAGAAGTCGTCTACTGTCTCCGCCTTCCTAATAGGAGCTGCATATACCCTGTCTTCCATGTTTCTCAGTTGTGTCGTGTGGTGGGTGAGCATGGCACCACGAATCACATTTCGACCAATCTCGATCTTTTCGGTGAGGCGTCGTACTACCCGGCCAAGATACTTGATCGTCCGTGCCGACCCCAAGGAGACCCCACTTTGAAGGAGGTCCTTGTCGCATGGGCCGATCGGCCGGGACGTGGCTGCCCCGGGAAGACTTTCGCCACTAGTTCGACGACTACTGCCTTGAGGACAAGACACATTTTCCAAATGGCTGCATTGCTACGGACGTGCACGTCGAAGAGACATTGTGGGCCCATGGCAGGTCTACACGTGTAGGAAGGCGACGAACACTAGCCCATCGAACGTGGAAGAGACCGTTGAGGAGTGCGCTACTTAATTATTTCTTTTTCAATGTTATTTTGAGTTTTACTATTTGTAGACCGCTTTTGTTATTCGCACCCTGATGTTATAAGGGGAGTTGTATGCCTATATTATTTTTCAAGATTGGATGAATGAAATTTAGGGTTGCTCTCTAAGATTTCTTCTCCATCATAATCCTTCCCATCTCCCTCACCACCATCAACCCTCCCCCTTGTTGGATTTCTATTTGGGATCGTATCAAACGAACACCTCCTAGAAGATACACGTTGTCTTCTTATTATAATGAACATTCACAAGACTTATTGGGGTGAAGCTGTCCTCACTACGACATATCTCATTAACTATCTCTCATCCACAGTATGCCTCTCCATTCTCTCATTTGTTCATCAAATGTGTCATCCATGCATCACATTTTCCTCATGTGTTTCGGTGTGTCCATGTTCATCAACTCAATCGTCAAAAGACTTGATGCTTGTTCTACAAAGGTATTTTCATTGGATGCTCCAATACGAAAGGGTATCGTTGTTACCTCCCTTCATTTCGATGATTATTTTGTACCATAAACATTGCATTCCGTGAAGGTGAATAATTCTTTGTCTCTTGTCCAGGGGAGAGAGATAATGATGTTGACGCTCTTAATATTACCCTTCCAACAGTGGCCTCATATATCCCTCCTTCCATTCCATCCACTTATACTCTTATCACCAATTCACCACTTCGACTATGGCTACCTAAAAGCTCATTCCACCACTTCTTCATATATATCAATGGAGTAATGTTGGTGTTGGGTTGTAACAATCCTTTTAATTTTGACACTGCAGATACAAACATATGAAACAGCTCCTAACAAAACTTCCTCTCATACATTTTACTTAAGTCAAACTCCATAGAGTATCTCATTGTCAATTATATCTAGTATCATAATCTAATCCCGACGCATAAAGCTTTCAATTCCTCTCTCTCATCTATTAGTATTCCTAAATCTTGGTAGGAAGCGATTGATATGTCAAAATGGAGAAAGGCATTGGAGGAAGAGATGATCGCATTGGAAAAGAACTAAATTTGGGAACTATCTCATCTTCCATATGGGAAGAAAACCGTAGGATAAAAATGAGTTTTCTCAATTAAACAAAATCCAAAAAGGGTCGTAGAACAAGACAAAACTAGTCGCACAAGGATATACTCAAACTCCTGGAGTTATCTATCATGAAACATTTGCACATGTAACCAAAATGGATAAATTGCTAAGGAGCTAGAGCTCAAGAGGATATACTTTTGGTTCAAAGTTTCAAGCATTTTTGGCCACTCTCAAGCCCATTTGGAGCTTCATTTCTAGTAACCTAATGGTCCTAATCTCATTAAGTTGAAGCGTAATAAGTATGTGGGTCAAGCAAACTTCAAGTACATAATTAAGAACAATAACTTCTAAGTGACTTTCAAAGTCAAGGCTGTAGAATAATCCGGCAATCCAGCTTTTCCATAGAAGGATTGTAAATAGTAAGATTGGAAGCTCTTGGCTTGATCTGCATCCTCTGGGAGCTAATTTAGCTGTGAAACTTGGATGGAACAGATATGAGATGATTGCCAGAAACCTAATGCACGCAAATTTTATGAGGGATAGTTGTTCGTTCATTATTGGGCTAATAGTGCACTTGATAGTGCTATCATGCATAATGAAGTGAAAAATGAACAATTTCCACATAGGCAGTATTTTCTGCCCTTCTCTCTCTCTCTCTCATGGAAGTTAGCATAATTACAGAAGCACCCCTCATATTATTAAAATTACAAAAACCACCCTTGGATGTTACAAAACATAACATTTACCTTTCCTAAAGTTCACATTTCATAACATCCATGCACAAAATACGCGCTGAAAATGTACTCTGAGGGGGGTATAACTTAGAGGGGAGGTCCCGGTAAATGCCCTATATATATATACACATATATCTATATCTATAATCTATAATCTATATCTATAATATTCTAAAAAGAAATATGGATGACTTCGAAATTCATGGAATTAAAATGCCATCCAGGTAATTTAGCTATTGATTCATCCCTCCTGATTCTCGGTTCCGCTTAAAATTCAATAGCCGATTGGCTTTTCAACGCACGGGTTTTAAAATCCATAAACACTCCCGATTTCTCCGCTCGACCTAGACTTCCCTCTTCTGCACGGCCAACAACTTCCCTCTTCCACGCAGCCCTTCACTTTGCCCATCCGCTCACCCATTCTACTCATTAAAAACCCTACCAGTCTCTTGATTGCCATCAATCAATTGACTCTTCCGCTGGATTACCGCTCGCTCGACTACAAAGATCTGTGCGCTCTTCAACCTGTAAGATTTCGCTGTTTTTTTCAACGATTAAAATCAATGTCAGCATACAAACAACATCCTCAGTTCTTGATTCACTGTTCGTTTCAGATCTCATTTTTTTCCAGATAATTTTCATTTCTATTACAGGAAAACAATACAGTTTTCATGATTTGTTCGTTCCAGTGCACTTTTTATATCGCAAGACCAGCTAAATGGGTTAATTAAGTGTTCCTTTAGATCTCACTAAATTGTTCGTGATTTGTTCGTTTTAGTGTTCCTTTTACATTTCAACTTGTCTTCGTTCTCAATAAACTCTTTTCCTTTCTAAATTGTACGTGATGTGCAGGAAACACTGTGACTGGGGAGATCTATGCAGCTATACTGTGACATGCAGGAACGACGACTTGGAACTATTTTAAGTTCTCTTTCAAGTTTTTGATTTAGATACTCTATTTCATTGCACTGGCATATCATGGTTCCACCTCCTGATGTTGATTGCCTCTATTACATTGCCTCTAAAAAATTGATACAGATTTAAGAGCTATAGATTTTTTTAGATCTTCCTTATAATGGCATTTTCTTCTTGGTTAATGGCATTTCTTGGTTCCACCTCCTGATGGCATTTTCTTCTTGGTTTGCCATTAATTTGGTGCAAGTTATTTTTAATGACATCAATAAACACTCTGTTTTATGATATACAATCTGTTAAAAATGCAAGAAACCTTCAACATGCCAATCAGCCTGTTTATATTTACTTTATAAGACATCAATTTGAATTATTAATTATAAGTATTATTTTTCAAGCATTTATATAAATATGTGTTTGCTTTTACTCAATCATCTAGGATAGTCTGGGGTTCGAGGCCGGGATATTTTGTGGCAATAATTTTCCCGTTGTTGAAGGCTATTACATTCGTTTTGAATCACAACTGATTTCAACCAGCCGATCTTGAAAGTATTTTGAAATGAGTTGAAACTGCTATGTGAGGCGAGACATGAGAAGTCGAGAAAGAGAGAGAACCCGCACAAGAGATTTAAAGCGCCGTGGAAATGGATTTGAGGGACAATTGACAAAGTGGATTTCTTTTTAGAATAGTTGTAGCTTCAAATTCCTTATATCATATTTTGAATTAAGCTTTAAGGATTTCATTCTAATCATGGAAACATATGCTCTATTTTCTCTGGCCGAATGTCGCCGCCTCCCCGCCGAAAGTCGCCGCCCCCCGCCGAATGTCGCCGCCCCCCCCCCCCCCCCCCCCCGCCGAATGTCGCCGCCCCCCCCGCCGAATGTCGCATGAACTTTTTCAAGGTGTAAATGGGGTTGAATCCAAATATAAATAACCACGAACAAAAGTGGCGAAAGGCCATAGATTCAGTTACATTTTTCATTTATCTTCAAATGTTAATTTAGCGAAAAATTAGGCACCTCCTTCAACTACATCCATAAATATCAAATAGTCATTTACAATAACTTTACATATTTCATTATCAATAGCAGAAACAAAAAATAATGGCATGTGGTTTATCATACAACCCTAATGTAAACTATTAGAAGTAACAAAATATAAGCATGATATGAGCAATGTTTTGAAAACCGGACAGGGCTGGCCGGTTGAACCGGTCCAACCGTGACCCGGCCCATGGGGCGGTCAGATCAGGACCTCAAAACCGCTTCAACGATGAACCGGCCTGTAAACCGGAAACCGGACGGTTCAACCCCTAAACCGGAAAACCGGCTACGGTTCATCCTAACCGACAGGTCCATAGCACACCAAAAATACTATTTTTTTCTGACAAAAGAGTTGGGGGAGATTCGAACCGTGGCCTAGTGGAATCACCTCACGGAGCTCAACCACCGTGGCCTAGGGGAGATTCAAACCATTAGTTTGTTTTCAACTAAGTAATCTTTAAGCCTTTTCTATAAATTATAACCGTGGCCTAGAAATACCGATTTTGACATTTTTGCTGAATATTCGAACCGGCATGTTAATTAAGTCATCTTTAATTATATTACTTATATCTATAGCCTTTTTATAAATTATATAACATATTATATAATATACACACACAAATATATATTATATAGCGCACATTTTTATTATTTATGTGTGCGCGACTTAATTATAAGTTTAAAACTTAATTTTCATAATATATTTGATAACTTTTTATATAGGTGATAAAATACTAATATTGAGATTTTAGATAGCAAAATATATTATTATTTATGAAAATATTTTAAATAATTTTATTTGTGTTTACCCATATCATTTTTATTAAAAAATATAGACTAAGTTAAATTATAATAGATAATTTTAATATTTATTATATTATCTAAGATCGCGATTCAACCCCGATCCGACCGGTCGGACCTTGAACCATTATTCTCACCGGTTCGTTCTTCGGTCCGGTTATGAAAACCTTAGATATGAGAAGACTAAAATAAGTTTGACATAGCAAGTTATGACTTCTATGTTATGACTTGCAGTTATGACCTCTCCCTCTCTCTCTCTCTCTCTCTCTGTGTGTGACAGACACGGGGCTTCGCCCCTACGGCCAATCGCGATAGTACCTCGACTGTGATAGGTTTGGGGCTCCGCCCCTATCAATTATTTAATGCAGCTTAAAATAAATACAATATTAATTAATCAATTTTAATAAAATTGATTGGTTTAATTGTAACTCCTCGAAAATATCACCGATATGACTAATGACAACCTTCCTTGAATAGAAGTATGAGCTCTACTAAAAACTTTGACCGCATCACCGTTGACATGCCTAATGATAGCTTGTCATAGTAGGTGTATGAGCTCTACTAAAAACTTTTTAGATTTTAATGGATTTTCATCATTACTTTTTATTTTGTGATAGTGTAATTACTTAAATGGACATTGTACTTTAATTTTTTGGAAATAGATTATAATATATGTCAAGTCATTAAAATATAAAAATGAGGGCATAATTGACATTTTTGAATGTTTCACCAAAGACAATTTTTCCCTTTTAATATTGTAAAGATATAAAGATATATATATATATATATATATATATAAACGTTTAGGTTTGATCTTGGAGTAACCTCCATTACTGTACACTTCAATGTGTGAGAAAGAGAGAAAGGAGAGAGGAGGGAGGAGGAGAGAGAGAGATTTGGACCTATTGTTTTACCTTCTAAACCACCAGGGACCCCTTCACAACTTTGCCTGCCGTATTGTGATTATACTGCACTCGAAAAGAAGGTAGAACTGGCACACATCTACGATTATTTCTCCAACTTTTCTATAATTTGAAAACAATTTAGGTTCAAGAAAGGTTCAAACCGAATGGTTGTAAAAATAGAGAGATATCCACCTGTTTGATTCTCTCTTCATACATTTCCCTCTGTTCAACTTTTTCAAATGCCAATTCTACTACCAGAAGATTGATACTTCTAGGGATGAAAAAACAAAGTCAAATAAGAGTGTTTCTTAAAGATGATCACCGACAACTATGAAGCTCAAGTATGTTTTGCAGGAAATACTCTAGTAAGTGGTCATTTGTTTACAAAAAATATCAACAAAACACAGAAGTCAAATATTATTGGGAATAAGTTCCATTACCAGCCAAAATAAAAGTCAATGGCACGGACCTTAAAAAAGAGCCTCTTGTCATGCCCAGCAGCAGCGACCCTTAGAACAGATTCTGCTGCTCCTATTGTATTTGCCAAACATGCAGCAATGTTACTGGCAGTATCCTGAGATAATTGCCATTCAAGGGGATCAACTGGTACCCTTTGAGAAATAAGAAACAAGAGGTTTATGAATTACTCATACATTTAAATAGATGCATCAACTAAAATTATTTTCTACTAGAAATAGAACGTAAACTAAAACGTCAATTTCGTTTTTTTATAAACTAATAAATGATAAAGGAACCTTTATAGAAAAATATATTATTTTCTGTCGAACAGATAAAAAATTGGGATCAAACCGAACAATATGGATCAACCTAGCTTAACTGCAATGAAGGACTATTCTTGGAAAGTAACACTAGAAAGTACTGACGGGCTCCTGACAATGGCCATAGGTTGGCAGATACATATGATTTTACACTTTCCAGTTAGTCTGTAAACTGTATATTGTTGATTCTGTCAATCTGTTTCTTGGTCAGTGAAAAAGCTCAAGGGATAAATATATATACCATAACAAAGATAAAATCTTCTCGACGGACGCTACAAGTGAGAAGTAGAAGGATGATTTGATTCATAAATGCAAGCCACAATTCACAGCTACCAACCAGATAAGGACGGTCTGGCTTTTAATTCCACAACAATTGCTTTTATATCCATAAGTTTGATGAGAGATGTAACTAAAGATTAATTCATTTTTTCCATTTGCTTATACATTTTCTAGAAATTTGGAGATTTAGTTTAAACCTAATTCAGAGGCTCTTCAAACAAAGGATCGACCTAACCACGAATAAGGCTTTTTTGGATGATTAAATATATTAAACAACATTAGGGTAACTGAAATTAGAGATTTAGTTAATTTGAACCCCATGATACATGAGACTATGAACAAAAAGTTTCAGTAAGCAAAATAAAAATGCTATAGAATAATTGACGGCACGCCACGACCAACACGCGTGTATTTTCGCAGGAGGTGGTGATCCACTGCCCAGACGGACGATCAGAGTCCATGGTTGCGTCTAAATAATTGATCCAAGTCACTTTTATATTTTACTTTTTTATTTTGAGATGTACTTGGCCCTCGATTGATCCAGACAGTTTGAGTCATCCGGTTCGAGTGGTTTGATCTTACAGTTTTGTGTTGCAGTTATTTTTAGGGCTTTATATAGGCAAGCGGCAGCACATTTGCGGGCATCGTGGGTTTAGGAGAAATCTGGAACCGCCGGTCTGTCTTTGGTGCGACACCAGAAGATTTCTCCCTGGGTGTGATGCCTAGGGTACGCCTCTGCCTCCCTCCTCTATCCTTGTCATTCTCTCCAGCTGTCCCAGTGCCTGCCAATCTCGCCGATTCATTCCAGGAAAGCATCCCCCACCTATTCTAAAGCTTTTCCCTGCCCGACAACCTTCCCTCCTCCCTTCGACAATCAGCCCTTCAAGCCATACCTCCCGCTCCCGTCCAGTGCAACCCAGCCAAACCCCCTCTGACATCCCTCTCGGGGACTCCATTCCATCAATCGCCTACCCTTCATCCTCCAAGCAGAACCTTAACCCACCACCGACAGCCGCCCTCTCCTCTGCCTCTCCCCCCCCCCCATTTTCCAGTCGTTCCCTGTCCAGTCGGCGCACACTGAGCCTGACCGCCCCCTCCCTCCCTCCTGCAGTCACCCGTTAAGTCCCTCCACGCCACTAACAGCCCCGATCCACAGTTGTACTACCTTCTCCGATTGCTACAACCTTGGATGCCCGCCAACACCCGCTTCTGTCGTCGCCTGCATGTGTGAATTGTGGTAAAGTCTTTCCTTTATTGTGTTTATTCTCAGCAACTCAGATTGTGGTGGATTTCTATCTTTTTGCTAGTAGTTCATTTATCATATAACTTGCAGGGTTTATTCTTTGTACGCTTAGTGATAATTGTGTCTCCGTTGAATTAAAAGTTGATGTTTGTTTCCCTTAATTAATTATTTAAAACCGCACCTGTCTCTGTTAATCTCTTTAATAATTAATTATTTGTTGTAACTTTGAGCGGACCACTTATGCACTAACTTTACACCACATCGCATTTTAGGGTTGCATTTAGAACGTTCACTCTGAGTCAATCGACCTACCACTACATCAGATTGGTATCAGAGCCCTAGATTAGGGTCATTTGCATGTTATGTAGTGGTAGAGATCATTGTTAGTCCATGTCGAGTCACAATCACACCGACGATAGGACCGCCAGTTCACAGACGAAAATGACGTCTGCTGAGTTTCAAAGGCTTGTTCTCGATCGATTTGATCGAATGGGAGTCCAGTTTGAAACCCTTAGTGGCGATATTGTCAGGGTTAGTACGAGGGTTGATCAGTTAGAGACTCCTAGAGGTCGAACGGCTCCTCCCCCTGATGAGGAGCATCATAAGGATCCACGAGACACCACACCTCCAGAGAGACGTTGTAGAGACATTCCAAGCCGAGATCCCACTCCCCCTCCGAGACGGAATTTTCGTCATGGATACGAGTATGATATGATTACGACTATGATGATGAGTACGGTGACTACTGTGAGCCATGTCGTGGGATGACTCCAGAGGAGGATGACATCGCCCGATGGATCCGCATTTATGCTCCCACCTTCGATGGTCACCTGGACCCGAAGGCGTTTAGTGATTGGCTCATGGACATGGACCACTATTTTGATTGGTTCGAGATGAGCAACAAAAGGCGAGTACGGTTCGTCAAGATGAAATTAATTGGCCAAGCAAAAATATATTGGTCGAGTCTGGAGAGGTCTCTTGAGCGGGATGACTATTACCCCAACGCCCGATGGGATGAGATGAAGCAGTGCTTGCAAAATAAATACCTCTCAACTTCATATCGAGATCAGCTCTACGCACTACATCAGGGGACTCTCCGTTGCAGATTATATGTCACGATTTAACGAACTTGTCGTTCATAGCGATATTATGGAGGAGCCTGTCGCCACTACTTCGCGCTTTTGTGCAGGACTTAGGGCAGACATCCGAAAGAACTGATTCCCCATAGGATGGAGACAGTTGAGCGGGTCTTTCAGCTCGCGCTAGAGTACGAACATTATCTGCGCACTGCTGGCCCGAGGACGTTCACCTTTCGACCCGATGCTACCCTAGCTAGGAGGCCCACTCCTGCCACCCCTTGTGCTCCCGCAGACGCGTCGGGAAAAGCTATTGTACCTGGAGGCCCCAAACCTGGGGGCGTCCAATGTTATTGATGCTCTGGCAGAGGGCACTTCGCAGCGCAATGCCCGACTAGGAACTTACTGATTGAGGATTCTGGCGAGCCCAGCACTGAGGCTGAGGACGTAGCCATTGAGAAGATTATTGGCGTCGTAGAGGATGGATGGGAGAGCGATGTTGAGAGATCGCTAGAGGTAGCAATCCTCTGTCGCATCCACCACACCGCACGTGCCGAGGAGGATTGGTGCCGCACCACTATTTTCTTCATATATTTCCCGAGAGCAGGAGGCCCCTGCAAGCTCTCCATCGATAGTGGTAGTTGCATAAATATCATTGCTATGAAAGGGTTGGATAAGATGCAGCTCACGGCAGAACCACATCCGCACACATACCGTGTTTTATGGGTAGACAAGTCCACCATTCATGTCACACAGCAGTGCCTGGTACCGATTCGCATAGCGACAGGTTTGGTGTGATGTTATTCTTATGGATGTCGCCCACGTTCTTCTCGGAAGACCCTGGTTATACGATCGTGACACCACGTGTTATGGTCGGTCCAACACGTGTGTATTCTTCGACAAGGGTCGTAAGATTACCCACACCCCGATCCATCCCAGGGATCCTCCCAAGGGCGAGATTGATTCCTCAGTTAGTGCAGGGTTGTCGAAACCCCTACATGTCTTGAGGAAAGGTGATTTTCTGAGAGAGTTTAGAGACAAGGGTCATGTTTATTGTGGCGTCCAAGATGGCAGTCGAGACCCCTAGTGAGACCGAGATTACTGATCCGGATGTTCAGCAGTTGATGAATGATTTTATAGACATTATGCCTGAAGAACTTCCTGATGAGCTTCCCCCACTGAGGGACATCCAGCATGTTATTGATCTGATTCCAGGGGCATCGTTGTCCAATCTCCCACATTATCGCTTGAATCTGACTGAGCATGTTGAGCTAAAACGGCAACTTGATGATCTTCTACGGAAGAAGTTTATACAAGAGAGCTTGAGTCTCTGCGTCGTACCGGCCCTTCTTACTCTAAAGAAGGACGGGAGTTGGCGCATGTGCATTGATATCCGTGCCACAAATAAAATCACGGTGAAGTATCGTTTTCCGATTCCCCGTCTCGATTATCTCATGGACTCGATGGATGGTGCCCAGATCTTTTTGAAGATTGACTTTCGTAGTGGGTACCATCAGATTAGAATTAGAGAGGGGGATGAGTGGAAGACAGCCTTCAAGACGAAGGGTCACTTGTATGAGTGGTTAGTTATTGATGCAACTCATGTTTGCATCTTTATTTTAGTTTATTTTTGTAGCGCACTGTTTCGCGCATTTTATGTTTGGTTGTCTGTCATGTTAAATCGCGCTTGTTATTCACGCATGGTTGTTTGACTTATTTGAATGACCGACCAATAAGATCATGAATGGATAGGTCTGTCAAATTAGGGGTAATGTTAAATTAAGCAAGCAAGTAATTTAAAATATAAAATATATTCTGAAATTAAATTTTACTTTATTAAATATTCTATTTCAGAATATAAGTTGTCCGACTCTTGTTTTCTCAGCTCCTTTAATTCAATGAATGACATTGCATTGAATGGAATTTCTAAGGTCCCAAATTAGTCCAGACTTGGTAACTTACCAAAATCCCTATATTCACAAATTCACTTTCTTTCAATTAATGCATTGAATTAAACCTAAGCCTGTAAAAAAGTCCAACCGGACCTCTTTGAAAATTGAAACCCCCCTCATTATTTAACCTTGTCAGTTATTAAAGAATTAATGGGGCCATCTCTATAGCCTAGCCATTTCCGAACCCCAAGGTAGCCTGGAAAAAGAAAGAAAACACCGTAACTTCATCGTCCACGTCGTCTTCTTCATCCAGGGCAACCGGTCGCCCGTATTCCACCAATTCCAGCGCGACCCCAGCCCGATTCACCATTCCTCAACCAGTCGCTGCCTCCCGCAGCTCCGATGACCTCCGTCGACCTGGACCCAGTCCTCCACCGGCGGAAATCGAGTGGACCCTGCTCGATTTGGCATCAGCATCCTTCTCCAGCCCGCCATTCCTCCCGACTTCCCCTCCAACGGCGGCAAAGAACCCTTCTGCGGGCTGACTTGTTCTCGGCGACCCTCGAAGTGGCAATCCAGCCACGCGTGACCGCTACGGAACACTCTCGGGCGCATTCCTCCACTGAGCCAGCAACCTCTGTTTTCCTCTCCAGATTTACTATTGATCCACTGTTTGGATTTGGTATATTCCTCTCCAAACTCAGTCCTCTCTCACTATTAATATAATATTTATGCACGATTTTATTTGGCCAATTTAATCAGAGCTTGCTTGCTTAAAATAACCTTACTCTTGTTTGTCGTTAAATTCTAAAATTGTGCTTATTTTTCTTTCTTGTTAAAGCATCTGGAGCAATTAATCAAATCGTTGAATGTGAGCTAGTGTTGGATATTTTTGTGCGTTTGTGAAAGCTTGGACGGTTAACGATTGCAAACACTCGTAAAACTTCTGCTAGCGTCACTCAAATTAATTTTGTTCTCAGATTTTACCTGTTAAAACCAAATCCTAATTTTGGAATGCATCAGTTTGGTATCAGAGGTCAGTTCGATTCACTCCTATTGTGAATCGAACGATCCTGTTTTAAATTTTATTTAGTTGTCTAAAAAAAATTTAAAAAACAAAACAAAAAAAATTTTAAAAAAAACAAAGCCCGTCAAAAAAAATATTTTGAGTCCGTTTCTTAAAAAAAGTTATGACCCACATTTCCAGACCTAGAAATAATCAGATGTGAGTCTGAGTTCCACTCAAGGAACACAGTAGTCCAGGGCACATTCGAGCCGTCATTAGGACTCCATAATCAGGATGTGCTCGGTGAGCCATAAGACTGAGTTAACAAAGGGAGCATGAAATTTAATTACACCAACTTTAGAAAGAATTTAAACACTAAACTCATTATATTCAAGATTTAAAGATAATGAGACAAAATTCATTGCGACAATACAAAAAAGGAACTTATGAAATTGTAGTTATTTTATTGAAATATGCATAATTACTCAAATATTCATATTTTTATATACATGCAAATCATTAAGTTATGAATTTTTGATCTTCAAGGAGGGAGTAGTCTTCCATACTCACCAGTTCAGCCGACCCCATCTTCGGACATTTTTTCAGGGGTCACAGATCGGGAGATACGGCTAGATAAGCTCCTGAAGTTTTCCACTTTTAGTTGCATTTCTTAAATGACTATTGTCTCATTTTAATTATAGTTGGTTATGTGAACAAAATTTTTAAGATATTTTCTTAAATAGTTTTTAAAAAAATTGTTGTGTAATTTAGATATTATCTGTTATGTATTGATATTATTAGAAAAGCCCATGTATAAAGGCCCAAAATAGGCCTAGTATTATTCTCTCTTCTTTAGTCCCACATCTTGTATAGGATTTTTCCTCTCTTCTCATCTCCTATATAATTGTATTCCCTCCTTGTATTTACATACACAAGCAATACATACAAGTTTTGACTTCTCTCAACATGGTATCAGAGTCAGGTTACGATCTAACCGCCCTATGCAATTTTTAAACCGCATCTACCCGCCGCCTTCTGGCGGACTCCGCGGTCTCCTCGCGGATTGTTTGAGGTCTCCAGCGGTCTGCCTCCTTTTCTATCCGCCGCTTCTCGCTCACTGACTGCGGCCTCGACGGACAGTCCGCTGCCTCTCCCCGTGGATCCAGGTTCTCTCCTCCTCCCACCCCTTTTTATAGTTTCTCTCCTTTCTCTCGTGGACCCCACCTCCCGTGCACCTCGCGCAGTCTCTAGTTCTATCCGCGCGGCTTCCCCTCCTATCCGCTCGGCGTCTGCTCCTTGCGGTTTCCTTCTCCCGCTCGAGTTCGTCAACTCGCGGCTTCTCTCTCTCCTATCCGCTCGAGTTTGGTAACTCGCGGTCTCTCTCCTATCCGCTCGAGTTTGGTAACTCGCGGTCTCTTTTTCTTCTCGCCGCCTTCTCGCGGCCTCCAGACCGTGCGGTCTGCCTCTTACCCGCTCTGGTCGTGGCCTGTCTGGCCGCTGGTGTTCGCATCATGACCGTGCGGGTTCGTTTTCCCGGCCTTTTTTTTTACTCGTTGTTTGTCGTTGCAGCCTGTTCCTAGTCGCGGCGATCTCCTCCCCTCTCTGCGGCCTGCCTCTCTAGCGGACTCCTGCCTGGTCGCTGCAGTCTTCGTCAAAATCGATGCGGCCTCCTTCCAAGTCGGTGCGGCTTGTCTTCCAGGACTATGGACTCCTCTGTTGACTCCACCGGCCCGGCGGCTACTCCGCCCGCAGACCGCCCGGCTTGTCCAACCGACCTGCGCAATGAATTACGCATCACTACCATCTCTCTCTCCGAGAAGAAAAATTTTCTCCCTTGGGCGCATTCTGTGCGCCGGGTTCTCCAGGCCAAGGGTCTCCTGCCTTACCTCACACAGGCTCCTCCGGTTCCCCCTACGGACGATTGGCTCCGCAACGATGGTCGTGTGCAGACTTGGCTCCTCAACTCCTTGGATGGTGAGCCGTATCAGATGGCCATGTATCACGAGCGGCCAAGTCTATATGGGATGAGCTGCACTCCCTATACTCCGGCAAGGACAGCCTTCAGCACCTCTACGACATTCTCACCGATCTCGTTGCTCTCGACACCGGTGGCGCCCCGGACATGACGTCGTTTGTCGCTCGGGCTAAGACTCTGGCCGAGGCCTGGATACTGCATCAGCCTTCTACCAGTGATTATGCTGCCCAGCGCGCTCAGAAGGAGGCGGTTTGCATTGCTATTATGATGGCCCGTCTTCCGCCTCACCTTCAGACTATCCGGACTCAGGTTCTGGCGTCTTCCACCGTTCCATCCCTTTCTGAGATCTGTTCCATGCTCCTCCGCGTGACGCCTCCTCCGGATGCTCCTGCGCCGACTTCCTCGGCCTTTCTTCAACAGGCCCCTCCGCCCTTGCTTCCCTCGCCTCCCTCTGCTCGTGGTGGCCGCTCCGGCTCTCGGGGCCGCGAGCGTGGTGGCAGGGGGCGGCCGAAGTGTTCCTACTGCGGCAAGGACGGACACCTTGAAGCGACCTGCTACCGCAAGAATGGATATCCTCCTCGACCGACGGCTTCGCGGTGGCCGCAGATGCCTCCTCTCCTGCCTCTCCGGACCTTGAAGCTGTCCGCCTCCAGCTCCAGCACCTCCAGGGACTGCTCAACCCGCCTCCTGCTTCCCTGGCCTCCACCTTTGTCTCCCAAGCAGGTACGGCCTGTCTCTCCACCGGTCCGTCCTGGATCATGGACTCCGGTGTCACTCATCACATTACGTCCCAGCGGCCTGCCACATACTCGGACTCTCCTCATCCGCGGTCTATCACCGTGGCTAATGGGGCTCTTGTTCCCGTCTCCGGATCGGCGGACATCTCTCTCAGCCCGTCGTTTCCTCTCCGCTCGGCTCTTCATGTTCCGAGTTCCCCCTTCAATTTACTTTCTGTTGGTCGCCTTACTGCTGATCTGGATTGCTCTGTTATATTCGCTTCCTCTTCTTTTGTCATACAGGATCGCCGGACGCGGACTACCATTGGTAAAGGCGGATTGCGGAACGGGCTATACCTTCTCGACACACCTCCTACCATCCTCTCCTCCGTCTCCTCCACCGAGTGGCATCGCCGTCTTGGCCACGCTCCTCTACCTGTTCTCCAGCGGGCTCTCCCTGATATCTCTCTCCATCCGTTTCAGTGTGAGTCTTGTATCCTCGGCAAGCAGCCGCGTTCATCTTATCCTGCTCATTGTACCCGGAGCTCTGCTCCGTTTGATTTATTTCATTCTGATGTATGGGGACCGTATAAAATTACTAGTATTTCTGATTTCTGGTATTTTATTACTTTCATTGATGATTATTCTCGCATGACGTGGTTGTACTTACTTCGTGATCGCTCCGAGCTTCCTCGCATTTTTTGAGCCTTTGTCGTTGAAACTCGTACCCAATTTCACACCACTATCAAAACTGTGCGCACGGATAATGCTCGTGAGTACACTGGTCACGACTTCGCTACTTTATGCTCTGAGTTTGGGATTATCCACCAAACCTCTTGTGCCTACACGCCTCAACAAAACGGCGTTGCCGAACGTAAAAACCGCCACTTACTTGATGTGGCTCGCTCCCTCATGCTTCAAATGCATGTGCCCAAGCATTACTGGAACTTTGCGGTCTCCACGGCTTGTTTTCTCATCAACCGTCTCCCTTCCTCCGTCCTCCACTATGCTACTCCGTTCAGCCTGTTGTTTCCCTCGACTCCGTCTTTCCCTCTTCCGCCCCGTATCTTTAGTAGCACTTGTTACGTCCACCATCTGGGCCCGCCCTCGGACAAATTGGATCCCCGGGCGGCTAAACACATATTCGTGGGCTATTCCCGTACTCAGAAGGGGTATGTCTGTTATTCTCCCGCCACTCGGAAGCTCTCTGTCTCTGCGGATGTCACCTTCCGCGAGACTCAACCATTTTTTTCGGATTCTCTCACTACTCCTATCCCTTGGCTCCTTTACCTCCATCCATCCCACGACCAGTTCTCCCCGTTACAACGCCGCTGCTACCGGTTCCACCAGCTCTACCTCCTGTTCCCCCCGCACCACCCATCATCCGGGTCTATACTCGTCGCCACCGTTGCTCTATGGCCCCACTGCAGTCCGCCTCAACCACGGCTACTCCGCGCCCGGCAGATCAGGTACAGACATCCACCGCTCATCCTCTGGCTCATTACGTCTCTCTACATCGCCTCTCTCCCCATCTTCACACTTTTGTTACTTCTCTTTCCTCGGTTTCTGTTCCTAATTCTGTGCAGGAGGCGCTCCAACATCCTGGATGGCGAGCTGCCATGGAGGAGGAAATGGCTGCTCTCTGGACTAACCAGACCTGGACTCTCGTCCCTCTTCCTCCCGGTCAGAAACCCGTTGGGTGTAAATGGGTCTTTGTTATTAAACATGCTGCTGATGGCACTATTGACCGCCTAAAGGCCCGCCTTGTGGCTCGTGGCTTCACCCAGCAGCAGGGGCTCGACTACGAGGAGACTTTTTCCCCGGTGGCCAAACTCAATACAGTCCGTGTTCTCCTCTCTGTTGCGGTACATCGCCAGTGGCCCCTACTCCAACTGCATGTCAAAAATGCGTTTCTGAACGGTGATCTCCAGGAAACTGTGTATATGCAACAACCTCCCGGGTTTGAGACCACGGGGGAGTCTCAAGTCTGCCATCTTCGAAAGGCTCTTTATGGTCTCAAACAGTCTCCCCGGGCATGTTTTGACAAGTTCAGTAAGGCCCTCCGGGAGATTGGTTTTACTCGAAGCTCCGCCGACTTCTCGCTCTTCACTCGCCACCGATCTACCGGGACCGTCCTTCTGCTAGTCTATGTGGACGACATCATTATTACTGGGAACGACTCGAATGGAATACTGGCGGTCAAACTTCATCTGAGCACCGTTTTTCAAACAAAAGATCTGGGGCCCCTTCGGTACTTCTTGGGCCTAGAAGTCGCCAGACGGCCAGATGGTTTGATCCTTTCTCAGCGAAAGTACTGTACTGACCTTCTTCATGATGCGGGTTACTCAGGCTGTAAGCCAATTGACACCCCAATGGATGTCAATCACAAGTTATGCGCGCAGGCCTCTGACTCCGATATCCTACTGGACAATCCAGAATATTACCGTCGCCTAGTTGGAAAATTGATATACCTCACAGTAACCAGACCAGATATCTCCTTCGCTGTTGGTATCGTCAGTCGATATATGCACTCCCCCAGAAGCTCTCATCTTCAGGCGGTTGAACGTATTCTCAGATACCTCAAAACGGCTCCTGGACAAGGACTGGTGTACAAAGTCTCTTCTTCCACTCCTACTCTGGTAGCATACTCTGATGCTGACTATGCTGGGTCCCTCGATGATCGAAGGTCCACCAGTGGCTTCTGCACGTACTTTGGAGGACATCTGATTACCTGGCGGAGCAAGAAACAAGCGGTCGTTGCTCGATCATCAGCTGAGGCAGAATACCGGGCGATGGCATCAGTGGTGTCAGAACTAACGTGGCTTGAAAGCCTTCTCACCGATCTGGGTGTAAAGCTTCCTTCACCGGCTCTTCTCCTCTGTGACAGTCAAGCTGATATACACATTGCCAAGAACCCAGTCTTTCACGAGAGAACTAGACATATTGAAGTCGACTGTCATTTTATCCGGGAAAAGGTTCAACTAAAGAAGATCGACCTCAGACATGTTCCTGGTACTGAACAAGTTGCGGATGCCCTCACAAAGGCCTTGTCAAGTACCCTCTTCTATCAATGCCTGTCCAAGCTTGGCGCATACGATTTGTACGCTCCAGCTTGGGGGGGGAGTATTAGAAAAGCCCATGTATAAAGGCCCAAAATAGGCCTAGTATTATTCTCTCTTCTTTAGTCCCACATCTTGTATAGGATTTGTTATGCTACCGCTAGGTTTCTAAGCAGAAAAGGAACTAGGAAAGGAAAAACGACTAGGGTTTCAAGGAAGAAGAAGGAATACCTGAATGATATTTTGCATGCCTCCAAAGAGGGGGGAAAAGGGGTATTTATGGAGCCCCCTTTTCCCTAGGGCCGGCCGGCCCCAATGAGGGCTGAACCGGTGTGGTTCAGCCCTCCTTCCTCTTATTGATTAGTTGCGGGCTGAACCGGATGGTTCAGCCCGGTCTTTATCCGGCGCTCCTTTGGGTCTTCTGGTGTATTTGAATCCTCGGAACCGCAACTCGTCCGGGGCCATAACATTCCCCTCCCCATCAAGAGGCAGCTTGTCCTCAAGCTGGAAGTCTAGAAATAACTCCCGGAAATCCAAGAGGTCCACCCACGTGTTGTGTGCGGCAGACAGATCCTTCCACTTGACCAGAATCTCTGAACGGTACTCCGTGCCATGTTTCTTCCATCTGGTCAGCAGAATATCCTCTGGGCTGGGACACAGCTCCCCCGTCGTAGTAGCCTCGGGTAGAGAGGGGAGCACGGTGGCTGTCGCTCCCAACTTCTTCTTCAGCAGTGAGACATGGAAGGTGGGGTGGATACGAGAGCCCTCAGGGAGGGCAAGCGTGTAAGCGACCGGACCCACCCGTCGAGTGATGCGAAACGGCCCATAGAACCGTGGGGCTAGCTTCTGATTGGATCGGCGAGCAACTGAAAGCTGTCTGTAAGGCTGGAGTCGGAGAAAGACCTCGTCCCCAACCTAAAAGGTTCGTTCGGTCCTGTGCTTATCGGCCTGCAACTTCATCCGGTCCTGAGCAACCCGTAGATTGTCCCGCAAGAGAGCCAAGGTCAGATCCCGGTCTCGTAAAGCTCGATCCACGGCCGGCAGGGCAGTGCTGCCCGGTTCATACGATCGCAGAGTGGGCGGTGAGCGCCCGTATACCGCCTCGAAGGGGGTGATCCGACTGGCCGTGTGATACGACGTATTGTAACAGTACTCCGCCCAGTGTAACCACCGAGTCCACGTGCGGGGTTCATCCATGACAAAACAACGAAGATATGTCTCGACCCCCCGGTTCAGCACCTCTGTCTGGCCATCAGTCTGCGGATGATTTGTCGTGCTCATGCGTAACTTAGTGCCTTGCAACCTGAAAAGTTCCTGCCAAAATTTGCTGACGAAGGTTGGATCGCGGTCCAATATGATGGAGCTCGGAAGACCATGAAGGCGCACTATCTCCCGGGCAAAGAGATCGGCGACGGTCTCCGCAGTATAGGGATGGCTGAGAGCGAGGAAATGGCCGTACTTGGACAACTTATCCACTATGACCAAGATCACGGACTTGCCCTGGGACCGGGGCAAGCCCTCAATAAAATCCATCGAGACCGTCTCCCATATCTGCTGGGGAATCTCCACGGGTGTGAGCAATCCGGCTGGTGAAGACGTCTCATACTTCTGTCGCTGGCACATATCGCACTGCTGCACAAAACGCTGTGTCCCCGCGTAACCCCCTCCAAAAGACGTTGGCCCGAAGCCGCTGTAAAGTGCGAAGCACTCCGGCATGGCCTCCGGCCGGAGACGAGTGGAACTCCTGTAACATGATCTCCTTCCAAGGGGAGGAAGCGGGAATGACCACCCTCCCGTGATAATACAAATGTCCCCCAACTAGCTGGTATCCTGGCGGTGTGGGTTGGCCCTGAGACAAGGCCTCCACAATAGGTTGTAGCTCGGGGTCGAAGGCTATCTCTCTCTGAATGTCATCCAAGGACTCGATCAACGGCACCGAGAGAAGGAAGAAAGTACTGTCAGGAAGGCGGGATAGGGCGTCGGCTACCAAATTCTCTTTGCCCTGCTTATACACGATCTCATAGTCATATCCCAGCAATTTCGTCAACCACTTCTGCTGGAGGGGAGAGGCCAACCTTTGATCCAAGAAGTGCTTTAGGCTCTGATGATCAGTGCGCACTTTGAAATGATGACCGAGCAGATAAGGACGCCACAGAGTCACTGCATGCAAGATAGCGAGCATCTCCTTCTCGTAAGTGGAAAGACCCAGAGTCCGTGGTGCCAACGCCTTGCTGAAGTAGGCCAACGGCCGCCCCTCCTGCATCAAAACCGCACCGATACCCACTCCTGAGGCGTCCATCTCTACCACGAACTCCTTGGTGAAATCCGGTAGTGCGAGCACCGGCGTGGTCGTCATGGCCTCCTTGAGGGTGCAGAAGGCCCTTTCCGCTTCGTCATGCCAAGTAAAGGACTCCTTGTGGAGTAGCTGAGTAAGTGGTCGTGCCAGCTTACCATAGTCCTTCACGAATCTCCGATAGTATCCAGTGAGGCCCAAGAAGCCTCGAAGTGCTCGCACGCTGGTCGGTCGCGGCCACTCCACCATGCTTTCGATCTTCTTTGGGTCCGCCCTGACCCCTTGAGCCGAAACCAGATGCCCCAAATATTCCACCTCTGACTGTCCAAACGAGCACTTTGATAGTTTGGCATAGAACTGATGCTGCCGCAGAATGGTAAGAACTTGTGCCACGTGCTCAACATGCTCCTCCACGACCGACTATATATCAGTATGTCATCGAAGAAAATGAGAACCGATCGCCGTAGGAGGGGCCGAAAGGTCTCATTCATCACGGCCTGAAAGGTCGATGGGGCATTGGAGAGCCCAAAAGGCATCACCAGGAACTCGTAATGCCCATCGTGTGTGCGAAACGCCGTCTTGTGGATGTCTTCAGTCTTCATTCTGATCTGGTGGTAGCCGGATCGGAGGTCCAGCTTAGTAAACAAACTCGCTCCATGCAGCTCGTCTAAGAGCTCCTCTATCATCGGTATCGGAAACTTATCCTTAATTGTTGAAGCATTCAAGTTGCGGTAATCCACGCAGAAACGCCAAGAACCATCTTTCTTCTTCACCAGGATGATGGGTGAGGAAAAGGCACTGGTGCTCGGACGTATGATGCCGGTGGCCAGCATTTCTTTCACACTTTTCTCGATCTCCGCCTTCTGAATGTACGGGTACCGGTAGGGACGGACGTTCGGGGGAGCAGCCCCTTCTTTCGTCTGTATGCCGTGATCCCTGAATCTGGGCGGAGGAAGTCCCCGGGGTTCTTGGAAAACATCTCGGAACTGTGACAAAAGTACCTGTATCCTCTCTGGAATGACCGGTGGGTCTTGGATCACGGCCTCCACCCCGACTATCATGGCCATAGGTGATCCCTGCTCCTCCAATCGCTGCAAGCTCCTCACGGAAATCTCTTTCAAAGGCGAAGACCGAATGCCCTGCAGGCAATAATCCTTCCCCTGCTGTGTAAACTCCATCGTCAGACGAACCCAATCGGTGGTCACCCTCCGCAACTGTCGTAACCATTGGACCCCCAACACCATGTCCGAACCCCGGATCGGGAGCAGGTACATATCCGTGTGGCACACGTAGCCCTGCACGCGGATCTCCACCCTCTGCATCACCCCCTCGCACCTGAGCTTACTCCCATCTGCCACCATCACCTGGAAAGCTGCCTCTCTGTCAATTGTCTGTCCCACCTTCGAAGCGACTGCGGGATTGATGAAGTTGTGGGTACTCCCACTATCCACCAGAATGATCACTCGCTCCTTGCCCACCCAGCCGGTGAAACGGAGCGTCACGGGGGCCGTACACCCCTCCATCGCCTGCAAGGAGACTCCGAACTCTGCCAAATCCATATTTGCCAAATCCAGATCCCCCACATCGGTTGCTTCTACCTGTTCTTCCTCGTCATCCTCCTCATGCAACATGAACACCTGAACCTTCTGACAAGCGTGTCCCTTGGTGTACTTCTCATCACAGTTAAAGCACAGTCCCTTCTCTCTCCGAGCCTGCATCTCCGGCCAAGTCAGCCTGGTCACTGTAGGTCGCACGGTCGTTGGCTGCTCTCGTCGTCCCGCCACAGGGGCTGGAGGTGGTTTGGTTGTCATCCGGTTCCGCTGCCTGTTGTAACGTTCTTCCTGTATCCGAGCGATGCTAATGGCATGACTCAGACTGCGCGGTAAGTATGCATGGACCTCGTCCCGCAAGTGGTCCTTCATCCCGGAGATGAAACAACTCAGCAACGTCTGCTCGCCCCACGTAACGCGGTTTGCCAACCTCTCGAACTCCGTCCTGTACTCTGTGACGGATCCCCGCTGACGCAGTTTTTGAAGGGTAGCCTCCACGTCCTCATACTCCAGCGGCCCAAAACGAGCCGAAAAGGCCTCTACGAACTCCGGCCACGGAGCAAAGTTGCGTCCCCGCAAAAACCACTGCGTCCATTGATATGCATCTTCTTCCAGATGGAAAGCCGTCAGTTGTATCCACTGAGCCTCGGGAATCTCCTGATATTTGAAAAATAACTTCGTCTTCTGGATCCACTCCAGAGCATCCCCTCCCCTGAACTTGGGGAAATTCATCCGTGTCCGTTTGGGTTGCATGTATGGTCGCTGATTAGGTCCTCCCCAACCTCCACCATCTTGTCCCATTACTCCGGGTTGCCCAAAGTCTCCTTGAATTCCTCCCTGGTTCCACCCCGGATTTCTTCCCGGCCCCATATTGGTCGGACCGTATCCTCCATTATGTGCATTTGCTGGTTGAGGAGGAAAGAACCCCGTGGTACCGCCGAGAGGGACCGCATTTGCTCCGGTCGGCCGAAACAGTCCGAATCCTTGGTGTTGTGGTCTCCAGGGCTGTGCCGAAGGCTGCCCGAACCCCGATCCTTGCCGCAGCAGCCCTCCGTGAGTCGGGAAAGGCTGTTCGCACCCCCACGTTGATGCTGATCCACCGTCGGCCCCCCAGCAACCTCCCGTGCTGTCCGCCGCTCGACCAGGAGGGGCGAAACCCCCACTGAACCCACCGCTGCCCTCCGATTGTCCGCCTGGAAGCCCGCTGGTCTGGGTCGGGGCAGTCGTCGTGCGAACGACGTCGGGCGGTAACCCCGCGCCCGATCCCGAGCCCGACGCTCCGTTTCCGTGACTTCCGCCTCCCGGATTTCCTCCGTGAGCCGAATTTGTCGCCTCCGTGTCCGATCCCACGCCGTTCACGGCCTTCCCTTTCAGATTCTGCAAGAGGAGGGCTTTCAACTCCTCCATCTTCTCATCGAAGCGTTCTTCCATTTGTTGTTGCGAGTTTTTCATATTTGCGTCGATTGCCGCTACAGAGTCCGTCAACGCCACATAGTTCTCCTCGATGGCGGCCAATCTCGCCGTCTCCGCCTCCGTACGCGTCACCATGGTCGCAGGAAGGAGGCTCTGATACCAAATGTTATGCTACCGCTAGGTTTCTAAGCAGAAAAGGAACTAGGAAAGGAAAAACGGCTAGGGTTTCAAGGAAGAAGAAGGAATACCTGAATGATATTTTGCATGCCTCCAAAGAGGGGGGAAAAGGGGTATTTATGGAGCCCCCTTTTCCCTAGGGCCGGCCGGCCCCAATGAGGGCTGAACCGGTGTGGTTCAGCCCTCCTTCCTCTTATTGATTAGTTGCGGGCTGAACCGGATGGTTCAGCCCGGTCTTTATCCGGCGCTCCTTTGGGTCTTCTGGTGTATTTGAATCCTCGGAACCGCAACTCGTCCGGGGCCATAACAGGATTTTTCCTCTCTTCTCATCTCCTATATAATTGTATTCCCTCCTTGTATTTACATACACAAGCAATACATACAAGTTTTGACTTCTCTCAACAGATATATATTGTTGTTTAGCTTGCTTCATATCACAAATACTTGATGGGCTTATAAATTGATGTTAAACTAGCCAGGAATCTTACAAAGACTCTGGTTAAGAAGATAAACTGATATTTGATGTTGATTATTTAAAATGGATATGGTTCCTCTTTGCCCTTGCTAGGAGCGCACATGTGCTTTGAGCCTAGGCTTCAAGAGCCCTTTGCGCCTTGGTGCGCCTTGAGTACTTAATAACTAAGGTCATGGCAAGGTCTTGTGTAGGATGATGGTACCATCGGTACCCCTTTTGGATATGGTTCTACTCTACAAAGACATATCCGTGTGCTTGAAGATCAAGTTTCCCTCTATTTGGTTTATGAATATGGACAAAGGAAACACACCGAAAGGCACCAGATTGAAGATTAGGAGATAACCAAGTGCGGTGGCAGGAGAGGTGAAGCCAAGTCTATTGGATGGTAGATGATTAATGAAATAAGCGATGGTGAGAATAACATCACCCCTATAACGGTCAGGTAAATGTATAGTAAAAAGGAGGAATCTCATAGCCTCAAGGAGATAATTATTTTTCCTCTCAGCAACCATGTTTTGAGATGGACTAACAATACAGCTAGTTTGAAGAATAACATCATGAGAAGCTAAATAATAATTGAAAGTTTGTTTAGTATACTCAGTCTCGCTATTACTACGTAAGATCTTAATCTTAGAATTGAACAGGGTAATAATCATAGTATGAATTTATTTAAAACAAGAGAAGATTTCACTCTTCTGAGTATGCGTAAGATACACCCAAGTGTCGAGAATGGCAATCTATTAAAAGTAACAAATGTGTGACATCATATAGGGGTGAGGTAATTGGTAAGACAAGCCCCACAAACATAAGTACAAATCAAATCAAAAGGTTCAACATGAAGTAAAGACACAAAACTGAAAGAAAAATGTTTATGTTTAGCAATTTCACAGCATCATAATGGAAATTTTGAAACATTTTAGTATAAATAAATGAAAGAAGACAATGCCAAGAATTAAAGAAAAGGTACCCTGGCCAACGATGGCAACACATGATTCACGAAACTAGTGGAAGTCAGAGCATATGTGTGAGCATGATCGAAAACATAAAGGTCATTGCGCATCCTACCAGAGTCAAGAGTTTGCTTCATACTCGAATCCTCAAAAAGACATAAGAAGAGTAAAAAATATGCATGCAATGCAAGATATCAGTAATGTTGCTAATGGAAAGAAGGTTATAGTCACACAGGTAAAGACGGGAACATGAAGAATAGATAACAAAGTAAGAATATGGTCACAAGTAATACTCCATTGTCAAATATGGCTATCTGGAACTGTTCACAAATTGATTTCATTGGTCCCAAAGAGGAATTTGACATGTAATCAATAACTCGAGTCAATGATCCACTTGGTAGGTGGTTGGGTGGAGATCTATGTGTTGGAGGAAGGCTTTAAAACAACAACACTCAAGCCTTTATCTCACTATAGTGCGGTCGGCAATATGGATCCTTTGTCGCCACAGTGCACTATCTTATGTCATAATCTCACTAATATTTAAGTACATCATGTCTTTCCTTATAGTTTCATTTCAAGTCTTTATTGGTCTACTCCTCCCTCGTTTAACATGCCTAGTGACTAGACTCTCACAACGCCTAACAGGTGCCTCTAATGGCATCCTTTGTACATGTCCAAACCATCTTAGTCGAGTTTCTCGCATCTTCTATGCAATTGGTGCTACTCTTGTCCTATCCCTGATACAATCATCCCTAATTTTATTTAGTCTCGTGTGTCTACACATCCACCTAAGCATTCTCATCTCCGCAACTCACATTTTTTGTTCATGTACACAATTCACAGCCCAACCTCAGAACCATAGAGCATCGCTGGTCTAATTACAGTACGGTAAAACTTGCTCTTGAATTTTAATGGTACTTTACATTCACATAAGATCCCTGACGCGCCTCTCCACTTCAACTACCTGCTTGGATTTTGTGTCACATCTTTATCAATACCTCGGTCTTTTTGAACTATCGATCCAAGACATTTAAAACACTCAGTACGAGAAATATCTTGATCACCCAACTTAATAACGAAGTCATTTGTCCTTCTTGCACTGCTAAATTTGCTCCATATACTCCGCTTTTGACCTGCTCAGCCTAAAACCCTTTTTTTCTAAAGTGTCTCGGCAAGATTCAAGTTTTGTGTTTACACCCTCGCGCGTCTCATCGACCAAAACGATATCATCCGCAAACAATAAACACCAAAGTATTGCATGTTGGATGTGTCCGGTGGGCTCATCTAAGATAAGGGTAAAGAGATAAGGGCTTAAAGTTTAACCTTGATGTAAGCCAATAGTGATTGGGAATTCCTGCGTTAATCCTCTGAATGTCCTCACCCTTGTCACTGAATTTGTATGCATATCTTTGATTATGTCAATGTACGAGACATTTACACTTTTCATTTCTAAGATTCCTCATAAGATCTCTCTTGAAACTCTATCATAAGCCTTCTCAAGACCGATAAACAACATATGCAAATATTGTTTTCTTTCTCTGTAGTTGTCAATGAGTCTCCTCAAGAGATGTATAGCTTTCATGGTCGACCGCCCTAGCATGAATCCAAATTGATTCTTCGAGATGTTAGTTACTCTTCTTTCTATTACTCGTTCTCATAGTTTCATGGTATGACTCATCGATTTAAATCCTCGGCAATTAACACAATTTTGTATATCTCCATTGTTTTTATACAAAGGTACCAAGATACTTTTTCTGAGATGTTAGTTGGAGGAAGGCTGGAGCAAAGTCGGGGAAAAGGTGGTTGGAGCCTCGGGAGGTTGTGTAACTTTAAGCACCATTGAGCAAACATCAGACAGAGAGGGTGTAGTAGAAGAAGAGAGAATCTGGGTCCGGATGCTGTGAAAATGACTCGGAACAAGGGCCATCATCATAGCGATCCCAACAGCCTCCTTCTGTGCCCGTTGAGTAGCAAGGTCTGCAGATGGAGGTTGGTGTTGTATCCGGGCCTCTACCAGGGTTCTGATCTTGGCAACAAAGGAAGTTAAGTCGCCAGTGGTGCCAGGGTCCAGTGATTGAAGAGCAGAGATGATGTCGAAAAGGTGTTGTAAGCTATCCTGGCCAGAGTAGAGGGAGTGCAGCTCATCCCACATTTCCTTAGATGCTTCGTAATACATTGTCATTCGGTAGGACTCTGTGTCCATAGAGTTAAGCAACCAAGATTGGACTCGGCCGTCATCGCGAAGCCAGTCATCAGAGGGATCAGCAGGTATGACCCGAGTAAGGTGAGGGAGTAGACCCTTAGTCTGCAGAACACGACGAACGGAATGAGCCCATTCGACATAGTTGGCCTTTCCGCTGAGAGAGATAGTGGTGATGTGAAGTTCATCACGAACATCGGGAGGCTGGGCAGCAGCCCGGGCGGGCAAAGAGGAGGTAACCGCGGCGACTTGACACAAAGGTCGCGGCGACTAAGAGCAGTTCACGGCGAGAAAGATCAGGTCGCGGCGACTAATAGCAGGTCGCGGCGACAAAGAGCAGATCGCAAATAAGCTAATTCTATTTTATCTTTAACAATGACCTTTATGGTAAATTTCACGTGTTAATAATAATTTAGATAAATTATGAACTCTTGTGTCGACGCGATTTAGTTTTTGTGCGAGGGCGTAACACATAGACTTTTGAATAGTAAGGCGCATTGGCATAATTGTAATATAATTGAAATGCTAAATTTCCCCCTCTTATCAAAAGCAAGGCCATGGTTCCCCCACCCCACCATCACTCCACGATCTATTTTAGTAAATTGAGAGCCACTCGTATCAGTTGCACACACATTTTAGCTTCCCTCCCACGATCGAGAGAGGAATGGCTTACCTGGAAAGCCTCAGGTGCGCCTGGGAGCCTGTAACTCTGTAAGGCGCGCGCCTGGGGCACATCGCCCGCCTCAGCCGTGCTGAGGCGCGGCGGGCTACGCCCTACGCCCCAGACGTGCCTAGGCGCGCGCCTTGACAACATAGCTTCTAGGGTTGATATCGAGTCAAGTTTGAGTGATTTGAGCTCAGCTCAAAATCGAAATTTTCGAGTCGAACTCGGCTTGAAATCAATTTCGAGCCAAGTCGGCTCGACACGAAATGACTCGATTCCAAGTCAGCGCAAAATCAAATCGAGTCGGCTCGAAATTGAGCAATTTTTCTCTATATTCCTAGTTGGCCCAAAATTAATTGGAGCAACCTCTAAATTTAGCAAATGAAATACTTAAAGCTCTCAATCTTTTTATTTAGGTTTAAGTTTTAGTGTTTTTAATTTTAAAATAAGAATATATTAATAAATACATAATATTTTTATCAATTTGAGTTAATTCGAATCATATTTCGAGCAATTCAAGGCTGGCTCAAAATCAACTCGAAATCATATTCGAGTCAAATTGCATCGAGTCAATCAACTCAAATTGAGTCGAATCAATTTTAACCGACTCCGATTTAGCTCAATATTCGAGCGATTTTTGATTTTCGAATTTTGACTAATATACTCAGCCCTAACAACTTCCAACTTAAGCGTGACCATTTTTGTTTCGTAAATTGCAACCCTCCACTGATAGAGAAGAGGTAAGTGTTTCTTTCCTTTGTTATGAAATAGTATTTTAAAATTTTAGGAGGATCGATTACATGTAAAATGTTTCCCCTTTAGGGTCTGAGAGGGGAATTAGGAAAAGAGAGCATTGTAGTTAATCAGAGGAATTTTTTTGTATTTTCAGAGTAACCTAGACAACTATGCCGGCATGTCGCGTTTATGAGCGTCGTAGAACCGAGGTAAGAAATTCTATTATTTTTGCTAGACATACAACATAGTATAATGCATGAATTGTTACTCGTATGGGTAAGAGAGTACACGTATTAATATGAAATTGTATATATTAAGATTTGATTATGGAAGATGATAAGAAATTATAAGCCCATCAATGCGTCCTAATAATATGAGCAAATCATGTTTGAACATAAGTAATAAATTTTTCGTTTAAGTTAAATTTGTATGAATCTTGTGAAATTGTGCAGTATATGAAATCCATATTTCTTCAGAAATTTAAGAAAATACGAAAAACACAAGAATATGTATTTGAGATGGTTAATTATTATGAGACACGGTCTAAGACGCAAGGATGAATAAGTACGCAATCCAAAGTTTAATAGAAGATAATTAAGAGGCACGATCGAGGCTTTCTCGTGTGATAGATAGAGACGCACTATCTTACTCATAGGGCTTAGCAGACCGTATGAGCCTTAAGTTGGGGAGGCGACACCCTCATATAAAAGATTAGTAAATGTGAGTTCGTGTTCGTTGCCAAGAGACACTAAAACACATGTGTTCGTCAATAGGAACTCAGATCGTTAGAATGCGCATAAGATTTTACTTAACCTTAAATAAGAAGAGAAGAAGTTATAGGTCTTAAGTCCAAAATTACATTTTAGAATCCCTATAGTCTAATAGATTTAAAATTGGAAAAACGATTCTGTTTTTGATCATAACAGAAAAAACATTTATGTTTAAAGTATTTCCATAAAAAAGCATGCATAGAAATATATAACATTTTTCCTCGCTATAAAATGTTGTATAAAAACATGCACACAATTTAATTTATGTTATTTTTTTAGTGTCACTAAGAGAAATGGTTTTTCTTACTCACCGGTTGGGTTGACCCGTCTTCAGACATTTCTTTTCAGGGGTCACGGGTGGGGAGATACACCTAGGATAGGTGTTCACGATTCTACACTTTTGTTTGTTTTCTTTCAGTTGTATTATCTTTTCAATTATTGTACAATTTTTTATTTATGAATCCAGTATAATGAAAATGTCTAAGGTTTTCATTGTATCAGAATAAGGGATTTTAACATGGAAAAACCCCTCAACTGGGTAAAAAATCACGTGACCGTAACGGTGTCAGTCAAACTTCACTATTGGCTGTGGTTTATAGGTTATTGGTGGAATCGAGGGAGACAGACCGTTACTCATTACAGCTTTGAGATGAGAGAGATTGCAAGGGCGCTTGGTGGGCGACAGGCCGCTTCACACGAAGCTCAGTTTCTGTTACTTTCGGGTGGAGACAGGATTTCTTGAACGCTGCTTGGCTGGCGAACTTCGTGGCCTAACACGTAGAGAGGTGTTGGTGGGGCCTTGGAGTGCATCGCGCACGTAGAAGACTCAACGGAGCGGCGAACAGAACGTCTTCTTCTCTGGAGCGTCGTGTACTTACGCGAATTTTCAGGTGGCTCGACGAGAGGAGGCTCGTAGGAGGATTTTAGCAGAGCTCTGACTTGAAGAAGAAGAAAGCTAGGAAGAGAGAAAGTTAGAAATGAGAGGGGGTCTGGGGTCCTACTTATAGGCCCCAAAGGTGGTTACGCGGCTATCCGCACACCGTAATTACCAAAATCATTAATTGTAGACCGCATTTAGAATAGTTTTAAGTACGCATTATTTTTATAATATCTGTTATAGGCAGACCGTTAATTAAATAAATAATATTCCTCACTAACCATGGTGGTTAGTGGGTAACCACCCACGTAACGGATGGCGGCGATCATGACAGGCCGATTGGACGGTGGCGAAGCCCGTTATGAACGGGCGGATGGCCCGTTATGAACGGGCGGATGGTCGCGGGCGGATGGCCGCCGTCAGCGGAGGAGGAGGAGCCGCAGCTGACGGAACGGCCGGCCGGGGCGGGAGAGAAAGCGGCCGCAGGCGGTTTGTGTGTGAGCCGCGCAGGGGATCGGGTGCATCGATCGCGTGCGCGGTAGTTAGCCCCATGATCCCACCAAGTTAGTGGGGATCATGGGTGATGGGCTATCGGCACCCCATTTTCCTAAATAATTTAGGATGGCCTCATCAATAAGAAAAATATATTAAATCGCCTCCCTATTTCTCTCCCCCTCTCTCCACACAATAAGATATTATTAAAAATAAAACCCGCCCAGCTAAAAAACCAAGCGGAAAAAGCTTTGTATGCAGTTGGGGGCCTTGGGGCCCATCTCTCCTCTCTCTCTCTCTCAAGATTAGGAGACCTACAGAAACTTTCTCCTCTCTCCTCCAATTGTGCTCAAAAGGAAGGGGGCCATGTCCCCCCCCCCCCCCTTACTGCACGTTGGCTTTGCATTATATGGTGGAGATAACAACCTAAGTAGTTAATCAATTCAAATTGCGAAGAGTAGTTAATCCAGCTCAATTAGAAATTACAAAAAATATAATTCTTGATTCTTTTCATCCTGATTTTTCTAGTTTTTGTAACATATTTTATAATTTGAATTCCAATTTTCACAAATACATTTTTCTTCAAATCAAGAACAAGTTAAAAATTAAAGCTAAGGTTCAAAAGCACACTATGACGGAATACTAGTTCAACCCAACCATATCCAAAAACTAAACCTCTATAGTAAAACATGGTCTAGATAATTATATCCTGGGAACACACCACAAGTACTCCTTCAGCAAAATAAAATATAGACAAATAAATTCATGAAATAAAATACATGAAATAAAGAGAGGAATATAAATGCATAATATTGTCCAACACAAATAGTCAAACAACGACATGTGGTCATTTGTCGACATCTCTATTGTCATTAATATTCATCATGGCCAATGGTAATCCATCATGCTGTGTTCACTATGTGTATTCATCGTGACTAATGACTATTCGTCATGTGTATTCATCATGGCTAATCACTATGTAGTAGCATTACTATTATCTGACAGAGGTTATTTAATAGAAGAATGAATGTATAATTCCCCGTCCCATCAAAATAATAGTGTCCTCAAATTATAACTAAGGGTCATGGATATCTTGTTTGGGCAGTCAGCATCCGCGGAGGTGTAATCTAAGGGGAGTACTCAGGTGTGGTGATACGAACCCGAGTAGAATCCGTCAAGGAGGAGAGCCGGCATAGGTGAGGGAGAGGAAGGAGGAGGGAACGAGACGAAATTCTTAGGGAGCAAATTTTTCATTCATCCAAGAATATAGAAAAAGAGTACAGCACAGCCCTTTATAGGCACGGGGTGCGAATAGCAAATGCAAAATAAATAACGTGTACACAACATCATATAAAATAACAAAGTGCAAAATAAATAAATAGTCACGCCGGCGTCGCGTCCTCGATCTCTCCTCCTCCAGACGGGTTCGTCGTCGTCTCCTTCCGTGTGAGGACTCGCCACGGTGTCTCATCGGCGTGTGCGTGTCCCATCAGCATGCGCAACTGTAACAATGTCGTCGTCTGGAAAATATGCCTTGTCCTCAAGGCAGTAATCGGAGCGGTAGCGGCAGAAGTGATCCTGAAACAGCCTTGTGGCTTCGGACACCAGACGGTAAGACCCAGCAACCGGGACCTCTTACGGGCCAGAGTCCCCCTGAAGGTGGTAGCAGCATCCAAGTAGCTTGACTGGGCAGTTCGGCACCAGATGTTGTCTTTCTTCCGAACCAGAGAAAGTCGGGCTAGTGGCAATCCTGTCGGAGGCTGGGTGACGTCGGCGCACGCAGTAGGAAGCTCTTGGTAGTCCGTCGGAGAAGGAAGAGGCGCAACGGACGGGCCCGAAAGGGCCCACAACCCCGCGGAGAAGCCGACGTCCGTGGGTTGCTGGATCGTGCCAAGGGAGATCGGAGAGCATAGGAGGGCGGAGTCACCGTCGAGGCGACATGGTTGTCCCTCGTGTAGGAACTGCATAGACATAGTCTGTCAATTGACGCATACCTCGCCGAGCGTGCGGACCCAAGCCACTCCCAGAATGGCGTCGAGGCCGCCTAAGCCAAATGTGTAGAAGTCTGCGGTCACGGAATAGGGCTCCATAGAGAGAGAGAGACGGCAGTGCAACAACCCTAAGTCGGTCGGTGGCGCTCATCGCCCATACGGACCGCAACATCCGGGGAGGGAACCAAGGGAAGACGGAACTGCTGCACCAAGTACTCAGAGATGAGGTTGTGGCTTGCGTCGTTGTCCACCACACTGTTGTGGATATCCTCCGACATGGCCGACATAAAGGTTTTACGGACAAAACAACATGTTTCCGATATCGTTTTTGCAAAATATCCTTTTGGAATATATCCTCCGATATGTTTGCTATTGACCGATATATTCACCGATATATTAGTCAATATATCCCGACATTTTATCGTCTGATTTTTTCAATTTATTTTAATTAGTGTATATGGTCTAAGAGACAATAGACTAAAATTATTTCATTATTTAGGTTGTTTTTTCCCTTCCTCTGGCTTTCTTCCTTGCGCAAATCCGTCATCAACTTCAATTATGCATGGTCTTTGACTATGAACTAAAGGTTCTTTATCTTTCATTGTCATCGACAACTTCTCGACATTTTGCTTCCTCTTGTTTTATTTCACACGTTATACCGTTATTACTTATGTAACACAGAATGCTTATATTAGTTTGATAAATTTAGGAGTTCAATAAATATCAAAATTTTAATATATTAATATATATATAAAGGATTAAATTTATAAATAATTACACATCTAAATAATTAAATATTAAAAATCGATATATGAAATATCCCCGATATATCCTCGGACATATTAAAACCGACATGAAAAATCTAAACCGTGTTCCCGGTATCCGACATCTACAACTTTGGTCCACCATGATGATGATCGGGCGATCCCGCATTGTGCCTGAGAGCTACAGGAGGCGCAAGATAGCTCCAATCGATAGAATGTAGTTGCAGTGGAGTCGAGAGTTGTATCCCCTGTTGAGAGCTCCAGGGCCTCAAAGTCAGCCAAGGTAACATCAGGGTCGATGTCGCTGATGATGGCGTGGAACTCCTTCACGGCGCACTCATGGTTGGGGGAGTACGGTTGGCGGCACCGAAAACAGAGCCCCATGTTACAAAGGTCACTGTAGTCACTGTAAGAGAGGCGTTGAGGGGCCGGTGGGCAGCATGGTCAGTTTCCCCAAGGCGGCGGACGCAGTGGAGGAGCCGTGGTTGGCGGTCGCCAAGGCGGTCGGGGCTGATGGTGGTCGGTCGTAGGAGCAGGTGGCCGGGGGGAGAGGTCGGCTTCCACCGGACACGCCAAGTCCATGCCGTCAGAAACGGTGTAAGAATGATGCGTGCGGAGACGGGAGTGGATATGTGGCAGTAGACTCTGCATAAAGAAGCTCGGGTAATAATTGAGCAGTAGCCCTGGAACGTGGGAGACCATGGCGACGAACTCATCAACATAATCGTCTGGGTCGACTGTCTGACGGACACCGCAAAACGCTCGATAGAGAAGGAGCCGGAGTAGTGGGTGTCATACCGCCGAATCATCTCCTGCTTGAGCTCGAGCCAGGAGAGGCACGGGTTGGATTGGCGGAGCTACCGAGCCCAGTGGAGTGCCGAGACGTCTAGGCCAATCACCGCGTAGACACCTTGTCGTGCTCCGGTGTGTAATTGAGGTCGAAATATTGCTCCGTCTGAACGATCCAACCCATCGGGTCAACGCCGACGAAGGAGGGAATGTCGAGGGAGAGGGCGGACCGACCCGGAATGACCGGCGGAGTGGTCCCTGAAGGAGAGGGAGGCGGTCCGGCGCCGAGGAGAGAGCCACCATTCGCGGGTGGGCCGAAGCCGGACGCGGAGGAGACGGCGGCGGCGGATGCCTAGAGAAAGTCAATCTTGGAGTAGAGGGCGAGGAGCGAGGCGTGCATGGAGGCGGCGAGTTGCTATTAAGCCTCCAAGCGGCGACTTAGGGCTTCGGTGGCCGCATCTGGAGCGGGGTCCCGGAGGAGAGAGTGGTGGGGCCATGGCCTGGAGACGTGGGGCGGAAGCCGGGAGTGCCGGATTTGGTGCATGCGGCAAAAACAGAGAGCTTTGTGCGTTTTGTCGTCAAATAGGGTGCAGGAATCGTCGATCGGCGGACTGGCAGAAGGACGTGATTCGCGAATCGCGGCTCGGAGTGATGACCGGGCGGATCGGGGTGACGGGATGGTGTGCGGTTGGCGGAAGCACGGGATCGACACGGTAGAAGGCGGACGTTGAATCGGTACTACAGTAGGGGATCGGCGCGGCAGGCGTGCAGTTGACGGAAGCGGGATCGGCCATGCGGCGGAAAATCGCGGGTCGGCGCCGAACGAAAAGTTGCAGAACGGAAGTGAAGACACGAGCAATCACGAGCACCAGCGGCAAGATGGCGAGCGGTAAGGCAGGTCGGACCAAATTGATACAAACCCGAGAGAAATCCGGCAAGGGGGAGGGCCGGCGGAGGTGCGGAAGAGGAAGGGGGGACGAGACGACATTCATTTTCAATTCACAAGAATACAGAAAAAGAGTACAACAAACTCCTTTATAGGCGTCGGGTGCGAATAGCAAGTGTGAAATAAATAATGAGTACGCAACATCATATGAAATAACAAAGTGAGAAATAAATAAATAGTCGTGTCGGCGTCGCGTCTTCGGTTTCTCCTCCTCCATACGGGCTCGTCATCGTCTCCCTCCGTGTGAGGACTCGTAACGGTATCTCGTCGGCGCGTGCGTGTCCCGTCGACATGCGCAACAGTAACATGTGGTCAGCAGTGGAGTGGTCGATGAGTTAGTCAACGACAGGGAAGTATTAATGAGGAATGGATTTGTGTCGCAGTAGATGACTTGGCGCTAAGGACGTCCAAAAAATTGGTGTATTAATAGATGTGTGGTTGATGGCACGTGCGACGGAGGTGAGTTTTCACATTACTCTCATTCCTCCTTGAATATTTCCTTGTCCCCTCTACATTGGAAGAAGAGAGTGCCTTGGTTAGGGGTCGTGGAAAGGGTCGCAACACCAAGGATTATGCAAATCAAGATGTGCCATCCATTGGACTGGGCAGCGTGGGTGTGACTATGGGCGACGTGATTATGATGATGATCAAGAGAGGGGCGACTTGTGGTGGCTAGTGGCTTAAGACGTAATTGTAAGGGGGATAGAGCGCTATGTCGATGGTAGCATAGGTAGGCATTGTTTTAAGATCGCGAGTGTGAGTTGGTTGTGGATGAGCTTTTTTTGGTTGTCCTACAAAGAAAATAATTTGTTTGTTCGTAGAGGGGATGGATATGGTGGAGCTGGAGTGTGTGAAGAAAAGGGGTATGGGATTTATTGTTAGGGTGAACTTCAATAAGATCTATCTGCAATACTATTCATGAGACCCTTTTGAATTTTAGATTTATATAGGTGGGTTTGAAAAACTCATTGTTGGCATTGATGGGGGTGCAATTGGCAAAGTTCTTAGAGAAATGACGTGGAGGTGGAGATGGCGAAGGAAAATGTGAAATATGTGTCCTCAAAGGTGCAAGATCTTGAACCATCTACCATGGAAGGGAGATACGTGATGGGCTGGGCAATTGATATAATCAATGTTTGAGCAAGTGAAAAAGCTCTTGGAGATCTTTTAGGGCAAGATAAAGTTCCATAAAGTTGCTTGAGAAGATATATAATATATATATATGCTTGAACACGAGAATACAATCATATATAAACATCATAATAATAAATATCTATAGAAGTGTTCGACATGGCTACTTTTCACACATATCTATCATGGCTAAAGGATATACTTCATGTGAATCTGTCATGGCTACTGCCCATGCCCAATGTTTTTGTCATGGCTAATGGTTATTCATGGGTATTCATCATGTCATTTGACGCATGTATTCATCTTGCGTACTCTTCATGGATAATCGCTCTTCGACGGCACTATCCTGAATAGCGGTGCACATAAAGACCCCGGTCCCGGTCCGGAACCGGTCCTGGGCAGGACCGGTCCTTTGGGACACCGGTCCCGGACCGGTCCTGCCCAAACCGGTCCCGGTCCGGGACCGGTTTTTCCTTTGAAAACCGGGACCGACTGGGACCGGAAGGACCGGTCCTAACCGGTCCCAGACCGGGACCGGTTTTTTAATTAAGAATTAAATTTAAAAAAAACAATTTTTATTAATTAAAAAATAGTTTTTTTTAATTAAAAAAGAGTCGAACGGCTCTTTTATAAAAATAGCCGAACGGCTATTTTTATAAAAGACGTTCGGCTCTTTTATAAAAGAGCCGTTCGGCTCTTATAAAAGAGCCGTTAACGGCTCTTATAAAAAAGAGTCGTTAACCTCTTTCCGGTCCTGACCAGTCCCGAAACCGGTCCCGATCCGGGACCGATTTTTACCCTAAAATAGGGGACCGTCAGGGACCTCTGGACCGGTCCTAACTGGGACCGGTCCCTGTCCGGTCCCGACCAGTCCGGTCCCAACCGGACCGGTCCGGACCGGTCTTAATGTGCACGCCTGATCCTGAATAGAGTAATTGACAAAAGAACAGGCATGAAATACAAATCTAATTGCAATTATTAAATGTACTTCAAAATTTTCCGACATTATCTTATTATATAGTGCGCTATGTTAGCCGACCCCACTATAGTGGGATAAAGGCTTGAGTGATGTTGTTGTTGTATCTTATTATATAGTGTGCTCAAGGCATTTTTTGGTTTTAACCCCCCCCCAACTTAACCATGTTATACACCCATCTCCTTTCACATATTTTTGCATAGAGATGTAAACTATTAAACATGTCACATTTACCACTTGATCCTAACAAAATTTGCATAAGAATCCAGTCAAATCAAACTGACATAAATATACTATATTTCTATTCTACTTAAAATTCTCATCTTCTAAAGTTTTATTTCGTTGACTTAGGCTCTGTTAGGCGTAGTGTTTTTGTTCCAGTGAGTTTGGATGAAAACGCCCCTACCATAGAATGTATGTTTGGCATGACAACGATTGCAACCACCATCAAGAAAAGAAAACTAGTTCTGAACATAAAAGTGGATGAAGTTCCTTAGGTGAGATGGGCGTTCACGAACAACGGTTCATAACCACCGCATTCTTGAATGCCGCCACCGCGCCAAACGAATTTAGGCTATTGTTATCCGCACTATAGTTTTGGCTATCCGCAAATTTTTGAAATCTGCAAAACAGTTTTGTTAAAATTATATCCGCAAATTGAAAATTTTAAAAATTATAACAAAAAATTTGTTCTCAAATATTTCAAGAGTCCATAATATCATCTAAAATTGTTAAAACTGAATATTTTTGAAGAAAATAAAAGTAAACAATGAATTTAGGAGGTGGAATGGTGAAACTATTAGTTTTGCACTTTCAAAACCAGTCGGAGCAATATTACTTCAATAAACACCTAGAATAGAGTGCCGATAGCCAAAACTATTGTGTTGATAACAATCGCTTTAATTTAGAGCTCAACCAACTGAGGTCACACTGATCAAAATTATGATATCAACAGATAGTAATCAATAAGTATGATAATTAAGCATGCGCTCTACTCTATCAATGCAATGTATTAAAACTGGACTAGTTACTAACAGAGTTTTACATCACAATGCCTTACTAGAAGCACTTTACATCATTCAATAGACAACATAAGGTAGACTTTAAAAGAAGATTGCAACTCAAAATGAGAGAAGAAGGAGATAGAATGATGAGAGGGACTTCCCTCAAATTGGCTATCCGACCAGGCTTCAGGGTTTTAAGATCTTAGCACAGCGGAGATACAGCTTCATTTTTTTCATGAGTGATGGGATATTAGGATATGTAAAGAAAGCTAAAGTAAAACCAAGTGCGTAGAAATTATAACCGACGGAACGTAATTCCAGTACATAATTGAAGCACAGCAGCAGATTCAATGGTAGAAATGCAAGGAGATTAATAAGGGTTCTAAGAACGCACGAAATATTCATCTGGCGGAAGAGCATGCCCAAGATGGCGAGCGAGCAGATGAGGACGATGAGAACGTCGGAGATGAGGGAGAGAAGGCTCGAATCCCGGTAAGCACAGTGGTAGTAGACGAGACTTGCGCATATGAGCACCACCGCCGGCCGGCCGAACTCCACCCTGCCCTCCGAAACCCCCGCGGCCGCCTCCATTTCTCTCGCAAAACTAGTCAACAGTGAGCGGGATAACCCGGCCAGCCGTCCCGGTCTTGAACAAATATTTGCTGCGCTGGCACCAAAATATTTTTATTTTAAAATGTATTTCTTTGCTAAAATGGAAAGAGGGCGACAAATGAGATATTTCAGGGGATTGTTAAATGTTAAAGGGCATTTTAGGCTAGTGGCAGCTCAAATATTTTAATCCTTCGATCATGCCTCACTCTAGTTCGACTGAATTGGACTGAAAATATTTTTAAATTATTTTATTAAAACATTACGTCAATCACCATCACAAACCCTCGCTTCTTCTTCCCGAGCACCTACATCCTCGCAGGTATTCGTTTCGATTTCTTCCACTCTCACCTCATTCGCCCGCTTCATTTAATTTTGAACAGAGTAGTGCATGCCTGCGTGCAGGGTTCTGAATCGTGTGGCACTGGTCGGGGATGCCGCCGGTTATATGACCAAATGCTCCAACTGAGGGCATCTATTTTGGGGCGAAGAGCGGGCAGATGTGCTCGGAGGCGATTGCGGAAGGATTGGCCAAGGGCACATGGATGATCGACGAGGCCGACCTGCGAAACTACTTTGAAGAAGTTCGACAAAACCTACTGTCCGACCTACAAGGTGCTCGACGTATTGCCGAAGGTGTTCTAACGCTCCAATTCTACACGGGAGGCCTTTGTGGAGATGTGTGGCGACAACTATGTGCAGAAGATGACTTTTGACAACTACCTCTACAAGCGGGTTATGCTTGGTAACCCTCTAGATGATCTCAAGCTCGCTATTAATACTCTTGGGAGCTTGGTCAGGGCTAGCGCGTTCAAGAGGGAGATGGCCAAGCTCGCTTCCTGAGAGGTACTGGGCATTTTGCTCATCTCTGTGGCTCAAGAGCTAGTCATGTAGAGTTCTAGTCACCTCATAACAAGTTTGTAAGAATTGAATGGATGTTTTAATTTGCAGCACTATTTATCCAAATAAATTAGATAAAAATATATGAACATGATTGATTCAGTTAAAAGAGCTGCTAATTAGTGATGGATTTGATGAGGCATGGCAGTCTGGGCCAAAAGTTTAGCCGATATATCCAATCATTTTTTCAATCTCCTGAATCAAAATTTATATTCTCTTTTCAAATGCATGCATGTATGCACAATTTGATTAAATGTGAAATGATATATTTAATCTGATTGCTTTAGTTTGAGCCTGTTCATTGCTAAAAGACTCCAAATTTTGAATGATCTTGATATCACCAGTCTACAACACCATCAGCTTTCTTGGCTTTCGACGCACTCCTACACAGGTTGGCAACATTTATCATCGTGACTCGACCACTTCCTGCCTCGTTTGACACTAATTATATGATAAAAACCGCTATAAATTATAGTTCCTCCTTGAGTGTATTTTGAAATAACGAAGTTTGAATGAGAGCATCATTTGTTGTAGTCTAGGTAATAGGATTGTGCTCCAAAATATCATGCAGAATTTAAACGAAATTCATGTTTTTCATAAATTTACTATGCTTCTTTAATATAAGTGCTCAAAATTGACGCCTTAAAAAACACATTACATCGTTATTGAACAACACTTTCCATTATTAGCAACTATACGTTTTTCAAGTAACATATATAATATGTATACATACTGTTACAATTGAGCATCATTGTTGCGGGTCACCTGGCTTTTTTCCTGGTTTGGAGAATCGAACCGCCTTAGCTTGGGGTCGAGCCGGGTGAGCAATCAGTTAAAAAAACCCTCAGCAATGGGCAAGAGACGTTTTTGACGTGATAAACCCGGAAAGGGTGAAAAACCACGTGGCTGGAACTATGTCGAGCCAAAATCCACTAGCTTCTTTGAGTGTTATAAAGATTGATTTGATCTCGGAGGGCGACACGCCGCTACTCCGTTACAAATACGGTAAATGAGGAAGAACAACTAAGTCTTCGGAGTCTCGATGGAAGCGTTCCGGCCTTGAGACGACACTGAGCTCGCGAAACCTTGGTGGGAGCGTTCCAGCTGGAAAATATTCCAAGTCCACGAAGCTTTTGAAGATTGTGCTCTCATTGACAGAGAGCCTAGATGGGAACGCTCTCGTGGAGGCGGTTGACGTCACTTGAGACATGAAAGAACCGTAGCACAAGGAGAAGTTTGAAGGTAGCGCGCTCGTTAATGTGGAACCTAGATGGGAGCGCTCTCGCGGAGGCAGTTGACATCACTTGAGGCATGAGGAGTCTGTGGCGCGAGGAGAAGAGCGAAGCGAATTCCTGAGCGGAGAATCGGCATAAGTCAACGATCTCGCCGAAAAACCTCAGATCTCTCTCTTGCCCCTGGAGTTGTTTGGTTTGAAATGAATGCATGAGTCCTATTTATAGTTTTCTGGAGGGGCGCGTCGGTAATTGCGCGGGAGAATAATTTGTGCTAGCGAATGACGTCGTTATATTTTGATCACGTGGATCGCCAATTTTGCCAAAATGACAGGAGTGCCCCCCTTCCCCTAGGTGGTCCGAGCAGCCCGAGCAAGGTGCCCGGAGGCGGCGATGGAGGCCAGGGCAGACAGCAGCGGCGGAGGCCGCTAGCACGCACGCACGCGCATGGTGCGCGCGCGGGCTGTGCAGGGCGCGGCCTTGCACGGTCACGCGGAGGGTGCGGTCATGCACGGCAGCGCGCAGGGCGCGGCCCTGCATGGTCGCGCGCAGTGTGCGGCCTTGCATGGTGGCGCGATTACGAGGCCAGGCGCGCGTCACCACAGGTCGCGGGTGCGCGTGTCTGCGGGGCCATTCGCGGCCACAAGTCATGGGGTGCACGGTCGCAGGTCGCGGGGTCCGCGGCCCACAGCCCAACGCGGGCACGCACACGTTGCACGTGTGCAGCCTGCGCGGGGGGCTTCGGCCCGTGTTGGTCTGGCTTGACTTCCTCTGAGAGTGCTTTCGGGACTTTTGGGTGAGCGCAGTTCGTCTGGCCGGTTTAGTTTGCCCATGAGTCCTTGGACCGAACCTCCCTGATTTGACTCAGAAAATTCAGGGAAACCCCATCAAATGCCCCCGAATTTTTGTGGGTCATGAATCTCAAAGCGTCGAGCCCGAAAATTTCCATGCTTGACGATTTCATCTCGGGTTTGTGGACTTAAGGTCATTTCGGCATGCGCACGTCACCAGTTACTTTGGCTTGCGGCTTGAAATATCCCCTTGGTTGGGCTTTGATGTGAGTGGTGATGCCTTGGATCTACTCGCATCTTCCTCCAGGGTTGAAGGTTTTGTGAGGATGCCTGGACGGCAATGCCTATAGTTGAGGGCTTACGTGGTTACTGCAGAAAGTTCGCATTGACGGCGAATTCTTGTGACATAGAGCGATGTTCTGCCCCTTATCTCGACGCCGCGGAAGGACCCGTGGGCGTGCCACTATTGGAAGACATGGAAGGACATGGTATCCGTTTCCACTTTGCAGCTTGGAGTGATTCGATGTCCATTCATATCGGGAGTTGGGACGGAGCTTCTAGAGGCGGAGGCCGTTGATGGTGTCTATGCCTTGGGATGTTGCGATGGTTCAAGCTTTCGCATTAGCAGAACACTAGAAGCCCTGGTCCTTGGAATGGAGCGAGGTCGGATAGCTGAGCGGACCTTGAGATGATGGCTACAAAGGTAGGCTCGTTGTAGCTGCGTGCATATGAACTTGTCTTGCGCTTGGCTGGGGCTTCGCGTGTCGTGAAGGCTGTGGGGGCGTTCCGTCCCCTGAGTAGGTGTTGTCTTGAAAGATGGTGTTGGCGACAGGGAAACAGTTGATTGCATCCGTGCCATACGCAATCCTGACATGATTGGCTCGAGTATGGCCTTTGCCACTTCCCTTCCTTGGACGCGTGAGTTTTTGTGCAAGTTTTTGCGCTTGCTACTTCTCTAGGGCATCCGTCTTGCGTGGTGAAGATCCCATCATTATCATCATGTGGGGGATCTTAGCGGTTCCTAAATCGTTCCCCGTGGTTGTGCTTGCTGCGGCGACTTGGTGTCGTATCACACATTGTGGCAGCTCGAGAGCATTTGGTGCTTTTGGGTCCATTGTTTGTCGGGCGCTAACGTTGGAGATTGTTGACGAGTGTTAGCGGCGAGGGCTTGTTGCGGGTCACCCGACTTTTTCCTAATCCGGAGAATCGGATCGCCTTAGCTCGGAGTTAGAGCCGAGCGTGTAATCAGTTAAAGAAAACCGCAGTAATGGACAAGAGACCTTTTTGATGTGGAAATACTTGAAAGAATAAAAAACTATGTGGCTAGAACTGTGCTAAGACAAACTTCACAAGCTTCTTGGAGTGTTATAAAGATTGGTTTGATCTCAGAGGGCGACAGACCGCTACTTCGTTATAAATACGGTAAATGAGGAAGAACAACTAAGTCTGGAGTCTCGATGAAAGCGCTCTGGCCTTGAGACGACACTGAGCTCGCGGAACCATGGTGGGAGTGTTCATGCTGGAAAATATTCTAAGTCCATTGAGCTTCTGAAGGTTGCACTCTCGTTGACGCAGAGCCTTGATGGGAGCGCTCTCGCGGAGGCGGTTGATATCACTTGAGGCATAAGGGAACTGTAGCGCAAGGAGAAGTCTTATGGTAGCGCACTCGTTGATGCAGAGCCTAAATGGGAGCGCTCTCGCGGAGACGGTTAATGTCACTTGAGGCTTGAGAAGTCCGTGGCGTGAGGAGAAGAGCGAAGCAAATTTTTGAGCAGAGAATCAGCTTAAGTCTACGATCACGCCGAAAAACCTTAGAGCTCTCTCTTGCCCCTACAGTTGATTTGCTTGAAATGAAGGTTTAAGGGCCTATTTATAGTTTTGTGGAGAGGCACGTAATTAATTACGCGAGTGAGTAATTTGTGTTGGCGAATTGTGTCGCTACATTTTGATCACGCGGATCACAAATTTTGTCGAAATTGAAAGATAGGGTAAGCTCTGAAAACTCTAGAGGGGGGTGAATAGAGTTATTGAAACCTTTTTAAATTTTTGCTATATTAAAGAATCTTTAATAAAATAGGTTACTATACTATCAGTGTACAAGTGTACAGGTGCAGCAGATAAACTAGAGATATATATCTAATCTACATAACACATATGTATCACAGCACAAGCACAGAGAAAAATCACAGCAAACACAGATAACACAAGAATTTTATAGTGGTTCCCCAAATTTGGGTACATCCACTCTTCTACCACCCTAGGTAGGAATCCACTACAGGTTTTGATCAGGTGACTGCCACCAATGAGCTTTTGATCAGCTGCTCAAAAACCAACTCAAGTCTTTTGGAAGGAGGCTTGCAACCAGAATAATTTTGAAGGGAATTAAAACCTTGTACAGAGGTGGGGAAGAGAGTTTGATGAAAGTCTTTTTTTCTCAAAACACAGTGAGAAGACTATGTGGATTTGTTGTTGTTGATGACAAAGCTCCCCCTGAGATCTTGAATGGTTCAGGAGTGGAAGTTTTGTAGAAGGGTGAGTAGGCCTTGACTGATTTGAATGTTGTTGTCACTTGAGATCCCTGAAAACAAAGAAGGAGAGGAAGAAAGACTCTTGATGGTGATGGTTGTTCTTTCTTCTTCTCTTGAGAGCAGTCAAATTTTCTGAGAGATGTTTTCACTGTACTTTTGTATGTTTTCTTTTTTGTAACTCTGTTGTTGATGGATTGTCGTTTTTTTGTGTATATGTTCTCTCTCTTTTTGTTTTCTTAGCAAGGAGATGTATATCAGATAACTGCAACTTGGTAGAATTTCAAAAAACTCTGCAATAAATGTTCAGCCGAAATCTTGGGAACGAAAAAACGACAAGAATGCTGTCAATTATTCTATTCTATGTCTGTCTCGAGATATATGCAATTAATTCTATAGAGGATGTTAGCAATCAATGCTGCCAGTAACGGCTCTATTCAAAGAATATAAGTGCATTGATTTACAAGGGAATTAATAGCCTATAATAGATATAAAGTGATGAGACAAAAAGAGAAAGAATAAATAATAAAATGTCTTACAGTTTTCGTCGACCTGAGATCAGCTTTCGTCGACATGTAATTTCGTCGACCTGTGATTTCGTCGACCTGTGATTTTGTCGACCTGAGATCAACTTTCGTCGATCGGAGCTCTGCGAACAACTACACTGCATAAACTGAATGATTTTATGCTCTGAGTTCGTTGACCTGAGATCAGCTTTGGCTTTGAGTGAATTATGTCGTTGAGTCCATTATGGCGCTGAGTGATTATGGCGCTAAGTGATCTTTGGCGTTGAGAGATGAAGTATTAGTCGACCTGAGAACAGAGATCGTCGAACTCAGTTCAGAGAATTTTATCTCTGAGTTAGTTGAGCTGAGTACGACTATCTTCGACCTGAGATCGACGAACGTAGATCTCTTTTTCTAAATCTTGATTTCTCTAAGTCTTGAGTCTCTGGCAGTGATGGAGGTTGGTCCTTTATACTGTTGACTCTAAGGACATGGCCTAAACTCTAGAAATACATAAAATTTGACCCTTCTATACAACATGGGTCACAACCTAAGAAGAGAACCTAACCCAAATCACCTAGGGGTTCCAACAATTTCCCCTTATTTGGGTGAGGTTACTTCAAAACAAAAAAAACAGATAAAGATCACAAGACAAAATGAAGTAAACATAGCATGAAAATTGAGATAACTGATAGAATAAATAAGCTATCAGTACCTTTATAAAGCTATGTACCCAGATTGTTCACAGAAAACACAGAAAATAAACAATTTAAATGTTCTTGTGAGAATCATAAGACTTAGCAAATTTGATTATCCTGTTTGGATCTTGAGCTTGCTTCATAGTCATGGTCATATCAGCATCCCCGAGAGTCTTTTGAGAGGTGGTTCTTGGAACCACAGCTTCAGGATGTAGACTCATGTATTCATCAGCATTGAACAGTTTCCCTACTTTATATCTTTCAAACTCTTTCTTTCTATAGCTTGACATGGTAGAGAACTGAGAAGGATCTTGGCTTTTTTCTCTGGCTTGCCTGATTTGAGAAAGAGCCACAGATTCCTTGAATCTAGCCATTCTTGTAGTTGGACTAGCTTCAGGATCATAAGCTGGAATTGGAGGTTCTTTAGGGTTATTAGCTTTTCCAGGAGATGGAGGAGGGGAAAATGTTGGTTGGGGAGCAGACTGCTGAGCACTGTAAGAACTTCTAGAGGACATCTGATGTCTATGTTGATGCTGACTACCTCTAGAAGATTGGGTTGGTCTTCCTTGCCTTTGATATGTTTTAGTAAGAGTAGGCTTGGAGAATGCTTCTGAACTTTGAGATAAGGTTTCTGAGGCTCCTGCAGCTGGAGGAGAAGGAGGAGGAGGGTCCCTTTTGAATTTTTGAGATGGAGGAGAGTATCTTCTGCTTTTGTTCATGCTTGGATAGCCACATCCAAGCTGGCATACCCTTATAAGGAGTTATGTTTTGTAGAATGTAGTATGGAATATCATTTGTAGACTTAGGTTTTGAAGTAGGAGGAGGTGCTTTCCTTTTCTTGGAGATTTGCTTCCTCTTTGGAGCATCATCAGAATCATCATCATCATCACTCACATCATCATAAGACAAAAGATTGTCATACATAGCATCAATCTGACTTAATACATCTTGGGAAATCTCTTTACTAGCTGGAGTGGGAACAGCTTCAGCTGCTTCAGCTTCCATAGCCATATCCTGATTTATCAGATCATCCAGATTAGGAATGGGGTTATCATCCATGATATAAGTTGGCCCAGGAGGGCTAGATCTTTGTTCATATAATACTACTGGAGGAGCTATCAGACTTTTCTTTATAATATCTAATACTTCTGAACTTGTAGGAGAGGTGTAGCACACAATTGCTTTTGATGATTGAGTGGGAAAGGAGAGGCAAAAATGAATATAAGATCCAAAAATTTTCAGCATAGTATGTAGATTTACTTTTGATTTAATAAAGTAGACCCTTCAAGGCAGAACTTCTAGCAAGCTGGTCTCTTGAGCATTGGATACTACAATATTTGTACATTGATTATCTACATCTGCTACTGAGTCAGTTATCTCTATATCATCTGATTCCATATCAGTATCAAGAAAAATTTGAAAATCTGTTTCCATGTCAACATTTGTTCCTACTGTTGCTACTGGTTTTGTTGTTGCTGCTTCATCATTAAGTATCTTCCACTGCCTGGTTTCAGTAGGGACTGATGCCAGGCCCCCAAATGAAGAGAGGGTAGAGGTGAGGGTAGAGATTTGAGCAAAGAGAGATGATATGGAGATAGCCAGAGGGGAAATAGCCTCTGCAATGATGGTTTGGAGGATAGGCTTGAAGAGCTCAAGAAGTGGCTGAATGATGGAGGGATTCAAAGATGTAAAGGAAGATGTTTGGGCAAGAGGTAGTTGAGAAGGGATAGAGGTAGTGATGATAGTTGCTGGAGGAGATGGTTGATTGGAAGTGTCTGGAAGGGGGTCTTGTTGAGGAGATTGTTGAGGAGAAGGAGTGTTCAGAGGAGATGAAAGTAAATTGAAAGATGGGATTGAAGAGAGAGTGGAGATGGGGATATCAGCAAGATGAGATGGAAAAAGAGATTGGGGAGGAGTAGGGATGGATGTATCAGGCCTAAGAGAGGGAGGATTGGATGGAATATGTGTAGGGGAAGAAGGAATTGGAGATGTTGGTGGTGTAGGGGTATGTATTAGAATAGAAGTGGAGGCTGGGGTTTGTTGAACTTGAGGCTGAGATGGAGCTTGAGAATCAGGAGGAGGTGGAGGGGTGGATGGAATCTCTTCAGAGGGGTGCGGAGTGGTTGATGCAGCCCTTGTACTTTCAGAAGATTTATAGGAAGAGGACTTGCCCTTAGACGGCTTTATGATAGTCCTCTCCCATCTGCTAAAGAGGGCAGATGAGAGCTTCTTAGATGCATTAATGCATGTTGTCTGAGATAGCAGTAGTTCATTTGTCTTGGCTTTCAGAAACAAGCCCAAGATTCTTTCATAGCAAACCTCCTTTTTGCTATTCTTTTTCCTGATTAAATCAAAGAAGATCTGCGGCCAGTTCACATTCTTCTTACTGACCAACGCGGCCATAACCAGAAACTGTTGCCTAGAAATATAGTCATGTGTTGTATGCTTAGCAAACAGCACCTTCCCAACGATATCCGCAAGAAATTTATCTGTCGGGGATAAATTTTTCTTAAACTGTTTGTTAGTGTTTTCGCCAAAGTGACCCATAACAGTCAGCATATCCTTATATTCATTATCATCCATTTCTAGATCATCTTCTCCAGTTTTCAAATTGAAAAGTTCAGAGAGAACGGAGGGAGAAAGAATCACCTGATTACCACTGACAGTCCCAGTCATTTATGTCTCTATTGAAGAAAAAGAGTCAACTCATTCCTTGATTTCCGTCATAGGAATCCTGATTTTTTCAATCATGAACTGCTTCAGATTTTGTTCCTCAAATAGCTGTAGAATATCTATGAAAATTTGATCTGATTGTTGAAAAGAGTCAAAATCAATATCGAAACCATGATCGAACTTCATGCCGGTTGATCCAGTAGCGGCCATTTGCGACGTTAAGATCAAATGAGAGAGAGAAAGAGCACACCTGCAAGAGAAAACACAAGATCAAGTGCAGGAGGGGAATTCTGAAAGCGCGGGATTGAGGTCGAAGAAGAAAGCCTTAATAAAGGTTTTCGGAATATGAATCGCCAATCTCAATCCGACAAAAACACAAGATTTTTCGATCTCAAGTCGACGAAAAATTTCATTCAGGAGAAATTCGTCAATCTAAGAATGAAGAGAGGGAAAGTTTTCGTCGTTCGTAGAAAACTTTTAGAGACAGAATTCGTCGTTCTTTGGTCGACGAATGCGCTCAACTAAGAGATTTCGTCGATCTATGGTCGACAAAAAGTCTTCAAGAACATTTATCAGTTCGTCGATCTCAGGTCAACGAATAGAAGCAATTCTTTGACCACAGACAGGGCATTAGATTAAGTCCTGACCATTTATCATACCAAGCTGATTGACAAAGAACAGATGCTTGGATGAGTCCAATGGCTAAGTGAATATGTCTGCTCTTTGCAAATCAGTAGAGATAAATTCAAGTTTAATCTTATGTTTGTCAACACAATCTCTAATGAAATGATGTTTAATGTCTATATGCTTGGTTCTAGAATGCAATACTGGATTTTGTGCAATTGAGATAGCACTTGTATTATCACAAAGAATAGTTGAATTATTTAAGTTGACACCATAATCTAGTAGTTGGTTTTGTATCCACAAGATCTGTGAACAGAAACTGCCTACAGCCATATACTCAGCTTCAGCAGTGGAGGTTGAAACAGATGTTTGCTTTCTACAGAACCAAGATACAAGTCTGTCACCAAGGAACTGACAAGTTCTTGAGGTGCTTTTCCTGTCTACTCTACATCCAGCATAATCAACATCAGAAAATCCAGTTAACACAAATGTTGATTCTGTTGAATTCCAGAGGCCTAGATCTGGACAACCTTTTATATATCTTAAAATCTTTTTTAAGAAAATAAGGTGAGATTCTTTATGGCACCTAGAACCTAGCACAAATATATGTGGCAAACATAATGTCTGGTCTACTTGCTGTTAGATACAGTAGGGATCCAACAATGGCCCTATACTTGGTCTGATTAACTAGTCTTCCAGATTCATCAGCATCTATAACAGCATTGGCAGACATGGGAGTGTTCATGAAGGATGCATCTGTTGGGTACATTGGAAAATGTGTACCTGATTTGAAGAAGCCTAACTTAGCATAATGATATACATCAAGGTGTATTTGATGTTGTTTAAGTTGAATATGTGCAGGTTAAAAGTATGGAAAAATTTCTAAGTCCATGTGTCGACACCAGAAGAAGATGTGTCGACACTTCAGGAAGATTGTGTCGACACTTCAAGAAGGCTGTGTTGACACAGAGAAAATGAGTCGACATCAACTGTGTCGACACCGGGAGGCAGTGTCGACACACACAAGATTATAGTTGACATCAACTGTGTCGACACCAGGAGGCTGTGTCGACACACAGAGGCAAAGTCGACAATATTTGTGTCGACACCAGAAGACTGAGTCGACACATATAGGCAGAGTTGACAAAAGCTGTGTCGACACCTGAAGGCAGCGTCGACACATACTATGTTCTGAATCTACATCAACTGTGTCGACACACAGGACTTGTGTCGACACATTGCCAAGTCTAGACCAAGTCATTTGCTGAAGAATGATGAAGTGTTTGAGTCAACACAAATACTCTGTATCGATTCATTCTCAAGTTATAGTATGCAGAAGCTGAGTCGACTTAAAGGCAAACTTGTCGACTTCACCAGAGGCAGTGTCGACACCGGAGGTACTTGTGTCGACACATATAGATAGATGGTCTCGACACTTTCTGACAGACATTCTCGACACTTTGCTGTCCAAGACAAAGGCATAAGATCTGTTTGAAGACTTGACAGCTGTGGGTTACAACAGGTTAACTGAAGCTGTCAGACTTGTCAGAAGACAGTTAGAAACCTGATCAGCCGGTCACCAAAAAGAAGGTCTATAAATAGACAGATTCAGAAGTAGAAATCAGAAGTCATTATTGAGAAGCAACACACATAAAAATCTGATTAAGGAATCAAATCAAGAAAGTGCAAGGCACTGAAGAAGATCTTCATCAGAAGATCTAAGAAGACATTCTGAAGGGTTCAACCTCTCAGGATCAGTCTAAGGAGAATTCATCCTAGAATTCTGAAGAATTTCCAAAGGGATTGGATAGAGAGGGATCCAGTCGTTTGAAGATCAAGAAGGAAGCTGTTATAGGTTTCTCAAGAAGCTGTTTGGAAATCAACTCGGCTAGTTTATATTCAAGAAGCTTTGAAGAAAGCTAAGTTTCAGTTGATTTCATCCATCAGCTGATCAGGTGCTGTCTTGTCCTTTCTCTCTCAACAAGGGTAGATTCTATAAAACTCTTTTCTAAATTCTGTAGGATCTATTAATATAGATCTGAGTTGTAAGTCTATATTATAAAGGCTGAGTGTAGGAGAGATAATCTCTGAGTGGTAGGTCTTGGATAAAGACTGAGGTAGGGCTGAATTGCCTGAGTTGTAGGAGTGTGGTATCACTCTGAGTTGTAGGAATCCATTTTGGATTCTGAGCTGTATGATCTGAGTTAAGGAAGGGAGTTTGGCCGAATCTAGCACACTGCTAGATAGGTGAAGGGGGAAAGTGGATGTACCCAGATCTTGGGGAACCACTATAAAACAGTGTGCAATCTGTGATGTGTGAATTTCTGTGATTATTGTGTTGTGTGTATATATTCAGTAGTTATATTCTGTCTAAAGTGAAAACAAGCATTAGAACCTATTCACCCCCCCTCTAGGTGTTTAGGTAGTCTTGAAAGTAAAACTATCAAGTGGTATCAGAGGGAGGTTGCTCAAAGTAAGACTTAACAGTCTGAGTTAGATCTAAAGGCAGAATCAAGAATCAAGAAAATGGGTTCAGGTGAGAATCACAAGGAGTTGGGATCTATGAAGCTTCCCATCTGCAAAAAAGAAATCTTTGGAATTTGGAAGGAAAGGGTTAGGCTGTTTATGGAGGCCTCAGACCCAAGAATTTATATTACAGTGAAAGAAGGTCCATACATTCCAATGAAGACTTCTGTGTTAGATGCAAATGAGGAAACTCCTAAGGATTTTTCAGAAATGACAAAGGAGGAAATCATCTTAGCCACTATGGACAAGAGAGCTCAAAACATCATAGTAAGTGCAATAGATGATTCCACCTTCCAAAATCTGATACATTGCAAGACTTCCAAAGAGATATGGGACACCTTGATTGTCTATATGGAAGGATCTGAAGAAGTAAGACAAGACAGAAAATCAATGCTCAACCAAGAATATGAGAGCTTCAGGCAAGGAAAGTCTGATAGCATAACTGAGTGTTATAAGAAATTCTATAGGATTGTGAATGAACTGATATCCTATGGAAGATTCTTCAGTACATATGAGCTGAATGACAAGTTTCTCAGATCTTTAACAAAGGATTGGGATACCAAAATATGTGCCATTAGAGAAGTAGCCAAGTTAGCTGATATTTCTCCTCCAACCTTGTTTGGAAAATTGCTTTCATATGAAATGCAATTTATGGCTAGGAAGGAGGAAGAAAGAAGTACAAAAGGTGAGCATAGATCTGTGGCTTTCAAAGTTGAAGCCACTAGAAAGAAAGGGAGGATGTCTTCATCTCCTCTCAAGGAAGCTACAGAAGAGATAACAGAAAATTCAGATAGTCAGAAATCAGGGAGCAGTGAATCAGATACTGACTTTGCTGCCTTTACAAGGCAGTTTCAAAAGTTCTTGAAAAAGAAGCAGTGGAAGTCCAGGCCCTCCACATCACAGTCAGTAGATGAGTACTATCAGAAGAGAAAATCCTCAAGAAATGAGAGAAACAGAACTAAGCCCAGCAAAGCCATAACTTCTAAGATTGTTTGTTATTGCTGCAATAAGACTGGACATATGGTAGCTGAATGTCCTGAAAAGAGAAAGGAGTCAGTAGACAGAAAAAGGACTCAACACAAGGGCAAGAAGGAGAAATCTTTTGTTGCAAAGAAGGATAAGTCTTTCAGATCAGTCCACATCTGAGTCAGAATCTGAAGCAGAAGCATACATAGGATTGTATGCAGCCAATGAAGAAGAGGAATTTCTGCAACTGATGGATTCCATTCATGATCAAGAAGACAAGGAATGCATGGGCCTGATGGCTGAGTTAGAAGATAACCAATGCCAGGATCAGCCTGGTCCTAGTTAGGTACAAAAGGTTTCTAGTTCTTCATATTTTAGTACTGGCTCAGAGTCAGATTCATCTACATCAAGTGATGTGAATGAATCTGAATCTGAAGGTGATATTCATCAATTGATGGATGAATATAGGGTCTTGTTGCAGGCTCTTAAGAAAAGCAAGAATCTAGTCAAAGTTCAGGCTCAGGAAATTGCTGATCTTAAGGTGGCTGCAACTGAGTTTGAAAAAGTGATGGATCAAAAGTTAAATGAGATTGCCAAACTGAAAAATATAACCTATATTCAGATGGGCACAATCAAATATAACAATGATCAAATTAAGAGTCTGGAGGCCATACTAAGAATAGAAAAAGATTTAGTGGCTAGTTACTCTAAGCCAAAATCTATCTTACCTTTAATAGATGAGTTTGTGGCTCAAAAGGGTAAGGCAGGATTAGGCTACAAAGGTAACCCCAGGGCTGCCCAATTCAAAGAAAAGGCAAAGCTCATGTCCAGCCTCTAAACCTTTCAGTCTCAGTTATGTTTAGAATGGTGCAAGTGTCTTCTAACAAACATGATCTTAAAAATATTCATGGTCATGTTAAGACTAATATTCAGATAGACAAGGGTGTAAATGTCAATAGGTCTACCCATGTTCATAAACCCCATGGTTATAAGAAATCTGTGGGTGAAGCTGCAGCAGCACCAACACTGGACTGAAATTCTTCTGTCAAGGGCGTATCAAGACCTAGATACAACAAGTTTGAATGTTGGTGTTGTGGCAAGAGAGGCCATTTTGTCTTAGACTGCTGGCATAACACAAATATAAGGAAGAACAATAGTCTACCAGTTAGAAGAGCTGCTGGTAGTCCTAATATGAATGGTGCTAACTTGAACCAAGGACCCAAGACTTACTTGGGTTCTAAGGGAAAGTAATTCTGTATTGCAGGAAAGTCCAAGTTGCCATGCCCCTATATGGTACTTTGACAGTGGATGTTCCAGGCACATGACTGGAACAAAGGGGCTGTTGAAGGAGTACACATCTGTCAAAGATGGACCTAAAGTAATCTTTGGTGGATCTGAAAGAGGAATCATCAAAGAGTTTGGTAACATTTCTTCAAACCAAATTACCATCACCCAAATGGCTTATGTAAAAGGTTTGAAACATAATCTGATTAGCATAAGTCAGTTGAGTGATCTTGGATATGATATTTCATTTGTTAAGGATGGATGTCATATCAAAAGGTCAAGTGATCAAAAGATCATATTGACTGGGTATAGAAAGAGAAATGTTTATTGTCTTAATTTTGTATGTGAGAACAAGGCTTCTCCCATCTGCCTTGTGGCTGATGATAATGCATCTCATTGTGTCAAGTGGCACAAGAGGTCGGCTCATCTTAACTACAAGACAATTGGCCAACTCTTCAGCAAAGAGTTAGTGAGGAATGGTCCTCAAGTTAAGTGTATAAAGGAAGGGATATGTTCAGCTTGTCAAAAGGGCAAGCAGACAAAATCCTCCTTTCATAGTCTTGAAAACAAGGATTCTGTGAGGTGCTTATACCTCTTACATATGGATCTTTTTGGTCCTATGACAGTTCATAGTCTAGGTAGGAAGGTCTACACTTTTGTGGTTGTAGATGACTATTCTAGATATACATGGGTGTTCTTTCTGAGACAAAAATCAGAAACCCCAAGTGTCTTACTTAGTTTTGTGAAACAAATTCAGAATAAATTTAATAGTACAGTGGTCAAAATCATAAGTGACCATAGCACTGAATTTCAATCAGAAAGTATGACAAAATTATGTGAAGTGTTGGGTATTGTATCCACAATTACCTGGATTTGAGGAAGCCTCCTATCAAAGCTAAGATGAATTCACTATGTATTTGATGAATTTCTTCTAGTTGTGCTTGCAGCTATTCATTGCTAAGTACACACCAATGTCAGGGTGCAGTAGGTCAATATACACGGGTCTGCGCAACGTAATCTCTCGTTGAGCAGATCAGTGTGTTGGCTTACGTGTACTCTCTCTATTGGAGTGTACTTATTTCCAAGCACAGGGTCATGAAAGATCATGAGCAGACAAAGAGCAAGGATGGGCCAAAGACCAGCTTGCAGATTGAGAGACGAGAATCGTCTAAGTGTAAATCGTCGAGAATCACTAAGTGATTCTCACCGATTCGTCGAGAATCACTAGTGATTCTCGACGAGTCGACGAGAATTACTAGTTGATTCTCGCCGGGTTGGGTCGGCTGTCTCGACGTAGTCAGAAAACTCATCTAAGGCAGAATCGTCGAGAATCACCAAGTGATTCTCGCCGATTCGTCGAGAATGACTTTGCATTCTCGACGAGTCGGCGAGAATCCAAGGTGATTCCCATCGATTCTCCCCGACCTCTATAACCTGTGCAGCCAGAATTCTCTAAGTAGAATTCGGCGAGAATCGTAAGTGATTCTCGCCGATTCGTCGAGAATCACCCATGATTCTCGCCGAATTTGACTTGGGTATTTTTCCGACTCTGTCTGGACCGGTCCACGTTATCTGCGGGATTTTGAACCGGACTTAGGTCTTACTGCTGGTGGGGCCCACAACGGTCATCTTCATGACCTAAGGTATAAATATGCTGTATTTGTGAATAGTAAAAAGACGGATTACAGATCGAAGAAAAATAAGCCGCCGTCAAGCCCTAGATCGGAAGCGAGCTCGGCCGACCTTCTCCGCCTCTCGCTAGTTGCTCGCCACCGTTGATCGGGGTTTTCGTTACCTCTCCCGGCGACAGAAGCCTAGTCGGGCACAGCATCTCACGCGTCTATCCAGAGATCTTTTGTCTCTTGATTTGTGATCGGGAAACCTTCCCCATCTGAATCGATCGAGACGATCGATCCTAGTGTGACCGTTGGAAGACCTTGCCGACTTTGCTAAGATGATTGGATCTACATAGCATCACCGCCTCTCTTGTTGAAGCCGTTGATCTAGAGAAGATTCTCTCCAAGAAAGATCTAGGGTTGTGGAATTTTCGTTGCCTACAAGAACAAGTAGTCTAAAAAAAAGGGACACCTAGATCTTCAAGTTGTTTGTATTTCTTACAAGCTATTTTCAATTCTTTGTAAAGGACCGATTGGTCTCTAGTTGTAGGGTTGGGTGCAACCCGTGTTGTGGGAGTGTTGACTCCTACGTGTGGAAGGGTTCCTTCCGGTAGTGCAAGGATTGGATTTCAATCCTGTTGGTGAAGTGACCGAGTCGTCCCTGATTGAGAGATAGATCGAAGGGGGAAAGTGGACGTACCCAAATCGGGGAACCACTATATATTGCCTGTGTTATTTTCTGTGCTGTGTATTTTGTTTTGATTCTGCAGGTATACTTTTAATTCCGCAAATACGCTGCAAGTCACCTATCCCCCCCATAGGTGAAGGTAGTTGACACTAGGTGAACTTACAAGTGGTATCAGAGGAGGTTACTCGTCAAAAAGGTTCACACCTTGAGTTGAATCCTGCCACCTGTATCAACAAGAATGGAGCTGGAGTATGATATCTCTCCGCTTAGACTCCCTATGTGCACAAAGGAATATTACCCCATCTGGAAGATGAGGGTATCTTTCTACTTGGAGGCCATTGACCCGCGGACATCAATCATCCTGGAAGAGGGTCCATTCATTCCTATGAAGACCTCCTGCAATGGAAAGGGTCCTCAAACCCCCATGGATGTCTCTAAGATGTCAGAGCTTGAACTCTCCTTGTTCAACTTGGATAAAGAGATTCGTAGAATCATCATGGATGTCTGGTCAGGACCTTTTCGATCAAGACTGGAAAGGTGTAGGACAGCCCAGTCCCTATGGCAGACAATATCAGACCTCATGGAGGGATCAGTATCTACCGATACAAGTTCCCAGCAAGAGGATGAGGCTTATGTGGGGGTCAGCACTTCAGAAGATGACAGTGATGACCAATCTCTCCATATTAGGGCTCCAGTATCCTTGTCAGAGACTGAGGGGGAAGTCGAGGAAGACTGCTCTGATGAAGATGACACCGCGGTCCCTGTCAATCTGATCGTTACCTCAGAACAGCTACATCAGGAGCAGGTAACCCCTTCATCTTGCCCTTCTTCCTCTGAAACTCCTGAAGACAGGAATGGTTCAGAGGATATCTCCTCCAGTGTTGCCCAGGATAAGGGATGCCCTATTCCATGGCTTGAAACACCTGACTCCCTTGAGTGTGCTCTTGAGAAAAGCAACATACTTGTTGGGGAGCAAGCTCTGGAGATAGCCAGACTGAAGACCTTGATGGACCACCAATTGGAATCTATCAAGATAAAGGACGCTCAAATCTCAGATCTAGAGAGTCGTCTAGAAAATGAGAAAAGGATAGTATCGAACTTCTCCAAAGTTGATGCTATAAAAAGGAAGGGAGAAAATGGGTGGATCTCCCGTATTATTAAGTCTTGGAGAAATGGGGAAACGGTATTCCATCCCCCCATCTCCGGCAGGGAGAATACTCATCATGCCTTCAGGTATGACCACAGGAATAATCGTGGTCACTGCAAGGTTGATTTGCCCTCTTGTGGAAGCACCCAGAATGCAAGGGCTATCATGGCCACCCAGAAGAGGATACCTCAGGCTTCCACCAAGCCTTTTGTATTCTCGGCCACTGCCCCTACTCGTCATGAGTCTGCCAGCATCAGCTCACAATGCGCCTCTCACCTCCCTAGGACTCAGGAAAGGAGGGTTAGAAATCATGTTGTTGGCATACATGGGGACCTTGGAAGGGGGCTGACTAAAATGAAGGCACCACCTCCCAGGCCTCATGACGCCTACCATATGCATTCTTTCCACCCATCCATGAGTCACGGTGGAAGAGACAATTCGGTTAGCAGATTCGGCACTATCCCGTTTAGACCTAGGACTATGACTACCTCAGTCACCAGTTCAGGTCACAAACGGCGGTACAACATTCATGAATGTTGGTGTTGTGGCAAAGTGGGTCATTTTGCCATAGATTGTTGGTACAACCCTTCTGTGTCAAAGGCAAGGGGACTTCCACATCCTCGAGGCAATGTTAGTCCTCCCTCCAGGATCCCTGAGGGGAGGCATTCCAATTATTATGCTGACAGGAACCTAGGACCCAATACTTATTGGGTTCCTAAGGTAAGATAACTCTTTCCTGCAGGGTGGTCTAGGTTCCCGCAATCCTGACGGGAACCGGGCAGGAGATGCTCCAAGATTGACGTGGATAAAGTGTCTAGAATGGGAGCAGTGCCATCATTACAGGCACATGCATACTGACCTCCTGTTGTAACCTGTGCTGATGATTTGAATGCTACGTCTTGTTATCACAGGTAATTGCAATTATCCCAAATGTTTGAGCCATATCGCATAAATAATTCCATATATGTATATATGTTTGTTGACATATCCACACTTAATAATGAGTTCACCTCGTCTGAAATTAGATGGTCTTATAGAAAAAGTATTCGCGTATGCTCATTCACCTTTGGAATGAGTATAAGTGTGAGATAACCTTTACTTCCACTAGTAGGGATTAGATTGACATTTTTTTGGGGATAAGTCCGCCCCCGAAAATTGAGAAGATACGTCATGAAGAGTCACTGAACATGACCTCTGACATCAAGATTATTGCGCTTATCCATCTAGAAATGACCGGTGAAATTGGCAAAGCCACTGTCATGATGTCAGGTAAATCCTAGTTGATGTGCCTCCTAAGCCATGTAGTTTGGCAATCCCTTTAGTGGATGAAGAAGCAATTATGCCTCCTGAGCCCTTCCAACCCTTGACAAAAACGTTATGTTGGAATATAGGCGATACTCGTCATATCAAATCACATATTCACCAAATTACAAGTCTCGCCGAATTGTCAAATCTCGCTGAGATATTTAAACCGGGGGAGCCATTCGGCGGGAATAGGATAGTCGCCAAGTATTCGGATATTACTTAAACCCGGAATCATTTCAAACCGACTCTTCCCGACGATACCCTCCGACACTTCGTCTTCCGCCTTTCGCCGTTCCGCCGAGACCCCGTCCAAGCATCGCTGGAATCCCCGTCTCTCTCACCTCCCGGCGACCTTCTCCTGCGTAACTCCGTGGTGAACTAACGACCGACGCCTTCTGCCGACCACTCTTGCCGCAGCTCCGCGTATCAGGCGTCCTCGAGTGTTCCGTCGTGAAGAAGCCGGAACTTTCACTGCCTCTCCCCACTAGGTAATCTCCATATTGTCCCTTTCCGTGACTTGAGCTTGGTTAGATTTTGCTCTCACTCTCGTGGTTTCAGAGATCCTTAGACTTGAAATTGGTATTCTCCTTCTTCCTAGGTTTACTATGGCCCCACGGACTACTGCAGGCCTGGTCACTGGATGTGAGCTAGTGAGAACCGGGTTCTCCCAGGCCTCGGATGAGTTCCGGAACATAATCATCATGCTTGAAGAAGCGGTCCTGACGTTCGTGCTGGAGCACCCGTGCAAGATCTTGGACAAGGAAGTATTGGAGTTCTTTGCAACGGCGAAGCTCCGTCATGAAGACACCTCCATCAAAAGCAAGGTTGCCGGGAAGAAAATCAAGTTATCCGCCAGGAAACTGACCCAATGCCTGCGTCTATCCAGTTGTAAAGAGGAAGATTACCTGGAGGAAGAGGATAGAGCAAGGACCCTATCCTTCTGTGGATTGTCCAGGTGGACCAGGTCAATCAAAAGGAAAGATATGAACGAGGAAGGAAAGTTGCTGTCTGACATCGTTGGGAAGGCTCTAATCTGCAAACCTGGATCCCACGACCATATTTCTGGGGAAATGTTCAAGACTCTGGTGGCAATCGTATGCCGAAAGCGGTTCAACTGGGGAGCCATGCTTTTTGACAGGATTAAAGACACACTCCGAACCCCCAGCTTTGGCAGAATCATTAGCCTATATCTGAATCAACTAGACGGAGACACATTCGACATGAGCAAGGGAGTGCCTCTACACTACTTGAAAAGGATGGATGCTAGCATATTCGACCGGTGGGAACGTCGAATAGGGCAGGCTACCAGGGAAATAGACCAAGAGACAGCATCTCCGGCCGTGGACACCAGTGCTCCTGCTCATTCTATGGCAGCGCCTAGTGAAGTTCCTAACGCCCTGATTGCAGGAACTGAGGGGGAGCCTGTAACCGGTTCTGCAAACATCTTATCTGATATTTCTCAGATAGCTAAAGATGCTGTGGAGATGGTGGCAGATGAAGTAGCAAATGATGAGGAGGTTGAGAACGATGAGGCAGCTCTTATCGACGATGATCTGGGAGATGAGGTGGCTAATGAGGAGGAGGAGGAAGAAGTAGAAGAAGGTGTGCACAACTCTGCCGATAAGCCTGATCACTTGGAGACTGAGATAGAGGAAGAAGTACCAGAGAATGAGAAAACAGTGGATTCTCAGGAGGATGCTGAGGTTCCATCTGAGGAACAAGCTCCTGAGAGGTCGGATGCAGGAATGCAGGGGGAGCCCTCTCAGCAACCCTCTCTCCCCCCTGTGGACTCTATTCTAGTGTCCAGCTCTCCCAGTACTTCTGCTGGGGCACCTGACCAGGGTCTGCCTACTGCTCCTCCACTTCAAGCAAACCTAGCAAATCACACTGTTAATTTTGTCCAAGGAATGCTAGATGAGCTCAAGGATACGTTTGAGAAATCCCGCAACAAAGTGCTAAAGAGACTGCGGGACTCTGAGGATCTCATGCTTAAGAATGTGGTTCTGATCAACCACAAACTAGATATGATGGAGAAGAAATTTGATGAAAAATATACAGAGGCAGGCACAGCCGTATCTCTTCTCATGAAAGGACTGAAGAAGAATACTGACGACCTGACAGTAGTCAATAAAAATGTTCATGTTGTGGCACAGACCATACAAAAATTTGATGCCAACATGGTAACGCTGAACGCAAATCAGAAATCTCTGCTGGACGAATTCAGTAAAACTGTGAAGCACATTGATGCATCTCTGCATTCCTATACAAACTCTATAGCCGCCGAAGCCAAAAAGGGGGAGGAAGCGTATAACGCTAAGATGGCGGGGCTTCAAGAGTTAGTACTTCTAAACTTCGATCAGACCAATAGGTATGCCTTTCAAAACTACCACATCATAACTGCACCTTTAATCAACTTAATAAATAATAATTGACAAATATAAATTCGATAATTCGAATAGGTACATGTTTGAAATGGCCCACTGGCTGGTAATAGAGGCATCGGGAATACATGTCCCTGTTGCTCCACCTGAGGATGAGGGCCGTGCTGGTACTACTGAGGGTGAAATAAGGACTGAAGAAGTCCAACTGGGCGAAGTCGAGTTGAAGAAAGCTGCAGAGAGGGCTGAAAGAAGAAGCTGGTTTGACCAAGACGCCATAGCAAAAGCCAATGGGCAAAAGGCAAATCCAAGAAGAAATGTCAAAAGAAACACCAGCAGAGAAGAAGATCAGACTAAAGGAAGACGAAGTGCGGAATGAAAGGTGGAGCCCAGTCTCACGAAGTATCATCTTGGACACCTTTGTATTACAACAAGGAGGGCAAGTCAAAAGGAATGACGTATATAGCCAATACGAGTGGGAGCAGCACAAAATGTATGAAGCTAAAAGAAACTTGTTCTTCAGAAGCAATACTGTGGCAAACAAAGCTCCCCCTCCGAGATACTATCCTAAGACCAAGGAGTATTTTGAGCGACAAAGCAAAAAATTCTTAGCTCAGCAACTCAAAGAAGACATAGCTAAGGACAAAGATCTGTAGGATGTTAGCTCTTGTGATTATCTCATTTAAACTTTTTTATTAAGTAAACTTGTGAACAGTTATGTGTGGATATTCATATTTATATATTCATGTGTGTGGTTTATTAATTGACTCTCACATTAGTATGATTACGTTTGTTGTTCACTCTTCTGGTTTTTGCATATTTTATCTGGAATGTTGAAATTCATCTTAGCTTAGTAGGATTTTAGCTTCATCAAATAGGGGGAGATTGTTGGGTATTGTATCCACAATTACCTGGATTTGAGGAAGCCTCCTATCAAAGCTAAGATGAATTCACTATGTATTTGATGAATTTCTTCTAGTTGTGCTTGCAGCTATTCATTGCTAAGTACACACCAATGTCAGGGTGTAGTAGGTCAATATACACGGGTCTGCGCAACGTAATCCCTCGTTGAGCAGATCAGTGTGTTGGCTTACGTGTACTCTCTCTATTGGAGTGTACTTATTTCCAAGCACAGGGTCATGAAAGATCATGAGCAGACAAGGAGCAAGGATGGGCCAAAGACCAGCTTGCAGATTGAGAGACGAGAATCGTCTAAGTGTAAATCGTCGAGAATCACTAAGTGATTCTCACCGATTCGTCGAGAATCACTAGTGATTCTCGACGAGTCGACGAGAATCACTAGTTGATTCTCGCCGGGTTGGGCCGGCTGTCTCGACGCAGTCAGAAAACTCATCTAAGGCAGAATCGTCGAGAATCACCAAGTGATTCTCGCCGATTCGTCGAGAATGACTTTGCATTCTCGACGAGTCGGCGAGAATCCAAGGTGATTCCCACCGATTCTCCCCGGCCTCTATAACCTGTGCAGCCAGAATTCTTTAAGTAGAATTCGGCGAGAATCGTAAGTGATTCTCGCCGATTCGTCGAGAATCACCCATGATTCTCGCCGAATTTGACTTGGGTATTTTTCCGACTCTGTCTGGACCGGTCCACGTTATCTGCGGGATTTTGAACCGGACTTAGGTCTTACTGCTGGTGGGGCCCACAACGGTCATCTTCATGACCTAAGGTATAAATATGCTATATTTGTGAACAGTAAAAAGACGGATTACAGATCGAAGAAAAATAAGCCGCCGTCAAGCACTAGATCGGAAGCGAGCTCGGCCGACCTTCTCCGCCTCTCGCTAGTTGCTCGCCACCGTTGATCGGGGTTTTCGTTACCTCTCCCGGCGACAGAAGCCTAGTCGAGGACAGCGTCTCACGCGTCTATCCAGAGATCTTTTGTCTCTTGATTTGTGATCGGGAAACCTTCCCCATCCGAATCGATCGAGACGATCGATCCTAGTGTGACCGTTGGAAGACCTTGCCGACTTTGCTAAGAAGATTGGATCTATATAGCATCACCGCCTCTCTTGTTGAAGCCGTCGATCTAGAAAAGATTCTCTCCAAGAAAGATCTAGGGTTGTGGACTTTTCGTTGCCTACAAGAACAAGTAGTCTAACGAAAAGGGACACCTAGATCTTCAAGTTGTTTGTATTTCTTACAAGCTATTTTCAATTCTTTGTAAAGGACCGATTGGTCTCTAGTTGTAGGGTTGGGTGCAACCCGTGTTGTGGGAGTGTTGACTCCTACGTGTGGAAGGGTTCCTTCCGGTAGTGCAAGGATTGGATTTCAATCCTGTTGGTGAAGTGACTGAGTCGTCCCTGATTGGGAGATAGGTCGAAGGGGGAAAGTGGACGTACCCAAATCGGGGAACCACTATATATTGCCTGTGTTATTTTCTGTGCTGTGTATTTTGTTTTGATTCTGCAGGTATACTTTTAATTCCGCAAATACACTACAAGTCACCTATCCCCCCCCATAGGTGAAGGTAGTTGACACTAGGTGAACTTACATGAAGACTTTGGGATTTTCCAAGAGTTCTCCTCACCTAGAACACCTCAGCAAAATGGCATTGCTGAAAGAAAGAATAGGACATTGATTGAAGCTGGTAGAATTCTATTGAGTGACACCTCTCTTCCAGAATATTTCTGGGCTGAGGCAGTAAACACAGCATGTCATGTGATCAATAGGGCTTCTATCACCAAGTGCCACAAAAAGACTCCCTATGAAATTATGAAAGGTAAAAAACCAAATTTATCCTACTTTAGGATCTTTGGTTGCAAGTGTTATATACTTAACAATGGCAAGTCATATCTAACTAAGTTTGCTGCCAAATCCCAAGATGGGATATTTGTTGGGTACAACATAAATAGTAAGGCCTATAGAGTCTTCAACTTGACTACTCAAGTTGTAGAAGAATCTGTACATATTGTGTTTGATGAATCAAGATTAATCAACTGTGAGTTGCCTTGTAGTTCATACAGTCCAACAGGTATAAGCAAAAGGATGGACAAGCTTTCCATTGCAGAAGCATCAAATGCAGATGAAGCAGTGGAAAATGAAGGCTACAGTCCAGGGGGAGTACAAAACTCTATAGAAGTTGATGACAACCAAGAAGTACAACATGATGAAGGAGCTGGAGATGTTCAACCTGAAGGAAATCTTTCTCCAGCCATAAGATATCTAAAAGACCATCCAGCAAATCAAATAATAGGTGATCCAAGTCAAGGAGTGCTGACTAGAAGCAGAAATCTGAGCTCAGTCCTGCACTCAAGTTTCCTATCTCAATTGGAGCCTAAGAAATTTGAAGAAGCCATCCAAGACCAACATTGGATTAATGCTATGCAAGAGGAGCTTAATCAATTCAGAAGGTGTAAAGTCTGGGAACTTGTTCCTAAACCAAAAGACCACAACATCATTGGAACAAAGTGGATATTTAGGAACAAGTTGGATGAGAGTGGAGTAATTGTAAAGAACAAAGCAAGACTGGTTGCTAAAGGATATAGGCAGGAAGAGGGAATAGATTTTGATCAGACATTTGCCCCAGTGGCAAGACTGGAGGCAATCAGGATGTTTCTTGCCTATACTGCATACCAAGGATTCAAGGTATACCAAATGGATGTGAAATCAGCATTTCTGAATGGAGATCTAAAAGAAGAAGTCTATGTGGAACAGCCATCAGGTTTTGTAGACTCTCTTAAACATGATTATGTTTTTAGACTTAGGAAAGCTTTATATGGGTTAAAGCAAGCCCCAAAGGCTTGGTATGACACCCTGTCTACTTTCCTTATTGAGAATAAATTCTCAAAAGGCAAAATAGACAAGACTTTATTCCTTAGGGAGTCTAAAGGCAAGATAATCTTAGTCCAAATCTATGTGGATGACATAATTTTTGGGTCTACAGAGAACAACCTTTGCAAGAAGTTTGCCAAACTTATGCAAGGGAAGTTTGAAATGAGTAGTATGGGGGAACTTAAGTTCTTCTTGGGACTCCAAGTAAGACAGACTGATGATGGCCTGTCCATATCCCAGTCTAAGTTCACCAAAGAGTTGATAAAGAAATATGATATGAAATCTTCCTCTACCATGAAAACTCCTATGGGAACAAATATTCCTATATGTAAAGATGATATAGGTAAGCCTGTAGATGAGTATTTGTATAGAGGAATAGTTGGTTCTCTATTATACCTCACAGCTAGTAGACCAGATATTATGTATGCTACATGTGTCTGTGCTAGGTACCAGGCATGCCCTAAAGAATCTCATTACACTGCTGTTAAAAGAATTTTGAGATATTTAAAGGGCACATCAAATCTAGGCCTTTGGTACCCTAGGAATAGAGATTTTCAACTAATAGGTTATTCAGATGCAGATTTTGCAGGCTGTAGAGAGGATAGAAAGAGTACTACAGGTACTTGCCAATTTTTGGGAGGAAGACTGATATCATGGAGCAGTAAGAAGCAGACCAGTGTGGCAATATCCATAGCTGAGTCTGAATATGTTGCTGGTGGAAGTTACTGTGCACAGCTATTGTGGATTCAGCATCAGTTAAAGGACTATGGTATTCAAGTAAGTAGAACACCTTTATTGTGTGATTCTAAGAGTGTTATTTCTATTGCTAACAACCCTGTTTCTCATAGTAGAACTAAGCATATAGAAATAAAATACCATTTTCTTAGAGAGCATGTAGAAAGAGAAGATATCTCATTGGAATTTGTTAAAACAGATTATCAAATTGCAGATGTATTTACTAAGCCCCTGGATGAAACAAAATTCAATAAATTTAAAATTGAATTAGGAATGCTGACCATTGATTAGTATATCAACAAATAGAAATTGACTAAGTAAAATGGTGTCGACACTTTCAGTAATAAAGTGTCGACTCAGTATAGTTATGTCGACTTGTCAGAGAATTTGTGTCGACACAGAGAATTTGTGTCGACACTTAAGGGTCAAATAGTCGACTAATCCAGAAATGTAGTGTCGACTTCACTAGAATAATGGTGTCGACACTTACAGATTTTGTGTCGACACTTGTACTAAGAGTCGACACATAATTTCTGATGCTCTACTATGTCTCTCTTGTGTCGACATATCCTCAATTGGTGTCGACACACAGTAGTCAACATTGATGTCGAGAGAGTAAAAGTTTGTGTCGACACATTTCATCTGTGTCGACACATTTAGTCTGTTTTTGCCCGCCTTTTGACCTTCTTTCATTAGAGGGTATAAATAGGTCAAGAACGTATTCTGTCGACACGCTCACAAGGTTTTTGAGACTAAAACCCTGTGTCGACATTCTCTCTCTTCTCTTCTCTCCAGTTTTCTCATCTTTCCAATGGCGCCAAAGGTTGAGGATAACGTCAATGAGGGATATGAGCTGGTTAGGGCTGCGTTCGACAATGCCACGCCTGAAATAAAACAAGTGATATCTTATCTTGCTGATAATGGATTGGAATATCTGGTTTCTGAACCCACCAAAATCTGGAAGAAGGAGGTACTTGAATTTTACACTTCAGCATCAGTGGATTCTTCTGGACTCAAGATCAAATCCACAGTTCATGGAACCAAGGTGAAAATTACTCTACGGAGTTTAAGAAAGATTCTTCAATTACCAAGCATTGAGAATGTAGAAGAGGTCCCAGCCTCTAAGACAAGGGAGGCTCTACAATGGTATGGATTGGATCCAACCGTCAAAATTGGAGCAGCCATCAACAGAAAAGGAATGAATCCACAAGGCAAATTTCTATCTGAAGTGGTTGGGAAGGTGATTGTGTGTAAACCTGGCGGCCATGATAGGATTTTGGCCCTAATGTTTAACCTCATGACAAGGATCATCTTCAGGGTTAACACAGACTGGTCAGCAGTTGTGTTTGATAAAATCAAGGAAGGACTTAAGAAGCCAAATCTGGCTAGGATTTTGAGTCTATATCTGGCTGGACTCATCCCAGAGGTCATGCAACAAATTCCTGGGACTAAGATCAATCACATGAGAAAAATGGACATGAGATTATTCACAAGATGGGATAGATTTCTGTCCAAAGAGGTGTGTGATGTGGACAGGCAGGACACAGCAGAAAAATCCCCAGGTCATGATCAAAGTACTGAACAACTTCTAGGAGATCAAGTGAGAGAGCAGGCTGAAGACCAGCCTGAGTCTACTCAAGTCCAGGATGAATCTTTACCTGTACAGGTGCAGGGGGAGCAAGTTTATTCTTTTGCCCAGGACATTCCTAACACTGAACAGGTGCAGGGGGAGCAGATTTCTGAACATGTGCAAGAGGAAGAACAAATAGATTTATCAAAAGATTTGCACACTGCTGGCCTAGATGACTCATCTTCTGCTCAGGCACAAAAGGAATTCACTCTAGATGAGTTGTTTCCTGATGTTGACATTGCTACTGATAGAATTGAGGAGGAGCAAGAAATTGAGAAGGAGCTCGAAATTGAGGGGGAGCAAGTGATTGTTGACAAAGATCAATATGTCCCTGAGACAGATATTCCTCCTTCACCTCCTGAAAGAGTTCAGATTGAAAGCTCTTCAGAATCCGAGTCTGCAGAAGCCAGAGTGGTAAAGAAAAGGAAGCTCATGGTATTCAAAAGAAGAATCCATAGCTACAAGCAAGCTCTACAGTCTTCAACTCACCAATCTCCATCTGATTTTAATTACAACAAGTTCATGGTAGATTTGTAGGTGAAGCTAGATAATCAGAGATTAGCCATGGAGAAATATGTTGATGAAAGTAATAAAAATCTTCAGTTTGATCTGGCTCAAAATATAAAGTCTATAAGATTTGAAGTCAATCAAAATAAAAGAGAAATGACTGATTGTTTTACAAAAGGGGCACATGTTGTTGTATATCTGGCACAACATCAAGGGGAAATGAAGAAAAAAATAGATGCTCAATCTGTTAATCAAGGATACATTCTTGAAAATCAAAAACGGCTAAATGACAATCTAACAACTGCCAACACAGATATTCTTGCTCAATTTCAAACAACCATGACTAAATTGACTGACGCTAGGGCAGCTGAAATGCTTGCATATGAAACTAAGTTCAACACTACTTTAGACTCAGTTCAGTCAGCCATAACCACTTCCCAGAAGGAAATTACTGAAAAGCTTAACAAGTTGAAACCCTTCTTCAAAGATGGCATTAATTATCTAGATGGTCAGATCAGATTTCAGAAGGACGATCTCAGAGATCATGTAGAAAGAGAAGTCCTAAAGGGGGAGAGGGTACTTATTTCTGCTGGCTCAGAACATGCCAAGTGGGTCACTAACAGTATCAGAGCCACATTGGGATATCCACCCCTTTGTGATGATGATAATATGGCAGAGTCAGGAGTACAGCCAAAAGGTCTACTTGAAGGCAACCAACTAGAAGTTGCTCAAGTCATATACCCCCCTGCAGATTTTGACTTGATTCATCAGATGGTGCAAACTATGTATAGTCCTCCTGAGGAGGTTTCAAATATTATACTTGGAAAAGTAGACATGCAAAGCTGCAATCAAGGCTCAGCAAGAGGCTCAACTGTCTAAGAAGAGGTTTAGGGAGCAAGCTGAACTAAAACCTGATTTTAAACAGTGGAGCCCTACCTCTAGAAACATCATACTAACTGCCTGGAAAGCTGTAAAAGATCAAGTCCATGAAAGGGGCAAGTGGTACAATGAACAAGAATGGCAGAAGCATGAAGCCAGACAGGAGGCTATTGTTCAATATAGAAGGAAAGCTAAGATGGGAAAGCTACCTCCTGATGCTGTGGAACCTAGCAAGTACTTTCCCAAGCCATATCACTATTTTGAGAGGCAAAGACTGAAGACTGAGGCTCAGGAGAAGGCTAATCTTAAAGGCAAAAAGCCCATGGAAGAAACTGAACCTTCTGTGCAGGCACAAGTACAACCTGGAAGAGGGATTGTTATAAAGGAGCCTGATCTGTCTTAGTCTTAGATGCCTTAAGTTTTAGTTTAAAAAATGTGTAATGTGAAACATTCAGTGTTAAACATTTTGTAAACAATCATTTTGACATAATACATAAAAGCTTGTTCTTTAATTAATTTTTGTGTATATGTGTTTATCTCTGTGATGAATCTGTGCAAGTGTTTTGATTGTTAATATTTTTTGTAATATTAAGCTTATATACATCATCATCATTTTGTTTATTATTATCATAAGTGGTGTATATCATTAGCTAATATGGGTTATGACTTCTCCAAATAGGGGGAGATTGTTGGGTACATTGGAAAATGTGTACCTGATTTGAAGAAGCCTAACTTAGCATAATGATATACATTAAGGTGTATTTGATGTTGTTTAAGTTGAATATGTGCAGGTTAAAAGTATGGAAAAATTTCTAAGTCCATGTGTCGACACCAGAAGAAGATGTGTCGACACTTCAGGAAGATTGTGTCGACACTTCAAGAAGGCTATGTCGACACAGAGAAAATGAGTCGACATCAACTGTGTCGACACCGGGAGGCAGTGTCGACACACACAAGATTATAGTTGACATCAACTGTGTCGACACCAGGAGGCCGTGTCGACACACAGAGGCAAAGTCGATAATATTTGTGTCGACACCAGAAGACTGAGTCGACACATATAGGCAGAGTTGACAAAAGCTGTGTCGACACCTGAAGGCAGCGTCGACACATACTATGTTCTGAATCTACATCAACTATGTCGAAACACAGGACTTGTGTCGACACATTGCCAAGTTTAGACCAAGTCATTTGCTGAAGAATGATGGAGTGTTTGAGTCAACACAAATACTCTGTGTCGACTCATTCTCAAGTTATAGTATGCAGAAGCTGAGTCGACTTAAAGGCAAACTTGTCGACTTCACCAGAGGCAGTGTCGACACCGGAGGTACTTGTGTCGACACATATAGACAGATGGTCTCGACACTTTCTGACAGACATTCTCGACACTTTACTGTCCAAGACAAAGGCACAAGATCTGTTTGAAGACTTGACAGCTGTGGGTTACAACAGGTTAACTGAAGTTGTCAGACTTGTCAGAAGACAGTTAGAAACCTGATCAGCCGGTCACCAAAAATAAGGTCTATAAATACACAGATTCAGAAGTAGAAATCAGAAGTCATTATTGAGAAGCAACACACATAAAAATCTGATTAAGGAATCAAATCAAGAAAGTGCAAGACACTGAAGAAGATCTTCATCAGAAGATCTAAGAAGACATTCTGAAGGGTTCAACCTCTCAGGATCAGTCTAGGAGAATTCATCCTAGAATTCTGAAAGAATTTCCAAAGGGATTGGATAGAGAGGGATCCAGCCGTTTGAAGATCAAGAAGGAAGCTGTTACAGGTTTCTCAAGAAGCTGTTTGGAAATCAACTCAGCTAGTTTAGATTCAAGAAGATTTGAAGAAAGCTAAGTTTCAGTTGATTTCATCCATCAGCTGATCAGGTGCTGTCTTGTCCTTTCTCTCTCAACAAGGGCAAGATTCTATAAAACTCTTTTCTAAATTCTGTAGGATCTATTAATATAGATCTGAGTTGTAAGCCTATATTATAAATGCTGAGTGTATGAGAGATAATCTCTGAGTGGTAGGTCTTGGATAAAGACTGAGGTAGGGCTGAATTGCTTGAGTTGTAGGAGTGTGGTATCACTCTGAGTTGTAGGAATCCATTTTAGATTCTGAGCTGTAAGATCTGAGGATCTGAGTTAAGGAAGGGAGTTTGGCCGAATCTAGCACACTGCTAGATAGGTGAAGGGGGAAAGTGGATGTACCCAGATCTTGGGGAACCACTATAAAACAGTGTGCAATCTGTGATGTGTGAATTTCTGCGATTACTGTGTTGTGTGTATATATTCAGTAGTTATATTCTGCCTAAAGTGAAAACAAGCATTAGAACATATTCACCCCCCCTCTAGGTGTTTAGGTAGTCTTGAAAGTAAAACTATCAACATCATTCATCCCAAACTTCTTAATAAGCTCTTTAGCATATTTAGGCTGAGAGATGAAGATTCCTTCAAGGGTTTGTTTCACTTGAAAACCAAGGAAATATGATAACTCACTCATGCTACTCATCTCAAACCTTGAGTGCATTAGATCAGAAAATCTTTTGCACAGATTTGGATCAGTAGATCCAAATACTATGTCATCTACATATATTTGTACTAATGGAATTTTATCATGATGCAATTTTGTAAAAAGTGTTCTATCAACCATGCCTCTTGAAAAACCATGCTCTAAAAGAAAGCTGGGTAAGGTCTCATACCAAGCTCTTGGAGCTTGCTTTAAACCATAGAGAGTCTTATGCAATTTAAAAACATAAGAGAGGTGAGTTGAAGAGATAAAACCTGGTGGCTGTTCCACATATACTTCTTCTTTTAGTTCCTCATTGAGAAAGGTACTTTTGATATCCATTTGATATACCTTGAATTTCTTGTGAGCAGCATAGGCCAAGAAGATTCTAATGGCTTCAAGTCTTGCAACAGGTGCAAAGGTTTGATCATAGTCAATCCCTTCCTCTTGTCTATATCCTTGAGCAACAAGCTTTGCTTTATTCCTCACAATCACACCTTGGGCATCAAGTTTGTTTCTGAATATCCACTTAGTCCCAATTACTGGATAGCCCTTAGGCCTTGGAACTAAGTCCCAAACTTTACACTTTTCAAACTGGTTGAGTTCCTCTTGCATTGCAATAATCCAGTTTGGATCTTGCTCTGCATCAGATATGGATTGAGGCTCAATTTGAGAGAGAAAGCAGGCAAAGCATCACATCAGGGTTGAGTTGATGCCTTGTCTGCACTCCTGCTGATATGTCTCCAATTACTTGAGATTTAGGGTGATCCCTAAGTGTGACAAATCATTAAGAGAAGTTGGTTCGACAACAGTTATTTGATTTAATTCCTCTTGTGAAATTATATCAACTGTTGAAGGAAGTTGGACTGCTTCCACAGTTTCTTATTCACTTTCAGCTTCTGATATAGCTTGCGGAGAGGGATGTGATTCAACCTTTGAGGTAAGGTTTAGATCACCCAAGCTCTCACACAAATTCTGTACCTGCAAATGACTGTTGATAGAGATATTTCTCTCCTTGTAAAACATGTTAGATTCATCAAATATCACATGCATGGATTCTTCAATTTTTAGTGTTGATTTATTAAACACCCTATATGCCTTACTGACTTGGGAATATCATAGAAAAATTCTCATTGCAGCCTTAGCTTCAAACTTTCTAAGATATTTCTTGTCATTATTGTGAATATAGCATATACATCCAAATACTTTAAAATAGGTGATTATTGGTTTCTTCTTTTTGAGTAGTTCATAGGAAGTCTTGAGTTTTAGTTTGTGTATAAGGCTTCTATTCAGGACATAGTTTGCCGTGCTTACATCTTCTGACCAATAGGATAGAGGCATGCAAGCATCTGCAAGCAATGTACCTGCAGCTTCAATGAGTGTTCTATTCTTCCTTTCAACTACCCCATTTTGTTGAGGAGTTCTGGGAGTTGAGAAACAGTGTCTTATATCTTCTTTCCTACAGAACTCTAGCATAAGAAGAGACTCAAACTCAGTGCCATGATCACTTCTGATCAATGCAACTTGAGTAGAATACTCAATCTGTATGTTCTTGAGAAAATCTGTAAGAACTTGAAAGGTATCTGACTTTGCTCTCAAAAAGAAAACCCATGTGAATCTGGAGAAGTCATCTACAATAACTAATGTATAAGACTTTCCTCCTAGACTTTGTACAGCAATAGGACCAAAAAGGTCCATATGGAGCAAATACAAAATTCTAGGTGAATCACTCTTATTAATGGATTTGAAACTAGATTTAGTTTGCTTGTCTAGTTGACAAGCCTTGTAGAGGCCTTCCTTCTTGTAGGGACCAGAAGGTAAACCTCTAACAAGATTATCCTTAGATAACCTAGCTATATTCTTAAGGTTTATATGACCTAGTCTTTTGTGCCATAAGCTAGTTTGAATGCTAATAAAATTAAATAGACAAATTTCAGAGTTAGCAGATTCAAAATTTACTAAGTAGATGTTGCCTTGTCTAATTCTTGTTAAAACAGTTGTGTTGTTTAGAGAAATAATGCATAAGGAGTTAGTAAAGCTTACTTGATAACCTGTATCATATAGTTGGCTTACTGATATCAGGTTATGCTTTAGACCATTTACATAAGTCACCTTTTTGAATATGACAGCTCCACAGTTGAAGTCACCATAGCCTTCTGTCAATCCAAAGCCTGAATCCCCAAAGATTACTTTAGGTCCAGTCTTGGCTTTATATATAGTTGATTAGACATTCTTTGCAACCTGTCATATGTTTAGAGCAACCACTGTCCAGGTACCATTTGTTTTGAATGATAGGGTTCTCTTCTACCTGAAAAGAGGATTAACAGTTTTTGACCCAGGTTACCTTGGGTTCTTGTTGTTTAACATAACTGAAGCTTGAAATAAATGAGCATTCAAGTTGATCCTTATAACCTAAGAGATGATACCTTCTAGGAGGTATGATGTAACACCCCTATCCGTCACATAGTATATAATAGTAGGTCCGGCCGGGGTCCGACGCCATATACTACGGACAGACCGGTTGGTTACGCATTGAAACCATTCACAATGACCTACACAACACCTAGCGGAAGCAATTATTAAGTTGCACAATTAAGAACCCTGCTAGCATGAATGTCCACTAAACTAAACACAAAGGAATGTTTAATACATGAATAACGGCCTTATAGCCTTACAAGAGTTTGCTTAATAAAAATGTCTTCCATACCACGGCACGCAGGCCGGTCACACATGAGTACAAAAAGGAAAACACTCAACATTTGGCCTTCGAGGGCCGACACAGCAATTTGGGCTTTAGCCCGCTAATTACCTCTCGGCTCCGCAGCACCTGCAAGCAACAATCCACCACACGGTGGTAAACAAAGGCAACGGTCAGCTATGCTAACCAAATTATAACGATTCCTCCCCCAAACTGGGACGGCAAAACTTCTTTCCTGCACTTGTTAGCAAAACAAGCAACACAGCAAAATAAACATCACATCATAGGTGCACGCTCACACGGTCGTACACCCCGTGCTCTCAGGGCACTTACTCGGCGAAGCAAGTCCGAATCCCGTCCGGTCCTCGACTCCACCACCACCCCCAGGGTGGCAATCTAATGAGCATAGTCTTCTCAGCCACAGCCTAGACTCGATCTCCAAACCTCAGTAAGTCCCACGTAAAACTTTAGGTCGCTTTAACCGAGAAGGTGGAGCGGTTAGGGGTACACCAGCCCGTTGCTAACCCCGTCATTGCCATTAGGCCTTTGACGCGGACTAAGCTTCCCTAGTCCCAAATAAAGATCAAACATGGTACATAGCCCCGCTATGTACCCGGTTGGCTCCCAGGCCACCGATATGACAGAAATGCTTTTCCGTCCAGATTTCCGGGTGCACCTCAGGTTTCATCCCCAAGGATCCCTGATACATTCAAACATGGTACATAGTCTCGCTATGTTCCCGGCTGGCTCCCAGGCCACCAACATGGCAGAACCTCGCTTCCGCCCAAATTTCCGGGTGCACCTCGGGGTTAATCCCCAAGATTCCCTGATGCATTCTACCACATAGCAACCCGAAAACAATCAAAATGCTCGGAGTCTTCTTCGGCTAAAAAATGCACATCAAATCATCGCCGATCCGGAAAACACGTCTGGGTAGGCTTCACACAACATGCCTATGTCCGTACTACGATTCCGGACTCTAACAAGGGGGACTTCACATATCTACCCCAAGGAATACCACGATCTCGCCGCACACTCGCGGGAGAGGGGTTTTCCCATGCAAAGGAAGAAGAGCTTCACATGCTCAAGAAGAGAATCGTTACCCTTGCGCTTTTCCTCGGCGCCATGACGATCTAGCCGGATGGAAAGCACCGTATCGGCCTCGCCTTCGCGGATCCGGACTCGGATCGTGATTTGGAGCTCCGAAGCTCCGCCGGTGATCGGATCTAGCTTCTTCTTCCTCCTCCAAGCTCTCTCCTCTCTCTAACTCTTAGAGAGAGAACCAACCAATGGGAATGAGGGTTTCTAAACCCTATTCCCGGATATAACACCACAGCAACCGCCCCCACCGTTGGATCCAAATCTAAGGGAACGAACGGCCACGATTAGGCCTAAAATACAAAATCTGGGGCCGAACACGGGTTGCAACACGGTCGTGTGCCTGGCCGTGTCACCCACTCGCCGTCTCGACCGACTCGAAAACCAGCACACGGCATTCGACACGGCCTCTGACACGCCCGTGTCACATGTGACACGCCCATGTCGAGACCCGTGTCACGCCCCCCCCCCCCCCCCCCCCGTGTGCAATCGGCCAGCTTTCCCAACCCGAGAAGGACACGGCCTGCGACACGACACCCGACACGCCCGTGTCTCATGTGACACGCCCGTGTCTGGTCCCGTGTCACGGCCCGTGTGCATGACTCAGAAAACTGCCCAAAGTGATACGCCCTGGGACACGCCCGTGTCCCAGGCCGTGTGCCTCAACTCGACGATCTCCGATCGTCAAAACGTCGACCACATGACCCGAGGCCGAACACGCCCGTGACACGCCCGTGACACGCCCGTGTCACGCCCATGTCATGCCCGTGTCATGCCCGTGACACGACCCGTGATACCTGCTCCAAGTCCCAGACTTGGCTTAAAAAGTCGCCCGTCCCTCTTTTGAGTTTCGGGGTGTTACAACTCTCCCCCTCTTAAAAGAATTTCGTCCACGAAATTACCAAATGAGAGAAAACAGAATCTCTCAGCGGTACCCAGGCAGAACAAATCCAGGTACACTTCCAGCATAGATTGCTCTCACTCCTAAGAGCTCCTGGCTAACACAAAAGTCCCACCGGACCACAACTATCCTGATCTCCTTGAGACAAAGTCGCTCGACTTCACGGTCTCCAAAACGAACGGGTTTGACCCTAGTCGTCAACCTTTCGTCCACCAAAACTTGATCACTCACGATCAAGTTCGAAGGCTCTTGCGCCGCCTCACCAAACCGCTCTAGAATTCTCTAGTGGTCCAAGGTATACCGGGCTCAGCTTCCCCAAGCGTCTCTCTCGTGAAACACTCTTGAACGACTATAACTTCTAATACGCCATCCGATAACTCAACATTCCATTATGTGGCGTTAAAGCACTAGTCTGCCTCTCCTGAGCGATTAGCAAAAGTTCTCATATGGTTCTCACCAAAAAGGGTAGTGTTTACCACCTCTTACTTTAAGTACAACTTCGTGTCATCCGTTTCTAGCCTCGACAACGGCATGCGACGACTTCTACCAAAAAGGGCCTCGAAGGGCGCCATTTGTATGCTCGCTTGGTAGCTAAAGTTGTACACAAACTTTAACAAAACAGATGGTCTTCCCACTGCTTCCCGAAGTCCAGAACACACATGCGAAGCACATCCTCCAACGTCCTGTTGACCTACTCGGTATGCTCGTCCGTCCGCGGATGTAAGACTGGACTAAACTACAACTTAGTCTCCAGCACTTTCTGAAACCACCTCCAATCATTGGACGTAGAACGCCCACCTCGATTGCTCGCAATGTTGCGGGGCACACCGTGCCGTCTAACGATGTTATCCATAAACATTTACCAGCTACTCCACCGAATTATCCTTCCTATGCGGAAGGAAGTGCGACACTAGTGTCAACACAACTACGATCACCCAAACGGCATCGTTACCCCACTGCGACTTTGGCATGCCATGCACACAGTCCAGTCGAACTTCTATTCCGAACTAGGCAAGGATTCAAGAATCCCCCGACACTTGGCACTCTGCCTTCGCTAAGGCGCAAGGCTGGCATTTTATCACGTAAAGTGCCACGACCTTCTAGAGTTCTGGCCACCAGAGCACTTATTCAGATGTCGGCACAACCTCGTGCCTCCTAAGCGAGTTGAGTACTTGATATAACGTATCACAACTCCACCCATAGCTTACCCATGCTTGGGCCGCACAAACGATTGTCTTTCCTTGGTAGCCCACCTACAATCGTCGATTTGGGATTTTGACCCATCGAGCCGCACCCATGATTTCCTTCATGCAGCTACACAAACCATAGTCTGCCAAATACGATCAGCCAGGTCATACTGAACTTCCATCCAGTTCAACAACGCTTCAGCGCTAGTCCGCTTGTCAACACAACAGATCTTTAACGCTTCTAATTCCCGATCTAGCCTCTCATCATACACCGACAACCAATTGGCTTGGGCGGGAGCCCTGCGACTCAACGCATCCTCCACTGCATTGCCCTTGCCGGGTGCACGATGAATATTGAACGTATAGTCCCCCAGGAACTCCATTCATCTACGCTGCCTCAAGTTCAGATCCGATTGATCCAACAGGTATTTCAGGCTCTTATGGTCGGTATGAATGTCGACCTTAACGTCGTACGAGTAGTGCCTCCACAGCTTAAGCGCAAATATCACGGCCGCCAACTCCAAGTCGCGGACCGGATAATTCCTTTCAAGCACTTTTAACTGACGCGATCCATAAACTATCACGCTCCCACGCTGCACCAGCGCGCAGCCCAAACCACTACTCGAGGCGTCACTATAGACCGCGAAGCCCTCGGTCCCACTCGGCGAACTAAGCACAGGCGTCGTGGTCAACCGACTCTTCAGCTCTTCAAAAGCTTGCTCACACTCATGCGCCCACACAAAGCTCTGATCTTTCCTTGCCAAAGTCATGAGAGGTAGCGCTATCCGCGAGAAGTTCTCCACGAAGTACCCATAATAGCCGGCAAGCCCCCGCAAACTCCGGACTTCTCCTACTAAAGACAACACAGGCCACTCTCGTATTGCAACAATCTACGCCGGATCCACCGCAACTCCTTCCCCACTGACTAAGTGACCAAGGAACGTCACTGAAGATAACCAAAACTCGCCTTTGGAGAACTTTGCGTATAGCTCGTTCCTCCTTAGCGTCTCCAAAACCAAACGCAGATGCTTAAAGCGATCTTCTTTGCACTGCGAGCACACCAATAGGTCGTAAATAAAGACGATCACAACATGGTTTAAGTACTCCATGAACGTTCTGTTCATCAGATCCATAAACACCGATGGCGCATTAGTCAGCTCGAACGGCATGACCATAAACTCAAAATGCCCATATCTTGCGTTGAACGCTGTCTTTGGGATATCGCTTTTCTTGATTCTCAGCTGATAGTAACCAGACTTAAGATCCAACTTTAAGGACACCGATGACCCACCCAACTGATCAAACAGATCGCCAATTCTTGGGATCAGGTACTTGCTCTCTTTTATCAACATGTTCAGTTCTCCATAAACGATTCAGAGCCGCAAACTCCCGTCCTTCTCCTACTCGAAAAGGACCGGTGTGCTCCAAGACGACAAACTTGGACGCACATGACCTTGCTCCAGACACTCTTCCAGTTGAGCTTTCAGTTCTGCCAACTCATTAGGCGTTAGCCGATATGGAGAGCGTGACCCAGGTTTGGCACCTGGCGCCAGCTCACTCGAAATCGATCGCTCGCTACGGAGGGACTCCAGGGAGCCCATCAGAGAAATACATCAGGATATTCGGATACACACAAGATACTACCCAATGTAGGCTTAGGCTTCAAAGCCTCCCATGGTGGCAGTAACGACGCTTGCACGTCGAATCCTTGACCCCTAAACCGTAATCTTGCTACACAGAAACTCTCTTCGCGCGCATTGAACATCCATTACGCCACAACACATCCAATTTGTCATTTGCCATCGAAGAAGGTTCTTCAATGCACGATATAAATCCTTTGGACAAAAGGAGCGTGAAGCTTCCGTATCGAACAATGCTCTCGCCGGATTGCCAAAAAAAATCCAAACAAAGCCTAGAACCTCCAGTCCTAAGTTAACACGCAAAAGGTAACAGGTATAAGAAGCTAAATTGCTATCAATTAAACCATACCTGTCTTCCCGACGATCGGCCACATGGCCTCCTGCTGGCCAAGGATGTCCATTCCCAGTTGGGCCGGAGTAAACAGCGGTGCGGTAGACGCCACCGCCTTTCCCTTCTCCTCAGATATTGACCCCAACTTCTTTTTGGACATTGGGCGTCCACTCCAACAATGCCGGGCATAGTGCCCCGGCTTCCCACAGACAAAGCATGCATCCGGGGTTTGGACTATAGTCGCTACGGATATGCTAGAGGAAGGTACTAGACCCGACCTCCTAGCCTTCTTGTACCACCTACGGTACCCAGATTTTGAGGTTGTCAACTTGACCATCGAATACTTTGCCATAACATCTTTGACTGCTCCTGCCAAAACTTCCCTTATCTTCTGAGCATTCTCCCAACACTCTCTGGCGAGGTGCCCTTTTTTGCCACAAGAATAACATTTGAGGGTAGTTTGGGTAATAGATGACCCAGCCTCTTTCCTCGGCGTCTTTCGATAGGCAGTCCTTATAGGATCTGTAGGGTTTGGTACCCAATACACTGATACTTGGTGAGTTTTCCCCAACTCCACTTCCAAAGCTCTGGCCGATTCCACCAAAGCTCGGAATCCAAATAACTTTGGTCCTGGCAGTAGGATACGCAACTCGATGCGCAGACCGTTATAAAATCTATCCACTCTAGATTGCTCGCTTTCCCATTCAAAGCCTGGGTAGCGCCTTAACAAAAGGAACGTCTGCAAGTATGCGTCAACTGAATGCGCTCCCTGCGCCACAGTCATGCTCAACTGCTGCTCTAAATGACCCCCAAATGCCCTTTGGTCCAACATACCACTCGATGTTGGGGCCATCTCAGGGACAAATGGTTGCACATTACTCCCATGATGTGCGTTGGTCACAGCGAACACCGTTTCAACCACCCTTCTTATGGTTTCCAAAGACGTAGGGGTCTCTGGCACGTCGCTGGGTACAGTACTTTTCTCAGAAATTGTGCATTCAGACTGCCACGCGCCACTCTCGGACACCTACAATCGTACAGAACACCAATAAGGGACCGAACAAAATTGCAAAAAGCAATTATAGGAACACTCAGGTTCCCCAAACATGTGTATTTTCATTCCTAAGTGGACATTCATGGGTTCTTTTCATGTAATAACGATGACGCACATACATGTGCTCACCACCCCTTAAAGTGAATTCGTCCACGAATGCATTTAAGCGCGGCGGAAGCGTGTGGGCCCATAACCCACAGGTCAGAGGATCGAAACCTCCCTCTGATGCCAATTTGTAACACCCATATCCGTCACATAGTATATAACAGTAGGTCCGGCCGGGGCCCGACGCCATATACTACGGACAGACCGGTTGGTTACGCATTGAAACCATTCACAACGACCTACACAACACCTAGCGGAAGCAATTATTAAGTTGCACAATTAAGAACCCTGCTAGCATGAATGTCCACTAAACCAAACACAAAGGAATGTTTAATACATGAATAACGGCCTTATAGCCTTACAAGAGTTTGCTTAATAAAAATGTCTTCCATACCACGGCACGCAGGCCGGTCACACATGAGTACAAAAAGGAAAACACTCAACATTTGGCCTTCGAGGGCCGGCACAGCAACTTGGGCTTTAGCCCGCTAATTACCTCTCGGCTCCGCAGCACCTGCAAGCAACAATCCACCGCACGGTGGTAAACAAAGGAAACGGTCAGCTATGCTGACCAAATTATAACGATTCCGCCCCCAAACCGGGGCGGCAAAGCTTCTTCCCTGCACTTATTAGCAAAACAAGCAACACAGCAAAATAAGCATTACATCATAGGTGCATGCTCACACGGCCGTACACCCCGTGCTCTCAGGGCACTTACTCGGCGAAGCCAGTCCGAACCCCGTCCGATCCTCGACTCCACCACCACCCCCAGGGTGGAAATCTTATGAGATAGTCTTCTCAGCCGCAGCCTAGACTCGATCTCCAAATCTCGGTAAGTCCCACGTAAAACTTTAGGTCGCTTTAACCGAGCAGGTGGAGCGGTTAGGGGTACACCAGCCCGTTGCTCACCCCGCCATTGCCATTAGGCCTTTGACGCGGACTAAGCTTCCCCAGTCCCAAATAACGATCAAATATAGTACATAGCCCCGCTATGTACCCGGTTGGCTCCCAGGCCACCGATATGACAGAAATGCGTTTCCGTCCAGATTTCCGGGTGCACCTCGGGTTTCATCCCCAAGGATCCCTGATACATTCAAACATGGTACATAGTCTCGCTATGTTCCCGGCTGGCTCCCAGGCCACCAACATGGCAGAACCTCGCTTCCGCCCAAATTTCCGGGTGCACCTCGGGGTTAATCCTCAAGATTCCCTGATGCATTCTACCGCATAGCAACCCGAAAACAATCAAAATGCTCGGAGTCTTCTCCGGCTAAAAAATGCACATCAAATCATCACCGATCCGAAAAACGCGTCCGGGGAGGCTGAAAGAGAAGGGATAGATACTACTCTAGAGGGGGGGGGTGAATAGAGTAATCAAAAATTGCACTAGCAAAGTTGACTTTCTACTCAACTCCCTTGGAGTGAAATGCGGAATGAAGGTTATAGATATTTAAGATTAAACCTTAGACCCTAACACAAGTGTTGTGCACAAACTAAAGCTAACTGTAATTACAGTTTAGCTTTGGATCCTATCCAGCAACTAGCAAACCTAGTTAAGATCTAATCACAGCCACAATGCAAATAATTAAACAAGGCAATCCAGACGACACAAGGAATTTATAGTGGTTCCCCAAATAACTTGGGTACGTCCACTCTTCTACCAACAAGGTAGGAATCCACTCAGGGTTTTTGATTAGGTGCCCTGCCACCAACAAGATCTGCTTCAGGTAGATCAAGAAACCCTTTAGACTTTTGATCAGGTGTCTAAAAACCAAACACAGGTTTTTGATCAGGTGCCCTGCCAACAAAGGATACTTTTGAAGGGAGTAATAACCCTGTACAGGAGGGGGAAAGGGGTTAAGGTGTCTTCTATATTTTACAATAGATTAGAGAAGCACAATAACTTGCACTGAGCTAGAAAGCTCTAAAAGAATCAAGGCTCCCCCTGGCTCAAAGAACGTCCAGGTGAAGTCTTGCTTTAGTGCAGAAACACTTCAGTAAATACTGAAGGAAGAACTACAAGAAGATATAAAATAAGAAATTAAAATCTTCTAGCAGCTATCTTCTTCTTCTTCTTCTTCAAAAGAACTCTGAGTCAGAACTTCCTGGAATAGGAGAACTCAGGTTGAAGAAGGGCAAAAGAGCTAACAACTTCTCAGTTAAGTGAAGATTGCTGAGAGCAGTTAAACTTGTTCTTGCTGTAAGCTTGCTGAATGAATATTTTGCTGCGAGTCCTACTTGATTTCTTCTTCAAAGAAGTCTTTATATATCAGCAGCAGCAACGGCTCTAATTGAGTTTGAATCTTGTCTTTTTCTGAACTCTGCAAGCTGGGCTGCAAAAAGCATAAAGCAAAAAACAAATACTGCAGGCAGATATCCTATAAAAGGATAAAGCTTTCTAAGAAGCTGCAAATACTTCTGATGAAATAATATAAGAGAAAGTCACATCAAAAAGATCTCTTTACGGCCAAGGAAGACTTTTTGAGTCTAACGGCTATAAAGGACAGCCTGGCAGATATCATATCTCAGCTATAAGACAAACAACTTTGTCAGAAAAGATTAGCTCATGCATATAGAATAGAACTGATATTGCATGGAAATAATGTCACAAATTATTCAGATAATCTTTCATAAAATATGCCAAAATAAATATGAAATTAGTCACATCACAGAAGACGACAAAACTAAATAAGATCATACAGCAAAACGTCGAACGACCTTCAGAGATCGTCGACCTACGCACGGAGATCGTCGACCTATCGGACAGATAGTCGAACGATCCAGATAGTCGAACTATCAAGGAAGATAGTTGAACTACCTCGGCAGATAGTCGACCTATCAGAACAGATAGTCGAGCTATCAGATAGTCGATCTATCCGGACAGATAGTCGAACTACCAAACAAAAACAGATAGTCGACCTATCAAGCAGATAGTCGACCTATCACAGAAAACAGATAGTCGACCTATCAACAGATAGTCGACCTATCACAGAAAATAGATAGTCAACCTATCAACAGATAGTCGACCTATCAAAGAAAGCACAGATAGTCGATCTATCAACAGATAGTCGAACTATCAGATAGTTGAGCTATCCAAGCAGATAGTCGAACTATCAAAGCAACGCAGATAGTCGACCTATCAACAGATAGTCGAGCTATCAAGGCGGACAGATAGTCGACCTATAAACAGATAGTCGAGCTATCAACGCAGACAGAACGTCGACCAACTAATAGAAGATCGTCGATCAGCCGATAGACGATAGTCGAGCGACGTTCGACTATAGTCGAACGAAAAACTACTTAACCAAATATTCATTTGGAAAAGCAATTCTACACAACTAGAGGATCTAACCTATCAACTAACCTTTGACCATAGATAAATCTGGGGTCAAGAGACAGAAAGAGAGGACTGAACTCAAATCAAAACCTAGGGTTCCAACAATCTCCCCCTATTTGAGTTAAGTCTCTCCAACAAATAAAACAAATAACACTAATTACAGAAAGTAAATAAAATGCATAAAGGGAAATAACTAAGCAGATATCATCAATCAATCAGATAAAAATTAACTGACAATCAATGAACAATTAAGGTGCTTTAGAGTTAGATTCAGGAATAGAAGAACTAGAAACAAAAGTAATTTTCCTTGTAGGATCTAGAGCTTCTTTCTTTGATTGCTTCAAATCTTGTTCTCCAATAATTTTTAATTCAGTTGTTCTTGGGACCACTGCCTCTGGATGTTTTTCCATATATTTTGAAGGATCAAACATCTCAGGTCTGACCTGGAACTTTTCGAGCTCCTTCTTTCTGAATTTAGACATAGTAGTCAATCCGACAGTGTCCTTTCCTTCTTCTTTAGCTTTCCTGATTTGTGCTTCTCCAACCAATTCGAGAAAACGAGCCATCCTAAAGTTAGGATCAAGCTCAGGACTTTCATAAACAGTCTCAGAAGGAGTATCATCTGGTTCTTTATCTTGATTAACTAGATAAGACAGGGGAGCAGATTTAGCAAAGTTCTTGCTAGAATTTTTAAACAAAATAAACTACTTACCTTTTGGAACAACTTTCTCAGAATGCACTGGCTTTGGAGATGGAACCTTTTTCTTTGGAGAAGGAGGAGGGGAAAAGGTTGGTCTTTGATAAACTACCTCCTTAACTTGTTCTCTCACTGTATCAGTTCTTTGATAGCTAGATTGGCTTTTACCTTGAAAACCTTGAGAGCTTTTCCTTTGATCAGGCTGGGATGGATTTGATCTTTCAGATTTAGAGGCAGATTTAGAAGATAGATTTCCTGAGGCTCCTGCACCGGGAGGTGGAGGAGGAGGACCTCTGGGATTCCATCTAGGAGCAGGAGGGTCATACCTCTTAGCCTTTTTTCCTTTGCTTTTGTTGATTTTTAGAAAACCACATCCAATGCTGGAAATCCTTAGACTTGGGATCAATCCTTTTCAGAATATAATATGGAGTGTCATTGTCTGGATTTGCTGGAGGAGGAGCTACAGCCTTTCTTTTCTTTTTAGCAATCCTCTTTCTCTTAAAATCAGCAGATTCATCAGAATCAATTTCTTCTTCAGAATTTGAGGAGATAGGCAAATCATAGGGATCAATAGCCTCTTTTAAAGCTTTTTCTTTTTCCTTAGCAGCTTTTTTCATTTCTTCTTCCATGGCATCTTGTGCCAGGAGAGTATCTAAGTCTAAGCCAGGAACTGTCGTAGGGACCAGTTCAATTTGCACTGCTTGCTCAGAAGCCTCAGAAGCTGGAACAGCTACTTCTGGTTCAGGTTGAACTTCAGAAGCAGGTTCACTTACTGGCTCTACAGCCACTTGGACATCAGGAGCAGATACAGGTTCAGGCTCTTTAGCATCTAAAATCTCTAGAGTAGATTCAGGTTCTGGTTCTGGCTCTTGGACAACAACTACTTCTTCCATTATATCTGTAGGATTAGGAATAAAATCTTGCTAAATGACATCTAGTCATCCCTTCCAGATATTCCCATACTAGCATATCAATTAAGTAATCTACAAATTGGGAAAGAGACATACCTTCAGGATATTCTTCAGGGTTTCCTAACTCCCATAAATCATCTAGAAAGGAGGTGATTATTCCTTCTAGGTACTGGGCAACCAAGGGAGTTGAGGATTCTTCCAGGTAAACTTTTACAACAAATTCAGTCAACATTATTGCATCAGATATTTCTTTTTCAGATGGAGGAGGAGCTGAAACTTCTGCTACTTTTTCTGTTACTGCAAGTTGAGCTGCTGGAGGGGAGGCCAAGGGCTGCTCTTCGATATCTTCATCAAGCATCTCCCCCTGCCTGATTTCAGTAGAAACTGAAACCAGGCCCCTAGAAGAAGAGGGCTCAGCAGGCTTTGAGAGTGCTTGAATAGCAGCAGTCAAAGCAGATATAGAAGAAACAATGGGAGCAATTGCCTCATCAATCATGGTTTTGATTGAAGGGGTAATTAACTGCACAATGCTAACAATAAATGCTGGAGATATATCAAAAGAAGATGATGATGATGGAATTTCTGAGGGTGGGAGAACAGCAGGGGTGGTATGTGCAATATGAGCTGGAGAATGATGTGGAGATGCATGGGTGGATGCAGGGTGATCAACATGTTCTGAAGATAGAATTGGAGAGTGAGGAGGAGTTGGGATTGGAGAATGAACAGGAGAAGAAATATCAGACGCCAACAAATCAAAGCTGGGTTGAGAAATCCCAGCAAGATCAGTTGGGAGAGAAGATGCAGGAGAAGAGGCAGAATGTCGTACTTCAGTTGAAGTTGAAGGAACTTCAACTGCAGTAGACGGCAAAGCAGAAGAAGAGGATGGAAGAGAGATATCAGCTGAGCCAGCTACTAGAAGGGGGGGAGTGACTACGACAGTCCTGGTGCTCTCAGATATAACTGGAGCAACCCCTGCGGGAGCGGGCTTCAGGAAAGTCCTTTTCCACTTTGAGAACAGCGAGGGATCCATCTTCTTACTCGCGTTGATGGAGGTGGCTGCAGACACAAGCAAATGGGGGTATTTTTCCTTCAGAAAAATACCAACAACCCTTCCTAGGGTAACCTCTTTCTTTCCATTCTTCTTTCTTATCAAATCAAACATAACACCAGCCCAGTTTATTTGCTTCTTATTAACAATTGCACACATTAGTGCAAATTGTTGTCTGGTGATATTATCATGGGCTGAGTGCTTTCCTAGAAGCACTTTTCCAACTATTTCTGCAAGGAACTTGATCTTGAAGGGAAAATTCACCTTGAGGAGCTTGGAGGGAATGCCTTCGGCAAGTCCCAGCTCTAACAACATTCTTCCGAATTCAGGAGCATCTTGCTCATATTCTTCTTCGCCATTAGTCAATCCAAATAAATCAGTCAAGACGGCGGGAGTCAAAATTATCTCTACTCCGCCAATAGATCCTGTCATTGAATCTTCAGTAGAAGATGAAGTAAATGCCCATTCCTTTATCTCTGGGATATTTAACTTGATCCTTGTAGACATTAGCCTTTCCAATCCTTGATCTTTGCATAGCTGGAGAATTTCCACGATACCTGGTTCACAGCAGCTGAATGCATCAAAATCCACGCTGAAACCTGCGTCAAACTTGACTACTGCGAGGAGCGCTGGAGAAATCGCCATCGATTTGCTGGAGAAGGCGCGAGAGGGACGGAGAAGACAAATCGGCAGAGAAAAGAGACAGAGCAAGCACGATGACGAAATACGAAAAGACGCTCTCCATCGACGATAAAAACAAAGATCTTTTAACCTAGGTCGACTATCGGCTTTATATTAGACCGGAGATAGTCGATCTATTCAAAAGATACTGGAGACGATGGTCGAACGGTCGTTCGATGATCGGTCCAGAAGCAGAGTAGTCGAGCAATCGTTCGACTATTTCTGGCTTCTCAAACAACAAGCTGTCGTCATCCAGAGATCGACGATGAGCTCGACTTGTTCGACGATGGTCGAACGCCGGTCGACGATCTTCAAACAGACAAGCTTTCATCACCCATAGGTCGACGATGGGCTTGACCCGATCGACTATCTTCGAACGTCGTTAGACTATCTTCAAACAAGTTTCAACAAGGCAGAAGTCACACTTAGTCTTGTCCATTGATCATGCCTAGTTGAACCAAAAAGAACAGATGCTTCTGTTCATCTAAGGGCTTGGTGAATATATCACCTCTCTGAAACTCAGTGGATATGAACTCAAGACTAATCTTGTTCTTTTCCACACAATCTCTCAGGAAATGGCGTCTAATCTCAATGTGCTTCGTTCTAGAGTGGTGCACTGGATTTTGTGCAATTGAGATAGCACTTGTACTGTCACACATGATTTTAGTGTTCTTGTGTGAGTACCCATAATCCAAAAGTTGTTTTTGTATCCACAGGATCTGTGAACAACAACTGGCAGCTGCTATATATTCAGCTTCTGCAGTTAAAGTTGAGACAGAGGCCTGCTTCTTACAGAACCAAGAGACCAATCTCTCTCCCAGGAACTGACAAGTTCCTGAGGTACTTTTCCTGTCAACTCGACAACCAGCATAATCAGAATCAGAATATCCAATTAATTCAAATTCTGACTCAGCTGGGTACCAAAGTCCTAGATTTGGACATCCCTTCAGGTATCTCAAGATTCTCTTGAGAAGAATCAGATGAGATTCCTTGGGGTTGACCTGGAATCTAGCACAAAGGCATGTAGCAAACATTATGTCTGGCCTACTTGCAGTTAAATACAATAGGGAACCAACAATGGCCCTATAATTCTTTTGATCTACAGGCTTTCCCTGATCATCAGAATCAATAACTACATTAGTAGCCATAGGTGTATGCATTGCTGAAGCATCTGCCATCCCAAACTTCTTTACCAATTCCTTGGCATATTTGGATTGGGATATGAAGATGCCATCAGCATCTTGCTTTACTTGGAGACCAAGAAAGTAAGACAGCTCACCCATACTACTCATCTCAAACTTAGAATACATTAGGTCAGAAAACCTTTTGCAAAGTTTGGGATCAGTGGAACCAAAAATAATGTCATCTACATACACCTGAACTAACAGGATTGTGTCCTTGTGGTGCTTGACGAAAAGGGTTCTATCAACTACTCCCCTAGTAAAGTTGTGCTCTAACAGGAAACTAGCTAGAGTCTCATACCAGGCTCTTGGTGCTTGCTTTAGTCCATATAGAGCTTTCTGCAACTTGAACACATGTGAGGGCTGAGTTGAAGAAACAAACCCTGGTGGTTGTTCAACAAACACCTCTTCCTTAAGCTCACCATTCAGGAATGCACTTTTGACATCCATCTGAAAGACTTTAAACTTCATGTAGGCTGCATAGGCCAAGAAGATCCTTATTGCTTCTAGCCTTGCAACAGGAGCAAATGTTTGGTCATAATCTATACCTTCCTCCTGTCTGTAGCCCTGAGCTACAAGCCTAGCTTTATTCCTTACAATAATTCCATTTGCATCCAACTTGTTTCTATACACCCACTTGGTGCCTATGATCAGTTGGCCTTTAAGACTTGGAACCAAAGTCCAAACTTTACATCTCTCAAACTGATTGAGTTCCTCTTGCATAGCAATGATCTAGTGGGGATCTAGCTCAGCATCTTTAAAGGTGAGGGGCTCAACCTGTGAGAGGAAACAAGCATGCATCACATCCTGTCTTAACTGATGTCTTGTTTGAACACCAGCTGATATGTCTCCAATCACTTGAGATGTAGGGTGATCTCTAAGTGTGACAATATCAGCAGGTGGGATGTGATCTTCAGCAACAGTTGGGATTAATTCGGATCATTTTATTTCACAATTGCTTGACTTCAATGTCCTCGATACGAGTGAGCCTGACCTTTATATTTAGTCCACCATCGATCGACACTTTATCAGTCGCAACAACTTTAGTAGGCTCTTAAATAGCCTTCCTCAGCACCGAAATATGGAATATACCGTGTAAACCTCTCCACTCTATCGAAAGAGCAAGTCAGTGGGTAGCTTCACCAACACATTACAAAATCTCCATCGGTCAAGAGTATCTCAGACTTAGCTTTTTAAAGCATCGAATCTTGGCACACCCTTGAATGATTTGATCTTTAGATAAGCCCAATCATCAACAACAAACTCGACATTTTTGTGTTTTGTGTTGTAGTATTTTGTCTACCTATCCCAAGCAATCAACAATTGCTCCCGGATCGTTTGAAACATCGAAGTTGTATCTTCGACGTCCTTTGTCTTAAACAACTTTAATTCGCCAATTTCTGCTCAAGCTAAGGGAGTATGACACCTCCTACCATAAAGGGCCTCGAAAGGCATCATTTTAATACTTATTTAGTAACTGTTGTTGTAGGCGAATTTGATCATATACAAAAGAGTTTTTCACCTCTTTCTGAAATTCAAGGCGTATATACGAAGCATATTCTTCATTATTCTATTGGTTCTTTTAGTCTAACCATCTGTTTGAGGATGAGAAGTCATGCTAAAATTCAGCTTGGTACCCAACAATAGGTGGATTAGCCTCCAATCATTTGAAGTGAAGCGCCTATCTAGATCATATACGATGTTATGAGGCGCACCGTGTAATCGTACTATGTTATTAACATAAATTTTGCCAACTTTTCCACTGAATTGTTTCTCATGTTTGAAATGAAGCGAGACACTTTCGTCAAATGGTCTACAATCACCTAAATAACATTGTTTCCTTATTGCGATCAAGGCACGCCATGCACGAAAACCATTGAAATATCATCAAACTTTCATTCTGAAATCAGTAATGACTTTAAAAATCCACTAGGCATCTGACATTATGCCTTCACTAGTGCGCAAGTATAACACTTTACCACATAGAGAGTTATGACTTTCTTCAAACCCGACTATAAAAAAAACTTATTCATATCTTTAAACATTTTTGTGCTCCAGAGGTGAATTGAGTACTTAGTAAAATGTGACTCGTACATTAATTCCTCCCACAATTTGCTACTATTTGGGATGCACAATCGACTGTATTTCCACAAAAGACCGTCTTTGAAGGAAAACTCGGCATTAGACCCATCCACAATCTCATGTTTGAAATGAAGCGAGACGTACACTTTCGTCAAATGGTATACAATCACCTAAATAACATTGTTTCCTTATTGCGATCCAGACACGCCATGCACGAAAATCATTGAAATATCATCAAACTTTCATTCTGAAATCAGTAATGACTTTAAAAATCCACTAGGCATCTGACATTATGCCTTCACTAGTGCGCAAGTATGACACTTTACCACATAGAGAGTTATGACTTTCTTCAAACCCGACTATAAAAAAAAACTTATTCATATCTTTAAACATTTTTGTGCTCCAGGGGTGGATTGAGTACTTAGTAAAATGTGACTCGTACATTAATTTCTCCCACAATTTGCTACTATTTGGGATGCACAATCGACTGTATTTCCACAAAAGACCGTCTTTGAAGGAAAACTCGGCATTAGACCCATCCACAATCTCTATTGCATAGCCTTTCATGCTTTCATCAATCTGCAAGGTCATACTGTATATTCGTCCAGTTTAAGTGTAACACCCCGAAACTCAAAAGAGGGACGGACGACTTTTTAAGCCAAGTCTGGGACTTGGAGCAGGTGTCACGGGTCGTGTAACGGGCGTGACACGGGCGTGACACGGGCGTGACATGGGCATGACACGGGCGTGTTCGGCCTCGGGTCATGTGGTCGACGTTTTGACGATCGGAGATCGTCGAGTTGAGGCACACGGCCTGGGACACGGGCGTGTCCCAGGGCGTGTCACTTTGGGCAGTTTTCTGAGTCATGCACACGGGCCATGACACGGGCCCAGACACGGGCATGTCACATGAGACATGGGCGTGTCGGGTGCCGTATTGCAGGCCGTGTCCTTCTCGGGTTGGGAAAGCTGGCCGATTGCACACGGGGGGGGGGGGGGTGGCGTGACACGGGTATCGACACGGCCGTGTCGCAGGCGACACGGACGTGTCAGAGGCCGTGTCAAATGCCGTGTGCTGGTTATCGCGTCGGTCGAGATGGCAAATGGGTGACACGGCCTTGCACACGGCCGTGTTGCAACCCTTGTTCGGCCTAGATTTTGTATTATTGGGCTGAATCGTGGCCGTTCGTTTCCTTGGTTTGGGATCCGATAGCTCAGGGCTGTTGCTGGGATGTTATATCCGAGAATAGGGTTACAAACCCTATCATTTCCTTGGGTTCATCTCTCTCTAAATCCTAGAGAGAATGGAGAGCTTGGAGGAGGAAGAAGAAGCTAGATCCGGTCACCGGCGGAGCTTCGGAGCTCCAAATCACGATCCGAGTCCGGATCCGCAAAGGCGAGGCCGATACGGTGCTTTCCATCCGGCTAGATCGTCATGGCACCGAGGAAAAGCGAAAGGGTAACGATTCTCTTCTTGAGCATGTGAAGCTCTTCTTCCTTTGCATGGGAAAACACCTCTCCCGCGAGTGTGCGGCGAGATCGTGGTATTCCTTGGGGTAGATATGTGAAGTCCCCCTTGTTAGAGTCCGGAATCGTAGTACGGACATAGGTATGCTGTGTGAAGCCTACCCGGACATATTTTCCGGATCGGTGATGATTTGATGTGCATTTTTAGCCGGAGAAGACTCCGAGCATTTTGATTGTTTTCGGGTTGCTATGCAGTAGAATGCATCAGGGAATATTGAGGATTAACCCCGAGATGCACCCTGAAATTTGGGCGGAAGCGAGGTTCTACCATTTTGGTGGCCTTGGAGCCAGCCGGGAACATAGCGGGGCTATGTACCATGTTTGAATGCATCAGGGATCCTTGGGGATGAACCCCGAGGTGTACCCGGAAATTTGGACGGAAACACAGTTCTATCATATCGGTGGCCTGGGAGCCAACCGGGTACATAGCGGGGCTATGTACCATGTTTGAACGGTATTTGGGACTGGGGAAGCTTAGTCCGCGTCAAAGGCCAAATGGCAACGGCGGGGTGAGCAACGGACTGGTGGACCCCTACCCGCTCCACCTGCTCGGTTAAAGCGACCTAAAGTTTTACGTGGGACTTACCGAGGTTTGGAGATCGAGTTTAGGCTACGGCTGAAAGGACTAAATGCTCACGAGGTTGCCATCCTGGGGGTGGTGGCGGAGTCAAGGACCGGATGGGGTTCAGACTGGCCCACCGAGTAAGTGCCCTGAGAGCACGGGGTGTACGGCCGTGTGAGCGTGCACCTATGATGTGATGCTTATTTTGATGTGTTACTTGTTTTGCTAACTGACGTGTGAGCGTGCACCTATGAAGTGCAGGGAAGAAGCTTTGCCGCCCCGGTTTGGGGGCGGAATCGTTATAATTTGGCTAGCATAGCTGACCGTTGCCTTTGTTTACCACCGTGCGGTGGATTGTTGCTTGCAGGTGTTGCGGAGCCGAGAGGTAAATAGCGGGCTAAAGCCCAAGTTGCTGTGCCGGCCCTCAAAGGCCAAGTTTTGAGTGTTTTCCTTTTTGTACTCATGTGTGGCTGGCCTGCGTGCCAAGGTTTGGAAGACACTTTTGTTAAGCAACTCTTGTAAGGCCATAAGGCTATTTCCATTTTGGTGTATTATACATTCCTATGGGTTTGAGTAGTGGACATTCATGCTTGGCAGGGTTCTTTATTCTTTGCAACCTTAATAAATTGCTTCCGCTAGGTGTTGTGTAGGACGTTGTGATTGGTTGAATGGTTTCAATACGTAACCAACCGGTCTGTCCGTAGTATATGGCGTCGGGCCCCGGCCGGACCTACTGTTATATACTTTGCGACGGATAGGGGTGTTACAAATTGGTATCAGACTACTGGTTTCGGTCACGCTTAAATGAATTCGTGGACGAATTCACTTTAAGGGGTGGTGAGCACATGTATGTGCGCCATCGTTATAATATGAAAAGAACCTATGAATGTCCACTTAGGAATGAAAATACACATGTTTGGGGAACCTGAGTGTTCCTATAATTACTTTTTGCAATTTTGTTCGGTCCCTTATTGGTGTTCTGTACGATTGTAGGTGTCCGAGAGTGGCGCGTGGCAGTCTGAATGCACACTTTCTGAGAAAAGTACTGCACCCAGCGACGTGTCGGAGACCCCTACGTCTTTGGAAACCATAAGAAGGGTGGTTGAAGCGGTGTTCGCTGTGACCAACGCACATCATGGGAGTAATGTGCAACCATTTGTCCCTGAGATGGCCCCAACATCGAGCGGTATGTTGGACCAAAGGGCATTTGGGGGTCATTTAGAGCAGCAGTTGAGCATGACTGTGGCGCAGGGAGTGCATTCAGTTGACGCATACTTGCAGACGTTCCTTTTGTTAAGGCGCTACCCAGGCTTTGAATGGGAAAACGAGCAATCTAGAGTGGATAGATTTTATAACGGTCTGCGCATCAAGTTGCGTATCCTACTACTAGGACCAAAGTTATTGGGATTCCGAGATTTGGTGGAATCGGCCAGAGCTTTGGAAGTGGAGTTGGGGAAAACTCACCAAGTGTCAGTGTATAGGGTATCAAACCCTACAGATCCTATATGGACTGCCTATCGAAAGACGCCGAGGAAAGAGGCTGGGTCATCTATTACCCAAACTACCCTCAAATGTTATTCTTGTGGCAAGAAAGGGCACCTCGCCAGAGAGTGTTGGGAGAATGCTCAGAAGCTAAGGAAAGTTTTGGCAGGAGCAGTCAAAGATGTTATGGCAAAGGATTCGGTGGTCAAGTTGACAACCTCAAAATTCGGGTACCGTAGGTGGTACAAGAAGGCTAGGAGGTCGGGTCTAGTCCCTTCCTCTAGCATATCCGGAGCGACTACAGTCCAAACCCCGGATGCATGCTTTGTTTGTGGGAAGCCGGGGCACTATTCCCGGGATTGTTGGAGTGGACGCCCAATGTCCAAAAAGAAGTTGGGGTCAATATCTGAGGAGAAGGGAAAGGCAGTGGCGTCTACCGCACCGCTGTTTACTCCGGCCCAACTGGGAATGGACATCCTTGTCCAGCAGGAGGCCATGTGGCCGATCGTCGGGAAGACAGGTATGGTTTAATTGATAGCAATTTAGCTTCTTATACCTGTTACCTTTTGCGTTTTAGCTTAGGACTGGAGGTTCTAGGCTTTGTTTGGATTTTTTTTGGCAATCCGGCGAGAGCATTGTTCGATACGGAAGCTTCACGCTCCTTTTGTCCAAAGGATTTATATCGTGCATGGAAGAACCTTATTTGATGGCAAAGGACAAATTGGATGCGTTGTGGCGTAATGGATGTTCATTGCGCGCGAAGAGAGTTTCTGTGTAGCAAGATTACGGTTTAGGGGTCAGGGATTCGACGTGCAAGCGTCGTTACTGCCACCATGGGAGGCTTTGAAGCCTAAGCCTACATTGGGTAGTATCTTGTGTGTATCCGAATATCCTGATGTGTTTCTCTGATGGGCTCCCTGGAGTCCCTCCGTAGCGAGCGATCGATTTCGAGTGAGCTAGCGCCAGGTGCCAAACCTGGGTCACGCTCTCCATATCGGCTAACGCCTAATGAGTTGGCAGAACTGAAAGTTCAACTGGAAGAGTTTCTGGAGCAAGGACATGTGCGTCCAAGTTTGTCGTCTTGGAGCACACCGGTCCTTTTCGTGTAGAAGAAGGACGGGAGTTTGCGGCTCTGAATCGTTTATGGAGAACTGAATAAGTTGATAAAAGAGAGCAAGTACCTGATCCCAAGAATTGGCGATCTGTTTGATCAATTGGGTGGGTCATCGGTGTACTTAAAGTTGGATCTTAAGTCTGGTTACTATCAGCTGAGAATCAGGGAAAGCGATATCCCAAAGACAGCGTCCAATGCAAGATATGGGCATTTCGAGTTTATGGTTATGCCGTTCGAGCTGACTAATGCGCCATCGGTGTTTATGGATCTGATGAACAGAACGTTCAGGGAGTACTTAGACCATGTTGTGATCGTCTTTATTGACGACCTATTGGTGTGCTCGCAGTGCAAAGAAGATCGCTTCAAGCATCTGCGTTTGGTTTTGGAGACGCTAAGGAGGAACGAGTTATACGCAAAGTTCTCCAAAGGCGAGTTTTGGTTATCTTCAGTGACGTTCCTTGGTCACGTAGTCAGTGGGGAAGGAGTTGTGGTGGATCCGGCGTAGATTGTTGCAATACGAGAGTGGCCTGTGTTGTCTTCGATAGCGGAAGTCCGGAGTTTGCTGGGGCTTGCCGGCTTTTACAGGCACTTCGTGGAGAACTACTCGCGGATAGCGCTATCTCTCATGACTTTGACAAGGAAAGATCAGAGTTTTGTGTAGGCGTATGAGTTTGCACAAGCTTTTGAAGAGCTGAAGAGTCGGTTGACCATGACGCCAGTGCTTAGTTCGTCGAGTGGGACCGAGGGCTTCGAGGTTTATTGTGACGCCTCAGGTAGTGGTTTGGGCTGCGTGCTGGTGCAGCTTGGGAGCGTGATAGTTTATGGATCACGTCAGTTAAAAGTGCTTGAAAGGAATTATCCGGTCCGTGACTTGGAGTTGGCAGCCGTGATATTTGTGCTTAAGTTGTGGAGGCACTACTCGTACAGCGTTAAGGTCGATATTCATACCGACCATAAGAGCCTGAAATACCTGTTGGATCAATCGGATCTGAACTTGAGGCAGCTTAGATGAATGGAGTTCCTGGGGGACTATACGTTCAATATTCATCGTGCACCCGGCAAGGGCAATGCAGTGGCGGATGCGTTGAGTCGCAGGGCTCCCGCCCAAGCCAATTGGTTGTCGGTGTATGATGAGAGGCTAGATCGGGAATTGGAGGCGTTAAAGATCTGTTGTGTTGACAAGCGAAATAGCGCCGAAGCGTTGTTGAACTGGACGGAAGTTCAGTATGACCTCGCTGATCGTATTTGGCAGACTATGGATGGAGTAGCTGCATGCAGGAAATCATGGGTGCGGCTCGATGGGTCAAAATCCCAAATCGACGGTTGTAGGTGGGCTACCAAGGAAAGACAATCGTTTGTGCGGCCCAAGCATGGGTAAGCTATGGGTAGAGTTGTGATACGTTATATCAAGTACTCAACTCGCTTAGGAGTCACGAGGTTGTGCCGACATCTGAAGAAGTGCTCTGGTGGCCAGAACTCTAGAAGGTCGTGACACTATATGTGGCAAAGTGCCAGCCTTGCGCCTTAGTGAAGACAGAGTGCCAGGTGCCGGGGGATCCTTGAATCCTTGCCTAGTTCGAAATAGAAGTTCGACTGGACTGTGTGCATGGTTTGCCAAAGTCACAGTGAGGTAACGATGCTGTTTGGGTGATCGTAGTTGTGTTGACACTAGTGTCGCACTTCATTCCGCATAGGAAGGATAAGTCGGTGGAGTAACTGGTAAATGTTTATGGATAACATCGTTAGACGGCACGGTGTGCCCCGCAACATTGCGAGCAATCGAGGTGGGCGTTCTACGTCCAATGATTGGAGGTGGTTGCAGAAAGTGCTGGAGACTAAGTTGTAGTTTAGTCCAGTCTTACATCCGCGGACGGACGAGCAGACCGAGTAGGTCAACAGGACGTTGGAGGACGTGCTTCGCATGTGCGTTCTGGACTTCGGGAAGCAGTGGGAAGGCCATCTGTTTTGTTAAAGTTTGTGTACAACTTTAGCTACCAAGCGAGCATACAAATGGCGCCCTTCGAGGCCCTTTTTGGTAGAAGTCGTCGCATGCCGTTGTCGAGGCTAGAAACGGATAACACGAAGTTGTACTTAAAGTAAGAGGTGGTAAACACTACCATTTTTGGTGAGAACCATATGAGAACTTTTGCTAATCGCTCAGGAGAAGCAGACTAAGTGCTTTAACGCCACGTAACGGAATGTTGAGTTATCAGATGGCGTATTGGAAGTTATAGTCGTTCAAGAGTGTTTCACGAGAGCGACGCTTGGGGAAAGCTGAGCCCGGTATACCTTGGACCACTAGAGAATTCTAGAGCGGTTTGGTGAGGTGGTGCAAGAGCCTTCGAACTTGATCGTGAGTGATCAAGTTTTGGTGGACGAAAGGTTGACGACTAGGGTCAAACCCGTTCGTTTTGGAGACCGTGAAGTCGAGCGACTTTGTCTCAAGGAGATCAGGATAGTCGTGGTCCGGTGGGACTTTTGTGTTAGCCAGGAGCTCTTAGGAGTGAGAGCAATCTATGCTGGAAGTGTACCCAAAGTTGTTCCGTCTGGGTACCGCTGAGAGATTCTGTTTTCTCTCCTTTGGTAATTTCGTGGGCGAAATTCTTTTAAGAGGGGGAGAGATGTAACACCCCGAAACTCAAAAGAGGGACGGGCGACTTTTTAAGCCAAGTCTGGGACTTGGAGCAGGTGTCATGGGTCGTGTCACGGGCGTGATACGGGCGTGATATGGGCGTGACATGGGCGTGACATGGGCGTGTCACGGGCGTGTTTGGCCTCGGGTCATGTGGTCAACGTTTTGACGATCGGAGATCGTCGAGTTGAGGCACACGGCCTGGGACACGGGCGTGTCCCAGGGCGTATCACTTTGGGTAGTTTTCTGAGTCATGCACACGGGCCATGACACGGGCCCAGACACGGGCGTGTCACATGAGACACGGGCGTGTCGAGTGCCGTGTTGCAGGTCGTGTCCTTCTCGGGTTGGGAAAGCTGGCCGATTGCACACGGGGGGGGGGGGGGGGGCGTGACACGGGTATCGACACGGCTGTGTCGCAGGCGACACGGGCGTGTCGGAGGCCGTGTCAAATACCATGTGCTGGTTATCGCGTCGGTCGAGACGGCGAATGGGTGACACGGCCTTGCACACGGCCGTATTGCAACCCGTGTTCAGCCCAGATTTTGTATTATTGGGCTGAATCGTGGCCGTTTGTTTCCTTGGTTTGGGATCCGATGGCTCAGGGCTGTTGCTGGGATGTTATATCCGAGAATAGGGTTACAAACCCTATCATTTCCTTGGGTTCATCTCTCTCTAAATCCTAGAGAGAAGGGAGAGCTTGGAGGAGGAAAAAGAAGCTAGATCCGGTCACCGGCGGAGCTTCGGAGCTCCAAATCACGATCCGAGTCCGGATCCGCGAAGGCGAGGCTGATATGGTGCTTTCCATCCAGCTAGATCGTCATGGCGCCGAGGAAAAGCGAAAGGGTAACAATTCTCTTCTTGAGCATGTGAAGCTCTTCTTCCTTTGCATGGGAAAACCCCTCTCCCGTGAGTGTGCGGCGAGATCGTGGTATTCCTTGGGGTAGATATGTGAAGTCCCCCTTGTTAGAGTCCGGAATCGTAGTATGGACATAGGCATGCTGTGTGAAGCCTACCCGGACGTGTTTTCCGGATCGGTGATGATTTGATGTGCATTTTTAGCCGGAGAAGACTCTGAGCATTTTGATTGTGTTCGGGTTGCTATGCGGTAGAATGCATCAGGGAATCTTGGGGATTAACCCCGAGGTGCACCCGGAAATTTGGGCGGAAGCGAGGTTCTGCCATTTTGGTGGCCTGGGAGCCAGCCGGGAATATAGCGGGGCTATGTACCATGTTTGAATGCATCAAGGATCCTTGGGGATGAACCCCGAGGTGCACTCAGAAATTTGGACAGAAACGCAGTTCTGTCATATCGGTGGCCTGGGAGCCAACCGGGTACATAGCGGGGCTATGTACCATGTTTGAACGGTATTTGGGACTGGGGAAGCTTAGTCTGCGTCAAAGGCCAAATGACAACGGCGGGGTGAAAAACGGACTGGTGGACCCCTACCCGCTCCACCTGCTCGGTTAAAGCGACCTAAAGTTTTACGTGGGACTTACCGAGGTTTGGAGATCGAGTCTAGGCTACGGCTGAAAGGACTAAATGCTCACGAGGTTGCCATCCTTGGGGTGGTGACGGAGTCAAGGACCGGACGGGGTTCAGATTGGCCCGCCGAGTAAGTGCCCTGAGAGCACGGGGTATACGGCCGTGTGAGCGTGCACCTATGATGTGATGCTTATTTTGATGTGTTGCTTGTTTTGCTAACAAGTGCAGGAAAGAAGCTTTGCCGCCCCGGTTTGGGGGCGGAATCGTTATAATTTGGTCAGCATAGCTGACCGTTGCCTTCGTTTACCACCGTGCGGTGGATTGTTGCTTGCAGGTGCTGCGGAGCCGAGAGGTAAATAGCGGGCTAAAGCCCAAGTTACTGTGCCGGCCCTCGAAGGCCAAGTTTTGAGTGTTTTCCTTTTTGTACTCATGTGTGGCCGGCCTGCGTGCCGAGGTTTGGAAGACACTTTTGTTAAGCAACTCTTGTAAGGCCATAAGGCTATTTCCGTTTTGGTGTATTATACATTCCTATGGGTTTGAGTAGTGGACATTTATGCTTGGCAGGGTTCTTTATTCTTTGCAACCTTTATAAATTGTTTCCGCTAGGTGTTGTGTAGGACGTTGTGATTGGTTGAATGGTTTTAATACGTAACCAATCGGTCTGTCCGTAGTATATGGCGTCGGGCCCCGGCCGGACCTACTGTTATATACTTTGCGACGGATAGGGGTGTTACATTAAGCATGCATTTGCGTTTATTCTCTTATCAACACAAGAGATCTTTAAGGCCTCCAATTTGCGAATTAAACTTCATCATAAACCTGAATCCAGTTTGCCTATGCTAGAGCCCTGCGACTTAATGCATTAGCGAATACATTTCTCTTCTCAGTAGTGTAATGAATTTTAAAAGTGTAGTCCCCAAGGAACTATAATTATCTCTTTTGTTGCATATTAAAGTCTCTTTGATTCAGTAGATACTTCAAGCTTTTATGGTCCGTAAAGATATCGGTCTTCTCACCATACAAGTAATGTCGTAAAGTTCAAGAGTGAATATCGTGATCGCTAACTCCAAGTCATTGATTGGAAAATCCCTCTCATGCACCTTCAGTTGGCAAGATCCATAAGCAATAGTCTTTCCAAATTGAAGAGGAATGCTGCGCAGCCAAAGCCTCTCCCTAAGGCGTGTAAAGCCTCCTCCCCCAACCTTAGCCCGGGTCGGGTCGGAGACGAGCCTTGCTACCAAGACGTCCACTCAGTGCTTCCCAAGAGGCATCAACCCACTCTACTAAGCACTAGTTGACTGTCTTGATTGACTTGAATCACAACATTCACATCACATCACAGAGTTGTGAAAGCAATAACAGAAAGTCACAAAATATATATACTAATATATATACATCAGAGCAAGATAGACTGTAGCCATTATTTACACAGCAAGCCTGTAGGCTGCAAAAGACAACAACTATGAACACTCTCTCACTCACAAGTCTGTGCGCTAATAACTCACGTCTCAGAAGTTTGGAGATGACTGAGGTGTCTCTGCTCGAATAGTCCTATCAGCTGGCGCATCATGGTGATCCGTCTCCTGTGAATGATTATTAAAATAACAGTTAATCACAGTGCTAAGTAGAAAAACAATCTCCTCCGCAAATCCATATCCTGAGGACAAGCTCACACACCTAATAAAAGTAAATAGCTGAAGCATGAGAGGGTTAGTACAACATTTCATATATTTAGGCTAGGAGCAACTATCTGTAAGAATATGCAACATAATATAACTGGAATAGTAGCAGCTTAACCATCAGTTATATAATAAACGTTACACTAGTTATCAACACGACAGGTACTCACAACCTGTATTCACATCATAGGTATTCAAAACCCGTCAACACTCCGCGGGTATTCAAAACCCGCGCACATGTCGACATTGTATGGACCGCTTCTCTTCAAGCAGGGTGACGATCCTCGCGGGCCTCACCGATATGGTCGTCGGTGACAGTGGCCAGTCTTGCCACTTCTGGGGGTGGTCGTACCGCACTACTCAGGACTTAACGTACAACCGCATGTACTCTTGGATGTGAGCGCTATCCGGTGATTTTGAATTTAGGCTGACCAGTGGAGGAAACCCAACGGGGGGAGAAATAACGGTTGGTCACCCGTGGTATGCATCTCCATGTCGACATGAGTCGTCGACCTTTCTGCACCGGTACGAACGATCTACGGAAGTGACTAACCCACCACGATTTATCACGATTAATTTACAAGCATTTAATAAAAATAGTATATAGCTAGTATGCCTCAGATTTGCGGTAGTCTGCCCTACTATGCTTAAAAATAATTCGGGAAAACGACATTCGGCTCAACTTTCAGTAAAGAGCATGTAAACACTTTATTTGGGGCTAGCTTTGGAAGAATGACTAAACTCCTGTTATCCCCAACTAAGGCTCAACGTCAAACAGTCAACTGTTCGTTAGAGCAGGACCCGTACTTAAAATGCTAAAATAGTAAATTGTAGGAAATATAAGTACGGTAATAAAAGTTACTGAGAATACAAGCTGTAGAATTGAAATATGACCAATACGAAATTGGAATATGCTGAACAGAAAGAACTGAAAGTAAGTAATGAAATGAACTGGACATGTATGAGACTGGATTAGTACTTAAAAGAAACTGAACTGAAAGAAATAAGCAGGACCAGTACGAGACTGCAGTACTGAAAAAGAAGTACTGAACTGAAATAAATAAAAGAACTAGATCAATACAAGACTAGAATAAATAAATGAGAAAAGGGTTAGTAGTTCAATCACTCCAATCGAAAGGCTTCAGTTCCATCTCCATTCTCATGAGGCAAGTTCAGTTTCATCTTCGTTTATAGGAGGCAAGTTCAGTTTCATCTCCATTTATAGGAGGCAAGTTCAGTTCCATCTCCGTTCATAGGAGGAAAGTTCAGTTCCATCTCCGCTTATAAGAGGAAAGTTCAGTTCCATCTCCATTCATATGAGACAAGTTCAGTTTCATTTCTATTTTTAGGAAGCTTCTTTTGAGTTGCACTCATTATTATAATTGCTCATTTACACCTTTCAATTATGGCTTAATCGGATTGCGAAAGCTTATTATGGGTTGCACCTTTATTATTTATTCGAGAATAATTATCAACTTATTTGTTCGCGTCGGATCCAATTCGAGCATCTTTTTAGAGAACACATTTTTTCTCGAAATTCAACCTCAAAAATTATTTCCAAACGTGGGAGAAATTCTTCACCTGAGACGAGCTTGGGCATTTCACCTTCCAAGTTTACCCAAAATTTACGAGAGTTATTTAAAAAAAACAATGCGCTTAATAATTTTACAAAAAATTCTCAAAACACTCAGAGCTTGAAATCTCGCATCAATATTTATTAATTTAAACTCAACATTTAAATTAAAACATAATCGCGCACTTAGATTTTCATTTTTACAAAGGATTTAAACGCATCGATTTTAAATCGTAACCTTAGGCTCTGAGAATTTAGAAAATCTTCAATTTTCACCTCAAGATTCCCAAATTTTAACATAACATTAAAAGGGGACTAAAATATGCTTAGAAATTTTTCCAAATTTTTTTGAACATTTTTGGACCTATAAATTGGTCAAATAATTCTTATTTAGGCTTTTTAAGATATCAAATTAAATCATAAAATTCCCAAAAAAAATTGTGAAGATTGCCCTTATCAAGAGGAATAACTTTAATGTTCAAAATCTTTTTCTTAGAAGTTTAGATTTTTCTTAAAAAAATCATCATGTTTCTGTTATCAAAATGGTCTGCAAATAGCCAACTTAAAAAGAATCTTGTGGCTGAGATCGAGCCATACAGCAGGATTTGTCCTTCTATCACCACAACAGATCTGAAACTGATCCGCCATGGGGGCATTGATGCTGAGGCGGGGGTAGGGATTAATAAAATCCACGCCGTCTGATCTCATCATGGAGATTGGACGACAGCTGCCACTCCCCGACGATGGAGAGGGTGGAGGACTCTGCCACTGTCGGCTAGCGAATGACATACACCAGCGTTGCCTGTGGTTGACTCGTCGGGGGCAAGAGAACTTCTGGGTGGTGGTCCGACGGCCCGCCACCGGCCACCGCTGGAAATACTCACCCCGAGAACGGGGTGGCGTGGCTGCTCTGCTCCTGGCGATGTGGTGTCGCCCAACCTCTCTAGTGGCTTTCCGGCCACGACACCACCCCCAGCCAGCACGTAGGGGGTCGGGCTTCCCTCTGGTGGTGGTCCGATGTCCCGACGTCACCGGTCGCCGTCGTAGAAAATTAAATAGAGAATAAAATTTCTCGGGTGCCGCTGGAGCAGCGAATTTCAACGACACCACGACCCTCCGCCGCCGGGGATTAAAACCCCTGGAGGTGTAACACTATCCCAATACAACCATCGGTGCTTGGCAAGGCTTACATCACGCGGCCACCACCCGACCTAGAGCAAGGCTCGGGTGGCGTCGATGGCGCTCTGGCCGCCGGGTGGTGCATGCAGCGCGCTGATTGGATAGAGAAGGAGGGGAAGAGGTTCCACCTGTGCAAGGGGATCTCGGGAGGGGCCTGGTTGAGCTTCCATAGGAGGTGGTGGAGGAAGAAGGTGGTGGAAATAGGTTTGGGGGTTTTCCGGCGGCTTAAGGTCCTGGCAGGGTTGGGCTCAGGCTCGCCTGAGCTGTGTGAGGAGGATATGGATGGGCATAGCCTTATATAGATGGGGAGGAGGTCGGGTTTGGGTTTGGGGCCGACTTTGGATTAATCCAAATAGTAGGAGGAACTCTTCTCCTCTCCTCCACTTAGATGGAGACCTGGTAGGCATCATGAGAAGGGGGTATATCCAGGTGGCAGCATCTAGTGATGGGAGAAGTTAGGGCCTTGGTGGGCAAGGGTTTATGGTGAGCTTAAAGAAAAGAGAAGGGGAGGAATTGATGGGTCTCTACTAAGGCCCATTCTTACTTCTATTTGCTGGTGGTAGAAGGCCTTAATGATGGGGAGGGGTGGAGCCCAAGCCAATCCAAGAGGGGGAAGGAGTTCCTCTGTTGAAAAAATTCCAAAAAAGTGGAAATTGATGGTTTGACCAAAGTCAACCCTGGGGCGGGTCCCCCCCCCCATGCTGGTTAAAGTCAAGTAGGTCCAAGTCTTCGAGGGTCAGGTCAAAGTTGATATATTGTGCCATAATTGGTATGTGCATGCTTTTCAATATACGATAAAGCTAGGTTTGACCACAGATTGACCACCTGTCATCGAAATTGACCGAGACAAATTCCATTGACTTTGTATTGACTATACAAATCCAACGCCACTGGCCGGGATCAAATCAGAGTTCGTTTGATAAATATCCAAAATTTGTGCGTGGTGGCACACTAAAAAAGTCATATTTGTTGTCTGACTCTAGATTGTAATGCAATAAGTTCCAATGCGCTCATATCGACTATACAAAGACATATGAACTGACAGAACTCAGATCAGAGTTATTTAGCTCGATATGCAAAGTCTCATATTAACGACGTTCTACGAGGAACGATCATATCAACCATATGACCTTGGAATTCAACGGAATAAATTCAAACGCACTCATATTAACTATACAATGCCACAAGAATCTACAGAACTCAAATCTGAGTTCTCTAGCTCCAAATCCTCGTCTAAGGTTGCCTCCTACCTCGTTATGAGTCTTGGGTAGAGGTTCAAGTCACTTTTATTGGACCCACTAGGGTTCTAGTGACTCAATAAAAGTCGGGATGTTACAATACAATAAAAATAAGAGGATTTTCATTCTCGATAACTTGCTTAAAATAAGGGGGGAAAAGTGTAACATACCTGGGGAAAAAGCTCAGGGTGCTTTTCTCGGACAAGTGCTTCGGGTTTCCACATATACTTATTGTTGAAGCCAAAATTGACTTCTGTGGAGTTCGGGGTCCCAAAAGAGGGGTGACCTCACACCTACTACACTCGGGAGAACGTCACAGACCGAAGACTTAGGAAACTATGAACAGACTCTCGGCTCTAGCGCGGAGGTCCCACCTCACACCCGGAAGACCTTGGAGGTCTCCCCCTCCCTAGCCAATGCTTGAGCTAAGTGTCTTGGAGGAAGAAAGCCAAGGGGATTTAAGTGGCTAAGGAACAATGCTCTCCAAGTCACCCTCAAGGGTCAATTTATAGATTTTCCAAGTCCTGGGGGTAAAAAGACCAAAATACCCCTACGACCAATTGGCCTTGAGCAAATGGCAAACCTCCACACCGGGGGGCAAAAAGGTAAAAGCACGTGAAAGTGAAGGGATAAATACTACTCTAGAGGGGGGGATGAATAGAGTTATCAAATTTTGCACTAGACAAAACTTAATGGTCTACCCAACTCCCTTGGAGTGAAGTGCGGAATGAAAGATTATAGATATAGATTTAACCCTATAGCCTAACACAGGTGATGTGCACAAACTCAAGCTAACTGTAATTACAGTTAAGGCTTGGAAAAACCTAATCAGCAACTAGCAACCTAGTTATATCTAATCACAGCCACAATATAGGAATTAAACAATGGAATCCAGACGACACAAGGAAATTTATAGTGGTTCCCCAAACAACTTGGGTACGTCCACTCTTCTACCCACACGGTAGGAATCCACTCAGGTTTTTGATCAGGTGCCCTGCCACCAACAGAATCTGCTTCAGGTAGATTCAGAAACCCTTTAGACTTTTGATCAGGTGTCTAAAAAACCAAGCACAGGTTTTTGATCAGGTGCCCTGCCACCAAGGGATACTTTTGAAGGGAGTAATAACCCTGTACAGGAGGGGGAAGAAGGTTAAGATGTCTTCTCTATTTTACAATAGATTAGAGAAGCACAAAAACTTGCACTGAGCTAGAAAGCTCTAAAGAATCAAGGCTCCCCCTGGCTCAAAAATGTCCAGGTGAAGTCTTGCTTCAGTGCAGAAAACTCTTCAGAAAGTTCTGAAGGAAAAGCTACAGGAAGAAAATAAATAACAAAATCAAAGATCTTCAAGCAGCTATCTTCTTCTTCTTCTTCAAAGGAACTCTGAGTTTGAACTTCCTGAAAGCAGGAGAACTCAGGTGAAGAAGAGATGAAGATCTTAACACTTCTCAGTTAGATGGAATTTGCTGAGAGCAGAAAGCTTGAACTTGGAGAAGGCTTAAAAGCTTGAATGAACAACTGGTTAGCTATTAGCTCTCAACTATTGACTATTTTCTCTTGACTAGCTTGAATCCTTCTTCAAAGGGTTCTTTATATAATAGCAGCAAGCAACGGCTCTCTTCCATTTGAATTATTTGTCTTCTTCTGAGTCTTGAGACCTGGGCTGTAAATATCAAGAAGACAAAGCAATCTCTGCAGCAAAACATTCTATAAAAGGAATAACCCTTTTTCTAAGAAGCTGCAGGACCAAATCAAATAACAGAAGGACTAAATAAAGTCACATCAAAGAATTACTCTTTATAGCAAATAGAAGACTTTTCAGTCCAACGGCTATAAAGGGCTGTCAGCAGATAAAGTAATTTACAAAGACAGTTAATAAGACAAACAACTTTATCTTAAAAAGATTTGACTCAGGCAAAAAGAATAGAGCAGATAATGCCTGGAAATATTATCATACAGCTTAAAACAATGTGCCAGAAAATGTATTAATTAATTAAATATAATAAATAAATACAAAATATAAAGGCAGGCAGAAAGCGTCGAACGACCTTCGGAGATCGTCGACAGACGCACGGAGATCGTCGATCTATCGGGCAGATAGTCGAACGATCCAGATAGTCGACCTATCGAAGAAGATAGTCGAACTACCCCGGCAGATAGTCGACCTATCAGAACAGATAGTCGAACTATCAGATAGTCGATCTATCAGGACAGATAGTCGAACTATCAAGCGCAAACAGATAGTCGATCTATCAAGCAGATAGTCGACCTACCTCAGAAAACAGATAGTCGACCTATCAACAGATAGTCGACCTATCAGCGCAGAACAGATAGTCGACCTATCAACAGATAGTCGAACTATCAGCGCAGAACAGATAGTCGACTTATCAACAGATAGTCGAACTATCAGCGCAGACAAAGCATCGACCAACAGATAGTCGAACTATCAGCGCAGACAAAGCATCGACCAACTGATAGACGATCGTCGATCAGCCGATAGACGATAGTCGAGCGGCGTTCGACTATAGTCGAACGAAAAACTACTTAACCAAATTCTCAATCTGGAAAAGTGAGGACTCTACAGCTAGACTTCTAACCATTGACCATAGATATTTCTTGGGTCAAGGGGGCACAAAAGAGAGGACTAAACTCAAATCAAACTAGGGTACCAACAATCTCCCCCTATTTGAGTTAAGTCTCTCAAAAACTAAAAACAGCTAGCAATAGAACACTATAAACAATACAGGAAATAGACAGCAAATAACTAGCAGATTATCAAACAGATAAACAAATATAGCACAGCAGTTAATTAAACTATGGATCAATAGAGTCAGGCTTAGATACAGAAGAGCTAGAAACAAAAGATATTTTCCTTAACGGATCATCAGATTCTTTCTTTGATAGCTTTAAGTCCTGCACCCCAATGATCTTTAATTCTGTAGCTCTTGGGACTACTGCTTCCGGATGCTTTTCCATGTATTTAAAGGGGTCAAAAACCTCAGGCTTAACCTGGAACTTTTCAAATTCTTTCTTTCTGTAGGCAGACATGGTAGTTTGACCTGTCGTATCTTTTCCTTCTGCTTTAGCTTTTCTTATTTGAGCTGCTCCAACTAGTTCTTGAAAACGAGCCATCCTAAAATTAGGATCAAGCTCAGGATTTTCATAAACAGGCTCAGGAGGAGCAGCCTCAGATACTTTATCTTGAATAACTAGATAAGACATTAGAGTATACTTAGCAAAAGATTCTTGCTAGAAATTTTAAAACAAAGTAAACTATTTACCTTCCGAAACACTTTTCTCAGACTGAACTGGTATTGAAGATGGAATTCTTTTCTTTGAAGAAGGAGGAGGGGAAAAGGTTGGTCTTTGAACCACAGCCTCCTTCACTTGTCTTTGAGAACCAGAAAACGATTTGCCTAGCGAGCTTTGATAACTTTGTCTTGGCTGGGGCTGAAAAGAAGCAGATCTTCCAGAAGAGGCAGCAGGATTAGCTGATAGGTTCCCAGAGGCTCCTGCACCTGGAGGTGGAGGAGGGGGACCTCTGGGAGTCCATCTTGAAGCAGGACTATCATACCTCTTAGTTCTTTTTCTTTCTTTCTGCTGATTCTTTGAAAACCACATCCAGTGCTGAAATTCCTTGGATTTAGGGTCAATGCCCTTCAGAATATAATAGGGAGTGTCATTATCTTTACTTGGAGGAGGAGGAGCAGCAGCTTTCCTTTTCTTTGAAGCAGCTTTCTTTTTCTTTGATCTCTCAGAAACATCAGAATCATCCTCATCATCAGAGGGAGATGATGGAGGATTTTCATACGGATCATAGGCTTCAGAAACAGCCTTTTCTTTAAGCTTCAGAGCAGATTTTTCTCTTTCCTCTTCCATAGCATCCAGAGCCAGAAGGGAATCTAAGTCCAACCCTGGAGAGTCATCCCAGATGGTTGACTTTTCAACTTGCAGATCTTTTTCTTTCTCTTTTAAAGATTGTACTCTTAAATCCCAGGCAGCTCTTGCTTGAACTTCTTCCAAATTCAGAACAGGAGAGCCATCTTTGACTTTATCTTGATTTTCAGATTCCTCTCTATCATCTAGAAAAGATTCCAGTTCAGGATCTACTTGAGTGTTAGGAACACTTGGATCAGCTTCAGAAACAACTGCTACGATCTGAGCAGCTAAATCCTCTCTAATAACATCTGTAGAATTATGAATACAGATCTGCTAAATAAACAGAAATCATTCCTTCCAGGAATTCACAAACTATCAAATTAATCGACTCATCAACAAAACGAATGAATGAGTTACCTTCATATTTGACCATTTCCCATGATTCATTCAGATATGAAGTTATAATTCCTTCTAAGAATCTAGCAATCACAGGAGTGGTAAGATCTTCTAAGCAGACTTTAACTGCAATTTCAGATAGCAAGATTCCATCTGCTATTTCCTTATCAGACAAAACTGGAGCTATTTCTTTCTCAGCAGGAGCAGATTCTTCCTGGGCAGTCATTACAGCATCTGGAACTATTTCTATCTCAGCTTGAGCAGATTCCTCCTGGGCAGACATGACTGTATCTTTTATAGCTGGAGGGGAGGCAGGATGGTCTGAGGCATCTTCATGGAACATCTCCCCCTACCTGATTTCAGTGGATACTGAAACCAGGCCCCTTGAGGAAGATGGCTCAGCAGATTTTGAAAGGGATTTGATGGAGGCAGTTAAGATATTAATGGAAGCTACAAGGGGAGCGATTGTCTCTTCAATCATGGTCTTGATTGACGGGATAATCAGCTCCACAATGCGGGAGATAAGCTCAGGAGAAATTTCAAAAGATGATGGATGTGAAGTGGATGGAGCTGCAGCAGATATGGGTGTAGTGCTGGGATGAAGAATGTGGACAGGGGATTGAACAGGAGATGGAGCAGGAGAGTTAATTGGAGAATTAACTGGGGAATGAACGGGAGACAGAGGAGGAGTAGGAAACCTCTCAGAACCTAGCAAATCAAAGCTAGGAGCAGATATCCTAGCCAGATGAGCAGGTAGAGGAGATGCTGGAGGGGAAAGAGGAACAACCGTGGTTGTTTCTGGAGCAGAAGAAGAAGAAGGTCGTACTTCAGCTGAAGTTGATGGAACTTCAACTGAGGCAGACAACACAGCAGAAGAAGAGGGAAGAGCTGAGCCAGCTTCAACAGGGTGAGGAGCGACTGATACAGTCCTGGTGTCCTCAGATGTTGCTGGAGCAGGTTTCACAAAAGTTCTCTTCCACTTAGAGAACAGGTGGGGATCCATCTTCTTGCTGGCGTTGATTGTTGTTGCAGTTGAACTCAGCAGCTGGGGGTATTTTTCTTTAAGGAAGATTCCGATAACCCTTCCTAGGGTGACTTCCTTCTTGCCATTCTTTTTCCTTATTAAATCAAACATTACTGCTGCCCAATTGATCCTTTTCCGATTAACAATCGCACACATCAGTGCAAATTGTTGCCTTGTTATATTATCGTGAGCAGAGTGCTTACCCAGGAGCACTTTTCCTACCAACTCAGCGAGGAACTTGATTTTGAAGGGGAAATTTACTTTGAGCAGCTTGGTGGGAATGCCCTCAGCATGTCCCAGCTCAACTAGCATTCTTCCGAATTCCTGAGCATCTTGCTCATAATCTTCTTCACCATTAACTAAACCGAAAACATCAGACAAAACGGCCGGAGTTAGGATTACCTCTTCTCCGCCGATGGTACCAGTCATCGATTCGTCTGTGGAAGACGACGTGAAAGCCCATTCCTTGATTTCTGGAATGTTTATCTTAATCCTTGACGACATTATCCTCTCTAATCCCTGATCCCGGCACAGCTGCAGAACTTCTACGATCCCTGCATCGCAGCTGCTGAACGCGTCGAAATCCACGCTAAATCCTGCATCAAACTTCACAACGGCCAGAACTGCCGGAGAGACCGCCATGGATTCGCTGGAGAAGGACGGCGAAGACGAAGGGGACGAAGCGGCAGAAAATCGCAAGCGGGAAAGCAGAATGCAAAAAGGCACGCTCCGTCGACGATAAAGCAAAAGATCTTTTGACCTAGGTCGACTATCGGCTTTATATCAGACCGGATATAGTCGGTCTATTAAAAAGATCTAGACCCGATGGTCGAACGGCCGTTCGACGATCGGCTCAGAAGCAGAGTAGTCGGACAATCGTTCGACTATTTCTGGCTTCTCAAACAACAGGCTATCGTCATCCAGAGATCGACGATGAGCTCGACCTGTTCGACGATGGTCGAACGTCGGTCGACGATCTTCAATCAGACAAACTTTCATCAACCATAGGTCGACGATGGGCTTGACCCGATCGACTATCTTCGAACGTCGTTCGACTACCTTCAAACAAGTTTCAACTAAGGCAGATAAAGTCACACTTAGTCTCGTCCATTGATCATGCCTAGTTGAACTAAAAAGAACAGGTGCTTCTGTTCATCTAAAGGCTTGGTGAATATATCACCTCTCTGAAACTCAGTGGATATGAACTCAAGACAAATCTTGTTCTTTTCCACACAATCTCTCAGGAAATGGTGCCGAATCTCAATGTGCTTCGTTCTAGAGTGGTGCACTGGATTTTGTGCAATTGAGATAGCACTGGTACTATCACACATGATCTTGGTGTTCTTGTGTGAGTAACCATAATCCACAAGCTGGTTTTGAATCCACAGGATCTGTGAACAACAACTGGCAGCTGCTATATATTCAGCCTCTGCAGTTGAAGTTGAGACAGAAGCCTGCTTCTTACAGAACCAAGAGACCAATCTCTCTCCCAGGAACTGGCAAGTTCCTGAGGTGCTCTTCCTGTCAACTCTGCAACCAGCATAATCAGAATCAGAATATCCAATTAATTCAAACTCTGACTCAGCTGGGTACCAAAGTCCTAGATCTGGACATCCCTTCAGGTATCTCAGGATTCTCTTTAGGAGAATCAGATGAGATTCCTTGGGGTTGACCTGGAATCTAGCACAAAGGCATGTAGCAAACATTATATCTGGCCTACTTGCAGTTAGATATAATAGGGAACCAACAATGGCCCTATAATTCTTTTGATCAACTGGCTTGCCGTGATCATCAGAATCAATAACTACATTAGTAGCCATGGGTGTAGGCATTGCTGAAGCATCAACCATCCTAAATTTCTTTACCAATTCCTTGGCATATTTGGATTGGGAGATGAAGATACCATCAGCATCTTGCTTAACTTGGAGACCAAGAAAGTAAGACAGCACACCCATGCTACTCATCTCAAATTTAGAGTGCATCAGGTCAGAGAACCTTTTGCAAAGTTTGGGATCAGTGGAGCCAAAAATAATATCATCTATATACACCTGAACTAACAGGATTGTGTCCTTGTGATGCTTGACGAAAAGAGTTCTATCAACTACTCCCCTAGTAAAGTTGTGCTCTAACAGGAAACTAGCTAAGGTCTCATACTAGGCCCTAGGAGCTTGCTTTAGTCCATAAAGAGCTTTCTGCAACTTAAACACATGTGAGGGCTGAGTTGAAGAAACAAACCCTGGTGGTTGTTCAACAAACACCTCTTCCTTAAGCTCACCATTCAGGAATGCACTTTTGACATCCATTTGGAACACCTTAAACTTCATGAAGGCTGCATAGGCCAAGAAGATCCTTATTGCTTCTAGCCTTGCAACAGGAGCAAAGGTTTGGTCATAGTCTATACCTTCCTCCTGTCTGTAGCCCTGAGCTACAAGCCTAGCTTTATTCCTTACTATAATTCCATTTGCATCTAACTTGTTTCTATACACCCACTTGGTGCCTATGATCAGTTGGCCTTTAGGTCTTGGAACCAAAGTCCAAACTTTACATCTCTCAAACTGATTGAGCTCCTCTTGTATTGCAATGATCCAGTGGGGATCTAGCTCTGCATCTTTAAAGGTGAGGGGCTCAACTTGTGAGAGGAAACAAGCATGCATCACATCCTGTCTTAATTGATGTCTTGTTTGCACACCAGCTGATATGTCTCCAATCACTTGAGATGTGGGGTGATCTCTAAGTGTGACAATATCAGCAGGTGGGATGTGATCTTCACCAATAGTTGGGATTAATTCCTCAGGAGGAATTTGATCTACTGTTGGTGGAACAACAATGGCTTCAACAGCTTCAGCAATGTCTTCATCACTGTCTGATTCAGTGATCTGAAGAGTTGATAGTTGAAGAATTTCTTGAGGGGCATCATGTACCTGCAAAGAACTTGAGGAAGGAGAATTTTCTTTCTCCTTGTAAAACATCTGAGACTCATCAAAAGTCACATGCACAGATTCTTCAATCTTACAGGTTGATTTGTTATAAACCCTATAAGCTTTGCTTACTTGGGAATATCCAAGCATGATTCCCATTGAAGCTTTTGCTTCAAACTTTCTAATATATTCTTTATTATTATTATGAATATAAACAATACAGCCAAAAACTCTAAAGTAATTAATTTTTGGTTTCTTTCCTTTAAGCAACTCATAAGGAGTTTTACACTTAAGTTTGTGTATCAAACTTCTATTCAAGACATAGTTGGCTGTACTAACAGCTTCTGCCCAATAGGATAGAGGCATGTTAGCATCTGCCAACAATGTGCTAGCAGCTTCAATAAGTGTTCTATTCTTCCTTTCAACTACCCCATTTTGTTGAGGAGTTCTAGGAGCTGAGAAACTATGTTTGATACCTTCTCTCTCACAGAATTCTTGCATGAGAAGAGAGTCAAACTCAGTACCATGATCACTTCTGATCAAGGCCACATGAGTAGAGTACTCAGTCTGCACACATAATAGAAAGTCTGTAAGGGCTTTGAAGTTATCAGACTTAGTTCTCAAAAAGAAAACCCAACTGAACCTAGAGAAGTCATCTACAATTACTAATGTGTAATACTTCCCTCCTAAACTCTGTACATTTATTGGGCTAAAAAGGTCCAAATGTAATAAATACAGGATTCTAGGAGAATCACTTTTATTTACAGATTTAAAAGAATTCTTGGTTTGCTTGCCTAGCTGACAAGCCTTGCATAGGTTCTCCTTCTTGTAGGGGCAAGAAGGTAAACCTCTAACAAGGTTGTGCTTAGATAACCTAGATATATTTTTAAGGTTTACATGACTAAGCCTTTTATGCCATAGGAAATTATTATTAAGGGTTACTTCATTAAACAGGCAGATTTCAGAGTGAGATGAATTGAAATCTACTAAATAGATATTACCTATTCTAATACCTACTAAAACAACATTATTATTTAAAGTAATATTGCAAGAGAAATTAGAAAATGAAACCTGGTAGCCAGCATCACATAGCTGGCTGACTGAAATCAGATTATGCTTCAGTCCATTGACATAAGCAACTCTCTTGAAAGTAACTGCTCCAATTGTGATCTTGCCATAGCCTTCTGTCTGACCACAGCTGGAGTCTCCAAAGATAACTTTTGGGCCGAGCTTAGCTTTGAACTTTGACAGTAGATCTTTATTTCCTGTCATATACTTAGAGCATCCACTATCCAAATACCACTTATTTTGAGTGATTGGATAGGCCTTCACCTGCAAGACAATTATTTAGACAGAGTGGACCCAGGTAACCTTGGGTCCCTTGTTTTTCACATAAGAAAAACTGGAAATATATGAGAATGCAGGCTGAGGGTGATAACCTAGTGGGTGAGATCTCCTAGGTGGGATTCTCCATGCTGATGATGGGTCAACAAACCTAGGGTTTCTATTCTCATTTAGGCTTCTATGGAATTGATTGTGATTTTGAAAATCATATTGAAATCGTCGATCGACGTTCGACGATGGGCGCTCAGATCGTCGAGCTTCGTTCAACCATGGAGCTTCCGATCGTCGAGCGGCGTTCGACGCCCTTTGCATTTCTTTAAAGAACTTCTTTCTCTTTTCTCTCTTAGCTTTATTTAAGGTTTTATTAACCAGATTTACTTGCTCAGTGTTCTTCTTTCCACTAGCTGAAATGAAGTTCACTGGAGTTGAAAGATTATTTTTAAGAAGGACTGGGGGTTCACTGGGAGAAGCTCCTAAGCCTAGTTTATCATTACCTGACCTAGTGTTAGTCATGCTGGTAATTTCTAATAACTTAAGGCTTCTACCATTAAGGGATTCTTCTAATCTCTTAGACTTAGCTAACTCTATTTTAAGAAATTTAATTTCTTCACTACAAGTAGTGAGATCTTCCTTTAACCTAATGTTTTCAGAGGCTATTGATTCTGAGTCAGCTAACCTATTTCTAAGTTCTTTTATTTCCTTTTCTGAGCTAATTAAATCTAAGCATAAAGATTTAAATTCTACTTTAAATTCTTCTGAAGTAAAATCATAAGAAGAAAGTACCTCATCTTCTGTAGGCATCTCTTCATCAGAATCAGAACTCTCTGCAGCAGAGTGGTTGCTGCAGGCATCTATTGCCATGAGGCAAACTTCTTTTGCCTTCTTCTCTTCCTCATCTTCACTGGAGCTTGATGAGGAGGATTCTTCATCAGAATCACTCCAGGTTTCAGCAATGAAACCTCTCTCCTTCTTTTTGTTTTTGTAGGAGGATGGCTTGGAGTACTTCCTGTGCTGTTCTTTACCTTTTCTCTTGTCTTTGTTCTTCTCCTCTGGACACTCTGGCAAGATGTGTCCAGGCTTCCTGCAACCATAACAGATAATTTCTTTAGCAGGAGAGCGATCATACCTTGGTTTGTCTTCATAACGTGAAGACTTCTTTCTGAACTCCTTTCTCCCCATCTTGAGAAACCTTTTGGCAAACAATGCCATAAGTTCCTCATTAGATTGGCTGCTTTCAGAAACATCTGCAGACTTAAGAGCTAGAGATTGCTCTTTTCTTGTTGGAGTGGGAGTCTTTGCTTCAGCTTCAGCTTCCCTTGTCTTCAGCACTTGCTCAAAAGACTTGAGCTTGCCGAGAAGGGCTTCAGTGGAGATCTCATTAGTACTTCTGGCTTCTTTGATGGGCCAGATCCTTAGATCCCATGTACTAGGGAAGCACATAAGAATCTTATCATTGACCTCTGTCAATGATATGTCCTTGTCCAGGGTCCTCAGCTCATTGATGATTGAGCTGAGCCTGGTGTACATAGCTTCAACTGATTCAGCATCAGTTTTCTTGAAGTTCTCGTACTGTGAGATCAGGTTGGACCTTCTGTCCTTCCTTTCATCAGCTGAACCAGCTACAATCTGGTTCAGTGTGTCCCACATGGCCTTTGCTGAGGAGCAGTCAGCAACCTTCTGGAACACCTCATCAGACATTGTCTGAGCCAGTATGTTCATTGCCTTGGCATCTGCTATTTTGGCCTTCTTGTATTCATCATTATAATCTGGAGGAGGCACTGCACTCATATCAGATGATGAGGCAGTGGCAGCAGCAGGTGCTCTTGGGGGACCTGACAAAATAGAAGCAAAAATACTTTCATCAATAGAATTCATATATAATTTAATCCTTGCCTTCCAGATGCCAAACTTAGCTAAGTTGCATGCTGGAGGTCTGGTGCTTGAGTAATCCTTGGACTGGGCCGTGATAGTGAATATCTATAAGCTTTGGTATCTATCAGGATCTTGTGACTTAGGTGTTAGCCTATTCAGTCAGACAACCTCCCTCTGATACCAATTGAAAGTGAAGGGATAGATACTACTCTAGAGGGGGGGGGGTGAATAGAGTTATCAAATTTTGCACTAGACAAAACTTAATGGTCTACCCAACTCCCTTGGAGTGAAGTGCGGAATGAAAGATTATAGATATAGATTTAACCCTATAGCCTAACACAGGTGATGTGCACAAACTCAAGCTAACTGTAATTACAGTTAAGGCTTGGAAAAACCTAATCAGCAACTAGCAACCTAGTTATATCTAATCACAGCCACAATACAGGAATTAAACAATGGAATCCAGACGACACAAGGAAATTTATAGTGGTTCCCCAAACAACTTGGGTACGTCCACTCTTCTACCCACACGGTAGGAATCCACTCAGGTTTTTGATCAGGTGCCCTGCCACCAACAGAATCTGCTTCAGGTAGATTCAGAAACCCTTTAGACTTTTGATCAGGTGTCTAAAAAACCAAGCACAGGTTTTTGATCAGGTGCCCTGCCACCAAGGGATACTTTTGAAGGGAGTAATAACCTTGTACAGGAGGGGGAAGAAGGTTAAGATGTCTTCTCTATTTTACAATAGATTAGAGAAGCACAAAAACTTGCACTGAGCTAGAAAGCTCTAAAGAATCAAGGCTCCCCCTGGCTCAAAGATGTCCAGGTGAAGTCTTGCTTCAGTGCAGAAAACTCTTCAGAAAGTTCTGAAGGAAAAGCTACAGGAAGAAAATAAATAACAAAATCAAAGATCTTCAAGCAGCTATCTTCTTCTTCTTCTTCAAAGGAACTCTGAGTTTGAACTTCCTGAAAGCAGGAGAACTTAGGTGAAGAAGAGATGAAGATCTTAACACTTCTCAGTTAGATGGAATTTGCTGAGAGCAGAAAGCTTGAACTTGGAGAAAGCTTGAAAGCTTGAATGAACAACTGGTTAGCTATTAGCTCTCAACTATTGACTATTTTCTCTTGACTAGCTTGAATCCTTCTTCAAAGGGTTCTTTATATAATAGCAGCAAGCAACGGCTCTCTTCCATTTGAATTATTTGTCTTCTTCTGAGTCTTGAGACCTGGGCTGTAAATATCAAGAAGACAAAGCAATCTCTGCAGCAAAACATTCTATAAAAGGAATAACCCTTTTTCTAAGAAGCTGCAGGACCAAATCAAATAACAGAAGGACTAAATAAAGTCACATCAAAGAATTACTCTTTATAGCAAATAGAAGACTTTTCAGTCCAACGGCTATAAAGGGCTGTCAGCAGATAAAGTAATTTACAAAGACAGCTAATAAGACAAACAACTTTATCTTAAAAAGATTTGACTCAGGCAAAAAGAATAGAGCAGATAATGCCTGGAAATATTATCATACAGCTTAAAACCATGTGCCAGAAAATGTATTAATTAATTAAATATAATAAATAAATACAAAATATAAAGGCAGGCAGAAAGCGTCGAACAATCTTCGGAGATCGTCGACCGACGCACGGAGATCGTCGATCTATCGGGCAGATAGTCGAACGATCCAGATAGTCGACCTATCGAAGAAGATAGTCGAACTATCCCGGCAGATAGTTGACCTATCAGAACAGATAGTCGAACTATCAGATAGTCGATCTATCAGGACAGATAGTCGAACTATCAAGCGCAAACAGATAGTCGATCTATCAAGCAGATAGTCGACCTACCTCAGAAAACAGATAGTCGACCTATCAACAGATAGTCGACCTATCAGCGCAGAACAGATAGTCGACCTATCAACAGATAGTCGAACTATCAGCGCAGAACAGATAGTCGACCTATCAACAGATAGTCGAACTATCAGCGCAGACAAAGCGTCGACCAACTGATAGACGATCGTCGATCAGCCGATAGACGATAGTCGAGCGGCGTTCGACTATAGTCGAACGAAAAACTACTTAACCAAATTCTCAATCTGGAAAAGTGAGGACTCTACAGCTAGACTTCTAAACATTGACCATAGATATTTCTTGGGTCAAGGGGGCACAAAAGAGAGGACTAAACTCAAATCAAACTAGGGTACCAACAGCACGACCCAAAGAGGTCTAGGGGAATGGAGGCTAAGCCATCCCCCCCACCCGGCCGCAGGCCGCTCTCGCCGCACGAGCAGGCCGCCCGGGGCGAGAGCCCGGCCGCAGGCCGCTCTCGCACGCGCGGGCAGGCCGCCCGGGGCGAGAGCCCGGCCGCAGGCCGCTCTCGCCCGCGCGGGCAGGCCGCCCGGGGCGAGAGCCCGGCCGCAGGCCGCTCTCGCCCGCGCGAGCAGGCTGCCCGGGGCAAGAGCCCAGCCGCAGGCCGCTCTCGCCCGCGCGAGCAGGCCTCTCGGGGCGAGGCCTGGCCGCAGGCCGCTCTCGCCCGCGCGAGCAGGCCGCCCGGGGCGAGAGCCCGGCCGCAGGCCGCTCTCGCCCGCGCGAGCAAGACGCTCGGGGAAAGGCCTGGTGTTGGGTACATTGGAAAATGTGTACCTGATTTGTAGAAGCCCAACTTAGCACAATGATATACATCAAGGTGTATTTGATGTTGTTTTAAGTTGACATGTGCAGGTGAAGAAGTATTAAAGAATGCAGAAAAATATTCTAAGTCCACGTGTCGACACCTGAAGAAATTGTGTCGACACTTCAGAATATTTGTGTCGACACTTCAGAATATCGGTGTAGACACAGAGAAAGATAGTCGACCACATTTATGTCGACACTGGGAAGCAGTGTCGACACATAAAGAAAATCGTCGACCTCAGCACTGGGAAGCAGTGTCGACACAGTGAAAGATAGTCGACACCCAGAGAAAGTTAGTCGACCAGTGAAAGATAGTCGACTAGTGAGAGATAGTCGACCAGAGAAAGATAGTCGACTAGTGGAAGATAGTCGACTAGTAAAAGATAGTCGACCAGAGAAAGATAGTCGACTCACAGAAGAAGATAGTCGACCTCAACTGTGTCGACACAGGGAGGATGTGTCGACACCTTGAGATTGAGTCGACACATATTGGCAGAAGTCGACTATGCTTGTGTCGACTCCAGAAGACTGAGTCGACACATTTTGGCAGAATTGAAGATTGCTGTGTCGACACCTGAAGGCTGAGTCGACACATACTGAGCTCTGAATCTACGACAACTGTGTCGACACACAGGACTTTTGTCGACACACTGCAGAGTCAAGACCAAGTTATTTTCTGAAGAAGCTGTGTCAACTTAAAGGCAACTTAGTCGACATCATCAAAGACTGTGTCGACACCAAAGTCACTTGTGTCGACACAGATAGACAGATTGGTCTCGACACTTTCTGACAGACTGTCTCGACATTTTGCTATCCAAGGCTAAGGTACAGGAACTGTTTGAAGACTTGACAGCTGTGGGTTGCCACCATTTAACTGAAGCTGTCAGACCTGTCAGAAAACAGTTAGAAACTGGATCAGTCGGTTACCATGAAGAAAGTCTATAAATAGACATATTCAGAAGAAAATTAGATAGAGAAGAAGAACTAAGAAGAAGAAAAAAAAAGGGGATTACGATCCTATTGAAGTTTCAATTCAAGAAAGTGTTAAGCTCTAAAGAAGATATTCATCAGAAGATCTAAGAAGAAGAAGTCTGAAGTATCAGAAAAGGTGTTGGATAGAGAGGGATCCAGTCATCTTGAAGAAGAAGAAGGAAGCCATCAGTGGTTTCTCAAGAAGCTATTTGGAAATCAACTCAGCTAAGTTCAGATTCAAGAAGCTTTGAAGAAAGCTCAGTTTCAGTTGATTTCATCAGCTGATCAAGAAGTGTCTTGTCCTCTTCTCTCTCAACAAAGGCAAGACATTAAAATATCTTTTCTAAATTTCTGTAGGATCTGTTTACACAGATCTGAGTTGTAAGCCTGTGTTATAAAGGCTGAGTGTAGGAGAGGTGATCTCTGAGTGGTAGGGCTATTTGCCTGAGTGTAGGAGAAGGTTCTTCTCTGAGTGGTAGGCCTTGAGGCAAGGCTGAGGTAGGGCTGTTGAGCCTGAGTTGTAGGAACCTATTCAGGTTCTAAGGTGTAGGATCTGCGGATCTGAGAATAGTGGAAGTTTGGCCGAATCTAGCATACTGCTAGATAGGTGGAGGGGGAAAGTGGATGTACCCAAACCTTAGGGAACCACTATAAAACATTGTGCAATCTGTGATGTTTCAATTTCTGTGTTTGCTGTGCTGGATGTTTTATTTCTGAAATTGAATTCTGCCTAGAAGTATAAATAAGAAATAAGAACCTATTCACCCCCCCCTCTAGGTGTTTAGGTTGTCTTGAAAGTAAAACTATCAAGTGGTATCAGAGGGAGGTTCCTCAAAAAGGACTTAACAGTCTGAGGTAGATCTGAAAGGCAGAATCAAGATTCAAAAAGATGGGTTCTGGTGAGAATCATAAGGAGCTAGGATCTATGAAATTACCCAGATGCAAGAAAGAAATTTTTGGAATTTGGAAAGAAAGAGTCAGATTGTTTATGGAGGCATCTGACCCAAGGATTTACAACACAGTACAGGAAGGCCCCTTCATTCCAATGAAGGTATCAGTTCTTGATGCAAATATCCAAACTCCAAAAAGTTATTCAGAAATGACCAAGGATGAAATCATCTTGGCAACCATGGATAAAAGAGCTCAGAACATTATTGTTAGTGCCATAGATGATTCAACATTTCAGAATCTGATTCACTGCAAGACCTCTAAAGAGATGTGGGACACATTGATTGTCTACATGGAGGGATCTGAAGAAGTAAGGTAGGACAGGAAATCTATGCTCAATCAGGAGTATGAAAGTTTTAGACAAGGAAAATCTGATAGCATAACTGAGTGCTACAAGAAATTCTATAGAATTGTGAATGAGCTTATGTCCTATGAAAGAGTCTTCAGTACTTATGAACTGAATGACAAATTCTTGAGATCCTTAACAAAGGATTGGGACACAAAGATCTGTGCCATAAGAGAAGTGGCTAAATTGGCAGAGATCTCTCCTCCCACCTTGTTTGGAAAGTTGCTATCCTATGAAATGCAACTTATGGTGAGGAAGGAGGAAGAAAAGAATTCAAGAGGAGAGCATAGAGAAAATATTATGGCATTCAATGCAGAAGCCACTAGAAAGAATAGGAGGAAATCACCATCTCCTCCTAAGGAAGTTGCAGAAGATAGTTCTGAAAATTCAGATAAGGGTTCAAAAAGCTGTGATTCAGATGCAGACTTTGCTGCATTCACAAGGCAATTCCAGAGGTTCTTGAAAAAGAAGCAATGGAAGTCTAGGCCTTCCACATCATAGCAAGTTGATGACTATTATCAGAAGAAAAGGTCATCAAGGAAAGAGAAGAGCAGATCAAAGCCCAGCAAAGCCACTACTTCAAAGATTGTCTACTATTGTTGCAATAGGCCTGGACATGTAGTGGCTGACTGTCCTGATAAGAGAAAGGAGTCTTCAGACAAGAAGAAGACTCATCAGAAAGGCAAGAAGGAGAAATCCTTTGTTGCAAAGAAAGATAAGAGTCTAACAGACCAGTCAACTTCAGAGTCAGAATCTGAAGCTGAAGCATATATTGAACTATATGCTGCATCTGAAGAAGAGGAGTTTCTGCAGTTGCTAGACTCCATCAATGAACAAAAGGATCATCAGTGTATGGGGCTGATGGCAAGATCAGAAGAGGACATATGTCAGAATCAGTCTGGTCCTAATAAGGTAAAATGTCCTTCTATTACATCTGTTTGTAGTACAAGTGAAGAATCAGCTACATCTGCATCAAGAGATGTAGATGCATCTGAATCTGAAGGAGATGTCTATCAATTGATAGACAAGTATGGGGACTTGTTGTAGGCCCTTAAGAAAAGCAAGAACCTGGTTAAATCTCAGGCTCAGGAAATTGCTGAACTAAGGGTTGCTACAACTGAGTTAGAGAAAGTTATTGATCAAAAATTAAATGAAATTGCCAAGCTGAAGAATATAACTATTATTCAAATGGGCACAATTAATTATACTAATGATCAAGTGAAGAGTCTGGAGGCCAGACTTAAAATTGAAAGGGATTTAGTGGCTAGTTACTCTAAGCCAAAATCTGTCTTACCCTTGATAGATGAATTTGTCACTCAAAAGGGTAAGGCTGGATTAGGATTTAAAGGTAACTCCAGGGCTGGCAGATTCAAGAGGAAAGGCAAACCTCCTGTTCAGCCACTAAACCTTTCAGTCCTCATAAAGTTTAGTAAGGTGGAAGTGCCTTCTAACAAATATGATCATGAAGATATTCAAGGTCATATTAAGACTAATGTTCTGAAGAACAAGGGTGTAAATGCAAGCAGGCCTACCCATGGTCATAAACCAAATGGTTTTAATAAATCAGTAGGTGAAGTTGCTGCAGCACCAGCAATGAACAGAAATTCTTCTGACAAGGATGTATCTAGATCTAGATACAATAAGTTTGAATGTTGGTGCTGTGGCAAGAGAGGCCATTTTGCACTAGACTGCTGGTATAACACAAGTGTTATAAAGAACAATAGTCTACCTGTTAGAAGAGGTTATGGTAGCTTTATTAATGCTAACCTAAACCAAGAACCCAAGACTTACTTGGGTTCTAAGGGTAAGTAATTCTGTGTTGCAGGATAGTCCAAGTGGCCATGCCCCTAAATGGTACTTGGACAGTGGTTGTTCCAGGCACATGACTGGAACAAAGGGGCTGCTGAAGGAGTATTCATCTGTCAAAGATGGACCTAAAGTGATCTTTGGTGGATCTGAAAAAGGAGTCATCAAAGGGTTGGGTAACATTTCTTCTAACCTAATTACTATCACTCAAGTGGCTTATGTAAAAGGTTTGAAACATAATCTAATAAGCATAAGCCAGCTAAGTGATTTAGGATATGACATTTCATTTGTTAAAAATGGATGTCATATCGAAAGGTCAAGTGATCAAAAGATCATATTGACTGGGTATAGGAAGAGAAATGTATATTGTCTTAATTTTGAATGTGAGAATAAGGCTTCTTCCATCTGTCTTGTAGCTGATGACAATGCTTCTCATTGTGTTAAGTGGCACAAGAGATTGGCTCATCTAAACTACAAGACAATTGGCCAACTCTTTAGCAAAGAGTTAGTGAGGAATGGACCTCAAGTTAAGTGTATAAAGGAAGGGATATGCTCAGCTTGTCAAAGGGCAAGCAGACAAAATCCTCCTTTCAAAGCCTTGAAAACAAGGATTCTGTGAGGTGCTTATAACTCCTGCATATGGATCTTTTTGGTCCTATGCCAGTTCACAGTCTAGGTAGGAAAGTCTACACTTTTGTGGTTGTAGATGACTATTCTAGATTCACATGGGTGTTCTTTCTGAGATAGAAATCTGAAACCCCAAGTGTATTACTTAATTTTGTAAAGCAAATTCAGAATGAACTGAATAGTACAGTGGTCAAAATCAGAAGTGACCATGGTACTGAGTTTCAATCTGAAAGCATATCAAAATTGTGTAAAGATTTTGGGATTTTCCAAGAGTTCTCCTCACCTAGAACACCTCAGCAAAATGGAATTGCTGAAAGAAAGAATAGAACATTAATTGAAGTAGGTAGAACTCTGTTGAGTGACACCTCTCTCCCAGAATATTTTTGGGCTGAGGCAGTTAACACTGCTTGTCATGTAATCAATAGGGCTACCATCACCAAAAGCCACAAAATAACTCCCTATGAGATTGTGAAAGGCAGAAAACCAAATTTATCTTACTTTAGGATCTTTGGTTGCAAGTGTTATATACTTAACAATGGCAAGTCATATTTGACTAAGTTTGCTGCCAAATCCCAGGATGTGATATTTGTTGGGTACAGCATAAATAGTAAGGCCTATAGAGTCTTCAACTTGACTACTCAAGTTGTTGAAGAATCTGTGCATGTTGTGTTTGATGAAACAAGATTAATCAACTGTGAGTTGTCTTGTAGATCAAATGACTCAACAGGTATAAGCAAAAGTATGGACAAGCTCTCCATTACTGAAGTATCAAAGGAAGATGGAGCATTGGAAAATGAAGGCTTCTGTCCAGGGGGAGAACAAGACACTATAGAAGCTGATGAAAACCAAGAGATTCAGCTAAATGAAGGAGCTGGAGATGTTCAACCAGAAGGGAATCTTCCTCCAGCTACAAGACATTTAAGAGATCATCCAGCTGATCAGATAATAGGTGATCCAAGACAGGGGGTGCAAACTAGAAGCAGAAATCAAAACACAGGTCTACATTCAAGTTTCCTGTCACAAATGGAGCCTAAGAAGTTTGAAGAAGCTATCCAAGACCAGTACTGGATTGATGCTATGCAAGAGGAGCTGAATCAATTCAGAAGGTGCAATGTCTGGGAGCTTGTTCCTAAACTAAGAGGCCACAAAATAATTGGCATAAAATGGATCTATAGGAACAAGCTAGATTAAAGTGGAATAATAGTGAAGAATAAAGCAAGATTGGTTGCAAAAGGATACATGCAGGAAGAAGGGATTGACTTTGATCAAACCTTTGCTCCAGTAGCAAGGCTGGAGGCAATCAGAATGTTCCTTGCCTATGCAGCCTATCAAGACTTCAAAGTATACCAGATGGATGTGAAGTCAGCATTTCTGAATGGAGATCTTAAAGAAGAAGTATATGTAGAGCAGCCATCAGGTTTTGTAGATCCTCTTAAACCTGATTTTGTTTATAAGCTTAGAAAAGCTCTGTATGGGTTAAAGCAAGCTCCAAGGGCTTGGTATGAAACCCTGTCTACTTTTCTCATTGAGAATAAATTCTCAAGAGGAAAAATAGACAAAACTCTATTCCTTAGGGAATCCAAAGGTAAGATCATCTTAGTCCAGATATATGTTGATGACATAATCTTTGGATCTACTCAAAACAACCTTTGTAAAAAGTTTGCCAAACTTATGCAAGGGAAGTTTGAGATGAGCAGTATGGGGGAACTTAAGTTCTTCTTGGGACTCCAAGTAAGACAGACTGATGATGGTTTGTCCATATCCCAGTCTAAGTTCACCAAAGAATTGATTAAGAAGTATGGTATGGAGTCATCCTCCACCATGAGAACTCCTATGGGAACAAGTATGCCCATATGCAAAGATGATGCAGGTAAACCTGTTGATGAGACTTTATATAAAGGAATAGTTGGCTCACTACTATATCTCACTGCTAGTAGACTAGATATTATGTATGCTACATGTGTCTGTGCTAGGTACCAAGCCTGCCCTAAAGAATCTCATTATACTGCAGTCAAAAGGATCCTGAGATATCTTAAGGGCACACCTAATCTAGGTCTTTGGTACCCTAGGAATAGAGATTTTCTACTAACAGACTATTCAGATGCAGATTTTGCAGGATGTAGAGAGGATAGGAAGAGTACTACAGGTACTTGTCAATTCCTGGGAGGAAGACTAATATCATGGAGTAGTAAGAAGCAGACCAGTGTGGAAATTTCCACAGCTGAGTCTGAGTATGTTACTGCTGGAAGCTGCTGTGCACAGCTATTATGGATGCAGCATCAACTTAAGGATTATGGTATTCAAGTAAGTAGAACACCTCTTTTGTGTGATTCTAAGAGTGCAATTTCTATTGCTAATAATCCTGTTTCTCATAGTAGAACTAAGCATATAGAAATTAAATACCATTTTCTTAGAGAACATGTAGAAAAAGAAGACATCTCATTGGAATTTGTGAAAACAGATTATCAAATAGCAGATGTGTTTACTAAGCCCCTAGATGAGACCAAAATCAATAAATTTAAAATTGAATTAGGTATGTTAACCATTGATTAGTGTAATCACAAAATCATCAACAATGAAGTTGAAGTGGTAACAAGACATTCAAGTGATATAAAGACACATTGAAGTAGTATCAAGTACTTTGTAGTACTTATAAGTTGTGTTGAACAAACAGAAATTGGCTAAGTAAGATGGTGTCGACACATTCAGTAATAATGTGTCGACTCAGGGTAGTAATGTCGACAAGTCAGAGATATTGTGTCGACACAGAAAATATGTGTCGACACTTAAGAATCTTATTGTCGACTTATCCAGGAATGTAGTGTCGACTTCACCAGGATAGTGGTGTCGACACTTACAGATTTTGTGTCGACACTTATACTAAGAGTCGACACAGAATTTCTGATGCTCTACTATATATCTCTGGTGTCGACATATCCGCAAATTGGTGTCGACACATAATAGACGGACTTGAAGTCGAGACAATAGAAGCTTGTGTCGACACATTCCATCTGTGTCGACACTTATAGTCTGTTTTTGGCGACTTTTGATCTTCTTTAAACAGAAGGTATAAATAGGTCAAAAATGCATTCTGTCGACACGCTTACAAGGTTTTCGAGACTGAAACCCTGTGTCGACATTCTCCCTCTCTCTCTCTTTCTCTCATCTTTCAAGCTTTCTCGACTGATCTATGGCGCCAAAGATTGAAGATAATATAAATGAAGGATATGAGTTGGTGCGCCAGGCCTTTGCTGCTGCCCCACCAGATGTTCACGGGGTTATCTCTCTCCTCTCCGACTCGGGATTAGAATTTCTGGTCTCCGAACCATCTAAGATATGGAAGAAGGAGGTGCATGAGTTCTTTACTTCTGCATCTGTAGATTCTGAAAGTCACGAGATAAAATCCACAGTTCATGGGTCAACAGTGGAAATTACTCCAAGTAAGTTAAGAATAATTCTTCAATTACCTATAATTGAGAATGAAGAGGACGTCTCTGCTTCTAAATCAAGGGAGGCTCTTCAATGGTGTGGATTGGATTCCACCATGAAAATTGGAGCTGCTTTCAACAGGAAAGAAATGAATCAACAGGGCAAGTTTCTGTCTGAGGTGGTTGGCAAAGTAATTCTGTGCAAGCCAGGTGGACATGATAGGATTTCCGCCTATATGTTCAGCCTCATGACCAGGATTGTGTTTACAATTCCAACAGATTGGTCCACTGTAATCTTTGAAAAGATTAAGGAAGGAATCAAGAAGCCAAATCTGGCTAGAATAATGAGTATATACCTAACTAAGGAGATTCCTGATGTTATGCAACAACTACCTGGAACAAAAATTAATCACATGAGAAGGATGGACATGAGATTGTTTTCCAGATGGGATAGGGTGCTGACCAAAGAGATGCCTGAAGTGGAAAGGCAGGATTCACCTGAGAAATCCCCAGGTCATGCTACCAGTACTGAGCACCCACAAGAAGAGCAAGTAAGACAAAAGGTTGAAGATCAGCCTGCTTCTACACAAGTTCAGGATGCCACTGTACCTGAAATTCAAGGAGAAGAAGTAAGAATACCAGCTCAGCAAGTTTATTCACCTACACAGGCTGTATCTACTCATGACCAGGTACAGGTGCAGGGGGAGCTGGTGTATTTTCCTACAAAAGACGTTTCTAATATTTCTATTTCTGCACAGGTCCAGGGGAAGCAAGTGTCCTCACCTGCCCAGGACATCACCAATACTGAACAAGTACAGGGGGAGAAGCTGTCTGAGCAAGTGCAAGAGGAAGCTCAAATTGATTTATCTCAAGATTTGAATACTGCAGATGTTCCAGCCCAGAAGGAATATACTCTAGATGAGTTATTTCCAAATGATGAAATAGTTACTGATAGAATGGAAGTGGAGCAAGCAATTAAGGGGGAGCCTGTGCATGTTGAGGCTGAACAACATGGCACTGAAGCAGATGTTCCTCCTCCTCCCAAAGAGAGAGTTCAAATTGATAGTACTTCTGATTCTGAGAATGAAGAAGCCAGGATGGCTAAGAAGAGAAAACTTATGGTCTTCAAGAGAAGGAGCAAGAGCTATAAGCAGGCTCTACAGCCTACATCACATCACACTCCTTCTGAATTTGATTATAACAAGTTTATGATCGATTTACAAGTGAAATTGGATGAACACAGAGTGGCTATTGAAAAATATGTTGATGAGAACAACAAGTCCCTGCAATTTGACTTGGCTCAGGATATAAATTCTATTCGATTTGAAGTCAATATGCATAAGAAGGAGATGACAGATTGCTTCCTTAAGGGAGGTAATGCTGTGGTATATTTGGCAAAACAACAGCAGTCCATCATCCCTAAAGTGGATGATATTGCTTTAAAGCAAAGCTATGTTTTGAAAAATAAGATAAGGATGAATGACAATTTAACTGAATCTCATCAAAAGATCATTGATGAATTGAAAAAGACTATTCCAGGCCTGCCTGCAGCTAGAGCAAAGGAAATGGAAGAATTTGATAAGAAATTTCAAGCTGCTATTGATTCTGTTAAAACTGCTATCACTACCTCTCAAAAGGACATATCTGACAAGCTTCTAAAGTTAAAACTATTTTTTAAAGAGGGTGTGAATTATCTGGATGGACAAATCAGATTTCAGAAGGAAGATCTAAGAGATCATATTACTAGAGAAGCCATAAAGGGGGAGAGGTTGTTAGTTCATGCAGGCTCAGAGCACACCAAATGGGTGACCAATAGTATTCGAGCCACATTGGGATATCCACCTTTGTGTGATGATGCTATGGTGGCTGAGTCAGGAATACAAACAGGTCTACTTGAAGGCAATCAACCTGAGGTTGCCCAAGTCATTTACCCTCCTCCAGATTTTGATATGATTGATCAGCAAGTTCAAGGAATGTATAGTCCTCCAAAGGAGGTTAATAGGGTTGTTATTGGGAAAGTAGATAAGCCTGAGGCTACTTTGAAAGAACAGCAAGATGCTCTACTATCTAAGAAAAGATTTAGAGAGCAGGCTGAACTTAAGCCAGACTTTGAGCAGTGGAGTCCTACTTCCAGAAACATTATACTCACTGCATGGAAGGCTGTCAAAGACCAAGTACATGAAAGAGGCAAGTGGTTCAATGAGATGGAATGGCAGAAGTATGAAGCCAGGCAAGAGGCAATAGTACAGTTTAGAAGAAAAGCCAAGCTAGGTAGGCTGCCACCAGATGCTCAGGAGCCGAGCAAGTACTTTCCAAAGCCCTTTCATTATTTTGAAAGGCAAAGGCTCAAGGAAGAAGCTCTGAAGAAAGCTGAGCTAAAAGGCAAGAAACCAGCTGAAGATTCTGAAGCTCCTGTGAAGGCTCAAATCCAATCTGGCAAAGGGATTGTCATAAGAGAGCCTGTTATGTTTTGATCATTAAATGTAAAACTCTGTATTCAAACATTATCAAGTTATAAACAAAATGTTGTTTGGTATCATATAATATTCATTCTGTGATGGATTGTTTTTATTTTGTTTATATTAAGTATTCCTGTTATGTCATATATCATCAGTTTATACTTTTTATAAATGGTGTATATCATTGGCTATAAGGGTTATGACTTCTCCAAATAGGGGGAGATTGTTGGGTACATTGGAAAATGTGTACCTGATTTGAAGAAGCCCAACTTAGCTCAATGATATACATCAAGGTGTATTTGATGTTGTTTTGAGTTGACATGTGCAGGTGAAGAAGTATTAAAGAATGCAGAAAAATATTCTAAGTCCACGTGTCGACACCTGAAGAAATTGTGTCGACACTTCAGAATATTTGTGTCGACACTTCAGAATATCGGTGTAGACACAGAGAAAGATAGTCGACCACATTTATGTCGACACTGGGAAGCAGTGTCGACACACAAAGAAAATTGTCGACCTCAGCACTGGGAAGCAGTGTCGACACAGTGAAAGATAGTCGACACCCAGAGAAAGTTAGTCGACCAGTGAAAGATAGTCGACTAGTGAGAGATAGTCGACCAGAGAAAGATAGTCGACTAGTGGAAGATAGTCGACTAGTAAAAGATAGTCGACCAGAGAAAGATAGTCGACTCACAGAAGAAGATAGTCGACCTCAACTGTGTCGACACAGGGAGGATGTGTCGACACCTTGAGATTGAGTCGACACATATTGGCAGAAGTCGACTATGCTTGTGTCGACTCCAGAAGACTGAGTCGACACATTTTGGCAGAATTGAAGATTGCTGTGTCGACACATGAAGGCTGAGTCGACACATACTGAGCTCTGAATCTACGACAACTGTGTCGACACGCAGGACTTTTGTCGACACACTGCAGAGTCAAGACCAAGTTATTTTCTGAAGAAGCTGTGTCAACTTAAAGGCAACTTAGTCGACATCATCAAAGACTGTGTCGACACCAAAGTCACTTGTGTCGACACAGATAGACAGATTGGTCTCGACACTTTCTGACAGACTGTCTCGACATTTTGCTGTCCAAGGCTAAGGTACAGGAACTGTTTGAAGACTTGACAGCTGTGGGTTGCCACCGTTTAACTGAAGCTGTCAGACCTGTCAGAAAACAGTTAGAAACTGGATCAGCCGGTTACCATGAAGAAAGTCTATAAATAGACATATTCAGAAGAAAATCAGATAGAGAAGAAGATCTAAGAAGAAAAAAAAAGGGGGATTACGATCCTATTGAAGTTTCAATTCAAGAAAGTGATAAGCTCTAAAGAAGATATTCATCAGAAGATCTAAGAAGAAGAAGTCTGAAGTATCAGAAAAGGTGTTGGATAGAGAGGGATCCAGTCATCTTGAAGAAGAAGAAGGAAGCCATCAGTGGTTTCTCAAGAAGCTGTTTGGAAATCAACTCAGCTAAGTTCAGATTCAAGAAGCTTTGAAGAAAGCTCAGTTTCAGTTGATTTCATCAGCTGATCAAGAAGTGTCTTGTCCTCTTCTCTCTCAACAAAGACAAGACATTAAAATATCTTTTCTAAATTTCTGTAGGATCTGTTTACACAGATCTGAGTTGTAAGCCTGTGTTATAAAGGCTGAGTGTAGGAGAGGTGATCTCTGAGTGGTAGGGCTATTTGCCTGAGTGTAGGAGAAGGTTCTTCTCTGAGTGGTAGGCCTTGAGGCAAGGCTGAGGTAGGGCTGTTGAGCCTGAGTTGTAGGAACCTATTCAGGTTCTGAGGTGTAGGATCTGCGGATCTGAGAATAGTGGAAGTTTGGCCGAATCTAGCATACTGCTAGATAGGTGGAGGGGGAAAGTGGATGTACCCAAACCTTGGGGAACCACTATAAAACATTGTGCAATCTGTGATGTTTCAATTTCTGTGATTGTTGTGCTAGATGTTTTATTTCTGAAATTGAATTCTGCCTAGAAGTATAAACAAGCAATAAGAACCTATTCACCCCCCCTCTAGGTGTTTAGGTTGTCTTGAAAGTAAAACTATCACCTGGCCGCAGGCTGCTCTCGCCCGCGCGAGCAGGACGCTCGGGGCGAGGCCTAGCCGCAGGCCGCTCCGACCTCACGCCTATCTAGCCGGGGCGAGTGCCGGCCAACTTGTCGCACCCTCCCTCCAAAAAAAGGGCTGGGGGGAGAGGTATATTTTTCCTCCCCATACTAGTATATTACAAGGGTTAGGCCAAAATTGGCTACCAAGAGTGCAAAACTCTAAAAAAGCTTAAAAACCCAAAGCTGGTCCTGCGCTTACCGAACGTACCTTACTCGATGAATACGGGGTTGTACACAATCCCTGCTCTTTTCGAGCGAGTCCTACGCTCGGAAAGAATCATCCAACCCAACATATTCGCCGAGCGTAGTTCTTTTGCGCGGTCGAAACAAATGCTTTAGCCTCTCCAAGTAGAATTCACTAAAACCCCCTTGAGGGGCCAACATGTCATGTCAGCTAATGGGAGCCTGGGTGGCGAGACGGCCTCGGGGTGAAAACACTTAGCCTCCCGAGGGGTCAACCTGTCATGCCAGCTAATGGGAGCCTGGGTGACGAGACAGCCTCGGGGTGAAAAACACTTAGCCTCCCGAGGGGTCAACCTGTTATGCCAGCTAATGGGAGCCTGGGTGACGAGACGGCCTCGGGGTAAAAAACACTTAACCTCCCGGAGGGGTTAACCTGTCATGCCAGCTGATGGGAGCCTGGGTGGCGAGACCTCCTCCGGGTAAAAAACACTTAGCCTCCCGGAGGGGTCAACCTGCCATGCCAACTGATGGGAGCCTGGGTGGCGAGACCTTCTCTGGGTAAAAAACACTTAACCTCCCGGAGGGGTCAACCTGACATGCCAGCTGATGGGAGCCTGGGTGGCGAGACCTCCTCCGGGTAAAAAACACTTAACCTCACGGAGGGGTCAACCTGTCATGCCAGCTGATGGGAGCCTGGGTGGCGAGACCTCCTCCGGGTAAAAAACACTTGGGCATCCACGAGAGGTACGCCTGACCTATCAGCTAGTGAGAGCCTGATAGCGGGACCGTCATCGGAGCAAAGGAACATGGGCATCCACGAGAGGTACGCCTGACCTGCCAGCTAGTGAGAGCCTGACAGCGGGACCGTCATCGGAGCAAAGGAACATGGGCCTCCACGAGAGGTACGCCTGACCTGCCAGCTAATGAGAGCCTGACAGCGGGACCGTCATCAGAGCAAAGGAACATGGGCATCAATGAGAGGTACGTCTGACCTGACAGCTAGTGAGAGCCTGACAGTGAGACCATCATCGGAGCAAAGGAACATGGGCATCCACGAGAGGTACGCCTGACCTGTCAGTTAGTGAGAGCCTGATAGTGGGACCGTCATCGGAGTAAAGGAACATGAGCATCCACGAGAGGTACGCCTGACCTGTCAGCTAGTGAGAGCCTGACAGCGAGACCGTTCTCGGAGCAAAGGAGATTTAACCTCCCCGAGGTACCATCGGCCCATCCAGCTAGTGAGAGCCTGACATGAGGGGATCCTCTTGGGGGTTGGGGACAGGGCATGTCACCTAGGCTTTAACAATTCCAACATCCTCAAAGGGGGAAACAAAGATGGCTTACATGACCCCCCCCCCCCCCCCCGACTCAGTAGGTCGAGGGCTGGACTCATTACAACATAACAAAAGTACAAGACTTTACCGAGGCGAGGCTTCCCCAGAGCGCTTGGGCATGGTCTCCACTCCAACATGAGTCGCTCATATGGTACCTCGGGTTCCCATATCGACCCGATCCTCACATATATCATTCCCCCTCACTTGGGGTGGAGTCCCTTCAACCTGCACCGGCGGCTGAGGCTGGGCAGGGCCTCTCGCCCCCCTTAATTCCAGAAACTTGGGGCAGGTAGCTGTGGCGTGACCCTCCACCTGGTGGAAGTCGCAGTATGGCAATGCCCCTTCTCCCCTCCTTCGGCGGGCTCGGCGGTCTCTCCCGTTGCCTCTTCCTCCTCCGCCTATCGCCAAGGCCTGCTGGGGTGGGGGTAGGAGCTGCCTTGGGGCTTTGTCTTTGGAAGTTGAACCTCCCTTGGCCCCCGTAGAAGTTCTCTTTATCTGGGACGAGGGCTCTTCCTGGACCTTGGGCAGGTCTTCCCTGCTGCCTCCAGCCTGGTTCCGGACCATCCTGTCCCTGGAACCCCTGAGCTCTCTGCTCCTCCCTCCTTCTTCCTTCATGATGCCTTGGGTCACCTTGCTCCTTTGACTCTGTCTCTGTTAGCTTCGCCAACTTCTTGACTAATGCCGGGTTGGCCGCCTCTATGGCTATCTCCTCTGCCGCCCTTTCCATCAGCTCCTCGAAGGAAAGGGGGCCTTCCGAGTCAAGCTCATATTGAAGAAGCCCTCTTTCAGCCCAACGGTGAAGGCCATCTGGAGAGTATACCCCGGCATCTCCTGGACATTCAGGATCTCCTCTTGGAACCTGTCAACGTAGTGGGTCAGCGACTCCTCGGCCCTCTGTCTTATCAGAAAGATGGATTCATGACTCTTCTTCCTCTTCTTGGAGGTGGAGAAGCAGAGCTGGAAGCTTCGACTTAAGTCCTCAAACCCATAGATTGACCTCGGAGGGAGTTGATGAAACCAGTCCCTTGCCTTCTCCTTCAACGTGATCGCAAAGAGGCGACACTTGAAGGCATCCGTCATCGGCCTGATGGAGACGACATCCTCGAACCACTACAGGTGCTGGATGGGATCATCCTTCCCGGTATAATAAGTCATGTTTGGCTCTCTGAACCCCTCGGGAATGGGGGCTGAGATGATCAACTCGCTGAAGGGTGACCCCCTGAGGGGGGTTCTCGCGACCTCCACTAGCGCGACCTGCTCGCCTGGAGGGTTAACACTCGCTGGGCTGGGGAATAACTCCCGGCCAGAGAGGTCTCGCTCGATCCCTTCTCCCATCCTCTCCTTCCCAGGTCGTCTACCTTGTGCACTTCCTTCTCCCCCTACAAGGGTCATCTCGCTTGGACCCCTAGGGGTCGACTCATCGAGAGAGGGGGGAGCGAGCTCTTGGGGGGTTGGAGTGGAGCTGCCACCCCGAGGAGCCAAACTCCGCAACATCCCCATGATGCCTTGAATGGATGCCATGAACTCCTCCCTTCTTACAAAGGGTCCTGGGTTGGGGAGCTCGCCGAGATCATCACCACCTCCCTGATCTCCAGTCATGACACTCTCCCGAGATCTTCTATGTTGGTCACTCTCCACGCTCACCGCACCATGTGTTGAAGCCAAAATTGACTTCTGTGGAGTTCGGGGTCCCAAAAGAGGGGTGACCTCACACCTACTACACTCGAGAGAACGTCACAGACCGAAGACTTAGGAAACTATGAAAAGACCCTCGGCTCTATCGTGGAGGTCCCACCTCACACCCGGAAGACCTTGGAGGTCTCCCCCTCCCTAGCCAATGCTTGAGCTAGGTGCCTTGGAGGAAGAAAGCCAAGGGGATTTAAGTGGCTAAGGAACAATGCTCTATAAGTCGCCCTCAATGGTCTATTTATAGATTTTCCAAGTCCTGGGGGAAAAAAGACCAAAATACCCCTACGGCCAATTGGCCTTGAGCCAATGGCAAACCTCCACACCGGGGGGCAAAAAGGTAAAAGCACGACCCAAAGAGGTCTAGGGGGAATTGAGGCTAAGCCATCCCCCCCACCCGGCCGCAGGCCGCTCTCGCCGCACGAGCAGGCCGCCCGGGGCGAGAGCCCGGCCGCAGGCCGCTCTCGCACGCGCGGGCAGGCCGCCCGGTGCGAGAGCCCGGCCGCAGGCCACTCTCGCCCGCGCGGGCAGGCCGCTCGGGGCGAGAGCCCGGCCGCAGGCCGCTCTCGCCCGCACGGGCAGGACGCCCGGGGCGAGAGCCCGGCCGCAGGCCGCTCTCGCCTGTGCGGGCAGGCCGCCCGGGGAGAGAGCCCAGCTGTAGGCCGCTCTCGCCCGCGCGAGCAGGCCGCTCGGGGCGAGGCCTGGCCGCAGGCCGCTCTCGCCCGCGCGAGCAGGCCGCCCGGGGCGAGAGCCCGACCGCAGACCGCTCTCGTCCGCGCGAGCAGGCCGCTCGGGGCGAGGCCTTGCCGCAGGCCGCTCTCGCCCGCGCGAGCAGGCCGCTCGGGGCGAGGCCTGGCCGCAGGCCGCTCTGACCTCACGCCTATCCAGCCGGGGCGGGTGCCGGCCAACTTGCCGCCCCCTCCCTCAAAAAAAGGGTCAGGGGGAGAGGTAGATTTTTCCTCCCCCTACTAGTATATTACAAGGGTTAGGCCAAAATTGGCTACCAAGAGTGCAAAACTCTAAAAAAGCTTAAAAACCCAAAGCTGGTCCTGCGCTTACCGAACGGACTTTACTCGGTGAATACGGGGTTGTACATTTATCTCGTCCGCAATTCGACCACAGTATCTTGACCAAAAGAATGACCTTGTTATGCAGATTCTTTACTTTAAAATCCACTATTCTCACTAGTTCCAGCTTGATGGATCGGTTCGACTGTAGTGGTACTGGCGGTATAGTAAGGTGCTGATCTGGTTTCCCAAAGACTCGCCTTAAGGAAGAGAAATGAAAGACATCATGAAGGTCACCCAATTCTGGGGGCAGGGCTAACCAATATGCAACTGGGTCAACACACTCTATCACCAGATAGGGTCCCAAAGAGTGAGGATCTAGCTTATTCTACTTCCTCAACCGAGAGATACCATGCATAAGCTTGATCTTCAAGAATACCATTTACCTCACGCTAAAATCCACCGGTCGGTGTCGCGCATCATAATACTTGGCCTGCTGGCTCTCCGCTTCCCACATCCGCTCCTGGATTAGCCATATCACTATTGTAGTATCATCAATATATGCCACTCCTAGGGCTTCCGGGTCCTCACCCTGGGCCCAAGTCAACGGGGTTTGGCAATGCTTTCCATACAATGCCTCATACTATGTCATCCTGATGTTGGCCTGGTAGATGTTGCTATAAGAAAACTCTATTATTGGCAGCAGCTATTCTCATGGCTTGTTGTGCTCCACTATGTATAGTCGGAGAAGATCATCCATTATTCGGTTCATTCTTTTCGTATGTCCATCTGTCTGAGGGTGGAAGACAGTGTTAAAGGCCAACTTGGTCCCCAAGTACGCCCATACCCGCATCCATTCTTTAGATATGAAGCGCCCATCACAGTCCAACATAATGGAGTTCGACACTCCATGGAACCGAACTACCTGCTCTATAAACAATCTGGCAAGAACGTCAACTCCATCACTTTGTCGGTTTGGAATGAACTGCACTACCTTGGTATGTCGATCCACGATAACCCATATAGAGTCGTTTCCAATACCGGATCGAGGTAAGCCGTGGACAAAGTCCATAGAAATATTCTCAATTTTCCACTCTGGTATCGGGAGGGGTTGCATCAAGCCTCCTGGATTGAGGCATTTAGCTTTAACATTTTTACAGGTCTGGTATTGAGCCACGAAGTTGGTGACGTCTCTTTTCATTCACGACCAATAAATAGTACTCTGCAGGTCAACATACATCTTAACTACCCCAAGATGAATGGAATACCTTGTCTAGTGCACTTCTAAAAGAATCTCATCTTGAATCCTCCGGTAGAGGGGATGAACACACGATGCTTGGACTACAAAATTCCGTCATGTAAGTTATACTCCTCATGTGCTCCATCCTGCAAAGACTGGACAATCGGGGTCACTTCCGAGTCGATCTTCTGGGCCTCATGTATTCGTTCCCTAATGTCACACTAAATCTCCATCTAGTACAGTTGAGACTGATATTCTTCTGGGTCCCTTTGAGCAACAGGGATAACCTCCACATCTATCAAAGACTGAAGCAGTTCCTCCGGTATTAACTCCAGCCAGCTTCTAGCTACTAAGGGTTGGCGGCTCAACGAGCCAGCAACTTTGTTAGATTTTCTGGGGTGGTACTGGAGAGAAAAGCCATAATCACATAAAAATTCCAACCATCGGCATTGCCGGAGGTTTAACTCTGTCTGAGTGAAGATATATTTAAGGCTCTTATGATTAGAGAAGATTTCACATCTTACTCTATATAGGTAGTTACTCCAGATCTTGAGGGCGAAGACAATGACGCCTAACTATAGACCGTGAGTCGCTTAATTCAGCTCGTGTGGCTTTAGTTGTTGAGATGTGTATGCGATTACCTTGTGATGTTGTATAAGGACAGCTCCCAATCCCTTTAAGGATGCATCAGTATAAATCTGGAACCCTTCGGTTCCTGAGGGAATTGTAAGGATCGGGGCAAAAGTAAGCCGTTTCTTTAGTTCAACGAACACAGCCTCACATTCTGACGTCCACTGAAACGTAACATCCTTCCTCATAAGAGCGATGATGGATAACACAATCCTGGAAAATCTTTCTACAAACTTCTTATAATAACCAGCAAGACAGAGGAAGCTTCGAATGTTTATTGTTGTCTTGAGTGACAGCCAGTTCAGAACTGCTTAGATTTTAGTCTAGTCCACCGCTACCCCATTCTTATTGATGGTGTGCCCCAAGAATCCAACTTCATCTAACTAAAACTCACACTTACTGAACTTGGCAAAGAGAAAGTGCTCTCAAAGCTTAAGCAACACCATCTACAGGTGTCTAGAATGGTCTGCTCTGGTCTTTGAGTAGATTAAAATGTCATCTATGAAAAACGATCACAAAGTGATCTAGGAAGGGTTCAAATACCTTATTCATCAATGCCATAAAGGTGGAGGGTGCATTAGTGAGCCCAAAAGGCATCACCAAAAACTTATAGAGACCATAATAGGAGCTAAATGCGGTCTTGGGAATATCCTCTTCCCGGATCTGAAGCTGATAGTAACCTGATCTCAGGTACATCTTAGAGAAGACAGATGCACTCTGTTGTTGATCGATCAACTCGTCAATCCTTGGAACGGGGTACGTGTTTCCTATGGTGAGCTTGTTAAATTCTCTGTAGTTTATGCACAAGTGCAATGTCCCATCCTTCTTCTTTACAAACAGTACTGGGGCTTCCTAGGCAAGGAACTCGGACTGACGAATTCTGCATCGATTAGTTCCTGAAGTTGAATCTTTGGCTCTGCCAATTCCTTAGGAGACATCCAGTAGGGTGCTCGGGACACTGGTTGGGCTCCAGGCACAAGCTAAATCTGGAAGTCTACCTCTTGCTGTGGTGGCAAACCTGGGAGGGACTCAGGAAAAATATTCAGAAAATACCGTACCACTGAGACTTTGGCGTGCACTTGAGTATTGTTTTCTATTTTGAAGTAAATAAGATACACCTCGTCCTTTTGTCAGACTGACTTCACCGCCTGAGCGGAGGTCAAAATAATGCGAGTGACGAATGGTATACCTTTCAACGTGATAACTTGCCCGTCTGGGTTCTGAAGCTTGACCTCTCGGGTCGAATAATTTATCTGGGCTTTGTGCTCGGTCAGCCAATCCATCCCTAAGATGATGTCCAATCCGGTTAATTTTAGGATCATTACATAAATTTCAAATTCCACATTCCTTAGCATGGCCTGGAACGAGCATTTTTTTTGTAGAAGTCACGTCTGATCCATCTGATAGACGAATCTGTATAGACATTCCAGACGAGTGGACAACATTCTCCTTATTATAATGAATTCCTGAGACATGAAGGAATGTGTTGCTCCAGTATTAAAGAGAGATTTCGAGGGATGTCCTTCTACCAAGAGTAATCCTGATAGATATAGGTGCATATACACATCATATAACGAGTACAGACATCAGATGTAGGTATATATACATAGAGTATAAATCTAGTGATATGATAAGCATCACAACATTTACCATATCACTAACGACCGAGATAGATACATATCACTACATCTGGTGTCGGTCCGTGCTGAAGATCTAATGCATATGCCTCTAAGGGCACTGCTCGACCATGCTGATCTCTCCTGCCAGGTCTTCCTCTTCGGCCTCTCTGGCCCTGTCCTATCGCGGCTGGTCCTCCCTACATTGTCCCTAATCTCGGCCTTCTTGCCACCTATGGATAGAAAGCTCTAATATGTCATGGATGCTAGCATAGAAAGTAGTTACCTGCAAAGAAAACATCTCGTCGGGCTGTGGGCACAGGATGGGGTGTTGGAGCTGGTCTGGGATCCTGCTGTGGTACTGGTTGGGTTGTCGGGGTGCTGGTGCCTGTCTGGGTTAGGGTGGGTGCCTATAAGGCTGCCGGTGATATCGCTGCCTACAATATCTCTCCTATCGACGGGTAGCAGCTCCTCTGCCTCGTCCATGACCTCGGGGGACCTATACCTCTCCTTGGCATTGTTGGGCCACCATCCTCTAGTCCAAATCTAACATGGATGCGTGAGTCGCTATGGCGTGGAAGGTGGACTGAAAGAACATGATCAAAGCCTGCCTCAAGTCATCACACAGGCCACAGTAGAAACGAGCAGCCCGATCTCTATTGGTGGTTATATGCATCCCAGCAAAATGGGCTAAGTGAATAAACTCCAGCTGGTAGTCGGGCACTGTCCGGTCACACTGATAAATGTATAGAAATCTCTCCTACAGCATGGATCGGTCGGCATCAGAAATGAAGTGCTAGAGGAATGCGTCTGAAAACTCCCCCCACAAGATGGCATTCAGCGGTCGCCCTCTAAACATTGAGCGGCTGGTCGCTCTCCACAAGTCTCTGGCATACCCCACCAACAAAGTCATAACTAAAGAAACTACAACAACTGCTAGGCACATCATGCCCACCAATAGCTCCTCTACGTGCACTACCCACTCCTCTGTCTGCATGGCAGTCTGGGTGCCTCTAAACGTGGGAGACCCCAGCCTCCGGAAGGTCGTCTGAAGGTTAGTGGATACCACAAGCTGTTGTGGTGGTTGTGTCATGGCTGTTTGGAAAGTAGTCAGAATAGCTATCAATATCCGCCCCAAGTCTATCTCGACAAATGGTACAACTGCAGGGGCAACTAGGTCTGGAGGTGGAGTGGCAGTGACGTAACCTCTAGAGGACGATCTCACGTTATTGGAATCCGGTATCTTGAAAAGTAACAGGAAAAAGGTGTCAATACTTAGCAAAAGTAAGGGGAAATTTGCAAAAGACTGATAAAGCAGAAACAGAAGGTGTGCGGGCATGCTATCGTATAGTGCAGAAGCCTCTACATTAGGGTCCACCAAGATTCCGCTACATGGTTCGTCCCGAACTAAGGAATGAAGCAAAGGACGGAGGGATCCTGAGACTACTCCACAAGAATGGATCGTGATAGCTTTTGATCCACTTGTAAAGCCCCCTCCCCCGACCTTAGCTCGGGTCGGGTCGGATACGAGCCATACTACCCAAGGCATCCACCCAGTGCTTCCCAAGAGGCATCAACTCACTCTACTAAGTACTAGTTGGCTGCCTTGCCTGCTTTGAATCACAATATTCACATCACATTACAGGTTTCGGAAGAAATAACAGAAAGCCACAATATAATATATATACACACCAGATCAAGCAAGACCGTAGCCACTATTTATATAATAAGCATGTAGGCTGCAAAAGACAACTACAATTAACACTATCACTCGCAAGCATGCACGCTAATAACTCATGCCTCGGAAGTCTAGAGACGACGGGAGTGCCTCTACTCAAATAGTCTTATCAGCTGGCGCATCATGGTGCTCCGTCTTCTGTGAATGGTTATTAAAATAATTGTTAGTCACAGTGCTAAGTGGAAACACATCTTCTCCACGGATCCATATCTTAGGGAAAAGCTCATGCACCAAATAAAAGTAAATAGCCAAAGCATGTGAAGGTTACTAGATCATTTAATATATATAGGTTATGAACAACTATCTGTAAGAATATGCAGCATAATATAACTGGAATAGTAGCAGCTTAACCGTCTTTTATATAATAAACGCCCCACTATCTACCAATACGATAAGTACTCACAACATGTATTCACACCACAAGTATTCAAAATCTGATAGCACTCTGCAGGTGTTCAAAACTCTCGCACGCACCCTATGTTGACATTGTACATATTGCTTCTCTTTAAGCAGGGAAGCCCCTGCGGGACTCACCGATGTGGTCGTCGGTGATAGTGGCCAGTCGTGCCACTTCTAGGGTTGTCATACCACACTACCCAGGCCCCAACGTACAACCCCGTGTAATCTTGGATGTGCGCGACATCCGACGATTCTGAATTTAGGCCGACCAGCAGAGGAAACCCAATGGGGGGGGAGAAATAACGGTCGGTCACCCGTGGTACGCATCTCCCTGCCGACATGAGTCGTCGACCTTCCCGCACTGGCATAAACGGTCTGCAGAAGTGACTGACCCCCCAAGATTTATCGCAAGCAATTTACAAGCAATCAATTAAAATAATATATAGCCAACATGTACCGGGTTTGCGGCAGCATACCTTACTATGCTTAAAAATAATTTGGGCAAGCGACATTAGGCACAACTTTCAGCAAAGAGCATGAAAGCACTTTATTTGGGGATAACTCTAGAGGAATGACTCAACTCCCGTTATCCCCAATTAAGGCTCAACCTCAAACAATCAACTGCTCGTTAGAGCACGACCCGTGCTTAAAATGCTAAAATAGTAAATTGTAGGAAATATAAGTGCGGTAATAAAAACTGCTGAGAATATAAGCTGTAGAATTGAAATGGTGAATTGAAATATGACCAGTACGAAACTAGAAAGTGCTGAACTGAAAGAACTGAAAGTAAGTACTGAAAGGAACTGGATCAGTACAAGACTGGATTAGTACTTAAAAGAAATGTACTGAACTGAAAGAAATAAGCAGGACCAGTACGAGATTAGAGTACTGGAAAGGAAGTACTGAACTGAAATAAATAAAGGAACTGGATCAAAGCAAGACTGGAATAAATAAATGAGAAAAGGGTAAGTAGTGCAATCACTCCAATCAGGAGCCTTTAGTTCTATCTCCGTTCTTAGGAGGCAAGTTTAGTTTCATTTTTGTTCATAAGAGACAAGTTTAGTTCCATATCCGTTCATAGGAGGCAAGTTTATTTCTATCTCCGCTCATAGGAGGTAAGTTCAATTCCATCTCCGTTCATAAGAGGAAAGTTCAATTCTATTTCTGTTTTTAGGAATCTTTTTTTGAGTTGCACTCATTATTATAATACGATAATTATTTAGTTACAACTTTCAATCATGTCTTAATCGGATTGAGGAAGTTTATTATGGGGCACCTTTATTATTTATTCAGGATTAATTATCAACTTATTTGTTCGCGTTGGATATAATTCGAGCATCTTTTTAGAGAGCACGTTTTTTCTCGAAATTGAACTTCAAAAATCATTTCCAAACGTGTGAGAAATTCTTTGTCTGAAACGTGGTTGGGCATTTCACCTTCTAAGTTTACCCAAAATTTTCGAGAGTTATTTCGAAAAAAAATGAGGCGCTCAATGATTTTGCAAAAATCTTCAAAACACTAAGAACTTGGAATCTCGCCTCAATATTTATTCATTTAAACTCAACATTCAAATTAAAACACAATCGTGCGCTCAGATTTTCATTTTTCCAAAGGATTTAAACGCATCGATTTTAAAATGCGACCTTAGGCTCCGAGAATTTAAAAATCTTTAATTTTCACCCCAAGGACCCCAAATTTTGACACAACATTAAAGAGGGCCTAAAATGAGACTAGGGATTTTTCCAAAATTTTCTGAATATTTTTGGGCCTATAAATTGACCAAATAATTCTTATTTAGGTTTTTTAAGATATTAAATCAAATCATAAAATTCCAAAAAAATTTGTGGAGCTAATCAAGGGAAACAACTTTCATGTTCAAAATATTTTTCCTAAGATCCTAGCTATTGCTAAGAAAATCATCACGTTTCTATTATCAAAATGGTCTGCAAATAACTAATTTAAAAAGAATCATGTGGCTGAGATTGAGTCATACAGTGGGATTTGTCCTTCTGTACCCATAATGGATCTATAACTGATCTAATGTGGGGTGGGGGGGGGGGCGCTGATGCTGAGGTGGGGGCGGGGATTAATAAAATCCCCGTCGTCCGTTCTCATCATGGAGATCGGACGACAGCTGCTGCTCCTCGGCGATGGAGAGGGTGGAGACCTCTGCCACCGCTGACTAGCAGTTGTTAGAAGTTGGCGCCACCCTTGTCGACTTGCCGGGGGTCGGCGAACTTCTGGGCGGTGGTCCGACGATCAAGCGCCACCGGCCATCGCAGGAAATACTCAACCCGAGAGCGGGGTGGCGCGATTGCTCTGCTCCCAGGCGATGTCGCACCGCACCGCCCCGCCTCTCTAGTGGCTTTCTGTCTACGACACCACCCCGGCCGGTGCGCCGGAGGCCGGGCTTCCCTTCGGCGGTGGTCCGGCGGCCTGGCGCTGCCTGCCGCCACCGTAGAAAATTAAACAGAGAATAAAATTTCTCAGGCATCGTCGGAGCGGCGAATTCCGGCGACACCACGGCCCTCCGTCGCCGAAGATTAACACCCTTAGTATTGTAAAACCCTCCTAGCGCCACCACCGATGCTGAGCAAGGCTTATATCACACGACCACTACCCAACCTAGAGCAAGGCTCGGGTGGTGCCGGCGGCACTTTGGCCGCCGGGAGGTGCATGCAACACGTTGTATGGATAGAGAAGGAGGAGCAGAAGAGGTTCCACCTGTGCTAGGGGAGCTCTGGAGGGGCCTAACTGAGTTGCACTAGGAGGTGGTGGGGGAAGAAGGTGGCAGAAATAAGTTTGGGGGTTTTTCGACAGCCTAGGGTTCAAGCAGGGTTGGGCTTAGGCTCGCCTGAGCTGTGTGAGGAGGATAGTGGTGGGCATGGCCTTATGTAGATGGGGAGGAGGCCGAGTTTGGGTTTGGGGTCGATGTGGGATTAATCCCAATAGGAGGAGGAGCTCCTCTCCTCTCCACCACTTGGCTGGACACCTGGCAGGCATCAGGAGAAGGGGGTACATCTAGGTGGCAACATCTGGTGATGGGAGAATTTAGGGCCTTGGTGGGCTTAGGTTTGTGGTGGGCTTGAAGAAAAAAGAAGGGGAGGAATTGATGGGCCTCTACTAAGGCCCATTCCTACTTCTATTTGTTGGTGGTAGAAGGCCTTAATGATGGGGAGGGGTGGAGCCCGAGCCAATCCAAGAGGGGGAAGGAGTTCCTATTTTGAAAAAATTCCAAAAAAGTGAAAAATTGAGGGTTTGACCAAAGTCAATCATGGGGTGGCTCCCGCATGCTGGTCAAAGTCAAAGTAGGTTCAAGTCATTGGGAGTTGGGTCAAAGGTTGAGTATCATGTCATAATTGGTGAGCGCACACTTTTCAATGTACGATAAAGCTCGATTTGAGCACAAATTGACCATCTATCATCGAACTTGACCAGAACAAATTCTGTTGACTTTGCATTAACTATACGAATCTAATGCCATTGATCGAGGTCAAATCGGAGTTCGTTTGATAAATATCCAAAATTTGCGCGTCGTGGCGCACTAAAATGGTCAAAACGGTCATATTCGTCATCTGATCCCGGATTGCAACGCAATAAGTTCCAATACGCTCGTATCAACTATACAAAGGCTTTATTTGGCGTGGCGTTTTGAGAGCGGCGGACCGTCGATTTTTCAAACACCGCGCCAAATAAGTTTTGGAGATTACCACGGTGGCATCAGCCATAGTGGTTTTCAGCGGGGGGCTACTGTTTTTGAGTCGCGGAAATTTTTTGCGACTCAAAAACAGCAGCAGCGCTGCAGCCTTGGCTGGAGCACTGCTGCGCCCCTTTTTTAATATTATTTTTTATATTATATTTTAAATTATATTATAAATTATATTATTATTTATAAATGTTATAATAATTTATATTATAATTTATAAACGTTATAATAATTTATAAATGTTAAAATAATATAAGTTATATAAATTATTGTAAAAGAAATTTTTGATTGATTTTTAGAAAATTTTGCTTCATGTGATTGTGCCTTACATGTTGAAAAAGCACTGCAAAAACTGTTCTTCCAAACAGTTTCACAGATTCTGCCACCACTGTGCAAAACAACTAATTATTTCACCACTGTTTCTCTAGTCGCTGCGGCCGCGCCAAACAGAGCCAAGGTCATAGGAATTGACAGAACTCAGACCGGAGTTCTCTAGCTTAAAAATACAGAAGCTCGTATTCACAACGTTTTACGAGAAATCATCATATACACCATATGACCTCAAAATTCAACGGAACGAATTCCAACGCATTCATACTAACTATGCAATGTTATAATAACCTACAGAACTCAAATCGGAGTTCTCTGGCTCCAAATCTCCGTCTAAGATTACCTCCTACCTTGTTATGGGTTTTGGATAGAGGCTCAGATCACTTTTATTGGGCCCACTAAAGTTCTAATGATCTACTAAAAGTCGAGATGTTACAAGGTGTCACTATATATCCCATAGCCTTACGTACCACATGACGAACACAAATTTGGCGTCGTAGTCATACGACTTTTCAACTCTTCAAAAGCTCTCACACACGCTCAGGTCAAACAGAATTTTGATCCTTCCTAGTCAAGGTTGTGATAGGTATAACAATATTCAAAAAGTTCTCTAAGAAACGTCTATTGTAGCCGACAAGTACTAGGAAACTCCTGACTTCTTTCATAGCAGTCAAAATAGTTCACTCGCGTACCATAACTATCTTTGTCGAATCCACTGCAATGCTTTCTCCATTAACCACATAACTTTAGAATGTCACAGATGTTAGTCAAAACTCACATTTTGGTCATGTTTGGCTAAGCTGTGGCGATGAGAGAAGTAGTGGTGGGAAACAGTGGTGGAGAAATATGTTGTTTTGTAGTGGTGGAGAAATTCATGAAACTGTTTGAAAAATTATATTTGCAGTGCTGGTGAAACAATGATGTAGAATTTAACAGTAATTAAAATTAAACTATGATAATAATAATTAAGCAGTCCGCAAGAATTTATGAAGTCCAAGAATAAATAAATAATTTGTTCGACATTAATTTTATTTACTTATAAAAGTAATTATATTAACAATTTTGAATTATAAAAGTTAATTTTATTAAATGTTAATATTAATATTAATATGTTCGAACGAGCCGACAAAATTTTTGCGACCTCGCCCGGCTCGACGCTACAATTCCAACGGCACATTCTCACACAATTTCGAGGTTGTTCGGTCTTCCAAACGGACATCGGGACGCATGTATGCGCGCTCAACTCGCTCATGAGTTAGGACAGTTCATTTTCGACCGATTCACAAGCGACTCGAGTGACTCGCAATAAATCAGCTTTTTTAAATTTCACTTTTTATAATTAAATATCATTTTAATTTTTCATTTTATGTATATATATAATCGTTTAAAATTTTAAATATATATTCATTATAAATATAAAATGTTTTTTTAAAATACAACATTGCAGCCCCTCCCCTGCAGTGTTGCAGCTGCTTGCCGCGGTGGCACCAAATTTTCATTTGGCGGAGCGGCAGCAAAAATAGCTGCATGTAGCTGTGCTACTGCTCCGCCAAATAGAGCCTTAGAGAACTTAGCATATAGTCAGGGGCGGATCCAGGAATTTCATCAAGGGGGGGCCAGGAAAAAGTGGCAGAGAGATGACCGGAAAGGCCAATAAAACAAGGGTCGGTGGAGGGATCACGACGGTGGTGCGGTTGGGGGAGAAAATCACAGGAAAACGGATGGGTTCACACGGTTTCCCAAACGGGCTGGGCTCGATGGGACATGTAGCGGGAAGCTCGACAAGAAACGACAGTCATACCGTGGGCAGATGTCCCGGGGCTTGGAAAAGGTCGTTCTTCCTCGTACCGAGGCATTGGAGACGACAAATGTAGGGAACGTATTGTGACGTAACATGTCTCAGAATGATAATAAAAAAAAACAGCAGATTAACAAAACGAAAATGAATTAAATCTTAAAACCAAGGAGTGTAATTTATCTGTGTAGGACGGAGCCAGGAAGGAGTTGTAATGGGGGGAAGGTGTTGATGGAGATGGGAAGCAGTTCGAGAGGCGATGTAGTCTAGGGCACCGACGACGGAAATGGAAAGGACTAGAAATTACGAATCGAGTCGTCATCCTGTATTTCCACTATCTAGCGCCCACTCATTGTCTTCACATCGAGGAAGCTAGGACACGGCAAAACAATCAAACTACAGCGCTTGTAGGCTCGAAATGGCTTATCTTCGTCGCAGTGGAGGAAACCGGAAAGGGAAAGGAGTTAGGGAATGCACGTGCTTTGTTTTGGAGAAAGAAAGATGAAATCACAGGCTCTCCATTCCATTTCCGAAATTCATATCCGGGCACGTGCTAATGCACGTGCTTTGTTTTGGAGAAAGAAAGATGAAATCGCAGGCTCTCCATTCCATTTCCGAAATTCATACCCGGGCACGTGCTAGAGTATGCATGTACATGGCTGGAGATGATGCAAGTGTTGTTGTGTTCGTCTATTGGCGTAGGGTCGTTGCACGCTTGACAAATCAAAGAGGCGGAACAGATCAAAATGACACCGGCTTCGTACATGGGGGGGGGAGTCAGACATCGTCCTCCGCTCGTAAAAAGTAAATCTGAAGGTCTTCATCTTCTCAGAGTCATTTCTCCCTCATCTGGTCACCGTTTTTGACGTGTAAGTAGTCAAAATTCATTGGCTCGAGGAAAGCAATCCAAATCTACTAATAATTTTGAAAAATTCCTGGGGGGGGGGCGGACCCCCGTCGGCCCCCCCTTAGATCCGCCCCTGCATATAGTTGACTCCTCCTCTGGGTGTTCAAAATAATGCGTAAATGAACCGCGTGTTCTTCTGACTGAGAGTAAATCAGCATATCATTAATAAAAACGATCACAAATCAGTCCAAATACTCTCTAAAGGTTATGTTCATCAAATCTATGAATATCGATGACGCATTAATTAGCTCAAACGACATCACGTTGAACTCATAGTGACCCTAACGGGTTCTAAATGCCGTCTCAGGAATATAACTTTCTCTGATCCTCCGTTGGTAATAACCGGACTTCAAATCCATCATCGAGCACATAGTTGATCCAACTAGCTGATCAAATAAATCATCAATTCTTGAAATCCAATACTTGTTCTTTCTCTATCTGTTTATTCAGTTCTTGATAGTCTATATATAGACACAAGCTTCTGTCCTTCTTCATAAAGATGACCAGTTCTCTCCAAGTGGATTAACTCAGACGTATATAGTCTTGCTCTAGTAACTCATGTAACTGAACTTTCAACTCTGCCATCTTCTTTGGTGTTATTTGGTACAGAGAGCGTGAAACAAGTTTAACACCTAATACCAGCTCAATAGTAAATTTGATCTCTCGCTGAGATGGAGCTCCAGAGAGATGTTTTGGAAACACATCTGCATACTCTAATACAATAAGAACATCAATCAAACTGGGCTTGGGTGCTGCAGCTTCCAATAGTGTGAAGAATAACTCTACGCCTTTTCAAACCGTCGTGACCACTTGGAGAGCTAACATCAATATTTTGCTCAATCCTCACATACCAGCAAACTTAGTCTCACGTTCAGTGTTTTGTCTCAGTGTGATTTCCTTCGAATTGCAATCAATGCATGTACGCTGCTCCGAAAGCCAATTTATGCCAAAGATCACATCAAATTTTGATTCGTCAGCATTGACGCTTCCAATTCAAACTCGTGACTTCCTATCTGTACCTTAACACAACAAACTCTATCCACACGCATCAAGCACTCATTTGGCAGCAATACATCCAATCTATCCATCGATATGAAAGAAGACACTCTAATATGCAACTCGAAGTCCTCATACAGAAATGAGTGAGATGCTCTAGTGTCAAACTGTGTTCTCGCTGGATAGTTTAAAATTAGGACAAAGCCTAACACAAACAAGTTATACAAGCAGTCGTGCACAAGATATAAATACATAAAGCGATAAAAGTTATATACTAAATCATACTTGTCACAACATCGCTTTGTTTGATGGCTTTCTATTGGACAAGATTATACACTCAAGGTTGCGCTGGAGTGTACTGAAATGCAGACAATTCCACTACGTTCCTTTTTATGCATACGATGCACCCACCTTCTTCTCCATCTTTTGGTCACCAACATGAAAGTCTCGAGTAAAGTGCCCTACCCTGCCACAAGTATAGCAAATGAGTGAACCTTGCCCGGTAGTCGCTCCCAACACAAAAGAGGAAGTTGGTTCCAAAAACCTAGACTTCTTTATGAACCCGCGGTACCCAGACTTTACAAAGTTTGGCTCCTTGAACTCTGGCTTCTTCACAGATAGGTTCTTCATACTTTGGACCTGTGAAGACCCTTATTTTGGTTTCCACAGTGAAACCCATAATCGTGCGTAGTTTCAATAAAAATGTCGCATCAAGAATCAATATAAAGATCCACAGTAAAAAAAAAACATAACATTAAATTTTAATCCTTTATTTACACATTTACAGAAGGAGTTTATAAATAAAAGAAATATCAAATGTCACTCATTATAGAAAGCACAGTCATATTCTTCACAGGTAGCTTTATGTTTTTCTTGAGCTTTCTCGATCCCGATAAAGATCTTTAGCCATACCTTTGCAAGATCCTCAATGCGCTTTTGTCTCTCTTCTTCTGTTGGGGAGCCCTTTGCGGTGCACTCGGTGATGCTCCTGTTGCCTAAAAAATGGGTCCACAATGGGTTAGTCATAAAAATATTACGATATGAGCAAGGTATTTAGTGAGCTGTTATACATGCAGACAATGAGAGATATCAATATGCATATATAACAATAAGTAATATTTATCATTTGCTCTTAAAGTTCACAATCTTTCCTAATTCCCCTTGATATTTTTTTAATTACATAATGTAAGAAATATTAAAGTATGCAACTTAAATGGGCCCCACCCTTTTAGGGCAAAAATGTAGGCAAAACCCTTACTGGGAAATCCAATAGTAGAAAACCCCTACATTGTAGGATTCAATCTGATCCTTAACATTTCCCTATTCAGAGTTTTATTATCTTTTATCTTGTCTTATTTCTCTAAAAAAATAGGTGTTTTGAAATAGGAATTTCACTTAGAAAATTGTATCCCTTTTATTTTCCTACCCATATATATTTCATAGCGACATATCTTTGAGTTAAACTCATATGCACAGACAAGGTTTTCTTAAAGAAGTAAAATAAGAAATACTGAAACTACTTGAATAAAACATAACTCAAGAAATAAGAAACTCACCAACATTTTTCCCTTTCCCATATCCTTTTCTGCATTATTGCCATGTCTACCTTGTGACGCCATCCACTGGTTTCTCGGCTTTCGAAACAATTGAAATAGTACACACTTGAATTGAGTTGCGTCTATTTGATATTTGTAGCATTGATGTTAAAAGGATTAGACATTTTATTATGGGTGTAAAAGGTTTAAGAAATGCATAGGCAATTATCCGTCGGAAATAATTTAAGTAATACAAATAAATATTAGAAAGCGGACATAAAGCCCTAAATAACCAAAGAACTTATAGACAAATTCAGTTAAAAGGACGGTCAAATATACTTGTATATTTGTTGTCCACATGAATTCATTTCTTGAAAATAGTTCATTCATCCTGCCTTAACCCACAAATAGCCCAAAAAGTGTAACAAGTAAACTGACCATTCACAAAACAACCCTAATTATGGTTGTCCAGCACAAAATCAGCCCAATAAGTGGTTGTCCAGAAAATATACACTACAAAAAGCTCAAAATGGCTAGACAAAATAATAGCCGGAAAGAGCAATTGCTCCCCCCTAAACAACTTTTAAATGAAGTACAGCAGCCCACAAACATCAATAAAACAATCAGCAACAACCAACTATAAGAGTGAAAACAGTCGGCCAGAAAAGGGCACATTCCATATTGAAAGTTTTTTGTAGAAAATAATAGTTGGTCATAAACTAGGGCATAATAGTAGTCCCAAATCAGCAGGGCAGCAATAAAAAAAGAAAATAAAGGGAAGAAGAGCATCCTTACAGCGAGAGAGGGAGGAAGGGAGTGATGCATAAACGATCATTATTAGATACACAAATGTTCAGCGAAGTCCTTCCAGGAACTCCGAGTAAGTCACTGAAGTATCTACAAAACATAGGAGAGGTGAAGTAACAGCGGCAGGAACGCAAGACTAGTGGCCAGGAAACCCTAAAATAGCGGCAAAAAGAACAGCAACATGGCACATGAGGCAATAGTAGGTCTCAGGAAGCAGCATCAACCACCAAGAGAAAGAGGGAAAGAGAGGGAGAAGAGCTTACAAGAGAGGAAAGGAGAAGCAGCCGGGAGAAGCAGCAGCGGCACACGCAGAATCGGGAGCAACAAAGGAAATAGTAAGAAAGTGCGGAAACGAGAAGGGATCGAGGCCTTTTTATAAAAGGAATTAAGCGGCCAACGGTGGAAACCAGTCCAACCCTCTTAAGTACACCAAATGGAAGGAACCAAGTATCACATAGCAAGCCCAAAACAGCCACCTCCACAACAAAAAGCAAAGCCATATGTTAATATTTTTTCCAACTAAGCCAACTTAATCAACTAAGCAGCACAATCATCAAATAAGCCGCCGAAAACTAACACCGCTCACATAATCACGCAATTAGTACCCCAAATGTTATAAAACATAAAATCAAATAAAATAAAAACCACAAAGAAAAAAAAACTCGAAAAACTCATTACATAAATTTTGCACTCCCTTGAGCTCTCAATATCGGGGAAATAAAATATATTGTGCATTATTTGGATCTCCACAGGACCCTTTTTATATCTTGCTCGAGGGATCTTACTGTATTGACCAAGGTAAGAAAACCTTGCATCATCGGGCCTGACAGAAATAGCTGCAAATCATCACGCAGACCTTCGTAAAACTGATTGTTCTTGCTCATTAGCAAACATTTGCTCTCCTCATTAGCAAACATTGAACCTGCATATCTACCAAGTCTGGTAAACTCATGCAAATAGTCATCTACCAAACTCTCTCCTTGAGTCAACCTTTGAAATTGGTTATTCATTACAATGCGTTGTGCAGAGAGGAGATACCTCAGCAGAAACAATCTCGAGAACTCTTCTATCGAGACTTCTATCAGTTACCTACCTTCAAATTGATGCAACTCCATCTAATCCCACCAAAGCCTCGACTCTCCATCAAAAAAAAAGGTAGCTAAGGTCACTTTTTGCCCTTCCTCCGTCTCTGTAGTCGTCAATCTTCTCTTTATCCGAGGGAGCAAATCTTCAGCCTGAGTCGGGGATCCCGTTCCTGCAAACATAGGAGGGTTGAAGATCAAAAAGTTTTTTAGTTGTTCATTTGACACTTGTCTCTGTTGCTGTATAGGCCTGGGCGGACAGGCGGCTAGGACTGGCGGTTTGGTAGCCGGGCGGTCAGCCCGACTAATCTCTGTGTTGCTGTATAGACCTTGGCGGACAGGCGGCTAAGACTGGCGGTTTGGTAGCCGGGCGGTCTGCCGGCTAATCTCTGGGATCTCGGTGGTCGGCTGCGTGTTCTCTGGTGGTGACCGGGCGGTTAGTGCCTACTAACCGCACGGTTAGGCGGTCTCCTGGGCGGATTGGCGGTTAGCTTTGTAGATGATGTTTTTGTGTATTTAGTCCCACATTGGGTATTTGTATTCTCTCTCATCTCCTCCATTCTATATAAGGGAGGTTATACCTTTGTAATACTTACTTTTTTGGATAATAAAAATTGCATTCTCCACTTTCCGGTTTCTATATTTCTATTCGCACATGGTATCAGAGGACCCGATCTAGTCCTCCTGATTGCGTTTTCTTCTGTCCGTGCGACCTCTGCCTACTCGCCGCGGCCCGTCTTTTCAGCTCGCGCGAGCTCTCTTCTCCCATGGATTCTTCTATCCTCCTCTTCTGTTCGCGCGGTCTGTCTGCTAGCCGCCCGACTTCTCTCCCTCTATTTGGTTCTGCGGCTTGGTCGTGGCTTCTCTGGCCGCTGGTGTCTACCATCGTGACCGCTGCAGATCTTTTTCTTCCTATCCGCGCGATTTCTCTCTGTTCGCGCGAGTTCTTCCTTGTTTAGGCGGCCTCTCTGCCCTTCTTGCCACTAGTGTGCTGACACCGTGACCGTTGCAGCTTCTTCTCTCTGCCCGCCGCGGTTTGCTTTTTGTTCGCGCGGTCTTCTCGCTCTCTCTATCCGCGCGGCTTCTTCTTCTTCTTCCCGCTCGGTTTCCCTTGTTAACCGTGCGGCTTCTCTTCTTGTGCTTCGCAGCTTGGTCGTGGCATTGCTTGCCGCTGGTCTAATTGTGACCGCTGCGAACTCTTCCTTCCTTTGCTCGCCCGGTCTCTTCTCTTAACCGCGCGACCTCTCTTCCAGGATGACCAATTCTGATGGCTCCACCTCGTCTACTGTCGTTGTCCCACCGCCTCCTCCTCCTCCTCCTGCTTCCGGGAATCTTGGCACCGTCTCTAAGCTTCTGGGGCCCAATTATCCCGACTGGAGTGTCTCATTCACTTTTCTTCTCCGCTCTCAGCGCAAGCGTCATCATCTTACCGATGACCCTCCGCCTGCGGACTTTGCCCAGTTTACTGACTGGGATGCGAATGATGCGCTGGTTCGTACTTGGCTGGCGAACAGCCTGTCCGATGAATGCCTTCCTGTCATCCGTCACGATGAGACGGTAAAACAAGCTTGGAATCACTTGGCCGCTCTCTACTCCAAGGGGGGACAAACATCTCGCATCTATACTCTCTATGCGGATCTCTTTGCTCGCCAGTCCATGTCCCCTCCTGCAGCTTACCAACAAGTCCAAGCCCTTGGAGCTGAGATTCTACAAAATCGTCCTCTCTCGGCAGATGTGGCCACTCAGCTGAAGCACTTCCAGGAACTCCTAGTGGTCTGTTACCTTCTACAGCTTCCGGACTCATATGATATGATCCGGCAGCAAATTCTTGGAGAGGCTGAGTCTCCTACCCTGGATGCTACTGCTGCCCGCATTGCCGCTGTTACCTCTCTGCTCCAACGCCCCTTTCTTGCCGCTCCTCCGGCTCCGGATGCCTATGCCCACCAGGCTCATCGTGGTGGATTTAGTGGTCGTGGTAACCACTCTGGCGGGCGTGGCCCTTCTCGCTACCTCTGTACTCATTGTGGCCGCCCAGGACACTTGGTTGACCGCTGCTGGACAAAGCATCCGCATCTTCGTCCCGCTGGTGATACTCCTACTTCTTCCAAGCCATCTGCCTCCGTGGCCACGACTTCAGGTAGTGCTCACGTGGTTACCCAAGGTAAATGGCTAATCGACTCTGGCGCCACTAATCATATGACGGGCAATCCTCAGTGCTTTTCTCTCCTAGAAACACATGATCGGTTGCCCCCTGTTCTCGTTGCGGATGGTTCTCCCTCTCCGGTGCATGGAACGGGCATGGTTCAAGTTACTCCGTCCCTTCGCCTGGCGGATACTCTTTATGTGCCCAAGTTTCTGTGCAATTTATTGTCGGTTACTTCTCTTTGCAAGCAACTTCAGTGTTCGGTAACATTTACTCCTTCTTGTTCGTTTCAGGATCCGGACTCCAAGCGGACGATTGCTACTGGGACTGAGAGGGGCGGTCTCTACTTCCTTGATGATGTATCTGCTCTTACCGTCTTCTCTCCCGCTTCTACAGATCTTCTTCAGTGGCACCTTCGCCTGGGGCATCCTCCCTCGCGTCTCATCCACCAACTGTTTCCTCACCTACCTCAGCAGGACTCTCCTATCAACTGTGATGCCTGTCAACTGGGCAAGCATCACCGTTCCCCCTTTCCTCCTAAGAAAAGTCGTGGCTCTTCCAAGCCGTTCGACCTTATTCACTCTGATGTTTGGGGACCTTCCCCTACCCTCACCGTCGGGCGTGGAAGTTCCTATTTTGTAACCTTTATTGATGATTATTCTCGATGTACGTGGGTGTATCTATTAAAGGATCGCTCCGAACTTTTTTCTGTATGGACGTCATTTTATTATATGATTAAAAATCAATTTGATGCTTCTGTCAAAATTTTTCGCTCTGATAATGCTAAAGAGTATCTGAGTAGTGATTTCGCTTCTTTCTGTACGCAACATGGCATCATTCATCAAACTAGCTGCGTCTATACCTCCCAGCAAAATGGGGTGGCGGAACGTAAAAACCGTCACCTCCTCGATGTCGCTCGCACTCTCATGACGCAGATGCAGGTTCCTCGTAGCTATTGGGGCTACGCGGTCCTCATCTCCTGCTACCTCATCAATCGCATTCCCTCTACCGTCCTCAAAGGCAAAACCCCTTTTTCCATCCTCTATCCCTCCAAGGACCCCTTTCCCTTACCACTCCGTATTTTTGGGTGCACTGCCTTTGTTCATAGCCCTGCCGCAACTCGTGACAAATTGTCCCCTCGTGCTACGAAGTGTATCTTTTTGGGTTACTCCACAACTCAAAAAGGTTACTGCTGCTTTGACCCTGTTCATCGCAAGCAGTTCGTCTCGGCGGATGTGACATTCTTTGAGAATGCCGCCTACTTCTCTTCTGATCTCCCACAGGTCGATGGATCGAACCTCCCTCTTCCTCCTACCGACTCGACCTCTCCACCCATTCTCTCCACCACATCCACTCCTCTTGAGCTTCCTCCATCCCCACCTCCACCAGCCGCTCCTTCTCTTGATCATGATCCTTCTCCCTCGTCCCCTCGGCCGTCTCTCTCTTCTCCCGGGCCAGCTATCTCCGCCACGGATGCACCGGCGACTGAGGAACTCGAGGACCTGGAGCTGCCCATTGCCCTTCGCAAAGGGGTTCGGTCGTGCACCCAGCACTCGCTGGCAGCTGTTATTTCTTATGATCGGCTAACACCTTCTCGCAGGGACTTCGCCCTAGCCATCTCCGCGACTACCACACCTCGCACCTACCAGGAAGCCCTTGATATTCCTCACTGGAAGGCTGCCATGGATGACGAGATTGCTACTCTCTCTGACCGGGGCACTTGGACCCTTGTGCCTCCTCCTTTTGGCACGAATGTGGTTGGTTGTCGCTGGGTGTTTGTCGTCAAGTTCCGTCCTGATGGCAGTGTGGACCGTTACAAAGCCCGTCTTGTTGCAAAAGGGTTTACTCAGACCTATGATGTTGATTACTTTGACACGTTCTCGCCAGTTGCTCGCCTCAGCACCATTCGGGTCCTTTTATCGGTGGCGGTCAACAGGGATTGGCCTATTTCGCAGTTGGATGTCAAGAATGCCTTCCTCTATGGTGACCTTCACGAGGACGTCTACATGGAGCAACCTCCTGGGTATGTTGCTCAGGGGGAGACTCAAGTATGCCGGTTGAAGAAGGCCATCTATGGCCTAAAGCAAAGTCCCAGGGCGTGGTTCGATAAGTTCAGTAGCATCGTTGGGGCTATCGGTTTCACCAGGAGTTCGGCTGATCACTCCTTGTTCATTCGCAAGACATCTTCGGGTCTGGTTGTGCTAGCTGTTTACGTGGACGATATTCTTCTTACTGGCGACGATCAAGCTGGTGTAGCCTTGATGAAGGTCCATCTCTGCCAACACCTAGTCACGAAGGATATGGGTTCTCCAAAATACTTCTTGGGAATTGAAATCTCTCGGAAACCGTGTTCCTTGGTTCTCTCCCAACGGAAGTATGCTCTTGATTTGTTGAAAGAGGCAGGATTGACGGGTGCTAAACCTGCCCGGTGTCCCATGGCTCCTGGAGAAGACAAGACATGGACAGACGAATCACCACCTCTATTGGATACTACGAGGTATCAGCGTCTTGTTGGCAAACTCATCTACCTTACGGTGACCAGACCAGACATCTCCTATGCAGTGGGAAAGGTCAGCCAGTTTATGCAGTCGCCTAGGGAATGTCATCTTCAATCCGCTCTAAGGATATTGGAGTATGTGAAGTCCGCACCTGGGAAAGGTCTTCTCTTTCAGAAAAACGGTCACCTAAGAGTCGAAGCGTACTCCGACGCTAGCTATGCGGACGACAAAGGGGATCGCAAGTCGACTTCCGGATTTTGCACGTTTGTTGGAGGAAACTTGGTTAGCTGGAAGAGCAAGAAGCAGTCAGTAGTCTCCAGGTCTAGTGCGGAAGCAGAATATCGTAGCATGGCATCAACCACGTGTGAGTTAAAATGGTTGCGGGCTCTCATGCTGGATCTAGGAGAGGTCTACAACTATCCACTTCCCATGTTCTGCGACAACAAAGCTGCGATCTACATTTCTAAAAATCCGGTCTTCCATGAGCGAACAAAGCACATAGAGGTTGATTGTCACTTCATTCGAGAAGAAGTGTTGAAGAACCAGATTTGCACTCCGTTTGTTACCTCGGAGAAAGAGCTGGCAGATATATTCACAAAACCTGTGTCCGCCTCTTTCTTCCACATTTGCAGCAAGCTAGGCATGATTGACATCTATGCTCCAGCTTGAGGGGGAGTGTTGTTGTATAGGCCTGGGCGGACAGGCGGCTAGGACTGGCGGTTTGGTAGCCGGGCGGTCAGCCCGGCTAATCTCTGTGTTGCTGTATAGACCTTGGCGGACAGGCGGCTAAGACTGGCGGTTTGGTAGCCGGGCGGTCTGCCGGCTAATCTCTGGGATCTCGGTGGTCGGCTGCGTGTTCTCTGGTGGTGACCGGGCGGTTAGTGCCTACTAACCGCACGGTTAGGCGGTCTCCTGGGCGGATTGGCGGTTAGCTTTGTAGATGATATTTTTGTGTATTTAGTCCCACATTGGGTATTTGTATTCTCTCCCATCTCCTCCATTCTATATAAGGGAGGCTATACCTTTGTAATACTTACTTTTTTGGATAATAAAAATTGCATTCTCCACTTTCCGGTTTCTATATTTCTATTCGCACAGTCTCATAACTAACGGATCAACTACCATAACCGACTAGTATTCACAAAGTGTTGGGGTTAAGACTGCCCAGCACCACTCATAGTCACCTATAATCCTGAAACACACAATTAAGTGACTAGAAACATGGCAAACAAGCATAAGAACACTCATGTTCTGCAAACACATGTATTTTTCATTTCTAAGTGAACATTCAATAGTTATTTAGATGTTGTAACGACGACGCACACACGTGCTCAACACCCCTTAAAAGAATTCGACCACAAATTCGAAGGAGAAGAGATCGACACTAGAAGTTGATACTAAATTGTAACACCTGCCCATTGCGAAGAGTATACCAGTGGGTCTGGCCGGGACCCCACGTTATATTAATCGAACAAGCTAAAACCTTACAAAATGAGTAATCAACACAAACTAGACACCACAGAGTAAATCAAACGGAAGCATTTTACTACACCAAACTAGAATGTCCATGACACTATAAGAATGACAAATAACAATTATTTTTGGCCTTAAGGTCGTACATACTTTCAAAAGTATATAAACATCTACATGGTTTATATATATGGACACATAAGCCGAAAATATATGAAAGACATTAACAATAAAACTTGGCCTTCGAGGGCCAGCACAACAAGAGGCTTCAGCCCGCTATTTCCAACTTGACATGCCAACACCTGTATAAGTAGATTCCTCGAAGTCATGGCAAAATAAAACAACAGTCAACTTTTGTTGATCATAGTAGTATAACAACCCCACCCTATTCTTGAGACAGGTTATATTTCTTCCTTACAAGCAAGCAGAATAACAACAAACATCCACCATCAATCACAATCACCACAAACGATGGCATGCACAACCACATGTTTTGTGTTCTCAAGATACTCTTTCAGTATACTCCCCAAGTACCACCTCCATCCTTGGTCTTAGACTTAGACGGTTATTGAGCTTTTGCGGTCAAAGGCCACTTTGCCTTATTGACTTCCCCAAGCTCAAAGGGTGCACTGAGGAGCTACCTCTTCACTGACTAGCATGAGACGGGTTCAGGTCATCTTTGCTCATGCTCAAATCATCAGAATCGCGTTGTCTCGTTAATATGATAACCAACATTATCACACACAAAGTGGGCACACAAGACCACCAAAGCTAGTCACACCAGGCCCTTCAGCTTCTGACGCTACGCACATAGTCCCCAAGACTTAGGCTTCATGACCACAAACAATGCTCACTAGTTTCCAAGAAGGGATCTATCACTGATGATATCCACTATCGTCGAGCGATATCTGTAGTACAATCATTTCTGTTACAACTTCGAGTATTTCCTTGAGTTGACCTCCAATACTTCTTGTAGCATCCTACAACACCCAAAGTCTGAAATATCACCTGAATTTTAATGGAGTCTTTTCCTAGCTCACAAAATTAAGCATCACCAATCCGGACCAACTTGTTGCAGATGGGTTTCACTCATCATGCCTACGCCCGTACATCGATCCTGACTCTATGCAATTTCTACTAGGGATAAGCAATATAAACCCGTTTAAAGTCTCACCTTTTACTAATTAGTAGAGACACTTCCATGTAATTATGCAATAAAAATATGATTAGCATGTCCTATTATTAGTAAGAAAGATCATTACACTTTATGATTGCTTCGACGCCGTAATCAGAATTCGATTCAAATTAGAAGGACCGCCTCGCGTTCCTCTCCGCGGAACTGAACTCAGCTTACGATTCTAAGATCGAAGACTCCTCCAATGTATGAATTCAGCCCCCTTCTTCTTCCTCCCTTTTCTCTTTCCCTTTTTTTCTTGCCTTGGAGAGAGAGTGTGTGTAGGATGCTGGCTTAAGTCACACTGGGTTAAGTAACACTGGGTGAATCAAGGCTCTTAGATTCAAAATTAAATAGAAATGGACGACCAAGATTTAAATTAAGACTTCGGCCTCAGGAGCTATTGTCAGCGATATCTCAATATCGCTGGCGTTAGCTTAGGCGGTTGCGGTGGACCTTATCAATAGCCGCTTACTGACCGCCTCACCGCTTAACAACCTAGTGACATGTGACATGCTATCGTCGGCGATATCATACTATCATCGGCAATAGTGTATCATCTACATCATTTTGTCGACTACATCGTTTTTTCAACATCGCTTTGTCAACTACATCGACTTAATCGCTATTGTCAGCGATATCTCACTATCATCGGGCAATAGTGTCAACATCTAGAAACTTGTTGTATTTTAATGGTGAGAAAACTGGAGTGTTACATAGAGCCTTCATTTCAGGACATCTAACATTCAGCGCCCTGTGAGAGCTTCTTCGAAGATACTTTGAAGTTCTCCCTCAGCATTTTAAGTTTCCCTTGAATATCTCGATCCTTTGGTCTTAAAGATCTCACTCCCCTTCAAAAATTTCCTTGGAAGGTGACTTGAAGATCTCTTTCGACCTTCGAAGATTTCCTCTCCCTTCGAAGCTTTCCTTTGAAGCCAACTTCAAGTACCTATTCCGTATTTCGTTAAATTTAATTGTGAAAAGTGAGGGGTGTCACCCTCAAGAATATAGTAACTTGTAATAATCGAAGAATTAGTGAAATTTGGTCATCACTGAACCGGCCATGTGATTTTTCACTCTTTCCGAGTTTTCCACATTAAAAAGGTCTCATTTAGATGTTAGTATTCTAATGTGATTGTTTGTGCGTTCGGCCTGCTCTTGAGTTAAGGCGGTTCATTTTGACATGTCTTCAAGTGCGTTGAGTAACTCGCAACAGTTTGACGCCGTTTGTGGAAAAGTATTCCCAAACTTTGTAAAGATTCTCTGAAGATAGTACCAGCATTGCGTCAGTACTCTTAACTAACAACGATGGAGAAGACAAATGCACACACACCGACTATGAGAGCTTGTCTGGATAATAAGCCAATCAAGCCTCCAATAATATTCCTGTCAACAACATGCCACTTCTTGAAGAGGTCATTCCCGTGCTGCCCATGTCCCTAGAAGAACGCATCCCCAAATAGAGAAATACCAAGATTAGGTGCTCGACATACTACGGTATTTAGGGGCCCCTTGCGCCCCTACTCAGCTTCTGCACTAAGCACCAAACTTTCGTTTTCTTTGGATTACAACATGTTTGGAAGGATCGTGAGAACTAAAGTCTCCACTAAAGATGAATTGCCAAACACTGCAAAACTAGACGGTAGAATTGCTATTGAAGAATCATGTCAACGACAAAGCATAAAGAGAAAAAAAGAGCTAAGACCGCAACCGACACCTAAAAGAAGTGGAGAGTAATTAAAAGTAAGGTTTTACCGTTTGATCAGGTCAACTAAATGTCTGATCATGAAATATTAAATTTTCAAAGTGCTATAAGCATCAAAATAAGCACTCTCCAATTTTCATAATTTTTGAACTAGATTGAAATTTATGTTAATTAAATAAACCATTAGAAGGCCAAAAGTCAAACGCTAGACAATTCTGAACACCAAACTCCATCAGGTTTCTAATAATTAGTGTTCATGATTCATTGGGCCATGTGGAGGTTTAACGTGTCAAAGACAATATGTTTGAAATAGCAGTGCAATCCATATCCAACGAGATGGCTTACAAGTGAAAATAACAGGTTAAGATTGACTCTGGTGTCATTAGTACATGAAAAGTAAACATCTTAGTTCAATATACACAATATGTCATTATTGGTCTACATGAATTAACCCTAATTTATCATGCTTACTCAGCCCTAGGTTGCCCAATCGGGTCAATCTCGGGTCAATGCATGTCAAGGTGACCCATAGAGCGCATAATGGCTCAAGTGACCGGGTTCAAAAATTGAGATGTTGTATTGTCTATCTTTTGAGGATCAATATCCCTGACCTAAAAGGATTTGAAAGTGAAATGTCGAACTGGAGGAGACGACGCAGATCAGGAAAATCGATCAAGAACTCAGGCAGCTACTCAAGGGAGACGACGCAGATCCAGACGGAAATAGGCCAACAGGGCCTTTACGGTGGTTGTGTCGGACGGGATCGAGTCGTGCGCCGAAGGAAGAGAGAGCGAGTCGTGCGAAAGTAGGATGAGATCAATGGGAAAATAACGGGATCGAATAATAGGACCGATAGGAAGGAGCGGTGGAGATGTTGCGTGCAGCTAGGGTTTTCTGTAGCTTTGATACTTTGATAGAAAAGAATCAATCACTATTCACAAGAATAAAGGTAATATATATACATTTACATTATAGGGTATTCACAACACCCAAGGTGAGCATAAGATAACTCAACCACACATAAAATACACTATATCTAACAGAGGTGAAGATTTGACTTGACAAGGTTCAGAAGTTGCTCATACTTACTAGATAGTTCAATAAGTTCAATTAAACTTAGTTAGTGCTAAAACTCTACCTGAGAGACTATATGAAAATATTTCAAATAACTATAACTCACCAAATCACATTAGTCACTAAAAACCAACTAGAGAAATGCGAAGTGTGTGCTCAGACTAAGATCACTAGAAAATCTTTTAGTGCGGTTACTAAGAGCATAACACCTCTAGAGCTAATATATTCTGACATCTGTGACTTTAAAAGTTGTCACTAGAGAGGGTAGGAAGTATATGATCACTTCTATAGATGACTACTCTAGGTTCTATCACATTTATCTTCTTAAAACTAAAGATGAAGCGTTTAAAAAATTCGATCTTTTCAAAACCATAGTAGAAAACTAACTTGACATGAAAATCAAAAGTTTTAGAAGTGATAGAGGAGGAAAATACATGTCTAGTGAGTTCAGGTGTTTCCTTATCTCTCAGAGAATCATAGCTGAAACTACTGCTCCCAACTCACCATAATCAAATGGTATAGTTGAGCGAAATAATAGAACGTTAACAAAAATATTAAACTTCATGCTAATAATTACTGGCATGCCAACTGCTTATTAGGGAAAAACAGTCTTAACTGCTAATCACATTCTAAATAAAGTCTCTTATGCTAACTTAGTGATTATACCATACGATCTTTGCTTTAAGAGACCCCCGATATTTAATAGACTTAATACCTGGGACTGTAGAGCCTATGTTAGGACTTCCTACCCAAGAAGATCTAAGGTTAGACCTAGGACCAACACATGTGTCTACCTAGGTTGTGCTGAGGATAGTGCTGTAAATAGATTCTTAGACATTTCCAATAATATAATTATAGAATCTAAGGATGCGGTTTTCTTTGAAGATAAATTCCTTAAAGATAAGAACATGTCACTCCCAACTATGCAAACAACTATTACTGAGGAAAATCTTGAATCAGCACTGAATACCTCCGATTCAATTCCAGTAGACAATAGTTGCCTAGAGTCTAAGAGGACTTTTGAGAGAGAAAGAACTCTCAGAACCTTTGGTAGTGATTTTATTACTTATCACGTTGAAATTGATCCATCCACTTATAAAAAAGCGATGAGATCAAGGAATTCACTACTCTGGAAAGAAGTCATTGATGAAGAGATGAAATGTCTACTTCAGAATAACACCTAAATGTTGGTTGAAAAGCCAAAATGGCTAAAACTATAAGGTATAAGTGGGTTTTGAAAAAGAAATTAAATTCTGATGGTAGCATGGCTAAGTCTAAAGCACAACTGATGGCTAAAGATTTTACACAAGTTAGCGGAGTGGATTATTTTGATATATACTCACCCATGTGTCACCTAACAACCATTAAGATCCTCTTTGTCATTGCATCTATTGAGAAATTTTTTGTTCATCAAATGGATGTTAAGATTGCGTTCTTGAACGGAGATCTTACCAAAGAGATCTACATGAACCAACCTAAAGGTTTCATAATAAAAGGTCATGAAAATAAGGTCTGTAAGTTAATTAAGTCATTATTCAGACTAAAATAAACACCAAAATTATGACATGAGAAATTTGACTATAGTGTAAAGGACATAGGATTCATGTCGAGACTCTCTAATAAATGTCTTTACATCGTCATAGATCAGATAAAGTTACTATAATATTTTAGTATGTAGATGATATGCTAATTCTAGGATCTGATCAATCTGAAGTGGATGACGTAAAGTAAGGTCTAATAAAAGAATATAACATTAAAGATCTAGGTGTAGCTGAAACTATACTAGGCATGCAAGTGAGCTTTGGAAAAAATAATATTTCCCTAATTCAAAGCCATTGCATAAGATCTATATTAGATACGTAGGGATGTAGTGAAAGTAAATAGTAGAGACACCATATAACTTCAATAACCACTTAAAGCTCGACAGTTAGACTATGCTAAACTGATTGGTAGCCTCATGTATGCTATGCTCTACACTAGACCTAACATAGCCTTTACGGTAATCATTTTAAGCAGATTCACTAGTAATCCTAGATAAGATCATTGGAATACACTCGATAGGCTAATGAGATACTTAAAACACACATAAAAGTATGATTTATGTTACAATTGTCATCCTCTAGTTCTTGAAAGACATTCTGATGCATCATGGTGCTCAGAAATAAATGACAACAACTCCACTAGAGATTTTATATTCACTCTAGGAGGATCAGAAGTAGTCTGGAAGTTCAAGAGGTAATCATGCATTGTACTCTCTTCTATGGAATATGAACTCTATGCTCTAACTTTAGTAGGAGAAGAAGCAGAGTGGATAAGAGATTTGATGATGGACATTCCACTGATGAGCATGAACCTGAGTTTTATTGCAGTTTATTGCGATAATCAGGCTACTAAAATGATTGATACAAACATTTTGTTCAATAGAAAAAGAAGGCAACTAAAGATGAAACAAGCCTGGTTGACCTTCCTCATAAGTTAATTGTTTATGACCCTAATTGATGTGAGGTCAAAAGATAATATTGCACACGTTTTGACAAAATGCCTAAATATAGCTCTCACAATCAAAACATTGGGGGAGATGAGATTAAAATTCATCGAAATATGAAATTTTCTCCTATGTTTATGTTTTAATAGTAAGAACCTATAGTCACAATATTCAAGCTTCTAATAACAGACTGAAAATCCTAAATAATTTATTCATGAAAACCCAAGATAGTTAGATGTTAATCATTCCACATTTGATGACTTAACATCTTTCTCTTTGTAAGTTGATTTGAGAATTATTCAACTGAGAATAGAAAGTTGTTGTAAAGGTTAATCTAACATTAATAATCATAACATATTATTCCACATTTGATAATGTTACATCTGATGGTGTGCTATTTCATTCCACATTTGATGATAAAGTACATAATGTGATCTTTAATGAGTAAGATAATAATGTTTGATTTATTAAAATCAAAACTTGACTGGTCCTAGTTAGACCTGATAGAGATATTGACAGTATTACTTCACTACTGCTACAAGTACTAAACTCATTTAGGTAGAGCTAGTTTATTTTAAACGTCACTGCATATGCTTATGAATTCATAGAGTCTAAACTCATGAAATTTCTTGCAGGCGCTGGTGAAGATTGAGGAGAAAAAATAGATTTTGACTTGGATGATGATGATCTATTCTCTGAGTAGAATTATTACATGTTTGATCCATTTTATTATGTTTCCAGACTTTTACTACTGAGACGCACTTTATGTTTGGATGTTTGTTTTTTTATGTTTATGTAAAACTCTATTATGTTCAATTATGTTTTTTTCTGGATAATGCCCAGAGTCTGAAAATTAGTACTCTCTACTTTCCTGCACTTCAAAACGTAAATGTTATATACTACAAATATAGGAGAGATTGTTAATGTATATTTGGGTACATAATGGCTTCAGAGGATTAACGGGTTTGGTTCAGATACCAGAATATTCGATACCCATATTAAACCTACGGTTTGCCTATAAAACTCAAGCTGGGGGCAACGGGGAGATAGTTCCACTTTACTACCAGACGGGATGCTTCAAGCGACATAACAAAGATTACCATAACAATGTCGGCCATTGAGACACTGATGACATCGACAAAGACAGCTCTGGCAAAACCCGCAACGATAGTAGTTGCACCCATTACAACGACATTGTGGTTCAATGTGTTATAAATGGGCAACCACACCCATGTTTGTATCTCGAATACATGTAATATTACGATTCAAGGGTTGAAATGAGTTGTGAATTGTGAGATGGTCAAACTCCCACAAAAGTTGAAGATAGAGGCCCGTAAGGGAGAGCATCACATGACCCCCTCCTCCACCACCATAATATGACAACATACACAACCAATGGCTTGTGTTTTAAATATTGTGTTGGGCGACGTCTCCGCTGATGTGGTGATAAATACACGTTTAGTATATACACTTCAATTTTATCATGTTATTAGTTAATAATAAATTTAGAAGAACGTTATATGCATGTCAATGTTGGTCATGTGCACGGTCAAAAACCTGTAAAAACACTTTAAGGCCCAGTTTGACACGGTGGCGGCGGTCGTAAACTCATGGGTTAAACTGTCATTCGTTAAGGATCATCTAACAAACATCATCCGTTGGAACATAAAAGTGGATGAAGTTCCTTAAGTGGGCGCTAATGAATGACAATTTAACCCTCATGCTCATGACCGCCACCACCGGGCCAAACAGAGCTTAAATCTCTATTTTTTCGGATCATATGACATTTTATGTGTAGTCACCCTAATCCGGCCCCCAACGCCCACACCACAAAACATTAGATTTTCTTTCTCACTAGACCTTGGTTCTTGCTAGTTTTTCCCGATCAAACGCTAAAACCTCCTCAATAATGACCTCCTCCCTTTGCTTCTCAAGCCGGCGACGACCTCCCTTTGATTTGCATGACAAGATTCGAGTCCCAACGACACCACTGTTTCTCACGCTGACGACCACCGCTATTGCTCATGCCGACCCCTTTGTTTCTCTCGCCGACGACCTTTTTCTCCTCCAGAACGTCAAAGACAAAGAATCATGTCTCCTCCAGGGGGCCGAAATTGTTCAGATTGAGAGTAGGTTGGCTCAATAGCTTAGGTTTACAGTAGTTTCTATTTGCATGGTCAGAGTTCCAACTCTATTTTTGTACAATTACAAACAAAACCAAAACTCATTTTCATTTTTTTGCAGTTCAACATGGAATCACGACTATTGCGGGTCACCCGGTTTTCTTTAGGTACAGAGAATTGGACCGCCTTAGCTCAGAGTCGGACCAAACGCGCAAACAATCAATGGAAATCCAACAGCAAAGATAAGAGGCTTTTTTGTCGTGGAAAATCCGGTAAGGATGAAAAACCACATGACCAGGTTGGTGTTGGGCCAAAATCCAATATTTAGCTTTGAGTTTACAAATATTGGGAGTCTCCTCGGATGGTGACAGTCCACCTCTCAGCTATAATCTAGGAATACAAAATGAGCAGAAAATAAACAAAGTCCACGAAGCTTGGGTGAGGGCATCCCCATGTAGAAAAATTCTAAGTCCTTGAAGCCTTGGAGTGTCTTCACGCGTGCATCCGCGGAAGCGCTTTCTAGTACCTTCTCCCGAGCTCACAAAAGAGTCCAAGTGAGCATCGGGCATTGTGCACGTTATAGAGGGAGTGGAGCAAGTTCCAAGTGAAGGCACGATCAAACTCCCACATTCTTGCCAGAAAATCTCATAGCCCTCTCTAGTCTCTGGAGTTGCTTGTCTTCAAATGAAGACATGAGGATATTTTTATAGTTTCTTGGAGGAATGTGTTAGTGATTGCACCGGGATGGATCCTGAGTTTACGAATGTCGTTGCTTCGTTCCGGTCACCTGGATTGTCAATTTTCATGAAAAGACGGACGTGCCCCCCAGGTAGTCTGGGCAGCCAGGGCAAGGTGCCCGATGACGGCGGCGGATGACAGCGACTGAAGGCGGTGGAGGCGGCCGCTGGGGTGGTCATGCTAGCAGGCTGCTCGTGCTTGCATGCGTGCTTGGCTTCGCTCCCCTTTCAGGGTGTTTTTGGGTCTTTGAGGCGAGCACGGCTGGTGTGCGCAGCTTGCTCAACCGGATTGGCTCGCCTCCATGTACCTGGTCGAAATCTTTCCGTTGGACTTAGAAAATTCAGGGGAAACCCCATCAAATGCCCCCAAAATTTTATGGGTCATGATTCGTGAAGCGACGAGTCTGAAAATTTTACTTGTGCTTACGATGAATTGGAGCCGCATAATCATGGGCATGTGTCATGAACAGTTATCTACAGGTAATCTAAAACCATGGGAATCTTTTTATTTTGAAACAAGTATTTTTCTATGATTGGGAGAATATCTCATGCCCCTTCTGTGAGATATCTAATTGAGATATGATTGGATCTGTTGCCTCTTTAGGGAGAGCAGAATTTGACAGGATACATTCCAACCTTAAAAGACCTTCCATTGTTAGCCTATTACATGCCTAATAAATTAAAGTGTCACGTTATGCATTTATTCACGTTCTAGCGGTGCTTCTAATGCTTTAGTTTGTGGAGTTTTTTGTTGTCATGCCTCCCTCCAAGAAGGTTAGTGTTTTATTTTTGCTGAGGTTTTTTAGGTGAAAGAGTAAGGAAGATGGGCACGTCGAGGTAGTCCGGCGGCGATGAGAGTGCCAGATTTTGGGTGATGGGCACTTGGCCGGGCGGTGCATGCCCGGCCGGGCGTGCATGGGTCCCACGCTTGGCCAAAAGGCATGCATAGGGCACACACTAGGCCGGGTGGGGAGTGCTCGGCAGGGTGGCTCGCGCCAGGCCGGGAGGGGGCATGTTCGGCTAGGCGGCGCACGCTCGGTCGGGCGGCGCGCGCTTGGCCAGACATTGCGGGCTCGACCGGGCATGTGCGATATGCATGTTTGGCCAAACGTGCATTGCAGGTGTTTGTCTGAGTGTGTGCGTGCACGGTGTGTGCTCGGTTGGTCAGGCACGTGTGGCCTTGTCTCTCTTTTTATGTCGTCCTCACACTTACTACCATTTTCTTGTTTCAGACATCAGGGCGCGCTTCTCCGTCGAGGTCGTTGCGCCTCGCCTCGACTTTGTGAGTGGACCGGGTGAGCTCGTGGTGAAGGCATTTTGGAATTATGGTGGACGTGAAGATCAAGAGACTTTTCTGCTTTTTTGAGAGCATAATTCTCGTATGACTTCCCGGCTCTTCCGTGAGTGGTGTGAGGTTTGCCACTTCAATGATGATCAGATCGAGGTACGAAGCAACAAGATGTGGCTTGCATTCGATGAGAAGACCGATTACCGTCATGGGGGTACGTTGTTCGGATTTGCTAGAAATCCTTAGAAGCTGCCTAGGATCTTGCAGGATCTTCTAAGGCGTTGTTGCCACCTTGAAGGCTTGGAGTATGACTTTACCTAGTGTTGGGCTTTGAGGAACCTCACGTGTTGGCAGTCGTTCTCCATTAGATCAGCGCGTTCTTTGCTGAGAAGATATTGATTCTTGCTACCCTCTCGACTAATGTGGAGCGAAATGGTGTCGTTCCGTTAGAGTGCGGCAAGAAGAGAAAGTTGGTGTTCTTGCTGAAGTAGGGGGAAGACGGGCTGTCTGCTGCTGCCCCTGAAGTCATTGTGGAAGTTGTCAATGACTGTCTGGACGAGACGGCCGACAATCATCCGCTTGTCATTCACGAGACCAAGAAGTCCCTAGAGCTGCCTACAATTGAGCCGGTTCTTCAAGAGGATCTCAAGCGGCCGTCGACGGCGGCGAAGGATAAGAGGCGGAAGTCCTCTTCTTATCGAGCCATCCTTCTGAATGCACATCGATTGCCTCAATTGCTTTATTCTTTGGTTCATTCCTACTTGTTGTATTGACTTGTCCTCTACCTTTGCAGCTAAACGCATTGCACAAGACCGTGCTTACGTATGATAATAACTACACGACCACAAAAGACGAGTTCTTCTCCCTGCAGATGAATTTGGTTGTGTCGGAGGATTCTTTGTCGGCTGCTAGAAAGAGGAAGGCGAATGCACTTTCCTTGCTGGATAAGTCGGAGTCTAAGTTGACTTCTTCCAAAGCCGAGATTGAGGAGCTTCAAGGGAAACTAGATGTAGCTGACATGATCCTTGCCGAGTTGCTCAATTTTTCTGAGGAAGCTGGGGCGGAGATGGCCTGACTAGAATCAGAGGTGGAGCGATTGAAGAAAGATAATGCATAGTTGGTTGCAGGGCAGAAGGACGTTGAGGCTGTGGAAGTGTCTGCGGTGGCTGAGTATAAAGAGTCGTATGACTTTACGGTGGAGCGGTCCCGTATCGCGAATGAGGTTTGTTCTGAGATGATGGCCACTGAGATTGATCCACTTTTGGAGGACGAGCGCGATGCCGCATTCCGCTTGGCCTTTGGCAAGGAGTTCTGGCTAGCTCAAAGGATGCCAGGGCATTTTGTTCTGGGTGCGAAGGATGCTTCAGATGATGGATCCGACGTGGGTGTTGGGGGGTGACTCACTCCACGCCATCCCCCCTATCTGTTTGTTTTGCTTTTGTTATCGCGGGTGTGGTTTAACACTGCGATATGTTTTTTTATGTTTTCGATGTTGTAGCTAGCGGGGCATCGTTTGTTCGAGTTATTTTATTTTGCAGTATTTTGGAAGCATTTTGCGATATGTGTATGTGCACGATGCTTATTTCTAGCCCTCGTAGTCTTAGTGTTCTGTTCGGCTGTCAGCGTTTGAGTAGGATGACGAACGTTATCTTTCTTGCGATTCGGAAGGACTCGAGGTCCGCTTCGGGCAGAGGCAGAGAAGAACCTTATCTGTTCACAACTCAGGAAACCCGGGGGTCTATCTAGGTGGAGGTGGCAAAGAAACTTTGTTAATTCGCACCTCAGGAGGATCATGGTTCGTCCAGGTGGAGGTGGTTAAGAACCTTTGTTCGTTCATGCCTCAGGAGGATTAGAGTTCATCAAGGTGGAGGTGGCAAAAAACCTTTGTTCATTCATGCCTTAAGAGGACCAGGGTCCGTCCAGGTGAGGGTGGTAAAGTACCCTTATTCGTTTGCTCCTCGGAAGGACCGGGGTCCGTCCAGGTGGAGGCGGTGAAGAACCTTTGTTTGTTCGTGCCTCAAGAGGATCAGGGTAAATCTAGGTAGAGTTGCAGATGCACCTTTATCTAGTTCGCCTTGTTAGTATGAGGTTACGAGGCCCGAGTTCTTAAATAGTTGGCACAACTTGTAACCAAAATCCATTACTTAAAGTTGAAGGGGAGTATAAGGGGGTGCATAGGTCCGGTCGTGCGACTTGTTATCCAATAGTTGCGGAAAAGTAAATTGTGGGTGGCATAGGAGTTTCTTTGGCGGGCTTCTAGCATCATATCCCGACGACGTCTTCGGGAGCTGCGTCCTATGAGAGGATCTCTATTGTGACGCTCGGTGCGAGTGCATCCACCCAGAGCGCTCTTAGTAGTAGTCCTCAGAGGATGGAGATGCACATTGAGGCATCTTGTGTAATGATGAACTAGATGTCGTATGCGGCTTGCGCCGGAGGGGATCCTAGAGTTATTAGTAGGATGATGTTTCCCGGGATGGGGATCATTGGGTGCCCGATGACGTGTGAACCTTCTTTGCTCAGCTGGACGTCCCTTTCAGAGATTCTCATTTGGAGTAGAGTTTTTAGGAATAATATGCTGGCAGACACGTTGTCATCGATCAATATTCCGCTCACCTCGATCGGAGGGCTTCCGATGAGTGCCCGCATGTACTACGAGACAAAGACTTGTGTACGCCTGGATGGGTCGTCCCGGTCGTCTCATGTTGCGCTCCGGGGGGGGGGGGTGCCGCTCGACTTTCTCCTTTAGGTGCATGCATTCCTCTATGTCATGTCCGTGACACCGGTGATAGTGGCAGTATTGGGATTGGTTTCCCTTATTGGGGGGGGGGGTGCATTGGTCCTCCTAAGTAGAGGGTGGTTCCTGATGGCATGCAAGACTTTCGCGTGAGGAGCACTGAGCGGGGTGAAGTGTTGCTGCCCCGACCCGCGAGGTTCTACCGCGGTGCCTGTTGTCTTCTCCATGCGTCGGATTCAAACTTCTCTCCTTATTCCTTTTTCGGTTACCTCGTTCTTGCTGGAGGGGTGCTCTGTCGGGAGTGGCGCTTCCCACGACCGATGCTACCCGAGCCCATGCTTGGGACGTAGTGCAGACCACTCCACTGAGCGAGCGGTGGCTGGAAGGGAACGGAGCATGTCCTGCATCCACAGGATATTCCCCCGAGGGCTTAGAAGCCCTTAAGTCCCTTAGTAGGGTGAGTGCTTTAGTTTGACGCTCCTCCATCTAGCGTCTCCGCTCCTCCACCAAAGATGCTAGTATGGTGATTATCTCCTCAAGGCACGACACGTTGCTAGCAGGTGAGATGTCATAGGCTTGCTTGTCAGATTCTTTGCAAGTAGCTTGATTTGCAACGTGTGTTTTTCCTTTCGTCATTATAGTTGGTCGGTGGTACTTGTGCGGGGAAAGCGTTGTCATTCGAGATTCCTTAGAGTTTTTGGGAACACTTTCCCACAGACAACACCAAATTGTTGCGGGTCACTTGGTTTTTCTTTAGTTCAGAGAATCAGATCGCCTTAGCCTGGAATCAAATCGGGCGCGCAAGTAGTCAATGAAAATCAAGCAACAAAGATAAGAGGCTTTTTACGGAGGAAAACACAGAAAAGGTGAAAAATCATGTGACCGGATCGGTGTCGGGTCAAAATCGACTATTTATCTTTGAGTTTACAGGTATTGAGAGTCTTCTCGGAGGGTGACATGCCACCTCTCCAAGCTTTGAATACAAAAAGAGTGAAAAATAAACTAAGTTTACGGAGCTTGGGTGAGAGCGTCCACACGGAGAAAAATGCTAAATCCTTGAAGCCTTGGAGTGTGTACACACGTGCATCTGCGAGAGAGCTTTCCAGTGCCTTCTCCCGAGCTCACGAAAACGTCAAAGCGAGCGCCAGACGTTGTGCATGCTAGAGAGGGAGCAGAGCGAGTTCCAAATGGAGAAATGATCAAAGTCTCGCGTTCTCGTCGGAAAATCTCAGAGCTCTCTCTAGCATCTAAAGTTGCTTGTCTTGAAATGAAGGCATGGGAGCCTTTCAATAATTTTATGGAGGGACGTGCTGGTAATTCCACCGGGCTGGATCCTGAGTTGGCAAATGACGTAGCTTCGCTTCGGTCACCTGGATCGCCAATTTTCATGAAAAGACGAACATGCCCCCTTGGCAGCCCGGGCAAGGTTCTTGGCGACGGCTGCGACTGGAGGCGGCGACGACGGTCGCCGGGGCCCACACGCATAGGCCGCACACACCTGTGTGCGCGCGCAGACATTGTGCGCGCGGGCCGGCCGCACGCGCTAGCATGCTAGGGCAGCGCGCGCGAGGGCAGCCTGCCCGTGCGCGGGGTGCACTGTCCGTGCACGCGCCTCTTGGGTGGGCGCATGCCCGCTGTTCACACGTGCCTGAGCGCTTGGCTTCGCTCCCATTTCAGGATGTTTTTGGGCCTTTGAGGCGAGCACGGCTTGGTGTGTGTGGCTTGGTCGCCCGGGTTGGTTTGCCTCCGTGTCCCTGGTCAAAATCTTCCCGATTAGACTTAGAATTCAGGGAAAACTTCATAAATGGCGTTTGTTTTTATAATTTTTGTTGTACTTATTATTGTAATCTGAGGAACTATTGAAGCATGAGAAGAATTTAAAGATCAATGATGTTAAGATTTCACATTGTTCATTCAAAATTTAAGCAGCACCCATTCAAATTTTGATTGCATATAATATTTTCTTGTGCCCATACAAATTTAAGCAGGTGTATACATTGCTCTAATTTTAGGGCAATGCTATAAGCAATCCTATAATATCTAAATATAGTTCATTTATATTTGTAGTTCAATAAAATTCAATAAATTTAAATTTCTTTAGAATTGTGAATAACAATTTTAAGTATTTTTAGGAGCACAAATAATTATTATTTTACTTCTAATAAGTAATAACATTGTCATTTACTATATTTATCATAGAGATAGTTGTACTTTGTAAATATAAGGTAAGAAAAAGAGAAAAAATAAAAATAAAAAAAAGAGAAAAAAGAGAAAAAAGAGAGAAAAAAAGAATGTGGTTGTTATGGGCACATCTATTTTGATTAGGGGCAAATCAAATTTTAAAGTTAAAAATATTAAGTAAGTTATTGTTTTATAGCGTAAAATAGATATGGGCAAACCAAATCCTTTTGCCCGCTCTATCCCGTACCTAGGGGCGGATGCAGAATTCGAAGTAAGGGGAGACCTAAAAAAATTGTGAATCAAAATATAATAAGCAAAAAAATTTCTAATTTGAAATTTTAGCATTAACAATAAAAGAAAAATTACAATATGTATGTTCGCTTATTTTATTTGTGCACGCCGTTTTTCAACTCATAGAATTCATCAATAATCACATCTTTCTTGATCTTCTCTGCTATTTCTCGTTCTATGTAGAGAGTCATACAATTTGTCAGAAGTTCATCATCTTTTTTGTTGCGCAGTCTTATTTTAATAAGCTTCATAGCAAAAAATGATCGTTCTGTAGTCGCTGTTGAGACCAGAAATGTCAAAATTAACCGAATTAGCTTGTCAAAATTAGCCAAATTAGCTTGTCAACCGGCGGCCACTGTCAGGGAAGAGCTCTTCCTAAGAGGCTCTCAGCGAGCCCTAGCGAAAAGGGGAGAGGGAGACGACTCAGACGAGAGAAGCGAGAGAGACGATATCTTTCTGTCTAAGAGAGAGAAATTGGATATGAAAATAAGTTCACATGAGTTATTAACTGTATATACATATATATATATTTATATTATATACATAACTTATATTTTATAATTTATAAATTTCATCATTTATATTATATACATAACTTATATTTTATAATTAATAAAAGCTAAACCTACATAAACTTAAGTACCGAGACAGCGAGGTGGCAATAACAATTTGATTTGCCCGCACAATTAGTTTGCACATATAATTTCTTAATTTACCCGCATAATTGATTTGCCCTTATTCAAAATCGATTTGCCCCTATTCAAAATCAATTTGACCATAACAATCACCAAAAAGAAAAACAAGAGAAAAACTTAAGTAGCTGGCTCACAAACGGAAGTAGCCGCCTTTCTGCTCTCTGCTCTCTGATATTCCTCACGCCCTCCGCCGTTCTTCCCACTCTCCGAAGCTTCTCTCTAATTCCCATTTACTGACCGTCCCCAATCGCCTTCCAAGCTCATCCACTCCTTCCAGCATCCATTCCTTCTACTCCTCGATCCTCCTTTCCTATTACCGGCAGAAATGTGCGCCGCCGTCGGCGACGACAGGGAGGTGGAGAAGCTCTACGAATACGGGGAGAAGCTCAATGATGCAAAGGACAAGGCACAGGTGTTCTCCTACTTCGCTTTCCCTCCTCGTCAATTTCCGTCGGATTATTTGCATTCATGGGCTATTGGCTAGGGTTTCTTGTCTGACTTCCGGTGCTTCGGTGTCCTGCTCTGGAATTTTGGATGTAGAACGTCAGCGACTACGAGGGGATTCTGAATGCGGTGAAAAGTGGTAGCACGAAGGCCAAGCAGCTGGCGGGACAGCTGATCCCGAGGTTCTTCAAATTTTTCCCCGACCTGGATAAGCAAGCTATCAGCGCGCAGTTTGATTTGGTCGAGGAAGAGGAACTTGCGGTTGGTTCTTCTCTATGGTTTCCCTTTTATATTCTCTCACATTTGATCTCCCTCTTTCTCTATATGTGATTTTAGCAGCTTCAATCTTCCGCATGGTTTTCTAGGGTTATGGGTTTAGTAGCCCATTTCTTCTAGCAATTTGTAACTGTAATTCTTTATGCCGATTTTGTGCACTATTTTACTTTGTTATTCTGAAGGACACGGGCGTACACATGGACTGCCAAAACATTATGACAACATAGGTAATCTGACAGAAGGTAGTTTGATAAATTTGAAGGAGCACCACAAAATAACACAAAAAAATACCTGGGGGAAGGAGAATTACTGCTGGAAATTCGAAGTAAAAGTTATCATCCATCTGAAGCAGCAAATCAGCAGATGGATCGCAGTTCGTCCAGAAAGACATGTTGGAAGGGAAGGTGACCCATGCGGCTAACCGATTTAGTTGCATAAATGGTACTGTTAGAGACAAAGGACCATACATATGAGATATATGTATCATTTAAGAGGAGGAAAAATACAATATTTGTTCTTTTTGATTACCTTAAGTGAAGGTTGTCAGGATCGAGATCCTAGGTGGGATCCTTTCGGGGGTTGGATCGGATTGTAGGATCGGATCGGATCGTAGAATCAGATCGGATCGTAGGATCGGATCAAGAATCCTAAGATCCTACTACATTCATAATGTTAGACTTAAATGATGAAATTGAATTTGATATCATACAATTACACAAATAATCAATACCAAAAACACTAAACTTCTATCGTACAAATATACAAACATGTAATTTCCCTAACGGAAATTTAATGGATGGAATGAAAGTAAGTGTTGTCGAGAGATCTAAATAGTGCATAATCATACAATTATCCGACAAACAATTACTATAAGCACAAAAATTAGTCATATGCTAAGTTTTCTATCGTTCTAATCTGCAAGAAAGGTTTTATAAGTAGAATAAATACCAATAATAAAAGATAAGAAAACAACTGATCGGTGCTCATCAAATGCATAATGTGTTAGGAAAAATATTACACTAACCTTCAGAAAGTGCACAACTAATTCAGCTTGAAAACCATCCCCATCTCAACAAGAGCAACTTTAACTATGAACTCACACAAATCATTAACATCATAACATGCATATCAAATAGGAGCCATCCGGCACATCAAATAGGAAATAAAAAAATAATGTCTAAAACAAAATAACAAATCCAAGAGTAGGTAGGTGAGTAGTCTGTCATAAAATCATCAATACAGATCATTAACAGGCACATTGATCATATCTTCATCACCAATAATCGCATCTTCCTCATCACCACCACTGACATCCTCATCATCATCTCATTCACCCTCACTAATATACCCAGTAACATCGAGATCACTGCGGCTTAGGGTGAGATCTTTGACTCCGCCTACAATAAAGGAATTTAATTAAATGAGTTCTTGATTATTGATACTGAAAAGTGAAAACTTGAATTTTGAGAATATTTTTCATTTATTATGAAACTTACCTTCTTCATTTACTTCTTTAGCGGATTATTCATCATTCCTTTCAACACTCTCATCACTATAAGTTTCAATCATATCTTCATCACCAATAATCGCATCTTCCTCATCACCACCACTGACATCCTCATCATCATCTCATTCACCCTCACTAATATACCCAGTAACATCGAGATCACTGCGGCTTAGGATGAGATCTTCGACTCCGCCTACAATAAAGGAATTTAATTAAATGAGTTCTTGATTATTGATACTGAAAAGTGAAAACTTGAATTTTGAGAATATTCTTCATTTATTATGAAACTTACCTTCTTCATTTACTTCTTTAGCGGATTATTCATCATTCCTTTCAACACTCTCATCACTATAAGTTTCATGTGTATTTCAAAAGATCCCCAACCAGTCGCCCTTACGTGGAAGAACTTGATCTTCCCTCTCCGTGATCCATTCATCATCTGAAGGGATATTCTCGAAATTCTAAAACTTTTCCTTCAATTGTGTATTCCTTCTATCTTGTCGTTCTATTTACCTCATATTGTACATCACAAAAACTAGATCATTCATTTTTTTTGATGCAAACAATTTCTTTGTTTAGAGTGTACCTATTAAATATCATGATAATAAAGAACAGTAAGAATACCAATACAAGAATTAATCTTACATGTAAGTTATATGTGAGGATATTTTTGTGTAATTGAGCTCACCATCTCAAATGCGCTCCAATTGCGTTCACATTCAGAATAGCTACATGTCAAACTTAGAACGTGAATTGCAAATTCTTTCAATTCTGGGCAATTATCTCCATAGGAATCTCACAAATCAGCTATAAAATACAATATTGTAATTGATTAATATGATATTAATATGCATAATGATTAATAAACTAAAAATATTTAAGCTGAAGCTATTTTACTTTTAGTTGCCTTTGCAGTCTAAGACAAATAAGACTCTTGCTTGTTTGAAATCATCCATCTAAATATCTATCTTTGTCCTCTCATCTTCGTTTGGAATCATTCATTGGAGACAACTGTATAAGCCATTTTGACTTCTACATCAACTCTAAATGTTGGGATAAAGTGATAATGAGGATTCAAATAATAAGCTGCGACATGCAATGGTCTATGAAGTTGGCTTGCCCATCTCTCATCAATGATGACCCATATTGGCTCATATCTAAAAAAAAATAACATTGCATATTATCACAAAAAATAAAAGAAAATAATCATTACATATAAACGCTTGAATTCAAAACAATTAAATTACTATTTTTTTTTGATGTTATCAAAATTTAGTTGAATCTTTTCATTTGCTTTATCCATCTGCTCATATATGAATCTCATCATAGGACCCTTTGTATCAACCATTCTAAGCACCTTGATTAGTGGAAAAAACTGCTTTCAAACATATTGTGAATGAGACCAAAATCGCCCTGCGTTCAAAACAATTTTCTGAATCGATTTTCCCTCTTTCGAACCAATAAATCTACTAGACTCCCACCTGGAGGAAGTGAACATTATGATCAAACCACCTTTGTTCTCCGAAAGACATCCCAATGTCAAGTAAGGTGTTGCAAATCTGATAACTGCAGGTCGGATCAATTCTCTTCCCTTTGTAAAATCAAACAACCAAGTATGAAGCAAAGTTCTAGAATAGATGTATGTTGTCATTCTCTACCCTTTGCTATTGTTAACTTATGCAGCTCAATTTTTTTTCAAAATCTTCTAAAATCAAGTCAATATAGTGGACAACATATGGTGTCCAATATAAATTTTTTCTCTTCTCCATCAACATATGACCGACCGCTTTGTAGTTTGATGCATTATCAGTTACCACTTGCACAACGTTTTCCTCCCCAACCTTCTCCACAACCTCATATAACATTTGATTTTTTTTTCCGGATGTTTTAACAATATCAGAAGTATCTATGGACGACAAGAACACAATACCTTTTTGACTATTCACCAAAAAGTTACATATAGATCTCCTTTTCCTATCTGACCATCCATCAAACATAATTGTACAACCGACTTTTCTCCATTCCTCCTTGTACTCCTGTAGTAAGTGTAGAGTTTTGTCCACCTCTTGTTTCAGGTATTTAACTCTGATGTCATTATAAGGAGGTTTCATTCCGGGGCCATTTTGGCCAATCGCTTTGATCATGCTTATGAATTCCAGGTTATTCACACAATTGAAGGGAATTGCACTTGTATAGAAGAAACGAGCAATTTGTTGACATACTCTTTCACGCTCATCTTTTTTGAATATTTAACTAATTATTGATTGACTTGTCTTTCTCACAAAAGCATCCATGGACTCTTTTCCATTTGATTTTTTTACTAGACCCAACTCACCCAAGCTATCCTCAGAATCAACTGTGGATTTCTCAATATCTCTTTTCTTCTTCATAGCGTCCTATCCATGAGCTTGAAGAATTTTCAAAAACTAATTTCTCACATTTTCAGGTACTTTTCAGGTACTTTTGTACAAGTAACAACTAATAACTGAAACAGTTAGTCATCAATAAGTCATGAAGTTACAACTAACTGAAACTAACAAACAACAAGTAACAACTACTAACATAAATGTCTTTAGTTAACTGTAAAACATCGACACTTTAAGACTACAAATCTTTAAATAGTTAGTTAACTGAATCCTTACAAATCTTTAAATAGTTAACTGATGCACATCATCACAACTGAATTTGAACCTTCAAAGCTTTAAATAGAGGCCGAGTGGTGAAAGAATTAATCCTAAAGAGATATCATGTTAGTAATTGGAACTTCAATAAATAAATCTCAAGAACTTTAAAACTAAGACCAAAGAAAGCTGTCCTAAGTATGACAAAAATTAATATACACAGATATTTATACATACTTGAAGGGGATTGTAAGGAATCTAGTAAACAAAATGATGATTTCTAAACATAGATCAAGGCAGCAAGCAGGTTGGCCGGATGAAAGGAGCCTGCAACAGACGCAAATATGGAGCTCCGGAAGAAGGGATCCAGCTGAAGCCTGAAGGGGATTGTAAGGAATCAAATAAATAGCTCCTGAAGAAGGGATCAACAAAAAGAAGAGCTCGAGATTGTTAGAAATAAAAATAAGACCTGAAAGCTTAAATACATACCTGGATAGAGCTCCGGAGTTTGGATTCCAGACAAAGGCGAATGCCGCAGACGCAGATCTGGAGCAGGAAAGCGAGGTAGAGGAGGTTCTAGACTCCTTGAGTCGATGGCAGATAAGGGTCGAGGCATGGGAGGAAGTTTTGGTTTGTCTTCGTCGGGGTCGGCGTCGGCAGCTCTGGAGCAACAAAGGAAAAGCTAGGGTTTGGAATCTAGAGGCAGCCGAAACAATCGCTCGGTTTTTTATATTTAAAGAAATCGCGGATCATTAGGATCGCAGCTGGATCGCGATCCTAACGATCCCACAATCCGGATCGCGCACAACTTAAAGAGGAGCCGATTTATCCTATTACCGATCCGTATCGGTTTGTAAAATCCGGATCGGTTTGTAAAATCAGGATCGTAGGATCGTGTGATCCTACGATCCGATCGCGATCCTGACAACGTTGCCTTAAGCTGATCTACCCTTTCTCATCATCTCTATCCGCTGACTCTACTCAGTCTTCCTCTCAAAATTAGGACTGTGATGACTTTGGTTCTCTTGTCAATTAATTGTCCCATGGAAATCCGTATTCATGATGGTATTACAATCTTCCTAGAATTCAACACCCAAATTCAACAAAATCTCAGTGAATCACAAGAAAAGGCCAATGAAAATATTCAAGAAATTTCCAAAGGTCCGCTCTTTGAACATCCCGATCTGCAGCAATGCAACGCGACCAAGAGATTCTCCTTGATGGATTTGAAGTTTTTGATATGAAATTCAAGGATTTCATCCCTTGGCTACAATTTTTACTTCAAGAAGCAAAGCAACCCCAATTGCCGCCTCATAACTTATATGGCAACACTTTGGGATTATCATTGGAGACATCTCAGAGTCGCTACCTCCTTTGCCTTGCACAATCCAGGCAATTGCATCATCATCGTTTAACAGAGCTAGGGTCCTCTTGTTTTTCCGCCGGGACCAACGGATTAGATTTTTCAAGCAACTTGTGTATTTCAGTTATAATGATATACCTCTTACAAATTATCTTTCTCCTTGCATCTCTTCATCAAAATGCACTGATCTTAATATGGTACCACCGTACCAACAATTATTTCAAGATGGATATGCCAACATTTACATTCTTTTTACTAGAGTAACTTGTAAATGGTTTGGGTCCTTTGATTTTGACAATCCCATGGGTATGTTTAAGAAACTCACACAATCCTCTTCAATTTATGAATGTCAGGCATGCTTTGAAGAATTATCATGTAAAAATGCATGTTTATCACATCAATTTCTTAGCAGTTATTTTAGTTAGGGTTTAAAATCACAAACCAAGCGTTTGATCACAACACAATGCCCACAGTTTGTACAATGTATTCGCTCTAGCACGAGTACGCTCATTATGAGGGTATCACCTCAAGGACTAAGCTCGCTGGCTTCCATAGGCGGAGTACTGCTACAAATTTATTATCACAACACTCTACAAACTACACCAATCTGACTCGTATATCGGAGGGTTCTGACTCATAACAGGAGGGATTCTCCTCGACTACTTTCATATAACAACAATACTAACCTTCGAGACTGTAACTCCCCACCTCATCGATCTTGACCAGCTTTCGACGATAGATCACGAGTGCCTTCTTTAAGCCCAAGTGCGGATGGAGACAACTTACAAGTTACAACAGCGGCCACCAAGAGCTCTCCTTTGTGCTCCACATCTGGGTATGATTGAAACGCCGCCCTTACTGTCAGACGTCGGTCACCAAGACACCATACAACAAATTGGGTCTCAAGTACCACAGGACCCTCCAAGTGACTCAACAGATAGTGGATGTGGCCCATCAACAGTTGCTGCCACCCGAGTCCCGAGTTAACAGTTTCTTCTATGTTTCTCAGTTGAATCCCTTTGTGCACCCTTGTTGGTGGTCTTACTGCGACATATCAGATTTTGCGCACACGTCCAAATTTTATGCACCCGCCATCGTGACGATTATTGTTATGTTCCGATACAATAGGATGGGGAGGAGATCATCAATGACTCATGGGAGGATTACACGACTCTTCACATGACTTTCCCGTACCTCAAGCTTGTGTACAAGGTTGATCTCGGCCGGGGAGGAGATTCTATGAGCCCTCATTGGGGTGCAACTTATCAACAACACGTGATGTCGCTCAAGGATTGAGTTCGTCATGCCATCAATTGTGTTCATCACATGTCATCACATTTCATGTTCTTTACCTTTGGTATTTTTCCTCATTTTTACTTGGTTGTGTTATTGACTAAGTGAGGGGCATTTTAGACTATTTATGTTTGAAGACATCCTCTTATGGCAGGAAGGAAATGAAGTAAGCAATTAATATCTCTAAGTCCATTTCTCTAATTTTCCTCTCTCCCTTCTTTAGTTCTTTCAGCACTGGACAAGGGTTTCCGCCCTATTCTCGCATTCACACCCCCCCAAAGGCTAGATAGGCATGTTGAGTCCTCTCCGATATGCTTGGAGAGAGAGTGCTCGTCTGTAGCTTCCCCCCAAACTCACGGGGAATCATACACCGAGAGTTTGGAGAATAGATAGGCATGTTGGGTCCTCGTCTGTGGCTTTGTCATCAAATATGCAATCTGCTGCTCGGAAGGAATAAAGGAGGGAGCAAGAGTGCCACTACCATAATGGTCACGTAAGAAGAAAGCATCCACCCCGATATGCTTGGAGAGAGAGTGCTTCACCAGGTTTCAAGTAATCTGAATGACACCGGTGTTATCACAGTAGGGGGAGTGAGATCAAAAGAAGAAACACCAAGGTCCTCAAAAAGCCAACGAAGCCAAATAATATCCTTAGCGGCGGTAGCCATTACCCGAAACTCAGTCTCAGTGCTGGAACGAGAAACACAAGTCTTTTTCTTGGATTTCCATGCAATAAGTGAAGAACCCAAGAACAGATAGAAACCAGTGACAAAACGTCGGTCAACAGGATCACTGACCCAAGTAACATCTGAATAGGCACAGAGCTGTAGAGAATTCCTTTGGAGAAGAAGAGACCACGAGAAGTCGTCGCCTGAAGATAACACATGAGCCACATTAAGTGACCGTAATGCACAGAGGTGGGCGCACTAATGAACTGGCTCAACACATGAACAACATGGGCAATGTCAGGCCGAGTAATGGTGAGGTAGACGAGGCTCCCAACGAGGTGGCGATAGTGAGTAGGATCAAGGAGTGGAACCCTATTATCCGGACGTAGCTGAAGGTGAAGCTCTATAGAGATGTCCACTCTGCGAGATTCAGATAGAGCAGCTCGAGCTAATAGATCTGATGTGTGACGCTACTGAGAGGTGAAAATCACGGTCTGTAGAATTGACCTCAAAGCCCAAGAAGTAGCTCAACTGTATAAGACCAGTCATTTGGAACTGCTGCTGAAGGTGATGCTTGACGAAGGTCACATGAGAAGGATCATTGCCAATAATGATCATATTATCCACATAAAGTAACAACAAAGTCCGACCACGAGAGGAGTGCACGAACAAAGCTGGATCATATGGACTTGGCTGGAAACCAGCGGCTGTAACGGTTGAGCTGAAACCTGCAAACCACGCGAAGGGTGCCTGCTTGAGCCCATAAAGAGCTCGCCTCAAACGACATACACGGCCTGGAGGAGAGGATAGACCGGGAGGAGGAAGCTGTATACCTCCTGCTGAAGATCACCGTGAAGAAAGACATTCTTCACGTCGAGCTGAGACAAAGATCAATGACGAACAGCTGCAACTGCAATAAGAGTCCGAACCGTTGTCATATGCACGACTAGAGCAAAGGTCTCGTCATAATCTCTCCCCTGCTCCTGCTGAAACACATGAGCAACTAGCCGAGCCTTATACCTCTTCATAGAACCATCAAAGCGAGTTTTGACCTTGAAGACCCACTTGCAAGTACTAGGAACAACACCATGCGAAAGAGGAACAAGGTCCCATGTACAAGGCATAACAACCTGCCACTCAGGTATCTATACAGCCTCACGATAGGAAGTCGGTTTTGAAGTAGTAAAAACAATAGCAAGAAGGGCAGGTAGGTCCAACGGTAGTGTAGGTGTGTAGCAAGGCCAAGACGGTCGGGAGGACGTCGCTCACGAGGTAGGTTGCGACGTACTGGTGGATTATCCACAGGGAACTCCCTAAAGGAGGCAGACACTGAGTCTGGGGGCACTAGAGACGAGGAAGCAGGAGAAGGACGACGAGTATAATGATATGGAAAGATGGCGGCGAGCGCATCAGAGGGATATGTAGGTGGCGAAGGGGAGTGAGAGGATGACAGAGTAGACTGCGACAATGGAGGAAGAGGTGACAAAATAGACTGTGGCAAGATAAGAGGCGGTGGACATACCAGAGGGGAGGATACATAAGGCAGGGAGATGAGAAGAGTGAGAAACTGTACATCAGAGGGTGTAACAGATGAGTGTGAGGTCGAGGGAACAAAAGACACGAAGAAAGGGTGAGACTCGTCAAAAGTGACATCACGTGAGATGCGAAGTTGACGTGCAACAGAGTCATAACATCGATAACCCTTGTGCTCAGTACTGTATCTAAGAAAGACACAAGAAACAGACTGAGCAGGGAGCTTGGTACGCTTAATCAATAAACCATTTTCGAGTTCAGATACGACCCAAGTTCGATCACGTGTTTCAACCCCGGTCGCCTATTACTTTCTTGATATTCACTAAACCTTCTATCCCGTGATTATTGTGAGTTTATTGCTTGGTTGTCATTTATTTTGTGTTGATTTGTGTGTTCATTCTCTACTCGAGGCGTGTCTATTTGTAATCTTTGTTGCCAAGTTTTATTGAAAACATTGCGCGTTTCCATAAATTTAAGATTATTTGATTTTGAGCTCTCTCATATTTATACAACTCCACATGTTACATTGTTTGTGAGCTTTAATAGTGGAAAGGAAAATATTATTATTGTGTTGCCCTAGATTGGGCCAAACATACATATATATGACAAACAACATGTGACATATCATGTGAACAAAGGAGCGGGAAAAATAAAAAACATAAACCAAAAACGCGTATATTCAACTCTTCCCCTCAAGTTGAGAATATATATCGATCATTCTCAACTTGATTGTATCGTTCATGAAGTTATAGCTCAATCCCTTGGTGAGGACATCGTCTAGTTGATCATATGAATTCACAAATGGAGTACAAATATTTCCCCTATCTAGGTGATCTTTGATGAAATGTCTGTTAACTTCAACATGCTTCGTCCTATCACGTTGAACCGGATTATGAGCAATACTGATGGCCGCTTTGTTGCCGCAGTAGATAGTAATTGGTTTGTTCACCTGGAGACCCACGTCTTGGAGAATTGTCTTCAACCACAATCCCTCACAAACTCCTTGCACCATAACCCCATATTCAGCTTCGGCACTTGAGCGAGCAACAACATTCTGTTTCTCGCTCTTCCACGATACAAGGTTGCCGCCCACAAACAAGCAATATCCGGTAATAGACTTTCTATCGTCTTGACTACCGGTCCAATCGGCATCTGTAAACACTTCAATATCTAAAGTTTGGCTTGTAGAGAACAGAATCCCACGACCAAGAGACTTCTTGAGGTATCTCAATACCCGATTCGCTGCTTGCTGATGACGAATTGTGGGAGAGTGCATGAATCTACTTCGGACACCCACAGTGTATGTAATATCAGGGCGAGAATGAGATAAATATATGAGTCTCCCGACCAATCGTTGGTACCTAGAAGCATCCATTTTCTCTCCACTAGTAGCAACATCAATCTTGTGATTCGCCTTAATAGGTGTATCCACAGGAGCGCACCCAAGCATCCTAGTTTCCTCCAGAAGATCAAGGGTATACTTTCTCTGTGAGATGAAGATCCTCCGACGAGTCCTCACTACTTCAATTCCCAAGAAGTATTTCAACTTCCCCAGATCCTTGACTTCAAGTTCTTTGCCCAATTGTTCTTTCAAGTGTACAATCTCCTCTAGGTCATCTCTTGTAATGATGATGCCATCCACGTACACAATGAGAATCGATACTTGAGCTCCTCTCCTCTTGATGAAGACAGTATGATCAGCCTGTCCTTGACTATAGCCTAGTCGAAGCATGGTCTTGTTAAACCGTCCAAACCAAGCTCTAGGGGACTGCCAGGAGGGATTGTCATGTAGACTTCTTCTTCCAGATCACTATGCAAGAATGCATTTTTGACATCATGCTGCTGTAACTCCCACCCATGACAAGCCGCACAAGAGAGGATCACTTGAATAGAATTCATCTTTGCAATAGGGGCAAAGGTTTTTTGGTAGCCAATTCCTTGGGTTTGGGTATACCTCTTGAGCGACCAAGCGTGCTTTATACCGCTCCACCACCCCATCTTGATTCTACTTCACAGAGAAGATCCAGCGTGGTTCGCTTCCCAGGGGGAAGACGAGTAAGCCGCCATGTTTTTTTTTTCCAAGGCACACATCTTTTCTTCCATAACCGGTTTCTACTCGGGTATCTGAACGGCCTCCTGCCAGGTCTTAGGAACCACAATAGAGGAACGAGATGTGATAAAAACTTTGTGAGCCTGAGGGAGATGAGTGTAAGAAATATAGTTAGCAATGAGGTGTTTGGTACCACCAGCTTTACCTTTAAGACGAGCAAGGGGAACATGAAGGTCATTATCTGAATCTGGAGGGGAGACAGACACCGGCACCGGTGGAACATCCACGACCTATACTTGCTCAGTAGTTCGAGGTCTGCGAAAGTATGTATATAATATAGGAGGAATAGGGGTGGTAGGAACATGAACAACAGTAGGAACAAGAGTAAAGGGAATATGAGGAGAGACAACAATCAGGAGAGGAGATTCGATGGTCCCGTCACTGTTACTACTCGTCTCCCCTTGACACATACCAAAATACAACTCCCCCTCATGAAAGGTAACATCAACAGTGCAGTAATAGCGACGAGTAAGGGGGTGATAACACCTATATCCTTTGGTGGTAGGAGAGTAGCCAACAAAAACTCATCAGAGGGAGCGAGCATTCAGTTTATCGCGATGCGGGGTATGAACATGTACAAAGCAGACTTAGCCAAAGATGCTAGAAGCGCGGTGAGAAGTGTGGACTATGTGGTTGTTGGCTAAATGAGATATATGCGTATCGCAGGAAATGGAGCGAGACGCAAGACGATTAATGAGATGAGCGACAGTAAGAACCACATCTCCCCAATAGGACTTAGGAAGGTTCATTGCAATTAACAAACACCGAGCAACCTCCAATAAGTGCCTATTCTTCCATTCGGCTATACTATTTTGAGTGGAAGTGTGGATACAGGTAGTTTGGTGGATAATGTCATGTTCGGCAAGGTAGGCACCAAATGCTCTCCGATCATCATATTCCCCACCTTTATCACTACGGGGAACACGAATGGTGTCGTTGAATTGATTCACAACCATGCAATGAAAGGACTGACAGCAAGAAAACACGTCACTCTTCTTTTTTAATAAATAGAGCCAAGTAGTACGAGAATGACAATCAATAAATGTAACAAATCATTTATAGCCACATAAAGATAACACATGGGAGGGACCCCAAACATCAGAATGTATAACATCAAAAGGACATGAACTAGGAAAAGAAACATGACTGATACTCTAACGAACATGTTTTGAGAGTTCACATGTGTCACAAGTAAACAATTTAATTAAACTACTGAAAGAAGAAAACAATTTTGTAAGGTAGAAAGCAAAATGATGACGAAGACGCAGATGCCATCGCCGAATATCATGTAGAGTCGGAGCACTGGTGATGGAAAGAGCACTGGGAGATGACGACTGGTTCAACAAGTACAACTTGTCAACATTCCTACCATTGTCAAGCATCCACTTCGTATCCAGATCTTGAAACACACAAACATCAGAAAAAAAGTTACCAAGCAATTTAAAGAAGTAGTTAAGTGGCTTATAGAGAAAAGATTTCGAGGAAACAGAGAGACATGTAAAACCGAAGAGAGAGAGAGGTCTGGAGGACAGACAATGGTTCCTTTGCCCGCAATAGAAGAAAGGGAACCATTAACAACAATGATCTTATTACAGCCAGAGAGAGGAGTATAGGAGGTAAAACCTGAGGCAGAGCCAGTCATGTGATCCGTCACACCTAAATCGATGATCCACTCGGAAGGGGAAGAAGACACATCATGAGCACTAGAGATACTTGAAGTAGTAAACGCAACAGTGGAATCAGAGGATGATAGGTCAGACTGGGAACGCAACATACGACGAAAGGCCTCTAACTCCATAGCAGAAATGCTCCCAAAGTTGTCCTCATAAACTTCAGTGGAATGCGCAGAATACTGTGTACATGCACCAACCTGACGACCACCACCACAGTGACCACCTCTCCCACGAGCACCAAAACCCCGGTCAGAGGGAGCAAGGTGAGGATGAAGTCGAAAATAGACATCCTTAGTATGTCCTTTCTTCCCACAATGACTGCATAAAGGTGGAGGACCTCGAGTAATTCCAGCAAGAGCAGAGCGGTCTGTAGAGGAACCAAGGGAGTGACGACGATTCTCATCATTGAGGAGCATACTGAAGGCTTCCCAAAGAGAGGGAAGAGGCTCTTGGTGGAGGACATGCAGGCGAACCACATCAAATTCCATATTGAGCCCCATAAGAAAGACGTGAACCCAGAAGCCATCTTTATCCTTCTGAAGAGCCTGCGAATCGGCAGTGCAAGTAGCGATAAAGGTCTTGAAGTAATCCAGTTCCTGATACAAGTGTTCGAACTCAGAGTAGTAGGCAGAGACGGTCATGGTGCCCTGCTTCAGCTCCAAAACACACCGAGTGAGCTCATAAATCTGCGTCGAACTGCTTGCCTAAGAGTAAGTGTTACAGGCTTGTTTCCAAATTTCATATGCAGAATCCAAAAGCATGTAGCTTCGATACGCCTGAGGGGACATAGAGTGAAGTAACCACGAGACAACCAAAGAATTGTTCGCATCCCATTTTCTCCATGAGGGATCGGTACGTGGTCGCTCAACAGTGGTACCATCAATATGTTTATATAGCTGGTGGCTGCAAATAACATCCAGTGCTTCACTTGACATTCCAAATAATTTGTGCCATCCAAGGCAATAGTGGTGAACTTCAATGAGCCTGATTGGCCGTGGCTCCGAGGAGGCTCTGCAAGGGGGATCATGGAGGGCACCATTGTGAGGAGACGATGAGATTTCAGAGGAATCACCCATCGATGACTGACGGTAGAAAACGAGCAAGACAAGGATCTCAAATCGGAAGAAACCACATCCTACGAGTGTCCCTTAGATTATGTCGCCGGAGAGGACACCAGAGGATGTGACTATGATGTTTTCGACAACCCCCATGGAGGACAAAACGGTCGGAGACAAATGGTCGCCCAGAATAACCGGCCGGAGAAAGCCGCTGAAGTGGGACGCCGCTGAAGAGAGAAGAGGAGTGGTGCTGGAAGGCGGAACCGTGCGGGAGCTGCGCGCTGGAAGGAGGGCCCGGGTGGGAGACGAGCGCTGTCGAGGCGGTTGATGGCTGGAGGCGCGCGGGAAGCGGGAGGCGCGCAGGACGGGGTCGACGCGGAACGGCGGGACGCGGGACGCGGTCGACGCGCGCTAAAAGGCGGACGCGGGCGGGAGACGGTCGATGGCTAGGGTGGACGGGATCGGGAGAGTCGGCTCTAGTACCATGTGGAAAGGAAAATATTATTATTGTGTTGCCCTAGATTGGGTCAAGCATACATATATAGGACAAACAACATGTGACATATCACGTGAACAAAAGAGCGGGAAAAATAAAAAAAGTAAAAAGATAAACCAAAAATGCGTATCACGCGTATATTCAACTTTAACTAGAATGACTATCCTAAATTTTGATTTATAAAACAATTATTATAAGTTTTGAAGTAGTCGGATTCGTGGATGGTTGCATATGAGATTCATCCATTATTTTCCCGTCATTTAGGACTGTCACGCGTCAAAGCGTATTTTGTAAGTAATAGTAATATACTAATATGACAACGATAAATCAGTGGTAGAGCATGCATGTGAGCAACTTAACAACAAATTTGAAGCCAGCCCCAGAAATATGGCATTTAATAGAGGCATAGAACAATGGTAACACTAGTAGTAGGACCATAATAAATCAGTAACATTCTAATGGACCATGTGAGCAACTCGACAACAGTAAATTAGAAGACTCCCAAAAATAGAGAAGTTTATAGGCACACCATTCATTCAGCACCAATTAAACATTTATAGTAGCAAAATAGTTGAGGCTTAGAAGGAAGTGGAATAAAATTACAATATACACAAGGCATTAACCCTAAAGTTACATTAATAGATCAACCATGTCAGTAAGTTGAGCAGATTGTAAATCAATAATACTGTGTAGAGCGTGACGGAAGTAATGATAAATAGTAGTAAATAGCGTACACCATTCATACAGCACCAATTAGACATTTATAGTAGTAAATAGTAGTAAATAGCGTACACCATTCATACAGCACCAATTAGACATTTATAGTAGCAAAATAGTTGAGGCTTAGAAGGAAGTGGAATAAAATTACAATATACACCAGGCATTAACCCTAAAGTTACATTAATAGATCAACAATATCAGTAATTTGAGCAGATTGTAGATCAATAATACTGTATAGAGCATGACCGAAGTAACGATAAATAGTGATAGTCAAGAAGAACTGGAGAATATAATTCATAATCTAGAATGCCAAACCGGTAAGAGAATTTGAGAACCTCAGGATTGGGATAGTTGGGTTGGGGGCATAGATTCACAATAGAAGCAAGAGGAGATCTTAGAGTCTTAGACGACCGAAAGGAAGAGAATCCTATGCCAGATGCTAAAAGCGAGAGGAGAATTGAGAGATTATCATTGACGACAAAGTGGAAGAGAGCCAAAAGCTAAAAGCTAGAGTGTGATGGATTACGTCTCGGCAATGCTGTCCAATGTCGGCGACATATCAAATTGAGTTTTTAAATATCAGATGTCCATAGTCGGAGACATGTCAGAGATATTTTAAAATATCAGATTTTCATGTCTTATAAATAAATTGTTTATTTTTATGTATACTAACTATAATTATATATTATAAAAGTAGAAAAATAATATAACAAATAGATAAAAACGAGTCATTTATATTATGAAATAAATTCAAATAGTCTCTAAGATCAAATATTATTAACAAATATAATAATTTTATTTTGATAACAATAAGTTATTTTGCAAACAATCATAGTGATTTTATTTTTTTAAGAGATATAAATGATAGTAATGAATGATTAATCAGTAGAATATATGAAGATTCTGTTCCAGAAGATCCATATAGTAATGAAGATAGGGCACAATGGCGACAAATGATCCATATAGCTGACCCCACTATAGTGGGATAAAGGCTTCAATGTTGTTGATGTTGTTAACAATAAGTTATTGCAAATAAATAAAATTTAAATGTTAAATTTCTTTGATTGATCATAAGTCTTTTTAAACATATAAATTTATATTGAAAACATACAAACTATCAACAAATAAATGTATTAAATATTTTTTATTTTTTTGTAATATTAAATTAAAAAATTGCGAGTGTAATCGATTTAAACATACATAATATAATATATGTATGTGATTTAAACATATTTTCCTAGTCTGCTAATATAACATAAAATAAAATGACGAATGATATATTTAAAATTCGTGTCAGACATTATATTAGAGAAAATCGGACATGTTGGCATATTTTTTACAAAAAAACATAATCTATTTTTTTTTAGAAAAACACATCGTTTTGCCCTCAAAAACGACATGTCGGGAGACATGTCATAAGACATTTAAAACAATGCATCTTGGAGAAATTAAACCTTAAAATAATTATATCTAATATAAATATATAATAAATAAAGATGATTAAATGATATTAAAAAATATTAGCTAAGCTGATATTTTGAAAATCAAATTTCTCGTCAAATTGTTGGCCCCATTCTCCCCCCAAATTGACGTGTCAGTTGACATCTACAACCTCGCTTCATTTTTTGTGTTTATAAAGGTTTGATTAGTACATCCTAGTTCAATGCTTTCTATTTTGTAATTCTATAAACTACTTTTAGATTATGCTACTTATTGTAGTAGAATAATTTTTAAGGTCGATTTGTTAAACTAAAGAAGCAACTCATGAATATTATGTAATAAGACAGTATTATGTAGAAAGAACGTATTTGGAGCATCAAAAGGTCGTGCGCTCTCAAATAAAGTATCTTGGTGGTGGAAAGAGAAAGTGCAAGACAAAGTGAGGGCAAAAAGAGCCAGCGATAAATCACTCTACGCTTGTAGGAATAATGAAAATTTAGTCAGACATAAAGTTGTCTAAAAAAGAAGCTAAACATGCAGTAAATAATGCAAGAAGTCAAACTTATGAATTTTTTTATAATCGACTAGATATCAAAGATGGAGAGCGTGACATAAAATTGCTCGAGCTAGAGAAAGAAAGACAAGATATTTAAGCCAAGTAAAATGCATAAAGGATGAAACATATACAGTTTTGACCTATGATGTGGATATTAAAAAGCGATGAAAATTATACTTTTATCAACTCTATAATGAAACAAAAGACAATGAATTGAACTGAGAAAAGTTGAGTAAATCAGATGAGTATAAGAACTTAACGTTTTATCATAAAATTCAAGTATCAGAGGTAAATGATGCTCTAAAGAAGATGAAAAATGGAAAGACGGTTGTGCCATACAATATACCCATCAAAGTATGAAAATGTCTAGGAAATGAAAGAATTTTGTGGCTTGCATGTTTTTTCAATAATATACTGAAGTCAAAGAGAATGTCAGTCTAATGGAGAGAAAGTATCTTGGTACCTTTGTATAAGAACAAATGAGATATACAAAATTGTGTTAATTACATAAGAATTAAATTGACGAGTCATACCATGAAACTATGAGATTGAGTAATAGAAGAGTAAGAGGGGAGACTAACTTCTCGAAGAATCAATTTGGATTCATGCAAGGGCGGTCGACCATGGAAGCTATACATCTCTTGAGGAGACTCATTGACAACTACTGAAAAAGAAAACAAGATTTGCATATCCTGTTTATCAATCTTGGGAAGGCTTATGATAGAGTTCCAAGAGAGATCTTATGGGGAGTCTTAGAAAAGAAAGGTGTAAATGTATCATACGTTGACATAATCAAAGATATTCATACAAATTTAGTGACAAGGGTTAGAATATCTGAAGGATTAACACATGAATTCCCTGTCATTGTTGGCTTACATCAAGGTTGAACTTTAAGCCCTTATCTCTTTACCTTTAACTTAGATGAGCTCACCGGACATATCCAACAAACAATACATTGGTGTTTCTTGTTTGCGGATGATATCTTTTTGGTCAATGAGACGCACGAGGGTGTAAACACAAAACTTGAATCTTGGCGAGACACTTTAGAAAAGAAGGGTTTTAAGTTGAGCAGGGCAAAGACAAAGCATATGGAGCTTAAATTTAGCAGTGCAAGAAGGACGGATGTCTTTGTTATTAAGTTGGGTGATCAAGATATTTCTCATAGTGAATATTTTAAATATTTTGGATCGATAGTTCAAAAAGACGAAAGTATTGATAAAGATGCGACACATAGAATCCAACCGGGTTGTTTGAAGTGGAGAGGCGCGTCATGGATCTTATATGATTGTAAAGTACCATTAAAACTTAAGGGCAAGTTTTACCGTATTGCAATTAGACCAGCGATGCTCTATGGTTCCGAGTGTTGGGCAGTGAATTGTGCACACAAGAAAAAAACGGGAGTTGCAGAGATGAGAATGCTTAGGTGGATGTGTGGACACACAAGACTGGATAAAATTAGGAATGAATGTATCAGGGATAAGACATGAGCAACACCAATTGCAGAGAAGATGCGAGAAGCTCGGCTAAGATGGTTTGAACATGTACAAAGGAGACCATTAGAGGCATTAGAGGCACCTGGTAGGCGTTGCGAGAGTCTAGTCACTAGGCTGTTAAACAAGGGAGGGGTAGACCAATAAAGACTTGGAATGAAACTATAAGGAAAGACATGATGTCCTTTGGCATTAGTGAGATTATGACAAAAGATAGGGCACAATGACGACAAAGGATCCATATTGCCGACCCTTCTATAATGGGATGAAGGCCTGAGTGTTGTTGTAAGTGATAGTTTTACTTTCAAGACAACCTAAACACTTAGAGGGGGGGGGTGAATAGGTTCTAATTTCTTGTTTATAAATCTAGGCAGAATTCAATTACAAATTAAAATTATCTAGCACAGCATTCACAGACAACTAAGCATCACAGATTGCACAATGTTTTATAGTGGTTCCCCAAGGTCTGGGTACATCCACTTTCCCCCTTCACCTATCTAGCAATATGCTAGATTCGGCCAAACTTCCACTATACTCAGATCCTCAGATCCTACAGCTCAGAACCAGGATAGGTTCCTACAACTCAGGCTCAACAGCCCTACCTCAGCCTTGCCTCAAGGCCTACCACTCAGAGAATAACCTTCTCCTACACTCAGGCAAATAGCCCTACCACTCAGAGATCACCTCTCCTACACTCAGCCTTTATAACACAGGCTTACAACTCAGATCTGTGTAAACAGATCCTACAGAAATTTAGAAAAAGATATTTTGATGTCTTGCCTTTGTTGAGAGAGAAGAGGACAAGACACTTCTTGATCAGCTGATGAAATCAACTGAATCTGAGCTTTCTTCAAAGCTTCTTGAATCTGAACTTAGCTGAGTTGATTTCCAAACAGCTTCTTGAGAAACCACTGATGGCTTCCTTCTTCTTCTTCAAGATGACTGGATCTCCCTCTATCCAACACCTTTTCTGATACTTCAGACTTCTTCTTAGACCTTCTGATGAAGATCTTCTTTTTCACTTTCTTGAATTGAAATTTCAACAGGATCGCAATCCTTCTGTTTCTTCTTCTTAGATCTTCTTCTTTTATTTTTCTTAGCTTGGCTGTATATGTAATTCCTTCTGAATGTGTCTATTTATAGACTTTTTTTCATGGTAACCGGCTGATCCGGTTTCTAACTGTTTTCTGACAGGTCTGACAGCTTCAGTTAAACGGTGGCAACCCACAGCTGTCAAGTCTTCAAACAGTTCTTGTACCTTAGCCTTGGACAGCAAAATGTCGAGACAGTCAGTTAGAAAGTGTCGAGACCAATCTGTCTATCTGTGTCGACACAAGTGACTTTGGTGTCGACACAGTCTTTGATGATGTCGACTAAGTTGCCTTTAAGTCGACACAGGTTCTTCAGAAAATAACTTGGTCTAGACTCTGCAGTGTGTCGACACAAGTCCTGTGTGTCGACACAGTTGTTGTAGATTTAGAACTTAGTATGTGTCGACTCAGCCTTCTGGTGTCGACACAGCAATCTTCAATTCTGCCAAAATGTGTCGACTCAGTCTTCTGGTGTCGACACAAGCATAGTCGACTTCTGCCAATATGTGTCGACTCAGTCTTCTGGTGTCGACACATCCACCCAGTGTCGACACAGTTGTGGTCGACTATCTTCTTCTGTGAGTTGACTATCTTTCTCTGGTCGACTATCTTTCACTAGTCGACTAACTTTCTCTGGTCGACTATCTTTCACGGTGTCGACTAACTTTCTCTGGTCGACTATCTTCTTCTGTGTCGACTATTTTTCACTAGTCGACAATCTTCTTCTGTGTCGACTATCCTTCACTAGTCGACTATCTTCTTCTGAGTCGACACTGCTTCCCAGTGCTGAGGTCGACGATTTTCTTTATGTGTCGACACTGCTTCCCAGTGCTGAGGTCGACGATTTTCTTTATGTGTCGACACTGCTTCCCAGTGTCGACATAAATGTGGTCGACCATCTTTCTCTGTGTCGACACTGATTTTCTGAAGTGTCGACACAAATATTCAGAAGTGTCGACACAGTCTTCAGGTGTCGACATGTGGACTTAGAATATTTTTCTGCATTCTTTAATACTTCTTCACCTGCACATGTCAACTCAAAACAACATCAAATACACCTTGATGTATATCATTGAGCTAAGTTGGGCTTCTTCAAATCAGGTACACATTTTTCAATGTACCCAACAATCTCCCCATATTTGGAGAAGTCATAACCCTATAGCCAATGATATACACAATTTATAAAAAGTATAAACTGATGATATATGACATAACAGGAATACTTAAAATAAACAAAATAAAAACCATACATCACAGAATGAACATTATATGATTTCACACAACATTTTGTTTATAACTTGATAATGTTTGAATACAGAGATTTACATCTAATGATTTAATCAAAACATTACAAAACACTTTGAAAGAACTAAGAATTAAGACTGATCAGGCTTTTTAATGACAATCCCTTTGCCAGATAGAACTTGAGCCTTCACAGGAGCTTCAGAGTCTTCAGCTGGCTTCTTGCCTTTTAGATCAACCTTCTTCTTTGCTTCTTCCTTGAGCCTTTGCCTTTCAAAATAATGAAAGGGCTTTGGGAAGTACTTGCTTGGCTCCTGAGCATCTGGAGGCAGCCTCCCCAGCTTGGCTTTTCTTATAAACTGTACAATGGCCTCTTGCCTGGCTTCATACTTCTGCCATTCCATCTCATTGTACCACTTGCCTCTTTCCTGCACTTGGTCTTTGACAGCCTTCCATGCAGTGAGTATTATATTTCTGGAAGTAGGACTCCACTGCTCAAAGTCTGGCTTAAGTTCAGTCTGCTCTCTAAACCTTTTCTTAGATAGAAGAGCATCTTGCTGGTCTTTCAAAGTAGCCTCAGGCTTATCAACCTTCCCAATCATAATATTAGTAACCTCCTTTGGAGGACTATACATCCTTTGAACCTGCTGATCAATCATATCATAATCTGGAGGGGGGTAAATGACTTGAGCAACCTCAGGTTGATTGCCTTCAAGTAGACTTGTTTGTATTCCTGACTCAGCCACCATAGTATCATCACACAATGGTGGATATCCCAATGTGGCTCGAATACTATTGGTCACCCATTTGGTGTGCTCTGAGCCTGCATGAACTAGCATCCTCTCCCCCTTTATGGCTTCTCTAGAAACATGATCTCTGAGATCTTCCTTTTGAAATCTGATTTGGCCATCCAGATAATTCACACCCTCTTTAAAAAATGGTTTTAACTTTAGAAGCTTGTCAGATATTTCCTTTTGAGAGGTAGTGATTGCAGTCTTAACAGAAGCAATAGCAGCTTGAAAGTTCTTATCAAATTCTTCCATTTCTTTTGCTCTATCTGCAGGCAGGTCTGGAACAATCTTCTTCAATTCCTTAATGATCTCATGATGAGATTCAGTTAAATTCTCATTCATCCTTATCTGATTTTCCAAGACATAGCTTTGCTTTAAAGCAATGTCATCCACCTTAGGGATGATAGTCTGCTGTTGTTTTGCCAAATATACCACAGCATTGTCTCCCTTATGGAAGCAATCTGTCATCTCCTTCTTATGCATATTGACCTCAAATCTAATAGATTTTATATATTGGGCTAAGTCAAATTGCAGGGACTTGTTGTTCTCATCAACATATTTTTCTATAGCCACTCTGTGTTCATCCAATTTCACTTGTAAATTTACCAAGAACTTGTTATAATCAAAGTTAGAAGGAGTGTGATGTGCTGTAGACTGTAGAGCCTGCTTATAGCTCTTGCTCCTTCTCTGGAAGACCATAAGTTTTCTCTTTTTAGCCACCCTGGCTTCTTCATTCTCAGAATCAGAAGTACTCTCAATTTGAACTCTTTCTTTGGGAGGAGAAACAGCTGCTTCAGTGCCATGTTGTACAGTCTCAACATGCACTGGCTCCCCCTCAATTTCTTGCTCCACTTCCAGACTATCAGTAATTATTTCATCATTTGGAAATAACTCCTCCAGAGTATATTCCTTCTGGGCTTGATCATTTGCAGTATTCAAATCTGGAGATTGATCAATTTGAGCATCTTCTTGCACTTGCTCCCCCTGGACCTGTGCAGAAATAGAAATATTAGAAATCTCTTTTGTAGGAAAATACACCAGCTCCCCCTGCACCTGTACCTGGTCATGAGTAGATACAGTTTGTGTAGGTGAATAAACTTGCTGAGCTGGTATACTTACTTCTTCTTCTTGAACTGCAGGTATTGTGGCATCCTGAACTTGTGTAGATGCAGGTTGATCTTCAACCTCTAGTCTTACTTGCTCTTCTTGTGGATGCCCAGTACTGGTAGCATGACCTGGGGATTTCTCAGGTGAATCCTGCCTTTCCACTTCAGGCATCTCTTTGGTCAGCACCCTATCCCATCTGGAGAACAATCTCATGTCCATCCTTCTCATGTGATTAATTTTAGTTCCAGGTTGTTGTTGCATAACCTCAGGAATCTCCTTACATAGGTATATACTCATTATCCTAGCCAGATTTGGCTTCTTGATTCCTTCCTTAATCTTCTCAAAGATTACAGATGACCAAACCGTAGGAATTGTAAAAACAATCCTGGTCATTAGGCTGAACATATAGGCAGAAATCCTATCATGTCCACCTGACTTGCACAGAATAACTTTTCCAACTACTTCTGACAGAAACTTGCCCTGTTGATTCATTCCTTTCCTGTTGAATGCTGCACCAATTTTCATGGTGGAATCCAATCCACACCATTGAAGAGCCTCCCTAGATTTAGAAGCAGGGACATCCTCTTCATTCTCAATTGTAGGTAATTGCAGAATTGTTCTTAACTTTCTTGATGTAATCTCCACATGTGACCCATGAACTGTGGATTTTATCTCATGACTTTCAGAGTTTACAGATGCAGAGGTAAATAACTCGTGCACCTCCTTCTTCCAAATCTTTGATGGTTCGGAGACCAGAAATTTTAAACCTGAGTCGGAGAGGAGAGAGATAACCCCAAGAACATCTGGAGGGGCAGCTGCAAAGGCCTGACACACCAATTCATATCCTTCATTCACATTATCTTCAATCTTTGGCGCCATGGATCAGTCGAGAAAGCTTGAAAGATGAGAGAAAGAGAGAGAGAGAGAATGTCGACACATGATTTCGAAAACCTTGTAAGCGTGTCGACAGAATGAGTTCTTGACCTATTTATACCTTCTGTTTAAAGAAGATCAAAAGACGCCAAAAACAGACTATAAGTGTCGACACAGATGGAATGTGTCGACACAAGCTTCTATAGTCTCGACATCAAGTCCGTCTACTATGTGTCGACACCAATTTGCGGTTATGTCGACACCAGAGATATATAGTAGAGCATCAGAAATTCTGTGTCGACTCTTAGTATAAGTGTTGACACAAAATCTATAAGTGTCGACACCACTATCCTGGTGAAGTCGACACTACATTTCTGGATAAGTCGACAATAAGATTCTTAAGTGTCGACACATATTTTCTGTGTCGACACAATATCTCTGACTTGTCGACGTTACTACCCTGAGTCGACACATTATTACTGAATGTGTCGACACCATCTTACTTAGCCAATTTCTGTTTGTTCATCACAACATATAAGTACAACAAAGTACTTTATACTACTTCAATGTGTCTTAATATCACTTGAATGTTTTGTTACCACTTCAACTTTATTGTTGATGATTTTGTGAATACACTAATCAATGGTTAACATACCTAATTCAATTTTGAATTTATTGAATTTTGTCTCATCTAGGGGCTTAGTAAACACATCTGCTATTTGATAATCTGTTTTCACAAATTCCAATGAGATGTCTTCTTTTTCTACATGTTCTCTAAGAAAATGGTATTTTATTTCTATATGCTTAGTTCTACTATGAGAAACAGGATTATTAGCAATAGAAATTGCACTCTTAAAGTCACATAAAAGAGGTGTTCTACTTACTTGAATACCATAATCCTTTAGCTGATGCTGCATCCATAATAGCTGTGCACAGCAGCTTCCAGCAGCAACATACTCTGACTCAGCTGTGGAAATTGCCACACTAGTCTGCTTCTTACTACTCCATGATATTAGCCTTCCTCCCAGGAATTGACAAGTACCTGTAGTACTCTTCCTATCCTCTCTACATCCTGCAAAATCTGCATCTGAATAGCCTGTTAGTTGAAAATCTCTATTCCTAGGATACCAAAGACCTAGATTAGGTGTGCCCTTAAGATATCTCAGAATCCTTTTAACTGCAGTATAATGAGATTCTTTAGGGCAGGCTTGGTACCTAGCACAGACACATGTAGCATACATAATATCTGGTCTACTAGCAGTGAGATATAGTAGTGAGCCAACTATTCCTCTATACAAAGTCTCATCAATAGGTTTACCTGCATCATCTTTGCATATGGGCATACTTGTTCCCATAGGAGTTCTCATGGTGGAGGATGACTCCATACCATATTTCTTAATCAATTCTTTGGTGAACTTAGACTGGGATATGGACAGGCCATCATCAGTCTGTCTTACTTGGAGTCCCAAGAAGAATTTCAGTTCCCCCATACTGCTCATCTCAAACTTCCCTTGCATAAGTTTGGCAAACTTTTTACAAAGGTTGTTTTGAGTAGATCCAAAGATTATGTCATCAACATAGATCTGAACTAAGATGATCTTGCCTTTGGATTCCCTAAGGAATAGAGTTTTGTCAATTTTTCCTCTTGAGAATTTATTCTCAATAAGAAAAGTAGACAGAGTTTCATACCAAGCCCTTGAAGCTTGCTTTAACCCATACAGAGCTTTCCTAAGCTTATAAACAAAATCAGGTTTAAGAGGATCTACAAAACCTGATGGTTGCTCTACATATACTTCTTCTTTAAGATCACCATTCAGAAATGCTGACTTCACATCCATCTGGTATACTTTGAAGTCTTGATAGGCTGCATAGGCAAGGAATATTCTGATTGCCTCCAGCCTTGCTACAGGAGCAAATGTTTGATCAAAGTCAATCCCTTCTTCCTGCCTGTATCCTTTTGCAATCAATCTTGCTTTATTCTTTACTATTATTCCACTTTCATCTAGCTTGTTCCTATAGATCCATTTTGTGCCAATTATGTTGTGGCCTCTTGGTTTAGGAACAAGCTCCCAGACATTGCACCTTCTGAATTGATTCAGCTCCTCTTGCATAGCATCAATCCAGTGCTGGTCTTGGATAGCTTCTTCAAACTTCTTAGGCTCCATTTGTGACAGGAAACTTGAATGTAGAACTGTGTTTTGATTTCTGCTTCTAGTTTGCACCCCTTGTCTTGGATCACCTATTATCTGATCAACTGGATGATCTCTTAAATGTCTTGTAGCTGGTGGAAGATTCCCTTCTGGTTGAATATCTCCAGCTCCTTCATTTAGCTGAATCTCTTGGTTTTCATCAGCTTCTATAGTGTCTTGTTCTCCCCCTGGACAGAAGCCTTCATTTTCCAATGCCCAATCTTCCTTTGATCCTTCAGTAATGGAGAGCTTGTCCATACTTTTGCTTATACCTGTTGAGTCATTTGATCTACAAGACAACTCACAGTTGATTAATCTTGTTTCATCAAACACAACATGCACAGATTCTTCAACAACTTGAGTAGTCAAGTTGAAGACTCTATATGCCTTACTATTTGTGCTGTACCCAACAAATATCCCATCCTGGGATTTGGCAGCAAACTTAGTCAAATATGACTTGCCATTGTTAAGTATATAACACTTGCAACCAAAGATCCTAAAGTAAGATAGATTTGGTTTTCTGCCTTTCACAATCTCATAGGGAGTCATTTTGTGGCTTTTGGTGATAGTAACCCTATTGATTACATGACAAACAGTGTTAACTGCCTCAGCCCAAAAATATTCTGGGAGAGAGGTGTCACTCAATAGAGTTCTACCAGCTTCAATTAATGTTCTATTCTTTCTTTCAGCAATTCCATTTTGCTGAGGTGTTCTAGGTGAGGAGAACTCTTGGAAGATCCCAAAGTCTTTACACAAGTTTGTTATGCTTTCAGATTGAAACTCAGTACCATGGTCACTTCTGATTTTGACCACTTTACTATTCAGTTCATTCTGAATTTGCTTTACAAAATTAAGTAATACACTTGGGGTTTCAGATTTTTGTCTCAGAAAGAACACCCATGTAAATCTAGAATAGTCATCTACAACCACAAAAGTGTAGACCTTCCTACCTAGACTATGAACTGGCATAGGACCAAATAGATCCATATGCAAGAGGTATAAGCACCTCACAGAATCCTTATTTTCAAGGCTTTGAAAGGAGGATTTTGTCTGCTTGCCCTTTTGACAAGCTGAGCATATCCATTCCTTTATACACTTAACTTGAGGTCCATTCCTCACTAACTCTTTGCTAAAGAGTTGACCAATTGTCTTGTAGTTTAGATGAGCCAATCTCTTGTGCCACTTAACACAATGAGAAGCATTGTCATCAGCTACAAGACATATGGGAGAAGCCTTATTCTCACATTCAAAATTAAGACAATATACATTTCTCTTCCTATACCCAGTCAATATGATCTTTTGATCACTTGACCTTTTGATATGACATCTATCTTTAACAAATGAAATGTCATATCCTAAATCACTTAGCTGGCTTATGCTTATTAGATTATGTTTCAAACCTTTTACATAAGCCACTTGAGTGATAGTGATAAGGTTAGAAGAAATGTTACCAAACCCTTTGATGACTCTTTTTTCAGATCCACCAAAGATCACTTTAGATCCATCTTTGACAGATGAATACTCCTTCAGCAGCCCCTTTGTTCCAGTCATGTGCCTGGAACAACCACTATCCAAGTACCATATAGGGGCATGGTTACTTGGATTCACCTGCAACACAGAATTACTTACCCTTAGAACCCAAGTAAGTCTTGGGTCCTTGGTTCAGGTTAGCATTACTAAAGCTACCATAACCTCTTCTAACAGGTAGACTATTGTTCTTTATGACACTTGGGTTATACCAACAGTCTAGTGCAAAATTGCCTCTCTTGCCATAGCACCAACATTCAAACTTATTGTATCTAGATCTAGATACATCCTTGTCAGAAGAATTTCTGTTCATTGCTGGTGCTGCAGCAACTTCACCTACTGATTTCTTAAAACCATTAGGTTTATGACCATAGGTAGGCCTGCTTGCATTTACACCCTTGTTCTTCAGAACATTAGTCTTAATATAACCTTGAATATCTTCATGATCATATTTGTTAGAAGGCACTTTCACCTTACTAAACTTTATGGGGACTGAGAGATTTAGTGGCTGAACAGGGGCTTTGCCTTTCCTCTTGAATCTGCCAGCCCTGGAGTTACCTTTAAATCCTAATCCAGCCTTACCCTTTTGAGTGACAAATTCATCTATCAAGGGTAAGACAGATTTTGGCTTAGAGTAACTAGCCACTAAATCCCTTTCAATTTTAAGTCTGGCCTCCAGACTCTTCACTTGATCATTAGTATAAATAATTGTGCCCATCTGAATAATAGTTATATTCTTCAGCTTGGCAATTTCATTTAATTTTTGATCAATAACTTTCTCTAACTCAGTTGTAGCAACCCTTAGTTCAGCAATTTCCTGAGCCTGAGATTTAACCAGGTTCTTGCTTTTCTTAAGGGCCTGCAACAAATCCCCATACTTGTCTATCAATTGATAGACATCTCCTTCAGATTCAGATGCATCTACATCACTTGATGCAGATGTAGCTGATTCTTCACTTGTACAACAAACAGATGTAATAGAAGGACATTGTACCTTACTAGGACCAGACTGATTCTGGCATATGTCCTCTTCTGATCCTGCCATTAGCCCCATACACTGATGATCCTTTTGTTCATTGATGGAGTCTAGCAACTGCAGAAACTCCTCTTCTTCAGACACAGCATATAACCCAATATATGCTTCAGCTTCAGATTCTGACTCTGAAGTTGATTGGTCTGTTAGACTCCTATCTTTCTTTGCAACAAAAGATTTCTCCTTCTTGCATTTCTGATGAGTCTTCTTGTCTGAAGACTCCTTTCTCTTATCAGGACAGTCAGCCACTACATGTCCAGGCCTATTGCAACAATAGCAGACAATCTTTGAAGTAGTGGCTTTGCTGGGCTTTAATCTGCTCTTCTCTTTCTTTGATGACCTTTTCTTCTGATAATAGTCATCATCTTGCTGTGATGTGGAAGACCTAGACTTCCATTGCTTCTTTTTCAAGAACCTCTGGAATTGCCTTGTGAATGCAGCAAAGTCTGCATCTGAATCACAGCTTTCTGAACCCTTATCTGAATTTTCAGAACTATCTTCTGCAACTTCCTTAGGAGGAGATGGTGATTTCCTCCTATTCTTTCTGGTGGCTTCTGCATTGAATGCCACAGTTTTTTCTCTATGCTCTTCTCTTGAATTCTTTTCCTCCTCCTTCCTCACCATAAGTTGCATTTCATAGGATAGCAACTTTCCAAACAAGGTGGGAGGAGATATCTCTGCCAATTTAGCCACTTCTCTTATGGCACAGATCTTTGTGTCCCAATCCTTTGTTAAGGATCTCAAGAATTTGTCATTCAGTTCATAAGTACTGAAGACTCTTCCATAGGACATAAGCTCATTCACAATTCTGTAGAATTTCTTGTAGCACTCAGTTATGCTATCAGATTTTCCTTGTCTAAAACTTTCATACTCCTGATTGAGCATAGATTTCCTGTCCTGCCTTACTTCTTCAGATCCCTCCATGTAGACTATCAATGTGTCCCACATCTCTTTGGAGGTCTTGCAGTGAATCAGATTCTGAAATGTTGAATCATCTATGACACTAACAATAATGTTTTGAGCTCTTTTATCCATGGTTGCCAAGATGATTTCATCCTTGTTCATCTCTGAATAACTCTTTGGAGTTTGGATATTTGCATCAAGAACTGATACCTTCATTGGTATGAAGGGGCCTTCCTGTACTGTGATGTAAATCCTTGGGTCAGATGCCTCCATAAACAATCTGACTCTTTCTTTCCAAATTCCAAAAATTTCTTTCTTGCATATGGGTAATTTCATAGACCCTAGCTCCTTATGATTCTCACCAGAACCCATCTTTTTGAATCTTGATTCTGCCTATCAGATCTACCTCAGACTGTTAAGTCCTTTTTGAGGAACCTCCCTCTGATACCACTTGATAGTTTTACTTTCAAGACAACCTAAACACTTAGAGGGGGGGGGGTGAATAGGTTCTAATTTCTTGTTTATAAATCTAGGCAGAATTCAATTACAAATTAAAATTATCTAGCACAGCATTCACAGACAACTAAACATCACAGATTGCACAATGTTTTATAGTGGTTCCCCAAGGTCTGGGTACATCCACTTTCCCCCTTCACCTATCTAGCAATATGCTAGATTCGGCCAAACTTCCACTATACTCAGATCCTCAGATCCTACAGCTCAGAACCAGGATAGGTTCCTACAACTCAGGCTCAACAGCCCTACCTCAGCCTTGCCTCAAGGCCTACCACTCAGAGAATAACCTTCTCCTACACTCAGGCAAATAGCCCTACCACTCAGAGATCACCTCTCCTACACTCAGCCTTTATAACACAGGCTTACAACTCAGATCTGTGTAAACAGATCCTACAGAAATTTAGAAAAAGATATTTTGATGTCTTGCCTTTGTTGAGAGAGAAGAGGACAAGACACTTCTTGATCAGCTGATGAAATCAACTGAATCTGAGCTTTCTTCAAAGCTTCTTGAATCTGAACTTAGCTGAGTTGATTTCCAAACAGCTTCTTGAGAAACCACTGATGGCTTCCTTCTTCTTCTTCAAGATGACTGGATCTCCCTCTATCCAACACCTTTTCTGATACTTCAGACTTCTTCTTAGACCTTCTGATGAAGATCTTCTTTTTCACTTTCTTGAATTGAAATTTCAACAGGATCGCAATCCTTCTGTTTCTTCTTCTTAGATCTTCTTCTTTTATTTTTCTTAGCTTGGCTGTATATGTAATTCCTTCTGAATGTGTCTATTTATAGACTTTTTTTCATGGTAACCGGCTGATCCGGTTTCTAACTGTTTTCTGACAGGTCTGACAGCTTCAGTTAAACGGTGGCAACCCACAGCTGTCAAGTCTTCAAACAGTTCTTGTACCTTAGCCTTGGACAGCAAAATGTCGAGACAGTCAGTTAGAAAGTGTCGAGACCAATCTGTCTATCTGTGTCGACACAAGTGACTTTGGTGTCGACACAGTCTTTGATGATGTCGACTAAGTTGCCTTTAAGTCGACACAGGTTCTTCAGAAAATAACTTGGTCTAGACTCTGCAGTGTGTCGACACAAGTCCTGTGTGTCGACACAGTTGTTGTAGATTTAGAACTTAGTATGTGTCGACTCAGCCTTCTGGTGTCGACACAGCAATCTTCAATTCTGCCAAAATGTGTCGACTCAGTCTTCTGGTGTCGACACAAGCATAGTCGACTTCTGCCAATATGTGTCGACTCAGTCTTCTGGTGTCGACACATCCACCCAGTGTCGACACAGTTGTGGTCGACTATCTTCTTCTGTGAGTCGACTATCTTTCTCTGGTCGACTATCTTTCACTAGTCGACTAACTTTCTCTGGTCGACTATCTTTCACGGTGTCGACTAACTTTCTCTGGTCGACTATCTTCTTCTGTGTCGACTATTTTTCACTAGTCGACAATCTTCTTCTGTGTCGACTATCCTTCACTAGTCGACTATCTTCTTCTGTGTCGACACTGCTTCCCAGTGCTGAGGTCGACGATTTTCTTTATGTGTCGACACTGCTTCCCAGTGCTGAGGTCGACGATTTTCTTTATGTGTCGACACTGCTTCCCAGTGTCGACATAAATGTGGTCGACCATCTTTCTCTGTGTCGACACTGATTTTCTGAAGTGTCGACACAAATATTCAGAAGTGTCGACACAGTCTTCAGGTGTCGACATGTGGACTTAGAATATTTTTCTGCATTCTTTAATACTTCTTCACCTGCACATGTCAACTCAAAACAACATCAAATACACCTTGATGTATATCATTGAGCTAAGTTGGGTTTCTTCAAATCAGGTACACATTTTCCAATGTACCCAACAGTAAGGCAATATTATGTAGACTTAGGATTAGTTTGGCACGATGGTGGATGTCCTGAACGCTCGGCCTCACATAAGGAACCCTGTCCACTTATATGTTCAAAAACTAGTTTTTTTCTTGGTGAAAAACATGACCATTGCCATGTCGTACACATATTTTATGACAACGATATCAACGATATTTTTGTTCATACTCACCGGAGCAAAAACGGTGTGCCAAAGACCTTTAATGGTGAATTTTGCAATATACTTCAATTGGCGTATACGAATTTTGGGATGTAACAAAGTCATTGATAGTCAAGTTGAGTATGAATTTTAAGATGAATATGTGGAAAAACATGAAACATATATTTTGGAATGACTATATTTATGGTAGGAGTAACATTAATTGGAGATAAGGTCGTGAAAAATAGATTTAAATATCTATAATTGAAGGTGGAAAATGTACCTATAAGATGTGTAGATAAAATTGGTGTCAAATACTTGGGAAAAACTTGTGGATGTAAGGTCTATGGACATAATTTATGATCAAAGTTCTGCATAGAATAGGTTTAGGCGTTTAGCCCCTCACACAACCCTCACATGGAACTGTTAGACTATACTTATGTTTTTTAATTATTCCTCCTTGTATTCCCTCTATATATAGAGGCTCCTTAGTGTAATGAAGATGAATTTTGGGTTCACGGTTCAACATGGTATCAGAGGATCGCGTGTTCCGCTAACCCTAATCCTCCGCAGCCCGCGACGTTCCGCAGCCCGCGCCTCTTCGCAGCCCCGTTGCTCGCTCGCCGGTCGCCCGCCCCCTCCGCAGCCCGCCCCGCGCCGGTCGCCTGCCTCCTCCACAGCCCGCTACAGCCCGCGGCCTCCTCTTCCGCCGGTTTTTTTCTCCCGCCTCTTCTGGCGCCGACCCTTTATGCAGTGATTTTTTCTGCTTCCTCCGGCGCCCTCCATCCTTCATGATGGTTTTCTGTGGGTGGATTCTTCCCCCTCTACCTTTCATCTCTTGATGCCCTAATTCTTGGGCTGTTTCCTTCTCCGGATTTCTTCCCCCTTGCGGGATTTGTATTCCTGCGCGATGGGTTCTAGTGGCGCGGCTTCTCCTGCTTCTCCCTCTGTTTCTACCGAAGTTACTCCGCCTCCTGGTTCCTGTGGCCCTCCTCTGTCGGTTTTTTTCCGTGCAACCACTGACCATAATACTCCTCAGATCACTACTATCCACCTTGATGACTGCAATTATCTCTCATGGTCCCGTTCCATCACTCTGACGCTCAAAAGTCGGCGTCTCTTTGGCTATGTCACAGGCCAAATGAAGGAACCAGATAGGGCTTCTCCCGACTGGCAGCAGTGGGAATCTGAGAATTCCTTAGTTATGTGTTGGCTTACGAACTCGATGCAGGAGTCCATTGCCCGTAACTTCCTCTTTCTTGACAATGCTGTCGATATTTGGCGTCGTGCGGAGTCTACTTACTCCCGCCGTGGCAGTGCTGCTCAGATCTTTCAGTTGCGCCGCAGAATCAGCTTACTTCGGCAGGGTGACCGTCCACCTTCCGCGTACTACTTGGAGTTCACACAGCTTTATCAAGAGTATGATCATTTTGATCCTCTTGTCTTTGTCAGTCCTATTGATGAGGCGATGGTTCGGACCAGGGATGATCGTAATCGCATCTTTGAATTCCTTCATGGCTTGCATCGTGACTTTGACCAGATCAGTGTTCAGATCCTGGGACGTCCATCGATACCTTCTCTTCCTGAGGTCTACAACATAGTACAACAGGAGTTTGATTGTCGTCAGACCCTTCTCCCTGACCCTATGCCGGAAGGATCTGCTCTGGCCGCTACCACCCCCTCTCTTCTTGGTACTCGGCCATCCCGGGATCTCAAGCTAAGGAATTCTGATAAGGATCATCTTCTCTGTGATTATTGTGGCAAGAATCGCCACACTCGGGATACCTGCTTCAGGCTTCATGGATTCCCCACCCCCAGGGGGGTGCTCCACCTCGTGGAGGTCGTGGTTCTGGCCGCTTCTCAGGTCGTCATGCTGTTCCACCCCGTGCGGCCCATCTTACCGATGCTACTACAGATATCTCCCCTGGTTACTTTGGTGCTGATGCTTCTGCCACCTCTGGTGGTTTTACTGCGGATGAAATGTTGGCTCTCCGACGCATGATGCAGGGAATGTCTACTGAGCCGTCTTCCTCAGCCTCGTCCTCCTACGCTCACACAGGACTGCCAGGTGCCCACTCTGCTGTTTCTCCGTCTTCCACTCAATGGGTCATTGACTCTGGAGCCACAGATCATATGACCGGGTCCTCCACAGGTTTTGTTTCCTATACTCCTCTTTCTGGGCGTGATAAGGTGAGCATTGCCGATGGTTCCCTTGCCTCTATTGCTGGCAAGGGTACCATCCCCTACTCTTCTCTCACCTTGTCCTCTGTTCTTCATGTTCCCACCTTTACTCGTAATCTCCTTTCAATCAGTCATTTAACTAACTCCATGCATTGCTCTGTGACCTTCCTTCCCTCTTCTTGTGTTTTTCAGGACCTGACGACGGGGAAGGTGATTGGCTCTGGTAGCATGGTTGATGGACTCTACGTTCTTTACTCTGGCGCTGTTCCTCCTACCGTGGCACTTCATTCCAGCACTACCCACCCTTTGTACTCCTGGCATTATCGCCTAGGCCACCCCTCTATCTCTGTTATGAAGTTATTATTTCCTGCTCTGTCTACTGTTGTTTTTGAGACTTTTGTGTGTGATGTCTGTAGTCTAAACAAACATCATCGTACTTCATTTACGAATGTTTCGTTGCCTAGTTCTATCTCTTTTGCTGTTATTCATACTGATATCTGGGGTCCTTGCCGTGTTTCTTCAATTTCTGGTTGTGAGTGGTTTGTTACTTTTATTGATTGTTTCTCTCGTACTACATGGTTGTACTTGATACATCGCAAATGTGATGTCTTCTCTGTTTTTAGACGTTTTCACAGCATGGTATCTACCCAATTTCAATCCAAAATTAAAATTCTCCGCAACGATAATGGCCGCGAATACATGGATTCACAATTTGAGACCTATCTTGCAGATAACGACATCCTCCACCAGACTACATGTGCTTATTCCCCAACACAAAATGGTGTTGCTGAGCGGAAAAATCGCCACCTTCTGGAGGTTGCTCGCTGTCTCTTGTCCACCATGCATCTCCCAAAATTCTATTGGGGAGATGCTGTTCTGACCGCTGCGTACCTCATCAATCGAATGCCCACGCGTGTCCTTGGGACCTTCACCCCCCTTGATACTCTCCGGGTGCCCCCTACACGGCTTCCTCCTAAGGTGTTTGGCTGTGCTTGCTTTGTTCACATACACCAACCGCGCCCCTCCAAGCTGGACCCTTATGTTCTCAAGTGTGTCTTTATTGGTTACTCTCCTACACAGAAAAGGTACAAGTGTTTTCACCCGCCTACCAGGAAAGTTTTTGTCAGTATGGACGTCACATTCCGTGAATATGAGTCCTACTACCCTCTCTCTGATTCCCCATCTCCGAGTGTTCCCTCAGTCTCCCTGCCCGTGCCTCCACCTTATCCCTCACTTTAGGGGTAGACCCTACTAGTGGAAGTGAGTCCTTTTATCCCAGTGGTGGTGAACTCCTCCCCTATGTATCCACCTTCCTCCATACCTTCACCCCCGACCTTGCAGGTATATACTCGGCGTATCACGAGACCAAGCACACAAGTTCCCGCCATGCTACCAGAACAGTCAGTGGATCTTGACTCAGGGCCTTCCGATCTCCCGATTTCCCTTCGAAAAGGTATTCGGTCTTGTACTCGTCATCCTCTATCAAATTATGTATCTTATGCTTCTCTTTCTGCCTCCTACAAGTCTTTTGTCTCTTCCCCTTCTATTGCCTCCATACCTGTTTCATGGCAACAAGCTATAACAATTCCCATGTGGCGCGGGGTGATGGTTGAGGAAATGCAGGCTCTGGATAAGAACCATACATGGGAGTTAGTTCCTCTTCCCTATGGAAAGAAACTTGTTGGGTGCAAATGGGTGTTCTCGGTGAAACAGAACCCACAAGGCCTTGTTGAAAGATGTAAGGCGAGGTTGGTTGCACAGGGTTATACTCAAACCCATGACATCGACTATCAGGAGACGTTTGCCCCGGTGGCCAAAATGAATACTATCAGGGTCTTACTTTTTGTTGCTGCTTGCAAACATTGGGACCTATTACAGCTGGATGTGAAGAATGCCTTCCTCCACGGTGACTTGGAGGAGGAGGTCTATATGTCTATCCCTCCGGTTTGGCCGGTTCCACAAGGCTATGGTGTCATTTGGATACTATCAGAGCAATGCTGACCACACTCTGTTCATCAAACGTAGACTTGGAAAAATTACTGTTCTCATTGTGTATGTTGACGATATTGTCATAACAGGTGATGATGTTGAAGAAATTCAAAATTTGAAACAGAAGCTAGTAAGAGAGTTTGAGGTCAAGGACCTGGGAAAACTCAGGTATTTCTTGGGAATAGAGGTTGCCAGATCCAAGCAAGGGATCTTCATTTCGCAACAAAAGTACACTTTAGATCTCCTCGAAAAAATGGGAATGAGCGTATGCAGACCGGCTAACACTCCGATTGAAGCAAACCACCGATTGGGGCGTGATGATGGAGAGGACATTGAAGATATCTCTGGGTTCCAAAGATTAGTGGGGAGGTTGATATACCTGTCCCATACTCGCCCAGATATCTCCTATGCCGTGAGTGTTGTGAGCCAGTACATGCATGCTCCCAAGAGCCGACACATGGATGCTGCACACAGAATTTTAAGGTATCTCAAGTCTTCACTAGGAAGGGGTATCCTGTTTGTTCCAAACACCGGTCTAAAGGTTGAAGTCTACACTGATGCTGATTGGGCAGGGTCTGTGGACGATAGGCGGTCAACATCCGAATATTGTTCACTCGTTGGAGGCAACCTTGTTACTTGGAGGAGCAAGAAGCAACAAGTTGTGGAACGCTCCAGTGCTGAGGCTGAATTCAGAGCTATGGCTCAGGGTGTCTGTGAAGGCTTATGGCTTCGGGCCTTGATGCGTGATCTGGGTCTTGCGGAGGATGGACCCATCCTGCTGTATTGTGACAACAAGTCTGCCATCAGTATCGCACACAATCCCGTCCAACATGACCGAACGAAACATATCGAGGTGGATCGACGCTTTTTCAAGGAGGACATTGAAAAAGGGATTGTGTGTACTCCCTTTGTGCCCTCCAACAGGCAGCTTGCAGACATCCTCACCAAAGGATTGAGTGGGAACTTATTTGGCACGATTGTGGACAAGTTGAGCATGATCAACATCACTCGCCCAACTTGAGGGGGAGTGTTAGACTATACTTATGTTATTTAATTTTTCCTCGTATTACCTCTCTATATAGAGGCTCCTTAGTGTAATGAAGATGAATTTTGGGTTCACGGTTCACGGTTCAACAGGAACAATTGAAGAATGGTGATTCATAAATCCTAGCCCAAATAGTTGGGATAAATTTAATGCTGATGTCAATGAACTTGTTATGGCATGATCTGTTTTTTCATTTCACTCAAGGAATGAAAGGTTTGTTTTAATCATTGTACTCTTTTTAAAATTGTTTTTCATCTATAAATGGTTAATTTTGCACCTTAGTTCACATCATTTGGATTATGATTTTTAAAGCTTATTACATTTGAAGGATAAGTTACTATCTGTCATCATTTACAATTTAATGCTGTCTTTTAGCTCCATATTTTCATCCGATCTTTTGTTTATAAATTTTATTATTATTAGGTTCTATTGCATTTTTCAGTGGAAGGTTGTACTTTATTTATGCACAGGTGAGAGTGCAGGCAATTCGAGGTCTTCCTCTTCTTTGCAAAGATAATCCAGATCATGTTTCCAAGATTGTGGATGTCCTTGGACAACTTCTTGCTTGTGGTACTGTAAATAATGCTTCTTTGTTATCTATTTTTCTCCAAATTTTGAACTATTTCTTCTTTCTATATTACAGAGGAGAACGTGGAGCGTGATGCAGTTCATAAAGCCCTTTTATCTCTTTTAAGGCAGGATGTTAATGGTAATTGGCATCATGCCGCTCCTTTTCTCTGGCTAAGTTAATCCTTGTGTATTGTAATATGAAGCTAAATCTGTATTTCTGGACAACAGCATAGAAGCAACCTTCTCGTTTTCATATTTCCTTGGCATTGTGTATATGTGGAAAGTTGCAGTTTGTTCTTATTGTTCACCTAATTTTCTAGTTTACCCAGTTTTTAGTAAATGGTCAAGCTGGTCATACCGATTATAATTGTATTTGTGCCTTTGTTAACATTTATAATTATCAAGTGTTATGGGTCTCACTGTCTTTTATTTAATTGTGTTTTATAAATTGTTGTTAACTTTTATTGATTAGTTGTTGGGAGTTAGAAGTTGTCATTATGGGTCTTGTAAGCCTATTTATTGTCTTATGTTGGTGGAATGAAGACATGCATGAATTAGACTCCCCTCTTGTCTTTGTATGAGATTGTGGCAGCTCTCTCCTTCCGAGCTTAACATGCTTAGGCAACTTATGGCTCCACAAGATCCTCCAGCTTTCCCTCCGACATTACTACCGACGTTCTACAACGAGTCCGTAACAAATTTGCATTAAAGCCATCGCATCTCCTTCACATCCAGTTGCCCACAAAATCATTCCTTTCCCCCGCTGTTTTCATTATGAAGACCACGACGACGTATTTTTGTGTGTTCGTTCACCACCAACAATATTAAAGGAATCAATTGGCCCTTGCGGGTGTTGACGACGCCAATCAGACGGCCCTTGAGGCTGGTCCCATCAGTTATTGAAGCCATAAGACGGATTTTGTCGGTCATTAGCACCAATGCAGGCTTGCCGCATCATCCTAGGTTCGTATCGTTCCTATCGACACCGTGGACGCATCACTGCAATGTTTGAGCTTGATTCGAGACTTACCTACTAGCACCTTCCTCACCGTAGAAATCACGCCCTAGCACACCCGAACCTGCTTCTGCTTTCCCTCAACTAGACGAGTGCCTTTATGAAGGGACTCTTCCAGCGATTAAAGCCACCGACTTCTCCTACTTTCGTCGAGCCCAATGCGAACCAATCTCCCTTCTGCATGTGTAGACTCTTCATCAATGCCTGTTTTTTTCTTCATCGAACTTCCCGTCTGCTATAGCGCCTCTCCCAGTCTCTGAGACCCACGCAACAGTTCTCCATTCTCCTCGAGCCCACCAAACATTAACAATCCACTTGTGGGCTGTGAGGCCATCACCATCAAATGTTCTCCCGGAGCCTTAATTTAATTAATTGATTAAATTAATTAATTCTTAATTGTTTTAATTAATTATTAATTAATTCTTAATTGTTTTAATTATCAAATTAATTAATTCTTAATTGTTTTAATTATCAAATTAATTAATTAATTACATTATCATTGAGTGAGCTCCGACGAGCAAAGGGTCCTTTGTTCATTGTTCCAGATGTTACTGGAGATGCCAACATCATATGACGTCGCTCTTACGTGACTCACTGCCAACATTGACAGACACTTCAGGGTCCAGATACCACCAGAGTAATCACTGATCCCACTACAATAGTCATTTATCCCACCCGTGTCCGTTGAAGATCTACCGATTTCTGCGGTCCTTGTCTCTCCATCATCCCCTCCACTTGTTCCCTCCCTGTAGTTCATTCACACTGTCGACATTGTCTCCTCCCTGGACAACGTTGATGTTGCTTCAAGTTTTGCCACCGCCACAAGTTGTGTCACCGAGTCGCCTCCATCAGTTCCCACAGTCTCCATCCCGCAACCTCCACTCTAGTCACCTATTTAGGTGACCCTCTAAAGATATTCCTACCGATGACCGTTCCCCTACCGATGCCGCCACTTTTGATTGCCGCAACTCAAACAACACGATCCTTTGTCGCCCTCGACTGTCCACCAGGCACACTCACCTCGACTCCAGATATGTCCGACAATCTCTCCTTAGCAAGCGTCTCTGCCATGACAGATCCTTGCCGTCTTTTGTGACATTTGTGCGCACAATCATGACCTGCAGCTCGATGCAGCCTTTGCTACATCGACGCTCTACTAGGAGCTATTCTGTCGGGAAATCAAAGAGCCAAATGATTATGTAGTGCTAGACCCGTTTGAGCTTGAGGACAAACTCAATTTGAAGGACGGGTGAGATGTTATGGGCCCCCGCTGTCTTTTATTAATTGCTGTTGTCTTTTATTATTAGTTGTCGAGAGTTAGAAGTTAGTAGTTATCATTAAGGGTCTTGTAAGTCTATTTATGGACATATGTTGGTTGAATGAAATCATGCATAAATTAGCTTCTCTTCTTGTCTTAGTATAAGATTGTGGTAGCTCTCTCCTCCCTAGCACACCCTGACTAGGCAGCCGCAGTTCCGGCTACACAGTAGCCTTTGACCATCCACCCGAGATCTCTACCGGCATTCTACGGTGTGCCCGTAACACGATGCTAATTGCAATTAATTATATGAATACATTTGCATGCACATTACATCATTTCTAATCCTTCAGTGCATCTTGCTGTTATCCTTTTACTAGAGGTCTCTTGGAGTAATCAAGCCACACTCAGTAGACCCATCCCGCGTCAATATGTCTCCAATATTTCTTACTCATTATTCTCTAGGTCACTAGAGTTTTCTGATATTTCAATGACATTCATCGATGGACAGAAACGATTAGCTTGGTTGAGTCTGAGATACAACCAAAGACAATGATAATACACACAATTTCTAACAAAATTATTACTCTAACAGACACTAACTTATCACCCATGTTTACACTACTCAGATACTTCAACTATCACCTAATAGGATAGTGGACAGCGGACTGACTGAGTAAGCTGAAGTACAAATGCACAGTGAACTGAATTAAGAAGAATCCAGTGCTTAGCGGGATATGCTGAAGTATATTATGATAAATGGATAACTGCAATAGTATCCAACTACCTGTAAAATGATAAACTGATGGACACAGTCTGAATGACGAGCTTTCAAATACTTGATGCTAAGATCAGAAGCTAGAGACTCAAAATGGAAATTTGGAACTCCCTGAAATTCATGGGAAAGTCATGGTACTCTTGTAGTTTTCAAATGGACATTTGAAACATCTAATTTTTTAAATTTAATCAAATCAGAATTTTTTATTTAATAAAATAACTACAATTTCAAATAATTCTAACCTAAACCTCCATTTTACCCTCCTTAATATGAACAGACATTTTAATCAGAACTTCCATTTTTAATTAATTAATTTGTAAATCTCAAATTATAATTCTTTTTAACCCTTCACGCCGAATTACCGACCTGGCAACTTACAATTTGGGTTCGTAATGTACATTGTTGGATCCTCTTCCAAAAGGTGCTAGCTCGTCATCACATGCTACTGGCTCATTGTCTGTGCCGCTGGCTTGTCGTCGAGCGCCGCCAGCTCATTATTCTTAAAGGTGGTTGACTGTTCGCCTACATTGAAAAAGGCTGCCGTTTTGTCGTCTTTGTAGATGGCACCGACCCATCATCTTTGAAAGTGCTATGGGGTCAAAGCCTACAAATTTAATTTATAAAATATGGTATGAACCGGTTGGTTAAATCTTTGACTAAATCTAATCATGTTAATAAAAATAAATTTACCTGAGACTCAAAAATGGAAGTTCACATTACAATAATTTGAAATTAAATTTACTTTGAAAAAAATCAAATTATTTTGAATTGATTAATTTTGAAAAATTAGTGGTCACAACTCACAAGTATTCATTTGAAAATTAATGGGCACTATATGCCTTTTCTATGAATTCCAAGGGTTTCAAATGTAATTTACCCTAAATTATATTAGAAGATATTTGGAGATGCTTTTAATCTGCTAAGTCATCTTCATGGCACTATTTCTTAAATGCTTTGACAAAGCATCTGCTTAATCTTTCCCCTTGATATTTTAGATGCTTGCTAGCTAGACATAAGGCTTTGCAGACTGTAAACCTCTCTACACTGACAAAGATGCAGCAATTTAGGTATCTGAAGTAGATTTAAATTGTTTATTAGAGATATTAGGGGCAAATGCTATTAATTAGGTCCGTAAAATACTAAAACTATCCTAAGTTGTCTTTTGAGGGTTACTTAAAAAAATTCAAAACAAAAATGATCCAAAATGATCTGCAAACTAGCTGATTCATTTTCCTGTCTTCTAATTTGCAATTTCAAATCCTTGCAGCATCTTTGACAGCTTTGTTCAAGCATGTTGAGATAGGCATGGAAAACATCCGTGAAAAAGTTATTGCGTTCCTTAAAGACAAGGTAGAATCTTATTTCACTTTCTGTGATTGCTTTCCATATCCACTCTTTCTTCTTGTTTTCTTAAAGCTAAAATTTCTTCTAGGTGTTTCCTCTCAAAGTTGAACTGCTGAAGCCTCAAGTCGAAATGGAAAGACGTATCACAGATTTAGTGAAAAAAGTAGGTTCATTTTTTGGTTTCTTTTATTCTGTTCATTTGAGCATCGTTTCATGTATGCTTACATGGTTAGCTGCCCATATGGTTGTAATGAATATTCTTTCTTCTTTCAGAGTTTACAAGATGTCACTGGTGCAGAATTTAAAATGTTTGTTGAATTCCTTAAAGGTTTGAGCATATTTGGAGAGAAAGCCCCTCCAGGGCGTATCCAAGAACTTATTGAAATTATTGAAGGGCAGGCCGATCTGGATGCACAATTTAATGTAAGTAATAAGCATGCCTATGCTTTATAATTTTTTTTGCGCTTTGGGATATTTAATATGTGCTAAGGTTTGTAGTTAGAAAAATGTCTGTATCCCTGATAAGTGTTAACTGATAATTCCGTTTTCATTCCATTATGTAGAATTTGATGTGTCTCACACAGTTGTGCGATGTGCAACCACTTATACATTGCTATTTTACATCTTTACTTGAGAACATGCAAACTATAAATGATTGTCAAACTGGTGTGAATTCATGTACTTACAACTCTGTTTTATTTGACATTAATGTCCATCTTCTATTATGACATTCTTAAACATTTTGAGTACAAGTTAATACTGTATGACTGATGCAAAGAATCTACATTTTTCTTATAAATTATAATATAGATGTGAATATTCTTGTAGTCCCGTTATCTATTTCTTTTTTGCAGTTTTTTTCATTTCTTTGGTGTAGACAAGTAATAAGTGTTAAATTGTACAAGTTCCTTAATAATTTCATACTTTGTTATTTTTTGCATCTCCTACATTTGTTTGTAGAGTAATGTCAAACTGTCATATTTAGTTACAATATTAAAAGGGTAAGTAGTTTTTCTTAGAATGAAAGCTAATGCAGGGAATTGGAATATTAACTTTCTGTTAAGTCACTGAAGGAATTTGATCAAAATTTTTGGTCTTTTTGTTAATTTTTTTAATGACAGTCAGAATATTTGTTAGGATATAGCAAACTTGTCTTGTTATTTATTTATTTGATTTTGATGATGGGAAGCGTCCTTGATGAGGTATTGATAGATAACACAAGGCCGGGTTACACTGGGTCGTAATCCCTCCTCCAATTTCTTATTCAAGATACAAATTTCCTGGTACTCCCGTATATATAAGGAGGTACTTACGTCATAAAAAAGAAATACCCAATAAAAGGAAACACACAATAAAAGGAAATACACAATAAAAAGAAATATGTGATAAAAGGAATTATAAGATAACAGAAATAATGATTCCAGATCCAATCGTGTGCATCCTCAAGCCGCGCCTGGATCCCGCGCGCGCCTCGTGTAAACCTTTGCGCATCGCTTGTCGAGGAGGGGGTCTTCCGCACCCGTATCAACACTCTGGGGTTCCACAACGACCTTGTCCTCAAGGTCGAACTCCGGAAACTAGGCCTTGATCTGCTCCTCCAGGTTCCACGTGTACTCGTCCGGTTGGCCCTTCCACCGGATGAGGATCTGACACACTGTTCGTCCTTGAATGTCTTCAGTCTGTGTTCCCAAAACTGCTGCAGGCTTGTACCGGGGAACCGAATCAATGGATAACCCGTCCGGTAGTGTAGCCTAGAGGGGGTGATCCCTTAGGGCCCTCTTCAGTTGGGAGACATGAAAAACAGGTGAATTCGGCAGTCGCTGGGAAGCTGCAGACGGTATGCCACCACTCCGATTTTCTCCACGATCAGGAAGGGGCCAAAATAGCGGACCGAGAGCTTGGAGTGTAGTCGGCCAGTCAAGGAGCCGTCGGTGTGGTCATAGTTTCACGAATACCTTCTCTTCCGGCGAGAATATCACCCCACGACGATGACGGTTGGCCTGCTGGATCATGCGCTATTGAGTTCGTACCAGATGGTACTTCAGTTGGCGGAGGCCCTCGTCCCGGTTTTGGAGGACGGCGACCAGGGCTTGTACTTGGCATTCACCAGGTAAGATGCATAGTATGGGTGGGGGTGGGTGGCCGTAGACCGCCTGAAAGGGAGTGACGCCCGTGGCGGACTGATAAGACGTGTTGTACTATAACTCCGCCCAAACAATCCACTGGGTCCACTGTCGAGGCTATTCCGTCGCAAAACAGCACAGGTACATTCCTATGCAACGGTTGAGGAACTCCATATGTGCATCTGTCTGTGAATGGTATGTGGTGCTGAACCGCAACTTGGTCCCCTGTAGACGGAACAACTCCTTCCAAAAGGAGCTCAGAAAAACTGGGTTGCGATCGCTCACGATGGAACAATGAAAACCGTAGAGGCGGACCACCTCCCCAATGAAGATCCGAGCAACTGATCCGGCGGTGTGAGGATGACGAATCGGTATGAAATACCCGTACTTGGACAGTCGGTCCACCGCCACAAGAAGATAGTCATATCCCTGAGAGCGGGGAAGGCGGCTGAGGAAATCCAGGCCTGTATCTTCCCAGACCATATCAAGAATGGGTAGGGACTGGAGAAGTCCGGCTGGCGAGAGAGTCTGGTACTTGACCTTTTGACATGTTAGGCAGTTGGACACAAACTGCTGCACGGACCGCATCATACCCCGCCAGTACAGGGTGGACTCCAGTCGACGATACGCCGGGTAGGCACCAAAATTGCCTGATGTCGAAGTAGCATGAAACTCGTAAAGTAGTCTGGAAATCCAGGGTGACGACTCTGTGACCACGAGACGATCTTGGTAGAAAAGCTGATCTCCAATCATCCAAAAGGGAGGGTGCGAATTTGGATCTCTCTGCAAATCCTGTATCATGGAGGCGTAGCGGGGAATCCTTCACACCTCTGCCTGCAGGGCATCAACATCTCGCTAGTGTGTCTGGGAGATTGCTACCAAGGTTCCCACGTGCTCTCGTCAGGACAAGGCGTCAGCGGCAGTGTTCGTCCTCCCTGTCTTGTACTCGATGGAGTCATGGAGAACTGATATCGAAGGAGTTTGACAATCCATCGCTGTTGTGCGGGCGTCGTGACCTTCTGACTCCACAAGTGGCACAAGTTGCGGTGTTCCGTGCGCGCCACAAAGGGCCGCCCAAGAAGATAGGGGCACCAATGCTGAACAGGGAGAACGAGTGCCCGAAGCTCGCTTTCGTAAATGGACGCCGCATCCCACCGACTGGAGAAGGCCTTACTGAAACAGGAGATTAGCCGACCCCCCTGCATGAGGACCTCCCCCACTCCCTTCCCGGAAGCATCACACTCCACAACGAATGGCTGAGAAAAGTCTGGCATGCCCAGGACTAAGGCTGATGCGAGCGCGTGCTATAGGCCACGAAAGCACTCCTGGGTTGCCTGATCCCAACAGAATGGTGCTCCCTTTTTGAGGAGGTCTGTCAGCAGGCGCGCCAACGCCCTGTAGTTGCGGATGAACCGACAGTAGTACCCGGTAAGGCCCAAGAATCCGCGCACCGCTTTGATGCTTGTCGGAGTTGTTGTAGGACCACATCCACTTTGGTCGGATCCATCGTCAGGCCGACAACTGAGATGATGTGGCCCAGATATTCGATCTATGTCTGCTCGAATAGTCACTTCTTGTGGTGGGCCACAAACTGGTGCTCCACGAGAAGTTAAGAACGGTGGCCACGTGATCCAAGTGGAGCTGCCAAGAAGAGCTATAGGCCAAAATGTCATCAAAAATACCAAGACGAACTTACATAGATGTGGACGGAAGACGTCATTCATCGTGGATTAGAATGTGGCTCTTGGCATTAGTCAGACCGAAGGGCATGACTAGAAACACATAATGGCCGTCATGGGTGCGGAACGCCGTTTTGGGCACATCCTCGGTTCTGACCTGAATCTGGTGATAGCCTGAACAAAGATCCAATTTGGATAAATAGGTCGCTCCTTGTAGTTCATCCAACAGCTCCTGGATGAGGGGAATCGGGTACCTGTCGGGGATGGTGAGCTTGTTCAGCTCCCGATAGTCCATACAAAATTTCCAGCCGCCATCCTTCTTTCGAACCAGGAGAACCAGGTTGGAGAAGGGGCTCACACTCGACTGGATGATGTCTGCCGTAAGCATCTTGGCGACCATGTCCTCCATAACGGTCTTTTGATCATGGCCGTAACGATACGAGCGGACGGAGACGGCAGATACCCCAGACTGTAGGAAAATGTCGTGATCGGCGGCTCATATCGGGGGAAGCCCGTGCGGTGTAGAAAAGAGGGATCCATGCATGTCCAAGAGTCATTGGATGCCAGTGTGCGGAATGCACGATACTTGGGAAGCTGTCGCCTCCATGTGCCACAGGAGAACGCTGAAATTTGGGCCCGTCGCGCGCAGGAGGGAGCACAGGGCGGCAGGGGAACGGGCCAAGGACGAGTCTCCCTGTAGACGGTGAGTGGTGCCCGCCGCCTCGAAGACTATGGTGAGGCGATCCCTGTTGTGCCGAATGTTACATAACGTGCGCAGCCAGACCACGCCAAGAATGGCATCAAGACCGCCAAGTTTGAAGACGTAGAAATCCGCAGTACCCAAATAGGATCCGATCATGAGGGGTAGCCCAAGGCAGCGACCCGCCGTTGGAGCCCGACAGCCGTCACTGAGGCATACATGAAAGCCCAGAGCGGGCGTCACCAAAATTTGCAGCTCCATCACGAGGGCTTGGACAATAAAATTGTGGCTTGCCTCGTTGTCAATCATGTGTACTACTGCACAGTTGTGAAGGAAGGCCTCCGACTTCATAGTACACGGTCCGGTCATGCCTTGAACTAAGTAACATGAGACTTCAAGGTGATGGAGAAGAGCTGGTGGGGCTAGTTCAAGGTCGTCCTCATCCAGCTCTAAGGCCTCAAGTCGGCCAGACCATTGTCGTCATCCTCGCCCCCAAGGAGCATTTTGAAGTCTTTGTTATGGCATATGTGAGTGGGGGAGTAAGGACTTTTGCAGCGAAAGCAAAAACACTTTCCACAGATGTCCAAATATTCAACCTGAGAGATCCTATGTACCAGTACCTTGGCTCGGGAAGGTGCTACATGAGGTCGCGGTGGAGGCCGGCCCTGGGCAGGAGATGTCTCAGCCGGAAGACGAAGCAGAGGTGCCAGTGACCTAACTGAGCTGGTGCGGGTAGAAGAGGGCACGCTGGCAGAGTGAAGTGTCGAGCTGGAGGACAAGGTGGCAAAATCCTCTTTGACATAGCGAGCCTGTTTCATAGTGCGAGTAAGCGTAGTCGGATCATGCACCCACAGGCCGGCTCGGATGTGCGCCCGTAGGCCGGCAAGGAAGGTGCCCAAGTAGTGATCTGCCGACAAGCTGAGAACATGTGTGGTAACCTCGATAAAGGCATCGATGTAGGCATCAACGATGTCTATCTGACGAACATTGCTGAGGTGCTCAAAGGGGTTTTCGGAATGGCGTGTGTCGCAGCGATGAAGCAGCTCGTCTGTGATGGTTGCCTAGGAGAGAGTAGGTGTGGATTGACGAAGCCAACAAACCCAATAGAGGGTTGAGCCCTCCATGTAGATCGTCGCCAGGGGCACTTTTTGGGAGTCTGGAGTGCCCTGGAGATCAGAGTATTGCTCCGTGCGGGCCAACCAACCCATGAGATCAGTCCAATCGAACACCGAATGTCGAGTCAGCGGAGGTGGGAGCCACAGGTCGTTGAAGGGTGCAGGAACCCCGAATGGTTCAACAACACTGCCTGAAGAATGAATAGAGGGGGCAATCGTGGCCGGTGGTGGTGTGGGTGTGGTTGGTCGAGCAGAAAGGAGCGAGTGAATATCCCGGACTGCTACTTTGAGGTCGGAAAGAGTCGTGTCTACTTGATCCATGCGGACGGAAATGCCTTCCATCGAGGGAGGTGTGTCCCTGTCACGAGCAGCCATCCCTCGCATCATGGGCATGCATGGATTGGAGGAAGAGGCCGAATAGACGTAACATATGGTGTAGTGGTGCAGTAGCAGGCGATGGTGCGAAGTAGGACGGAGAAGATACACCGCATAAGGCGTCCGTAAGCAGCGTCACAACGTCCGGAAGCAGTGTCACGGCGTCTGGGAGGCGCGAAAACAGCGACTGACGCTGTCGACCCAGAAGAGCCCTGCGGAAAACGACACTATTGACGCCGAAGGGAAGCCGACGAAAAACGACGCGATAGAGGCGTCGGCGGAAACAACGACATGCGCGTGCGGAAGGTCGTCCGCGCAGAGCAGGGACAAGGGCACGATCCGTGGTTTGCGGCGCGGGGGCTGGAGGAGCAGGTTTACATGCGACAAAAAGGTTGCGGCTCGTAATCCGGCAGGTCGGACCAAGTTGATAGATAACACAAGGCCGGGTTACGCTGGGTCGTAATCCCTCCTCAAAATTCTTATTCAAGATAGAAATTGTCTTGTACATTGATTCTCCTTCCCCGTATATATAAGGAGACACTTACATGATAAAAAGGAAATACCCAATATAAGGAAACACACAATGAATGAAAATACACGATAAAAAGAAATATGCGATAAAATGAATTATAAGATAACAAAAATAATGATCTTAGATCCAATCAGGCGCGTCCTCAAGCCGCGCCTGAATCCCGTGGGTGTCTCGTGTAAACCCTTGTGTAGCACTTGTCAAGGATGGGGTCTTCCACACCCGTATCAGTTATGGTAAGGGGAAGAAGAATATTTGCAGTTTAGACAAGAACAGGTTTGTTGCTACAACTTGAAAGAGACAAAATACATACAAAATTTGAACCGTAGAGATTCTAAAATCTCAAAGAAAGGTGACGACACCTCAATTACTTTAAGGTTTTATGAACAATTGTCGGAACTACAATATTTTCTCACCTATTTTCCATGAAAAGTGTAGAAGATTGATGGAAGCCTTGCATATATTTCTTGAATAATGAAATACAAGTATGAGTACAAATATATAGGAGAGGAGAGAGAAAGAATCCTATACAAAGGATGTGTGACTTAACAAAGGGGCCAAGTGGGCCAATAAACGGGCCTCACAATTGGGCTTTTACATGTGTTTCTCTAATATTCTCTAACACTCCCCCGCAAGCTGGAGCGTACAAGTCGCATACACCAAACTTGAACAAGAATTGATAATACATTTGCCGTGGTAATGCCTTGGTGAGAACGTCAGCAACTTGCCAAGAAGCAGGAACATGGTCTGACTCTAACTTCTTCAATCGAACCTTTTCCCAAATGAAGCGACAGTCAACTTTAATGTATTTGGCAAGATTCTTTGCAATATGGATCGCAACCTGATTGTCGCAAAATAAAGTTGCTGGTGAGGATAGAGTGACCCCTAAATCACCAGATGATTCTCAAGTCAGGTAAGTTCTGATACAACGACTGGTATTGCACGGTACTCAGCTTCAGCAGACGAGCGAGCAACCATAGATTGATTATTGCTACGCCAGGTGATAAGGTTCCCTCCAAAGTAGGTACATAAACCTGTAGTGGAACGCCGATCATCAAGGGAGCCCATATAGTCCGCATCTGAATATGCAATAAGAGATAGAGAGGAGGATGACTTATACACATGTCCTTGTCCAGGAGCTGTCTTCAAATATCTGAGGATGCGTTAAACTACCCGAAGATGAGAGATCCGGGGAGCATGCATAAACCGACTGACCACTCCAACAACAAAAGAGATATCAGGTCTTGTAACCGTCAGATATATTAGTTTTCCTACAAGACGTCGATAGTAGTCATGATTCGTAAGCAAAGAATTGAAGTCAGACCCATGAACACATAACTTGTGATTGACATCCATTGAGGTTTTCACGGATTTGCACCCTGAGTAGCCTGCATCCTGAATGAGTTCAAGGCAGTACTTCCGTTATGAAAGGACAAGACCTTCAGGTCTTCTTGCAACCTCAAGTACAAGGAAGTACCGGAGAGTTCCCAGATATTTTGTTTGGAAAACGGAGTTTAAGTGTTGCTTGATTTGTTGTATCCCTGTGGAGTCTTCAGCAGTAATCAAAATATCATCCACATAGATCAGAAGAATGACAGTCCCAGTTGATTGATGATGAGTGAAAAAAGAGAAGTCAGCCGAGCTCCTCTTGAATCCAATTTCACTAACTACCTTACTAAATTTGTCAAACCAAGCTCTGAGAGACTGTTTGAGACCATAGATAGATTTCCGAAGATGACACACACGAGACTCCCCCGTGGTCTCATACCCGGGAGGTTGGTTCATATAGACAGTCTCGAGAAGATCGCCGTTCAGAGATGCATTTTTGATATCCAGCTGATGGAGGGGTCAGTTGCTATGAACAACTAAGGGTATTAGGACCCGAACAGAGTTTAACTTGGCGACGAGGGAGAAAGTTTCCTCATAATCAAGACCTTGTTGTTGTGTGAACCCCCGAGCCACAAGCCGGGCTTTGAGACGTTCAACTGTCACGTCCGGAGCATGTTTGACTGCAAAAACCCACTTAAAGCTGACACAGGATTGTCCTGGAGGAAGAGGGACCAGATCCCAAGTATAGCCGCACGCCACCCTGGGTGAAGAAGAGCCTCCTGCACAGAGTTAGGTATAGAGATGAAGGATAAAGAGAGGCAAACTTGAGGAGTGGTGGAGAGAGGCGATGCAGAGATACATAATTTACCAGTGGATGAGCAGTAGACGTTGATGCTTGATCGTCAGGCCGCAAGATAGCATTGGTAGAAGGTAGCTGTTGTAGGGCTCTAGATGTTGGTTTACAACGAGTGTATACATAAAGAGGTGGTTTAGGTGGAACTGGTGCAGAGAGCGGAGTGGGAAGGAGGGGCGGTAGAGAAGACGTGACGGGGACGGCAGGACGAGATATGGGTGGGAATGGAGGAGGACCTGAAGGTGAAACATGAAATGGTTGGTCTTCAAGAAAGGTGACATCAGCCAAGACAACCACTTTGTCGGTAGTGGGAGAGTAACACACATAGCCTTTTTGAGTCCGAGAGTATCCCACAAACATACACTTGCTGACACGGGGGCAAACTTATCTGAGGGTGGACCAAGATTGTGGACGTGACAAGTAGACCCAAACACACGAGGCGTGAGGGTAAACTGGGATTGTGAAGGAAGCAGTAGACTAAACAGAGTGGCAAAGTCGAGCATGGAGAAGGGCATGCGATTGATGAGGTGACATGCTGTGGACACAACGAAGTTCCAGTATAGCGTGTGTACCTGCATTTGAATCATGAGTGACCGAGCGACAACAAGGAGATGACGATTCTTTCGCTCGACCACTCCATTTTGTTGAGGCGTATACACACACGATGTTTGATGAATGATGCTAAACTCAGTGCATAAATTAGTGAATGTCCAGCTAGTGTATTTCTCTAGCGTTATCAGTGCGAATGATTTTCACGGGTGAGGAGAACTAAGTACGTGTTTCCGTAATAAATGCGCAAAAGGTAGTGGTCAATTCAGCATGATCGCAAAGTAAGTACAACCAGGTCAATCGAGAGAAATCATCAATAAAGGTGACAAAGTAGCGATAACCAAAAATACTATGAGTTTTATATGAACCCCAAATATCAGAATGTACTAAAGATAAAAGAGTAGTACTCCGAGTACAAGTAGGATGAAAAGAAGTACGATGTTGTTTACCAAAGATACAAGACTCACATGTAAACTCATGCAGGGAGACATCCGAAAGAGCTTTCTAGAGAGTCTGGAGGGGGAGCATGCCCAAGACGGCGATGCCAGTCGTCAGAGGAAACAGCGGAGGGAGCGGAAGGTGGGACATCCAGGAGGTAGAGCCCGTTAGACAACCGACATTTACCAATTATATTCCGCGTTTGCCGATCCTGCACAACAAAGGTAGAAGGTGAGAAAGTAACACAACGATTCAAATCCTTTGTAAGGCGGCTAACAAGAGCAGATTAAAGGGTGATCCTGGAACACGAAGGATCGAAGTTAGAGAGAGAGTAGGTGTGAGAGATATATCATCAGCGCTGGACACCGGGGTGGTATCACCATTGGCCACAGTGATGAACTTGGGATGACCAGTGAGCAAGTATTGAGGAGGTTGCTGCGAAGTAATATGATGTGTGGCGCTTGAATCCACAATCCAGTGAGAGCTCTGGGAGAGGCAGAATAGACCTTCATTTGAAATGGACGCAACGGATCCAGACGAGCGAGTAATGACCCCTTGGAGATGTTGGAGCTTGGTGCGTAGAGCATTGGCGTCATCATGAGTGGAAGGGGCAGAATCCTGTGCAAGAGAAATGGGGGTTTTAGCAGTAGCAGAGGCAGCTAGATGTGGAGGCAAACCATGTTTGCGATAGCAGGTGGCCTCAAGGTGACCATCCCGACCGCAATACGTGCATTTCAAGGAATACCTTCTAGTACGTCCCCGTCCCTGAGACGTGTGACGAACTCCTCGGGCTGATGAACCCCGAGCCGAAGGAACATGTGTAGGTTGCTTAAGAAGAGCCGGAGAGAGAGAGAGAGTCACAAGAGCATCCGGGGGCGATGTCACTTTCAGAAGTATAGAGCAAACATATGATAAAGGAGTGATAGATGAGGAGAGAATTTGAGCCCGAACGCTATGCAGATGAGAAGGAACACATACCATCATCATTGCAATCCCGACTGCTTATTTCTGGGCCCGTTGGCTAACCAAATATGTGGTAGGAGGCTGGTGCTGTATCCAGGCCTCAAAAAGGGTCTTGGCTTTGACAACAAAAGAGATCATATTACCTGGTGCCCCGGGATCAAGATTTTGAAGATCCGTGATGATGTCGAACAAGTGCTAAAGGATGTTCTGCCCAGAATAGAAGGACTGGAGTTCCTCCCACATTGTCTTTGCCGTTGTATGATACATAGCCATCCTGTATGGCTCGATGTCCATTGAGTTGAGAAGCCATGACTGTACCCGACCATCATCACGAAGCCACTCGTCGGTGGGTTCTGTAGGAGGAACACAAGTCAAATGATGAAGAAGGCCTTTCGTCTGTAAGACCCGGCAAACAGAGTGCACCCACTTCACAAAGTTCCGCTTCCTGCTAAGGAGATGGTGGTAATCCGGAGTTCATCACGAAGTTCAGGCGCAGGAGTAGTCGCACGGGATGGCAGAGTGGAAGTAATTTCGGGATCCATGGAGCGGATAGCCCAGATAGAGTAGCCGGAGAGAAGCCGCAGGCTGAAAAGAGGAGCGGATAGAGGGACAAGACCACTGCGGTTAGAGAAGACCGACCGGGTAGAGAACCGTAGAAAACCCGGAGAAAACTGTAGCGACAAGAGACAACCACAACAGACAGAGGTAGGACTGAAGAGAGAAGCGTCCGACAAGCAAAGCGTCGGTTAGAGAGACGGGCAGAGGGCCAGCGGGTAGAGAACAAGCTGCGGATAAGCGGCTAGGGAGAACAAGGCTGTTGCGGCTAGAGCGAACAACAACAAAAGAATCCGGGTAGACCGCGCGACCATCAGAGAGCCCCGTGCAATAAGAGAAATCGCGTGACAAAAGCACCAGATAAGCGACAAGCTGTTGAAGAGCACACACAACGACAAGAGAAGAAGAAACCGACGAACAATGAAAAAGACCGGACAACTAGATAGCAAACCGCGGCAGAAAGAAATGAAACTTCACGACTAACGACTGTGAGATCACAACAACGGCTAGGAGAGCACGAGAGCGACTACCAGAGCAACCCGCAAGACCGGCATGAGAGCAAAGAGTATATAAAAAGGGCAGGGCAGGGTGGGAGAAGAGGCGGAGGCCACTAGATTTGGAGGAGGTAGAAGCGGTTAGGAGATTTCTAACCGCAAGGAGCGGTTAGAAAGAAAACAGATCGCGCCCTGCGCGAGAAGAGAAGGCCGGGCGGTTAGAAAAATGCTAGCCGCAAGGAGAGATCGATTGACTCTAATACCATGTAGAAGATTGGTGGAAACCTTGCATATATTTCTTGAATAATGAAATACAAGTATGAGTACAAATATATAGGAGAGGAGAGAGAGAGAAAGAATCCTATACAAAGAACGTGAGATTAAACAATGAGGCCAAGTGGGACAATTAAACTGGCCTCACAATTGGGCTTTTACATGCGTTTCTCTAATATTCTCTAACAAAAGAACAAGAACAACCTTGCTATATACTCGAGGAGAAGAAAAGTAGGGGTATCTTATAGGGGAGACACGTGGAGTTGCTGATGAGGAAGCCACACATGACTCACAGTTCTTAGGGTTCTTTGACATTGCCGTGGGAAATCACTTAAGTTCATATCACTGGAGAATAGAAAAAAGAACCCGATATTAAGCTACCTCAATCCATTCCGTTATGTTGGTTGATATGGTCACATCATGGTAAGTTACCCATAGATTTTGAGCTTGGAATTTTGCACTCCGCTTCAAATGAAAATCATGAACATTTATCATCCCAAAACAAGTAGAGCTTTTACAAAGATTTTGATCAGACACAAAATATGTTTGCCATTTGAGTACAAGAAGGAACAAAGAGAGTAGAAATGAAATTTTTTAATGATAAAATAAATTTCAATATACCTAATCCTCTTATGAAAGATAACATTAGATTCTATGCATATAACATCTTGGTTGTCATAATAGATAGACTTGGGTCTGCGAATGGAAGCCAAATTCCCCTAAAATAGATTTAAGCTACGTGAGTTCACAGGTTGGCAAGGATATTACTATGTATTTTGCTTCAATATAGGATCAAACCATATTCAATAACACTAACAAATCTAAATTGGTATGATCTAATCCTAGAAAAATAATGACATGGCCTGAAGTAAAATCTGAACTAAACCTAAAGCAAGTGGTCCGACAGTTAGCTGGAGATCTGCAATACTCATGGTGCTAAGATGCAATGCTAGTGAATATAGCATCAATAACTTCAGATTGTTGAACTAAAGGCTCTAGACATTTCATTGTATCATCTTGTTCTCCATGCCTGATACCGACGAAGTATAATTGGCTTTCTTGAATGGAGCTTTTCATAGTTCAACATCATACTGAAAACCAGTTTAGTTAATTGATCATGTGTGTGTAAGTGTAATTGTTGATTCGTCAATTATTACACTTCTAGTGATGATAATCTATGAATTTTTTTCCGTCTTCATCCATTTTTATTTGGTTCTATCGCCATCTTAAAGTTTCCTTCAAATATTGTCCTTGATTGTGGGAGAATATATATTTATAGGCACTTCTATGATATTTGCAAATACACAATATTTGCAGCACAGTACAAGTAACTCGGTATTGTGAAATACTAAATTGGTCCTAGTTATAACTTGTAATGAAGACTCTTTTACCATGTTACTGAAGTTTTCTGCCTATATCATTGAATAAGCTTACCAGTATTGTTTTTTATGCTACAGGTTTCAGATGTTGACCACATAGATAGGATCATTTCTTGCATGTTCATGGCAATACCAATTTTTGTGGTAAATGGTTATGTTATTTTTACTTTATCGATATGCTGAAATATTTAATTTTAATGCTGGCTGTTTTGACTTGCACAGAGAGGTGCTTCAAGCTGCAGGTTTCTTAATTATTACAACAAACACATAATACCTGTTTTTGACAAGGTTAGCACGTTATTCTGTCTCAATAATAATTAAATGAATTTTTTTTTTATTTGCATCTTTATAATCTACAAATATTGGTGTCTGATTTTATTAGAACCTAACATCCACCTGAAAATCAATTTGGGGAAGTAATGACTCATGTACTAAAGCACACAAGGCAACACGAGATATCCAATGTGGGACCATTCCTATGCGCACAAGGGTGACGTGTCACCACATATACTAGAACTACAATAGGCACGAACTGATGCATGTGATACGTAATCATGAACTACATACGTTAATCCACGTGGGTACAATACATTACATGATCATTAATATAATATTCCAACATACTCCCTCACGTTCATTCCCGTGGATACATCGTGTGGAGATTGTTACGAGAAAGAAGAATAACACTTCAATAGATAATCATTTGATACAATCGCGAGGTATTCTTGCGCCCAACTTCTGGAGGCTGGTTCCTCCTAAAAGCCACTCTCCAAAAGAGAGATCTCAAACCCTAGAAGATAAAAGGATGATACTAACTCCCAATCCACTTCCTTATATAGGGAGGGGAGGGGGGGGGGGGGCTCACATGTCAATATGCCATAAAATAGAAAGTACCATACTAGTGATAATAATAATAATATGCGTAACATTTCATCCCGCTAGAAAATCGACCCTGACCCCAAGACCGAGGTGCCGCCCGTCATCTAGTAGTGATATGCCCGTGGGTGGGCTACTGCAGAGGTGCCTGGAGCTCTTTCCGGCGATACATTCGTGATCATAAGGGCATCGAAGTCAGCCAGACAGATCTCATCGTCCCGAAACTCCTTGGCAGGACAATTATGATTAGGCAAGTAGGGTTGCTTGCAACGGTAGCATAGACCCTTGCTACACAAATCATTGTACTCTTGATTGGACAGACGGTGAGTAGGAATTTGGCGGTTGGTGCGTGGGCCCATAACGGTCGGTCGAGGTAGAGGGGGTGGCGGTGGAGGTTTAGACGGGGGATGAAAATATGGTTGGTATGAAGGTTTGGAAGGAGGCGATGAGAAAGGAGGGTCCCCGGACGTCGCCAGGAAGTCGGCTTCCACCAGTGGGGAGAGGTTCATGGCTTGGTGGATAGTTAACGGTTTCAAGGTGCGGAGGCGGGCTGAGATGTGGGGTTGTAAGCCATGCATGAAATAGGCCAAGTAATTGTCAGGTGGAAGACCCAGAACATGCGTCGCCAGGGCGGTAAACTCATTGATGTACTCGTCAAGGGAGCCCGTCTGACGGACGCCGCAGAGTCGCTCCACTGCGGAATCCGAGTAGCGAGTGTCATAACGGCGAATGAGCTCCTGTTGAAGGTCTGACCAAGACATTGCCGGTTGTGATTGACGTAGCTAGCGCACCCAATGGAGAGCGGAGCCCTCCACGCCGATCAATGTTGTGCCGATCTTTTGTGTCTCGACGATTTTCTGAATGTCGAAGAACTGTTCGGCCTGGGCAGTCCACCCCATAGGATCAGTGCCGTTGAATGAGGGAACATCAAAGGAACAAGGCCCCTGTGAGAACTCCTGGGGGCGGGGGCGGTGGTGAGGTACGAATCTGGGGGAGCTCCAGGAAGGGACGACAAATCCGCGTTGGACGTCGCAGTCGTGGTAGAGCGACCGTCCAAGAGGGAGTCGATCTTGGCATCCATGCGGAGTATGAAGGTTTGCAGCGAGGCGATGGCGCCGTCATGTTCATCCAAACAGCGAAGGATGGATGAATTCGTGGGTGGGGGAGGCGAAGTTGCGTCGTTGTGGACCATTGAACACAACCGAGGGGGCATGCACTCGATTGGTGGAGGGAAGGGATTTGGAGCGGCTGGTGGCGAGACAGAACCTGCTGGAGCTAGGTCTAGGGCCGGCGAGATGGTTGCGGAAACGGATTGAGACACAATGCTGAAGCGATGCGACGGGATGCCGAAGTGATGTGATGGGATGCCGCCAATTCGTGCATTGCAGCGGGATGCTGAAGCGATGCGACGGGATGCCGCCGATCCGTGCGTTGTAGCGGGATGCTGAAGCGATGCGGCGGAATGCTGACGGAACCACCGATGCGGACTGTTGAGGCGACGGATGCGGCGATGCGGGACGGGCACGCTGATGCGGAACGGAGCGCCGATGCGGGACAGAAGCGTCGATGCAATGCTGGACGGGGAGGCGTGGTTACTTTTGGCGGCAGAGACCGCGGCCGAAAGGCGACAAGTCAGACCAAATATTACGAGAAAGAAGAACAACACTTGCAATAGATAATAATCTGATACAATCGTGAGGTATGCTCGCGCCCAACTTCTGGAGGATGGTTCCTCCTAGAAGCCCCTCTCCGAAAGAGAGATCTCAAACCCTTGAAGATAAAAAGATGATACTAACTCCCAATCCACCTCCTCATATAGGGAGGGGGGGGGGGCTCACATGACATAAAATAGAAAGTACCATAGTAGTGATAATAGTAATATGCGTAACAGAGATGGAGAACTGTGGGCCTGAACATGGCTCTGATACCATATTAGATTCTAGATATCCAACTCAAAACCAAGTGCTATTTATCATGTTGAAGAGTGTATGGATCCAACAGGTTGTAAATTAGTTAAGTACACATGGCGACATGAGATACCCAATATGAGATTATTTCTATACACAGGGATATTCCTGCACATCAAGTACAAGTGTATAACTATAACATGTGCTGACCGATGAATGTGATACACAATCGTGGGCCACATACAGGAACCTACATGGATACTAAACATACAGGAACCTACATGGATACTAAACATACAGGAACCTACATGGATACTAAACATACAGGAACCTACATGGATACAAAACATACATGGCCTCTTGGATAATATTCCAACATATTTGATACATTTTCCATATTCATTTAACAATTTTCACATGTTTAGTTAGCTACTATCTTACGTGGCGTCGTGGTCAAATAAATAAGTTCGCAAACTATAAACCATTGATCTTTATATCACAGAATATACAATTTCTCTTATGTTTCACCTTGCTTTTTATAAATTAAACGCCGGTCACTTTTGAAGCTGTTTTGATGACCAAATAGAGGCTCTATTTTGTGGTAAAACAATATAAAAACGCCAATTGGACCTTGACTTGTAAAAGTATGGTGTTTTGTTTTATTAATTATATAATATGTTACAATTAAGCGATTGCATTTGGTCAACTGTACTGTATTCAAATCAACATTGAAATCCATACCGGAGATTTCTGAATGAGATAGAAACATTCAACTTAAATAAAAAATATTTGTCAAGAAATAAATGATTTATAGAACAGTAATATTATGACAATTAAAATGAGAACAAACTAACTGAATTGGAGATGTGGTGATGTAGGACGGGGCTATGTGAAACTGAATGTGCTGCCGACACGCTAATGTAAGCTGACGTGTTCATGCCAAAATAAATGCAATCAACTCAGCCTAAATGATGAATGCACGTCTCAATGTATCCATAATTAAATTATAGCAATGATAATTATAAGCAGATAGCAAAATTAACACAACGTGCACACAAATTTCAGCCAGTGTAAGCAAATAATCACGTTCGTATTCACAAGTGGCACTATCAACCACAAATTAGCACAAATAAATTTTATAGAATTAAAAGTGATGAAACAATAGCACTAGAGATTACAATACCCAAACAAACATGAAATATCCTCCAATATTTAACAAAAAAATAAATGGACACAGAACATTAATACTCACAACCACAGGGATCCGACAACGGCGATTGACGAGGCTCCGCGAGAAGAAGGATACAACTGAATCGAATATCCAATTTTAGCCTTGAAAAAAGAAATGAGAAATTGAGGGGAAGTGGCTACACGGGAAAGAAACTGAGAGGTGCTGAATTTGGAAGGGGACTTTGATTGTGAGGGGAGGAGGAGAAGTAGATATTAATCAGCCCGACTGATTAGAACCTGGATGTGAGGGAAAAGCATGAAGGAAACGACACTGGTAAAGGTGGAGTAAGGCTTTTCCGGCTGGCAGTGAGGCGGAGGCTCGTTACTTCCAGAGGAAAGGAACAGTAACAATGGCGAGTTGCAGGATGCGGGGATCCACGACGGGATTAGAACTTGCACGGGGGAGAAGAAGAAATACAGTAGGGATGGGGCATCGACCTCCAAGATGGTACACCGGAGGAGGCACAGTAGGGATGGTGGCTGAAAAAAGAGGTACGATGGTGGAAGGAAGGTGGGACCGCGATTCCAAACCTCTATCGATGAAGGAATGGTGAACTGGAACAACGCCTTGGGAAGAGGGTTCGGTTTCCTGTGGAGGAGGACGATGAACAAGTGATTGGTGCGTGGGAGAGATGGAGACAACCGCGGTTTTTCTGCTTCGTGCGATGAAGACGATGAACAAGAGCGGTTTTATTCTTTAGAACAGGGAGTTCGTGGGTTAGGGAAACATGAACAGTAAAATTAATTGTGAAATTAAAGGAAACAAATGAAAACTGAAATTTAACCGAGACTTCGCACCCCGGGTTCACGGCGTCACACCACGAATGATTGTCGAAATATGAATTTTCTCACAAACTCCGCAATGAATTGAAAACCTGGACATCCACCCCTATTTATAACGAGAGGGGCTGTTGGGCACCCGGCGTGAACGACTACAATCGTTCGTTACGCTCGGTGTCCAAAATAATATAAATACAACTCCAAAAATTATAAAATATACATCTAAAATGAAAATGGATGCTCTGGATGCGCTTGCGGTCTCGAATCGACGATCTGATCAACGAATCAATGACAAATTAGCAAAAGCGGGTCCCGCCACGTGGTGGCCCGATCTCCTCCGATCACGAACATGCGGTCGATCCCCATCAATTCCCCCCGACTGAAAAACATTCATCTCCAAGGAATGAAGATGAATATGCTACTACAGACGTTGATGACACCTGAGTACTTGCAGGAGAGCTTGATTGATTCGCCCCTGGACTTCTCTTTCAGCACAATCGTCTACATTCACCGAAGATGGCAGCTTTTCAGTCAGGGGGAGTTGATTGGCGAGGACACTTTTCCAGCGACAACACTTGAGCGACCTTTGGTGGACTTCTTTGAGTTTTATCTGACATGCAACGAGATAATTCTGATCCCTATTCATCGGGAGATGAATTCTTTCAAGCCGGGGAGATTGCATATACGAACAATTGTAGTGAATGATGAATTTTGGGGCCGTTCGGGGCCAATTGACGACTTTCCATATATGGCGTTCCCGGATCGACGATCGAACTCCGCGGATTCATCTGGATTCGCGTTGTGAATCAATTTCATATATTAGTTTATTATATTTGCATTTATTTTGATGTATTTGGGTGGCCCCACCTCCGGCTAATCATAGCCGTTGATGGGGGATGCCCTAATCCTTGTTTTATTATAAATAGAGGTGATAGGGGGCTGATCTAGGCATTGCAGAATTTGGTGAAAAGAAATCCCGGATTACAACGATCAAGTCACGGTGTCGACTCTGTGGAACCCTAGGTGACGACTCTTAGGTGCTTATCTTCCTCCCTAAGGTACCCTCTAACCCTAGCCCTCATTCTCCCCCTCCAAAACCCCTTGGTGCAGCCTCTGCAACCTCCCAAACAGTCCACCCTGCTGTCCAGACTTCATGTCTGTTTTTCCCTTGAATTTCACTATTCAAAAATAATATTTACTGTTCACTTTTAAAGTTTCCCGACCCCGGAACCACTGCCGGTTTCCACCCTGCTTCAGTTTTTCAGCTGCTGTCCGTCACTTCTTGTCCTTCTTATGTCTGCTGACCATTACCCTCTCCCCCTAATCAGCCGCCTCCTCTCCCTTAATACCCTGCAGCCACCTCCCTCTCCCCCCTTCTTACCCTAATTTTCCCTTGCCGACAACCCCCTTTACGTGGAACCACAAGCCCTAATCCTTCCCCTTCCGAGTTAGCCCAGATCTGGGATTTTTCACCATGGATCCGACCGTTTATTGTCGGATCCACCCTTCCTCACCCGGATCTCTACTCACGTGACCGGATCTATCCATTTCCGGCCTGATTCCACCCTCCATCGCCGGGACAAAAACTACATCGTCTTCCACGCCGCCGGTTCCACCTCGGATCATCGCATACACATTTCCAGCTCCAGATTCTTCATTGCCTTGGACAACCCATTATTTAGTGAGTATTGTTGTATTAGATTATTATTTTTTAGCATTTATTTATCGGATTGGACATCATATTTGTTTGGATATCTCGTTTGATAGTAGTTTGTTAGATAAATATTGTGATTTGCAGGGTTCATTCGCCGCACACTCTCGCTTTGGCCCTCCACGCGGAGGAAAGCCTACGCTTGCTTTTGCCCTAATAAAATATTTCACCTGGTCATGAATTTATCTGCGTGAGATGATTTTAATTTATTTTAGGTGCCAGAGCAATTCGACTTTTTCCTGCAAGAGATCGATTTTTTCTGAGTGATGTTTCACATATATTCTGTCTAAAGGCCTTCTGGATACTCATTCTATATACCTTACATCCATCAGTATCTGGGCAAATTTGGGTTCTTATTGATGCACAAGTAGCTGGGAGTTGGGAAAAATAACATCTAGGTGGTTGTTGAAAGTTTGGGCTATTCCAGAGGAGTCCTGAGTTCTTAATTGACCGTGCATCATCATAGCATTTTATACCTGCAAGTGATTTTAATTGGGATGTATCCTTAGTGCTTATTATGTTAGGGATATGTGTGTGAATTAGTTAGCACGTTCCAATGAGATTACATTGTACTGTTTTGCAAATTGAAAGTATTCCTGACCATATGGTGATACTCTTTGTGAATCTTCATTATGCATGTCTCAGTATGTTTATTTGCAACGTGGCTACTAAGAGATTACTCCAGTTTTCAATTCTTTTTCCATTTATTTTTCAGTTTCATATTCATCTATTTTAGTCCTTTGTTCGATTTAAATATTTTCGGTGTTTTCTCATTTTTCAAGTTTTGCCTAATGTCATTAATAATGCTTAATTGGTTATCAGCTTCCCGATGAGAGAAAACTTGATTTCCTAAAAAGTGTTGCTGAAAGTTCACCTTATGCAGCTGCACAGGATTCACGCCAGCTTCTTCCTTTAATTGTTCAACTACTAAAGGTATATATTATAAATGTCACATACAGTTTCACTGCTTCCAATTTTTTTAAATTGTTTTTGATCCATAAAGTTGTTTCCTTTATTTTAATCATATTAATCTCTGTGTGAGTGTGCAGTTGAATTGTTGTATATAATGCTCACTGTAAAGATCCATATGGAGGCCCGACACCTTTATTATTTTTCCCTTCTCCTATTTAACCCCACACAACTAGTGGTGATCTAAGGTCTCTCCTCCCTGTGCATAAATAGAGGTAGAATGTAATGTTAACTTTGATTTTTGGAATAATATCCTTTTGAACTCTCAACTTGGTCTCAGAGCAAGCACACATTTTTCTTCGCGGTTCTATCTTTCACATCACAAACTTTGACTCTTAACATATTTGTTCTCGCCGATTTTTTGCTTGCAGTTTATTGCCTTGTGCGTCTGCTTGCGTCTTACTGCTCTTGATCTTGCCGAGTACTCGCAACTGCCATACAAGGTAGCTCTCACGGTCCAACTCACTGTGCTCGTCCTTGTCGTGACAGCTTGCTCTTGTCGAGTACTCCCAGCTAACCAAGTTCTTTTCACGAGCTCCTGTTCTCGCCGAGTTCCAGTTTTGTGCGTGAACTCGTATTTTTTGCCAAGCTCTTTTTGGACGATCCTTTCCACACTAGTTGTGCTCTTACACAAACACCTATTTTGTACGTGCTCCTGTTTGGAGACCCACGCACTTGCAGTTGCGCCCACCAAGTACTCTCCATTCTTATCCCTTACCGACATATCGCTGAGCGCAACTCTCGTTTTGCTCATTTCTTCCCATGAGCTTCGCCTTGTTGTGCCGCCCACGAGCTCTCTCATTGCTTATTTCAATTTGTGAGCTTCATTGAACGAGAGCTTCTTCCCATGAGCTTTGTTCCTTCCCGCGAGCATCTCTCCTTCCGTGAGCTTTGCTCCTTTCCGTGAGCCTCTTCTCACAAGCTCCCGTTCGCACTAGTCCTCGCCTACCGCTACTGAGTCCTATTTTTCTCTCCGCGTCTACTTATGCTGAATTTTGGTTTGTGGGTGCTCTGTTCAGCCCCTTGTTCTCGCTGATCCCTTTCTTCTTTGGACTCGAGGAGCTCGTTTGTTCCTTTCTCACTCAAGATTCTTTATTATCTCATTTTTAATGGCCTTCTCCTCGAATTTGAATGTTTATACCCCCCTTTAATATTACAAACCCCTCCCGACGATGATCATTTGTAGATTCATGACTCATCCAGCTCCTTCTGGATTACCATCTTGCCTTTAGATGATACAAATTATCTTGAATCGTCCCGATCGATGCAATGCTCTATGGTTCTGAGTGTTGGTCATTGAATTGTGCACACGAGCAAAAAATGGGAGTTGCGGAGATGAGAATGCTTAGGTGGATATGTGGACACACGAGGATGATAAAAATAAGAATGAATGTATCAGGGATAGGACAGGAGTGACACCAATTGCAAAGAAAATGCGAGAAGCTCGGCTAAGATTGTTTGGACACGTACGTAGGAGAACATTAGAGGCACTTGTTAGGTGTTGTGAAAGTTTAATTACTAGACATGTTAAACGGGGGAGGTGTAGATTAATAAAGACTTGAAATGAAACTATAAGGAAAGACATGATGTACTTAAGCATTAGTGAGATTATGACTAAAGGTAGGGCACAATGGCGACAAAGAGTCCATATAGCCAACTCCACTATACTGGGATAAAGAATTAAGTGTTGTTGCCCGGTCGGCGCAAAATGTCATCCACAGTCATCAACTGGATGAGATCATTGTTCAACCGCCCAATATTAATCCCTTGTGATAGGAGTGGGAAGCTGACAATACTCTGTTGGTTTCGTATCTTCCCACTCATTGTTTCCCTCAGTCAACCGTAGCTGCATGCTTATGGATTTTACCTTTGAGATACGGACTCTGGCACAATTGACTTATTCTCAAATTAGCAGCTCTACACAAGTTTATGAGCTCACTCGGGGTCTTCTCGAACTCAAACAAGGCTCCTCTAGTGTTGTCATCGCGGTGTTCGAAGGACTCTATCAAGAACTTGATTACTTTGAGGACTTCACTCTAGCACACACTGTGGACGCCCGTGTATTGAAGACAAAGGAAGACCGCTACCATCTTCATTGTCTTCCTTATGGGCCTCCCTGTGAACTTTGACATGGTTCACACTCATGTCTTGAATTGGTTGCCTCTTCCCTTTATTCAGAAACATTCAACATGGTCTTGGGTGATGAGGATCGCTGCCATTTTATTGATTCCGACGGTGAATGATCGTTCCGCCCTTGGCATTAGCCAAGGACTTGCTACTTCAGGTACACATGTTTGGTTGTCTCTAGGGGTGCAACTTTGATCGGTTCGGTTCAGTTCCACTCAGAACCAAGAACTGACCCGTATAGGTTCGGTTCCAAATTTTTGGAACTAGAACCGACCCACAGTTCTAAAGTATAGAACCGGAACCATATCGGAAATGTCGGTTCGGTTCCGACTCAATTCTCGGTTGTATGCAAAATGTAAATCCTAACCTAAACACTTCCAAAACATATCTATCGATGTAAGAAAATTTTATAACATCAAATATAGCACAAACATTATAAAAAGGTGACTACTTGCACCCATTCATTCATACTATAAGCCCTGACAGATCTAACCTTACGATCAGTCATTGCAAGTAACTGCACTTGTACGCTATCCAACATTGATTGAGCCATTTTCCTGGCATCACCATCAACAATTATACCAACATTGCTCTTCCTCCTTAACTGAGGTTGCAAGGATAAAAAAAATGCAAAAGTGAAGCTGCAAGGATTAAAGGAAATCAGTATGCAAAAGTGAAGTTGCATGGATTAATAATATAAAGTAACTTGAAAAATATTGGACAAATAAGAGACATAAACCAGTCAACACAACAACTCAAGAAAGTCAACACAACAACTCAAGAAAGTCAACACAACAACTCAAGAAAGTCAACAAAACAACTCAAGAAAGTGAACACAACATCTCAAGATAGCGTATGTGTTATGGGCTGCGTATCGTTATGATTATCTCTATTATCTAAGTGTCTAGGTGTTATCATTAGGTAGGTGCCTCGAGCACCAGGTCTAGTATTAGGTGACATTATTGTTGTTCGTCTCTTTATATGTTGTGAGCCTATATAAAGACATATGGAGGGTTGTAATTGGTAAGGAAGATGAAGTCTATTTCCTATCTATTTTCCTAGCATCACCATCAAAAATTATACCAACATTGCTCTTCCTCCTTAACTGAGTTGCAAGGATAAAAATGCAAAAGTGAAGCTGCAAGGATTAAAGGAAATCAGTATGCAAAGGTGAAGTTGCATGGATTAATAATATAAAGTGACTTGAAAATACTGGACAAATAAGAGGACATAAACCAGTGAACACAACATCTCAAGAGAGTGAACACAACATCTCAAGAGAGCGTATGTGTTATGGGTTGCGTATCGTTATGATTATCTATATTATCTAAGTGTCTAGGTGTTATCATTAGGTAGGGGCCTCGAGCACCGGGTCTAGTATTAGGTGACATTATTGTTCGTCTCTTTATATGTTGTAAGCCTATATAAAGGCATATGGAGGGTTGTAATCGGTAAGGAAGATGAACTCTATTTCCCATCAATTGTGTGTGAGATCTTTGGTGGCTTTCTCCTCTAACGAGCAACCCCACTTAGGCAGCCGCGGTCAAGACTCCGTTGTATACTCCACCACAATCCTCTCTGTCCTCGACCACTACTTCAACCACCGCTGAAATAGGTCCGTAACAACTTTGGTATCAAAGGCCTCGGTCCTCCTTCCACAGCGACAACCCGACCCCTCCTTCGGTTCTACTTCCTTCTCGCTACAACGCCCCCCCCCCCCCCCCAAAAAAAAAAAACCAGCTGCACATTTTGTCAGGTCGTCAGTCATCCACATCTACATCCCAACCCCTCATTCCGTTATAGCTCCTGCCGTCGAGAGGAACAACGCTCAAAATCCTCGCCGTTTTTCTTTTTATAGCTAGAACTTAGCGACGCCACAACCACACCCATCACCTTTTCTGTTCCCAGCCGCAGACCCGCAACCATCGCTGTTCCGGGTCGCAGTCCTCACCGTACTAGAAGCCGTTGTCTCCAGCAGCGAGCGCCTCCATCGTCGTCGCTGCCTCTTCACTGCTTCTCGCTTCCGCGTCCCTCGACCCCTGCTATCATTGAGCCGCGACTTCCTCCAGCCCCTGCCCTGTTTTCTCGAGCCTTGCGACAGTAAAAGCTCGCAGAGCCTTTCGACGCTGCATCACCTGCGCCCCTGATTTTTTTTCCTTCCCCACGGTTCACCGTGGGCCCCACATCCGATTTTATTTTTCTTTTAGCAGACGCAATACTCAATTTTTTTTTAAAGCCTCACGTGGAGACAGTTTTTTCAGGCAACTTTATATTTTATTCAAACTCTATGCCGAGGAGCCCCTTCACCGAGTTTTTCTTTTAATCTCTCTAGCCCTATGCAACCCACGGAAACAGCATCCGGGGAATTAACTTATCTGGTACCTGCCACGTCACTCAGCTTGAACTACACATTAGGCTGGGAATATTTATTTTTTGCTATCATTGGGCGACGACGCGGCTCTCGTGGACATTCCCAATCATCCGGCTCCTCGCAATCAGACCATCCTGTCACCCGCTCCTCTTCTCGCTTCTTATCTCGCCCTTTGGGTGACTCGTCTGATCAAATGAGTCAGATTATGTACATGTTGCAGGCCGTCATAGCGCAACAAGCTGCCCTCACGGACCGTCATCAAGAAGCCATTACTGCGCTCTCTAAGCGCATCGATGATCTTTCTACCGCCCCCACAGACGATCAAACAAGTAGTAGTTAGGCACCACCACTTATTCGCCATGCACCGCAGCCACTGACCGCCCACGAGCCACCACTGCTAGCTGCTATTGTGCCACGCTACACCCGGTTGGACTTTCCAACCTATGATGAAAAAAGTGATCCTTTGGTCTGGCTCACCAAGTATAAGCAATTCTTCAGCCACCAACAAACTCCGACAATAGACCCAATGCATCAACATCCTTCCACATGCTCGACTCCGCTCTTTTGCGAGCTTAACGACTCCTCTTCGACCGACCAAATATGATTTGTGAAGACTTCAAGCGGCTCTGCAACTTTCGTTTCAGACCTCCTATCCACAACAACCCCTCGGCGAACTCACATCTCTATGACAAACGGTGTCCGCAGACGAGTACTTAGAACAATTTCAGTTTCTTTTGGCACATGTCACTCTTTCCCCGGATATGCAAGTCACCATTTTCACCGTTGGACTTCGTGTCCGCATGCAACTGGATGTCGAATTTGAGGCCCCTCCAAACTTAGTGACTGCTCTGTGTCTGTCCAGGCTATGCGATCATCGCCTCCATCTAGCACAGGAGGTCTACCCGCCTACCAACAACATCGTTCAACAGCCGTATCAAGGGCCCACCACCCCCACCGGTCTGCCGATTATCTCGGGCCGAGATGTTGCAACGACGCGCCTAGAGATTTTGTTTTAATTGCGAGGAGCAGTTGACTCGCGGTCACAGATGCATCAAACTTTTTTATTTGCACATCGAGGACTCTGACGATGATGACATCAGATGAAGTAGCTCCACCGAGGACCCATCTTGAGCTTGAGGTCAAGCTCTTTTTGGACGGCAGGAGTGATGTTATGGGCTGCATATTGTTATGATTATCTTTATTGTCTAAGTGTCTAGGTGTTATCATTAGGTAGGGGCCTCGAGCACCGGGTCTAGTATTAAGTGACATTATTGTTGTTCGTCTCTTTATACGTTGTAAGCCTATATAAAGACACATGGAGGGTGGTAATCTGTAAGCAAGAAGAAGTCTATTTCTTATCTATTGTGTGTGAGATCTTTGGTGGCTCTCTTCTCTAATGAGCAACCCCGCTTAGACAGCCGCGGTTAAAGCTCCGTTGTATCCTCCACTACCATCCTCTCCGTCCCTGACCACTACTTTGACCAGCGCTGAAATAGGTCCGTAACATTATGTTAGCTCACAAATTGTAATTGATTTTTTATTTATGCCTGACTGATAATTTATAATTGTGTATGAAAATCAAAATTGCTCATTCATTACATGAATACCTTAATCAGAACTGATATGTGCTACATGAATACCTTAATCAATACAGGAAGCTACATGAATACTTATCCGCGCTTATAAAATACAATCAAAGAATATCTTAATCGAGATCATTAGCCGGCGAGGAGGAATGACTTTCATTCCGATCACGAGCAGTAGAGGAAAATCATAAATGAAGAAAAGAAAGAAATCAGGGCCTGGCGTGTAACCTGTTACTCTGTGAGGGTTAAGTCTAAAAATCAAGCATGAGATGTTGAGAACTGAGAAGAGTGGGAGTGAACCTTGGTACCTAGATGAGGGGGAATCGACAAGGAAGAGGAGTCAGCAACCACGAGCCGGCGAGGAAGAGGAGGCAGCAAACGCGACCAAGAGCCGACTATGAAGAGGCGTAGGCACCTGCAACCGCCGACCGACAAGGAAGAGGAGGCATTATTGACTAGCGAGGAAGAGGAGGTACTATTGACATGTGAGGAAGAGGAGACACTATTGACCTGTGAGGAAGAGGAGACACTATTGACCAGCGAGGAAGAGGAGGCATGATGGTGAGATAGGGGCGGCTAGGGTTTGATTTATGGGAGAGGTTTCATGGGAGAGGCTTCATATTCAGGTTTGTTCACGCTGATTTCACCGGACACGAGTATTATTATATTAAATATTAATTATAGGATATAATTTAATATATAATTTAAATCGGTTCGGCTCGGTTCTCAGACACCCGACCATAGGACCCGAGAACCGAACCACAAATTCTTTTTTTTTAAGAACCGCACCTGCACCGAACCACTAGGGAACCGACCCGACCACCCGTTTCGACTCTGTTTCGGCCCGACTATCGGTTCTTCGGTTACTTATGCACACCCCTAGTTGTGTCATTACTGTGAAAAATATGGTCATGTCCAAGACATGCATCTTTCTCCTTGTAAAGGAAATGGTAGCCATAGACGTGATTGTACTGCAAGCCCTTTGATACTTTTATTGCTCATGCCACTAAAGCTCATGAAGACGGTACTGATAAGATTCCCTCCAATGGTTTGTCCATTAAAGAGGTTGATTCCTTATGACGTCTTGTCTCTTCCAGGACAACTTTTCTACGGCAGTCTTCGCGAGTTCGCGACCTCAGATATTCCAAGCGCACAATCTACCACGCAATCCAGTTTGAATGGATCATTGATTTTTGATGCGATTGATCACATCACCGAGTCATCATTAGGTTTTTACCTCATACCCTCCCTTTCGGGTCGTGATAAAGTTATCATCGGTCGATGAATCTTTTTCTTCCGTAGTTGGCAAAGTAACCATCTTAAGTTTCTCTACCATGCCCCTCACATCTGTTTTACATATTCCCTCATTTCCTTGCAATTTACTATCAATTAGTTGCTTGATCACATCCTTAAATTGCTCCAAAACATCCTCCATGATGGTTGTGTTTTCTCTGATAATGAAGCAATGTATTTATAGTGGTAGAAACTGCGGGGGCCTATAATTCTTGGATCAACAAGCTAACCAAGCTCTCTCCAGTGCTCCTACTCACTCCTTTGTGGAAGTGCAACGATGGTATCAACATCTCAGACACCCCTCCGCAAGCTATCTTATCAAAATGTTTCTTATATTTTCTAGATCTATGAGAAATTATGTTTGTGAGCTTTAAAAACACATACTACACTCCAAATCATATTTCATCTCCTAGTATGCTTCCTTTTGATGTTGTTATTCTTACATATGTTTGAGGATCTTTGATGCGGGGACAGGAGTCCACCTGCCCCGCCACCTTGGCATCAACACCAAGGGGCCCACCTGGAGTCAGCACCAGGCAGCTTTATCAGGCCCGCGGGCCATACACCCCAACCAGCTCTCCGCCACGGCATCAGCACCGCGCGGTAGGTTGTTGAGGCCAGGGCTCGATCCCCTGACCTCCTAGATAAGAGGCCCTCACGCAACCTCTCATCACCAACGGATCAGTTGGTGATGAGAGGTTGCGTGAGGGCCTCTTATCTAGGAGGTCAGGGGATCGAGCCCTGGCCTCAACAACCTACCGCGCGGTGCTGATGCCGTGGCGGAGAGCTGGTTGGGGTGTATGACCCGCGGGCCTGATAAAGCCGCCTGGTGCTGACTCCAGGTGGGCCCCTTGGTGCTGATGCCAAGGTGGCGGGGCAGGTGGACTCCTGTCCCCGCATCATAAAAGTGCACTTTTATGATGCGGGACCGGAGTCCACCGGCCCCGCCACCTTGGCATCACCACCAAGGGGCCCACCTGGAGTCAGCACCAGGCGGCTTTATCAGGCCCGCGGGCCATACACCCCAACCAGCTCTCCGCCACGGCATCAGCACCGCGCGGTAGGTTGTTGAGGCCAGGGCTCGATCCCCTGACCTCCTAGATAAGAGGCCCTCACGCAACCTCTCATCACCAACTGACCCGCACTTTTATGATGCGGGACCAGAGTCCACCGGCCCCGCCACCTTGGCATCACCACCAAGGGGCCCACCTGGAGTCAGCACCAGGCGGCTTTATCAGGCCCGCGGGCCATACACCCCAACCAGCTCTCCGCCACGGCATCAGCACCGCGCGGTAGGTTGTTGAGGCCAGGGCTCGATCCCCTGACCTCCTAGATAAGAGGCCCTCACGCAACCTCTCATCACCAACTGATCCGCGGGTCAGTTGGTGATGAAAGGTTGCGTGAGGGCCTCTTATCTAGGAGGTCAGGGGATCGAGCCCTGGCCTCAACAACCTACCGCGTGGTGCTGATGCCGTGGAGGAGAGCTGGTTGGGGTGTATGGCCCGCGGGCCTGATAAAGCCGCCTGGTGCTGACTCCAGGTGGGCCCCTTGGTGGTGATGCCAAGGTGGCGGGGCCGGTGGACTCCGGTCCCGCATCAATCTTCCTCTGTAATTTCTTTAACTGGTCATCGTTGATTTGCGACTTTTATTGATTGTTTCCCCGTTTTCAGTTTGACAGTACTATTCACATCCTTCAAAGTGACAAAAGTACAGTGACTGTGGTGTTTTTGGAACATATCTTACTGATATTGATATACTCAATCAAACTATGCGTGTACATACCTCCACCTAAAATAGTGTTGCTGAATGCTAGTACAAACACCTCCTAGAAATTACACCGTGCTTTCTTATTACAATTAATCTTCCCAAGTTTTATTGGGGTGAAGCCGTCTCATTGCAACATACTTGATTAACCTTCTTCTGTCTAATACTCTACAATATGCTTCTCCTTCTCTTGTTTGTTTACCAAATGTATCCATTTCTCATCTTCCTCATTGTGTGTTTTGGTGTGTCTGTTTTGTCCATGATCATCACCCCAATCACTATAAACTTGGTACTTGTTCCCACAAATGCATTTTATCTAGATTCAATATGAAAGAGCATCATTGCTACCACCCTTCCTCTCGACGAATCTTTTGTACCATGAATGTTACATGTCGTGAAGGGAAACAATTCTTTGTCTTGTAAGGGGTAGAGTGACAATGATTTTAACGCTCCCAATATTCCCCTTTTAATAGTGGCCTCACATATTTCTCCTCACACTATTCGAACCACCACGCCTACTCCTATCACAACTTTGACTCCTGATGCCAGAAAACTCATTCCTCTTCCTGAAGTATATTAACGGAGGAATGTTGGTGTTTAGATTGTACAAACCCATGCAATTTCGACATTACAGATACAAACTTTCAAAGTAGATCTTGACGTAGAGCTCATGAGCCTCTCATACATCTTAATAGTAAAAAAACTCCACAAAGTATCCCATTTCTAAATATATCTCATATCATAATATAATCTCGACATATCATAATGAAGGAATGTTGGTGGGTCGTCTGAATGGGGAGGCAAAGTTGACGACACCCAATCAGCAGTCAGAGGATGGAGGCATACTGGAATGGTGAAGGGGGATTAAATCGTCGATGGCTCCCAATGGAAGATGGCGTCTAGACTTTGGGCGGTGGAGGGTGAATTGCTGGCTGCTCCTCCCACGCCGTCGGCGTGCTGAAACAAAGGAACAGAGGATGCACGAGAATAGATTGAGGTAGCCGACAGTACAGAGAAACAAGAGTTTTCATTTCTCTGTGTATCTCGGTCTCTCCTTCACGGCTGGCTCTTAATATATGACAACTTTTATGTTTTCTTTTCATTACTTTCAAAGTAGTACTTTGATACTTTTGCAAACATTATTTTACTAAATCTCTTTTTTATTGATATGTAAATCTCTTTTTATTGATCTCTTTATGGTGAATGATTTAGATACTTTTTTATTTGATTATTCTCCAATTAAACTTATGCATCGTTAAATAATTTAACTTGCCTTTTTCGTCCCAACCACTTAAAATTACTAGACCTTTTATTCATGGTCTCATATGGTGGTCAAACTGATGAGCCAAAAATTCCAAATACAAACGGTGCGCGGGGAAAAATAAAAATTGTGTGATATAAAATAAATAAATATTAGAAGATATATGGCGCATGACATTGTCATTCATCTTCTGAGGCCACAAAGGATGCATCAGTTCCGGTGCCCACTCATGATTGCCCCATAAGGGCATGTGATTATTGGGATGACAAACTAACTCGATCTTGCCTATTCCTCCATACCTGATCACGATCACTCAGATGCCTTTATTATGGAGATGATGTGGCTGATTCTAGGTCTCTCCATCCTAGTTCTGATCGACAATGGGGCAAATCACAAATTTTCTCTCAGACTATGGCGATGCATCTGTGCATTTTGATTGAGTTGTTCCTAGGTGTTACTGCCATGCTGGAGATGATCATCCCACCTCCACGAAGTCTCTGCTGCCACCTTTGCCCCATCTGGGTACCAACTTGATCACACAGATTTATTATGTTTTTCCCTTAGAGGGTATTAATGTTATCTTATGTGTTGCAAGGATTCAGACACTTGGCGACATCTACCTCAACTCGGCCTGCCTGATGATTCACTTCAATTGGGAAAGACAGCTTTGGACATTTGTGGGGGCTGCCCCCCGCCAGAGGCCGACCATGCTACTTCACCCTTGTATGTCGACTCCTTTCCAAAATTCTAGCGCCGGCTTCTGGCGCTTCATCATAGATTGTACTTGGATCTCCTCTTATCATTTCTGGACCTTGGTATTGAGGACAAGACATATTTTTCAGTGAGGTATTTTGTTATGGAGCATAGGCGTCAGTGTCGACCGCCGACTGAGCAAGGCTGACACATGCATACCGAGCATCTATTCGAGGCGGGGGACACCAACAGCCAGGACAAAATTGTCGGGAGCCGAATTCTAGCATATCATTTTCTTGTAATCATGTATTTTAATCCATGCATTTTATTTTGCATTAATTACTAGTTTGCCCCTGAATATTTAAAGGAATGATGTATGGACATTTGATATCTTAGGATCAATAAAATTGTGTCTAAGGCTAGCCACTGTGCCTCCTTTGATTTATCTCATCATCTTATCTTCTTCCTCGTCTCATTCCTTTGAACCCTAGGAATTCTCTAGGGGTAACAGTTTCTTTTGACCCGTGGCTTTGTAGACCCGGACCTCTTCTTCTTTGACTATCTACTCTCTAGTTTCTATTCTCCCCCCTTCTTTCTTCCTCGACTCTCAACTCTAAAATTTTGATAGCTAATTGCTTTTCAGTTGTGTATTTGTTCCATGCATTTGTTGTGCTGAGGGACTGGATGTGTATTTGTTGGCCATTGGGCGGCTCAGTACATTTGTGCCTATATTTGTTAATCCCTTATTTTACTGTTACGTACCTGACATGAGCATGTGTTGTGGGTTGTTGTACGTAAATTTTTTGTAAACATTACTCTCATCTCTCTTCCTTGCTCGACCAGGTAATCGAGGTCATGGTCACCAAGTCTAAAATGTCTAATAGTATATTACTAGTTGTGTGATCATAATTTGATTAAGGATTATTGATCATAAGTTCTAAAATTCATCAGTCAAGGAATAAGGAGTTAAATGTGCTCAAAAAGTTTACAAAAAAAAAATCCGACACCAATTTCAAGCCACCTCAAGTGTCTCGAACTGGCTTAAAGTCCTACAATTTTGAGCTGGCTGAAATTCTGTTTGTTAACACACTGATGAAGCTCAAACAAAAAAGTCAATCTGTGACACTATTTGAATATGTTTGTGGAGCTCATTACCTTGTAGGCTTCCTGTAGAGTTTGGTTTTATGTTCAGATATTAATGGACTAAGGCCTGAACTATGCAGAGAAATAAATTTATATGCTCTTCATTAGATGATGCAAATCATCGTCCTCTATCAACATTACTGTATTTTTTGAAATGCTGGTAATCGTGCAAATGCTATAAACTTAATTTCTGTTCGCCCTGCTAACAATTATGTTAATGATCCATTTGCGATCCCAGAAATACTACCAAACAAAATAACAACTAATTTATGCGTAATCCTTTGTGCAGACTGTGAATATTGATATCACTTGATTTAAATGTCGTCAACAGGTTCGCTGACTGTACCAGTGCACCCAGAAAACACATTTGATTAAGCAATATCTTGATCTGTCCATTTTAGAAGATGCAATAGTTGAGAATGTTATAAATAATGAGCCCCTCCCCAAAGCGGATGATGCCAATCTTGTTGAGGAAATATTAGTTGTATGATTCAAGACCCCAACACCCTACTCTCTTTCAGATCTGTTCCGATTGTGATTTGGAAATTTGTGATCAAATGTTGATTTGTGTATTGGTTTTGCTACCAAATGTTGCAATGCTTTGGCAACGAAACTAGAGAAGTCGGAAAATTAGAAAGGACCAGATTTGGGGATGAGAATGAAGAAAATGAAAAAAAGAGATTTAGTTCATTTTCTTACTAAAGATTGCAGTACTTCGTACTCTATTTATGAAAATGGAATTGCAATTCAAACTCTGATTTGTCCTATATAAAAAACTAAATCTAATAACCTAATTCTATCATGAGTTTAAAATTCAAATGATTCCCTGAAAGGATAGTTAAGTATAAATAAATTTGCCAATTATTCAAAAGGCTTTTTTATTAAATTAAAATGATAACGAAAATTTCTAATTTAGATTAGTAGAAAATGTAAGGACCCGTTCGACATGCAGACATTGGCTTTCTAGAATTGGCTTTGGTTAGAAAATCAATATCTAGAGGAATTGGTTTTCTGCGGAAAATCAATTCCGCTGTTCGACTGCATGATGAAATTCAGTGAATTGAATTGTAATTGATACCTATAAGCTGTTCGGCTGCACAATGATAATTGACGTTTAAAATTGAAGCAACAAATTAAAGCACTAATAATAATTGAGGTTCAAAATTATAAATAAGTTCTACTGCATAATCATTATCCATAATTAAAAATCCAAAAATATATATGAAATAGATTAGTCCATCGTCCATAGGAAAAGACACAAATCTAGCGATTAGACTGCATTCGCAGCCATGTGCCCTTCAAGTCTTCAGGTAGTCTCATGAATATGTCACACTTGACATTATCATGACACTGTATATCCATCGTCTTGAGAAAATCACGCTCGTGTAAATTAGTCATTTGAGCCAGTGTGACATTGATAAGAAGAATGAGGGGAAAAGTGGGGTATATAGAAAAGAAGAGCAGAATTAGGGTTAGGGTTCGAGAGAGAAAGAGAGTATAGTACCTGAATAGTTCTTTGCACACCTTCTCCAGACCAGCCCTAGAGGTATTTATACCTCTGGGCCAAGAGGGGGCCGGTCACCCCCCCCATGGGCTGAACTTGTGGGTTCATCCCCAAGGCGCCGTGGATTAATTTAGGGGGCTGAACCAGTAGGTTCAACCCTATCTTGTGCTGCCTCCTTCCGTCGTCGCGCGTATTACCGCCCTGTGAATCGGTCGTTATGCTGGGTCATAACATTCCCTCCCACATCAGCAACCAACTTGTCCTCAAGATGAAAGTCTGGATAAAGTTCTCGGAACTCGAGCAAATCAACCCATGTGTTCTGCGCCGCCGATAATTTCTTCCATTTGACGAGGTTCTCCTGGCGGTACTCGATACCACGCTTCTTCCATTTGGTAAGTATTACCTCCTCTGGAAGCAGTCGAAGTTCCCCACTGTGGGTTGCCTCAGGCAGGGTAGGCCATATCTGTACCGTGTCCCCGATCTTCTTTTTCAACAAGGATACATGGAATGTCAGGTGAATACGTGATACTTCTGGCTGGGCCAATGTATAGGCAACCGGTCCCACTCTCTGGGTGATTCTGAAGGGCCCGTAATAGCGCGGTGCTAACTTCTAGTTCGTTCTCCGAGACACTGAGGTTGCCTGTATGGTTGAATCCTGAGGAAGACCTCATCTCCGACTGCGAACTCTCGTTCCGTCTTGTGTTTATCTGCTTGAACCTTCATTCTGTTTTTAGCGGCCAGGAGGTTTTCACGCAGAAAGGCAAGAGTACAATCCCGATCGCGCAACTCCCGATCAACAACTGCTAGTGCCGTGCCGCCTGATTCATATGTCCCCAAGTTCGGGGCGGGCCGCCCCTACACAACTTCAAACAGAGTGAATTTGTTTGCATTGTGCTAGGAGGTGTTGTAGCAGTATTCGGCCCAATGGATCCAACAGGTCCAAGTGTGGGGTGCATCCATCACAAAACATCGCAAGTACGTCTTGACCCCCCGATTAAGCACCTCCGTCTGCCCGTCTGGGGGTGGTGGGCAGTGCTCATACACAGTCGAGTGCCCTGTAGCCGGAATAGCTCCCTCCAGAAGTTGCCCACAAACACCGAATCCCGGTCAGAGATGATGGACCGAGGAGTGCCGTGAAGTCGAACTATCTCCCGCACAAATAAATCAGCTACTGATTCCCCCGTATAAGGATGGTGTAAGGCCAAGAAGTGACCGTATTTGGACAGCTTATCCACTACAACCAGGATAACTGTCTGCCCCTGAGATCTTGGTATGCCGTCTATGAAGTCCATAGAAACCGTGTCTCAAATTTATTGTGGAATCTCCAGAGGAGTAAGTAGACCCGCGGGCAATGTGTTCTCGTATTTCTGTCGCCGGTATATCTCGCACTGTCGCACAAATTGTTGAACATCCTTCCGTTGGCCCTTCTAGAACACATTGGCCCGTATCCTCTGGAGAGTGCGGAGAATGCCCGCATGATCCCCTATCGCCGATGAATGAAATTCGTGCAACATGGTGATCTTCCATGGTGATGAAGTCGGTATGACCACCCTGTCGTGGTAGTATAAGTGCCCATTCTGTAAGTGAATCCCTGGAGTAGTAGCCTGCTCTTGTTGAAGTGACTCCACAATTGGATGTAAATTAGGGTCTTGCAGAATCTCTATCTGTATGTCATCTAAAGCCTCGATCAATGGCCCAAAGATGTGTTGAAGCGCCCCCTCTGGTATGCGGGACAGTGCGTCTGCCACCACATTATCTTTCCCTTATTTGTACACGATCTCGTAGTCATAACCTATGTTGTCAAGGCGCGCGCATAGGCGCGCCTGAGGCGCTGGGCGCAGCCCGCCGCGCCTCAGCACGGCTGAGGCGGGCGTCAGGCGTGCGCCTTACAGGATCCTAGGCGCACCAAAGGCGCACCTTAGCCTTTCAAGGTGTTTTTTTCAAAAAAAATTTCAGATGGGCAAAAACATCATCTCAGACGCACCCGAGGCACCCCTAGGCGCACTTGGGCGCCCAATTCTTTGAAATTGAGCGCACTTGGGCGCCCAATTCGCTGAAATTGAGCGCACTTGGGCGCCCAATTCGCTGAAATTGAGCGCACTTGGGCGCCCAATTTGCTGAAATTGAGCGCACTTGGGCGCCCAATTCGCTGAAATTGAGCGAATTCGCTGATTTTCAGCGAATTGGGCGCCCAATTCGCTGAAAATCAGCGAATTCGCTCAATTTCAGCGAATTGGGCGCCCAATTCGCTCAATTTCTTTTTTCGCCCATTTGTGCGCCTCACGTGCCTCAGGCGCGCGCTGCGCCTAGGCTCGCGCCTGCTCCTAGGCTCTTGGGTCCCTTTGCGCCTCGGTGCGCCTTGCGCTTTTGACAACATATGTCATAACCCAACAAGCTCTTCACCCACTTCTGCTGCAAAGGAGAAGCCACTCGTTGCTCTAAGAAATGTTTCAGGCTCTCGTGATCAGTTCGTACTTTGAAGTGTCTCCCCAGAAGATGTGGTCGCCATAGGGCCGCAACATGTATAATGGGTAGCATTTCCTTTTCGTAGGTAGATAAACCCAGTGCCCGTGGTGCCATGGCCTTTCTGAAGACTAGCATAATGGCTAGCATTTCCTTTTCGTAGGTAGATAAGCCACAACATGTATAATGATTAACATTTCCTTTTTGTAGGTAGATAAGCCCAATGCCCGTGGTGTCAAGGCCCTCCTGCATGAGGACAACCCCTATCCCAACGCCTGATGCATTGGTATCCAGGACAAACTCCTTAGTGAAGTCGGGTAGGGCGAGCACCGGCGTGGTAGTCATCGCTGTCTTGAGAGTATGGAACGCCGTTTCTGCCTCCTCTTGCCAGCAAAACGCATCCTTATGCAACAACTGTGTGAACCGCCGGTAGTAGCCCGTCAGCCCGAGGAAGCTGTGAAGGGCACGAACCGTGCGTGGTCGGGGACACGTTTGCATGCTCTCAATCTTCTTTGGATCGGCCTGTACCCTTGTTTCGAGACTATATGACCCAAGTATTCGACCACCGCTTGTCCAAAGGAGCATTTGGATAGCTTGGCGTAGAGCTGGTGCTGTCGGAGAATCGCCAACACTTGCTCCACATCTTTGAGGTGTTCCTGCCAACTGACGCTGTAGATCAAAATATCATCAAAAAATATCAATACGGACCTGTGGAGGAGGGGTCAGAAGATCTCGTTCATCATCTCCTGGAAGGTAGATGCTGCGTTGGAGAGCCCGAAGGGCATCACAAGGAACTCGTAGTGGCCGTCGTGGGTCCAAAAGGCTGTCTTGTAGATGTCTTCTTCCTTCATTCTGATTTGATGGTAGCCAGAGCGCAGATTCAACTTCATAAACAGGCGTGCTCCGTGTAACTCGTCTAGCAGCTCCTCTATCATGAGGATGAGAAACTTGTCCTTGATGGTAGAGATGTTTAGACCGCGATAGTCAACACAAAATCTCCACGAACCATCCTTCTTCACCAGAATGATGGGTTAAGAAAAAGAATTGGTGTTGGGTCTGATAATTCCCGCTGCTAGCATCTCCTTAACGCTCCGCTCTATCTTTGCCTTCTGAACGTGCAGGTAGCGGTAAGGAAAAATATTTGTCGGCTTAGATCCTTCCTTGAGGATGATCTGGTGGTCTCTAAATCTCTGTGGCGGAAGCGAATGTGGTTCCTGGAAGATGTCAGAGTACTGCACTAGCAAGGATTGCATCTGCTCTGGCACTTCATGTGGAGAAGTGGGCAGTGATGCCAACTCCATGATCACCGCCATGGGGACTTCTTGGTCCCACAACCTCTCCAAGCAACGAGGGGTGACCTCCTTCATGGGTGTGGTCTTGAGTCCATTCAGGCAATAGCCCTTTCCATCCTGAATAAATTCCATCGTCATGTGGTCCCAGTCAAGGGTGACCTTCTCTAACTGTTGTAACCATTGGACTCCCAAGACCATGTCAGACCCCTTGATGGCCAACAAGAAAACCTCCAATCAGCACACGTACCCTTGCACCCGAAGCTCCACCCCTCTGTTGACTCCTTCACACTGCAACTTGTTACCGTCGGCTACCATAACCTGAAAGGCAGCGCCACTATTGATCTCAAGGCCCAACCTTTGGGCAATGACGGGGCTGATGAAGTTGTGGGTGCTCCCACTGTCGATCAAAATGGTCACTTTCTGTTGGAGGATCCTTCCTGTGATCCGCATAGTCAAGGGTGTGGTGCCTTCCGCTATATCCTGGACGGGTACGCTGAACTCAGTCAGGTCAAGGTCTTCTTCCAGTTCATCTCTCTCGCCTTCAGCTCTCCTGTCTTCTTCTTCCCTCAGCATGTATACTTGGATCATCTGACATTTATGCCCGGGACCATATTTCTCATCGCAGTTGAAACATAGCCCTTTCTCCTGTCTTGCTTGTAGCTCGGGCCATGCTAGCTTCTTCACCGTCGCCTTTCCTATCGCAGTTTGTTCCCGTCCGAAAGTTGGCGGGTTCGTCGTGTTCTTCCCATTAGCCATCCTTGCTCTCTGTTGATTGAAGTGCTCCTCTTGGATTCAGGCAAAATTGATGGCGTGGTTCAAGCTGCATGGCATGTACGTGCGTACCTCGTCTCGAATGTGCTCCTTCAGTCCGGAAACAAAACAACTCAGGAGTGTCCTCTTCTCCCACTGCATCCTGTTTGCCAGCTTTTCGAACTCTGTGCGGTACTCCATTACTGAACCCTTCTGCGTTAATTTCTGGAGAAGTGCCTCAAAATCTTCATACGCGAGAGGCCCGAATCTGGCTGTGAATCCGTCAACGAATTTGGCCCACGGGACAGTCACGTCCTTGAAAGAGCCACTGAGTCCACTGGAATGCATCATCTTTTAGGTGAAAGGACCCCAATCACACCCACTTCTCCTCTGGAATCTCCTGGTAGTTGTAAAATAACTCCGCCTTTTGCACCCATTTCACTGCGTCGTCTCCTTTGAAGGTTGGGTAATTCATGCGGGTCATTTTTGGTGGCATGTAAGCTCTCGGGTGCTGCTGGCCTTGTGCTCCATACTCCTGGCCGAAGCCAAGAGGCCGTCGACGCTCTGCCGGCCAGTTAGGGTATCCTCCTTCCTTTCCGTGGTGATAGCCCGACCTTGTTCTTGTTCGAGGCGGCCTGTACTCCCAACCGATTCCTGCCCTACTGTTGCCGACTTGTCCCGATCCCATAGGGTTAGGCAAAAGCCCATCTCGAGGAGGGTAGACCATCTCCTTAGGCCGCTGGTCAATCGAGTCCTCTCGTCCTCTGTCGAGGCCTTCCGAAGATTGGATCGGTCCATGATGTGTGCTTGCTTCCTCCTTCACCGTTGCTTTGCCCTTGATACTTTGGAACAACAAGCTCTTGATTTCTCCCATACGGGCGTCTAGTCGCTCCTCCAGACGTTTCTCTGCCGCCCTTAATTTTTCTTCGATGGCTGTCACTGTATCTGAGAGCCCGGTGTAATTCTCCTCTAGGGTTGCTAGCCTCGTAGACTCTTCCTGTGAACGAGTCACCATGGTTTGCTGGATTGGCTGAGAGATCAGCGCAGAGGGGTCACTGGATCGTTGCTGAGGGTTTGCCTGGTTGGCGTAGAAGGATCGGCGCGGACGGTCGCTGGAAACAGAAGGACGGCTGGAATCGCAAGCCGTCTGGAAATGGGACTGTGTCGCTGTAGATGGATCGACGGGACTGTGTCACCGGCGCAGAAGGATCGACGAACTCTTTTGTTGCAGAAGGATCGACGGACCGTCGATCGCTGGATAGGGATCGACGGAGGGGACGACACTGTCAGTTGGACGCTGTCGCTGGATCTGGAGTCGACGCATGCTGAGGGAGCAGCACAGGCCTCCGTGCGGTGCATTGGGTTGATCGTCAGTGCGGCGCAGTTCGATTACGCGCGACTCGACGGGCAGCGAGGGAGGACGCGTCTCTGATACCAAATGATAAAAAGAGCGAGGGGAAATGTGGGGGATAGAGGAAAGAAGAGCAGAATTTGGGTTAGGGTTCGAGAGAGAAAGAGAGAAGAATACCTGAATAGTTCTTTGCACACCTTCTCGAGATCAGCCCTAGAGGTATTTATACCTCTGCGCCAAGAGGGGGCCGGTCGGCCCCCCAAATGGGCTGAACCCGCGAGTTCAGCCCCAAGCCGCCGTGGATTAATTGAGGGGGGTTGAACCGGTAGGTTCAACCCTTTCTTGTGCTGCCTCCTTCCGCCGTCGCGTGTATTACCGCCCTGTGAATCGGTTGTTATGTGGGGTCATAACAGACATATATGTCATCAACATTGTTAGCAGACTTGGTCCTTGCTGCCTTTTCTACGGAGTCAACCAATTTCTCTATGGCCACCGCTACGACATCAGCTCCAACTGCTTTCTTTCTCCTCCTTCCGCTGCTTCCTTCTTCTTCTGTTCTAATCCGTTCTTGTGTATTAGTTGTATTCTCTGTCATAGACTCAACATCTATCTCCTCTGTCATCTCCGTTGTGATCGTGGTATGACTGCCAGTTGTTCTATCAGTCCCGTAGAGCACAACCAAATCAGACCAGTTGATGATAACTTTGTCCTTATAATGCTTGAAAGACGGATGGAAATGTAATATTATAATTAATTTATTATTTTAATGAAATCAACATGGATCAACTAATTTAATGAAAATTATACCTTCATATAGTTAGCTCATACTTCTTCGCTATTCACCTTCACCACGTTTCTTTGCCATGCCCATCCAAATCTGCTAGTGTCTAACATCACACTTACTTCTACGTAGTACTTGTTCCAAGTTTTCAGGCGAGCCATTAACATCTCTTTACTAGTTTCTACAACACAAATGTCTTTAAGGGCTGTCATAGCTGCTGTAATTTCAGCCGTTCGGAGTTTTATGCTCCAAATTATGTTGCTCAAACAATGCATTAGAAAGGGTAATGTCCATTTCTGATGTCTAGCGCATGCCAAAATTTCTCGGAAATGAAATTTTTGAATCTGAAATTTCTTCAGATCTCAACACTCTTCATATCTAAAATTTCAGATCTGAAATTCCTACAGATCTGATTTTTTTTTGTTTTTCAAATTTGTATATCATCAACAAGCATGTGCTTCAACTACATTCAACTAAAAATATACACAATCAGTAAATCTATGGATCTGAAAAAAATACACAATCGGTATGGATCTTAAAAAAACAGATGAAAAAATACACCACCTAAAAATGCCAGAGAAAGATTGAAAAGGTACAGGAAGAAGGTGGATCGTCCATGGAATTATCTCGGAGGAAGAAGGAAAAGCTTCTTGTTGGCAAGAAAGATGACAAATCTCGATATGACCTTGAAAAAATAGAGGAAGTAGATCAACAAAAGGAGATCCGAAAAATTAAAAACGGGTGTGGGGCAACAAATGGAATTATTTTGACCACAGAGCTTGCAAGTTCATTCTGAATCTGCCTGACAAAATTCATGAAGATTTCAAGGGTTTCATCCTTTCTTCTAAGGAAGAACACCCAAATAAACCTAGAATAGTCATCAACCACCACAAGAGTGTAGGTCTTCCTACCTAGACTCTGAACATGCATATGACCAAACAAGTCCATATGTAAGAGATACAAGCATCTCACTGAGTCCTTGGTCCCAATGTTCTTGAAGGAGGTATTAGTTTGCTTACCCTTTTGGCAAGCAGCACAGATACCCTCCTTTGAGCATTTTATTTTGGGACTATTCCTAACGAGCGAGAGGAAGAGGGGAAGGGAGAGGAAGAAGGGAAATAGGAAGAAGAAGTGGAGGAGGAGTTTGATACCTGGATGCTGAAGATCGACACAGGAAGATTTTTCTGTCGGAATATCGGGGATGCACAGCGACTGGAAGCGAGAGGCGGAAAACAGCGGAAAAACCGAGCCCAGGAGGTAAGTTTTTGGTCCTTTGCATTTACGCAGAAATGAAAACCCTTGGTTTTTATTTCAAAAGCCAATACCACTCCATTTCCTGCACGCCGAACATCTGAATTGGCTTTTTAGAATCCAAAGCCAATTCCAGAAAGCCAACTCTTGCGCGTCAAACGGACCCTAAGTGTTCTTGTGTGCATCCAGTGCATGTGAATAAAGTTACCACTTTATAACTTTCTGATAACAGTTTAATTACAACACTTTAAGCTCCTTTTGTGACTTCCCAGTTTTCTCTACAAATTTTTTACTATTTCCCCCCTCTAATTCTGGTTCGGTTTTATGCAGATTTATTTACCTAGGAGAAAAAGTGAAGAAACCAGTTTCAATTATATTGAATGCCTGCTGTACACCTTTCATCACTTAGCACATAAGGTTACCTCTTACAACTCTATTTTTATATTCATCTTAATGTGAAATTATTTTGCTTTAGCCTTTCTGACATTGAGTAATGCAGACTCCAAACTCCACGAACAGTCTTTGTGGATACAAGATTGTGACCGGTCAACCCTCAGATAGGCTTGGAGAGGATTTTTCAGATATTTATAAAGATTTTACCGAGAGGTAATACATATTTAGTTCTATTTCAGTACCTCAATTAATGACCTGCATGATTATTAGTTTTGCATTAATAACTAGAAAAGATTTAATATATTATTATTTCTCGAGATGCTATTTCTGAACATGAATGATTTTTTTTATTGTGTTAATTAGCACATGCTCAGGAGTTCGTTTCAATTTCTTTCAAAATTTGAGTTCATGCCTATGAGTTTAAACTAGAATGTATTTCTAAGATGGACATTTTTTTTATTTAATCAATGAATCTGTCATTCTGATGATAAATCCATTCAAGATCCATGAAGCCGAATCTTCCCTGAGAGCCTTGTGTCAGTACTGGATATGTTTCTGGTACTAGTAGTACCCGGTACTTATGGATATACTTGGAATTAACAGATTGCACTACACATTATGATAAGAATATGCTTTTATGAAGTTAATAAAATGGGCGACGTTGACCCTCCAATAAACGCGACTAGATGTTTGTTTATAGTAGAAAACAAAATTGTGTTCCAGGATTAAGTTTCTACTTACCATTAAAATTATGGACAATTTGAAGTAATTTTAGATGCACTTGCTTTATATGCATTTGAGGATTTGATGCTTTAAATAGCTATGTATGTGCTTGTTCAATATGAATTTGTCTATGTTACATGTAATCCTATCTCCTTAAACAAATTGTGCATAGAAACACACACAAACACAAATATATTAATTTTAATTATGTTGTACCCCAATGTGTACATATCCTTTTTTGTACGTTTGTGCCATTGTATCTAATACACATTGTATCCATTACCCATATCAGTGCTTTATAGTTCAGATTGGATTCATTCCATTGTGTGCAAAATGTCACGTGATTGTAGATTAAAAAGAATCATAGTGGCCTGGAGAGAATCTTCAGCTGGCTTTTCTTATTCATAGCTCCATTTGTTAAGTTAGTTTTCGTACTATTGTAAGTGTGCTAAACTCTGATACTCTATCTGTTGTAAAATGACTTTGGGTGTAGGTTTCTAGTGCTGATGTATTTTGAGACACTTGAAATAATATATTGGACATAGAATTCAAATCCCCAACTTTTTTTAAATAATTCTTTGATGTCTTATGCAAACAGAAAAAACAGTTGAGATTTATTCCCATTTTTTATCTAGACATAATGAATAGAAATGTGGAACAAAGTAGGGACATAAATAGTCGAAATTTACGCACTTGTTGAAAAATCATAAAAAGCAAGGAGCTTGCCTTAAACTTGTACGATGTGACAATCTTATTCAATGAACTTCAAAATTTTTCACTCCAATCAGAGAGGTTGACTTTATAATAAGAGTAGCACATCCAATTAGATTTTATGCATAAATACTTAATTCTCTTTTCTTGATTCCTTAAACTCCTGTTTATTGATGCGGAGCATAGACGAGCACTTGCAGTGGATGACGAGTTTTGGGTCCATTCAGGACTGATTTGGCGAATTTCCATATATGGCGTGCCTGGATCGACGATCGGACTCTGTAGATGTGTTCGGATTCGCGTTGCGAATCGATTCGATATATTATTTCACTATTTTGTATTTTATTTTGATGTATTTAGGTGGCCCCACCTTCGGCCAATCATAGTCATCGATGGTGGGATGCCCTAATCTTCTCTTTATTATAAATAGGCCGCTTAGGGGTTGATTTGAGGCATTGCAGATTTTGGAGAAGAAAAATCCTGAAATCCGGCGATTCCTCCACGGTGCCGATTCCGTGAAACCCCAGGTGACTTTACAAAACCTTAGGCTTGTATCTCCCTCCCCAAGGTACCCTCTAACCTTAGGCTTCTTCTTTCCCCTCTGAAACCCTCCCGCAACCACTCTACAACCTCCCAAACAGCCCACTCTTGCTGTTCCAGAAGATCCACCAACAACCGCCTGTTCCTCTTCATTTTATATATTTACTGTTGAGTAATGAAATTCCCTATTCACATTATATAGTTTTTTCAACACTCCCTCCACCACCGACACCTCCATAGCCTGTAGCCGTTGCCGCCCCTCCTCCAATCCCTCTCACACCGTCCAGAACTCCCCCAAACAGCTGGCCCTAGGCTGTTTTTTTTCCTCCCACAGAGCAGGCGGTCTGTACCCTTCTTCCAGCCAGCCCGCCGCCAGCCTCCCCTTACAACCACCACCCGTCCAACATTCTCTAGCCCCGATCTGTTACTACATAATCGGATCTACCCACCCCCACCCGTATCTCCACCTTCGTGGCCGGCTCTATCCATTTCCGGTCCGTTTTTATCATTCACCGCCGAGGACTGCCACCACCATTATTTCCACGCTGCCGGTCCCACTTCTGATCGTTGATCTACGCATCCGGCTCCGGAATCTTCATAGCCTTGGTCAACCCATTATTTGGTGAGATTTTGTTGTACTGGATTATTATTTTCAGCATATTTATATTGGATTGGGTCTTGTACTTGTTTTGAATATCTTGCATGATAGTTGTTTGTTAGATTATTATTGTGATTTGCAGGATTTATTCGTCGCGCGCTCTTGTTTTGACCCTCCACGCCGAGGAAAGCCTAAGCTTGCTTTTGCCCTGATAAAAATATTTTGCCTTGTCGTTGATTTATTTTGCGTGAGATTGTTACGGCACCTACCGAGCTTGATGGACGTTGGGGCCAAACCTATCAGCGGCGCCCAACCTTAATGGCGGAATGACATTTTCAATTATCAATTTCAGCTTTTACTTTCTATGCACTCGTAATTTGGTTCCCACGTGTCTAAGCCCAAGTGGGGGGCGTGTATTGTTTTGAACCGGGCTTATTAACCGGTGGACTTGTTATGTTTTCGGTATGCAAGAATTTAGTAGTGCTTTTTCCTCTCTCTCTCTACTTCCTATCTCTCTCTCTCTACCCCTCTCTCGGTTCCCCCGATCGGCAACCCTAGCCGCACGCCCCGATCGGCAACCCTAGCCGCACGACGGAAAACGGCGCGGGTTCCTTCGCCCGACTTCAGCGACGGCTCCCTCCTCCTCCTTGCTCGTCCCTCCTCCCCCTTCTCCTTCTCGGTTCCTCCACCTCAGGCAACATAGACCCCAACCGGAACCCACCGATCTTCACGGATCCACGGGGCTCCTCCTTCAAAGGACCGGTCACTCGATCTCGTTCGGGAGATCCTAACAACTTGGTATCAGAGCCACTCGCCGGCTCTCTCCACTCCGGCTCGTACCGCGCCGCCCTCGTTCGGCCGCAGCGTCCGCCTGCACCACCGCCGCCGTCCAGCAGTGCCGCCGGCCTCTTGCCGCCACCCGCTCCGGCTACCCGTCTACCGCCTCCTCCGCAAGTCATGGGGGATAGCTCTCCTTCCCTCACACAAATCATGGAACTCTTCCAAAAACTCATCGCCGACAAAATGGATGTCATCACCACTCGATTGGATTCGATCCAAGGTACACCGCCAAACCCGCAACCGCAGCCCCCCGCCAACTCCTCCACCGCAAGTCACCATGATCCAACCCCCTTCCGCACCGAGTCCTCTCATTTTCATCGATCCGTCCGCATGGATTTCCCGATTTTTGAAGGCCGGGAAGACCCTCTACCATGGCTACAACGATGTGAATTTTATTTCACTAATCAACAAGTTTCCGATGAGGATAAAGTGGGCTTGGCTTCGTTCCATCTCTTGGGAGCCGCCCAACTATGGGTTACCCAGCTCCTACGCGAACAACCGGACGCCACATGGGAGGATTTTCGCGCGTCTTGCACGCTTCGCTTTGGACCGGCCATGCCGGGCAACCCCCTTGGTGACCTCATCGCCCTCAAGCATACCGGCTCGATGGACACCTATTTGGAGCGCTTCCAACTCCTTCTATCACGTGCTTCCACGGTGATACCGTCACAGCAAGTGCCTCTCTTTACGGCGGGCCTTCCCGACCGCCTCCGGTGGGACGTTGAATTCCAAAAACCAACCGATCTACTCCATGCAATGAGTTTGGCTCGGGCTTTCGATTACCGCTCCTCCATTGACCGGCCGCCGCCACCTCCGCGCCGGGACTTTCCGGCACCTCGTCCAACTAGTACCATTCCTTCGCCGCCACCAAGCAATGCCGCACCGGGCCGCACACCCTACCGCCGCCGTCTCTCCCGACCGGAGATGGACGCGCGCCGCGCAAAGGGCCTATGTTTCAACTGCGAGGAGCAGTTTACACCGAGCCACCGATGCAAGCTTCTTTTCTGGTTAGAGTTTGATGACTCTCCGGACAACGAGGAACCGGACGGTGAGGATTTGGGCGATCCCCAACTGTCGCTTCACGCCTTGGCGGGCCCAAGGGAAGGCTCTACAATCCAGCTTTATATTACCATTGGAGGCCACGCTCTGCTTGCTCTCTTGGATACGGGCAGCACGCACAACTTCCTTGGTCGGGAAAAGGCGGGCCAACTTGGCCTAACATACGTGGCTCGCACCAACGTCAAAGTGGCCGTGGCCAATGGTCAACACATGACTTGCCCAGGCGTGTGTCGCCGGGTGGAGTTCTTGGTGGAGGATTACCCCTTCCAAACGGATTTATTCGTCATCGATTTGAGGGGTTTCGACGTGGTTTTGGGAGTCCGATGGCTGCGAACCTTGGGCCCCATTACGTGGGATTTCGACCGACTCACCATCTCTTGGCAAGCGGGTACCCGATCGGTGAGGTGGCACGGTACGGCCCCCTCGACTTCTCCGGTTTCATATTTGGTGTCACCTATTCTACCACACATAGGCGACGAAGGGCCTCCCGAACTGTCTAAGGTTCTCCAAGCCTTTCCCGATATTTTTACGGGTCAGCTATTATTTCCCCCGCGACGCCAACAGGACCATCGCATTTGTCTCCTTCCGGGTGCGGCTCCGGTTGTGGTCCGTCCTTATCGCTACCCGTACCTTCAAAAAGATGAAATTGAGAGGCAATGCGACCTCCTCCTACAGTATGGCCTCATCCGAAGGAGCGTCTCACCTTTTTCCTCTCCGGTGCTTTTGGTCCACAAGAAGGACAACACGTGGCGTATGTGCGTGGATTACCGAGCCCTCAACGCCATCACCGTCAAGGATAAATTTCCAATACCGGTGGTCGAGGAACTTTTGGACGAGCTACATGGTGCTTGCTATTTTACCAAGCTCGATCTCTCTTCCGGCTATCATCAAGTGCGCATGGCCGAGAGCGATGTGGAGAAAACGGCGTTTCGCACGCATCATGGTCACTTTGAGTTCTTGGTTATGCCCTTCGGCCTTACCAATGCTCCATCTACTTTTCAAGCACTCATGAACGAGGTATTTCATTCCATCCTCCGCAAATATGTTCTTGTGTTCTTTGACGACATTCTTGTGTATAGCCGCTCTTGGGAGGAGCATCTTGATCATTTGCAGACGGTCCTTACCTTGGTGCAATCACACCACTTGATACTCAAGGCATCTAAGTGCTCTTTCGGGCAACGTTCCGTGGCATACTTGGGCCACATTGTGGACCACACCGGCGTGTCGGCCGACCCGGCCAAACTTCAAGGCGTGGCCGATTGGCCTCTACCCTCCTCCACCATCGAGCTCAGGGGTTTCTTGGGCCTTACGGGCTACTATCGGCGCTTCATCCGGGACTACGGCACGATCGCCGCCCCTCTAATGGCTCTTCTCCGCAAGGACGCTTTTCTTTGGTCCGACGCCGCGACTCAAGCTTTCCGGGCCCTCCAAGCCGCCTTGCAATCCGCCCCGGTCCTTAGCCTTCCGGATTTCACGGCCCCCTTCTTAATCGAATGTGATGCCTCCGGCGTGGGGTATGGGGCCGTATTACATCAAGGCGGCCATCCCATTGCTTATTTTAGCCGTCCGACCGCGGCCCACCACCGCAAGCTACCGACCTATGAACAAGAGCTCATTGGTCTCGCCAAGGCCGTGCAACATTGGAGGCCGTACCTATGGGGTCGGTCATTCACTATTCGGACGGATCACTATAGTCTCAAGTACTTGTTGGAACAACGACTCACCACCGTGCCGCAACAAAGGTGGGTTAGCAAGCTCCTTGGTTTCGACTTTCAAGTGGAACACAAGGCCGGTGCTCTCAACCGGGCCGCCGATGCTCTATCTCGCCGAGACACACCGCCGACCGGCGCCCTCCTCGCCATTTCTTTTCCCACCGCTCAGCTTTTGCCATCTCTACGCGCGGAAATTGCCGCTTCGGCGGAGTTATCGGAGCTCCTACGCCGGGCCGATCAGGGCATTGCCGGGCCGCATTGGACCGCTGCTCATGGGTTGATTTATTACCGCAACCGCCTATATGTGGATGCCGCTTCGCCGCTTCGCACGACTATTTTAGCGGACGTCCATGCACGAAGCCATGAAGGTGTGCAACGGACCATTAAACGCCTCCGCGGGGAATTCTTTTGGAAGGGGATGCGGCGCCATGTCCATGAGTTCATTGCGACGTGCGTGGTTTGTCAACAAAATAAGGCGGATCATCTTCTTCCGGCCGGCTTACTTCAGCCCTTGCCCGTGCCTACGCAAATTTGGGCGGATCTCTCCATGGACTTCGTAGAGGGGCTGCCCTCGGTTCGTGGGAAATCCATATTGATGGTGGTGGTGGATCGTTTCTCCAAGGGGGCGCATTTCATAGCCATGACGAGACCTCTTGTGGCGGAAACGGTGGCTCAAATCTTTTTTCAAGAAATCTTTCGTCTCCACGGGATGCCGGAGACTCTAGTCTCGGATCGGGATAGGGTGTTCACTAGTACGTTTTGGAAGGAGCTCTTCACACTTAGCGGGACCAAGCTCGCCTTCTCCTCGGCGTACCACCCCCAATCCGATGGACAAACGGAGGTCGTCAACCGGACGTTGGCCATGTATTTAAGGTGTATCACGGGTGATCGGCCCCGCGATTGGCCGCGTTGGCTTCCGTGGACAGAATATTGCTACAACACGGCGTATCATTCCGCATTGCAAACCACTCCATTTCGGCTTACATATGGCCGCGACCCTCCCCGGCTACTTTCATATACCGGTGGTTCGGCCAACATGGCCGCCGTGGACACGCAACTCCAGGACCGCGACGAGTTTCTTCTTATGGCCCGGAATCGACTTCTCCAAGCTCAGCTACGGATGGAAAAAGCTTACAACCGGGGGCATCGTGAGCTCACTCTTGCGGTGGGAGATTGGGTATGGTTGCGCCGCCGACCTTATCGCCAAGTTTCCGCGATCCGTACAACTTCCCACAAGCTGGGACCGAAATTTTTTGGCCCGTACCAAATCATCGCCCGCATTGGCGAGGTGGCATACCGCCTTGCTCTTCCTCCGGAAGCCCGCATACATGACGTCTTCCACGTCTCTCAGCTCAAGTTGTTCGTGGGACCACCGCCGGCCACGCCTTTGGTCGACCTTCCACCACAGCCTGTGGACACGCTGTCTTCGAACGAGGGGGATGATGTTACGGCACCTACCGAGCTTGATGGACGTTGGGGCCAAACCTATCAGCAGCGCCCAACCTTAATGGCGGAATGACATTTTCAATTATCAATTTCAGCTTTTACTTTCTATGCACTCGTAATTTGGTTCCCACGTGTCTAAGCCCAAGTGGGGGGCGTGTATTGTTTTGAACCGGGCTTATTAACCGGTGGACTTGTTATGTTTTCGGTATGCAAGAATTTAGTAGTGCTTTTTCCTCTCTCTCTCTACTTCCTATCTCTCTCTCTCTACCCCTCTCTCGGTTCCCCCGATCGGCAACCCTAGCCGCACGCCCCGATCGGCAACCCTAGCCGCACGACGGAAAACGGCGCGGGTTCCTTCGCCCGACTTCAGCGACGGCTCCCTCCTCCTCCTTGCTCGTCCCTCCTCCCCCTTCTCCTTCTCGGTTCCTCCACCTCAGGCAACATAGACCCCAACCGGAACCCACCGATCTTCACGGATCCACGGGGCTCCTCCTTCAAAGGACCGGTCACTCGATCTCGTTCGGGAGATCCTAACAGAGATATTTTATTTATCATCCAATTGTGACCTAACCGTCTGATTTGCTAGCATGTAGGGTTAGGTCACCGCATTTCCCGACGCCTATAAATTCGCCCTGCGTCAAAACTCCTGTTTAATCTTTGTACAGTAGAGTTGAAATAATTTTTTGTAGATACTAAATATCTAAAAAGAGTATTAGAACACCCACAAATCATAAATTTTTGAACGAATTGTGGTTGGAATCATACATTTCTGCACAACTCGACATGGATAACTGCGAGCGCCATAGACCCATTCCACCATCTCAATAAACTGCCACACAACTCTCACCATAAAACAACATAAGATGAACCTACAACAAGGAATGCAGAGACTAAGGAATTCAAGATATTTTTGAATTGGTACAAACAACCATTCCATGATTAGGTAACATTCTAGGCATGCACTGAAGTTGAAATTTGTAAAATAGAATAAAAGCTGTACAATTAATTTTAACTTTATAACTCCATCTTTCAGGCTATTAATCTTAATGTACATTTCTATTTTGATGATTGCTGACTTGAGATTTGCATCACCACTCCATGTCTGAAATTCATGTAAGTTGACTGAGAAGCAATTGTAATGTGGAACAATTCAATCTTGTTGCACTTGTAAATACATACACATTACAATATTTGTATTCTTTTTTGGTGCGGGTGCTGGGTTGGTGTCACATTTATCTCCATACCCGATGTGGACTAAATTTATATACAACTAAAAGGGCAGCTCAATGCACAAAGCATCCCCGCGCAGCGAGGTCCGGAGAATGTTGTTATGGGTCCTTTTATGATATTATTTATTATTAATTATTTCTTAATATACATTTATTTTGTCTTAGAGTCGTGTATTTATATGACGTCGTTATTTATATCGTGTCATTATGATGTGTCATTTTTAGTTGCATGTCCAAGTCTGTCGCGTATTTCCATTAAAAGTCTGTTGTAAGTTCTATTTAAAGGACTCATTGGGTCTTGTATTGGTATCAAGAAAGAAAGTCTATTTTCCCCAACCCTAAAAGATATCTTTGAAGCTCTCTCTTGAGCACACCCCGCTTATGTAGCCGCGATCAAAGCTCCATAGTATCTCCGCGACCGCCATCTCCACCTCCAGCCACTCCTCTGGCAACATCTGAGTAGGCCCATAACAACTTGGTATCAGAGGCTCTCCATCCTCGGATCGATACTTTCGTTGTGATTCAACAGAGCCGACACCACTACCATCTTTTGCGTGTGCCGCTACTGCCCGTATCTTTCCCTTCGGCTTCTTCCGACCGACATTTCCCTCTCATCCTTCGACGTTTGTTCCGCTGGAGCAAGTTGACTTCTGCAGCCTCGACCTCGTCTCCGGTTTTCCCCTCGTCCAGCAACAACGATCGATCCCTACCAGCATCAACGCCCTTCTTCCGCGCCTCTTCATCATCTGCGATAGGATCGCCCATCATTTCATCTTCCAATCGATCACAACTCTCGATCAATTGCATCGCTGTCTGCGCCACTCCAGTCAACCACTCGGACCAGCAGACACTCTCGTTTCCCCGCCGCCTCAAAGACTAGGTTTCCCTCCATCAACCACTTCCCTTTGTGTTCGGCCCGAGCTTCGTGTCTGCGTGCAACTTAGCTTCTGCATCCTCTCCTATCACACACGCAAAGAGACCTTCCTTCTGGGACGCAATTTTCCGCCCAATTAAGCTTTGTTGCCTTCCTTATTAAGCACCGCGACCTTCCGTATTAAAGCCCCGCTGCAACCATATTAAAGCCCCGCTGCCGCCATATTAAAGCAAACCCGTCTTTCCTTATTATTGCAATTATTATTAATTGTTTAATCATTTTTTGGATATATTAATTATTAATAATTTAAATTTGTTTGCTTATTAATTATTGATTGAATTAAATTAAGTAATCAAATTTGTGACACCACCATTGGTAGACTACTTGGTACTTGCAACAACACAAATTCAGCCACCTTCGAGGCTCCGACGACTCCTGGCGCACCCGCTCCTCTCGACATGCAAGTCAACCGATGGGGGACTCGCAAGATTTTACGGCTGCTCTCCCGGACCTGTCGCAGATTGTCATGACTTCCATAGAAGCACACTTTCAGGATGTCAAAACCCGACTTCGGGACGTCATGACCACTATTACTGCCAGGCTTAATAAGCTGACCGTCTCCCTTCCTGTTGTTACTACACCCACTGATCACATTAACAACAGTCAAGTTCCGCTACCACCACTCATCCACCATTAGCCGCCTATGCAGACCCTCTTATGCAATGAAGCTGTTATTCCACCACGCTATACCCGGTTGGAATTCCCCACTTACGATGGAAAAATAGATCCCTTAGAATGGCTCACCCGGTGCGAACAATTCTTTGGTCATCAACGAACTCCGGCAGTTGAACGACTTCCTTTGGCCTCCTTCCACCTTCTCGACTTGACCTTGCTCTGAGCTACTCGTCTCCTCACTGATCAGCCGGGTCTGGCGTGGGACGGCTTAAAGCGATTTTGCAATCAATGTTTCGGCCCTCTAATCCGCAGCACCCCCTTGGTGCTCTCACGACACTTTGCTAGACTTGCTCCGTGGACGATTATCTGGACGAGTTTCAACTTCTCACTTTCCCTAGAGATGCAGGTCGTCATCTTCACCGCTAAACTTCATGAATGCCTGCGACTTGATGTCGAATTTAAGGCTCCTCCAAATTTAGTGACTGCTATCAGTATGGCCAGGCTATGTGACTATCGCCTCCAACTTACATAGGAGGTCTATGTGCCCACCAACACAGGCATTCAACAAGGCCGTTCCGAGGGACATCCAATCCCACCAATCAGTAAACTATCTCGGGACGAGATGATGGAACGGCGCACACATGGCTTATGTTTCAACTGCGATGAGCAGTACACTCACGGCTATAGGTGCAAACGGTAGGCCCGTAGTATCTCTGCCACCATCATCTCCACCTCCGACCACTCCTCCGATAACATCCGAGTAGGCCCATAACAAAGGTTCCCACCACAAGGGTGAAATGTAGGCAAACATTACTCTGCATTTTTGCAAGAGGCTGCTTCCAGGACTCGAGCCCGTGACCTCAAGGTCACAAGACAACACCTTAACCGGTGCACCAAGGCTCCCCTTTCTATAAAACATGCATTTACAACAACAACACTCTAAGCCTTTATCTCACTATAGTGGGGGTTGGCTATATGGATCCTTTGTCGGCATTGTGCCCTATCTTTTGTCATAATCTCACTGATGCCTAATTACATCATATTTTTCCATATAGTTTCATTCCAAGTCTTTATTGGTATACCCCTCCCTTGTTTAACATGCCTAGTGACTAGACTCTCACAACGCCTAACAGGTGCTCCTAATGGTCTCCTTTGTACGTGTCCAAACCATCTTAATTGAGCTTCTCTCATCTTCTCTGCAATTGGTGATGCTCCTGTCTTAAACCTGATACATTTATTCCTAATTTTATCCAGTCTCGTGTGTCCACACATCCACCTAAGCATTCTCATCTCCGCAATTTCCATTTTTTATTCATGTACACAATTCACTGCCCAATACTCAGAACCATAAAGCATCGCTGGTCTAATTGCAGTACTGTAAAACTTTCTCTTTAATTTTAATGGTACTTTACGATCACATAAGATCCTTGACGCGCCTCTCCACTTCAACCAACCCGCTTGGATTCTATGTGTCACATCTTTATCAATACCTCCGTCGTTTTGAATTATCGATCCAAGATATTTAAAACATTCACTGCGGAAAATATCTTGATCATCCAACTTGACGACGCCATCCATCCTTCTTGTACTGCTAAATTTAAGCTCCATATACTGTCTTTGCCCTGCTCAACCTAAAATCCTTTTCTAAAGTGTCTCGCCAAGATTCAAGTTTTGCGTTTACACCCTCGCGCGCCTCATCATTAAATGATATCATCTGTAAACAATAAACACTAAGGTATTGCTTCTTGGATATGTCCGGTAAGCTCATCTAAGATAAGGGTAAAGAGATAAGGGCTTAAAGCTGAACCTTGATGTAAGCCAACTGTGATAAAGAATTCCTGTGTTAATCCTTCAGATATCCTCAGCCTTGTCACTGAATTTGTATATATATCTTTGATTATATCAATATATGATACATTTACACCTTTCTTTTCCAAGACTCTCCATAAGATCTCTTGGAACTCTATCATAAGCCTTCTCAAGATCAATAAACAACATATGCAAATCTTCTTTTCTTTCTCGGTAGTTGTCAATGAGTCTTCTCAAGAGATGTATTGCTTCCATGGTCGACCGCCCTGACATGAATTCACATTCATTCTTCAAGATGTTAGTCTCCCGTCTTACTCTTCTTTCTCTTACTCGTTCCCATAATTTCATGGCATGACTCATCAATTTAAATCCTCTGTAATTAACACAATTTTGTATATCTCCTTTATTCTTATACAAAGGTACCAAGATACTTTCTCTCTATAAAACATGCATTTATCAAAATAAAATTATTTTACAATGGTACATATATTTCACAATTTATCTTCTTGTACTTATTTTGGATGTTAGTTATTAGTAGTCTAACATGTTACTAAAGTTTCTTTGGATTCTCTTCGACCCTATTTGGAATATATATAACTAATTTGTTTGTTTATTTATTGTACTATTTTTAATTTATTTTTAGAACATATACAACAACAATACTCAAGCCTTTATCCCATTATAGTAGGGTCGGCTATATGGATCCTTTGTCGCCATTGTGCCCTATCTTTTATCATAATCTCACTAATGTCTAAGTACATAATGTTTTTCCTTACAGTTTCTTTCCAAGTCTTTATTGGTCCACCCCTCCCTCGTTTAACATACCCAGTGACTAGACTCTCACAACGCCTAATAGGTGCCTCTAATGGTCTCCTTTGTACTTGTCCAAACCATCTTAGACGAGCTTCTCACATCATCTCTGTAATTGGTGCTACTCCTGTCTTATCCTTGATACTTTCATTCTTAATTTTATCCAATCTCGTGTGTTCACACGTCTACCTAAGCATTTTCATCTCCGCAACTTCCATTTTTTGCTCATGTACACAATGCACTGCCCAACACTCAAAATCATAGAGCATTGCGGGTCTAATTGCTGTACGGTGAAACTTGCCCTTAAGTTTTGGTGGTACGATCACATAAGATCTCTGACGCGCGTCTCCATTTCAACCAACCAGCTTGGATTCTTGTGTCACATCTTTTTCAATACCTCTGTATTTTTGAACTATCGATCCAAGATATTTAATGCACTCACTACGAGAAATATCTTGATCACCCAACTTAATAATGAAGTCATCTGTCCTTCTTGTACTTCTAAATTTAAGCTCCATATACACTGTCTTTGCCCTGCTCAACCTAAAACCGTTCTTTTCTAAAGTATCTCGCCAAGATTCAAGTTTTGCGTTTACACCCTCGCACGTCTCATCAACCAAAATGATATCATCCGCAAACAATAAACACCAAGGTATTGCTTGTTGGATATGTCTGGTGAGCTCATCTAAGATAAGGGTAAAGAGATAATGGCTTAAAGTTGAACCTTGATGTAAGCCAATAGTAAAAGGGAATTCCTGTGTTAATCCTCCAGATGTCCTCACCCTTGTCACTGAATTTGTATACATATATTTGATTGTGCCAATATATGATATATTTACACTTTTCTTTTCTAAGACTCTCCATAAGATCTCTCTTGGAACTCTATCATAAGCTTTCTCAAGATCAATACACAACATATGCAAATCTTGTTTTCTTTCTCGATAGTTGCCAATGAATCTCCTCAAAAGATGTATAGCTTCCATGGTCGACCTCCCTGGCATGAATCCAAATTGTTTCTCCGAGATGTTAGTCTCTCGTCTTAATCTTCTTTCTATTACTCGTTCCCATAGTTTCATGATATGACTCATCAATTTATTTTCTCTGTAATTAACATAATTTTGTATATTCCCTTTATATTTATACAAAGGTACCAAGATACTTTCTCTCCATTAGTTTGACATCCTCTTTGACTTCAGTATCTTATTGAAAAAACATGCAAGCCACAAAATTCTTTCATTTCCTAGATATTTCCATACTTCGATGGGTATATCATCTTACCCAATCGTCTTTCCATTTTTCATCTTATTTTTAGAACATATAAGTATACTTAATATATATTTTTATTTATAAGATTTGATAATCCGATATTAAAATTTTGACATATCTCGAACATCCACATCCATTGTTTTAAACTCAATTCGACATGTCGACGACATCTGATATTTACAATCTTGATAGTTGTTGTCTAATTCCAATCGATTTTTTGAACATGCATTTAAATTTTTGAAACATAATAGATCTAGTTATCTTAAGAAGATGACAGTTCTCCCGCTCAGCCACGCCAGTTTGTTTCAGTGTATTGGAGTAGGAATTTATGGATAATGATTGAAGAAGTGTACGTCTTCTGAAACTCTAAACTTGTGTATTTACGTTATTACTAGTCCTGTTAATTTTAATGATAGTTGAGAATTGGTTGCAGGTTTTCGCGACATATTAGCAAAAGACTCAAAATCTTAGAAAAACCGCGAAAAACATATAAAATAATAAGGAAACAAAATATTTGAATGCACTAAAGATTAAAGAGCATTATTTTTAGTACATCGAGGGTAGAACGTAGAGCGATGTTGCTTCAGATAGACACGACTCATAAGAAAAAGATGGAAAACTGATACTCAGGAATGGCCCTTTCGAAGGATTGGCAGAGGTGCTTGGCCAAGGTGACCGTGCCAGTCCACCAAAGAGATGGATGATATAGATGGTGGGGGAATGTGCAGAATATGAACCCATTGAATAGTCGCCCCCACCGATGGTACTTCCCGTTCGAAGATCCTATAACATAAAGGAAGAAGAAAATGTCACTTAACAACTGTGATTATGGATAAGATGGTTATTAGAAAGAACATTAAAATGTGAACCAGAAAGATTAAGTACAAAGAGATGAGATATAATAGAGGTAAGGGGCATTTCCTTAGATCCACTTACCGGGATGGTTTTTTCCATTGACGACTGTAATAAACTTGTGAAAAAGTATTTGCATATCTCAAGAACCTTTGCGGTATAATATGGTTTGTCGAACCAGAATTCACTATCCACGTAGAACTATAATAAATACAAGATATACCTTTATTATAAGCCGAGGAGATAAACCCTGAAGACTGAATAAGCATCTCATGAAAACTTTGTACCTCCACTCTTAACAAATCAATCTCAGATCGAGATGTGTTGTTGTTGGAGGGGTTTGTGCTACTGAGTGAAACCCATGTTTCTGATAGAATGTTGTGGTGTGGTTCTGATGAGCACAGTAGGTCCACACGCAGACGATTTGTCTCTGAGGAAATTTTCCTGGATTGATCATATGTCCCCGAAAGCGGCTACAATCATCTCTCCCTCCACCTTAAAATCCATCACCTCTCCTGCACCCCATTGCAGAGGGTCGTGCACTAGTAAGTTGTATTGGAAATTGTAAAAGATGGATTCATGGAGACATCAACATTAGGAATCATCTTTAACATCGTTGAGCAAATGTCAGATAAAGAAGGAATCATGAGAATTAAATTTTTTTTTCCCGAAATTCTAGCTATCATCATAACAATATCTATAGTTTCCTTTTGAGATCTATAAACAACTAGATCAGAAATGGTCGGTTGATACTTAATCCAAGCCGTAAACAAAGCCTTACACTGGGACACAAAGATCTCATATCACCATCTGGGCCCAACTCAAAGCTTTGGAGATCTCGAAATAAATCCAACAGATGCTGAAGACTATCTTTACTGGAGCAGAGTGACTTCAGCTCGTCCCACATGGCCTTGGTTTTCTCACGGTGCATTAAGTCATTCGATATGGCTCACTATCCATAAAATTCAGTGTTCAAGATTGAGCTCGATTATCATCACGAAGCCATAACCCGGTAGGCTTAGTAGGGGCTTCTCTTGTTACATGATTAAGAAGACCCTTAGTCTGAGTACATGACCCACTGAATGGACACACATGGCAAAGTTCGTCTTCCCAATCAAGGAGAGTCATAAATTTGAGTTTTTCTCCGAGTTCATAGTGGAAAGATACTTATGAAGTCGGGGTGGTGGGTGGAGAGGATGCAGAAGAAGTCACCATTTTACAGACATAAGTGAACAAGGTACACAAGCTAACTAGAAAAATCACTGATCTGAAGCAACTGAAATGTCAACCAAAAATCACCCAAAGACAGTTAGATCCCAGCAAAATAGACATGAAAATAAGCTGAAACGGTTTATGTTTCCACGAGTGATTTCTGTTTCCTTGAGCGGGTTTTGTTTCCATGAGTCAGTTCTATTGGACTAAGTGGAGAGCTCGCCAAACACCAGTCAAATCAACTATTCGTCTATCAGAAGTAGATGGAGTCAACGAGCAGGTTCTGTTGATGGTGATAATTGGGTTGTGAAATAGTCATACTTAAATCAGATCAACTATTCATCGATAAAAGCAGATGGAGTCGTCAACGAGAGTAAGGGAATGATTGAGTATGAATCAATCGCGGATCAGAAGTATAAAGGTCTTTAACGTGCCAAATAAATGAGGATGTTGACATGAGGTGAATGCCGACGAATACTCTTCAATCCCAGGCAAAGAAGTGCCGACGAGGGCTCCGCCAAAGGAGTGTCATCGAGAGCTCTTAATCAATGACGGAACTAGGATTTCTCTATAGCCCGGGCGCAATAAATTAGAGTTAAAAATAATTATAAAAAATCATACATAAGCTCATATATGTGAAAATTTTATCAAATTTTTCACAAAAACAAGAGCTAAACAAACTAAAAATATTTGGTAATAAGAAAACCATAGAAATGGAAATCAAAAGTAAATCATATTAAGTTAGTTGTTTTCACCCCAAAAATGAATTGGTAGACCTGGCAGCTAGGGGCATAATAGTAGAAGGATTTCGCACAGCTTGAGCATTCAACAGGTGTGAACCAGCTGCAGCTTTTGGTAAGGAGAATACACTTTCTGCATTAACAGAAACTTGCGAGGCTGAGGGTGCAAGGCCTTTTGATTTGACATAAATAACTTGCCCAAATGGATTTGGGGAACAATTTAAAGGACTGGAATTAATGGGCTTGACCGGGGTCAAATAAGAAACAATATTCTTTGAGGCATTTTCACGAGCACCTAGGATGCAAGTCGAAAAGGATTTACTGACAGCTTTAATGATATCATCCAGGAAAGTGTCCGAGGAGGTTGAGTTGGGGGAAAAAGAACTATCAACAGATGACTTTACAGTAGGATTTTTTGATCGTGAAGAATTAGAAGAAATCAACGCATCCGTCGGCGGGGGCGTTAAGCCGTACGACAGATCTTTGTTTTTCCTTGCCATTTGTAGTCGCTGCCCCTAGTGCGCCAGCACACCTAGGCGCCAAAACAACTCTAAAGTTGCACAAAAAGTTCCAAGGGAAAAGCCACACTTACCTCTTTTACTCATTCCTTCCATAAAAACTGCTAGTGACAACATCCAACATCCACGAGAGGCGCAATGTCAAGCCCCGCCGAGCTCCTCTCTTCCCCTTTCCAGAGACTGGGTTGGTTTGTTTCTGCTCTGCTTTTAGAGAATGGGGATATCATCCTCTCTTCCTACTTTTTAGTGTTCCAGGTGAAACTCTAGACCATAGGAGAAGAGCATGGGACTAGTATGTGCAAGTCACTGGAGAAGAGGAAGGCCACACAAAATTTTCCCAAAATCACGCCCGGGCACTTACCCGGGGGTGTCTGTACATAGATCCGCCCTTGCTCCTGATACCTAGCAGGAGACACTCGCAACCTATCACCGACCCGAGCATGGTTCAGTTGCTATGATGCCATGTCAATTCAATTTGATTTCACCTGTAAATATGTACATATTATTATTTACATGGAAATTTTTTTATCTGTTACATGTAGCAAATCTGATTCAAAGCAAAAACTAAAATGTGGACAGAAGAACACAAAAAAAGGAAAGTGTTTCTGAAGAATTCCTCAGAACTGTAATCTCAACCTTTCTAGGGAGATGAAATTGTATGTGCCATTTAGGGCAACTTGTTTACTCCATCCCGGTGAGCAGAAATATTCCATTTATTCATATAGAGATACAAACATCAACACTCAAACCTTTATCCCACTATAGTGGGGTCGGCTATATGGATCTTTTGTCGGCGTTAGTCAGTCTCACTAATGCCTAAGTACATTTTTTTGACAAAATTCCATTTATTTAATAATCTATTCTTAGGTATAACTCTCACCGAAAACCAAATAGAGCAGTCATCTGTGAATGGAGCTCACGCGATGCTGCTGCGTTACATTTCTCACTATGAGCCCAATGTCCGCTCTTCTCACCTGAAGCTCCTTCGATCTTCTTCCCCAGAAGGCGATGCTTTGATTCATCTGTATCTGGTTCTGTAATTGTTTCTGTATTTGATTCATCCTATAGAAATTGATCTCAAATTTTTTTAGGTTGCATGAGAATTAATTCTATTTATCATGCTTAAAACTTGCACCCTATAGATCCATTGGAAGTTTAATTTATTCTGTAATTTGGTTTGGTTTGCTCTTTAAATGGAGTTTTATCTAAACAGTTTTCATGCGCAGCCTCTATTTCTCATAGGCAACTCTATCTGTAACCTTTTATTTCAAACAGCTCCATTTATCACAACTGCAACTTTACCAAATAGACCCGTAATCTCTTACTTAACCAGGAGATACTTCTTCAAAAGTTAATAAGTCTTCTGTTTAATTAAGAATTTTTTCCCCTAGCTTGATTAGGGATTTGAATCTTGGAATCTTATGAATTAGAAATGACTAAATCATTTGAAAATTTCCTTCCACCAGGGGAAGCATATATTCATAATTTTCCAGAGCACATTACAAAAATAGTTCTCCATGTACCCTACTGAAGGAACGTTCCCACAGAAGGAACGTTCCCACAAGGAGTTGTGTTAATCACCTACAGTTTTTCTGTTAAGTTGAGGCCACACTGATACACTGAGAGAATATGAAAGCACTTTCTTCTTAGTTAGGTAGTTCTCCCCCCTCTCAGAAACGGTCAGACTGTTACCCCTTAGGGTTCGGTAGAGAGAAAATCTGAAATCACTTGATAAAATTCCAAGAGAAAAGCTTCTTGTCGGCCCTAGGCTCCAAAACAACAAGTCCAAGATCCAAAGATAAACAAAAATGATACAAGAGGAATCTATACTATTATATAAAGAAATACTCTTATGGTGTAACCCGGTCGACGAACGAATCTTGATCGTCCGATCTGGTTAGATCATAACATCTCGTCCGTTCGATCACCTAAACAAATCAGGACTGCCCGTCTAGATTTTCATAGGGCTCCTACACCTAGGATAGTTGAGGGTCCTAAACCTATAATTTTAATAGGGCTACTACCCTACAATGAGAAATTACCATTTTACCCTTAATATTCTTAGAAAAAACCAATCAGGTGAAACTAATGCAAAGCCTGTTTTGCATGTAGCACACCCGCCTAGACCTGCTGACTCTGCATATAGCCCGCACGGTCAGGCCCGCCCGCTCTGCATAGCCCACCCGATCTATGTCAAATTTCAAACTATGCTTTCCTCTCCTATTATTTAAACCAGATCAAGCATGTTAAACCCACGATGTGGGACAAAAAAAATAGAAAGAATGAAAAAAAAATAAAAAACAAATTAAAAAGAACGCCCGATGGGACTCGAACTGATGATCGCCTGATTATAAGTCACACGCCTTATCCATTAGGCCACGAGTGCTTTTGCGTATGTACTAAAAGCTATATTTTATTTATGTTAGATAATAGGATTTTTTGGCACTTAACACCCTCCAATTGAGGGTGTTTGACACATTGCACCCTCAAATTGAATCTTTGGCACTTTACACCCTCTAAAACCCTAAATGCACCCTCCTTGCATTTTATTATTGTTATTCTGACATTTATTATTGTTATAATACATGTTTTAAATGAAAGGAAGGTGCATTTAGGGTTTTAGAGGGTGCAAAATGCCAAAAATTCAATTTGAGGGTGCAATGTGCCAAACACCCTCAATTGAAGGGTGTTAAGTGCCAAAAATCCTAGATAATATGAGGGAAAACGATGTAAAAGCCCATGTATAAGGCCCATCTTTAGGCCCACTTATTCTTCTTTTATTAGTCACACATCTCTTGTATATGATTCTTTCTCCTTCTCTTCTCCTATATATTTGTACTCTCTCTTGTATTTTGGTTATGATAAAGTATATACAAGGTTTGACTCTACTTTTCTACATGAAATCAGAGCCTATTCGATCCCGGGTGGATACCTCTTTTGTAACCGCACCTAACCGCGCGGCTTCTTCCCTCCTTCCAGCTGCTGTTTCGCGGTCTCCACTTTTCTAACCGCCCCTACTCCTCTCTCTGTGGCTTCCACCTCTCTTCCCTTGCCCCCCTCTGCTTTTATAGCCCTCTTCTCTCTTGCTGGTGGGACCCCCCGTTCTGCTGTTTGCTCTTCTACCCGCTGGGGGTTGCCTTGCCGCTGCCTCGCCGCTTCCTTGCCTTGTCGCTGCCTTGCCTCCGCCTTGCCTTGCCGATGCGGATTGCCTAGCTCGTCAACATCCACTGCGGATTGCCTTGCCCCTGCCTAGCTCGTCAACTCCTCTTTCCGTGCCTTCCCGTTGCGGATTGCCTAGCCGCTGTGGGTTGTCTTGCCGCTGCGATTGTCTATTCGCTGCATCTTGCCGCTGCTCCTTGCCGTTGCTTCTGGTCGCTGCCCTTGTTGTTGCTCCTTGCCGCTACTTCTGGTTGCTGCCTCTAGTCGTCGCTGCTTCTGGTCGCTGCCTTTAGTCGTCGCTTCTTGTCGCTGCTTCTTGTTGCTGCCTCTGCCTGCTAGCCCTTGGGATTTTCTTCTAGCCGCAACAGTCTCGCCTTAACCGCTGCTTCTGTCCGCAACGGCCTGGTGTTCTGCTCGCCGTGTACTATCTTAGCCGCGACCTCTCTTCCTTATCCTTCTCGCCGCGGTCCCGTCCTAACCGCTGACCCGTGTTCTCCTTGGCGACTTCTTCTAATTCGCCGCGACCTGGTGCTCTGCTCGCCGCGACCTGGTGCTCTGTTCTCCGCGGCCTGGTGTTCTGTTCGCCGCGGCCTGGTGCTCTGCTCGCCGCGCGATCTCTTTGTCGCGGCCTCTCTACCGCGTGCCCTGTTAACCGCAACGGCCCGATCTTCTAATCGGTCGGCTAGTTTTCCAAGTCACCGTTCTTGACGTTGTCTGCATGGCTTCAGACTCGCCTACTGCTTCTGATTCAACTACTCTTCCCGTACATCCTCGTGTTCCTCCCGTGGAACCCCGTGATGAATTACGTATTATCACAATTTCTCTCCGTGACAAACCAAATTTTGTTGAATGAGTTCACTCAGTTCGCCGTGCGCTACAAACTAAAGGTCTCCTTCATCACCTGACAAGGCCTCCTCCCATTGAACCTACTGATGAGTGGATCTGTGACGATGGGCGTGTCCAATCTTGGCTTCTCAATTTTCTGGACTCTGAGCCATATCGAATGAGCATGTATCACGAGACGACCCACGCTATGTAGACGAACCTTCATTCTCTCTACTCGGGGAAGGACAATTTTCAACACTTCTTCGACATTCTTACCGATCTTCTGTCCCTCGACCCTGGAGCTGCTGGTGACTTGACGTCTTTTGTTACTCGGGCTAAAACTCTTGTGGAGGCTTGGATCCAACATCATCCACCCACCACAGACTTGGTTACTCAACACCATCAGAAAGAAGCGGTTGAGATTGCTATGATGATGACCCGTGTTCCACCACATCTTCATAGTGTCTGCGCTCATATCCTATCTTCCGTTGTTACTCCGTCCCCCTCGGACGTTTGCTTGATGCTTCTGAAATTTACCCCTCCACCGGATGCTCCGCCTCTCTCTCCAGCTTTACTTCAACAACCCATGGCTACCCTTGCTCCTTCTACTCGCGGTCACCCAGCTCGTAGAGGTCGCCAATCTTGGGGACGAGGTCGTGGTGGTCGTACACTCTTCAAGTGCTCTTATTGCGGTAGGGATGGTCATCTGGAGGCCACTTGCTACCGTAAGCATGGTCTGCCCCCTCACCTTGCTACTTTGGTTACTCCCATACCTCCCTCTACCACTAGTGAGGATATTGCTGCTATACGTGCTCAACTCCATCAGCTTCAAGGGGTAGTGAGTCACTACTCGGGTTCTGTGGCCTCGATCTCCAATGAAGGTATATCTTGTCTCTCATACATCTCTTCCTGGATTGTGGATTCGGGTGTTACACATCATCTCTCTCCGCATAGGCCGATTCTGCTTATCCCAAGTTCATCACTGTGGCTAATGGTGACAGTCCCGGTTGCTAGCACAACTCATCTGCCTCTTACCTCTTCTCTCCTTATCTTCAGTTCTTCATGTTCCAGGATCCCCTTTCAATCTACTTTTTGTTAGCCGTCTTATATAAGACCTTGATTGTTGTGTAACTTTCTCACGCTCTTCCTTTGTTGTGCAGGATCGACTAACACAGAATATACTTGGTAGGGGGCGACTGTCTAACGGGCTGTATCTTCTCGATGTTCCTCCGACTGCTCTATCCACTGTCTCCTCCACTTATTGGCATCGTCGCTTTGGGCATGCTCCTCTTCCGATTCTCAAGAAAGCTTTTCCTACTGTTCCCCTTCAAGAGTGCTTTTGTGAATCATATATTTTTGGCAAACAACATCGTGTATCTTTTACTTCTCCTTATTCTTGAAGCGATACCCCTTTATCTTTTATACATTCTGATATCTGGGGACCATATAAGATCCATAGTGTTTTTAGTTATCGCTATTTTGTAACATTTATTGATGATTACTCGCGGGTCACTTGGTTATACTTCGTGATCGTATCGAACTCATCTTCACGTTTCGTACGTTCATTACAGAAACTCGTACCCAGTTCTCAACGTGTGTGAAAATTCTCTGTACCGACAATGCTCGTGAGTATACTGGTCGCACCTTCTCCAATCTGTGCGCTGAGTTTGGTATTATTCATCAGACTTCGTGTGCGATCTCTCAACAGAATGGCATATCAGAACGGAAAAATCGTCACCTCCTTGATGTTGCCAGATCTCTCATGATCCAAATGCAGGTTCCTCTTTTCTACTGGAACTTTGCGGGTTCCACTGCTTGCCGCCTCATCAATCGCATGCCCTCATCTGTCCTCCAATTTTATGCTCCTGTCACACTCCTTTACCCAATCAAGGCTCTCTTCTCTCTTACTCCTCGTATGTTTGGATGTATATGTTATGTCCATCACCTTGGTCCTCCAAATGACAAGTTCGCCTCTCGTGCTACCAAAGCTATGTTTGTTGGGTACTCTCGCACTCAGAAGGGGTATGTCTGCTATTATCCTACCACCGGGAAGGTGGTTGTCTTTGCTGTTGTTTCCTTTCATGAAGACCAACTGAAAGTCTTGTTTTCAAGGTCAGCTAAACACCGAGATGGTGAATAGGTTTTTGGTCTTTCTTTTAAGTCTTTTAAACTCTTACCCGATTATTGTGCTTAGTGATTAGGTTAATGTTTTGCTTTCAAGATAAATCACAGACGACAACTGTTTATAGTGGTTCCCCAATCTTGGGTACGTCCACTGTCCCTCTGCGCCTTTCCAATAGTGTGTTAGATCTGGCTCTTCCCCCAAAACTCGGCTCCTTATGAGCTTACAACTCGATCCCACAGGACCTCTCAGTCTCCTCCAAGACTTACACCTCAGACACAAAGCCTTACAACTCAGTGGCTAAACAACCACCTACCTCAAGCCAATGACCCTATCAATCAGGCTGGGAGGACAGCCCTACACTCAGATCCAAAATGGATCTTACACTCAGCCTTTATAACACAGGCTTACACTCTCAGATTCCTCATAGAATCTTACCACTCGGCCTTATACAAAAAAGCTTACAAACTCAGATCCTAGACAGGATCCTACATAATGAATGAAAGGTGTTTGTTTTGAATTGACACCAGAGTAAGTACTCTATGTACACTTTTTCCTGGGCTGAGCAGATTTCAGTCCAAGCTTTTGCTGATGAAGACTATGAAGTTGACAGTTGAATCTTCTTCAATCAGCAACCTTTTCCTGCAGAGCTTGTATGATCTGCCTCTATTTCTTCCTTCTCAGAAATCGCTTCTGAACCTGCTGTCGCAGATGATGATTGCTTCAGCTATCTCTTCCCTCTTCCAAGTTTTCTGTGCTGAACAACTTCTTCAGGCTCGACAAGAATGACGAGGAAGAAGATGAAGTTCGGCTCATAAGCCTCACTCAACGATTTTTGCCTTAGCCAACTTTTCTAAATCTTAGGCGTTGAGTGATCTTTCATCACTCAAAGCAAAGACACTTAAACAGTTTTCTGCTACTTGGCGTTGAGTGAGTAAACTTCACTCAACGCCACACTACTTAGACATATTTTCTGTCTCATGGCGTTGAGTGAGTAAGTTTCACTCAATGCCTAACTACTTAGACAGATTTTGTCTCAACGCCTGTGGACTTAGCCAATTTTCTATGTAAAAACACAGTGACTCTGACTGACTCAGGTTCAGTCAAGCTCTGAGTGACTCAGGTTCAGTCAACGCTATTGCCCCATGACGTTGAGTGAGTAAGCTATACTCAACGTCTGTGGACCTTATCAAAATTTCAGCCTATTTCTCCTTAGGCTTTGACTGTCTCAGCCCGTCTCACAGCTTTTAGCTGTATGACGTTGAGTGAGTAAGCTTCACTCAACGCCTGTGGACTTAGTCACATTTTTTTCCTGTCTAACAGTTAGGCTAAGACAGACTCAACGTTTTTTGTTATATGGCGTTGAGTGAGCTGTCCTTACTCAACGCCTGTGGATTTGACCGAATTTCTTGCTAGCCAATATTGATTCCTTACCTCTGGCGTTGAGTGAGCTTGCTCCACTCAACGCCTTTGGACTTAGCAAAATTTTTGCCCTGTCCAGCAGCCTACTTTTTGTCCAACGGCAAAACTGTATGATAAGGACTAACCTGTATTTATAAACTTAAGTACACATCAAATACAACTGATGTGTGTGTCATTGACTTGTTTGACTTCTTACAAATCTTGGACATTGGGAACAATGAACCCAACAATCTCCCCCATATTTGAAGAAGTTAAAACCCTTATCCAAATTATTCCATATTCTTAGTCAATGACACACACAACCGTATACAACAAAAATATGTAATTATAACTTAACAAGTTAAGGAAGGTTACCACATTTCTTTCCTGTATGGTGAGCATCACCTACTCCCCCTATTTTGCTGCAAGGTGTGTGTCCTTACTTGAATGCCTTGATCACTGGAACAACTCTCTCTCCCCCTGGATTTGTTGTATGCTAGTGATCATCTCCTTGTTCCTTTGCTTTGATGCCACTTGACCACTTGATCAATCTCTGATATTGTCTGATCAGTTCTCAATCTCTGATATTGTCTGATCAGTTCTCAATCTCTGATATTGTCTGATCAGTTCCTGCTTTCCTTGATATCACTGGACACATGTTTTGCCTTTACATGTCCTTCTCTTTACATGTCCTCTTCACATGTCCTTCTCTCCCCCTTTTTGACTTCTGCAGAATAGACATGGAGGAGCTGGCCTTTCTAGAATTTCTTCTCCCCCTATCTGATTGCAGATGAGGCCAAAGGTGCAGCTGCTATCTTTCTTTATTCATCATGCTGAGTCTGCTCCTGCAGCTGCTGGTCTTACTCCCTCTCAATAGAAGCATCATTATACTAATGCCACTAGGAAGCCTTTATTTCCTGCAAGAAAAAGAATAACCCTTCAACCAAAAAAAAACTATAGGGAGAATCTGAAGCTATCCTAAGTTCAACATACTCAATTCAAATTTGAAGGTGTTGAACTCTGCTTCATCTAGTGGCTTAATGAAGATATCAGCCACTTGCTTGCCAGTGAGGACAAACTCAAGGATGATGTCTTCTTTTTCCACATGTTTCCTAATGAAGTGATACCTAATTTCTATGTACTTAGTCCTACTGTGTGAGACAAGATTCCTAGCAATAGAAATGACACTAGTAGAATCACAATAAAGAGAAGTTCTACTTATCTTAATGTTATAATCTTGAAGCTGATGCTGAATCCACAGCAATTGGGCACAACAACTTCCTGCTGAAATGTACTATGATTCTGCAGTTGAGATTGTCACACTAGTTTGCTTCTTGCTGCTCCAAGACACTAGCCTTCCTCCCAAAACTGACAGGTGCCAATAGTGTTTTTCCTGTCTTCTCTGCAGCCTGCAAAATCTGCATCTGAAAAACCTGTTAGATTAAAATCCCTATTCCTAGGGTACCTTAAGCCAAAATCTGGTGTGCCCTTAAGATACCTCAAAATTCTCTTTGCAGTAGAATAATGAGATTTTTTAGGGCAGACCTGATACCTAGCACAAACACATGTAGCATACATGATGTCAGACCTACTAGCAGTCAGGTATAGAAGAGAGCCAATTATCCTTCTATACAAAGACTCATCAACAGGTTTCCCTGTCTCATCTTTGCCTATACACATACTTGACCTCATGGGTGTTCTCATGGTGGAGGCATTCTCCATACCATATTGCTTAATCAACTTCCGGGTAAACTTTGAATGGGATATGAACAAGCCATCATCAGTCTCTTACTTGGAGTCCCAAGAAGAACTTGAGCTCACCCATACTGCTTATTTCAAACTTCCCTTACATACGTTTAGCAAAATTCATGCCAAAGTTGTTATTAGTAGATCCAAAGATAATGTCATCGACATATATCTGGACTATGATGATCTTGCCCTTAGGTTCTCTTAGGAATAAAGTCTTGTCTATCTTCCCCCTTGAGAATTTGTTCTCAATGAGAAAGTTAGACAAAGTTTCATATAAAGCTCTAGGGGCTTGCTTTAACCCATATAGAGCTTTCCTAAGCCTATAAACAAAAGTAGAAGAGTTATGGTCTACAAAACCTGGTGGCTGATCCACGTATACTTCCCTTTTAAGTTACCATTCAGGAATGCTGATTTCACATCCATCTGGTAGACTTTGAATCATTGATATGCAACAAATGCAAAGACGAGTCTTATTGCTTCCAATCTGGCTACTGGGGCAAATGTCTGGTCAAAGTCTATCACTTCTTCTTGCCTGTATCCTTTAGACACCAGTCTAGCCTTGTTCTTGACAATAATGTCATTCTCATCCAACTTATTCCTGTAGATCCACTTGGTTCCTATGACATTTTGTCCTTGTGGTCTGGGAACCAACTTCCAGACCTTACACCTCTTAAATTGGTTCAGCTCTTCTTGCATTGCTCCAATCCAGAACTGGTCTTTGATTGCCTCTTCAAACTTCTCAGGCTCTTCTTGAGACAGAATGTTTGAGTAGAGAGTTGTGTTCATACTCTTGCTTTTGGTCTGGACTCCATGACTTGCATCACCAATGATTTGGTGGGCTGGATGGTCCCTCAGTTGTCTGATAGCTGGAGACAGTCTAGCTTCAACATTCTGATCTTAATTTTTTGCATCTGGCTGGTCTTCAACCACTTCAATTATGTCTTGCCCTTCTCTAGGAATGTTCAGTCCATCAACTTTATCTTGGACTGTGGGATCGGCTTCCTTGATGGTTAGCTTGTCCATCATCAGCTCTGTAGCTGCAATACTAGAAGAGGAGCTAGGCACCTCACTGTTAATCATGTTGGATTCATCAAAGACAACATGCATTGACTCTTCTACAACTTAACTTGTTAAGTTGTAGATTCTGTATGCCTTATTATGAATTTTGTACCCAAAAAAGATCCCTTCACGAGACATGACAACAAACTTAGTTAATTGAGATTTTTCATTGTTAAGCACATAACACTTGCAACCAAAGATCCTGAAATAGCTCAGGTTTGGTTTTCTGCCCTTCAAGATCTCATAGGGAGTCTTCTTGTGGCTTTTGGTGATAGAAGCCCTATTAAGAACATAACATACAGTGTTAACTGCCTCAGCCCAGAAGTATTCTGGGAGAGATGAGTCACTTAACAAGGTTCTACTAGCCTCTATGAGAGTCCTATTTTTCTTCTCAGGAATCCATTTTGCTGGGGTGTTCTAGGAGAGGAGAATTCTTGCTGAATCCTTTGCTCTTCACAGAACCTTGTCATGCACTCAGATTGAAATTCAGTCTCATGGTCACTTCTGATTTTGACCACAGTACTGTGAAATTCATTCTGAATTTACTTGACAAATGTTTGGAAGACATCAGAGGTTTCAGATTTCTTTCTTAGAAAGAACACTCAGACAAATCTGAAAAAGTCATCAACAATCACAAGGGTGCAGACTTTCCTACCTAGACTTTGAACTGACATAGGACAAACAGATCCATATGCAAGAGGTATAAGTACCTCACTGAGTCTTTGGTGTCGATGCTCTTGAAGGAGGTCTTAGTCTGTTTGCCCTTTTGGCATGCAGATCAGATACTCTCTTTAGTGCACTTTAGCTTATGACCATTCCTAACTAGCTCACTACTAAATAGCTTGCATATGGTTCTATAATTTAGATGGGCTAGCCTCTTGTGCCACTGAACACAAGAAAAAGCTTTCTCATCTGCAACTAGACATACATAGGAGACCTTACTCAAATATAGAAAATCTAAACAATACACATTTTCACTCCTAGTTCCTGTTAAGATGACCTATTGATCACTTATCCTCCTAATCTGGCACTCATCCTTGTGGAATACTATGTCATAGCCAAGATCACAGAGTTGGCTAATGCTTATCAGGTTGTGTTGCAACCCTTCCACATAGGCTACCTTTGTGATAGTGACTATGCCATTAGAGATCTTACCATAACCTCTAGTCACACCTTTTTCATAGCCATCAAAAATGACCTTTGGTCTATTCTTTACTGGAGCATATTACTTCAGCATGCTCCTTATTCCAGTCATGTGTCTGGAACAACCATTGTCCAAGTACCATATGGGGATATGGGCACTTGGACTAACCTGCAAGATATAAACCTAGGTGCCCGTTAGTCTGAAAATTAACATGTCTGCCTGCAACTTTTCTAACAGGTAAGCTAACACTAGCTCTATGCACACTATGATTATGCCAACAATCAACAGTAAAGTGGCATACCTTGCCACAACACAAACACTCATGGATGTTGTACCTTCTTTTCAGAGCTGGTCTGGTGGCTGTGTTAACAACTCTTTGTCTAGGAGGCACAACAACAACAACCCTGTTCTTTTGTTTCCCGACCCTAATCTTACTAGTGGTGGGTCTGACAGTGGAAGTACTTGGGATATCTTGAGCTCTACCAGCAGCTGCCTTCTTTTCAGAAAGCACACTCTTGATGGCCTAAGATATACTCAAGTCTGGCCTACTGACAGACTTGCCCTTAGTCTGAGAATGGGCTGGAGAATTCAAGAACTGACAGCTGTTTTATTCTTGAGTGAGGGGCTGGTGCACCAAACACAAATGGTCAATGATGAGCCATTTGAATTTCCTCATGGGCTGCCTTAAAGGCACTTGCCCCTTTGCTACATCTGCCACTATAGTGTGGAACATCTTTGTTCACACTAGTGGACCTACCATTCTTCCAGTGACCATAAGTACTCTCATGGTCATACCTGTTAGAAGGAAGCAACATTTTCTTGAAAGGAATATGAGGCTTGGAGGCTAGTGGTTGCATTGGAGCTTTGCCCTTTCCCTTGGGATTGACAACTTTTGTTCTTCCCTTGAAGTCCAACCCCTTCTTACCCTTTTGGAAGGAGGAGTCTATCAAGGGCAGCACTGTACTAAGCTTGGAGTAGCTGGCCACTAATTCCCTCTCCTTTTGGAGCTTTCCTTCAAGATTCCTAATGTGGTCATTCTTGAAGGCTATGATGCTCATCTGAATGACTGTCACATTCTTCAGTTTGCTGACTTCTTTGATCTTTAGATCCAGCAGGTTTGCTGATTCTGAAGCAGCAAGCTGAAGAGATGCAATCTCCTGAGCCTACTTTTTGGCCAGGAGCTTGCTTCTCTTTAGAGTCTGCAGAAGTTCACCATAGTCATCAATCAATTGATTGATGTCTCCCTCAGATTCTGAGCCATCTTCATCACTTGATGCAGAGACACAAGAATCTGGACTTGTCTCATAATCAGACTCAAGAGAATTAAAAAGTACCTTGCTTGATCCAGACTGATCCTGGCTGGGTTCTTCATCAGTCCTAGCCATCAGCCCAAGACAGCAGTTGTCTTCTTCTCCTTCATAATCCACCTCTGAATCACCATCTGATTGTGATAGAGGGGCCTTGACTTCAATCCTGGCAGTGGGAAGATCTTCATCAGCTTCTTCAGCTATAACAGCCAGCATCTTAATGAAATCTGCTTCTACAGCTTCTTCTTCTTCATCAGAGTACATGCCTATGTAGGCTTCCTCTTCTTCTTCCTCTTCTGACTCTGATGAGGAGTCAGTCCAGCTCTTTTGCTTCTTAGCAATGAAGGATTTCTCCTTCTTGTCTTTTTGCTGGTGGTCCTTTTTCTCACCAGATTCCTTCCTTTTGACGGGGCAGTCTGCTATAACATGCCCATGTTTGCTGCAACAATAGCAAACTACTTTAGATGAAACTTGTTTACTGGGTTTGGAGTCATACCTGTCCTCCTTAGAGGATTTCTTTCTGCCCTTGTAGTTTTCTTCTTTGGGATGAGAGGAGGAGGAGGGTCTGCTTCTCCAGTGTTTCTTCTTCATGAACTTCTGAAATTGCCTGGTGAAGGCAACAAAGTCTTCATTAGACATATGACAGTCTGAAGTGCTGGTCTTTGTACTTTCAGAGTCGGATTCACAATCTCTCCTTGGTGGGGAGAGAGTCTTCCTCTAGCTTCTTTTTGAGGCATCAACCTTGAATGCCACAACTTTGTCTCTGGCTTGGGACTTGCTGTTGTTCTCCTCTTCTTTCCTGACAGATAGCTGCATCTCATGACAACTTCCCAAATAGGGTGTGAGGAGGAGTATCACCCAGCTTTGTCACTTCTCTGATGTCACATATCTTTGTGTCTCAGTCTATAGTGAGAGATCTTAGGAACTTGTCATTGAGCTCATAATGACTGAAAATCCTTCTATAAGTTTTCAGCTCATTTAAAATTCTAAAGAACTTTTCATAGCAGGTGGCTATGTTGTCTCATTTGGACAGCCTGAAAGCCTCATACTCTTGGTTGAACATGGACTTTCTATCATCTCTAACTCCCTCTGTCCCCTCCATGTAGATCACCAATGTGACCCACATTTTCTTTGCAGTTGTGCAGTGGATCAGATTCTGAAGGGCAAAGTCATCAATAACACTCACAATTATATTTTGTGTCCTCTTGTCCATTGTGGCCAGAATAACTTCATCCTTAGTCATCTCATCATATGTCTTAGGTGTCTGAACATTTGCATCCAGAGCTGAAACCTTCATAGAGATGAATGGTCCCTCTTTGACAGTGATAAAAATCTTAGGGTCAGCTGCTTCCATGAACAACCTCACCCTCTCCTTCCAGATGCCAAATCCTTCATTCCTACAGATTGGAAGCTTCATGGCACCCAGCTCTTTATTGATCACTCCTGAACCCATAAAGACAGACTTCTAGCTAACCTTGGAGATTTACTCAGACTGTTAGGCCTTTAAAGAGCAACCTCCCGCTGATACCACTCTAAACACCTAGAGGGGGGGTGAATATGTTTTTGGTCTTTCTTTTAAGTCTTTTAAACTCATACCTGATTACTGTGCTTAGTGATTAGGTTAATGTTTTGCTTTCAAGATAAATCACAGAAGACAACTGTTTATAGTGGTTCCCCAATCTTGGGTACGTCCATTGTCCCTCTGCGCCTTTCCAATAGTGTGTTAGATCTGACTCATCCCCCAAAACTCGGCTCCTTATGAGCTTACAACTCGATCCCGTTGGACCTCTCAGTCTCCTCCAAGACTTACACCTCAGACACAAAGCCTTACAACTCAGTGGCTAAACAACCACCTACCTCAGGCCAATGACCCTATCAATCAGGCTGGGAGGACAACCCTACACTCAGATCCAAAATGGATCTTACACTCAGCCTTTATAACACAGGCTTACACTCTCAGATTCCTCATAGAATCTTACCACTCGGCCTTACACAAAAAAGCTTACAAACTCAGATCCTAGACAGGATCCTACATAATGAATGAAAGGTGTTTGTTTTGAATTGACACCAGAGTAAGTACTCTGTGTACACTTCTTCTTGGGCTGAGCAGATTTCAGTCCAAGCTTTTGCTGATGAAGACTATGAAGTTGACAGTTGAATCTTCTTCAATCAGCAACCTTTTCCTGCAGAGCTTGTATGATCTGCCTCTATTTCTTCCTTCTCAGAAATCGCTTCTGAACCTGCTGTCGCAGATGATGATTGCTTCAGCTATCTCTTCCCTCTTCCAAGTTTTCTGTGCTGAACAACTTCTTCAGGCTCGACAAGAATGACGAGGAAGAAGATGAAGTTCGGCCGCACTTTCGTGTTCAGAAAACCTAGAAAGAATCGGGGTCTTTTTGACTTGGCCGATCTCCTCCTTTTTATTCTTTGTCGAACAACGACCATTTGAGCAGTGAGCCCACCACCAGGATTAGTGGCTGTAATTTCGCCATTCAGCACTTTCTTTCTATTGATAGCTGATTCAATAGCTCTTTGCTTTGTGTGGGCCCCAACCATAAAGGACGAAAAATCTCTTTCCTAGTGCAGAAGATGATGACAGCTGGCCGCCAGCGCCTCTAGCTGCCTTCCCGCAACATTTGAATTTTGGTTAACTTTGTTGACTTTGCGGACGTCATCATTCTGTGGACTTAACCAAAATCAAGCATCAGTAGTATAGGCGTTGAGTGAGTAAGCATCACTCAACGCCAAAACACTTAGACAAAATTCTGTCTGTCTAGGCGTTGAGAGCGTTGAGTGAGCAAGCCTCACTCAACGCTTTTTGCCTTAGCTTATTCTTCTTCCTCAAGATGTTGAGAGCGTTGAGTGAAGCTCACTCAACGTTTTTTTCCTTAGCCAACTTTTCTGCATCTTAGGCATTGAGTGAGCCTTCATCACTCAAAGCTAAGACACTTAAACAGTTTTCTGCTACTTGGCGTTGAGTGAGTAAGCTTCACTCGACGCCACACTACTTAGAAAGATTTTCCGTCTCATGGTGTTGAGTAAGTTTCACTCAATGCCTAACTACTTAGACTGATTTTGTATCATGACGTTGAGTGAGTAAGTTTCACTCAACGCCTAACTACTTAGACATATTTTCTGTCTCATGGCTTTGAGTGAGTAAGCTTCAATCAACGCCTGTGGACCTAGCCAATTTTTTGTGTAAAAACACAGTGGCTCTGACTGACTCAGGTTCAATCAACGATATTGCCCCATGACGTTGAGTGAGTAAGCCACACTCAACGCCTGTGGACTTGGTCAAAATTTTAGCCTATTTCTCCTTAGGCTTTGACTGTCTTAGCCTGTCTCACAGCTTTTAGCTGTATGACGTTGAGTGATTAAGCTTCACTCAACGCATGTGGACTTAGCCACATTTTTGCCTGTCTAACAGTTAGGCTAAGACAGACTCATCGCCTTTTGTTATATGGCGTTGAGTGAGCTGTCCTCACTCAACGCCTGTGAACTTGACCGAATTTCTTGCTAGCCAATATTGATTCCTTACCTCTGGCGTTGAGTGAGCCTTCTCCACTCAACGCCTGTGGACTTAGCATAATTTTTGCCCTGTCCAGCAGCCTACTTTGTGTCCACCTGTCCAATCTGTGTGATAAGGACTAACTTGCATTCATAAATTTAAATACACATCAAATACAACTGATGTGTGTGTGTCATTGACTTGTTTGACTTCTTACAAATCTGAGACATTGAGAACAATGGACTCAACACCAACCATATCACATCAGTCCTACTGATCCTCTTCTTCCTCCCCCGCTACCTCGGTCCACAGTTCCAGTTACGTCCCCGCTTCCACCCCTTCTACCTACTCCTACGCTCCCTATTTCTATCCCACCACATGTACCCTCCAAACCTCCTATCATTCAGGTTTACACTCGTCGTCCTCCACGTCCAGATGCCCTGCAACAGCTTCCTTCTACCGGTGTATCCTCGCAGCTTGTTGATCGGCATCACCTTTGACGGCTCATCCCTTGGACAATTATGTTTCTTTACATCTGCTCTCTCCACCTTTTCTTACATTTTCTCTCTCTCTCTCTCTCCTCTATCTCTATACCTTACTCTGTGTAGGAAGCTCTCCAGCATCCGTGGTGGCGTGCAGCCATGGATGAAGAAATGACTGCTCTGTGGGGTAATCAGACTTGGGAACCAGTATATCTTCCTCCTGGCCAAAGTTGTGTAAGTTGCAAGTGGATTTTTACAACAAGCATGCGGTAGATGAGACAGTTGATCGCTTGAAAGCGCGATTTGTGCCACAGAATTTTACTCAACAATACGACCTGGATTATGAAGAAACCTTCTCCCCTGTCGCCAAATTAAATTCGATTTGGGTTCTGCTCTCATTAGCTGTTCATCGTCGGTGGCCCCTCCATCAGCTGGACGTGAAAAATGCCTTTTTGAATAATGATCTTCTTGAGACTGTTTACATGCACCAACCGCCCGGGTTTGAGACCACGGGGGAGTCTCGTGGATGTTTGTTTCGCAAATCTATCTATGGTCTCAAACAGTATCCTCGGGCGTGGTTTGAAAAATTCAGCAAGGCAGTTCCTGAGGTTGGTTTCAAACGAAGCTCCGCAGATTTCTCTCTTTTCACTCGTCACCAATCAATCGGGACTGTAATACTACTGGTTTATGTGGATGATATTTTGATCACGGGTGATGACTCTGCTGGGATACAATATGTTAAGCAACATTTAAATTCTGTCTTTCAAATCAAAGATCTGGGAAACCTTCTGTATTTTCTTGGACTAGAGGTTGCACGACGACCTGAAGACCTTGTCTTATCCCATCGCAAGTATTGCATCGACCTTCTGCAAGATGCTGGCCTCTCAGGGTGCAAACCTGCGGAGACCCCGTTGGAAGTCAACCACAAGTTATGTGCTCAGGGGTCTGAGTCTGACTCTCTACTTCCAAATCCTGAATACTATCGGCGTCTTGTGGGAAAACTGATATACCTAACAATTACAAGACCAGATATCTCATTTGCGGTTGGAGTGATTAGCCGCTTTATGCACACTCCACGGGTTTCCCATCTTCAGGCAGTGGAACACATTCTCAAATATCTGAAGACTGCTTATGAACAAGGACTTGTGTACAAACCGTCTTCGGAGCTCTCTTATTGCTTAATCTGATGCAGATTATGCGGGCTCGCTGGACGTTCGACGATCTACAACTTGTTTCTGTACTTTGGAGGAAATCTTATCACCTGACGGAGTAGGAAGCAGTCGGTGGTTGCTCGCTCGTCTGCAGAGGCTGAGTACCGTGCGATGGCGGCTGTTGTATCAGAGCTAACCTGGCTTGAATTCTTCTTATGGATTTGGGAGTTAAACTATCCTCACCTTCAACTTTGTTCTGTGACAGCCAGACTGCAATCCATATTGCGAAGAATCCCGTGTTCCATGAGCGGACCAAACATATTGAAGTTGACTGTCACTTCGTTCGAGAAAAGGTCCAATCGAAGATGCTAAAGCTTGAGCATATTCCTGCTTCTGGGCAAATTGCTGACACTCTTACCAAGACATTACCTCGGAAATTGTACCATCAGGTTTCTTCCAAGCTTGGTGCCTACGACTTGTACGCTCCAGCTTGCGGGGGAGTGTTGGATAATATGAGGGGAAACGACGTAAAAGCCTATATATAAGGCCCATCTTTAGGCCCGCTTATTCTTCTTCTATTAGTCCCACATCTCTTGTATATGATTCTTTATCGTTCTCTTCTCCTATATATTTGTACTCTCTCTTGTATTTTGGTTATGACAAAGTATATACAAGGTTTGGTTATACTTTTTTACAATTTAAATATAGCTATATATATTTTAATATATAAAAAACATGCAACACATTACACATACACACAAATATATATATTAATTTTTGGGTTTCTCTTTTAACTTTTTAAATATATAAAAATTAAATTACTAATTAATTTTTTGATAATTATATAAAAAAATATATTAAAAAAATTTCATGATAAAAAATTATTATGAACCACCGGGGGCGGGCGAAGTCCGCAACCCTGGTCTTGTCACGCGGGGCACGGGGGCCACCGTGCACCGTCTATGGTATATATATCCCCATAAAGTGGAAAAATAGTAATTAAGACTAAGGAGATAAAAGAGACGTCGCGCCCTTTGATTTGCCATGTCTGTTGTCTTTGGCCTCCGAAAATAAACCCGCCAAGTAGTGGTGGCACCTTCGCTCGTCGTGTCTTTCACCTCCGCTATAACAATACTTCAATCTGGAAAATTTGCCTTGTTCTCAAGGCAAAATTCCGGAAACTACGTGCGAAAATTGTTGCGGTCCCACCATGTCGCATCTGACTGAGGGCGGTGCTACCAAGCCACTGACACCTCGCGACCGGTTGCCTGATCGGATGTGCGACCCAAGATGGTGTCGGGAAGGCACACGACGACACTGTCCGAACCAAAGGAGGTTGTTATAGAGTCTTCGACGGTGTCGTCCCCCACCATCGGTTTAAGCTGCGAGACATGAAACATGGGATGGATCCTACCGTGGAACAGAAGACAGAGCCGATTTGCCAGTTTTACGATATGTGCGATCATCTTGAAGGGCTTGTAGAAGCGGGCGGAAAGTTTCGGGTGGCCCCGCTTTGCGACAAAGGACTAGTGGTAAGGGCGGAGCTTGACGAACACCAAGTCTCCAACTTGAAATTGCACGTGATGGCGATGCTTGTTGGCGTGGTGGATCATCTTCTGCTGAGCCGTGTGGAAGTGGGTCTTCAGTAGTCTGAGTGTCTCGCCGTGAACTCTGAGTATCTCTCACGACCCCCACATGGCATTCCTGGGAAGGTGTGGTAGGATGGTAGGTGGCCGACGGCCGTAGACGACCTGGAAGGGCGTCATGCAAACGGAATGGTGGAAGGTGTTGTAAGAGAATTCAGCCAATCCCAACCACTTACTCTAATCACGTGGGCGGTCTGACGTGAAGCATCATAGGTACTTCTCGAGGCAGCGGTTCAAAACTTCGGATTGGCCATACGTTTGCGGTTGGTATGCTTAACTCATCTGAAGTTGTGTGCCTTGGACTTTGAATAACTCCTGCCAAAAGTCACTCATGAAGACATGGTCAGGATCATTAACGATCGAGCGAGGGAATCCATGGAGTCGTACCACCCTCAAAATGAAGGCATTAGCCACCAGAGGTGATGTGAAAGGGCGTCACAATGGAAGAAAATGACTGTACTTGAACTGACGGTCAACCACCACAAGGATGTAGTCGTACCCTGAGGAACATGGAAGCTGCGTAATGAAGTCCATCGTGAAGTCCTCCCAGATGAGGTCAGGTAACGACAGGGGTTGCAAGAGGCCTCCAGAAAACATGGCCTCATATTTGGAGCTATGACAGACTAAACATGCAACAATATAGTTCTCACTTGATGCATCATGGGCCAATACAGGGTTGCAGCTAAGCGGTGGTAAGTGGGGAAGGCGCCAACATGACCTGCAGCTGGTGTGGCGTGGTACTCGGTCCTCCGCGAGGAAGCATGAGATGCTGGTGTGGCGTGGTACTCGGTCCTCCGCGAGGAAGCATGAGATGCTGGGAGATGAAGCTGAGAGCGGTATGTGGCCCCGGTATAGTATCCGCCCCCCACCAGATCATACGACGAGCATGCAGATGCATCAATTCATAGACAGTCAATGATGGCACACAATGTCGGGTCGACTTCCATCTCACTCTGTAAGGTAGACGACTTTTGCCGCACGATGCGGGAAATGGCTGTCAATTCCGCTGCCCCTGACTATCGAGAAAGTGCGTCAGCCACGACGTTAGTCATGCCCGAGCGAAAATCCTCTATGAAGTTATAACCAAAAAGTTTGGCCACCCAAACTTACTGCGTGGGAGTGGTCATCTTCTAGATCAGAAGGTAGTGGAGGCTATGGTTGTTTGTCCAGACCACAAACTGTCGGCCAAGAAGGTAAGGCCTCTAATGCTTTACAGACAGTATGAGAGCCATCAGTTCATTGTTGTATGCTGAACGAGAGCGGACAGTGGTGGAGAAGGACCGACTGAAGTACGCAATGGGTCGGCTAGCATGCATGAGAATGTCACCGACACCGGTACCCAAGCCGTTCCACTCCACAATGCATGACTGTGGGAAATTTGGCATGGACAGAACCACGACTGTCACTAAGGCCTTTTTTAAGGCCAAGAATGCGACGACTGCCGCGGGGGACCACTGGAAGGTGGAGTTGAAGGACTTGCACAACAAACATGTAAGAGGCAGAGCCAAGGTGTCGTAGTCGCGAATGAACCACCGATAATGGCCGGCCAGACCCAGAAATGCTCGGACATCCCGTATTGTACGAAGTTGCAGCCACTGCAGCACCGCCTTAACCTTGTCCAAATCTTTGGCCACTCCCCGAGCCGACATTGTGTGTCCCAGGTAGGAGATCTCGCGCTGACCAAACACCCATTTCTTCAAGTTGGTAACTAGTGAGTGGCATCGCAAAGTGGTCAAAACAAGCTCCAAATGGCGTAAATGGTTTTGCCAAGTTAGACTATATACAAGAATATCATCAAAGAACACCAGAAAAAACTTACGTAGTGTCGAGCGGAAGATATCGTTCATAGTCGCATAAAATGTGGCCAGGCCATTGGGCAGGCCGAACGACATGACCAAAATCTCATAGTGCCCGTCATGAGTGCAGGACGCTGTCTTATGAATATCCGTGGCACACCCGTATTTGATGGTATCCGAATCAGAGATCAATCTTGGAGAAAAAGGTGGCACTGCTCAACTCATCCAAAAGCTCCTGGATGGGTATGGGGCATTTTTCGTGCACGGTTACTTTGTTGAGCACCTGATAATCTATGCAGAAGCGCCATCTACCGTCTTGTTTGCGCACAAGGACCGGGCTGGAAAATAGGCTATCGCTGGGAGAATAAGGTCGGCTGTCAGTAAATTGGGCACGAGTCGCTCGATCTTGTGGACCACCCAGGAAAGGAGCAGGGTGAAATTCCATAACCAACAAACCAGTGTAATGAGGAACCCTCCATTGTGCGGAGCATTACAGACTTTTTGGTGATCCGGGATGGCATGTATGTCAAAGAAATGTTTAGCCTTAGTAATCTAGCTGAGAGGATCCGAGACGTTGAAGTGAGGAACCTCTAGGGCTCGAGGGTGTTGGCGGTGGCTAGAGCGGCCAAGGATGTGGAGCCGGCGGCGGTGCGGTGAGATCCACAGGGCCGAACGGGGAAATGTCGGGGACAGCGGTGGTGCGTGACTGGAGGCGTGGGCCTCGCGGTCGTCCAAGCACTGGAGGGTGGCCTGCATGGAGGAGAGGATGGAGATATATACTTGCATGGCAGACTGCAGGGAGGCAAGGTTGGTGTCTTGCTCGAGCGTTGCTTGACAACATCAAGGCGCTGCTCAGACATGGCTCGAGTGGAAGGGCGGTGAAACTGCAAAGACGCCAAGTGAAGAGGTGCGTACGGAAGAGGCAGATAGTGTCAACGGAAAGAGCTGCGGTTCCACGAAGGGGGAAACGTGCCGTGGTCTGCGAAGTAAGAAGCTGTGCGGAGCGGCGGTATCGCGAAACATGAAGCACACGAGGGAGGCGATCCACGTGAGTGTAGGAGACACTTGGCGGCTGTATGCAGGCGTGGAGGCAGGTAGAAACCAAATTGTTACCCATTAGGGTTCGGTAGAGAGATAATCTGAAATCAATTGATAAAATTCAAAGAGAAAAAACTTCATGTCAGCCCTAGGCTCCAAACCAACAAATCCAAAGATAAACAAAAAGGATACAGGAGGGAAATATATATATATCCCCCATAAAGTGGCAAAGTAGTAATTAAGACTAAAAGATAAAAGAGACGTTGCACCCTTTAATTTGTCGTGTTTGTCATCTTTGGCCTCCGACAATAAACCCGCCAAGTAGTGGTGGCACCTTCGCTCGTCAAGTCGCTCTCCTTTGCCGTAACACAGACCCCGGGTGGAATCAAAGGCCTGGTTACTAATAGGCAACGGGGGACCTTTCTTGCCCATCCCTACCTACTTCAGTTTAGCTGGAATCGAAAAAAACCTGGTTCCACACACATGAGACATGCAGAAGGCATGGACTAGTTCACCACACACACGCACACGCACACACACGCACATATACTTTTATTGCCGCTCCTTTTTTAATTAATCCATTTTGTACACGCCACTCTTTTCTATAGCACAGGTGCTTACATCCTGCTTAATTCCTTTCTATTCTTGACTTGTTTTGTGGTTAGATTAAGTTGTACCGAGGAAATTGTGAGAACCATGCTGAAGAAACTTACCCAGGGGATGGCAGATCATAACAAAGCCATCTCTGCAGCTAAAACTGAGGATGAAAAAGCTAAGATTGTATGTGACTGAAACCAATGAGTTAAAACCAGTAATTATTATGAACCAAACTCACACTTCAGTTTTTCACAGAAAGCTCAGCAGCTGAAAGCCACCTCTGGTTTGCGTTGTTGCAACAATATACTGAGTATGACTCAGGTAAAACAATAGACTGCTGTCTCATCATTACATTTTTTCGTATTCGGAACTAATTTACTATGCTCATCTTCTTCAGCCATTGCATGCAAAGTCTCCTTCATTTATCGGTGATAGCAGAATAAATCCGTCATGGAAAGAACCGGTGAAAGCCGCTCCTTTAGCAACTGCAGGGTGAGTTTATACCTCGACCCGAACTCTTTGAACTTCTTCAAGCTTTAGGAAAAGATGAATTTATGAGATGGGTCATTTACTTGGACCTCCCTACCAACCTTGCATAATTAGGGAGACCTCTCTAACTTTTAAAATTACCAAAATCTCCTCTATAGTTTACATTGCTAGCATGTTTACAAAAAAAAACTCTTGGAGGAATTTTTCAGGGTTTTTTCGGCTAAATTTACATTCACAACGTTAAACGAGAGGAGGTTTTGGTAATTTTTACTTGGACCTCCCTGCCAACCTTACATAATTACCGAGACCTCTCTAATTTTTAAAATTACCAAAACCTCCTCTATAGTTTACATTGCTAACATATGTTTACAAAAAAAAAACCTTGGAGGGATTTTTCAGGTTTTTGTAGGGTAAATTTAAGTTCACAATGTAAACTGTGGGGAGGTTTTGGTAATTTTAAAAATTAGAGGGGATAATTTTTCGTCCTTTATTGGATTTCATTATAAGCTATTTCTGATGTTCAGATGTATGCATAATCTGCAGGGTTAAGAGAAGTGGTGGTCCTTCGAATGGTATGGGCACGAGTTCTCCGGCGACCAAAATGCCTCGGGGCGGGGGAGGCATGCAAAACCAATTTGTCAACAGATCATTGGAAGGCTTATCTCATGCTGGGCGAAGCAGCGGAAGGGGAAGGGGGTTCGGAGGCCGTGGGAGGGGAAGAGGAGGTTACCGTTGATCGTGAACTTTTCCGACGAATTGCTTCGACGCCCCGCTCGATATCTTCTCCAGATACTTTAACATATCTGCAAGGAGTCACACGCCTTGCTCTCCTCATCTTCTCAACCCAGTTTCTCGTCAGATATTACGACGGAAAGAATCTTCATCGGGTTCTGAGTTTTCGTTTGATTCTTGTAGTTCCTGTCGAATTATTATCAGTTAAAACCAAAGTTTGGTGTTCAGCAAATTCTAATGTTTTAGAGCTTAGAAGTATGTGGTGTGGTTTATTAATGTGAAATGTATAACCTTGTGTTTGCATTCTTTTAATGTCTAGAGCTTGTACTCTTGTCGGGTTCTGGGTCCGTGTTAGTCTCGTCTAGTGGACCCGGATCCGACCCGTGCCTGCCAAACTGTTTCTTGGGCTCTACTCTTCCTTTCATGCATGATAACCCAGAAATTTTTTGAGGAGATTTTAATGTTGTTCTTGGGAGCTGCACTCTTCCTTAAAGTGCATTTAACTGTTCAAAAAGTTGGTGCATATTTTTTTTATATTGTATGTATGTGTTTATAACTGCTAGTCTAAATCTTGATTATGTGCACATGTTTTAAAGTGTCTTTAGTATGAATCTTGACTATATATTGGTTCAAAATATGAAATTGTGTAATTTTAATCCTGATTGTGTGGGGGATGGTTAAGAAGAGGCGCAGCTCTGGTAGCAATAGAGCTATCACGGTTTCGGTTCTAATAAAATCATGAATCAAACCGCTAAAGTAACGGTTCTTCAAATTAGAATCAAAAGCTTATTTGGTTTGACCGGTTCCAGTTCTGTTTCCGGTTCCAACTTAATTTTTGGAACCGTCATGTCAACGGTTCCAGTTATGGTTCAACAAGAATCAAAATCAAATCGGTCACTAACGGTTCGGTCCTGTTCCATGTGGTTCGGTTTGGTTTCAATCGGTTTCAACTAAAATCAAAATCAAATTTGGTGGAATAAAATAAAAGCGGGCTACAAATAGTTAAACTCAAAACATTAAAATAGAAATAAATATGTTGCCCACTTCTTGACTGTCTTTTTCACGATCGGTGGGATAATATTCATCTCCTTCCTACGTGTGTAGATTTGTCACAACGTCTAGTTCGCTTGCGCACGTCTCGTCGGCATGCTCAATCATAACAATCAACTATAATTAGTTGTTTTTCATGATTACTAATAAATAATAGTTGTATATCTTCTATATTTTTAAAATAAAATGCGGGAAAATGCACCGACAAAATAAAAAGTGCATTGTATAAAAATACATTATATAATTGAAATTAAAAAACACATTATATAGTTGTATAAAAATCAAAAGTGCACTGCAAAAATCGACTTCAAACCGCATCAATATCAAATTATATCACACGGTTTTTTGCGGTGAAGTTTTGTTCGGTCCAAAATCAACCCCCTTTAGTGTGATTGCGGTTTGAGTTCAAACTGCATCAGCTTCACTCGTGATAGTAAGTATAAATATTATAGATAAAATATAAAATAATAACAATGTAATAATAATAATAATAAACAGGTTGCGATTCGGTTCGGATCGGGTCTAAAAATCTTGAAACCGTTTGAAATTTGTATGTTATGGTTATGGTTTCGATTCCGGTCCGGATAATAAAATGTAAGAATCACACCCGGACCAATGTTGTTCAAGGTTCTAAAATTCAATCGGAACCCGAATAATTTGCGAACGGTTTGGTCCGATTCAGTTCCGATTCGGTTTGTGATTTTCGGTTTAAGTGACAGCTCTAGGTAGCAATGATGTGAATATTTAATATTCTTAATTTATAAAATAATAATAATGTTTTATTATTATTATTTTATATCTAATTAGGATCACCAAATTAACATTCAATTGTTTATTAAATATGATTGATCGAAATGTTATTATTATTTTTAATAATTTCTTTAAAAATAATTGTGTTTACTAAAACCCAACTGAGATGGGCGGGCCGGGTAATTCCCGCTAGCATTTGCATTAGTTATTGGCTTGTTGTTAGGAAGTTCAGTCGGTGGAGCTACTCTTGGACAAATTTTCAATGTTAAATTTATCCCATCCGCTATTTCATTTGTGATCACAGGTCGAACCAAAACAAAATGGACAGAAGAAAAAAACTGTAAAATCCGATTCAATCGATTAGTTAACAAATAAATGTCTCGATCGAACTACCAAAATGGTCTATAAATCCAAGTCTCAAGTAATCTTAAGTTGAAGTAGTAAGCATTTTAAGCATTAAGTATAAGTAAAATATTCTTACCTCGGGCTTCGGAAGGGACGGGCGAAGAAGACCTATACCCACTCACAAATCTCTGCCGCTAATGCGTGCCCACGCATCTATGTATGCGCGTGCCCACACATCTCTATGCCGTGTGTTTTTCTTTGGCTCCGTTTGGCATGGTGGTGGTGGTCATGAACACGGGGGGTTAAATTGTCATTCATTAACTCCCATCTAAGGAACTCTATTCACTTTTATGTTCAAACGGATGATGTTTGTTAGGTTAATCTTAACGAATGACAGTTTAACCCACGCATTTACGACCGCTACCAAAGTGCCAAACGGAGCCTTTGTTTCATGTTGCAAAAATTCTTTAATATACACAAAATGATTCAACATGAAGAATCAGGTTCTACTGTGTGACCAAAGTAAAAAAAATTGTAGATGCATTTCTCTCACCTTACATTAAGGCTCTCACACAAATTAAACTGTTGGTTCATGGAAAAACAACATGATTGATCGAAATACCATCGCATTTGATATACTGCAGTATTCCGCAAAAACATCTCCGCCGTAAAATACCAAATCGTACGCCTTCATTTAATCCCGCACCTAAAACAAAGAACAATGTTAATAGCACCCCTAAAGTCGCTATTAGCAGTCATTTCAATGTGTTATTTTGATCTTTTTTGAGGTGTTATTAGCCAATAGAGAGGTGCTATTAACATTGCCCATAATAAAAGGCCCCACCCATATGCACTGTATCTTATAAACCTCATCCACCTGAAGCATAAGTAATAACAAAATTTTAAAATCTATATTGATCAAGAATCATTTGACACAAATAAATATAACCAAATTGGAGTTCTAAAATCCCCCAACTTTAATTTCAATTCCAGAAGAACAATAAGCACTTGTGATATCAAATGCTTATAGCATCAAATCCTTTATAACTGATTGGTCCAACACTCCTAAGATGTCCAAAATGCCCCCTCACCGGGCTTAACATCACGTGAGGTAAATGAGAGCACAACTCACAAAAATACGAAACTATAAAAGGTTCTAAATTATCGAGAGTTTGCCGAGGCGATGAATTAATGATTGAACAACGGACCATATTGAAGAATTCGTATTGCATCGGCGCATCGCAAACCAATTTATCGAGTGTTTGCCGAGGTGGAGAGAAACCGATGATTGGTGTAGGAGAGATGAACGGGAATATGCGACCGCTACAAGTTTAAAAGACAAGGAGAGGGCAGTGTCCAGCATGTCAGCTTCAAAGGCCACAAATGGATTAGGAGTATCCATCTGTAGGACAAAAAAATACTTATTTGGAGAAGCAAAGACCACAAATGGATTAGGAACATTAATTCATCTATTATTTCATGAAGTTAATAAATACTAATGGCTGGTCTGAACAAGGGTTTAGATTTGCTAGTTGTTGAATATCCAGCGATCAAGCGTGCAAAGTTCAAATGAGAACAGTAGAATATATGATTCATTTGTGATTGTGGATCTCAATAATGAAAACAGCAGTTCGGCGCGAAGAATTCATGATGAAGAGGAGAGAAATATAGCTGTTTGACAGGAAGAATTCAAAAAAAAAAACAATGATATTTTGGGAGTGCAAAGTGCAAAATTAAAAGAATCGGGGTGCAAAGTGCCAAAGTTAGAATTTTGGTGAACATGCGGGCTAAAATACCCTTGAAATTTCAGTTTGGGGTGTGAAATGCCAAATTGAATGTAATTGGGTGGTGCAAGGTGACAATTTCAAACTTTCGGGATGCAAAATGTCAAACTGCTGTTTTCGGTGGTGCATACTGTCAAAAAGCCCAGCTCTTCTACGTTGTCCGTCTAAAATAATACTTTATGGCCCGTTAGTTTGTGCGGAATTGGAGAAAGGAATAGAAGAAATTGACAATTATAATTCCGTTGTTGTTTGACAGCCATTTTTTGATGTGGAAATTGGAATTCAATCCAAATCCATTGGAATTCAATTCTCCTCCCCCAAGTCCGGCCTAAAGAGGTCGGATTTCGCGATTCTCGCTCCGTCCCTCTTGGTCCCGTCGTTCTCACGAGTGAGAATTCCATATCTTGCCTGGCTCCCGATTGCGTCTCGCCTCCCGTCGTTCTCGCTCCCTCGTTTTACGTTTCCTCGTTTCGCCTCCTGTCGTTTCTTCACCGGCAAGGTCTTTGCACTCCTGTTCGGCATATGGAGGAAGAAGGGCGCAAGTCCTTCGGCTACTTCAGAAACTACACGACATCGCAACTCCTCTACCTCCGACTCAAGCAAAGGATCCAATCACATCCAGCTTCCGGAACTTCAAAAGTACTCCTGCCTCCTCCTTCATATGTATGGTTTTCTTCTTCGTTTTTCTTCAGATCTTTACTTCAACTAAGGCTAGAGCATGATATTTAATGGTGCTATGTTTGCATAATACGTGTTTATGTATGGTGTGTGAATATGTATGTGTGTATTTTGTGTGTGAATATCTATGCATGAAATTGTTTTGGTGTGTATGTATGAGTTTTATAATATATGTGTATGTATGAGTGTGTGTATGTATGCAAGTTTGTACAATGTGTTTAGGTGTGTGAATGGGTATGTGTGTGTGCGCATATATGTAGATGCTAATATTTACCAGATCGATTATATGTATCTTGATATTTCAATTCTATCACTATTTTTAATTTCAATTTCATCCATTGAATTCTAACATGCAACCGAACAATGAAATTACTAATTTCAATTTTTATGACAGAATTCTTTCATTCAGCCGAACAACAAAACTTGAATTGACTTCAATTTCAATCCCTACTGAAATGGAACAAACGACGGATCCTAAAATTAACTAATTACATCTATTGAGAAGCTATAGTCTCCAATAAGTCAAAATCTGACATACTTATATTTGCTTGAGCAGAAAATCATTCAAAAGGGGATCAAATATCATAATAGAGACGGACGAAAAAATAGCAATTAACTTCAAAAAAACATATGGATGGTAGACCAAATATAATAGATCAAGACGGTAATCAAGCGAAACCCTAAAACGATGTTAATCAGAACCAATCGATGAATGATCAAAGAATTTTACCCAATAACACTCTTATGCATCTAAACCCTAAAATATAAAGGGCACGCACTGAATATGAAGAGTGGGAACCTTGTGCTTCACCAACTGTAAATACTCACAACCTGTTCGACATGATGAGAGATAACTTACAATGAAGGCAGAGACGCTCCGAGTGGAAGTCCGATCAGCCAGAGTGAGATTATCGAAGAAGATGATCAGAGGGAGGTTGAATCTCCAGCGTGAATGCAATCGGAGTACCTCCTGCGAGTTGAATCTCTGGCTTGAGCAAAATAGTAACGGGCGGGTCTAACAACAGAAGGCAATAACTCCCACTTCGGCTATGTGCAGATTACACAATTTCATAATGATTATGTGCAAACCAGGCCTATACGGACCATACGGTTCACCACTTCCTATAATTTTTTAGTTTGACATGCATTTATCCTTGAACTGCATATAACTTAAAATGACCTGCATATAACATGACCCTAACAGAAAAGGAAACAAATCATACTATTTAAGTATTATTAAATATGGAATAATTACGAAAACTTTTAATTGCACCCCTTTTATTATTGAATTATAAAAATCTCTTCTGAATGTTACAAAAGATAACATTTACATTCTTAAAGTTCACATTTCATAACATTCATGCACAAAATACCTCTGAAAATGTTCTCCGAGAAGGATAAACTTTAGGGAAGATGCATATTATGTTTTGTAATATTCAAAAAGATTTTTATAATTTCAATAACAAGAGAGATGTAATCTATAATAAGAGAGATGTAACCACAAAATCTCTCCTGAGTGTTGCAAACTAATGTTCATTAAGGGCATATTTGGGGAGAAATTTTTCAGTCTGGGCGGTCCCGAATTTAGATGTAAACCCGGGGCCATGTGATTTTGGCATGTGGTATGACGATACATCTCTATTTTCTCTCATATCTTCTCTTTCAGGAGGGCAAACAGTTTTCTTCCGAACTACTGACAAATTTTTCCTCTACCCCTCAAAAGTAATCATAACTGCAATCATTACAATGTCGATGCGTTATTGAAAAGAGAAATCATTCATCGTAGTGTAGAGATTTTTGGCTATGATATTCATTAGATAATGCAGTTGCGATGATGAGAACTTCGTTGTATCAGATATAATTCTATTTGTTTTGTCTCAGAGACTTCAATTGTATTTGGTTGATGCTAGTTGTATGTAAGAGATTATGTATATTGAGAGTTTTTAGTTGTATACGAATTTCCACACAGTTATTATAGGAAAATAGCTGAGATATTTTAATTTTATCTTAGATATTATGGGAAATATCTGAGACATTTTACAGAAAAATGTGAGACGACACAGAATTTTCAAAAATTTAAAAAATACTTATGTTAGTGTCTTCTTCACCAAACCTCGCTCCTCCAAAGTAAAATGGAAGAGAAGGGCTTTGAAGTAAAATCTGAGAGTCTTTTCAAAGTAAAATATGTCAAGAAGAGAAGGGCTTTGAAGTAAAATCTGAGAGTTTTTCAAAGTAAAAGATGTCAGGAAGAGAAGGGCTTTGAAGTGAATGTGGAGGAGGAATACTCGGGGGTCATACTTGTTGGGATATAACGCGGAAACTATTCCCTAGGCGTAACCAAATAATTACATGATATACAAGAACGCATAAATCTGAACAAATTCTGCATATGTTAATACTACAATTGCAATAATAATACATGAACAAATGTACCGATATTCGTTACAGAATACACCGCAAAGGAGTCAGACTCACTAGATCCGCAGGAGAGAGAATAATCTGGACTGCAATCCGCTAGCACAACGGATGCACAAGGTTCTCCGGGAACCTTCGTTGTCGGGTGACGACCAAACCATCTGCCACTTCCGGAGGAGCACCGTCGAGGCCAACTGCACTCACGCACGCCATCAATGCCAAGCCGCATCACCGGAGAGAAACACCATCAAGATCACTGCACTCTCGCATGCCTTCGCCTCCATGCCCGCACCACCGAAGAGAAACTTCGTCAAGGCTATTGCACCATCACAAGCCTTCGCCGCCATGCCCGCATCACATCATCTCCCCTAAGACCGACAAACACCCTCTCCTCCAAGACCGGTAGCTATCATCTCCAAAGTCGGGGGATGCGTCGAGGGTTCGACATGGGAGGAAGAAACAAGGCAAGAACGGTGAGATCGGCATCAACGGCGCTGATGCCACCGCACGGGGTCGCACCACCAGCAACCATCGGCGGCAGCGGCCTTCCTTCAACGCGAGGCCGGGGTGGCGCGAACTCCTTTATGCGGCGGCTTCCTCTTTTAAGCGAAACTAGAAATTGGATTTTATTCTGGGCGGCTGATTTCTTTCTTCACGTGAACACATCAAGTAAACCACAAGTGACAGGCACGGCCCGATGACCACGCGCCATAGTACCCGGCCGACGAAGGCCGGCGACGGCCGACGACGCCCGCCCGCCGGGCAACGCGCCACAGTATCCGGTCGGCAACGGCGACGCCCGCCCGCCGGGCAACGCGCCACAGTACCCGGTCGGCAACGGCGGGCTTTGCCCGCCCCTTGACGATAGTACTCCCGGCGTCGCCCGGCGGGCTTCGCCCGCCCCTTGACGACAGTACCCCTAAACCTTTTTTTAATAAAAAATTTCTTTTAAAATTATTTTAAGTGTTGTATTTATTAAAAGTCAGAAAAAAATTAATTAAAAAACACGAAATTCACGACCAGCTTTGCCGCCGGCGGCGGCCTGACCGGAGACCCCTGGCGGGTTCGCCGGGAGCAGGCGAACCTTCCGGGGGTATTCCGGTGGCGCTCCGGCGGGGCCACCGCCGGGATCTGGGCCTCACGGTCAGGTCCACTGCCGGCGGTGGCCCCGCCGGAGCGCCACCGGAATACCCCCGGAAGGTTCTCCTGCTCCCGGCGAACCCGCCGGGGGTCTCCGGTCAGGCCGCCGGAGGCGGCGCCGGCGGCGGAGAAGCTGGCCGTGGCTTTCACAATTTTGTTTCCTGTATCGGGATTACAGGATCGAGAAACAGGAGAGAGAGTGCTGCCGTGTTTTTGGGTTTTTTTATTGACAAACCATACCCGCTATTTGCAGCCAAAAATGCAACGGTTCAGGATCAAAACACTCAAATCTGACGGTCATCTATTTTTTCCTATTTTCGAACTCACGTTATTGGCAGACCATCATATATATATATATATATATATATATAGTTTGAAATATATAAGCTTAAGCTTTTTAAGTCTAAAAAAACTTGAGTTAGTTCTCCCATAATACATATCAGAATTATGCAAATAATATACGTATTTTGTAGCCAAGAACGAGATTTACAACTTTTATGTTGAACATTTTTCCAAAATTTGCACGGTTTAGCAGGAATCTCGCCCAAAAGATTGTTGACTCGAATTTTGAAATTTATTATTATGATATTCATTTCGAGCTAGCAACCTTTAGGGCGAGATTCCGGCCAAACCGTGCAAATATTTAAAGAATGTTCAACATTAAAGTTTTAGATCTCGTTCTTGGCTACAAAATATATATATTATTTGCCTAATTCCGATATATATTGTGAGAGAACCAGCTCAAGTTTTTTTAGGCTTAAAAAAACTTGAGCTTATATATAGAGACATAGGTGACGGTGCTTTAAATTCAAGAGGAAGAGAGCTCTCTCTCTAAAAGGAAACCAATAAAGGGTCCGTTGTCTTCCTAGCATGGCGTTTCATTGCATGATGTTACCAATTGATGCCCTATTCACTCTCCTGCCATCCCTGTTGTTTCCTAATTGGATATGAAAAAAACACACAACAATGCTCGGCGGCGACAACGTAGTCAATAGCAAGGCTGCTCCGGGTACGCGATCATTGGTGACAATGAGATGGTTTGGACTAAAAAAGCATGGTGTCAAGAAAGGCCAAAGTTAAACAAACAAAGGCATTTTCTATCCATGGAAATAAAACCCTCAAATTCACTTGCCACATGTCAAAATTGCATGAGCCCCAGGCCTAGATCTAAATTCGGGGCCCAGACTAAAAAATTTCACTTGCATAGGGAGCGTTTTTTAGGTGCTTGGCGCAATGATTTCTTCGAGTGGCCATGAACAGTATTACTGATATTGCCAAAAAAGTCGAACGCGACTAGTCAGGCTTGTTTGTGGGATTAAACCCGCATCCATCCAGAATTTAGGTTTGAAGAGATAGAGAGAGGATTATCCGTCACATGGGAAGAAATGAGGTATGTTGGTGTAGAATGGAGAAGCTGAACCGGAGATGTTCAAGGCCCTCCACCCATGACCCGCTAAATATAAGAATATCGTCAAAAAATTTAAGATAAACTTCCATAACCGCTCTTCGAAGATCCGGTTCATCAAACTCCGAAAGGTATACGGTGCATTGGTATCCTGCCCGTAAGTGGCCTTGATGAGTCCGAAATGTGGTTTTATGCAAATCCTCCGCCGCCATGCGAACTTGGTGGTATCCTGCCCATAAGTCTAACTTCGAGAAAATAAAAGCATCATGGAGTTCGTTAATCAACTCCTCGAAGATAGGGATGCAAAACTTGTCTTTCACGGAGTATGTGTTGAGGTGCCGGTAATCCACACACAAACGCCACGCGTTGTCCCCTTTTTTCACCAATACCACCGGGGAAGCAAATGAACTTTGGCGACGGCGAATTACACCAGATTGCAACATCTCCTTGATGATCCGTTCAATATCCGTCTTCTGAAGGGGCGGGTACCTATAGGGCCGCAAAATGATGTTGATCAAGTCTTCCTTGAATTGTATACTGTGCTCAAGCTCCCTGTCTTGTTGGTAGGGATGTTCTTTCTTGGAACAAGCCTTGGAAACTCCCTAATACTTATATAGAAATAATTACCCAAACCTCCCCTGTAAACTAGCATAATTAGTGAGAGCACCCCCTCTTATTTTTGAAATTACAAAAAACTCCCCTTAAGTTTTCATTTCATTTCCAAAACCTCCCCTTGTCTTTTCATTTCATTGCATCCATGAAGAAAAATACCCCCCTGAACACTGTTCACTGAGGGGGGTGTTTTTGTGCATGGATGTTGTGAAATTTAAACTTCAGGAGAGGTTTTTGTAATGAAATGAAAACTTTAGGGGAAGTTTTTGTAATTTTGAAAATAAGAGGGGTACTGTCAGTAATTTAGCAAAGTTAGAGGGAAGGTCCCGGTAAATGGCCCTACTTCTTGTAGTTGCTGCTGTTGTGCTGTCCCCAAGTTCGACCCCTTCAGAAGATCGCGGCCCGAAAGTTCCGAGGGAATCAGAGACTCCTCGCTTGGGCTGAGTTGTATATTGCAAACAACTAACAAGTTGAGTTGTCCGGTTTTCGTCAAGATGTTTTGTAGCCATATCTGTTTCATCCAAGTGCAATTTGTCGAAATTAATGTATTTGGAAATCAAAACAATAAACAACTCTTCTAACCTCATGAAATATAGAAAATTTAAAGTGTTGCTGTGCTAGAGAAGCAAAACAAGAGAACTCAAAAAGGGCTTGTACTAGAAACAATTTAAGAGCCTAGAAAGTAAACTTGACATTGAAAATACACGATTTAGGGCAGGAAGAAATAGGAGATGTCATCACACGATTTAGGGCAGGAAGAAATAGGAGATGGCAGCACACGATTTAGGGTGCGAGATTTAGGGCTTTGTCCGGCGAGATTTAGGGCTTCGTCCGGCGACTGTACTACTTTCAAAATAAGGACCTCCAATTGCTGCTAAATGGGGAAGACCGCCAACAAATGCGAAATGGGGAGCACTGACCGCCAGATATGGTGAAATAGGTGATAAAAATTTCATTAGGAAGGCGAGAAAGGTCAGAGGAAAACTCAATCACAACCAACTCAAGTAGAATCAGCAACAGTAGAAGCACAAGAGTCACAACCATGGAATTACCAATTTTTTTACAAGGCGATGTATATATTGCGAGACATGGTTCACAATGTACCCGATGGAAACAGAACAAAATACAAGCAAGATGAAACCTTGTGGTCTGCAGACGATAACTGCACAGACAACACAAGCCGCTAACCGCAAGCCCGGTCCGCCGAAACCACCAAAGTTTCCAAACCACAACTAGCCGTACATACTGCTTGTTATTGAATACTGATGAACTTGAACAGAACCCGCTGATAGACCGGGCGAACTGCTCGAACTAACCGCAACCTGGAGAATGTGACTTTAAGCCGTCTAGACCGCGACCTGCTATAAACCGCTGACTGTAACCGCGAACTGTTTCACACCGAGCCTTCCAACTAGTTGCCTAGTCGCCCAGTGCTAGCCGCACAGCTTGCACAGACAAGCCAACTCACTTAGTCGCGACGGTTAGAAAAAATCTATCCGCAAGATTCAAGCGCGAACTGAGTTCTCACTGTTCTCGTTATTTATGACGAGCCGTGGACCTCTATTTATAGACATGAAGAGGAGTGTGGTCACCGCCCATAGCGAATCCTGCAGTCAGCAATCTATCCGCATAGACGGAAAGAACCAGTCCGCCAAGCCGAGAAGACAACAACATCAGTCCTTGGGCGCGCATGGGCGTGCGTCTTCTTGGTTCAGTTTAAGGGTGTGATGTCGCTTTACGCCTCCTTGGACCTCGTTCTGTCGGACACCGGCATGACCACAGGCCAAGATCGGCGCTCTGATACAATTTATAAGAACTCTTCCCAATTCCCATGCAGGCAAGATTCACAGAACACAAGATATGGACAACAAGGATTCACAGAACAACACATGAAATGGCATTCCATAGTAGCAAAACAACCAGCCTATGATGAGTGTACCTATGAACAGCGGTTGATCTTCAGGGAGGAGACTTTCCCGCTGGACTTACAACACAAGATAACTCAGAAAGTATAGCCAAAATTATGGGAGCGATTATTATAACCGGGCTCCGTTCCTAAATTTCTGTCCGGGTGAAAGGTACTGTCGCCGCGTGGACATTTCAATGGGCGAGACAAAAAGCAAAGGCACGCGAGTGGAAAAATAAAAAGCAAAAGGCGCGCCAGTGCTCATGCGCGAGTAATTCTGGTCGCCCCGGAATCCGGACGGAAAAACTTGCAAAATTTATGGTCTCCTTGGCTGTTATACATTCAACCAAAGGATTACATTTTCATCCTCCAAAACTCAAAAGACTACAATGCCCTTGGCTCCCTAGCCAATTAATTTCAGAACGAATCACGATCTTCTTCCCCGAGCATCCGGGAATCTTCTTCCCCTTGCGGCTGGCGGTCTTCTTCCCCGGGTGTCCCAACAATCTTCTTCCCCGGCCCCGGGTGGCTGGCGATATTCTTCCCGGAGCGGACCAAGATATACTACCTGAACCCCTAGCGATCTTCTCCAAAGCTCAGGTAATGATCCGGCAGGAGGTGGCTCGAAGGTGGCTCGTAGGACGAATCCGACAGAGCTCTGGCCTTAGGAGGAAGAAAACAGAGGAGAGAAAGATGTGAAATGAGAAGGCATGAAAGCCTTTTTATAGCCTTCAGGAGGTGCTTACGGTGGTTATGCGGCTATCCGCACACCTTAACCACCAATATTATAATTCCAAGTATAGTGTTATGCGAATATTATTTGTCTGATATTATGCTAAATGTAGACCCACTATTTAATTAATGAGATCCCCCCACTAACCACGGTGGTTAGTGGATAGTTACACCCGAAATGGACAATGACGATCGTGGCGAGACAATCAGACGACGGGGAAGGCGCCCAAGGAGGGCAAGAGAGGCGACCGACTACCACCACGTGGGTGGCCGGCCCTGGCGAATGCGGCGGGCCGCCGACGCGGGTTCGGTAGGGGGCGCGACCGACGGCCGGAGGGGGCCGTCCGGCCCCACCCGGGCAGCACCCCGGGCACAGCTCCGGCGGCAGCCTCCTAACGCGGCCCCTGCGCCGGCCGCAAGGCGCGACAAAGATGGGCCGCAAGGTGCGGCCGGTCGGAGCCGCTCTGAGAGGGGGCGGCTGGACATGCCCACCTGAACAAGGGGCGCGGCCAGCCGTTCCCGGCACCCTCCGCGGTGGCTGCGGGAGGGAAGGCTTCCCGCCGACTGGGGCGGCCGACAGGAGCGCTGCGCCTCGCGGCTGCGGGCGCGCGGCCGCGAGGTGCGGCTCCTTGGCCAGCCGGAAGCCGAGCCAACTCGAGCTGGCCCACCGGCGGCGGGAGAGAGGGCCGGCCCCCGGACGGTTCCGGGAAGACGATCCCGCGCACGTGGGTCGCGCTCGACCGCGCGCGCGACGGTTCCCATATGATCTCGACTTAGATGGTGGGATCATTGTGGAATAGGCTAATCGCAACCCTAAATAAATTATAAATAAGCTTGACCACATCATATCTCACCTTTTTTTAATAAAGTGTAGAAAGCTTGCACCATATGGATATGTCAGAACTTTGGTTTATTCTCAAAGTTGGTTTGCTCGGGAATTGAGGGTTCCTGACACTTTGCACTTCGAAAGCTTAAATTTGTTATTTTGTACAGTTTCAGTATTCTCTCTATTTCTGACGAAATGGAGGGGATCCATTTCACAGTCCAGATTAAAAGCACTTTGATCTGACAGATTCACCATTTCCCATCATGTTATAGATTTGTTAATTCAATAAAATATCTACCACTAGATTTCTTTTTTGCTTTCCTTATCCATTAGACGGTGAAATGGATTCCCTCCATTTCGTCAGAAATGAAGAGGATCCGGATCCCCGAAATACACCACTACCCTTGGTACTTTGCACCCAAGAATGAAATATTTGGGTTATTTTTGTCCGGGTAGCACAAAAAATTTGAACGACGGTTTTGCACCATGCTTCATCACATGCCTGCACCTCCTTCACATCCTAGTTGTTGTCTTGTGCGGGATTCACAATTTGAACGAGGACGGATTTGTCTCGCCATTTTGAGGGTGAGATGAGAAGTTGTTCCATTGCGAGAGACTTGAGGCTGATTGATCGAAATATTATTATTATTTTTAATAATTTCTTAAAAAATAATTGTGTTTACTAAAACCCAACTGAGATGGGCGGGCCGGGTAATTCCCGCTAGCATTTGCCTTAGTTATTGGCTTGTTGCTAGGAAGTTCCAGTCGGCGGAGCTACTCTTGGGCAAATTTTCAATGTTAAATTTATCCCATCCGCTATTTCATTTGTGATCACAGGTCGAACCAAAACAAAATGGACAGAAGAAAAAAACTGTAAAATCCGATTCAATCGATTAGTTAACAAATAAATGTCACGATCGAACTACCAAAATGGTCTATAAATCCAAGTCTCAAGTAATCTTAAGTTGAAGTAGTAAGCATTTTAAGCATTAAGTATAAGTAAAATATTCTTACCTCGGGCTTCGGAAGGGACGGGCGAAGAAGACCTATACCCACTCACAAATCTCTGCCGCTGATGCGTGCCCACGCATCTATGTATGTGCGTGCCCACACATCTCTATGCCGTGTGTTTTTCTTTGGCTCCGTTTGGCATGGTGGTGGTGGTCATGAACACGGGGGTTAAATTGTCATTCGTTAACTCCCATCTAAGGAACTCTATCCACTTTTATGTTCAAACGGATGATGTTTGTTAGGTTAACCTTAACGAATGACGGTTTAACCCACGCATTTACGACCGCTACCAGAGTGCCAAACGGAGCCTTTGTTTCATGTTGCAAAAATTCTTTAATATACACAAAATGATTCAACATGAAGAATCAGGTTCTATTGTGTGACCAAAGTAAAAAAAATGTAGGTGCATTTCTCTCACCTAACATTAAGGCTCTCACATGAATTAAACTGTTGGTTCCTGGAAAAACAACATGATTGATCGAAATACCATCGCATTTGATATACTACAGTATTCCGCAAAAACATCTCCGCCGTAAAATACAAAATCGTACGCCTGCATTTAATCCCGCACCTAAAACAAAGAACAATGTTAATAGCATCCCTAAAGTCGCTATTAGCAGTCATTTCAATGTATTATTTTGATCTTTTTTGAGATGCTATTAGCCAATAAAGAGGTGCTATTAACATTGCCCATAATAAAAGGCCACACCCATATGCACTGTATCTTATAAACCTCATCCACCTGAAGCATAAGTAATAACAAAATTTTAAAATCTATTTTGATCAAGAATCATTTGACACAAATAAATATAACCAAATTGGAGTTCTAAAATCCCCCAACTTTAATTTCAATACCAGAAGAACAATAAACACCTGTGATATCAAATGCTTATCGCATCAAATCCTTAATAACTGATTGGTCCAACACTCCTAAGATATCGAAAATGCCCCCTCACCGGGCTTAAACATCACGTGAGGTAAATGAAAGCACAACTCACAAAAATACGAAACTATAAAAGGTTCTAAATTATCGAGAGTTTGCCGAGGCGATGAATTAATGATTGAACAACGGACCATATTGAAGAATTCGTATTGCATCGCAAACCAATTTATCGAGTGTTTGCCGAGGTGGAGAGAAACCGATGATTGGTGTAGGAGAGATGAACGGGAATATGCGACCGCTACAAGTTTAAAAGACAAGGAGAGGGCAGTGTCCAGCATGTCAGCTTCAAAGGCCACAAATGGATTAGGAGTATCCATCTGTAGGACAAAAAAATACTTATTTGGAGAAGCAAAGACCACAAATGGATTAGGAACATTAATTCATCTATTATTTCATGAAGTTAATAAATACTAATGGCTGGTCTGAACAAGGGTTTAGATTTGCTAGTTGTTGAATATCCAGCGATCAAGCGTGCAAAGTTCAAATGAGAACAGTAGAATATATGATTCATTTGTGATTGTGGATCTCAATAATGAAAACAGCAGTTCGGCGCGAAGAATTCATGATGAAGAGGAGAGAAATATAGCTGTTTGACAGGAAGAATTCAAAAAAAAAAAAACAATGATATTTTGGGAGTGCAAAGTGCAAAATTAAAAGAATCGGGGTGCAAAGTGCCAAAGTTAGAATTTTGGTGAACATGCGGGCTAACATACCCTTGAAATTTCAGTTTGGGGTGTGAAATGCCAAATTGAATGTAATTGGGTGGTGCAAGGTGACAATTTCAAACTTTCGGGATGCAAAATGTCAAACTGCTGTTTTCGGTGGTGCATACTGTCAAAAAGCCCAGCTCTTCTGTGTTGTCCGTCTAAAATAATACTTTATGGCCCGTTCGTTTGTGCGGAATTGGAGAAAGGAATAGAAGAAATTTACAATTATAATTCCGTTGTTGTTCGACAGCCATTTTTTGATGTGGAAATTGGAATTCAATCCAAATCCATTGGAATTCAATTCTCCTCCCCCAAGTCCGGCCTAAAGAGGTCGGATTTCGCGATTCTCGCTCCGTCCCTCTTGGTCCCGTCGTTCTCACGAGTGAAAATTCCATATCCTGCCTGGCTCCCGATTGCGTCTCGCCTCCCGTCGTTCTCGCTCCCTCGTTTTTCGTTTCCTCGTTTCGCCTCCTGTCGTTTCTTCACCGGCGAGGTCTTTGCACTCCTGTTCGGCATATGGAGGAAGAAGGGCGCAAGTCCTTCGGCTACTTCAGAAACTACACGACATCGCAACTCCTCTACCTCCGACTCAAGCAAAGGATCCCATCACATCCAGCTTCCGGAACTGCAAAAGTACTCCTGCCTCCTTCATATGTATGGTTTTCTTCTTCGTTTTTCTTCAGATCTTTACTTCAACTAAGGCTAGAGCATGATATTTAATGGTGCTATGTTTGCGTAATACGTGTTTATGTATGGTGTGTGAATATGTATGTGTGTATGTGTTTATGTATGTGTATGTGTGTGAATATCTATGCATGAAATTGTTTTGGTGTGTATGTATGAGTTTTATAATATATGTGTATGTATGAGTGTGTGTATGTATGCATGTTTGTACAATGTGTTTTTGTATGGTGTGTGAATGGGTATGTGTGTGTGAATATACGTAGATGCTGATATTTATCAGATTGATTATACGTATTTTGATATTTTAATTCTGTCACTATTTAAAATTTCAATTTCATCCATTGAATTCTAACATACAACCGAACAATGGAATTACTAATTTCAATCCCTATGATAGAATTCTTGCATTCAGCCGAACAACAAAATTAGAATTGACTTCGATTTCAATTCCTACTAAAATGGAACAAACGAACGGAGCCTAAAATTAACTAATTACATCGATTGAGAAGCTATAGTCTCCAATAAGTCAAAATCTGACATACTTATATTTGCTTGAGCAGAAAATCATTCAAAAGGGGAACAAATATCATAATAGAGACAGACGAAAAAATAGCAATTAACTTCAAAAACACATATGGATGGTAGACCAAATATAATAGATCAAGACGGTAATCAAGCGAAACCCTAAAACGAAAAAGTTGTTAATCAGAACCAGTCGATGAACGATCAAAGAATTTTACCCAATAACACTCTTACGCATCTAAACCCTAAAATATAAAGGGCACGCACTGAATATGAAGAGTAGGAATCTTGTGCTTCACCAATTGTAAATGCTCACAACCTATTCGACAGGATGAGAGATAACTTACAAAGAAGGCAGAGAAGCTCCGAGTGGAAGTCCGATCGGCCAGAGTGAGATTATCGAAGTTGATGATCGGAGGGAGGTTGAATCTCCGGCGTGAATGCTATCGTAGTGCCTCCTGCGAGTTGAATCTCTGGCGTGAGCGAGATTGTAACGGGCGGGTCTAACAGCAGAAGGGAATAACTCCCACTTCGGCTATATGCAGATTACACAATATCATAATGATTATGTGCAAACCAGGCCTATACGGACCATACGGTCCATCACTTCCTATAATTTTTTAGTTTGGCCTGCATTTATCCTTAAACTGCATATAACTTAAAATGACCTGCATATAACATGACCCTAACAGAAAAGGAAACAATTCATTCTATTTAAGTATTATTAAATATGGAATAATTACGAAAACTTTTAATTGCACCCCTTTTATTGTTGAATTATAAAAATCTCATCTGAATGTTACAAAAGATAACATTTACATTCTTAAAGTTCACATTTCATAACATTCATGCACAAAATACCTCTGAAAATGTTATCCGAGAAGGATATTTTTATGCATGGATGTTATGAAATATAAACTTTAGGGAAGATGCATATTATGTTTTGTAATATTCAAAAAGATTTTTATAATTTCAATAACAAGAGAGATGTAATCTATAATAAGAGAGATGTAATCACAAAATCTCTCCTGAGTGTTGCAAACTAATGTTCATTAAGGGCATATTTGGGGAGAAATTTTTCAGTATGGGCGGCCCCGAATTTAGATGTAAACCCGGGGCCATGTGATTTTGGCATGTGGTATGATGATACATCTCTATTTTCTCTCATATCTTCTCTTTCAGGAGAGCAAACAGTTTTCTTCCGGACTACTGACAAATTTTTCCTCTACCCCTCAAAAGTAATCATAAATGCAATCATTACAATGTCGATGCGTTATTGAAAAGAGAAATCATTCATCGTAGTGTAGAGATTTTTGGCTATGATATTCATTAGATAATGCAGTTGCGATGATGAGAACTTCGTTGTATCAGATATAATTCTATTTGTTTTGTCTCAGAGACTTCAATTGTATTTGGTTGATACTAGTTGTATGTAAGAGATAATGTATATTGAGAGTTTTTAGTTGTATACGAATTTTCGCATAGTTATTATAGGAAAATAGCTGAGATATTCTAATTTATCTCTATTTTCTCTCATATCTTCTCTTTCAGGAGGGAAAACAGTTTTCTTCCGGACTACTGACAAATTTTTCCTCTACCCCTCAAAAGTAATCATAAATGCAATCATTACAATGTCGATGCGTTATTGAAAAGAGAAATCATTCATCGTAGTGTAGAGATTTTTGGCTATGATATTCATTAGATAATGCAGTTGCGATGATGAGAACTTCGTTGTATCAGATATAATTCTATTTGTTTTGTCTCAGAGACTTCAATTGTATTTGGTTGATACTAGTTGTATGTAAGAGATTATGTATATTGAGAGTTTTTAGTTGTATACGAATTTTCGCACAGTTATTATAGGAAAATAGCTGAGATATTCTAATTTATCTCTATTTTCTCTCATATCTTCTCTTTCAGGAGGGCAAACAGTTTTCTTCCGGACTACTGACAAATTTTTCCTCTACCCCTCAAAAGTAATCATAAATGCAATCATTACAATGTCGATGCGTTATTGAAAAGAGAAATCATTCATCGTAGTGTAGAGATTTTTGGCTATGATATTCATTAGATAATGCAGTTGCGATGATGAGAACTTCGTTGTATCAGATATAATTCTATTTGTTTTGTCTAAGAGACTTCAATTGTATTTGGTTGATACTAGTTGTATGTAAGAGATTATGTATATTGAGAGTTTTTAGTTGTATACGAATTTTCGCACAGGTATTACAGGAAAATAACTGAGATATTCTAATTTTATCTTAGATATTATGGGAAATATCTGAGACATTTTACAGGAAAATGTGAGACGACACAGAATTTTCAAAATTTTAAAAAATACTTATGTTAGTGTCTTCTTCACCAAACCTCGCTCCTCCAAAGTAAAATGGAAGAGAAGGGCCGGCTTTGAAGTAAAATCTGAGAGTCTTTTCAAAGTAAAATATGTCAGGAAGAGAAGGGCTTTGAAGTAAAATCTGAGAGTTTTTCAAAGTAAAAGATGTCAGGAAGAGAAGGGCTTTGAAGTGAATGTGGAGGAGGAATACTCGGGGGCCATACTTGTTGGGATATAACGCGGAAACTATCCCCTAGGCGTAACCAAATAATTACATGATATACAAGAACGCATAAATCTGAACAAATTCTGCATATGTTAATACTACAATTGCAATAATAATACATGAACAAATGTACCGATAATCGTTACAGAATACACTGCAGAGGAGACAGACTCATTAGATTTGCAGGAGAGAGAATAATCTGAACTGCAATCCGCTAGCACAGCGGACGCACAAGGTTATCTGGGAACGTTCGTTGTCGGGTGACGACCAAACCACCTGCCACTACCGGAGGAGCACCGTCGAGGCCAACTGCACTCACGCACGCCATCAACGTCAAGCCGCACCACCGGAGAGAAACACCATCAAGGTCACTGCACTCTCGCATGCCTTCGCCTTCATGCTCGCACCGCCGAAGAGAAACTTCGTCAAGGCTATTACACCACCACAAGCCTTCTCCGCCACGTTCGCATCACATCATCTCCCCTAAGACCGACAAACACCCTCTCCTCCAAGACCGGTGGCTATCATCTCCAAAGCTGGGGGATGCGTCGAGGGTTCGACATGAGAGGAAGAAACAAGGCAAGAACGGTGAGATCGGCATCAACGACGCCGATGCCACCGCCCAGGGTCGCACTACCGGCAACCACCGGCGGCAGAGGCCTTCCTTCAATGCGAGCCCGGGGTGGCGCGAACTCCTTTACGCGGCGGCTTCCTCTTTTTTGCGAAGAATAATATATGCTCAAGCTTTTTAAGTCTAAAAAAGCTTGAGTTGGTTCTCCCATAATACATATCAAAATTACGCAAATAATATATGCATTTTTTAGCCAAGAACGAGATCTACAACTTTTATGTAGAACATTTTTCCAAAATTTGCACGGTTTAGCCGGATCTGCCCCAAAAGGTTGCTGACTCGAATTTTGAAATTTATTATTATTATATTCATTTCGAGCCAGCAATCTTTCGGGCGAGATTCCGATCAAACCGTACAAATGTTTAAAGAATGTTCAACATGAAAGTTGTATATCTCGTTCTTGGCTACAAAATGCATATATTATTTGCCTAATTCCGATATATATTGTTAGAGAAGCAGCTCCAGCTTTTTTAAGCTTAAAAAAGCTTGAGTTTATATATGTTATTCTGATATATATATAGAGAGAGAGACATAGGTGACAGTGGTTTAAATTCAAGAGGGAGAGAGCTCTCTCTCTAAAAGGAAACCAATAAAGGGTCGGTTGTCTTCCTTGCATGCTCTCTCTCTAAAAGGAAACCAATAAAGGGTTGGTTGTCTTCCTTGCATGCAGGGGAGGATCTAGGGGGGGCCGACGGGGGCCCGGGCCCCCCCAAGAATTTTTCAAAATTATTAGTAGATTTGGATTTCTCTCGTCGAGCCAATGAATTTTGACTACTTACATGTCAAAAACGGTGTCCAGATGAGGGAGAAATGAATTTGATAAGATGAAGATCTTCAAATTTATTTTTTACGAGCGGAGGACGATGTCTGCCCCCCCCCCCCCCCATGTACGAAGTCGATGTCATTTTGACCTATTCTGTCTCTTTGATTTGTCAAGCGTGCAACGACCCTACGCCAATAGATGAACACAACAACACTTGCATCATCTCCAACCATGTACAGACTTACTCTAGCATGTACCCGGATATGAATTTCGAAAATGGAAAGGAGAGCCTGTGATTTCATCTTTCTTTCTCCAAAACAAAGCGCGTGCATGCCCTAACTCCTTTCCCTTTCCGGCTTCCTCCACTGCGACGAAGATAAGCCATTTCAAGTCTACAAGCGCCGTAGTTTGATTGTTTTGACGTGTCCTAGCTTCCTCGATGAGAAGACAATGAGTGAGCACCAGACAGTGGAAATACAGGATGACGACTCGATTTGTCATTTCTAGTCTTTTCCATTTCCGTTGTCGGTTCCCTAGACTACATCGCCTCCCAAACTACTCTCCATCTCCATCAACACCTTCCCCCCATTACAACTCCTCCCTGGCTCCGTCCTACACAGATAAATTACACTCCTCCTTAGTTTTAAGATTTAATTCATTTTAGTTTTGTTAATCTGCTGTTTTTTTTTATTATTATCCTGAGACATGTTACGTCACAATACGTTCCCTACATTTGTCATCTCCAACGCCTCGGTACGAGGAAGAACGACCTTTTCCGAGCCCCAGGACATCTGCCCACGGTACGGTTGTCGTTTCTTGTCGAGCTGCCCGCTACATGTTCCATCGAGCCCAGCCCATTTGGGAAACCGTGTGAACACATCCGTTTTCCCGTGGTTTTCTCCCTCGGCTGCACCACCGCCGTGATCCCTCCACCGACCCTTGTTTTACTGGCCTTTTCGGTCATCTGTCCGCCACTTTTTCCTGGCCCCCGCTTGATGAAATTCCTGGATCCGCCCCTGCTTGCATGACATTTCCTTGCATGACGTTACCAATCGATGCCCTATTCGCTCTCCTGCCATCCCTGTTGTTTCCTAATTGGATATGAAAAAAAAAACAGAACAATGCTCGGCGGCGGCGACGTAGGCAATAGCAAGGTTGCTCCGGGTATGCGATCATTGGTGAGAATGAGATGGTCTGGACTAAAAAGCATGGTGTCAAGAAAGGCCAAAGTTAAACAAACAAAAGCATTTTCTATCCATGGAAATAAAACCCTCAAATTCACCTGCCACATGTCAAAATTGCATGGGCCCAGGCCTAGATCTAAATTCGGGGCCAGACTAAAAAATTTCACTCAATGATTTCTGCGAGTGGCCATGAACAGTATTACTGATTTTGCCAAAAAAGTCGAACGCGACTAGTCAGGCTTGTTTGCGGGATTAAACCCGCATCCAGAATTTAGGTTTGAAGAGAGAGAGAGAGGATTATCCGCCACATGGGAAGAAATGAGGTATGTTGGCGTAGAATGGAAAAGGTGAACGGGAGATGTTCAAGGCGCTCCACCCATGACCCGCTAAATATAAGAATATCGTCAAAAAATTTAAGATAAACTTCCATAACCGCTCTTGGAAGATCCGGTTCATCAAACTCAAAAAGGTGTACGGTGCATTGGTATTCTGCCCGTAAGTGGCCTTGATGAGTCCGAAATGCGGTTTATGCAAATCCTTTGCCGCCATGCAAACTTGGTGGTATCCTGCCCGTAAGTCTAACTTCGAGAAAATAAAAGCATCATGGAGTTCGTTAATCAACTCCTCGAAGATAGGGATGCAAAACTTGTCTTTCACGGAGTATGCGTTGAGGTGCCGGTAATCCGCACACAAACGCCACGCGTTGTCCCCTTTTTTCACCAACACCACCGGGGAAGCAAATGAACTTTGGCGACGGCGAATTACACCGGATTGCAACATCTCCTTGATGATCCGTTCAATATCCGTCTTCTGAAGGGGCGGGTACCTATAGGGCCGCAAAATGATGTTGATCAAGTCTTCCTTGAATTGTATACTGTGCTCAAGCTCCCTGTCTTGTTGGTAGGGATGTTCTTTCTTGTAGTCGTGCACGAAAAGACCCCGGTCCCGGTCCGGGACCGGTCCTGGGCAGGACCGGTCTTTTGGGGCACCGGTCCCGGACCGGTCCTGCCCAAACCGGTCCCGGTCCGGGACCGGTTTTCCCTCTGAAAACCGGGACCGGCTGGGACCGGAAAAACCGGTCCTAACCGGTCCCAGACCGGGACCGGTTTTTAAATAAAATTTATTTTTTTAAAAAAAATTTAATTTAATTTATATGTTTTAATATTAATTAAAAAAAACAAAAAAACTTGTACATACAAATCACAAAATGTCAAAATCACAAATACAAAATTTTAAAATTGCAATTTGCAAAATAAATAAATTTTTTTATTAAATATGGAATAAAATTACAAAATTAAAATATAATTACAAATGAAATACAAAATACAATTTATAATTAAAAATCCAAATACAAACATTTGCAATTTAAATTTGAAATCAAAAAACTAAATACAATTTGAAATCATTCTGCGACGCTCCCCAGATTTAAGTTAGTAAGCTCGTCTTCAACTTCAGACTCGCTATCTTCAATTGACGAGACGTGTTGTCTCCTCCTCAAAGCGTCCAAATGATCCTTGTAGCAAATGCAAATCTCCAAAGATTCTTCGGTCAAACGGCTCCTTCGCTCGTTCAGAATCCTGCCACTCAAAGAAAATGCAGACTCCGAAGCTACTGTACTAGCTTGGATGGTTAGTAAATCGCGGGCCATTAAGGCCAAAATAGGATAATTGTTAGATTTATTTTTCCACCAATTTAAAATGTCAAAATTTTCTATTTCGTGCGCGGTCATAAATTCTTGAAATTGTGTTTTGCTATATAAACCTAATTCGTTTAAAGTGCTCGAAGTTCGTTGTTTTTTCTTCGAAGCTAATTCTAAAAATTTATTTTTTAAAACAACTTTTGTTCGCGGGGCGACGGATTCCTCGCGAGGTCGCAATCCATATATTTGATCGTAATAATTGTATAGATTAGTAAAATCAGAATTAAATTTTGTTACACTAACGTTGTGGTAATCATTAGAAGATTCGTTTAAATCTAAATTTTTATTAATTTCTTCTATAAAATTTTCCACGCCGTCTACACCCATTAAAGGGTTTAACGCCGCCGCACAAGAAAACATAGGTGGCATATGCGTATAATATTTTAAAAATTTTGCCTCCATTAAAAAAATTAACGGACGCCACATTGGGTTAATTTTGTAAGTTTTAAATGTTTCTGTAATTAATAAAAAATTTTCAATGACGAGCGAGCTTGTAGGATAGTAAACTCCTGATAAAACAGTTGTCGCCCTATAAAAACTTTCTAATAAATTAACGTAATCTTCGATTACAGCCCAATCTGACGCATTTAAATCGTGTGCTTCTTCTACGCTATTATAAAATTCGGTTAATAGTGATTTTTGTGACAAAGCCCGTTTTAACATTTTGTACGTGGAATTCCAGCGTACGGGCATATCATAAGATGGACCCAAAAATTTTTTACCTTGTGCAATAACAAATTTTTTGAAATCTTGTTTTCTTCGTTTTGAACTATAAATAACACGTAACATAGTACGTATTTTAATAACGTAATCGTTCATAAAATTTAAACTATCTTGCACAATTAAATTCAACACGTGACAAACGCAACGTGTATGAAAAAAAATACCATCTAATATAGGTTCTAGATCATTAATTAAATATTTAATAGCCATATTATTATTAGAGGCGTTATCAAATGAAACACTTAAAATTTTATCTTTTATTTTGAAATCTCGAATACACTTAATAATCACCTGGTAAATTGCTTTACCGGTGTGCGGATATTCAAAACCTTCAAAACAAATAATACGTTTATTTAATTCCCAACTATCGGGATCGACCCAATGACAAGTTATGCAAATATAAGAAAGCCCGTCTACTATACCGCTAGTCCAAACATCGCTCGTTAAACTAACTCGTCCCTCGAATGTTTCAAAATAATTTTGTAAAAAAATTTTGGATTGCATGTAAGCGTGTAAAGCATCACGCCGAGTTGTAGTACGACTTACCTGTTGATATTTTGGTTGGAGTGCTTCGTGTATGTACGACGTCATTTCGTCGTTGTCGTAGTGGTTGAACGGGAGACTGCTTTTGATGACATTCTCCATTTGTCGCTCCCGTTGCCGAGCTTGGTCATACGTCCAAATCTGCCCGGTCGTTGAAATCTGAGCTTGGTTGGTCTCCGACGGAGCTTGTTTGGATAGACACGATTTGTTGTGTCGGGCGAGAGTTGTGTTGCTGCTGTTAGCCGCCATAAGCTTGCCGCAAAGTTTGCACTTCGCCTTAATTTCGCCGCCGATCCGCACCTTCTCGAAGTTATCCCATACCGCCACTTTATGTCGGTGCTCGACAATCTCATGTCCGACGGACGCTGAGGAGGACGCCGGCATGGAGGAGGAGGAAGCCATTTGAATGAGTGAGAGAGGTGAGAGAGAGAGTAAGAGAGAGTGAGAGAGAGTGAAAGAGAGTGAAAGAGAGAGGGAGGGGGGTTTTATAGATTTTAAAAAAAAAAACAAAAAGTTTAAAAATATAAAAATATATTATTAAATATTATTTTATAATATTATTAATAATATATATTAATATATAATATATTATATAAAAATATAAAATAAATTAAAAAAAAAAGAGCCAAACGGCTCTTTAGAAAGAGCCGTTTGGCTCTTGTTATGAGAGCCTAACGGCTCTCATTGGCTCTCATTAAATGAGAGCCGTTAGGCTCTCATAACCGGTCCCGACCGGTCCCGGAACCGGTCCCGGACCGGGACCGGTTTTGGTCCCTAAAACGGGGACCGTCCGGGACCTGTGGACCGGTCCGGGACCTGTGGACCGGTCCGGGACCGGACCGGTCCTATCCGGGACCGGTCTCTGACCGGTCCCGACCGGTCCGGTCCCGACCGGTCCGGTCCGGACCGGTCTTTTTGTGCACCCCTGCTTTCTTGGAACAAGCCTTGGAAACTCCCTAATACTTATATAGAAATAATTACCCAAATCTCCCCTGTAAACTAGCATAATTAGTGAGAGCACCCCTCTTATTTTTGAAATTACAAAAAACTCCCCTTAAGTTTTCATTTCATTACCAAAACCTCCCCTTGTCTTTTCATTTCATTGCATCCATGAAGAAAAATACCCCCTGAACACTGTTCACTGAAGGGGGTGTTTTTGTGCATGGATGTTGTGAAATTTAAACTTCAGGGGAGGTTTTTGTAATGAAATGAAAACTTTAGGGAAAGTTTTTGTAATTTTGAAAATAAGAGGGGTACTGTCAGTAATTTAGCAAAGTTAGAGGGGAGGTCCCGGTAAATGGCCCTACTTCTTGTAGTTGCTGCTGTTGTGCTGTCCCCAAGTTCGACCCCTTCAGAAGATCGCGGCCCGAAAGTTCCAAGGGAATCAGAGACTCCTCGCTTGGGCTGAGTTGTATATTGCAAACAACTAACAAGTTGAGTTGTCCGGTTTTCGTCAAGATGTTTTGTAGCCATATCTGTTTCATCCAAGTGCAATTTGTCGAAATTAATGTATTTGGAAATCAAAACAATAAACAACTCTTCTAACCTCATGAAATATAGAAAATTTAAAATGTTGCTGTGCTAGAGAAGCAAAACAAGAGAACTCAAAAAGGGCTTGTACAAGAAACAATTTAAGAGCCTAGAAAGTAAACTTGACATTGAAAATACACGATTTAGGGCAGGAAGAAATAGGAGATGTCATCACACGATTTAGGGCAGGAAGAAATAGGAGATGGCAGCACATGATTTAGGGTTTCGTATGGCGAGATTTAGGGCTTTGTCCGGCGAGATTTAGGGCTTCATCCGGCGACTGTACTACTTTCAAAATAAGGACCTCCAACTGCTGCTAAATGGGGAAGACCACCAACAAATGCGAAATGGGGAGCACTGACCGCCAGATATCGTGAAATAGGTGATAAAAATTTCATTAGGAAGGCGAGAAAGGTCAGAGGAAAACTCAATCACAACCAACTCAAGTAGAATCAGCAACAGTAGAAGCACAAGAGTCACAACCATGGAATTAACAATTTTTTTACAAGACGATGTATATATTGCGAGACATGGTTCACAATATACCCGATGGAAACAGAACAAAATACAAGCAAGATGAAACCGTGCGGTCTGCAGACGGTAACTGCACAGACAGCACAAGCCGCTAACCACAAGCCCTGTCCGCCGAAACCACCAAAGTTTCCAAACCACAACTAGCCGTACATACTGCTTGTTATTGAATGCTGATGAACTTGAACAGAACCCGCTGATAGACCGGGCGAACTGCTCGAACTAACCGCAACCTGTAGAAAGTGACTTTAAGCCGCCTAGACCGCGACCTGCTATAAACCGCTGACTGTAACCGCGAACTGTTCCACACCGAGTCTTCCAACTAGTTGTCTAGTCGCCCAGTGCTAGCCGCACAGCTTGCACAGACAAGCCAACTCACTTAGTCGCGACGGTTAGAAAAAATCTATCTGCAAGATTCAAGCGCGAACTGAGTTTCCACTGTTCTCGTTATTTATGACGAGCCGGGGACCTCTACTTATAGACAGGAAGAAGAGTGTGGTCACCGCCCATAGCGAATCCTGCAGCTAGCAATCTATCCTCATAGACGGAAAGAATCAGTCCGCCAAGCCGAGAAGACAACAACATCAGTCCTTGGGCGCGCATGGGCGTGCGTCTTCTTGGTTCAGTTTAAGGGTGTGATGTCGCTTTACGCCTCCTTGGACCTCGTTCTGTCGGACACCGGCATGACCACAGGCCAAGATCGGCGCTCTGATACAATTTATAAGAACTCTTCCCATGCAGGCAAGATTCACAGAACACAAGATATGGACAACAAGGATTCACAGAACAACACATGAAATGGCATTCCATAGTAGCAAAACAACCAGCCTATGATGAGTGTACCTATGAACAGCGGTTGATCTTCAGGGAGGAGACTTTCCCGCTGGACTTACAACACAAGATAACTCAGAAAGTATAGCCAAAATTATGGGAGCGATTATTATAACCGGGCTCCGTTCCTAAATTTCTGTCCGGGTGAAAGGTACTGTCGCCGCGTGGACATTTCAATGGGCGAGACAAAAAGCAAAGGCACGCGAGTGGAAAAATAAAAAGCAAAAGGCGCGCCAGTGCTCATGCGCGAGTAATTCTGGTCGCCCCGGAATCCGGACGGAAAAACTTGCAAAATTTATGGTCTCCTTGGCTGTTATACATTCAACCAAAGGATTACATTTTCATCCTCCAAAACTCAAAAGACTACAATGCCCTTGGCTCCCTAGCCAATTAATTTCAGAACGAATCACGATCTTCTTCCCCGAGCATCCGGGAATCTTCTTCCCCTTGCGGCTGGCGGTCTTCTTCCCCGGGTGTCCCAACAATCTTCTTCCCCGGCCCCGGGTGGCTGGCGATATTCTTCCCGGAGCGGACCAAGATATACTACCTGAACCCCTAGCGATCTTCTCCAAAGCTCAGGTAATGATCCGGCAGGAGGTGGCTCGAAGGTGGCTCGTAGGACGAATCCGACAGAGCTCTGGCCTTAGGAGGAAGAAAACAGAGGAGAGAAAGATGTGAAATGAGAAGGCATGAAAGCCTTTTTATAGCCTTCAGGAGGTGCTTACGGTGGTTATGCGGCTATCCGCACACCTTAACCACCAATATTATAATTCCAAGTATAGTGTTATGCGAATATTATTTGTCTGATATTATGCTAAATGTAGACCCACTATTTAATTAATGAGATCCCCCCACTAACCACGGTGGTTAGTGGATAGTTACACCCGAAATGGACAATGACGATCGTGGCGAGACAATCAGACGACGGGGAAGGCGCCCAAGGAGGGCAAGAGAGGCGACCGACTACCACCACGTGGGTGGCCGGCCCTGGCGAATGCGGCGGGCCGCCGACGCGGGTTCGGTAGGGGGCGCGACCGACGGCCGGAGGGGGCCGTCCGGCCCCACCCGGGCAGCACCCCGGGCACAGCTCCGGCGGCAGCCTCCTAACGCGGCCCCTGCGCCGGCCGCAAGGCGCGACAAAGATGGGCCGCAAGGTGCGGCCGGTCGGAGCCGCTCTGAGAGGGGGCGGCTGGACATGCCCACCTGAACAAGGGGCGCGGCCAGCCGTTCCCGGCACCCTCCGCGGTGGCTGCGGGAGGGAAGGCTTCCCGCCGACTGGGGCGGCCGACAGGAGCGCTGCGCCTCGCGGCTGCGGGCGCGCGGCCGCGAGGTGCGGCTCCTTGGCCAGCCGGAAGCCGAGCCAACTCGAGCTGGCCCACCGGCGGCGGGAGAGAGGGCCGGCCCCCGGACGGTTCCGGGAAGACGATCCCGCGCACGTGGGTCGCGCTCGACCGCGCGCGCGGCGGTTCCCATATGATCTCGACTTAGATGGTGGGATCATGGTGGAATAGGCTAATCGCACCCCTAAATAAATTATAAATAAGCTTGACCACATCATATCTCAACTTTTTTTAAGGTCTTAATAAAGTGTAGAAAGCTTGCACCATATGGATATGTCAGAACTTTGGTTTATTCTCAAAGTTGGTTTGCTCGGGAATTGAGGGTTTCTGACACTTTGCACTTCGAAAGCTTAAATTTGTTATTTTGTACAGTTTCAATATTCTCTCTATTTCTGACGAAATGAAGGAGATTCATTTCACAGTCCAGATTAAAAGCACTTTGATCTGACAGATTCACCATTTCCCATCATGTTATAGATTTGTTAATTCAATAAAATATCTACCACTAGATTTCTTTTTTGCTTTCCTTATCCATTAGACGGTGAAATGGATTCCCTCCATTTCATCAGAAATGAAGAGGATCCGGATCCCCGAAATACACCACTACCCTTGGTACTTTGCACCCAAGAATGAAATATTAGGGTTATTTTTGTCCGGGTAGCACAAAAAATTTGAACGACGGTTTTGCACCATGCTTCATCACATGCCTGCACCTCCTTCACATCCTAGTTGTTGTCTCGTGCGGGATTCACAATTTGAACGAGGACGGATTTGTCTCGCCATTTTGAGGGTGAGATGAGAAGTTGTTCCATTGCGAGAGACTTGAGGCTGATTGCCTCGAATATGTCTACATCGTTCACACCGAATAGCATTTTTCTGTTGCAAATTGCTTCATCATTTCGGCAACACCGAGTAGCAAAAAATGGTTGAAGGATGGTGCGGGGGACAAAAATACCTATGAAATTTCTGCTTGTGGTGCAAGGTGACAAAAATAATATATTTCGAGTGTGCAAAATGTTAAAAATAATGTCTTTTGAGAGTGCAAAGTGTAGAAATCTCGTATTTCGGAAGTGCGAAGTGCCAAAAAGCCGGAAATTGAGTTTAATCTGAATAGTTATCTCGCAGCTCAATTTGCAACCTCCATTTCTCACCACCCTCTTTGTCACAACCATAGCTCTCTTAAAAAGGTCCATAATCTCATACTTAATCGAGATACTTCTTCAAGAAGAGTTTTAAAGTTTGTCTTGATTAAGGATTCGTTTGGTACGGTGTTTGGACTCGCCGCCGGGAGGAGGGGCTGCCGTTCGAAACAGGGGGGGAGGCCGCGGTTTGATTTGTGCGGTTTTCCACCATTTCTTTAGGCGCTACGGGCTCAAAGGCAACAAATGTCGCCGCCGGGCATTTGGTTACCCGCCCCGCGGTGACATTTGCCCCAACCGCACACTCCAAACGCCGTGCCAAATGAAGCCTAAGAGACTGTTTTCCTAGCTTGATTAAGGATTTGAATCTCGGAATCTTAAGAATTACAAATTCAATTAGAAATTACTAAATCAATTAACTATTTCCTTCAATCTTCAAGAAAGGAAATACTTAATTGATTTAGTAATTTCTAATTGAATTTGTAATTCAATTACCCAAATTTGGAGGGGGGCAAGCTGTAATTACACAAACTTCAAGGAGCTGTCCCAGCAAATAACCTTATATATATACACATCCTTATATTATTTTATATGTTATAGAAATGAATGTTATACACATTCTTATATTATTCATGTTTCCTTCTGCATCTTAGGCTTCGTTTGAGAAAATTTATTTTCACTGGTTAAACAGTTAAGACCGCATGAATCAGAAATTGAGCCTTAAACTAAACCAAATTATATAATCTGAATTATATGACATTTACTACTGCACATATCAAACAAAATACAATAATAATTTTATTTTATTTCAAGGTTGAGGATTTAGATGCTTTTTCTCAGGTCCAAAGAGAATGAAACCCGGGGCATTATTGTGAAGAACAAAGCAAATGTATCCAGGCATGCATTCACTATACAAGCTTCCCACATCTTTCAGGGGAGAAATGAGATTTCAAGCCAATCCAGCACTGGTAGTAGTCAGGATCCCGGGAAGGAGACTCCAGAGCCCATGGGCAGATGCGGGGAAGCAAAGACGACTCGAACATGAACGCGAGGGCTTCCTTTATTCTGTACGGGCCAGATTTCTCGCCGCGATCTATCGCCTTCTGTCACATAGGAATACAATGCAGAAGCCATTCAGTTTCATTTATCAGCCTTTCAAGAGAAAAAATATATATATATATATATATATATATATATATATATATATATATATATATATATATATATATATAAGCATCTTCGCGCGGGCTACGGCCATGCTCGATGCTCTCGGGAGGCCTTCGGCCGCATCCAGTCGGGCTTCTCCCGTACTCGATGTCTCGTTGCAGTCGGGCTTCGCCCGTGCTCGATGTCTCGCTGCGGGCTGCGCCCACATCAAAACAGGCTTCACCCGCAACATATACATACGAGTACTCAAAACAATTGTAAAAAAATATAAATCAAAGTTACAATTTTTTTTTTTTTTTAAATGAATATTTTGTCGTAAAAATTTTAATTTCTCTCACACACACTCTCTCCCCCACTCTCTCTCATATATCTTTAAGAGATCTATGAATTTTTTTCCCTCTCTCCTCCTCTCCCTCTATCTAAAGGATGAGATTTAATATGTTTTTTGATCAAACGGGGTGAAAAGAAATGTTTCGTGTGCTTGAAGATATGTATATTGATATATATGGTATATATATATATATGGTATATATATATATATGGTATATATATATATATGGTATATATATATATATGGTATATATATATATATGGTATATATATATATATGGTATATATATATATATGGTATATATATATATATGGTATATATATATCCACCACATATATCAATATAGGTATTTGGAGGCACACCATACATTTCATCTGGATCGTCTGATCTCCAAAAACTTGCATCTACCCATTGGATCTAAACAGCCGGCCTGCAAATAACCAAAACCCCCCAAGGCGGCACTGTTCATTCATGCTAAATCCCGATGCCTCCCCCGCCCCTCCCGCGCCTCACCCCGCAGCCGGTGGCGGAGCCGCCGGCGGCCTGCCCGGCGGGTTCGCCTGCCTATGGCGAGCCCGCCGGGGGTTGTCCGGCGGCGAGCGGGCAGGGCCACCGCCGGCGGAGGCAGGCGAACCCGCCGGGGGGCGCCGGGCAGGCCGGCGGCGGCAGAGGAGGCCGGGGCAACAGGAGGGCGGAAACGGGGGGGGGGGGATTTTCGGTTTTTTTTTTTTTCATTTTTTTAAATTAATAAGTTATTATATAATTATTTATTAAATTATAATATGATTTAAAAATAATAATTATTTTTTGTAATTAATAAAATTATTATAATTAGGCTTCGCATGCCGGGGGCGGCCGAAGCGCGCTGGAGGGCGGCCGAAGCGCGCCGGCGGGCGGGCGAAGGGCGCCGGCGGGCGGGCGAAGGGCGCCGGCGGGCGGGCGAAGCGTGCCGGCGGGCGGGCGAAGCGCGCCGGGGGGCGGGCGAAACCCGCCGGGGGGTCAAGCGGGCGAAGCCCGCAGCAACGCATCGAGAACGGGCTCCAGTGTATATATATATATATATATATATATATATATATATATATATATATATATCAATATACATATCTTCAAGCACACCAAACAATTTCCCTCAACTGTTTGATCTTCAAGCACACCAAACAATTTCCCTCAACTGTTTGATCAAAGAGCATATTAAATCTCATATATATATATATATATATATATATATATATATATATATATATATATATCCACCATATATATCAATATACATATCTTCAAGCACACCAAACAATTCCCCTCAACTGTTTGATCAAAAGAGCATATTAAATCTCATCATATATATATATATATATCTGTGTTGTGTGTTTATGTATATAAGACCATTTACAAGACCTCCCCTCTAAGTATGCTAAATTATAGGTTGCACCCCTTTTGAAATTTCATTTGAGGGGTCTTTTTGCTCATAGGTTTTATGAAATGTAATCTTACATGGGAGGTGCAATCAATAAGAGGGGTGCAATTTCAAAATTAAGAGGGGTTCAACCTGTAATTGTGCTAACTTCCAGGGGAAGTTTTGGTATATAAATATATATATAGTTGAAAGTGGGCCCACCTGTTTACCCAAAAATCGGCGACATGCTTTTAAAAATTTGTGAACACGGGAAGGTTGCAGGAACACTCAATCAAACTAATCCAAATAAACCAGAAGCAGTAGAAGAACAAGAGTTGAAATTGAATCAACTATCTCCTTTAAAAAGCGAGGCATACATTGCGAGACATGATTTCGCAATGCACCTGATGGAAGTAAAAACACAAGCCGCTTATCCACCAAAGTTGTCCGCCGAAACCGCCAAGTCACCGCTAACAACTCAAACCGCCAAAACTGCCAAGCTGTCAGGCCGCATCTCAAGCCACGCGGACTGTCTGCTTATTAAATGTTGAGAACAACCCTGTTCGCCACTTCTTAGTCGCATGACCGCAAGTTTGCTTGACCGCTGAAGCTAACCGCGAACAAATGCTAATGAACTGGGAAACAACCTACCTGCTGAGACCGGGCGAACTGTCTTATTGAACTATCCGCAACCCCGAGGAAGAAGACTTTTAGTCGCACAAACCGCGACCTGTTGTATACCACAAATTGTTATCCGCAACTGTTCCACACTGAGCCTCCAACTAGTTTCCTAGTCGCTCGGTGCTAGCCGCACAGCCTGCACAACACAAGTCAATCTTCGTGCGGTTAATAAAGTCTAACCGCAAGTTCAAAACGTAAGTATAGTTCTCACTGTTCCCGTTATAAATGACGAGTCGGGGACCCCTATTTATAGGCGATCGGGGGAGTGCAGTCACCGCTCATAAGCGATAGGGTAACCGCCCATCAACTGCGGCTAGCAGTACTTATCCGCACATCAGTGCGGACACCAACACCAGACCGCAAAGCTAGGTTGCGACCAGACACCCTAACGACAAGCCGCGCAACCCATGTGGTCTCCGCGAACTAGACAACAACGCAGACTTGGCACAACACCGTGACCAAGTCCACAATCCCAACGGACTCTGGCAATAAACCGCGTGGAAAGACCACAACGATCTCAACGGTTAACCTCCACTATCCGCGCTTACCGCGAGCTTCCATGCGAACCAGAGAACCCTCCTCCTCAGTGGACTCCACGGTCTTACAATCCAGACTATAAGCCGCAGTTATCTTCCTCTAACCACCCGGTTATAACTCCAGGGTGCTAGCTGAGACAGACCGCAGGGAAAGAACACTAGCCAGAACCTGGCTATCCACCAACACCTAACCACGCTAACCGACAGCGGTTACTGCGGTCTGTGCGGTCTGCACAAACCAGACCGTCGCTTCCACTTTAATAAATTCAACATTCCCCCTTGAAGTGGGAAGTAGAAACCAGCCCGAGCAAATCCCGTAACCGAACAAACGGCCCCTTCAACAACGGATTCGTGAAGATGTCCGCGACGTTGTCCTGGCTCTACACATATTCTACCCTCAGAGACCCCTCCAACACCTTCTCTCGAACAAAGTGATGCTCAATCTCGACGTGCTTTGTCTGCACGTGACAAACTGAATTATTAACCAGTTTGAGAGAACTCTCATTGTCACCGCATAGCAAAGTAGGACCTCGTACCTCCTCATGGATGTCCTTCACTAACCTCCGAAGCCAGATGACCTCTTGAGCTGCCAAGGCAAAAGCCTTGTATTCTGCTTCTGTAGTGGAGACATACACCGAGTCCCGCTTTTTGCTACACCACAAGATAGCTGTCGATCAGCACATGAAGACATAATCCGACGTCGACTTCCGATCATCGGTATCGCCCTCATAATCAATATCTGTGTACCCGTGCACGTTGAAACTCGTGTCCCTCTCATAGAAGAGACCCATATTTGAGTTGGACTTCACATACTTCAAAATGCTCTTAGCTGTCACCAGATGAGGTTTACGCGGCTCCTGCATATACCGACTTACACGACCTACAACATAAGCGATATCCGGTTTTTTAATCGTCAAGTATATGAGACTCCCAACCAGAGCCCGGAACACCAAGGGATCTGAAAAAACACTTCCCTCATCAAGTCGAAGTTTTAGATTGACTTCCAGTATAGTAGAGCTGTTCTTCCTCTCGCGCATGTCGAACCGCTTAACGATCCTCTCCGCATAGCCTTTTTGGGAAAAGAGCACACCGCTTTTTTTTCTCTCCACCTCGAGACCAAGGAAATGGTGGAGCTCCTCAAGATCCTTCATCTCGAATATGATAGTCAGCTCCGCCCTTTAGACTAACTACCTCCTCCTCTGAGTTCCCCGTGACGATCATATCGTCAACGTACAGGAGCGCCAAGACTTGAAACTCCCCCTTCTTCTTAATGAACATGCTCAAATCAGAGTCTAAAGCAACATATTCGCAGAACTGGAGGTATTCTGCGATCTTCCCATACCACGCCCGAGGCGCTTGCTTCAAGTCATAGAGGACCTTCTTGAGCTTACAGACGTATCCTGTATGTTTTTCAGAAACATAACCAGGTGGCGGTACCATGAAGATGTCCTTGTCAATCTCGTCGTAAAGGAACACATTCTTCACGTCGAGTTGTCAAATCTTCCACCCTTGCAAGTCACCAAAGCAATCACCAGTCGTACTGAAGTCATCTTGACCACTGGACTAAACGTCTCCTCATAGTCTTCCCCGTACTGTTGTGAGAACCCTTAAGCTACAAGAAGAGCTTTGTACCGCTCGATACTGCCGTCAGCTTTCTTCTTGAGCTTGTACACCCACTTGCAGGTCACAAGAGTGATGTCATCGACCTTGGGCACAAGATCTCAAGTCATATTCTTCCTGAGGGCGGTCATCTACTCATCCATAACATATTCCCACTCCTTGATCCCAGTGGCGTTCTCAAAGCACGATGGGTACAGCTCATCCAAGGGACCTGCGAAGAAACATGAGACAAAACTCACCATGTTCTCGTCCCTGTACCGAGATAGTCGAATAATGGTCCTTTTGGACCTCCCTCCGCAGGGCTTGACCCTGATCTACCACTTCCACTGCTTCTTCTGATCCAGCTCTCCTCCCGGGCACACTAGGAGCATCGACCTCTGCTTCCAGATCCAGAAGCATCAGCCCCGAAGCTAGATGTAGTTAGAGCTCCTGGTGACACAAGCAACTCCACCAGAAGATCCTGAACAGCTAACCGCTCTCTTGTAGTTCCAGAGATGAACTACCCTGGTATAACGTCAATTCGTCAAATACCACATCCCTGGAGATCACAAACTTCTGTGTCTCAGGGTCCATGCAATTCCAGCCCTTCTTCATCTCATCATAACCAATGAAGACAAGCTTTCTTGCCTTCACATCCAGCTTTTTCCTGAGTGTCTGGAACATGCACATAGAAGGTAGACCCGAACATCCTAAGATGTTCCACACTGAGTTTCTCCTTAAACATTAGCTCATGTGGATATTTCATATTGTTGGGACTTAGGGCCTATTGATGACATAAGCTCTGCAGGTCATTCCTTCCGCCCAATAGGACCTGAGAATTCCTTTGGAGTGAAGCTAGCATTTGCAGGTTTCCGTCAAATGACTGATTCCTCTCTACAACTCCGTTCTGTTGTGGAGTACACGCACAAGTAAGCTCTCTCCGAATTCCATGCTTCCGGCAGAAGTTGAAAAACTCATTTGAAGTGAACTCTCCTCCATTATCTATTCTCAACTTCTTAATACGCAGGCCGAGCCGACCCTCCACGAGCTCCTTGAACTTCACAAACTTCTAGAACGCCTCTGACTTCTCTTTCACAAAATATACTCAAGTATACATGGTGAAGTCATCAAGCAGAACCAACATATACCTTCTACCACCGAGACTATGAGTGACGGTTGGTCCCATCAGATCACCGTGGATGCATTCCAACGGTTCTTTGCATTTAGTCTGTGACTTGTCAAACGGAAGGCGATGAGCTTTTTCATACTGACACCCCGCACAGACATGATCGTCTCCAAGGGATGACAGACAAGGCAGGTCATGCGCCAAGCCTTTCGTCGTCATAACCTTCAGCTTATCCATTCCAACATGTCTCAGCCTCTCATGCCAGATAGCAGTGTTATCGTTAACCCTCATCATCTCAACAAAGAAACTTGTTGACAGCACGAACAAGTCCCTTACTCTCCTCCCAACATGAGTGACGTCAGCCTTCACGCCTGACACATTCCGGAGAAACTTCACTCATGTCGGGCAGAACATAACGTGATACCCAACATCCACCGCATTGGTCATTGAGAAAAGGTTCTTCTTCATTCTCAGCACGTGATACACACTTCTTAATATGAGTGGACCCTTATCACTACCTAAATATATCGAACCCTCCTTCTCGACTGCATGCATAGTATCATTAACAATAATAATATCATTACCTGTGCATTGTAGAGAACAAAACTTTGACTCGTCCCTGGTGAGATGATGTACACACCCTGAGTCAACAATCTAGTTCTTCTGATAGTTGATGGAGGCCAATGCATGAACAGACGTTGTTGTCATGAAGGCATTCCCCCCATCTACCTTCTTTATCCCTAGATTAGGCTTTTCCTTTTCCTGCAGCGTGCCCTGTCTGAAGGTTTAATTTGTAGTCCTTCCTGATGTGACCAAACTTATTGTACCTGTAACACCTTGATTTTCTCTTCTTCCTTCCATCTTACTTAGGAGCATTACTCCTATCCTACTATGATGAAGTAGAGGGACCATCTTCAACAAGTGTCTTCTTCCGCCTGTCCCATCGCTTCTTCTTACCAGAGTAAAGAACCTCGTTATCCCCACCAGAGATAGACACTCCAGCCATCTGTCTTGTCAAGCTCTCCTGCGAAGCAAGTAGATTTCCAGCTCCAGCAAAGATGGTTGATTGACTCAGCCTTGCACAGAGGTAACGAAAACAACATACTCTTTCCGCAAGCCGCAAATAATGTGCCTCTTCAGCTTCACCACTGAGATAGGCTCTTCCGGATCCAATGCTGAAATTTCAGCGCATATGTACAACCCATATTCGACGAGGGTGGGCCCTACCACCGCCAGGTCATCAGAGGTCAAAGTCAACAAAGCAGGGTGGGGATCCAGACCAGCATCCCGGGCCGCGGAAGGTTTGGGCGAGTAGGGCGAGCTCCCCAGGTCAACTCGCCAGGTGGCGACTATGGCCAGATGCTCGCCTCTCCCAGGCGAGTTCCTTAAGGAGGTCGCCAACTCGCCAGGGGGGGGTATAAGTAAGACCCCCCCCCCTCTCTTTGATTTTGCCTATAAATAGGACCCCAGGGGTACGAAGAAGGGAACAAGCAATTCTCGGCCTGAACCCTCGCGAGTTCCAGTAACTACCCTTGACTCGCTATCGTTCAGTTCGCCTCCTTCGTACCTAGCTCGGCCAATCTGGTTGAGAAGGGGTTGCTTCTCCTAAGCAACTGGGTACGTGGTGGGACCTTCCTGCCGCAGCGACCTGGGGTCTTGTTCGTACAATTCGTCCTTGTTTCCTAAACTAGAGATCGTCTTCCTGACCGGTCGACCAGTAGCTTCAGGTCGCCTAGTCCGATTTCTGAGGTTGAGAATTTCTCGGCTTCAACACTTGGTGCGGTGAGCGCGGATAGCGACCGAAGAAGAAAGTCGTGGTTGGAAGATGGCCGATAACGGAGACCGGGGCGAGTTGGGAGTTAACTCGGCGGGAGCTGGAATCCCGGGGCAAGGTGGCGAGTATGTGACGGTGGCAGCTTTTGCAGAGTTCGCAAGGAGAATGGAGAAGGCGATACTCGTCGGGTTGTCAAATCCGCCTGAGGTGACGGCGACTTCCCCCCGTCGCCAGACACCCCCGGGCGAGGAGATACCAACTCGGCGAGCAGGGAAGGAGCCCGCTTGGGCGAGTGGAGAGCAGGTGATCCCCCCGCGACATCATCCGGCGAGTAGTCAGGGGATCCGGTTCCGAGAACCAGAACTCTCGGCGAGGCATGGAGATACTCGCCGATGGAGCGAGTATGACTGCTCGAGCGAAGAGGATACTCGCCGCCGCCAGGAAGGGAGGAGCCCCTTCTGCGACGAGATCCTCGCAGCCCTTGTCCCCGACAACTTCAGAGAGCCGGTCCTCTCGTACTACTCCGGCAAGGACGACCCGGTGGGGCATCTTCAGTGGTTTGAGGATGTGGTCTCCATTCGCAACATGTCCGATGCTCTCAAGTGCCGGCTCTTCTCCATTACCTTCAAAGGTAGCGCGAGAGATTGGTTCCACCAGCTGCCGGCCGGGTCCGTTTACTGCTTCTCGGATCTGCGAAGGGGCCTGCTAGCAAGGTTCGCGACGTCCAAGCGGAGGAAGAAGGAGGCGACCGCTCTCTTCAAGATCGTGCAGGGGCAGCACGAGAGTTTGGGCCGGTACATCGATCGATTCCAGGAGGAGGTGCTGGAGGTGGAAGAGGTAGACGGGTTCACCTTGATGGTGGCCCTCAAGTTCGGGCTGAAGCAGGGTCTGTTCAACATGGAGTTGGGGCACAGGCCACCCAAGTCGTTCGAGGAGATGGTGGAGAGAGCCAATGTGTTCATCCAGGGAGAGGAGAGGAACAAGGAGTTCCTGGCACGGCTCGACGGAGATCGACCGCTTGGGCAAGACAAAGGGAGGCTGCTGGAGAGGGAGAGGGCGCCGGAAGGGCGCAGTGGCAGGAAGCAGGAAAGGCCGCGGGAGAAAGAGGAGAAGAAAGAGAGAGGAAGGGAGATCAGAAAGGCGGAGAAGCAGGAGTGGCGGGAGAGGCCTCGAAGGCAGGAGGACAGGAGGCCTGTCGGAGGGCGAGAAGCGAGGAGCGAGGAAAGAAGGTTCCAGTACCCGAGGGACCGCCCTCAGTGGAGGCAGCCCACCCGTCAGGAGGAAAGGAGGGCTTACAACCCTCGGGAGCAGGGAGGAGGAAGAAGGGAGACCATGTCCATCACGCAGCGAGCCGCCAAGCGCCGGCGGAAGGGGAAGCAACAGGAGAGGAGGCAGGAAAGGCAGCAGGAAGCGGCGATTCCCCTCTACTGCGATATCCATCGAGTGGAGGGGCACGGGACCTTGGCTTGCCCAGAGTTCTGGGAAACAAGGAGAAGAATGGAAGCGACGGCGGCCGAGAGGGAGCAGCCACAGCAGGAGGCCCAGGTTGGGCAGGTGGCTTACCAGGCACCGCAGAGGAGGAGGAACGAAGACAGGATCGATCAGGGAGGAAGGGGAAATGTCATTCCCGGTCCGAGAGGCGGGCACGTTGGAGTGATCAACGGAGGGGCGGGGCTAGGAGCTTCCCGCAAGGGAAGTCTCCACCAAATCTACAAAAGGAGCGTCGCTTCGACGTCTCAGACCCCCCCTCCCTTGAACGAGATCACCTTCTCGGAGGAAGACATGCTCTGGAACGAGAATCCCTTCCATGACGCCCTGGTGATTCAAGCAGCAATCGAGGACTTCACCGTCGACCGAATCCTCGCGGATAACGGGAGCTCGGTGAATGTCATCTTTAAGAGAACCTTCGTCGGCCTTCAGGTGGAAGCGTCCCGGGTTCAGGCAGCGGATGGACCCCTCTTCGGCTTCTCCGGGGAGAAGAAAGAGGTGGAAGGAGGAGTGGAGTTGCTGGTTACTCTCGGGGGGACTTCGATCCGATGCCGCTTCGTCATCGTCGACGCACCGAGCGGCTACAACGCCATCTTCGGACGGCCCCTCATCAACTACTTCAAGGCCGTCCCTTCATCTTATCACCAATGCCTGAAGTACTGCAGGGATGACGTCCAAGTCAGGATCAGGGGAGATCCCAAGGCCTCCAGGGAATGCTACCTGAATGCGGTCAGCACCATCAGCTGGATGGGCGACGCAGAAAGGTTGGAGAGGACGATGGAGCAAGAAGAGGGCCTGCAAGCTGCCGAGGAGCTGGAGGAAGTGGAGGTGATCTCCCTGAGAGGAAAGCCGGAGCTGCTGAAGATCGGAGGAGCCTTGCCCCCGGAAGGGAAGGTGGAGATAGCGGCCTGCCTACAGGAAAACGCGGACGTCTTCGCATGGAGCGCCGCCGAAATGCCAGGGATCGATGCGGATGTTGCCTGTCACCGCCTCAACCTGGATCCGGCGACGGCCCCCGTCCGTCAAAAGCAAAGGAAGAGCGCCGCCGCTCTAGCGGGACCCATCCGGGAGGAAGTAGGGAAGCTGCTGGAAGCAGGTTTTGTTTCGGAGATCCAGTATCCAGGCTGGGTCTCCAATGTTGTAATGGTGAAGAAGTCTGGAGGGGGCTGGAGGTTATGTATCGACTTTTCATTATTGAATAAAGCCTGCCCGAAGGATTGTTATCCCCTGCCTCAGATCGACGCGCTGGTTGATTCCGCCGTCGGATTTCCTGTGATGAGTTTCCTTGATGCCTTTTCAGGATACCATCAGATCCGGATGCATCCCCCCGATTGCCGCGACGTTTCCTTCATCACCAGCGACGGGTGCTATAGCTACAAGATGATGCCCTTTGGGCTCAAGAACGCCGGCGCGACATATCAAAGAATGATGGATCACGTCTTCAGAGAGCAGAAGGGGCGGAATCTGGAAGTCTACGTCGACGACTTGCTCGTTAAGAGTAAGAGCGCCGCAGAGCACGTAGCGGATCTGACGGAGACTTTCGCCACCCTGAGGAGGTACAAGATGCGGCTCAACCCGGCCAAGTGTGTTTTCGGCGCAGGAAGGGGGAAGTTTCTAGGACACCTCCTTACTCCCCTAGGGGTGGAGCCCAACCCCGACAAGGTGAAAGCCATCGTGGAGATGGCGTCCCCAAGGGACTCCAAGGAAGTTCAAAGGTTGACCGGAAGGCTGGCAGGTCTTAGCCGGTTTCTCTCCAAGGCCGGAGAAAAGTGCTCCCCTTTCTTCAAAGCCCTTCGGGGAAATCAGAAATTCGAGTGGACCCCGGAGTGCGAGGAGGCCTTCATGAAGCTCAAGCAACAGCTGACTCGAGCTCCCCTCCTTCAGGGTCCGCAGGGCGGCGAAGACCTCTTGCTCTACCTAGGGGTAGGGGCCGAAGCAGTCAGCTCGGTGTTGGTCCGAGAGGAGGGAAAGAAACAGCTTCCGATCTATTACGTAAGCCGGGTGCTAAGGCAAGCCGAGACGCGGTACCCCATCCTGGAGAAGTTGGTCTTTGCCCTGGTAGTTTCGGCCAGGCGACTCCGTCCATATTTCCAAGCCCACTCTATCAAAGTAGTCTCAGACCATCCCTTGAGGAGTATCTTGGACGGAGTGGAGCATTCCGGCAGGCTCGCCAAATGGGCTGTGGAGCTGAGCGAGTTCGACATCTCCTACCCCCCAAGGGTCGCGATCAAAGCACAAGCCGTGGCGGATTTCCTGGCCGACTTCTCGGCCGAGGTCGAGGCAGACACGGATATCTCTCGGCCGGTCCCTTGGAAGATGTTCGTGGATGGCGCGTCAGGGAGACACTCCGTGGGAGCCGGGGTGGTGCTGGTTAGTCCTCAGGGGACCAGGATTGAGCAAGCTATCAAGATCAATTTTCCGGTTACTAACAACCAGGCGGAGTACGAAGCCATGGTGGCTGGCTTGCGACTCGCCAAGGAACTGGCAATCAGAGATATCAGGGCCTTTTCCGATTCCATGGTGGCGGCATCCCAGATTCGGGGAGAGTTCGAAGTCCGAGATCCCGTCTTGCAGCAATATCTGGTCAAGGTCAAAGGTCTTATCGGGGGGTTCCGATCCTTTCACGTCGAGCATGTGCCCCGAGAGCGCAACTCCGAGGCAGACAATCTTGCGAAATACGGCCCCCGGGCCGGGGGAACCGCCATCGAGTTATTTCGACCATCCATCGAAGAAGGCGAATTGATGGAGGTCGATCAGCGGGCCTCGTGGAGGGATCCGTTCATCACATTCCTGGCGACAGGCCGACTACCATCTGACGGGCAAGACCAAAGAAAGTTTCGGTACAAGGCCGCATACTACTTGCTGCAGGGCGGCGAACTCTATCGCAAGACCATTTCAGGCCCTCTGGCCCGGTGCTTGTCAGAGCACGAGATTCCCCGGGTCCTCGAAGAGATACACTCAGGAGAGTGCGGCAGTCACTCCGGGACCCGCACCCTGGAGCAAAGGATTCTGAGGCACGGTTACTTCTGGCCGACCATCCGAAAGGACGCAGAGGCCTATTCCAGAAAATGCTCCCAATGTCAACTCTTTGCGCCCCTTGCGCTCCAGCCAGCTCAGCAACTTCGCTCAATTACCGCTCCATGGCCTTTCGCAATTTGGGGGATGGATTTGATCGGCCCGTTCCCTCAAGCTAGCGGGCAAAGGAAGTTTGTTCTGGTAATGGTCGACTACTTCACGAAGTGGATCGAGGCTAAGGCTCTGGCCAGGACCACGTCTCAAATCGTCAAGAACTTCATTTGGGGGGAGATCGCATGCAGATTCGGGATCCCTCTGGCCATCATCACCGACAATGGGCCGCAGTTCGCCAGCCTGGAACTGGGAGACTTTTGTAAACAATTGGGAACCGACCTTCGGTTCGCCTCGATACATCATCCTCGTAGCAACGGGCAAGTAGAAGCCGCAAACAAGCTCATCATCAACTTGCTGAAGAAGAAGATCACCAATCTCAAGGGGAATTGGGCCGAACAACTCCCCTCTGTCCTGTGGGCTCTCAGGACCACCCCGAACTCGGCTACAAGGGAAACACCCTTCAAGCTATCACACGGGTCCGAGGCGCTCATCCCGGTCGAATTTGAGGTGCATAGTCCGAGGGTCATCGCGGCCGAAGACGGGAGCGAGGAATGGCGGTTAGAGAATGAAGAGGCTCAGAGGCTCTCCCTAGATTATGTGGAAGAGCTTCGGGACTTAGCCTCCATACGCCAGGAGGAAACCAAGAGGCGCATGGCGAGGCATTTCGACAAAAACGTCCGCTTGAAGAACTTCCTCGCAGGGGACTTGGTCATGAAGAAAGTGGACGCCGCCGGGCGGGGAGCCGCCATAGGCAAGCTCTTTCCCAACTGGGAAGGACCTTTCATCATCCAAGAGGCTTTGGCCACAGGAGGCTATTACCTACAAGACCAAGCGAGAGAGCCGCTGTCTGGAACCTGGAGCGGAGATGATTTGAAAAGATTTTACCCATAGCGGTAACCCATGTATCTATTTCTGTAAACTTTCTTATATGAACAAAGGATGCGGATTTTCATCCCTTTTTGTGTTGAAGGTGCCTCGAGGCTTCTGAGTGTTTCCATGGCCCGCCTCGTAGTCGACTTCGGAAGGCAGTGGTCGGTTTGTTCCTCATACATAGCCCAGTACGGATGATGGGACGATGCTTCGGGACTTTAAGCGCTCTTGTAAGACCGAACCTCTGCACTGTCGGCCGAGATCAGCTCCCCCCTTGCATGTCGGCCTAGGTCTCCCCGAGTGCATCTCTCTTCCGTCTGGAGGAACTACGAGGAACAGATCCGCATCCTGATCCCCCCGGACTCGAGGAGAGGCCGGCCTCGTAAAGCACCCAGAAGGAAAAACCTCAAACGAGCAGCAAGGCAGGATAACCTGCTGAAAAGGGCAAGAATGAGCCCAGGGGTGTGTGTTGATTCCGAGTGCGTCCGGGGAGGACCCTCGACGAACACCACCCCCATTCGAATCGCAACTGGAAACGATCTTCACTATCAAATCGAGATACGTGCCTTCAACCCGTTCTCACTGAATAGCCTAGTTCGGACGATGGGACGAGGCTTCGGGACTTTAAGCGCTCTTGTAAGACCGAACCTCTGCATTATCGGCCGAGATCAGCTTCCCCCTTGCATGTCGGCCTAGGTCTCCCCGAGTGCATCTCTCTTCCGACTAGAGGAATTCTTAGGAACGGGTCTGGACGCCGACCCCCCGATTTGGCAGGATCAAGAGCGCCTCTCCGGAGAGAGTTTTGTCAAAGATCTCCTCGATTGTAATCCAAGACTTCGAGTGGAGCAGCGTCGTAAGACCGGTATCCCCACGAGCTCCTCTCCTCGGGAATCGGCCGATCTCCTCGATTGTAATCCAAGACTTCGAGTTGAGCAGCGTCGTAAGACCGGTATCCCCACGAGCTCCTCTCCTCGGGAATCGGCCGATCTCCTCGATTGTAATCCAAGACTTCGAGTTGAGCAGCGTCGTAAGACCGGTATCCCCACGAGCTCCTCTCCTCGGGAATCGGCCGATCTCCTCGATTGTAATCCAAGACTTCGAGTTGAGCAGCGTCGTAAGACCGGTATCCCCACGAGCTCCTCTCCTCGGGAATCGGCCGATCTCCTCGATTGTAATCCAAGACTTCGAGTTGAGCAGCGTCGTAAGACCGGTATTCCCACGAGCTCCTCTCCTCGGGAATCGGCCGATCTCCTCGATTGTAATCCAAGACTTCGAGTTGAGCAGCGTCGTAAGACCGGTATCCCCACGAGCTCCTCTCCTCGGGAATCGGCCGATCTCCTCGATTGTAATCCAAGACTTCGAGTTGAGCAGCGTCGTAAGACCGGTATCCCCACGAGCTCCTCTCCTCGGGAATCGGCCGATCTCCTCGATTGTAATCCAAGACTTCGAGTTGAGCAGCGTCGTAAGACCGGTATCCCCACGAGCTCCTCTCCTCGGGAATCGGCCGATCTCCTCGATTGTAATCCAAGACTTCGAGTTGAGCAGCGTCGTAAGACCGGTATCCCCACGAGCTCCTCTCCTCGGGAATCGGCCGATCTCCTCGATTGTAATCCAAGACTTCGAGTTGAGCAGCGTCGTAAGACCGGTATCCCCACGAGCTCCTCTCCTCGGGAATCGGCCGATCTCCTCGATTGTAATCCAAGACTTCGAGTTGAGCAGCGTCGTAAGACCGGTATCCCCACGAGCTCCTCTCCTCGGGAATCGGCCGATCTCCTCGATTGTAATCCAAGACTTCGAGTGGAGCAGCGTCGTAAGACCGGTATCCCCACGAGCTCCTCTCCTCGGGAATCGGCCGATCTCCTCGATTGTAATCCAAGACTTCGAGTGGAGCAGCGTCGTAAGACCGGTATCCCCACGAGCTCCTCTCCTCGGGAATCGGCCGATCTCCTCGATTGTAATCCAAGACTTCGAGTTGAGCAGCGTCGTAAGACCGGTATCCCCACGAGCTCCTCTCCTCGGGAATCGGCCGATCTCCTCGATTGTAATCCAAGACTTCGAGTTGAGCAGCGTCGTAAGACCGGTATCCCCACGAGCTCCTCTCCTCGGGAATCGGCCGATCTCCTCGATTGTAATCCAAGACTTCGAGTTGAGCAGCGTCGTAAGACCGGTATCCCCACGAGCTCCTCTCCTCGGGAATCGGCCGATCTCCTCGATTGTAATCCAAGACTTCGAGTGGAGCAGCGTCGTAAGACCGGTATCCCCACGAGCTCCTCTCCTCGGGAATCGGCCGATCTCCTCGATTGTAATCCAAGACTTCGAGTGGAGCAGCGTCGTAAGACCGGTATCCCCACGAGCTCCTCTCCTCGGGAATCAGCCGATCTCCTCGATTGTAATCCAAGACTTCGAGTGGAGCAGCGTCGTAAGACCGGTATCCCCACGAGCTCCTCTCCTCGGGAATCGGCCGATCTCCTCGATAACGAGGAGGGGCCCACGGGCTATGTTCGACGACTAAGCCCGGCCCAATTTTCGTCACGCGCAAGCAGGCCTCGCGCGAGTAGGAAAGCAAAACTCACGCGAGCAGGCGAGCTGATCTCGCGCGAGTAGGCGAGCTGATTCCATGCGGGGAAGCGAGCTGAAACCGCGCGAGTAAGCGAGCCCCGGGGGACATGCGAGTACGTCCCACACGCCACCCGCGCGGTTATCACAGCAGGTTCACGAGTATCCGGGCGCAGGGGCGAGTAGGTCCCGGCGAGCGGATGGTCGACGTTGGGGCCATCCCCTGCGACCTAGCGAGCATCCCTCTCCGAGCCTCCCTCTCCGAGCCTATGAGCCTAGCGAGTAACATCCAGTCAGAGGAAAAGACAAAACTTTGCATAAATCACTAAGTCAAAATGTGGTTTACAAAAGGAACAAAAAGAATATCGGCGAGCAACTAGGACTCGTCGTCGCCAGTATCGGGCCGATATTCATCATCCCCAACATCGCCGATATCCGCAAAGTCGTCGCTCTCTGCGGTCTCGCCGCTGCTGCTTCCGCTGCCGCTGCTGCTTCCGCTGCCGCTGCTGCTTCCGCTGCCGCTGCTGTCAGAATCACCGGAGCTGGTCGGCAACGACGCGTCGTACGGCGGGACAGTCCCCTCGGCGAGCAGCTCGGGGATGAGCTCGTCAACAGTGAGCGGCTTCTCCCCCTCGACGAGCTGGCCCCCGAGCCTAAGGCGCGCGAGAATGACATTCCCCGCCGCCCGCGCGATCTCGCGGCGAACGGAGGATCTCTCCTCCCAGAGGGCGCGCGATTGCTTCACCACTCGCGCCGGGTCCTCGGGCAGCGAGGTTGAGGAGCTCGGCCGCCCTTCAGCAGCGATCAGCCTGGTCTCCATCACCGCAGCGCGAGTTTGAGCCGCCTCCAACTCGGCCTGGGAGGCGGCGAGCTTCTCCTCACACTCGGAAAGCTTCTTCGCCGCTTCTATCTCGGCAGCCTGCGAGATGACCAATGTCAGAGCCTGGCAGCGATACAAGTCAAGCAACCTACCCAAGGATAACTCACCTCGAAGTCCCTCCAGCGGGCGGACTGCATGCCAAGGTCAATGGCCTTCTTGGAGACGATTTTGAGGGCGTCGGTCATTTCCAGCATTTTCCTCGCCGAGTAATGCCCCAGCTCGGCAGATCGCGCGAGCGCGCAGGCCGACTGATGGGCAAGCTCCGTCGGGGTCAGCTCCATGACGGATTCCGCGTCGGCCCGACCATAGATGGCATGAAGGACGGCGAACGCCTCCCCCTTATCCTCCCAGTCAGTCGACCAGGACGGGAGGTTGGTGCTCAGCGACACCGAGTTCTCTCCCGCCGACCAGGTCACGAGCGGGCGACCGAAGGCGTCCACCACCCCCTGTCCAAGGCCGTAGTTGGGGTGGAAATGGGGTGACCGCGCGGGCGTCGGCGACCGGCAATCGACGGATCGCGGCGACGAGGTCTTCACCTTCTTCCTCGCGGGACCCTGCGAGCTGGCCCGCGACTTCCCCTTAGCCGTCTTCTTCTCCCCGACGTCGGCAGGAGGGCGAGCATCCGACTGCGTGGCGGCGACTTCCTTCGCCAAGGGAAGCGGCTTCTCCGGAAGCTCGTTGGCGACTGCAAAACACGTGACAAAGTTAGCTTCAGCGGCAAAATGGCGAGCGAGTAACCAGGGCGCATGGCGAGTTCAACATACTTTCGATGGGGAGGACTGGCTCGAGCACGCTGACGTTTAGTCGCCAGAAAATGACGTCAAAACGCCGACCGCGGAAGTAGTCGAAGAGCTGCTCGCGAGCTCCCTCGAGGATGGGGGGAAGGAAGGCGACATCGGCTGGTTGGTGCGGCCTGCCGGGAACGCCGCCGAAGTCGCCATGGACGACAACCAGCTGCTCGCTCCAGCGATGGACCTTGTTCGCCGTCCCGACCAGAGTGCAGACATGGCTGCTAAAGAAGATGACCCCCTCCGAGGTCGCCGCGAAGGCGAAGATGCGGCGGAAGACGGAGAGGTCGAAAGAGATCCTCTCTTCCCGAAGGAAGCATAGGAATCCCATAATGATCGCCACGCCGTTGGGATTGATCTGCGCGGGAACAATCCCAAAGTAGCGTAGAATCTCGCAAAACTCCGGCCAGAAGGGCAGCCGCAGACCCGCGTCGAAGTGACGCAGCGACATTACAAGCGAGCCCTCAATATGGGTATTGAGGCGCTCGCTGCGAGTAGGGAGTCTTGCCGAGTATCCGTCAGGGAGGGAGCGTTCCTTGAAGGTCGCCAGTTCCTTCTCGGTGGTGATGGATTTCTTAAAAGCCGCATCGGCAAAATTAATTGCATGGGCCTGTCGGCGAGCGCTGGCGTCGTCACCGACCATGATGGCGAGACCAGAAAGCAGCGTGAGCGGCGAGTTGACTGTTCAGATACTCGGCAGGAGGAAAGAAGGTCGCTACAGCAATACACTTTATGACCCACCTACCCCCCCTATTTATAGGAACGACAAGTCCAAGGAGGGGGAGGGGGGGGGGGGGTCAGCCACCCCGGCGAGTATCTGACAAACTCGCGCGATGAAGAAAAACCTGCGACATTATCAAAGTGAACTAAAGCTCGGTACATCAAAGAATGAAAGCGCGCACACAGAAGCGGGAATATTCGCGCACACGAATTAATCAAATTAAAAATAGATGTCCGGGGATTACAAAGTCGCGCGAGGCGATTACAGGCGATTACATTCGAAGAACAAAAAAAGATTATGGCGCCCTCGGCCGCTCAGGAGGGTGCGGATGTCGCCCAGCCCAGCCGATCTCGCGCGCACGTCGGTAATGCTCCGTCGCCAGCGCTGTCGCATCATCGCCGAGCCTGAGCTGCTCCTCCATCCTCGCCAGACGTCCAGCAGATCCCATGCTCGCCCGGATGCCGGCCAGCTCGTCGAGCACCAGCTGCAGGCGGTGGTTGTTCAGTTGCAGCTGGCGGTCGTTCTCTTTGACCACGTGAAAGCGAGCTTCATAGCTTTCCAAGGTCGACTGGAGCCCTTCGACCTTGGCCATCCTCGCCTCCAGTGCCGAGATGCGCCGGTGAGAATCACAGATGGCGAGCTGGTCAAACTTGCTCTCCAGCTCCATGTGGGCGCGAATGGCGGCCTGGCGATACTCGCTCCCGGACAGCCCGATAGCGTCGAGGAAAGTCGCCCCAGAGGTCGCCGGGCGATCTGACACGGCAGGAAGACAGATCGTCAGGAATGAAAAAGCAATAAGCAGAGCGGTAGTCAGTGGAAGGAGGCTCACCACGGCGAGGAGATCGGGATCGGCGCGGCGAAGAAGGTCGCCCGGAGGTATCTCGCCTCCCCGAAGAGCTACTCGGAAGGTCGGCAGGCCTGCCCTGCCCGCGCCCTCCAGACCCTTGGCCGATGTAGTCAGGGTCTCCAACCCGCGGAGGAAAGTAGGGAGGCCGCGGCCTCACCGGCTTCTTCACCGGCGGCGAAGCTTGAGGAGAGCTCGCCGAGTGGTGCGGAGCCCTCGGCGCAGAAGAAGGAGGTCGCGGATGATCCTTAGGCAGGGCGGACAGAGGCGGCGGAGGGGGCAAGCCGGTGCTCGGCGCCTGGCCAGTAGTGACGACCGCGGGCGGCGGCGGCGGCGGCGGCAATGGAGCGCTCACCGAGGGTATTTTCCCGCCGCTCGCGACAACACCAGCCGCCGTACTCGCTGGAGGGACCTCGCGCACCAGCCCAGATGACCCGGCTGGGGTGGCCTTCGCCGGCAGATCCTTGCTCGCGGGAGGGGGGTCCTTCACCAACGCCGCCCCAGACGCCTTCCCCGAGCTGAGGCCTATCCTGACCGAGCGGGCGACCTTGAACGGCCTGTCAGCCGCCAGGGCGAGTAGGGGCGCCGAGTTGAGGGGGACGACATCAAGTGCCGCGTCCGCGGCAATCGGAGAATCTGCATAAAGAAGTCAGCAAAGTGGTGGCGACAACCCAGCAGAGAAGAGTTCGAGGTAGCGACCTGACAGGGTGACGACGTCGGCCTGGGACACCGCAGGTTCCTTCACGACCGCGGGCTCCTCGGTCGCTCCTGCGTTCCCCGGCGGGCTGCCCCGGGTCGAGTCAGGGAGGTCGTCAAGCCCTAGGTCGTTCAACACCCTCTGGGTGGTGGATGACACTACGGGATTGTCGGTCGCCGCGGCGACCTGGTGCGCCAGTGGAGGCGAGCCGACCACCGTAGTGGCGGGCTGCTTGTCCTTCTTCGTCTTCTTCTTCTTCTTCGACGGGGGCAAGGCAGTGGGATCATCCTCGCGCGGTCTTTTCGACCTAGCTATGCCGAGGAGGCCCGACAGAGCAGCGAGATTGTCCTTCAAAAACTGTTCGGCATCCGACATCTTCGGCGAGCTCCAGGGATTGTCTCAAAAAACGAAGCCCCCCCCTATTTATAAACTACTCAACCAGCAGGCGATGATGCGAGCGGTCCAGATACTCGGCAGAGGTCCTCGCCGAATAAGCGTTGGATGAATCTTTCCGGGTTCCTACGTCGCCCAAAAAGAGCGGGGATTGTGTACAACCCATATTCGACGAGGGTGGGCCCTACCACCGCCAGGTCATCAGAGGTCAAAGTCAACAAAGCAGGGTGGGGATCCAGACCAGCATCCCGGGCCGCGGAAGGTTTGGGCGAGTAGGGCGAGCTCCCCAGGTCAACTCGCCAGGTGGCGACTATGGCCAGATGCTCGCCTCTCCCAGGCGAGTTCCTTAAGGAGGTCGCCAACTCGCCAGGGGGGGGTATAAGTAAGACCCCCCCCCCTCTCTTTGATTTTGCCTATAAATAGGACCCCAGGGGTACGAAGAAGGGAACAAGCAATTCTCGGCCTGAACCCTCGCGAGTTCCAGTAACTACCCTTGACTCGCTATCGTTCAGTTCGCCTCCTTCGTACCTAGCTCGGCCAATCTGGTTGAGAAGGGGTTGCTTCTCCTAAGCAACTGGGTACGTGGTGGGACCTTCCTGCCGCAGCGACCTGGGGTCTTGTTCGTACAATTCGTCCTTGTTTCCTAAACCAGAGATCGTCTTCCTGACCGGTCGACCAGTAGCTTCAGGTCGCCTAGTCCGATTTCTGAGGTTGAGAATTTCTCGGCTTCAACAGCATAGGTTTTTTATCTTCAAAAAAAAGAATGATATGGACAGCTCCCCCTTAGTTGCTTTCGCCAACTCATTCTCCAAGAATTGTAGCCGAGCTACATTATTCTTATTGACCAGATCATCTAAAGCCGTCCAAATCTTAGCAGCTGACTGACATCCAATGATGTAGTCGAAAAGCTCCGGTGAGATTGTCCACTTCAGAGTGAACTCTTTCTTTGCATTCGCTCTCCTCAAAGCCCTCACCGCCTCAGCAATTCCTCTAGCAGCAACAACCTCTTGCTTTTCATCTCCACCGACAATCTCCCAAAGGTCCTCGCCAAGAAGATAGCTTTCCATACAATACCTCCACTTTTTAAAGTTGGTCTGCGTCAGGAGCTCAATTCCCAGACCTCTTACATAATCGTCTTTCATTGTTATAACTCTGGTTCTCTTAAGACTTCCAAAAGATTAGCACACCTCTGAGGTTTATCACTACTAACTCCTCTGTCCCTCTGATACCATGTAAAAATTTGTGAACTCGGGAAGGTCGCGGGAACACTCAACAAAACCAAGTCAAATAAACCAGAAACAGTAGAAGAAAAAGAACTGAAATTGAATCAACTATCTCCTTTATAAAGCGAGACATACATTGCGAGACATGATTTCGCAATGCACCTGATGAAAATTAAAAATACAAGCAAGAGTAAAACCGGCGGACTGAACCCAGTAACTGCACAAGCCGCCTATCCGCAAAAGCTGTCCGCCGAAACCGTCAAGTCACCGCTAACATCTCAAACTGCTGAAACCGTCAAGCTGCCAGAGCGCTTCTCAAGCCACGCAGACTGCCTGCTTATTAAATGCTGAGAACAACCCAGTCTGCCACTTCTTAGTCACCTGACCGCAAGGTCGCTTGACCGCTGAAGCTAACCACAAACAGATGATGATGAACTGGGAAACAGCCTACCCGCTGAGACCGGACGAACTGCCTTATTGAACAATCCACAACCCCAAGAAAGAAGACTACTAGTCGCACAAACCGCGACCTGCTGTATACCACAAACTTCTATCCGCAACTGTTCCACATTGAGCCTCCAACTAGTTTCCCAGTAGCTCGGTGCTAGCCGCACAGCCTGCACAACACAAGTCAATCTTCACTTAGTCATACGGTTAATAAAGTATAATCGCAAGTTCAAAACGTGAGTAGAGTTCTCACTGTTCCCGTTATAAATGACGAGTCAGGGACCCCTATTTATAGGCGATCAGGGGAGCGCGGTCACCGCCCATAAGCGATAGGGTAACCGCCCATCAACTGCGGCTAGCAACACCTATCCGCATATCAGTGCAGACACAAACACCAAGCCGCAAAGTTGGGTTGCGACCAGACACTATGGCGACAAGCCGCGCAACCCATGCGGGTCTCCGCGAACTAGATAACAACACAGACTTGGCACAACACCGTGACCAAGTCCACAATCCCAACGGACTCTGGCAATAGACCGCACAGACAGACCACAACGAACTCAACGGTTAACCTCCGCAATCCGCGCTTATCACGAGCTTCCACGCGAACCAGAGAATCCGCCTCCTCAGCGGACTCCGCGGTCTCACAATCTATACCGCAAACCGCGATTAGCTTCCTCTAGCCGCCAGGTTACAACTCAAGGGTGCTTGCTGAGACAGACCACATGAAAAGAAAAGTAGCCAGAACACGGCTATCCGCCAACACTCAACCGCGCTAACCGACAACGGTTACTTTGGTCTGTGCGGTCTGCACAAACCAGACCGCCACTTTCACTTGAATAAATTCAACACCGCTTCTCAGTAAGCCTCTAGAGGGCGGTATCTCTCTTCAGCCGGCCTCTAGAGGGTGGTCTCGCTTCTTCAGTCCGCCTCTAGAGGGCGGTCTCGGTCTTCAGTCCGCCTCCAGTGGGCGGTGACCTCCTTCAGTTGTCCTCAGGGTAGCAACCTGATTTCCAGCCCGCCTTGAGGAGGGTGGCCTGCTCTCCAGCCCGCCAAAGGGGCGGTCGGCTTTCTCCAGCCTTTCAGGTGGGCGGCCAGCTTCTCTCCAGTCTGCCTGAGGAGGTCGCACGACCACCCCCCACAACAACCAACTCGCATTAAAGCTGTGTGGTTAGCCTTCCGCTAACCGCCTAGTCGCCGACCAACAACATTCGCCTGGCAAGAGGTCCTGGCCTTCTCCCCAGCTCGCGGGGAAGTCATCCAACAAGAGCTCGTCGCTGCCTCTACGGGAGAAGTCGTGGTTAGCATAGAGCTAACCGCCTAACCGCCAAGATTGCCCTTCAATAGAGAACTCCTTGCAGGTTCACCAAGAAGACTGTGGTTAGGCTCAGTCTATTCTCCTAACCGCCTAACCGTCGGAGATGACGTCATCTACTCCAGTTCTGGAAGATTCCTTCCTCGAGCCTATAAATAGGCCCTCATACCTCTATAAAGACAACGACAGTCAGACGGACCAAACCTGCGGCTACAAATAGTCTAACCGCTTATACTAGAGGCAGACAGACCTCAAAGGCCATTTGTGCGGCCTCGACAGCTAGCCCTTGCGGCTAGGCGACAAGCCAAAGGCGAACAACCCTCTCAGCAAGCTCGATAGCGGCTAGGTGGCTTATTCGCTATCGCCCGACGATAGCAGTTATTGCCAGGAGATAGCGAACTCCCTTATCTTCGGCGGCAGTTCGCTCAAGGAACCTTGTAAAGCCTTGTCGACGACATAGGCGGTGAAGATCTGCGGTCAGTCGGTTAGAAAGGAAGGCAAGCGGCTAGAAGAGGCCCTCCTGGCCTTAAGCCTCTTCAGCACCCCCCTTTGGGCGACCTCGGCGACCTCAGCGGTCAAACCGAGCGGTTAGACCTGGCGGTCTTGACCAAGGCGCATTCAGAGCAAGCGGAGAGCATCTAGCAACCTCAACGACCTTTGAGGCTAGGGCGGATAGGAACTTGATCTCCTCTTGAACTTCAAGTGCAGCCTGACGGCTAATCTTGGCGACCTGGGCTTCAGCATCTCCAGAAAAGACCACGGGTAACAGCGGGTGATCTCGACAAGCTAACCGGCTATCGCACGACGACAAGACTTACCGCTGGCAATAATGCGGCTTGCCTCTGAGCGGCCTGGACAGTGGCCTAAGCGGCCTGTGCGGACTGGCGACCCGAGGCAGCGGCCTGGCGACTTGAATAGCGGCCTGGCGACTTGAATAGCGGCCTGAGCGGCCTGGCCGAGCTCTACTCTACCTACTAGCTCTTCTAGTCATGTTTACTTCCTTTTCCATGTACTTGGACATAACATAAGCTGTGATACAGATTTATAATTAAAAGAAAGCCCGCCGCAAGAGTTACATTTGTTGCGGCTGGTGAAGTATGGTCTCGTCGCATGCTAGCGGCCATCTCCTCTTCTCTCTCCCACTGCTTCACTCTCGAATCAAAGTAACCGGCTACTTAACAGTCTTCTCAATATATATATATATATATATATATATATATATATATATATATATATATATATATATATATCTATATATATATATTGTTGAAAGTGGGCTCACCGACCATAGGAAGGTCAAAGCAGAGCATATAAAGGTCAAGACCCGGGCCCACAACCCAGCTACAGTCGGTGCACCCCCAATCCGCTCTCCGCCTTCGATAGAAACCGTGCGGCGGGTTATTGGGGCCGAGAATCGATCCCAAGACCTCCTTTATAAGAGGATTTTAACTTCTCTCATACCCAACTGAGCAGGTAGAGGTGCACTGACTACAGTCAGACTGCGGGCCCGGGTCTTGACCTTTATATGGTCGGCCTTGACCTTTCTATGGTCGGTGGGTCCACTTTCAACAATATAATCTATATATATACAAAAAGGTATCGTTGACCGTTGCGATTGCGTGGTGTAACATCTGAGACCCTTCAAATCAATCTCGGTCGTTCATTTTTTATTTTAATCATTAATTTTTTTTTATTATTCTTTAATAACTATTTAATTAATGAAATTAATTAAACCATACAGTTCGAACAATTAATTAAATGCGGACAAAATTAATAAAACGAAATTAATTAAAGAATAATAATAAAAAATATTTTCAAATAAAAACATTAAATAAACTCTTGATTAATTAATTAAACTCTTGATTAACATTAAAATGGTGTCATCACAGAAAAAGTTTTATTTATAAGAACCGACCTTTATATTCGGTATTTTCTGTGCGCATGCTCAAGTTGCATAGGCGCAAAATTATGCAATAATTTCATACTCTTAACAGACTTCCAAATTGAAAATTTACCTCATACGTCTTGCTATCAGGCCCATGAGGCGTCATGCACGCATGTATGGTAGCACCTCCAGGGAAAAAACCCTCTGCCTTCGCCTGCAAAAAAAACTGCGAATTTATGAACAGTATGTAGATGAGCTCATGGGCAAGCATTTTATTTATTTATTTTGAAACCACAAAAGGCAGGGATTTTAATCTACAGCTTCTTATGTTGTGGGAGCAATACCACATCAGATAGAACTCATTCGGTTTACAATAATCAGAGAAAATTTTGAATTTAAGTGTTTGGCACTTGGCAGTGATTTACCAAGGAAATGTCAGCAATTACATTTTTCTATTACTAATTTATGTTAAGGATCAAGACGGTGGCATAAAGCTCGAAGAGGTGTCAACAGCGTGACGTGTCTCCTCCAGGAGGAAGAAGGTCACTGTGGAGACACTGGCGTGATTGATAAAGCCCCAGGCGGGATGTTCACTTTAGCCCCAGGCGGCGTGATTGATAAAGCCCCAGGCGGAGACACCGGCGTGATTGATAAAGCCCCAGGCGTGTCCACACCGGTGTTATCGTTTAATTGAAGTTATATTTCAGATTTCATCCATATTTACGCCTAAAGTGGGGTGTTCTCTTTTACTCCTTTAAGGATGTTGAACCTACGAAGTTTCTATACTAAAGACACGCTGAAGCCTATGGCTTACTAGACTCAAATGTTGGCGATATCCATGATTATGTTGGAGATATTTTAAAATACTCATTTTTCATATTTCATAAATAAAATTCATTTTTTATACATACCAAGTATTCTTATATGCTCTAAAGGGTTAACGAATGATAACACGTAGACAAACAGTAAGCCATTTAAAATATTCATTTTTTATATCTCAAAACAAAGTTCAAGATTATTCAAAATATAATATTAGTAACATAATATGATTATTACGAACAAGTATTAAAAACAAGTACGATTAGATGCATTGTGAGTATAAATTAATATTCCAATAATATTGAATAATATTAGCCTCTATACTCATACAAATATACATGAGTAAGGATCCAAAAAGATTAATTACCCTTAGCGGGTATTACAAACACGACTTGGTAATAAAGTTGAGAGTCACTTATTATGATTTACAAGTCACATCTTTTCTTGTTAATCTCCAACTGGGGGTAGTTTGGTTTTCTGGGTGTTTTCTTGGTCTAGTCTTTATTTATGTAAGATATTTCATGTTTGTCGAGGACAATTTTCAGTTTCAACTTGGTATAAGAGCAAAACCCTAGCCGCAAGCCGTCGCTCCAACCTCTCTACGCTCCGCTCCTCTCTGCGCTCGATTCGCTGTCGCCGCTTCCTCTCGATCGGCCATTTTTATTGTGCCTTCCTTCCTCCCCCCTTGATGCGGTCTCCAGGCAGCTCGCATGTCGCCCCCGACTGCTGAAGGGGTCGACGCCGCCGTTGGCTGCTGAAGCTGTCGAATCTCCACCGAATTTCCTCTCCTCTCCTTATGTCGCCGCCAATTTCTAGTGGGGTCGACGCCTCGCCCGCTTGATTCAAGTGCTCCTGCGTGTATGCTACCATGGACAACCTACTGTTGTGGTTGCCGCTCATCCTCTTCTGTGCCCCTGGTGGATAAGTATCAAATCCTTTGCCCTCCAGGCCGTCTTAACTTGCTGTGATGTCCCTGCTCAGTACCTGCTTGCTTCTCCGACCTGCCTCTCTTCTTGTTTGATGATCTTTGGCGTCGGTCGATATGAGCGACTCTTCAGTCTCGTCGCCGAGTGTGATTTAGTCTCAGATGGACGACTCTAAATAGTCTCATGGCCACTCTGGTTCCCTAAAGATTATCACGGTACCATTAGATGACACAAATTATCTCAAATGGTCAAGAGATGCTCAACATGTCATTCACAACCATCAAATGTTAGGTTATATTGATAGAACAGTTAAGGAGCCCCCAAAGACGAATCCCTCCTGGAAGCAGTGGGATTCCGAAAACTCTCCGGTTGTTTCCTGGCTCCTTCACTCAATGTCTCTGAAGGTCTATCGGAGTTACTTGTTGATGGACCCCGCATTCGAGATCTGGACCAGCGCCCGTGAGACATACTCACAAATTTGTAGTTCTAAACAGTTTATGAACATACCCGTCGCATTTTGGAACTGCAACAAGGCCATATGACGATGTCATCCTTTTTTTCGGAGTTCGAGCGTCTTTATTAAGAATTGAACTATTTTGCACAGTTCACTCCAGCATGTATTGTGGATGCCGTTCAGTTACAACAACAGGAGGACCTCTTTCGTCTCCAAATCTTCTTGATCGGACTGAAAATGGAGTTTGATATGGTGCGAACATATATCCTTCACCGTTCCCCTCTCCCGTCTCTTCGGGAGGCATTCAGCATGGTCCTTGGTGATGGAGATGGTCTGTACTACTTGGATATTCATCTTCCCTCTCAGGCCTTATCCTGCTCTACTATTACCGTTGATGAAGTTCGTCGCTGACACCTGTGCCTTGGACATCCGTCTCCTACCTATCTCAAAAAATTATTTTCTACCTTTTTCCGTTTTTGCAAACTTTTGTATGTGATGTATGTGATACATTTAAACATGTGTGACATAATTCATCACACTTATCTCCACCCAGTAACACCCCATTTGATGTTGTTCATTCTGATGTTTGGGAGTCATCTCCCGTTTTATCGTTATCTGGTTTCTGTTGGTGTACGGAAAAATCAGAATCTTTTGAATGTTGCTCGTTATCTTCTTGCCACGACGCACCTTCCCAAATCCTATTGGGATGATGTTGTCCTTACCGCTGCCCATCTTATCAACCGACTTGCATCACGTGTTATTGGCTATGCTACTCCCTTAGCTCGGCTCTCTACCATGACTGTCGTTTACACTTCCCATCTGTCACCTCATGTTTTTGGATGTGTATGTTTTGAGCATATCCATTGGCCTCATCGGGACAAACTGGACCCACAGGCTTATCGTTGTGTATTCTTTGGCTACTCCTCTACAATAAAAGGGTATCAATGCTACCATCCCCCCTCCAGACGTATGTTTTGCACTATGGATGTTACTTTCCGGAAAGGAGAATCGTATTTTTTGTCATTGACTCACTCTCTTCGTACGGGGGAGAGTAGTGATGACACTGATATTCCTCTTCCACTTCTACCTCCATAGCTACTGCAGCTACCTCGTTCAGAACCACCGCAGCCACCTCTACCGGGTCCTCCTATCCCGGTTCCTCTGCCTAATACTCCTATCCCGATTTCTTTGTTTGATACTCTGATCTCTCTTTTTCCTCACGTATACCACCGTCGTTCTTCAGGTATACATGCTACTAAAGTTCACCCTCTACCAATGTCCACTTTTTCCTCAGATTTTGATGATGTTGATCTGCATGTTCCTCTTACATTGCTGAAAGATAAGGTTGCATGTACTAAATACCATATTTCTAATCATGTGGCTTACCACCATCTCACCCCGACTCATCAGGCCTTTGTTTCTCCACTTTTCTCGGTTGTTATTCCTAAGATATGGAAGGAAGCTTTGGGTACCCCGACATGGACTCAGGCTATGGAAGAGAAAATGTCTTCCTTGGACAAAAACCATACATGGGATGTCTCCCCCTTCCTCCTGGCAAGAAATCTATTGGTTCAAGGTGAGTGTTTTCTGTCAAACAGAACCAAGAGGGTAAGGTTGAATGATACAAGACACGGCTGGTTGCCCGGGGATACACCCAGACTCAGGGAAATGACTGCCAGAAGACTTTCTCTCATGTGGCTAAGATGAACTCTATTCTGGTGTTGTTGTCGTACGCGGCCTGCATGGACTGGGATCTTTACCAACTGGATATTAAGAATGTGTTTCTCTATGGTGAGCTTGATGAAGAGTTATACATGAAATTCCCTCTTGGGTTCATGGAGGGAGCTGAAGCTCTTGCCTGTCGTCTAAGGAGATCTTTATATGGTTTGAAACAGTCACCTAGAGCATGGTTTGGCAGATTACTCACGGTTATGCTCAAATTTGGGTACAAGCAGACGCAGTCTGGTCATACTATGTTTATTCAAAGACGTGATAAGAAGATTGTGGTCCTTATTATCTATGTGGATGACATTGTGATCACTGGTAATAATATGGAAGAGATTGTGAATCTCAAGTCTCTCTTATTTGTTGAGTCTGAGTTGAAATACTTAGGAAGATTACGATACTTTCTGAGTATTGAGAAAACTAGATCCGATCAAGGTATTTTCATATCTCAGAGAAAATACATACTGGATCTTTTGCAGGAGATCGGTATGCTTGCTTGTGTTCCTGCCAACACCCATATGAAAGAAAATCATGGAATTAGTGAAGATGGTGACAACGATCAGGCAGATATCTCACGCTACCAGAGATTAGTTGGAAAACTAATATATAACTCATACTCGTCCTGATATAATTTATGCAGTTGACATTCTGAGTAGATACATGCATGTTCCCAGGATCAGACATCAAGAAGCAGTATATCGTGTGTTACGGTATTTGAAGAAAGCCCCTGGACGTGGTCTTCTGTTCTCCAAGAATGAACACTTGAAGATTGAAGTTTTCACTGATGTTGATTGGGCAGGATCTTGCGATGATCAAAAATTCATGACGGGGTACTGTTTCTTCGATGAAAGAAATCTTGTGACATAGTGTAGTAAGAAATAGAATGTGCTGGCCAGATCAAGTGCTGAGGCTGAATACCGTGTTATGCCACAAAGCGTGCGCGAGGGTCTATGGTTGCGTATCATTCTACATGACTTAGGTTTTCCCGTGACTTCTCCTTTTTCCTTGTTTTGCGATAACAAGACAGTGATTAGTATAGCTCACAACCTAGTCCAACATGACAGGACAAAGCCTCTTGAGGTTGATCGACATATTATCAAAGATCACTTTGATAAGAAAATTGTAGTCATGTCATTCATCCACTCTAAAGATCAACTAGCGGATGTGTTCACTAAAAGCTTGGAAAGTGATATGTTTATTGATGACATCAAAAAATTGGGAATGACCGACATTTTCTGTCCGACTTGAGGGGGAGAATTTAGAGTCACTTATTATTATTAACAAGTCACATATTTTCTTGTTATTCCCCAACTAGGGGTAGTTTGGTCTTTTGGGTGTTTTCTTGGTGTAATCTTTATTTATGTAAGATATTTCTTGTTTGTCAAGGACAATTTTCAGTTTCAACTAATAATGACTAATTATAACTCTCCCCCTCAAGTCAGACAAAAGATTTTAGTCATACTTAGCTTGTGGATATCATCAGTGAACACATCACATCCAAGACTTGGTGAAAATATCTACCAATTGATCTTTAGAATGAACAAAAGGAGTGCCCATATTCCTTTTGTCTAAGTTGACTTTGATAAAGTGTCGATCAATTTCAACATGTTTAGTCATGTCATGTTGAACTGGATTATGAGTTATACTGATGTTTTTTTTGTTGTCAAAGTATAAGGAGGGATGGATATGCTCCTATAATGCCAGATCTTGCAACATAGAACGCAGTCACAGAGACCTCCGTGCTTGATTTGATTACCACATTCCGCTTCATGCTTTGCCATGTAACCAAATTTCCCTCAACAAAGGCACAATACCCCGTTGTAGACTTCCTGCCATCACGACTCCCAACCCAATCTACATTTGTGAATACTTCGATCCACAAGTAGCTGTTCATAGAGAACAAGAGTTCCTTACTAAGTGTCTTCTTCAAGTACCGCAGTACACAGTAATGTTTGATCCTAAGAACATGTATATATCTACTCAAGGAGTGAAGTGCTAAAAAATCCAGCTCCTGATATAGTCGCTCAAACTCCAAATAAATTGACGAGACATTCAAGGATCCCTGGTGCAATTCCAAAATGTAACTAGTAAGCTCATAAATCTGGTTGGAGTTGCCAATCTGTGAGTAGATTTTGCGTGCCCAAGTCCAAATCTCAAAGGTAAAGTCCATAAGCATATAACTTCAATATACCTTTGGGAATATTGAATAGGAGCTAGGAGACGACAAGGGAATTCTCTGAATCCCAGAGCTTCCAAGAGGGATTGGTCTTGGATGGCTCCATGAAACTTCTATTAATGTATCCAAACATCTAATGGTTGTGAGTTATATATTGAACAACTTGGGACCACCGGACCATTTAAGATAATTAGTCCATCAAGTGGCACAGTGGTAATCTTCAATAATTCAGTGTGTCCATGAGTCCTCTGAGGGTCACTCATCTATGACATCATCATATTTGGCGGAGTAACAAAAGAATCACCTATATTGGCACAAATTAATGGGAAGAAGAATACCCACTCTAGGTCAACAACGACCAATCAACAGATACGAGTTGAGAGGGGAAAGAACTCTACAACTCAAGCTTGATCCGACCTTGAGAAAAAAAGCAGGAGGCAGGAATAGAACAATCAGACGGCTGAGAACTGTAGATAATGGAAACTGATCATGCACAGGCTAAGGAACCAATCGCGGGCAACAAACAAGCTAAGAAATCAACAACAGATCTTGAATGGTCACAGTAGGAGAAACTTCAGGTGGCGGAAAGAACCATCAGAGAGTAAGCATGATGTGGCGGCGAGGCTGTCGACTTCATCAGGGGTCAGCGGCCTCAACTCTCCCAGCGAAAGGCGGCGGAGAGAGTCTTATATGGCACACGCAGGATCAGCATTGTGAATGAGCCCTTAAACCCGTAGTCAATTGACAACGTAAGGCCACGAGAGTCGACAACAGAGGCTAACGATCGATGAAAGTCGCGAAAACGGTGAGAATGACAGATGTACAACCCGTATTCGTCGAGGGTGGACCCCTCCAGAGCCAGTTCAGCAGAAGTCAAAGTCAGCAAGTCAAAACAGAGGTCAGAGTCAACGCGCCAGACAGCAGAAGGCCTGGTTGAGTATGACGAGCTCCCCTCACAAACTCGTCAGGTAGGCGACTAGGCATGATACTCGCCTAGTCGAGCGAGCTCCTCCAAGAAGTCGCCTAGTCGCTGAGGGGTGGGGCTATAAATAAGACTCACCCCCTCCCCCATGATTTCCCTATAAATAGGACCTCAGGGGTATGAGGAGAGGGACCTTTTGATTCTCGCCGAGATCTCAGACTCTTTTCTTGGACGCTAGCTTAGCCTGTGAATTCCTTTTTCTCAGAGACCAGGTCGCGACCTAGCGATTATCCTATTTTATTCGCCGCAATTTAATTACCAGCTAGTCTCCCTCGTACCCTGCTTGACCATCTTGGTTATGGAGGAGTTGCTTCTTCTAAGCTTCCGGGTACGTGGTGGGACCTTCCTGCCGCAGCGCCTGGGGTCCTGTTTGTTCGGTGACTTCCGTGCTTTAGCCCGCTAGTTGTCGAGCCTATCCGTTGAGCTGGTAACCTAAGGCTGCCTTGATCCGATTTTTGGAGTAGAGAAATTTCCCGACTTCAACACTTGGTGTGGTGAGCGTGGATCGCAACCGAGGAAGAAAAGCTTCGCTGGTAGGCGAGATGGTGAGTGCATGCGAGCAAGGCGAGTTAGTAGGCAACTCGGCAGGAGTTGGTAACTCGACGCGAGGAGGCGAGTATGTGACGGTAGCTGCGTTCGAGGAGTTTGCGAGGAGGATCGAGAGGACCATTCTCTCAGGGCTCCCTCGTCGCGCCGATGTCACGGCGACCTCTCCCCGCCGCGTGACACAGTCAGACGAGAAAGCGCCGCCGAGGCGAACTGGGAAAGAGCGAGCTTGGGAGAGAGAGGAGCGACCGATGCTGTCACGATTACCCAGCGAGCACCCAAGGGATCAGGTTCCGAGATCCAGAGCCGCTGGCAAGGTATCATGATACTCGCCCATGAAGCGAGTATGAAGATGATACCAGCGAGGATGAAACTCGTCACCGCCAGGGAGGGAGGAGCCCCTTCTGTGACGAGATCCTCGCAGCCCCAGTTCTCGAGGGCTTCCGAGAGCCAGTCCTCACCTACTACTCCGGCAGAGATGATCCGATCAGGCATCTTCAGTGGTTTGAGGATGTAGTGTCCATCCGCAACATGTCGGACGCCTTCAAGTGCAGGTTCTTCTCGATCACCTTCAATGGGAATGCAAGAGACTGATTCCACCAGTTGCCATTTGGTTCCATCTACTGCTCTGCGGATCTGCGTCGGGGCCTTATGGCAAGGTTCGCAACGTCCAAGAAGAGGAAGAAAGAGGCAATTGTCCTATTCAAGATCGCTCAGGGGCAGCATGAGAGTCCTGTCCATTACATCGACCGTTTCCAGGAGGAGATCTTAAAGGTGGAGGAGGTGGAAAGCTTCACTCTGATGCTGACCCTGAAGTTTGATCTGAAGCAAGGTCTCTTCAACATGGAGATGAGATCCAAACCCCCGAGGTCCTTTAAGGAGATGGTGGAGAGGACGAATACGTTGGTCCAGGGAGAGGAGAAGAACAAGGACTTCTTGGCGCGACTGGATGGAGATGAGCCTTTAGGAAAGGGAAGAGGAGGACCATCGGAGGTGAGAGCTGGAAGGTTGCCAGAGAGGCAGGTTGAGAGGAGAAGGGAGGAGCCGAGGAGAAGGGAGGAGCAGAGGAAGAGAGAAGAGCCCAGGAGGGCGGAGGGGCGGAGGAGGCAGGAGAGGCCTCGGAGGCAGGAAGAGAGGAGGCCCGTGGAGGCTCGGGAGAGGAGAGGAGAAGAGAGGCGATTCCAGTACCCTGCGAATCTGCCTCAGTGGAGGCAGCCTGCTAGGTTGCGGTTCCAGCAACAGGAGAGGAACGATCGCCAGCAAGGCGGAGGCCGGAGAGGAGCTGGAGGAGAAGCGTTGGTCATTGCCCGGCAGGGCAATAAGCGTCGAAGGCAGAAGGCGCGAAGGGCGAGGCGCCAGGAGGCAGAGATTCCCCTCTACTGTGACATACATCGGGTAGAGGGGCATGTGACGATGGCCTGCCCAGATTTTTAGGAGGCGAGGAGGAGGCTGGAAGCTGGAGCAGCCCAGAGGGAGCAGCCCAGGCAAGAAGCGTCCGCGGGACCGGTAGTGTTCCACGCTCCGGTGAGGAGGAGGAACGAGGACCAGATCGATCAAGGAGGTCGCGGAGAGGTGATCCACGACCCAGGAGGTGGGCAGGTTGGAGTGATCAACGGCGGGGCTGGACTTGGAGCTTCACGCAAGGGAAGCCTCCACCAGATCTATCGGAAGAGCGTCGCCTCTCATAGCGTCGCCTCGACCTCTCAGGTTCCGCGGTCGTTGGACTAGATCACCTTCTCCGAGGAGGACATGTTAGGGAATGAGAACCCCTTCCATGATGCCTTAGTCATCCAAGCTGCCATCAAAGACTTCACCGTCGACCGAATCCTTGTGGACAACGGGAGTTCGGTGAACATGATCTTCAAGAGGACCTTCGTCGGGCTTCAGGTGGAAGCGTCCAGGGTCCAAGTTACGTACGAACCCCTCTTTGGCTTCTCGGGAGAGAAGAAAGAGGTGGAGGGAGGAGTGGACCTTCTGGTCACCCTTGGCGGGACTTCAATCCGATGTCGTTTTGTCATCGTCGACGCGCCAAGCTGTTATAGCACTATCTTTGGGCGTCCCCTCATCAACTACTTCAAGGTCGTCCCTTCTTCCTATCATTAATGCCTGAAGTACTGCCGGGGAGACGTCCAAGTGAGGATCGGGGGCGATCCGTGAGCTGCCAGGGAGTGCTACCTGAATGCCGTCAGTATCATCAACTGGATGGAGGACGCGGAGAGGATGAAGAAGCTGTTGGAGAGGGAGGAAGGCCTGAGGGCTGCTGAGGAGCTGGAAAAGCTGGAAGTGATCTCCCGGAGGGGAGAGTCGGGGCTGCTGATGGTCGGAGGATCTATGACGATGGAAGGGAAGCTGGAGATGGTCGCGTGTCTGCAGGAGAACGTGGACATCTTCGCCTGGAGCGCTGCAGAGATGTCAGGGATTGAAGCCGATGTTGTCTGCCATCGCCTCAACCTGGATCCCAAGATTGCTCCCATCCGTCAGAAGTAGAGGAAGAGCGCCACCGTGCTAGACGGTCCGATCAGAGAGGAGGTGGAAAAGCTGCTGGAGGCAGGGTTCGTTTCGGAGATCCAGTATCCAGGCTGGGTCTTCAATGTTGTAATGGTGAAGAAGTCCGGAAGGGGTTGACGTCTATGTATTGATTTTTCTATGTTAAATAAAGTCTGCCCGAAGGATTGACACATTTTGCCTCAAATCGACGCGCTTGTTGATTCAGCCGTCGGGTTTTCTGTAATGAGTTTCCTTGATGCTTTTTCAGGATATCACCAGATCCGGATGCACCCCCCTGACTGTCGTGATGTCTCTTTCATCACCAGTGATGGTTGTTATAGCTATAAGATAATACCCTTTGGGCTAAAGAACGCGGGTGCAACCTACCAGAGGATGATGAATCAAGTCTTCAAGGATCAGAAGAGGCGGAATCTGGAGGTGTATGTGGATGATCTCCTTGTCAAAAGCAGGAACGTCGCGAAACACATAAAGGATCTAGCGGAGACCTTCGCCACCCTGAGGAAGTACAAGATGCGGCTCAACCCGACCAAGTGCGTTTTTAGAGCAGGAAGGGGAAAGTTCTTAGGTCACCTCCTCACTCCGAGGGGGGTGGAGTCTAACCCCGATAAAGTCAAGGCCATTCTGGAGATGGCGTCCCCGAAGGATCCCAAGGAAGTGCAGAGGTTAACCAGAAGGCTGGCAGGCCTTACCCGTTTCCTATCCAATGCAGGAGAGAAGTGTTCTCCGTTCTTCAAAGCTTTTCGAGGCAACCAGAAGTTTGAGTGGACCGTGGAGTGTGAGGAGGCTTTTAGAAAGCTCAAGCAGCAGCTAACTCAAACTCCTCTCCTCCAAGGCCCACAGGGAAGCGAAGACCTCCTCCTCTATCTTGGAGTGAGAGCGGAAGCAGTCAGTTCCGTGTTGGTCAAAGAAGAAGGCAAGAAGCATGAAAGTGAGGAAGCAGCTCCCCATCTACTATGTGAGTAGAGTGTTGCGGCAGGCAGAGACGAGGTATCCTATCTTGGAGAAGTTGGTTTTTGCCTTGGTAATTTCAGCTTGTAGGCTTCGCCCATATTTCCAGGCTCACTCCATCAAGGTCGTCTCAGATCATCCGCTCCGTAGTATCTTGGATGGAGTGGAGCATTCTGGCAGGTTGGCCAAGTGGGCGGTGGAGCTCAGTGAGTTCGACATTTCCTACTCTCTGAGGGTAGCAATCAAGGCCCAGGCAGTGGCGGATTTCCTGGCTGACTTCTCGGTCGAGGTAGGAGGAGACGAAGGCTCTTCCAGCCCAGTCTCTTGGAAGATGTTCGTGGACGGGGCCTCGGGCAAATACTCTGTGGGAGCCGGAGTAGTGCTAGTGAGCCCGCAGGGAACCAGGATCGAGCAAGCAGTCGAGATCCTCTTCCCGTCACGAACAATCAGGCAGAGTACGAAGCCATGATGGCAGGCTTGCGTCTCGCCAAGGAGTTAGGGATCAGGGATCTCAGGACCTTCACCGACTCAATGGTGGTCGCGTCGCAGATCAGAGGGGAGTTCGAGGCGCATGACCCCATCTTGCAGAGGTACTTGGTCAAGGTCAAAGGTTTGATCGGAGGGCTTCAGTCCTTCTTCGTCGAGCACGTACCCCGAGAGGATAATTCAGAAGCAGATTTTCTGGCCAAGTATGGTCCCCGGGCTGGGGGGACAGTGACCGAACTGTTTCGTCCATCCATCGAGGAAGGGGAGATGATGGAGATCGAACAAAGAGCTTTATGGAAGGACCCATTCGTTGCGTTCTTAACAACGGATCGACTTCCTACCAGTGAAGGGGATAAGAGGAAATTCCGGTACAAGGCTGCTTACTACCTGCTGCAAGAAGGGGAGCTTTATCGCAAGACCAATTCAGGCCCCCTGGCCAGATGCCTGTCAGAGGCTGAAATTCCTCGAGTCTTGGAGGAAATCCATTTGGGAGAGTGTGACAGCCACTCGGGGACTCAAACTCTCGAGCAGAGGATTCTAAGGCACGACTACTTCTGGCCGACCATCCGGAAGGATGTCGAGGCTTTCTCGAAAAAGTGTTCAAAATGTCAGCTCTTTGCGCCTCTTCAGTTGCAGCCAGCTCAGCATCTTCATTCGATCACCGCTCCCTGGCCCTTTGCCATCTGGGGAATGGATTTGATCGGCCCTTCCCCCAAGCTAGTGGTCAGAGGAAGTTCGTTCTAGTCATGATCGACTACTTCTCCAAGTGGATCGAGGTAAAGGCCCTTTCCAAGACCACTTCTCAGATTGTGAAGAACTTCATCTGGGGATAGATCGCCTGCAAATTCGGGATCCCTCTCGCTATCGTCACCGACAACGGTCCGCAGTTTGCCAGCTTGGAGCTGGAGGACTTCTGCAAGCAGCTAGGGACGGATCTTCGATTCGCCTTTGTGCATCATCCTCGGAGCAATGGACAGGTGGAAGCCGCCAACAAGTTGATCATCAACCTCCTGAAGAAGAAGGTCACCAATCTAAAGGACAATAGGGCAGAGCAACTCCCCACGGTCCTATGGGCTCTGAGAACAACTCCTAACTCGGCCACGGGGGAAACGCTCTTTAAGTTATCACACGGGTCTGAGGCACTCATCTCAGTGGAGTTCGAGGTTCGAAGTCCCAGAGTCATAGCAGCAGGAGAAGGCAGCGAAGAGTGGCGCTTGGAAAATGAAGACACTCAGAGGCTTTCGCTAAACTACATCGAGGAGCTCCGTGACTTAGCCCCCGTCCGCCAGGAGGAAATCAAGAGGCGCATGACAAAACACTTCGACAAGAATGTCCGCCTCAAACATTTCCTCGCAGGAGACCTGGTCATGAAGAAGGTGGACGTCGCGGGAAGAGGAGCTGTCGTTGGCAAGTTACATCCCAACTGGGAAGGACCTTTCATCGTCCAGGAAGCCCTAGCCTCTGGTGGTTATCGTCTGCAAGACCGGGAAGGAGAGCAACTAGGAAGTACTTGGAGCGGGGATGACCTGAAAAGATTTTACCCTTAACGGTAACCTGTAATTATTCTTGTAAATCACCTTTCAATATATACATTTCCTCTCCCCTGGAGCCACGGGAGGTCGCGAGTTGTCTTCTTTGTGTCGTCATTCATCTCAAGTTAGCTAGGAGAAGTGAAGTTCAACTCCACGATAGATTTAGGAAACCTGCGCACGACCTATTTCTCCTATTTAGCCCAGGACGAACGATGAGACGATGCCTCGGGATTTAAGCGTCCTTGTAAGACCGAGCCCCTGCATTGACGACCGAGATCAGCTCTCCCTTTGCATGTCGGCCTAGCTACCCCCAATTGCATCTCTCCTACGACTAGAGGAACTATCAGAAACATGCATGGACGCTAGCCTCCAAAACTTGATAAAGTATCGACCTCACAAAGTGATCCCTTGTGTAAAGGCATCATCGGTCTTTGAGATAACTAAAAGACCCGCTCTTAGCGAATGTTAGTCCTGCAAAGCAGGACACATCTTTATTATTGCCAAAACAGGATAACCTGCCGAGCTCTGAGAGGTACAAGTTTGCAGAAAGACGATGGACTCGAGTGAGTGTGTCCTGCAAGACCCCCCGAGGTCCATTCCCCTTCGCTGATATGCTGGCCTTCGTAGCCAGACAGCAGCATTGCGCAATTGGGACGCGAGCCTTCGACCTGTTTCCCCTAAATAGCCCAGGACGGACGATGAGACGATGCCTCGGGATTAAATAGTCCTTATAAGACCGAGCCCCTGCATTGACGGCCCAGATCAGCTCCCCTCTTGCATGTCGGCTTAGCTACCCCCGATTGCATCTCTCCTCCGACTGGAGGAACTATCAGAAACAGGTCTGGATGCCGACCTCCCAACATTATAAAAAAGATTGTCGTCTTTTTGCAATTTCTTAAAAGTTCGCATAAATATTGATGTGTTTAATTCTTTTGGCTACCTCCTAAGCAGCAGGTCGAATTACTTTAGCACTGATGCAAGTCCTCGAGTTGTGAAGTTACCGTAGTCAGAGTCCCTGCACGAGCTCCTCTCCTGCAGGACCACTACTTGCCTCACGAGTCGGCCCCCACTTTGAAGTGCGGCACGAGCGTCAACGTGCGAGTAAGCGACTATGATGGTACGTGTGCGAGAAACAATGCGCGAGTATGCGGTAGGGTGATTATATTTGTGTGAGCATCGATTGCGCGAGTATCGAGCGACATCAACAAGCGAGTAAGCGTATAGAAAGCTCTCAATCTCCCCACGCCTATGAGCCTAGCGAGCATCATCAATCAACGAGCTTGCGAGTAAAAGAAGAACAGTAACAAAAAGTCCTTTGTATTTTTTACAAATATTACAGTTTACAAAATATTCTTACACAATTCTTTACATGCGAGCACGCAGGAGGTCGCCGGCCGACTACGACTCATCGTCGCCGGTATCAGGTCTATACTCGTCATCCCCAATGATGACATATTCCTCGTCCTCAACATCGTCCTTAGTGTCATCCTCGTCGTCGCTGCTATCGTTGCTCTCTCCGCTGCTGATGTCGCTGGCGCTGGAGCTAGAAGCCGAAGATAGGACGCGATCAGGCGAGTTCGATTCCTCGGCAAGAAGGAACGGGATGAGGTCCAGAACCGTCAAGTGGTCGGCCTCCGCGCCGAGGAAACCGTTCATCCTCAGCTTGGCGAGAACGGCTTCCCCAGATGCTCGTGCTATACCGCGGCGGATAGCGGGCATCTCGTCCCCATGCATGTGGATCTTCTTGCCCATCCCATGCGAGGACGCCGCCTCCTACGGCTTAGATAGGTGAGCACCGGAAGGACCCAGGCGATCTTCGAAGGCGACCAGGCGAGTTTCCAACTCGGCGACCCGGATTTGAGAAGCCTCCAGCTCGGCCTTGGTATTGGCGAGTTCTTGCTCGAGCTCGGAGAACTTCTTCGCCATCTCGATCTCGACGGCCTGCAAGGATCAATCAGCCAGTAGTAAGAGAAATTTCCAAGTACAAAAACGACTAAGTCGCGCCGAGGAGGCGACTTACCTCGTACTCCTTCCAGCGAACGGATTGCATCCCGAGGTCGATCGCCTTCTGCGAAACGATCTTTAACGCCTCCTGCGTCTCGAGGAGCTTCCTCGTCGTGTAATGCCCAAGCTCGGTAGCCCGCAGGATGGAGCGAGAAGTCTGGTGGGCGAGCACTTCCGGGCTGAGCTCCGGCATTGACTCGGCGTCGGCTCACCCGTAGAGTGCTAAGCCGACATCGAAGGCCTCCTCCTTATCCTCCCAATCTTCCGACCAGGAGAGTAGGTTGGTGCTCAACGATACTCGATGCTTGCTCTCCGAACATAACACCAGCGGACGGCCATAGGCGTCCTTGTCTTCTCGCCCGCGGTTGTAGTTCGGGTGGAAGTAAAACGCCCCGGCATCAGAGGGAGATTCCCTCTCGTCAAACAGCTGGCGGGATACCCTTGCGCGCTTGCCCGCATGATCAGGGGACTTGACCTTGCTCTTCCCCTTGACGAGCTTCCTCTTGCGCGCGCCTCCTTCGTCGTCGGTGAGCGGCAGGACCGCAGGAAGCGGGATCTCCTCGACCTCGGCAGGAAGGTTCGAGGTGTCATAATGCGAGGACGCGACTTCCTTTGCCGGAGGAAGCGGCTTTTGCGGGAGCTCGCGAGCCTTTGCAGAGTGAAGAATAGTCAGTATTCAAACAACTATCAGAGATGTCTTGGCGAGTATGTCAGAATCTCGCAAGTTTATACCTTCGCAGGGAAGGACTCCGTCGAGCACATTGACATTGATGCACCAGTGGATGACGTCGAATCGTTGCCCACGGAAAGCTTCAAACAGTTTCTCGCGAGCACCTTCCAAAATCGGCGGCAAGAAGGCGACGTCGGCGGGTTGATGCGGCCTTCCCAACATGCCTTCGAAGTCGCCAGTGACGACGACCAGGAACTAGCTCCATCGATGGACCTTGTTCGTCGTCCTGACCAGCGTGCAGACATGGCTACTGAAAAAGACAACCCCCTCAGAGGTCGCTGCAAAGGCGAAGACCTTCCGGAAGACGGAGAGGTCGAACGCGATCCTCTCTTCACGGAGAAAGCAGAGGAAGCTCATGATGATCGCCACGCCATTGGGATTGATCTGGGCGGCCGCAATACAAAAATATCACAATATTTGGAGATATTCGGGCCACAATGGAAGTCGCAGGCCGACTTCAAAGTGGCGAAGGGACAGGACCATTCAACCTTCGATGTAGGTGTTTTGTCGCTCGTTCTGGGGGGAGCCTGGCCGAGTATCCCTCTGGAAGATGTCTTTGGCGAAAATCTTCCAGATCTCGCTCCGTGGTGACGGACTTCTTGAAGACCGCATCGGCAAAGTTCGTCGCGTGGGCCTGTCGGCGAGCACTGACATCGTCTCCAACCATCTTGAGCGAGTTGTGAGTGCGAGAAAGGAAATGCGAGTAGGGCGAGAACGAAAAGGACAGTTACTCGCGAGCAAAAGTCAGAAATCGCAACAGCGTACTAAAGTCTCATCTACCCCTTCTATTTATAGGCAGAGGTCAGGGGGTGTATTTCGTGCTCGGGCGAGTATCCACCTAAGTCGCGTCCTAACAGTTAGATCTATCCTAGTCACGAGCCCTATCTTGCACAAAGCTGTACAGAATCTTGCCAGCTAGCCAGAACTGCACAGAAATCAAGACATCGCAGAATGAACAAGCAAAAAGTAATCACAGAAAGTACAAACTCGACAGAATCAGCGCGAGATTCAAACTCGCTTATTACAAATAAATATTGTTCTTTACATAGTCGCCAGTAGGCGAGTTCGAACGAAAGAAAAAGAAAAAAATTCCTAAGTCCTAGGAGGCCCTCAATCAGCAGGATGCGGATGTCGCCCAGCCAATCCCATCTCGCGAGCTCGTCAAAAGTGTTCGGTGGCCACCGCAATTGGGTCGTCGCCTCGCCGCAGTTGCTCCTCCATCCTCGTCAGCCGCCCGACAGACCCCATGCTCGCGCGCATGCCGACCACTTCCTCACCAAAGAGTTGGACGCGATGATCGGTCATCGCTAGCCGTCTGTCCATCTCCTGGATCATGTGAAAGCGGGCCTCGTAGGTCACCAGGCTGTCTCGCAGCTCTTCCATCTTCGCCATCCTCACCTCCAGTGCCGAGATTCGGCGATGAGGTTCATAGATAGCGAGCTGGTCGAACTTGGCCTCCAGCTCGATGTAGGAGCGAGCAGCAGCATGGCGATATTCCTTCCCAGAGAGCCCGAGGGCATCGATGAAAGCACCTCCAGGCGTGGACGGGCGGCCTATCAAAGCATAGGAAAACCGCCAAATCAGTTAGCAGTCGGCAACAAAAGTTAATCAGATCAGCAGTAGTGCGAGTTACCTTGCCAAGGAGATCGAGATCGCCGAGGAGAAGGACTGCGACGAGCTGGTTCTCGTGGGCCTGATGACGAGCCTCCAGGGCGCTCGGCGGGTTGCCCCTGGCCGCGACCTCCCAAGTCGCGACTCCCATTCCTCGGCGGGAAGTAGCTGGGGCGCCTCTTTTCCGGATCTTGCGTCGAGCCCTCCGGCGGGATTCGAGGTCCCGAGATGCCCGGGCAGAGTTCGGGGCGAGGTTCGCCACTCGAAGGCAAAGGAGGCGGCGGCGGCAATGCAGTGCCTGCCGGTTGTCGCGAGCTCGCCAGAAGAGGTGGAGGTGACAATGGTGTGCTCCTTGGTTTTTGCGATTTAGCCGGAGAAGGAGGTGGCAGCGGCAACTGAGTGCTCGTCGTCGACAACGTGATTTTGGCCGTGAGAGGCGGCGGCAGCGGTGGGCTTCTCGTCGCCGGAAGCGTCGAGATGACCGAAGGAGGGACTTTACCCGTCCCAGACTGTGAGGTCTTGGTCGTCGGCGAGGCCTTGGTTGCCGGAGAATTTTCCTTGGGGCTCTTCTTGGAGCCGAGGTTGATCCGGGCAGTGTGCGCGATCCGGAGCAGAGGCCGAGCTCCGTGTGCGACCAGCGGAACTCCTCGCAGCGGGGCGACATCTAGAATCTTGCCTGAAGTAGTCGCTGGGGGAGCTACAGATACAAGGACGAGTTAGTATGAGAACAGGATGATCAACGAACATCCACAAAGATCGGTAAGTTTGTGACCATGCGAGGCAGCGAGATCTGCCTGCAGTTGGGGTGGTGACCCGGCGACTTCCGAAACGGAAGTAGCTGGCGAGAAGAGCGGAGAGATGTCGGGGATGGAGGACTCGGGAATGTCGCCCAACCCGAGATCCTCGAGGAGCTATTGGGTGATAGTCGAAGGTTCGGGCTGGTCGGCCGGGTTTGCAACTTTCTTGGCCGGGGAGGCGATTTTCTCCGCCGGCGGGGGAGGGATGTCGGCCTTAGAGGCGAGGGTATTCTTCAACTTCTTCAGTTTCTTCTTCTTGGCGGGAGGCAGATTGGCAACGACTTCATCCTCTCGCGGCCTCTTGGGCCTTGATGGCTCTGGTTCGAGAAATCTGGATAGCGCAGCAATACTGGCTTGGTAGGCTTCCACGACAAATTTTGACATCGCGTGCGAGTTAAAAATGTGTGCCTCAAAGACCATCCACCGCCCCTATTTATAGAGTTCAGCAGACATCCATCAAGGGCGAGTAACCCAGATACTCGGTCAAGCAGCTCGTCGAATAAGCGTTGGATGTTTCTTTCGGAGTTCCTACGTAGCTCGAAAACAGTGGGAATTGTGTACAACCCGTATTCGTCGAGGGTGGACACCTCCAGAGCCAGGTTAGCAAAAGTCAAAGTTAGCAAGTCAAGACAGAGGTCAGAGTCAACGCGCCAGACAGCAGAAGGCCTGGGCGAGTATGACGAGCTCCCCTCACATACTCGCCAGGTAGGCGACTAGGCATGATACTCGCCTAGCCGTGCGAGCTCCTCCAGGAAGTCGTCTAGTCGTCGAGGGGTGGGGCTATAAATAAGACCCACCCCTCCCCCAGGATTTCCCTATAAATAGAACATCATGGGTATGAGGAGAGAGACCTTTTGAATCGCGCTGAGATCTCAGACTCTTTTCTTGGACGCTAGCTTAGCCTATGAATTCCTTTTTCTTAGAGATCAGGTCGCGACCTAGCGATTATCCTCTTTTAGTCGCCGCGATTTAGTTACCAGCTAGTCTCCCTCGTACCCTGCTCGGTCATCTTGGTTGTGGAGGGGTTGCTTCTTCTAAGCTTTCGGGTACGTGATGGGACCTTCCTGCTACAGCGCCTGGAGTCCTGTTTGTTCAGTGACTTCCGTGCTTTAGCCCGCTAGTCGTCGAGCCTATCCGTTGAGCCGGTAACCTTAGCCTGCCTTGATCCGATTTTTGGAGTAGGTAAATTTCCCAGCTTCAACAGAGGTAATGCGAGAGGAGTTAGGTCATTCCTTTGATACAAAGTAGAAAGCAATATTCCAATAATAATGAATAATACTAGCTCATACTCATACATATACATGAGTAAGGATCAAAAAAGACTAAATTACCCTTAGCGGGTATTACAAACATGACTTAATATAATGCCTAATTACAACTTTGTGAAATATACTTTAATATTGTACAGTAATATTATTTAGATAACACAATTTTATAACATGTACAAGTAATGAAGAGCTAAATCTCCTTAAAAGATGATAAATTTTCTCGTGCTTAATAACATAAACATCGTTAACTAATAAATATTTTGAATATTTTAATATTTTTTTATATGAATTAAAAATGATGCGAAATGATTATACAAAATTCGTTGTAAGAATAAAACATATGAAATATAGTGAAACAATAAACCTAATTAATTTAAGTGTTTACTGTGATTTAATCATATATATAGTGCGAACATAACATAAAATAAAAAATATTTTCAAATGTCTTGTCGGCTGATATATTAAAAAATGGATATGTCAGCATACAAAATGACATCATATTTTTCCAAGAAAAAATCATTTTGCCCTCAAAACCGACAGATCGGACATGCCAAACAACATTTAAAACGAAGTCCACGATCAAGCCCTGATAGAAGTCACCATAAATCACTATAAGGTACCACATTATCCTAGTAGGCTGAATTTCCTGATCCATTGATGCCGACTTACTTTGAAGAGACTTCTCCCACTGCAACAAATTTGAGTTTCCCTGACCTATTACTAGTGTTAAAGATAAAATAAATTAAGACCATTAGGAGAGACCCATTTATATTTGTCCATGTATAGTCTATTTAGTTCCACATTGTAAATGTAGTAGTCTCTCCCTCATTCTCCCTCTATATAAGTGTATGTACTCTAACTCTTTCAGAATAATACAATTAAGGGTGATTTTTTCTCTCCTGCATTTCTCTTTCTAAATGGTATCAGAGGGACTCTTCCTTTCCTGTGCCTCCTGCGGACCGAACTTTCTACCCGCCACTTCTCTCTGACCGTCGTAGCCGCTTGGCTTTGCAGACTGCTCCTTTTCTACCCGCTCTCTCTCCCCTCAGTGGTTCCACCTTCCTTCTCTCTGGGCTTCTTATAGCCTTCTCTCTGTCCCGTGGGGTTCACGGTCTCTTGCCTTCTCGCCGCGAGCTGCTTCTGGTCGCCGCGAACTGTCCTTCCCTGCTTATTGCTCCTTCTCGTTGCGGTCTGCTTCAGGTCACCGTGACCTGTTTTTCCCCTGCTCTTTTCTCTTCCCGTTGCGGGGTATTCCCTTGCTCGTTGCGGTCTGTTTTAGTCCGCCGCAGATTGCCTACCCGCCGCGGATTCTCTTCCCTTGCTCGCTGCGATCTGCCTCAATTTATCGCGGATTGCCTTCTCGCCTAGCTCCTCTCGCTTGCAACCTACTAGTCATCCCGCCGCGACCAGCTCCAAGCAGCTCGCCTTTCTTCTCGCCTAGCTCTTCTCGCTCGCGACCTACTGGTCAGCCCGTTGCGTGTCGCTGCCTCCGCCACCAGTTCTACTCGAGAGCTACTGCTCCAATCCACTGCGACCTCTTGCGCTAGTCCGCTGCTCTAGTCCGCTGCCCTTGGTTGTGGTCTCCTCTACCTATCCGCCCTTCTTACCTGCTTCGGTTTCTGCTAACCGTCCGACCTCTCTCTGTTATCCGCCATGGCCTCGAGTAACTCAACAGTGGCCACTCCTTCTCTGCCCGCCCGTGTTGCTGCCCTGCCTCCCGAGGTCTGCTCGCTCACCTTACTCGGGCCAAACCTGCTGACTGGCTTCGCGATGACTGTCAGGTCCAATCTTGGATGCTTAACTCTATGGACACAGAGTCTTACCGCATGACAATGTAATATGAAATGGCTAAGGAAATGTGGGATGAATTGCACTCTCTATACTCTGGCAAGGATAGCTTACAACACCTATTTGATATTATCTCCGATCTTCAATCACTGGATCGTGGAGCCACAGGCGACTTAACTTCCTTTGTTGCAAAGGCAAAGACCCTAGTGGAGGCATGGATACAACACCAACCTCCCTCTGCAGACCTTGCTACTCAACAGGCACAGAAGGAGGCTGTTGGGATTGCTATGGTGATGGCCCGTATTCCTAGTCATCTTCACAGTGTCCGGGCCCAGATTCTCTCCTCTTCTACTACACCCTCTCTATCTGATGTATGCTCCATGTTGCTCAAAGATACACCACCTCCCGAGGCTCCAGCCAGCTTCTCTCAGGTTCTGCTCCAGCAGCCCTTACTCCCTACTCCTGCTCCTTCTGTCCGAGGCTCTTCTACTCTGGGAGGCTGCTTCACGTCTCGTGGTCGGGGACGTGCTGGGCGCTCTACTCTCAAGTGTACCTACTGTGGTCGTGAGGGTCACTTTGAAACTACCTGCTATAGCAAACATGGATTGCCTCCTCATCTTAATGCTACTACTGCTGCTGCTGCTACTCCAGGTTCCTCTTCCACCGAGCCCCCTTCAACTACTCAGAAGGATATCAACGATCTTCGCCTACAGATACTGCAGCTGCAAGGTGTGGTTAACCGTTCCTCTGGCTCAGTTGCTTCTTTCTCCACTGAAGGTATCTCCTGTCTCTCCTACAGCTCTCAATGGATCTTGGATTCTGGAGCCACCCACCACATTACCTCTCAGAAATCTCCTCAGTACATGAACTCTGAGTATCCCAAGTTTATCACTGTTGCAAATGGCGACACTACTCCGGTGTCTGGAGCTGCTGATCTACAACTTACTCTCACTCTTTCCTTAACCTCGGTCCTTCATGTTCCGGGATCTCCATTCAACCTACTGTCCGTTAGTAGGCTTGCTCACGATCTTGATTGTTGTCTAATCTTTTATCCTTCTTCTTTTGTCATGCAGGATCGTCGAACACGGACTATCATTGGTAGAGGACGGCTGTCAAACGGGCTTTATCTCCTGGAAGTTTTTCCCACTACACTTTCTGATGTTCCCTCCGTCAACTGGCATCGTCGTCTTGGCCATGCTCCTCTTCAGATTCTCAAGAAGACCCTTCCTGATGTCTCTTTACAGGATTTTTCTTGTGAATCATGTATCTTTGACAAACAGCATCGTGTTTCTTTTCCTCCTGCATGTACTCGGAGTAATACTTCGTTCTCTTTAGTTCATTCTGATATCTAGGGTCCTTATAAAGTTCTCAGTATTTTTAGTTATCGGTATTTTATAACCTTCATTGATGACTATTCACGTCTCACATGATTTTATCTACTTCGTGACAGTACTGAACTCACCTCTACCTTTCGTGTCTTTATTGTTGAAATATGTATGCAATTTTCTACTACATTAAAGATGATTCGCACTGATAATGCTCGTGAATATACGAGTCGCACCTTCTTTAATTTATGCATCGAGTTTGGGATTATTTATCAAACCTCGTGTGCGTATACCCCCCAGCAAATGGTGTGGCCGAGCGAAAGAATTGATATCTTCTTGATGTCACTCGGTCAATCATACTTCAAATGCAGATACCCACCGAATATTGGAACTTTGTTGTCTCTAGTGCTTGTTATCTCATTAATCGCATGCCCTCCTCCATGCTTAACTTTGCTTCTCCATTCGGTCTCATATTTCCTTCCAAGTCTCCATTCTCTCTCATGCCCCGTACATTTGGTTGTACCTGCTATGTTCACTCTCTCGGACCACCAACTGACAAACTTGCCCCTCGGTCCACAAAATGTATATTTCTGATGGATGTCTTAGGAATGCATAGGGGGTGCCACGAAATAAATAACCATCGATGATCCAGAAGTCAGGGATGACCATGGGTGGATCCTGAGACAATGTGGAGCATATGCCGCAAAATATGGATAGGTCGAATACTCCGTGATCAAATTCTCAAATCCTGTGGTATGAATCCTGTTCTCAACACCAGCTCGATGTTTGAGAACATAATGGAAGTATTGTAAGTACTCGACCCAATTTGCATGGCGAGACTCAATTTCTTCTGGGAGTCCAAATAACATAAGGCCCCATGATCCGAATAAAACACAAATTCATGAGGGATAAGGCAGCGTTTCTGGCATCATAGAAACTGAACAATCGTGTAAAAGTTAAAACTCCCTACGAAAAAAGTGGGCCTATGACAAGCAAAGCGGAACGAGTAGAAGTCGTACAAAGCGAACAACAACATCAACGATCTGGACATGGCAGGAGGGAGCTGGCACCGTGAAACAGTCACACGGCAGGAGTTGCGAGTAAAAGCAACAAGTAGAGGTTGCTCGGAGCAAAGTTGCACAAGTTGTGTGAGCAGGAGCGGTGGGTGTAGGAGACGCGGTCTTTGGAGGCAAGCACAGAAGTTCATCGGTCAGAGATAAGCGGGCTCAAAGATCGCGCGAGCAGAAGTCGTATGCAAGCAGAGGTATTGCGTGAGCAGAAGCTGTGTGGACAGGGGCTGCTCGAACAACAGAAACAGCGGTTGCACAGGTCACGTGAGCAGATGGGGAAAGTCGCATGAATAGGAGCAGAGGTGGGTCCCAGTAGGCAACTAAAGAATTCTATAGAAGCAGTAGGGCTTATGAAATGCAGAAGCACAAGCAGATGAGCGGGCTCCACGAGGAGGCTGCCAGACCGCGCGAGCAGGCTGAGATCACAAGACTACGCGAGCGGGCAAAGAGAATTGCGGGCTTAGGTTTGCGACGGGAGCAAGAGCACAACCAAAAAAAACTTTAGGATTCAAACCTCACTTTGATACCATATAAAAATAGAGAATAAAAATTTCCAATATTTTATTATCTCATCAAAATCACCTTTACATTGTACAATGGGTCTCCTTTATATAGAGAGAGAGAGCTAAATACAACTCAAGATGTAGGACTAAAGGAGGAGCTTGAGAGGAGAGAGGACTAATGGGCATAAATACATGTGCTTTATTAATTTAGAACTTGTAATACATAAATACACTACCATTGAAGCAATGTCATACAAATGGAGCAATTACTCGATCTGAATTTTAATAGCCGCATTTGTACATATACTCAAAATCGACATTGGTGGGCACGCATATTGTGACCTACTTAGAAAAAGGAATCTAAAAGAAATCTCAAATTTTAAAAAATTTCAAAAAAAACCCCAATTTTACCTTGAAAAGGCACATAATTATGGCATCCACGATTTTCTATAGAAATAAAGATGTTCTTGCCTCGGCATAGTTTGTTCAAGTTATGACTAACATTTCCTCATACAGCATTCATAAATCAAGATATTAAAAGTAATTCATTCAGTTGATTTTTCCACAAATGATCAAGTTCGTGACGGTAAGAGAATCATGAGCTAGCTCATCAACTAAGAGAGCGAGAGAGTGTGTGTGAGAGAGAGAGTGATTTACCTCATATACACCATGTATCAATCCCATAAATTCACTCATGCAATTGCGATGATAATATGGAGGGCAAAATGTGTGCTCCGCCGCTACCCAACGAGGTGGGAAAATAACAAAATCAAGCAAAGCAACTCCAGGTTTATCAGTTGGAGCTGTCAGCACTGCATTAAGAAAATACACAAGTAATTCAGTAAAACAGGTCATGGAAGTTAGAAGAAAATAAGGTTCGTTCCTATATTTTCTATAACCCACTTTAATCATTATACTGTGGTGACTTCTTACTTTTGTCTGCTTTTAGCTCGTTTCAGGAAATTTTCAATTCAAATTAGGCACTGTCGGCCAGTTGCACGTGGCTTTTTGCTCCAGTGGTGGAGGGCTACAAAATGCTAGCGCTGAATGCAATAGCATTCTGCTCACCGCAGCCCGAACACTTGGGCCCCACAATAGTGTCCATAACCTCATACAGTCGTGAACTCCTCAGTCACAACCCGATGTTTGGGGCTGAAAGGCTGCAGTTGGAGAGTCAAATGCTGGAGCGTTTCCGCCGCTCTATTTTTTACCATAGTTCTCCTAGTTCAACCTCCACTGCACTCCCAAAAGAAACTAAATCGAGTAAACAAAATTAGCTTGGATTGAATTTACCTGTGTTTATTGAAGGATCACCATGATCAAACAAAACTGTATTGAATGGACAAAATTTACTGAGATCATACTGTCATTAGAATTAAAAGTCAGCTCCTCATAGTAAATACAAAGACAAACAACATAAAAGGCAAATATTTCAGAATAAACTAGGTGTGTTAGGTTGAAAAGGATTAATGTTAAATGGTTAATATGGATTAAGGAGTCAATTTAGACGGCAAGATGGCCATGTGGCACTTCACTAAACAAGTGAAATCGCATTTAGACTTTATCTTTCATAATTGAATTTAATTTACATAATATCAAAGTTTCAAACTATAATAAGTAAAATATAATATAATAATCAATATAGCACAAAACCTAGGCAAAGAGAGACTAAAGATGAAAGATCATAGAGGGAGACAAGAGGAGGGAGACGAGAAGGAAAGGAAGGCTAAAAGAAAAGCATAAAACAGGTTGAAAGAAATTAACAAAGAAACAAAGGAGACTTTCTTTATTCAATATTTTCTAACTACGACATTTACAGTGCCAAAATAAATACATAAATGATAAATCCTAATCTAATCCTGGGTATAACCCTATAAGACCACTTGCTTACAGTCATTAAACTATGCTAAAATTAACATTCAACAATCCTCACTAAGATTCTATCACGAGCCCTAAAAAGATTCATTTTACTCTATGACAATGTTACCTTTTGATTACTTAGCTGATCTATGTTTCTTTGCATCATTAAAACTAGTGTTGAATTTTAGCATAGATCCAACAAAGTGCATCCTCAGCCTTTAGATCATAAACTTGAGAAAAGCCAAATTCACAGTTTCTCATAGATACTAGGGTCCATTCCTTTAGATTGAATTGGGGTTCATAAATTAGAATTAGATGTCCATTTTTAATGAAATTGACCCCAATTCAAATTCTGAACTCTCAATTCCATACAAATGAATTGGGACCATAAGGGAACTCCATAGCAGAACAAAGCCCTCAATACTGTTTCTGTAGTTCTTAGTTAGTATTTTCAATTCTGAACTGCAACCTACACTTCAAAACTCTACCATATTTCCTTGTTCGACTACGATAAATGGTCATAGTTAGTTCAGCAAACTTTTCTATCCATTGAGGACCTTACCTGAAGATTGGTGATTTGTAAGGTTACACATTTTATTCACGGATTTCATTGTGTTCCCTAGTCCTCCGGGAAGAGAAAATTGGTTTGCTTCACTTGTACCACTTATGTTCTAGCACTAAAATCTTAAGCTATGTAAAATAGAAAAGGTAGAAGCTTGCAACAGTTGGCATTTTTTTAATTGTCAGCATCAAAGCAAATCTAGTTTACCCTTGCAGTGAAAAGAAAGAGCTATATCTAACTCCCAATTCCTGAGATCACTCAAACGTAGTTGAGTTTAACTGTGAGGTTAGTTTTCCCAGGAAAATGAATTTCACATATAGAAACATTAATTAACAAATGTGGAACTTTCACGTATCAATGGGAAAAATTAACTAAAGAAAAGTGAGAATGCATCTGGTTGAGATTTGGCATTGCTTATACTGAGTTTATATGACAATTCATGATTCATCCATCAATAGGCTTACATGCAGAAGTCATTTGAAATTGTCATAGGATTTCAATTGAAAAAAAGCCTACTTCTTTAATTGAATTTGTGATTGGAAAGAATCTTTGATGGAAATCGACGGTCCCGATGGGACACTCATGTGTATGGCCGCAGAAGGCATTGATTTAGTCCCCATCCGAACGATCCTAGTCCACAGATTCGTCTAGATGGTCGTTATGACATTTGATCATGTATCTATTTTTATTTTCGTGTTTTTATTCATTGTCGATCACAACCAATATGAACGTGCATTATGAGCCGTCCATAATGGTTCTCATGGTCCTCATGTTCTATTTATTTGTGCAATTGCTAGAGGTAAGGGCATCGAAGCTTTGATTCACTCTTTCCAAAGTCGCCGGTCCTCATGATACCGACTCCATGAGTCCCCCCTTAGGTGACGACTCGTAGGAAATATTCCTGTTTTCCCCTCTACCTCCATCCCACGACACCAGCCCCCTTCCCCTTTTCCAAAGTTGAAGCCCTAGAGGAACGCCCCTCTCGATTTCAACATCGTCAGCCGCACCTTCTCCGATTCTGTTTTCCCCAGTCTCCTCCGAGCTCGACATCTCCTGCCATCCCCTTCCGCGATCCCGACTCCACCAACTGCGTCCCTTCCCGATCCCAACATCGCAAGACGCATCCTACCCAAATTACGAAGTAACCATCCACCTCCTTTCCTGCTCCCGTCTACTCAGCCGCCTCCTCATTCAGTTCTGACATCGCCGGCCACATCTACTCCTTAGACTAGAGCCGCTAACCCCTGCTTCCCCTAATCTCTTCCTCCAGTCGATAGTTATCTTTATTCTGAGTCCCCCTACCATGAGCCTCCTCCTACAGTCCCCTTCAGCATGTGTCGTTAGAGATTGTCTAAACAAGGACAATCCTTCTACCCACCTCATTCCCCCTTGTGGTAGCCAACTCCGAGCCGTGACTCCTACCAGAACTTTGCCACCTCAAAGCCACACCTCTACATATTCGCGTAAGTCATTACTTTGATGTTTTTGTTTTTCTTTTAGGGCGCATTTCCAGGCCCATAATAGATATTTGCAGGCCAAGAATCCTAAAATATAAATAAATTTTGACCTAATATAATCCTCTAATTGCAGCCCCCCTCGGCACAAAACCGCGTTGCTCGCTCTGCCTCCTTTTTATGAATCCCCTCGTCATTGATTCAACGACATAACATCTTCAGCTCTCCATTCCGTGCCAAAATCTCTATGGTGGAAGAAAGAGTGTGGTCGTCAGGAAATAAAACTGGTCTCTGCTTCGGAACCCATCATAGGTCTCCAGGGCGCGTCTCGGGAGGCCCATATGACCTAATTCGGAACCCAGCAATGCGGATGAGCGTCTCGGGGCTTCAAGCTCGTCGGAGCTCCACTCCGAGTTATCACTTTGGGAATTACCTTCGTTGTCGTCTCCCTGGATGCTAGAAAGATTGGATTTCTCCTCCGATTCCCTAGAATTCGACAAATGGGCGTCAGGACATTCTCTCTTCTGTGACAAAAACGAAGGATTTGGGGATCTAATGGGGCCTTGGCGCGGCGAGGGTAGCGAAGGTTCTTGGGAAGCTTTTAGTGGGATGAAGATGATTGGAAAGTGATGGGGACGACAGATGTTTGGAACCTGTTTGTTGTGGCGGAGAAGAAAGATACTTTGGGGATTTGGATAGATGATTTGGGCAAAAGTTGCTCCATTTCTAAGAAAATTGGAGTTTAAGAGAGAACATATCCAATTATTAATAGAAACCGCTGACTCTCAGACCGTCGTGTCGCCGCCTGGAATAATCGGAACAGCCGCCGGAGCTCCGTCCAACGCTTCCTTGACGCCAGTTCACTCCACTCTTCAGCATTTCTTCTCTCCCCCAAGTTTCTCTTCGACGCCAGATTTGTTCCAATTTGCCACCAGACTCAAATTCATTTTTTATACGAATGTGGCATGTTTGTATATTTTGGTATATTACATTTTATCAATTAGTAAGAGGAAAAAAATAAAGAAAAACAATTTTAATTTTTTAAAAAAGGATTGCAAATATCCGTCAGGACTGCAAATATCTATTTGGAGTTTGCAAATATTGATTAAGGGCCTGCAAATATCAACGCCCTTCTTTTATTGTATGCCCAAACTATATTCGTATGGACGCGATAATAATGCATTCACTTCGTGATTTCATATTAAATTGCAAGAATTATTTGCATTGCACTTCAATATATTTGCGCTCCACTCGTGAGCGAACTTAAGCTTAATCTCTTGAATCAAAGCGTACTCTAATTTTTGTGTTTACTACATAATATTATAATTATTTTTCCAATCACTTGCAATATAATTCGGACCCCTCACTCTTCGTATACATGCATCATTATAGGGCTAAATAGAAATTATTTCTCTAATACTACACCTAGGGGTCTGTATTGTTAGTGGTTGCCTATACAGCCTACCATGTGCCAATCTTTTATTTCATGTAAAGAATCAAGTGTTACAATGCACACGTATATATACAACAAATTCCAACAAATATCCATAGGAGATGTAAGCCTAAATAAGAGATGAAAAAAAGAAGTACATGGGTCCAAAGATGGGCTTTCTCTTGGGCTTAAACATTCCCCCACAAGCTGGATTATATATATGAATCATGTTTGTATACCCCGTAATTCGTCGAGATCAGAAATGTCTAAGGAAGACATCTTAGGAGATCAGCTCGGCGGAATTCAGCTCAATAGACCTCGTCTCGGCAGACCTCGTCTCGGCAGATCTCGTTGGTGACGGCTATTTGCAAACCTCTCCATAAGAGTATTTAGTAGCCTCAAGGAGAATACTCGACAACCTCCGTGAGAGTACGTACTAGGCAAACTCCATAAATCATATAAAGACCTCATCAGAAAAGGCTATTCACAGACCTCGCCAGGAGAGTACTCGACAACCTCCAAAAACCTTCTAAGAAACCTCATCAGGAACTAGTGTAGGGGAAAATGATGATTTAGAGTGAATGCATTTGACTTGCTCTACACATTACAAAATTTGTAGGTCCTAAATCTCATCACGAGATAGACAGTATAATTTGAAAGGTTTTACAGGAATAGCTAAATAGAAGAATATAAAAGCATATGCTGGTGCATAAAAAGAGGAATGATGTGCATCAACAGAATACCTTATAAGGCACATAATTCCCGTGCCAAGCAACCACATTAAATGGAGAAAAGTTTTGTTTTGCAGTAAACAAATCCCCGCCAAATTTTTGGACAATTGTGTAACCAAGATGATCATCATTCTCATACCAAGCTGTGGGAGCACAAAAATCTCTTGGAGAAGCTAGACCATTAGAACCTATAATACTAGTTTTAGTTCCGATAAAAGGGGAACTTGGAATGAAAGACAATAACACAAGCTGATAGAATATACCAATAAGACCAAGATTAGGGAGTTCAAAGTGACTTCCAAAAACTTCAGCAACATAACCACGCGATGGACCATCGGGTAAGCCTACAGAGAAGCGGAACCCCTGCGGAACAACAATTATTTCACCAGGAGAAACTTGTAGTCTTCCACATTCAGTTGTAATAAACAATCCTGGAGTTGATAAGAAGATGAATTAAAGCATAATTTTTTTTATGAAGAACTACAAGCAACAGAAAAAATTTACAAACTCATAAGTGCATCATTTTCCGACCACTCTAGATGTTCAAAACCAATTAAACCGTTTCCAGTGTCTTATATTTGTAGAAGAAAACGATGGGAAGATATTGTGTTATGGTCGCGCACGCCGACGAAACGCGCGGACGCCGACGAGACGCGCAAACGCCAACAAGACGTTGTGGCGAGTCTACACACATAGGAAGACGACGGATACTAGCCCACCGGTCGTGGAAGAGACCGTCAATGCTCAATCTACTTGATTATTTTTATTTTAATGTTGTTTAAGTTTTTACTATTTGCAAATCGAATTTTATTATTCACACCCCGCTGCTATAAAGAGTGTTGTATACTTGTATTAGGGTTTTATCTTTGAATGAATGGATCTTTAGGGCTGCTCCTTAAGTTTTCTTCTCAACCCTAACCCCTCTTCTCCCTCACCACCGCCGACCTTCCCCTTGCCGGATTCCTCTTTGGAATCGTATCAATTTGGTCCGACTTGCCTCCCCGCATGTCGTTCAGCCGCCGGTGTACGCGATAACTTTGCCCACAACGGTCGTTTCTGAGTCAGATCACGATCCCGTCTCCGACGCTCGCGTGAGCTCCTCCTGTGTTGTTTCCGCCAAATCCTTCCATCTGCGCCCTTCTTCCGCCTGTTTCGCCTGTCTGCCAGATCCCTCCTCCTCCGCGGCCGTTCGCCGGCTCCAGCCAATGTCCAGGCCGCCCTCTGCTAGACTCCAGCCCCATGGCTCACAACACTCATTCCTCCGGTGACCCCTCTCCGGATACCGCCTCTGATACCCTTAGTCGTCGCGTTGACTCCCACGATCAACCTTGAGGCATGCCTCGAGTCTCACCCTCAACTCCAAACTCGACTCCCTCCAAGTTTCAGTCGCCTCCTCTGGCTCCCCCGCGGACGGGGGTTCCCTTCTCGGCACCATGCCACCGAGACAACCGATCGATCCGCCACAAAAGTTCCCTTCGAGCCGCTCCACTCTCTCCCTTAACATTCCCTCCTTTGTCGGCGTCGACCCGATGGGGTGGATCTCCAAGGCGGAGCAATACTTCGGCATCAACTTCACGTCGGAATGGGACAAAGTCTCCGCCGTTGTCGTCAGCTTCGACGACTCCGCGCTCCATTGGGCTTGGTGGCTCCGCCATTCCAACCAGTTTCTCTCATGGCCCGAGCTCAAGCAGGAGATGATCTGGCGGTATGACGTCAGCTATTCAGCTCAGCTATCGAGCGGCTTTCTGACGTCCGCCAGACAGCCAGCCTTGACGAATATACTGATGAGTTTGTCGCCTTGGTCACCCATGTTCCAAGCCTGCCACCCAACCATTACCTGAGCTTCTTCATGCAGGGCCTGCTGCCACATATCCTCTCTCGTTTCTGCAAGCACCACCCCGAGATAGTCTTCGACGCCTTGGACATGGGGCTTCTGGTGGAGGCCGACCTCTTCCTTCGGCCACCTGCTCCTGCGGTCGACCACCACCAGGCTAGGCCGCCTTGGCGACCACCCGCCACAGAGGCTCCTTCGCGCCCGCCTCCTGGGGGAAAACCGGTCGGGCCATCCACCGGCTCCTCAGCGCCACTCGAACAATAATTACAATGAGCTTCGCAACAAGGGCCTATGTTGTTGGTGTCGCCGAACCTACTCCCCCAACCATGAGTGCTCCGTGAAGGAGTTCCACATCATCATCGGCGTCATGGAACCTGAGGATACCTTGGCTGACTTTGTGGCCCTAGAGCATGCAGTGGAGGATACCTCCTTCGACCCCACCACAGCTACGATCTACCGCCTGGAGTTATAATGTGCCTTGGAGGGCGGGATCTCCGTCGTAGACCATGTAGCTCCTGGGCACGCGTCATGATCGCCCGATCATCATCATGGTGGATAGTGGCGCAAACCACAATCTCATCTCCGAGTTCCTGGTGCAGCAGCTCCGTCTTCCCTCGGTTCCCTCCAAGGATTTTTCGGCCCGCCTTGGCGATTAGCGACGTCGTCCGACTCAGAGTCGTTGCACCACCGTGAATCTCTGTGGGGTCATGTTCCGTAACTTGGCTCCATACGCTAGGCGATGTACGTGTCAATTAAGCGATTATGACCATGCAGTTCCTCTACGAGGGCCGGACATCTCGCTTTGACGGTGAATCCGCTTGCCGGTCTCCCTTTGCATGATCCAACGAACAACGGACGTCAACCTTTCTGCGGGGCTGCAGACCCTCTCAGGACTGTCTGATGTGCCTCCCCCTTCCCCCGACGGACCTCCTAAAGCTTCCTACTACGCTCGCCAATGTCGTCCAGACTACGACAGGATTGCCACCAGCCCGGCCAACCAATTGCGCCAATTCCCTCAACCTTAGGGCCGCAGTAGTCTCGGCGCGACCATACCGTTCTGACCATATGCAGAAGTATGAGCTCGTGCATCTAGTGCGGGAGATGATGACGGGGGGCTTTATCTGTTTCGTTGCGAGCCCATTTTCTAGCCCGGTTCTTCTGGCCCGGAAGAAGGATGGAAGTTGGAGTTGTACTACCCCACCAAGATACGTGATTGTCGTTACCATCTTCAGAGGGGACTCTTGTTCAAAGAAGGTCCTTGTTGCTGGGCATAATCGTTCAGAGTCCGAAGCCATGTGGCTGCCCCGAGATGATTTCTACCACCAGTACTCCGACTACTGCCTTGAGGACAAGGCATATTTTCTAGACGGTGACATTGTTACGATTGCGCACGCCAACGACATGCGTGCACGCGACATGCCGACGAGGCGTCGTGGCGAGTCTATACACATAGGAAGGCAACGAATACTAGCCCACCGGTCGTGGAAGAGACCGTCGATGCTCGATCTACTTGATTATTTTATTTCAATATTGTTTTGGTTTTTATTATTTGCATACCGAATTTTGTTATTCGCACCCCGCTGCTATAAAGGGTGTTATATGCTTGTATTTGGTTGTTATCCTTGGATTAATGGATTTTTAGAGTTGCTCCCTAAGTTTTCTTCCCAACCCTAACCCCTCTCTTCTCCCTCACCACCCCCGGCACTTCCCCTTGCCAGATTCCTCTTTGGGATCGTATTATATTGTATATTGCTTATTTTTCCAAAGAAAAAGGTTTATTCAAACCTAGAGTCACATACCTAACGAGAGACTAAATATGAAAAACAAAGTAATATAGCTTCGAATTTAAACTCCCTCCAAGCAGGAGCACACATGTCATATGAGTCAAACTTGGAAAGAAACTGAATAAAGTAGATGCGATAAAGTTCTAGTGAGGACGTCAACAATATGGGAGATGAAAGGAATATATTGAAGTTGTATATCTTGAGTTGACCTTCTCCCCGATAAAATGACAAGTCAACTTCAATGGCTTGAAGTGTTCATGGAAGACATAATTTTCAACAATATGAATTGCAGCTTGATTGTTACAAAAGAGTGCCGTAGTCGAGAGACACCAAAGATTGGTTAAAAAGCTTTTTAGCGAAGTAAGCTCGGAAACGGTAAGGGACAAGTGATATTCAGAAACAGCAGTAGAGTGAGAATTGAGAAACCGTTGGCTGCTTCTTACTTTTTCAAGATGAGATTGCCTCCAAAAGGGTACAAAATCCACCCATCAATTTCCGTTCATCAACGAACCTGAGATAATCAACATCAGAATGGACGACAAGGGATAGAGTTGATGATCACTAATAAATAAGTTCATAACCATGAGAGCGCTTAGGTATCTCAAAAATGCGCTTCACGGCTAATGGGTGAGAAACCTGCGGAATATGCATGAATTTAATCCACTGACAGAAAATCAACTTTTCAGCTAATCTACAGCAATCATCCATATTAGGTAGCAGAAGATCTGAGGAGAAGCAACAGAAGAGAGCATCTAATTAGCTTCCATAGGCATATCCGCAAGTCTACATCCCAACTAACCCGCATCTCATAGAAAGTCGGTGCAATACTTTATTCCAAAGAGGATGAGGGAATCACTGAAGTGACCACAATCCTCAAGAAATAGAAAAAAGACCAATATCTTTTGATAATGATATCATTGACAGAAATATGAAGAATCATAATGCCCATGGATTCTATGCTAATATGAAAGTAGTGACATTCAAGTAATAATTTGCATGCCATGCCCCCTGTTATATGTTTCTGAAACTACTCCATGTAAGCATGCCTATGTTATAACAGTGATATCGTTACACGACAAGTTTTTGTCCTGTCACAGATCGATTATATTGAGGGGTAAAATAATATTCAAGTACTGAAATATATGATAATGTTAAGAACTAGAATAGACATGTGCAATAAATAGTAGAATTGATACATACTTCCGGATTGTGGAACTATTAAGAAATCCCCATCAGCATTACAGAAGGCACAATTTTCCATGGATTTGTTCGAAGCATACCTGCACAAAATGATTATCTGCATGAAAAATCTGATGTCCTAAAAGTTAAGAACATACTTCCTAATCATGCATCAACTCAACACAAACAGTGCTAGTAACTACTTCAAACATTAATTTTGATATACTAATAAATCATCAAATATAACAAGGCATCATTTTTTGACTTAGGTTCTTCTCTTAGAGAGTTTACACAAGCGTAGAAGAAAAGAGTAGAGGTGAGATAAGAAAAGAATGAAAGAAGAGAAGTAAAGAGATATTGTATCTAAATTTTCATCAATTCTTAGTCAAAAGAATGTTGGACTGCAGATAAACCAATGGGTAAAACGTTATTTGACAACATCCATGTCTTAGAAGTTAGAATACAAGGATTCTGGAAAAAAAGTAACAAGTAAATCGGCCTTTTTGTCGGAGTAATAGAGATAAGCAAATCTTTTTTATTCTTTGCAGGAAGAACGTTCAAATAAACTAAACAACAAAAAGTCTATATGGCAAAATGAACGTCCCAAAAATTGAACAATATTCCATCCAAAAATATTAATTAGACCCTCTTACGGATGTGGACGGTGGCACGGAGCACAAAGGAGCATCGACAACATGGCATGTCTACTCAAGAGGAAGAGGGTCACGACGGAGGCACCGGCGTGATTGATAAATCCCCAAGCGGTGTGTTCTCTTAGAAATCTTATGATTAAGTTGTATTTTGGAATTCATGCATATTTATAATTTTGCACGGTGAGAGATTCTAATACCCCAACCCTCTTGTATTATGTATTTTTTGGTCATCTGGAAATAAAAAGCTTTGGAGCCTAGAGGTGGCCGAGAGTCTCTCTTGGATTCCCTCTCTTCCCTCCTCTTGATCTTCCCAGATTGGAGCAGTGAAACCCTAGGGGTAATATTGGTCCGACCTACCGACCCTATTCGCTACTTCCATAGCCGTCGGGACTCCTTCCGCGATCTAACCCTTCCGTCGACCCACTCGTGAACGGACATCCCACGAGCGTCTTCTCCTCATCAACATCTCGTGCCTACCAGCAACTTCAAGCCCATGCCCACCAGCAAGCGTTCAATCGCGCCTCTAGCCCGCGCCCACCAACGCGCGTTCAAACGCACCTCCCAGCACGTGTTCGCCAGTTATGCCCGCGCCTTCTTCGACCGCACCGACCGCCAAATTCCTTTACTGCTCCTGGAATCGCAGCCTGACCGAATACCCGCACCATAATGGATGCATGCCGCCTCGACGATCAAGCCAGCCTCCTCGCTTCCATCCAGGTCAGCCTCCAGCGCATGGAGGTTTGCGATGCCCATTCAGACTCCACTCCGCCGCCTCCTTTTGAGGACCCATATTCCTTCAATGGGTTGTCGACCAGGCCCACAACACCTCCTTCGTTCCCCGCACTTGTCGCGACACATGCGTTGCAAGCCCTAGAAATTCTCAATTTTAACGGGATCAATTCTCTTGGATGGATTGCCAACAGGGGCGGATCCAAGAATTTTGGTTAGGGGAGGTCAGTCAGGCAAAGCCATTTTTTAAATAAAAATTTAAATACAAAAAATATATAGACAATTTTTCGACAAAATATATTATATATCTTCAATAAGTAAAAAAGATACAAACAACCACATATATGTTACTTCAATTGTGCACGACGTTTTTTCACTTCATAGAATTCATCTATAATACAATCTTTGTCAATTTTCTCCGTTATTTCTCGCTCAATATATAAAGTCATGCAATTTACAAGAAATTCATCTTTCATCTTATTGCGAAATATTGTTTTTACAAGTTTCATAGAAGAGAAAGACCTTTCTGTGGTTGTTGATACCAAATGTTGAAACCGGAAACCGGTTTCTGTGGAGTTCGGACCCTAAGAAGGGGTGACCGCACACTTACTTCTCCTGATGAGCTAACTCAACCGGAAACTTAGGATTTGAGAATGACCCACGGCTGCAGCACGGAGGTCCCACCACATACCCGGAAGATCTTAGAGCGCTTCCCCTCCTTAGCCAATGATGAGCTAAGGGCACCTCAGAAAGCGCTACAAGACTAAAAAATGAGAATCTTGCCCTTTGAGGTACCCCTGTGAGTCTATTTATAGATTTCTGAGTATGACCTGCAAATAGCGTAACTCCGCCTTTTTGTTTTACTATATGCAGCCCAAGGTGGGTCTGCCAACAGCGAAACTCTGCTGTTTGAAAAGGCTACTGGCAGACCAAATAACATTAAATACATTATATTAACACCCCACATACGGGGGAGAGCGCGAACCAACTCGCCAATCCCGTGGACTGGTGCGGCCCGACTCCCGCGACTCGCCTGCCTCTTAGGCAAGTGCGAGTCGGTTTCCTGCGGCTCGCCCGCCTCCTAGACAGAGGAGGGTCGGCTACCCGTAGCTCGGCAGCTTTCTGGGCGGATGCGGGCCAGCTGCCCCGGCTCGCCCTCCTGCTAGGCGGATGTGGGCCAGCTGCTCCGGCTCGCCCGCCTTTTAGGCGGATGCGGGTCGGCTGCCCCGGCTTGCCCGCCTCCCGGGCGGATGCGGGTCGGCTGCCCCGGCTCACCCGTCTGCTAGGCGGGTGCGAGCCGGCTAGCGCAGCTTGCCTGGGGCTTGTGATCCCATGACCTATCTCGAGGGCTCCGCTCTGCCTTGTTGGGTTCACTCGGCGAACACGGGGTTGTACACAATCCCCGCTCTTTATGAGCTTCTGCAAAGCTCAAAAAGAATCATCCAACTCCAAGTGTTCGGTGAGTGCTTGCTGAGCTGGAGGGAATCTTTTGGTGGGTCCTACCTTCGTGCTCTATATATATCGTTGGCCTCAAAGGAATTCACCGACTTCCTCCTTCCGTTTCCACGTGTTACTGTAGCGGTATGAATGATGTCTATCTCAAAAGAGATGCGTGCTCGCCTGGAGGCCGCGAGGGAGGGCATACGGTCGCAGGTCATCGACGTCGCCGCCTGGCTGGCTCGGGGGTCGCCTAGCTCTTCCTTCGGGCCAAAGAAGGCCAAGATGATCAAGCGGCCTTCTTAGGACGACGCCCCCCTTCTAATCCGGTGGCCAATTCTGAAGTCATCCACCAGGTACGCGGGTCGGTTACTTTATTCCATGATGCGCTGATTCTGATATAACTAATCTTGCGCAGGAGACACCTCACGAGGATAGAGGTGGGGGAGCGAACCCAGTCCCCACACTTGTCCAAGCGGGCCGAAAGCCCCTCGGTTGCGGGATCCACCCTTCTCGCGGTTCCGAGCATTCCTCCCCTCCGGACCGGTGAGTTCTCGACTTCTCGTCTTCGCCCGGTCATCCCTTATTTCTGATTACCCTTGTTTTTGCAACTTCCACCCCAGGGGCCGCCGACCTGCCTCTGTGGGCTCCACAAATGTCGGCCTGCCCCGGGTTGGGAAAAACCTTTGCGGCTCTCGACAGCGAGCCCTTCCAAGGCCAACCTAGTACCTCCCGCCCGCATGTCAGCGCGGGAGATGTGCCAACCCCGAGTTAGTTCATATACTTGCTCGCCCGTCGTTATCCGTCTGCCCCGCTAACCCTTCTTCTTTTTCAGGTTTTCACGGGGTCTCATCATCCGACATCGACTTAAGCGAGGAGTACTCGCCTCCCCCTTCCCCGGACAAGATCCCGGACAACCTGGGCGACCCTCAGGACGCTGAGGGGATGAAGAAACGAGTGACCGAGCTGTTCCAGAAGCACTCTCTGATGCTACGGGAAATCTGCAGCAGGGTGGACGAGGACAAGGCAAACGCGGAAGAGCGCTTTGGGGCCTTGGAGGGCGGGAGGCTCCAACAAGACGGCGACGGGACGACCTCACCAGGAGTGCACCTCGCGCGGGCTAAGAAACAACTGCACCGGGTTACGGAACAGGTCGTCCTGGCCCAGCAAGAGCTCCTGGCGGTTCGCTAGTACTACTACCCTCGCCTACCGCCTCGTTCCGGGGCGCGAGGCCGGGGTAGTTGGAAATGGATCCAGTGCAAAGCCCACCGCACTCTTGTTGCCAGCCCGGAGACTTGGGTCGTACTCGGCTCCTGGGTCTCATCTCGCGCCGCGCGATTAGGAAGTTAATTATTGTCTTTTCTTTTTTCTCTTTTGGGGTGTTCGCCCCCTCCCCTTTTAACCTTCGAGATTATATTCGCCTGCTAATGGGCCTTTATGTTTATATGTATATAAGAGCCTCTCTCGCTCGCCTCTTATCTCGTTGTCAATTAGCTTTTATTGTATTAGGATTATGGCGAGTAGATAGTAGGAATTCGGGGGCGGGCTCGGGTATCGAAGCATCGAATAATATTTTTGCTATCCGCACACCACCCGCCAAAAAGACGTTTTTCCGCCCTTTTTTACTTCTATAAATAGCCCTCTCCGCCCCTTATCTACCTAGCGCATTAAATCTCCCTCCGTGCTCCCTTCGTTCCCAAGTGTTTGATTTGTGCGGTTCGCGCAAATTCCAGCTCGCCACTACTCGCGAGGACTCCAGCACTCGGGCCGCGCACCAGCTCGCGAGATGGAGGAGACGGTGGCGAGGCCGAGGGGCGAGGCAAATGCGCATGGACCTTCTTAGACTACACATTCCACTCCGCCAACCTTACTGAAAACGAGCACCTCTCGGTGGTTGCCAACTTAATCTCGCCCGGGTTCGAGGCGAGACACCCGGGAGAGCTCGAGAAGATTAACCACCTATACGACGCCGAGCTCGCGATCCCCGCTGCCCACTTCGACGCGGGGCTGCGACTTCCTCTGTGGCCAGAGGTGCAACAGAAGTTGAAGTACTTCGGGGTTGTCCTGGGCTAGCTAACCCCGAACTCCGTCGCTGTGGTGGTTGCGTTAGCTTGCTTCCTGCGAGAGGAGTGGATCGAGTTCAATCACGCGGTCTTCCGCAAGATGTTCTCCTTCCGGGAGAACAGGGATGACACCGCCTGCTTCTCCAACAACCACGTGAAGGTGCGGGAGACGGTGAACAACAGCCGCAATTGGCTAAGAGAATTTGTCTTCGTGAATGGGCACTTCGGCAACGTCCCCTTCTCGCCGGTGCAGCTCAGCGAGCCGAGTTACCGTCCTCCCAGCCTGGGGGCAACGAAGCCGACCTCTTTGGGTTTTTCCTAGGGAAGAACTTTGAGGTCGCGTTCCTTCAAAGGAACGTCGACACCCTGGCCCCGTTCCTTCCGGGGAAGGTAAGGCTACTCATACTCGCCCCCCCTTTCCCCTCACTTCATTTTAAGATCTCATTGACCTCTGATAACTGTAGCGCTCGGCTCGCTCCTGCCGAACTCTCCCTCGCGGAAGCGGCTGCTGCTGCGCATCGTGAGGTCCCGGCCCCCCTCGTGCCTAGAAAGCGAGCCACTCGCGAGCAGTCTCCTTCAAAGCCCGCGTCAAAGAAATCGAAGACCCGGGGTGGCAAACCTCCCGCACCCCGGGAAAAATGGAAAGCGTCGGCGGACCCTCACTCTGAGAAGGCCGCAAACTCTGGAGCTCCCACCTGCAGAGCCCCTGACGAGGCAGTCAGCACCTCCAAGGCGCGAGGACAGGAGCTCGCCAACAAGCCCGTGTCGGGGGGCACCGAAACTTTGGCTATGGTGAGAGGCACCTCGACGAGCTCGGCAAGCCCCTCCTGCTGTGGGACAAGGGAGCGAGCAGGGCCTCGACCCTCCTACCGACCAGGCTGGAGCAGGAAAAATCCGGCGGGGAGGCATTCGCCTTCTCCTTCGGTCTCTATGCGCGGGAGGACGCCTCGATCTTCGACGAGGAGTCCACGCGAGTGCTGGTGCACGAGAGCGCTCGGGCCCAGCTCCGCGCTCTGGAGATGGCTCACATGGTGGGTGGCCGCTGCGTGCAGGTGGTAAGGAACTCCGCCGAGCACCTGAAGAACGCCACTGACAAGGAGCAAGCCCACTGTCTCGCACTCGAGGAGGTGGAGCACCACAAGAAAAGAGTGGACTCCTCCGACGCCATCCTCGCCGAGTACCTGGGAGGATGGTGAGTCTCGAAACTCTTAACACCTTTTTTCAGAATATCTTCTCGTGTTAAAACATCTTTTCGCTGCCTTCCGCAGGACGCAATGACGGCCAAGCGCCTCAACTCCCGAATCGCTGCCCTGGAGAAGGAGAACGAGGAGCTGAAGGCTCGAGTGCAGGAGTTGGAGTCCACAGCTCTCCCGCCGCCCTCCAGCAGCAGCGACAAGCTCGCGCGGTACACCGAGCATGAGGTTGCTGCTACAGCAAAACTCGACCAAGGCGGCGAAGTTCACCCTCCAGACGATGCAGCGGGCGGGCCTGGTGACGAGCGAGGGCGCGAGGCTTACGACGAAAGACGTGGTCCCGGAGCTGTTCATCCCGGTCCCGAAGCCGGGCGACGACTCCTATCTCCCCCTGCGGGATAGCGTGTCGCCCGAGGGCTTGCCATGAAGAGTCTGCAAGCTGCATAGATTTCTGTTCGTTGAACATGTATATTTATTTTTTGTTATTATTTTGCAATATTGGATACGCAGGATGAGCTCATACTTTTTGTTCTTTAATGTAACTACTGCTTATCAATGTACATGCTCTTTTCTTGAATGGATGATGGTTGACCTCGCTGTTTTTACTGCTATTGACAATCTAACTTTCTTTTTCTTTATTCGCGACCTGGCTATGTCTTCTCGCTCTCCACGTCTGAACCCACACCTCGACAGTGTGCTCGCGCGATTCTTAAGGACTTAGCGTAGAGAGTGACAAGACCTTCGGCAATCGGCCCGCGAGTGGCGACCCGCCCCCTCCATTCAGAGAGCTTCTACCGCGGTGCCCACGAGATCTAGCTCTAGGCACCTTCCGTCCCGCGCCACGGGTGTTCAGCTCGCGCGAGCCATGCCTCATTCGGTCGAGATGTTGTCTGAAGGACTCGCGAGCGCCCCGCACGACTAAGGCCTCGTTTGTCGTTCCCCTGGGATATTCTGGTTGACCCGCATAGAGGCCTAGGGTCTGTACGTTTACAACGTTCTCTCCCCTCGTGAGAGCTCGCAACTTGGGTCGCCTCGCAGGTGTCGGGGGGTACTCGTCGAACGGGCACCTGAGGGGCGGGGCCCAGCTCGCCTGCAATGCTCGCCCTCGGCAACGCTCGTTCCTCTGATTCTCCCTTTGGCAGGCCACTAGGAGTATCAACCGGAATTTTCTCTTGGCCAGCTACCGGGCGCTTCCACCTGCTCAATCAGCTAGTAGGAGTCTGACGTCGAGTGTTCAACATCAATCGGACTTTTCTCTTGGCCAATCACTAGGCGCTTCCACCAGCCCAATCAGCTAGTAGGAGCCTGATGGCGGGTGTTGAGCATCAACCAGACTTTTCTCTTGGCTAGACACCGGGCGCTTCCACCGGCCCAATCAGCTAGTAGGAGTCTGATGGCGGGTGTTGAGCATCAACCAGACTTTTCTCTTGGCCAGCCACCGGGCGCTTCCACCGGCCCAGCTAGTAGGAGCCTGACGGCAGGAGTTGAGCATCAACAAGACTTTTCTCTTGGCCAGCCACCGGGCGCTTCCACCAGCCCAATCAGCTAATAGGAGCCTGACGGCGGGTGTTGAGCATCAACCGGACTTTTCTTTTGGCCAGCCACCGGGCGCTTCCACCGGCCCAATCAACTAGTAGGAGATTGATGGCGGGTGTTAAACATCAAATGGACTTTTCTCTTGGCCAGCCACCGGGCGCTTCCACCGGCCCAATCAGCTAGTAGGAGCCTGACGGCGGGTGTTGAGCATCAACCGATCTTTTCTCTTGGCCAGCTACCGGGCGCTTCCACCGGCCCAATCAGCTAGTACGAGCCTGACGGCGGGTGTTGAGCATCAATCGAACTTTTCTCTTGGCCAGCTACCGGGCGCTTCCAACGGCCCAATTAGCTAGTACGAGCCTGACGGCGGGTGTTGAGCATCAACCGGACTTTTCTCTTGGCCATCCACTGGGTGCTTCCACTGGCCCAATCAACTAGTAGGAGCCTAACGGCAGGTGTTTAGCATCAACCAGACTTTTCTCTTGGCCACCCACCAGGCGCTTCCACCGGCCCAATCAGCTAGTAAGAGCCAGACGGCGGGTGTTGAGCATCAACCAGACTTTTCTCTTGACCAGCCACCGGACGCTTCCACCAGCCCAATCAGCTAGTAGGAGCCTGACGGCGGGTGTTGAGCGTCAACCAAACTTTTCTCTTGGCCAGCCACCGGGCGCTTCCACCGGCCCAATCAGCTAGTAGGAGCCTGACGGCGGGTGTTGAGCATCAACCGGACTTTTCTCTTGGCCAGCCACCGGGCATTTCCACCGACCCAATCAACTAGTAGGAGCCTGATGGCGGATGTTGAGCATCAACCGGACTTTTCACTTGGCCAGCCATTCTCCACATTCCTCACGTCGAGCAAGTGAACCATCAAAGAAAGACAAGAGTGCGGGAGAGTGCTGTTTTATTATTCAATTTCATGGATTTAAGCTTTAAGTCGTCGCCGCTCCAGGCATGACTGAGGGGTTCCCCCTCCACATTCTGGAGGTGGTATCCCCCCGACTTCAAGGCTTCTTTGATTACATAAGGACCCTCCCAATTAGGATTCAACTTGTCGACGGCTGCCGACCTTTCGGCAGCGTCGACCTTTATCAAGACCAAGTCCCCCTTTACGAATTGCTTGATCCTGACATGCATGTCGAAGTACTTGGTCATCCATCGCTTGACTTCTTCCAGCCGAATCGCTGTCAAGTCGCGCAGCTCCTCCACCAGATCTAAGGGAGAGCCGTAACTCGTTCTCGTTCTCGACCCTCCATTCCTCACTACCTTCACCTACCTCCATTATTCGCGACGTCCGGATCTCGAATTCTATTGGGAGTGCCTCCTCGCAGCCGTGGGAGAGCTTGAAGGGAGACTCCCATGTGGCCGTGTTGGGCGTGGTTCTCAGGGCTCAAAGGACCGAAGGGAGTTGCTCCACCCTGCTCCCCTTCAAATTTTCCACCTTCTCTAACAAGTTTACGATGATCTTGTTTGCCGCATCTACTTGCCCGTTGCTCCGAGGGTGATGGACCGACGCGAACCTGAAGTCTATCCCGAGTTGGCCACAAAAGCCGATGAACACTACACTGGCGAATTGTGGCCCATTATCCGTGACAATGGCCTGAGGCAACTCATGCCGACAAATGATCTCACCCCATACAAAGTTGCAAATCACCTGAGAGGTCACCTTGGCCAGTGCCTTGACCTCCAACCACTTAGAGAAATAATTGATCATAACTAACAGGAACCTTCTCTGCCCGCTGGCCCGGGGGAAGGGTCTCACAAGATCCATTCCCCAAATAGCGAAGGGTCAGGGCGCAGTGGCTTCTGAGCCTCTGAGTCGGCAGTAGTTGGAGAGGAGCGAACAACTAGCACTTCTGACATTTCCTTGCGAATGCGGCGACATCCCGGCCCAGGGTCAGCCTAAAATACCCTTGCCTCATTATCCTTCCTTCCAGAGTCCTGCTTCCTGAGTGGCTCCCTCAATCACCGAAATGGACTTCCTCCAAGATTCTCAGGACCTCTTCCTCAGCCACGCAGCGTGCCAAAAATCCCGAGAGGGTCTTCCTGTCAAGGTTGTCAGGATCGAGATCCTAGATGAGATCATTTCGAGGTAGGATCGGATCTGATAGTAGGGTCGGATCGAGGATCGCCTTACAAAATCAGGATCGATTTACAAAATCTTAATCGTAGGATCGTAAGATCCTATGATCTGGATCGCGATCCTGACAACCTTGCTTCCTGTACAACTTCCCATCGCGCATCAGGTAGTACGTCGACTTATACATGAAACGCTTCTTGTCCAGGCCCTTCGGGAATTCTCCCGTGGATAAAAAAACTGTAAAGGGGTCCATCCATGAGGGGCGTTGGTTCTCCTCCATCAGCTCCCCCTCTTCAATAGAAGGACGAACAGGTCGGTTATGGTTCCTCCCACGCACGGGAACCAAACTTGTCTAATTGATCAACTTGTACACTTTCTTCCCGCGCCAGATGACGGATGGAAAATGATTGGAACATGTCAATGATGCCCTTCACCTTCGCTAGGTATAACTAGAGAGTAAGCTCCCTTGCTTCGAACTTGTTGTCGATTTGAGAGGACACAACCAGGGAGTCTGTTGGCACTTCCACGTCATGCACCCCCAGTTCCCTTGCCAGACGTAACCCTGTGATTACCGCCTCATACTCCGTTTATTTGTTGGTAATAGGAAAATGAATGACCACTGTCTGCTCTATCCTCGTTCCCCGAGTACTTTTCAGGATTACTCCTACTCCCAAAGAATGTCTTCCCGAGACGCCATCCACCACCACCTTCCAGGTGTCGAAGTATGAGACCGGGCGGTCTGGCGGTTTGAGCCTTGCGGGTTGTTGACCGGGCGGTCTGGCGGTTTGAGTCTGGCGGGTTGATATCCAGGCTGTTGCTGTGTGGTGCCCGGCGGTCTGGCGGTTTATCTCCGGCGGCTTGGAAACCGGGCGGTCTAGCGATCTCCTACCGCATCTCTCTCTCATGCTTCTGGTATTGCCGAGCGGTTAGAACATTGTCTAACCGCGCGGCCTGTTCCGGTCTGTTGTTCTAGCCGCCCAGACCTGTTGTATAGCTTTAGTCTCACATTGTTAGTTTGTACTCTATCCTTTTTCCTCCATTCTATAAAAGGGAGGTCATACCTTTGTAAATCTTATCTTTTTGGATAATAAAATTTTCAATTATTCAAAGTTCCGGCTTGTTTTCTAGTCGTTTGTTCGCTACTTTAGTCTTTTGTTCGCTACTTCTCACATGGTATTAGAGGGACTCGATCTTCTCCTCCTGATTCTGTGCGACCTGTCCGCGCGGCTTGCCTCTTCCTCTCGCGACCTGTTCTCGCGGCTTGTCTCTTCCGCCTGCTTGCGCCCTGTCCGCGCGTCCTGCCTTTCAGTCGCCGCGACCTGTTACTTTGTTCGCGCGACCTGCTGCCTTCTTCGCCTTGTTTGGTCCTCACTTCTGTTCGCGCGGTCTATCATCTAGTCGTTCGACTTATTTCCCTGCTTGGATCTGCGGCTTGGTCGTGGCTTCTCTGGCCGCTGGTGTCTGACATCGTGACCGTCGCATCTCTTCTTCTTCCTATCCGCGCGGCTTGTATTCTAACCGCGCGGCTTCTCGCTGATTTCTCATATGACCCTTTCTGAAACCTCCACTACCACCACTCCTATCGCCACCCCGCCTCCGCCTCCTACTCCCTCTGGAAACCTTGGCACGGTTTCTAAACTTGTTGGCTCCAACTATCCGGATTGGAGCGTTTCTTTCACCTTTCTTCTTCGCTCTCAACGCAAACGTCATCACCTCACCGATGACCCTCCTCCTCCAGACTCTGATCAATTTGATGACTGGGATGCCAGTGATGCGCTTGTCCGTACTTGGTTGGCTAACAGCCTCTCCGATGAATGCCTTCCTGTCATACGCCATGATGAGACGTCAAGACCGCGTGGCTTCACCTTGCTGCTCTCTACTACGAAGGGGGCCCAGACATCCCGCATCTATACTCTCTATGCGGATCTCTTCGCTCGCCCTTCCATGTCTCCTGCTACGGCTTATCAGCAAGTTCAGGTTCTTGGCGCCGAAATCCTCCAAAATCGCCCTTTCTCCGCGGACTTGGCCGAGCAACACAAACACTCCAGGAACTCCTGGTTGTGTTTGTTATCTTCTTACGGCTCTCTGAGTCCTTTGATATGATCCGCCAGCAGATCTTGGGCGAAGCAGAGTCTCCCCTTGGATGCCACCGCGGCTCGCATCGCCGCTGTTACTACTTCGCTGCTCCAACGTCCTCTGTTGTCCTCCCTCCTCCACCGGACTCCTAATGCTCACCAAGTTCAGCGGGGAGGGTGGCAATAGTGGCCGCAGCCAGTCTGGCACGCGCGGTCCGTCAAGTCCTTCAGCTCTCATTGTGGTCGTACCGGCCACTCTGTTGACCGCTGCTGGCAGAAACAACCCTCATCTTCGTCCCTCCGGTGATACTTCTTCCTCAACCTCTAGCCTCCTCTCGGCCATCTGCTTATGTGGCCAGACCTCAGGTAGTGCACATGTCGTTACCCAAGGTAATGTCTGATTGACTCTAGTGACAAATCACATGATCGAAACCCTCACTGCTTCTCTCTCCTAGAGACGCATGATCGTTTTCCCCCGGTTCTTGTTGCGGATGGTTCGCCTTCCCCGGTTCACCGGGACGGGCATGGTTCGTCACCCTGTCGCTTCGCTTAGCGGACACTCTCTATGTCCCGAAGTTCCTTGCAATTTGCTCTCAGTTACTACTTTATGCAAGCAACTTCAGTGCTCTGTATTATTTACTCCTACTTCTTGTTGTTTTCAGGACCCGAGGACCCAACAGACGATTGCTACTGGGACTGAGAGCGGCGGCCTCTACTTCCTCGACGATGTTTCCGCTCTGTCCGCCTTCTCTTCCTCATCTACCGATCTGCTTCAATGGCATCTTCGCCTTGGACATCCTCCTCCTCGGATTCTTCGTCAGCTTCTTCCCCACTTACCTCAGACTAGTCCTGCGCTCAACTGTGATGCATGTCAGCTTGGAAAAAATCACCGTTCCTCCTTCCCGCCGAAGCAAGATCGTGGTTCCTCCCGCCCTTTTGATCTTATTCATTCTGATGTCGGGGGTCCTGCTCCTACTCTTACCGTTGGTCGGGGTAGTTCTTACTTTGTCACTTTTATTGATGATTTCTCTAGATGTACCTGGGTGTATCTGTTAAAAGATCGCTCTGAACTGTTATCTGTATGACAAGCCTTTTATAATATGATTAAAACTCAGTTTGCTATTTCTATTAAAGTATTACGCTCTGATAATGCTAAGGAATATCTCAGTCATGAGTTTTCGTCTTTTTGTATGCAACATGATCTTATTCATCAGACCAGCTGTGTGTACACCTCCCAGCAAAATGGGGTGGCGGAGCGTAAAAATCGTCATCTCCTCGATATCGCTCGCACTCTAATGTCGCAGATGCAGGTGTCTCGCTCCTACTGGGGCTATGCTGTTCTTCTTGTCTGCTATCTCATAAATCGCATTCCCTCTTCGGTTCTCCACGGGAAAACCCCCTTCTCCATTCTCTACCCGGGCAAGGAACCCTTTCCTCTTCCTCTCCGTATCTTTGGGTGTACGGCTTTTGTGCATGCTTCGTCTTCTACTCGGGACAAGCTTTCCCCCTGTTCCACAAAATGTGTCTTTTTGGGATACTCGACCACTCAAAAAGTCTATTATTGCTTTGACCCCGTTCTGCGCAAACAGTTTGTTTCCGCGGACGTCACCTTCTTCGAAAATGCATCCTACTTTTTTCTTCTCATCCCCGCTTCCTCCTGCTGTCTCTGACTCTCCACCATCTCTCTGTGATCCTTCCACGCATATCGACGTCCCCTCCTATATCATCTCCTCCTCCGTCTCCTCCTCTCTCTATTATACCTCCTCCTTCTCCACAGCCGTCTCTCTCTAGTCCCGGGCCAGCTTTCTCCGCCACGGACGCTCCGGTCCCTGAGGCACAAGACGACCTGGATCTTCTCATTGCCCTTCGCAAAGGGGTGCGGGCGTGTACCCAACACCCGCTTGCGGTGGTTGTTTCCTATGATCGGCTTACCCCCTCTCGCAGGTGCTTTGCATTGGCTATCTCGGCTACTACCACTCCCCGCACTTACTAGGAGGCTTTTGTTATTCCTCATTGGAAATCTGTCATGGATGAGGAAATCGCCACTCTTACTGAAAGGGGTACCTGGACCCTTGTTCCTCCACCGGTAGGTACTGATGTGGTTGGCTGCCGCTGGGTGTTTGTTGTGAAGTTTCGCCCAGACGGCACTGTGGATCGTTACAAAGCCCAACTGGTGGCCAAAGGCTTTACTCAGACTTATGAGGTTGACTATTTTGATACTTTCTCCCCGGTTGCTCGCCTCAGCACCATCCGGGTTCTTCTATCTGTGGCTGTCAACAGGGAGTGGGCTATTTCTCAGCTGGATGTCAAGAATGCTTTTCTGTATGGGGATCTTCAGGAGGACGTCTATATTGAGCAACCTCCTGGGTATGTTGCTCAGGGGGAGACACGAGTATGCCAGTTGAAGAAGGCCATCTACGGCCTAAAAAAGAGCCCTCGGGCATGGTTCGACAAGTTTAGTGGCATTGTGCCTGTCATTGGCTTTACAAGAAGTTCGGCCGATCACTCATTGTTTATTCGCAAAACCGCATCGGGCCTTGTGGTTTTGGCGGTGTATGTGGATGATATTCTTCTACCGGTGATGACCAGGCTGGGGTAGACTTGACAAAGAAACATCTCCGTCAACACCTAGTCACGAAGGATATGGGCTCCCCGAAATATTTTTTGGGGATAGAAATCTCTCGGAAGCCCGACTCGTTGGTTCTCTCCCAACGGAAGTATGCTCTTGATCTTCTACAAGAGGCAGGATTGACCGGTGCCAAACCGGCCCGGTATCCCATGGCCACTGGAGAGGACAAAACATGGACAGATGACTCACCTCTTATATCTGATGCTACGAGGTATAGACGTCTGGTGGGCAAACTCATTTATCTCACGGTGACCAGACCCGACATCGCCTATGCTGTAGGCAAGGTCAGTCAGTTCATGCAAGCTCCCAGTGAATGTCATCTTCAGTCTGCCTTGAAGATACTAGAGTATGTCAAAGCAGCACCAGGAAAAGGGCTACTCTTTCAGAAGCATGGTCATTCTAGAGTTGAAGCCTACTCAGACTCAAGCTATGCGGATGATAAAGGTGACCGCAAATCTACATCGGGTTTTTGCACATTTGTTGGAGGTAATCTTGTTAGCTGGAAGAGCAAGAAGCAGTCTGTTGTCTCAAGGTCCAGTGCAGAAGCCGAATACCGGAGTATGGCATCAATCACGTGTGAGCTAAAATGGTTGCGGGCTCTCATGCTTGACCTAGGAGAGGTCTACGACTATCATCTGCCTATGTTCTGTGACAACAAGACCGCTATATACATATCCAAAAATCCGGTCTTCCATGAGAGAACGAAATATATAGAGGTCGACTGCCATTTCATCCGAGAAGAGGTCTTGAAGAGATAGATTTGCACTCCGTTCGTCACCTCCGACAAAGAGTTGGCAGATATCTTCACCAAGCCGGTTTCTACTTCCTTCTTGCACATTTGTGACAACCTGGACATGATTGATATCTATGCTCCAGCTTGAGGGGTAGTGTCGAAGTATGAGACCGGGCGGTCTAGCGGTTTGAGCCTTGCGGGTTGTTGACCGGGCGGTCTGGCGGTTTGAGTCTGGCGGGTTGATATCCAGGATGTTGCTGTGTGGTGCCCGGCGGTCTGGCGGTTTATCTCCGGCGGCTTGGAAACCGGGCGGTCTAGCGGTCTCCTACCGCATCTCTCTCACGCTTCTGGTATTGCCGAGCGGTTAGAACATTGTCTAACCGCGCGGCTTGTTCTGGTCTGTTGTTCTAGCCGCCCAGACCTATTGTATAGCTTTAGTCCCACATTGTTAGTTTGTACTCTATCCTCTTTCCTCCATTCTATAAAAGGGAGGCCATACCTTTGTAAATCTTATCTTTTTGGATAATAAAATTTTCAATTATTCAAAGTTCCGACTTGTTTTCTAGTCGTTTGTTCGCTACTTTAGTCTTTTGTTCGCTACTTCTCACACCAGGGAACCGGATGAGTGAGCTGCGTCTCTGCCACCTTAATCACATAGCCGGCCAAGAAGTCAGCCATCGTCCGGACCTTTATCGAGAGGCGAGAGAAAAATGATATGTCAAACTCGCTTAGCTCTACCGACCATTTTGCAAGTCTCCCTGAATGCTCTACCCCCTCAAAGTGCAGAGGGGATGGTTAGTCACCACCCAGATTGAATGCGCCTGGAAGTACGGTCGGAGCCTCCGAGCCGAGACGACCAAAGAGAAAGCCAGCTTCTCCAGAATCGGGTATCAAAGCTCCGCCTTCCTCAAGACCCTACTCACATAATAGATCGACAGCTGCTTCTTTCCCTCCTCCCGGACCAAGACGGAGCTCACGGCCTCGGCCCCGACTCCAAGGTATAGGGATAAATCTTCCCCCTCTTCTGGTCCCTGGAGAAGCAGAGCCTGAGTGAGCTGTCACTTCAGGGCTTGGAAAGCCTCCTCGCACTCCTTGGACCATTCGAATTCCTGGCCTCCCCTCAGCACTTTGAAGAAAGGCGAGCATTTCTCTCCTGCCCGAGAGAGGAACCTGCTCAGCCCTGCAAGCTTCCCTGTCAGGCGCTGGACTTCTTTGGCATTTCGCGACGACTCCAACACCATGATCGCCCTCATCTTATCAGGATTGGGTTCTACCCCTGTAGGAGTAAGGAGGTGACCCAAGAACTTTCCCCTACTTGCCCCGAAAACGCACTTCAGGAGGTTCAGCCGCATCTTATACTTTTGCAAGGTGTTGAAAGTCTCCTCCAGATCTTGGAGCAATTCACCATGAGGTCATCCACGTACACCTCCAAATTCCTTCCCTTTTGCTCCTGGAAGACCCGATCCATCATTCTTTGATACGTTGCCCCTGAATTCTTCAGCCCAAAGGACATCATCTTGTAACAGTAGCACCCGTCCCCTGTAATGAAGGAAACATCCTTTATGTCTGGCGGGTGCATCCTGATCCGGTGGTATCCGGAAAAAGCATCTAGAAAACTCATTAGATAAAAACCGACGGCTGAGTCAACCACGTCGATTCGAGGCAGGGGATAACAATCCTAAGGACAGGCTTTATTTAAAATTGAGAAATCAATACACATTCTCCAGCGCCCGTCTCCCTTCATGACCATCACCACGTTGGAGACCCAGCATGGGTACTGGATCTCCGATACAAACCCTGCCTTGAGAAGCTTACCCACCTCTTCCAGGATGGGCTCAGCCAGCTTGTCGGCAATGGACCTCTTCTTCTGCCGGATGGGGCGAGCACTGGGATCAAGGTTGAGGAAGTGGCAAGCCACATCCGCATCAATCCTCGGCATGTCCGCCGCGCTCCATGCGAAGATATCCACGTTTTTCTGGATGCATTCCAACATTTTCTCCTGATCCTCCAGGCTCAGCCCCCACTGACCCGCACCTTCTCCACCCTTCCCCCCTGGGCGAGGACTCCAGCTCCACCACTTCTTCCGCCACTTCCAATTGGGATTGTTCTTCCCACTCGCCTGCTGCCCTCTCACCTGGGACGAGGGATTCCTCCTCCTCGACTTCCTCCACTGTCATCACCTTGGTCTCCTCCTCCGGAACTTCCTCGGCTCCCCCCACACGGGCGTGGATCTCCACCTCCTCACCTCCATCTCCTCTTCTCCTCCCACGGCCTCCTGCCTGCACAACTCCTCCATTCTTCTCTCCATTTCCTCAGCTCCCTCTTGCCACGATATGGTGTTGACCGTGATGACGTAACATTACCTCGCCACCTTGGGGTCTCCCCGGACCCGGATCAAGACTCCTTCAGCGTTGAACTTGAGGCATTGGTGGAAGGACGAGGGTATGCAGCGAAAGGCGTTGATGAGAGGCCGCCCGAATATCGCATTATAGCTGCTAGGAGCGTCCACGATGACGAATCTGCAGTTTCTAGACTGACCCTCCAAGGTGATATGGAGCCCCACTCCCCCTTCCACCTCCTTTCTCTCTCCGGAGAACCCGAACAAAGGTCCATCCGAGGCCAGTACCCTCTTGGCCTCCACTTTCATCACGTCAAACGCCTTTTTGAAAACGACGTTGACGGAGCTTCTGTTGTCGATGAGAATCCGGGAGATAGTGAAATTTTCGATGGCGGCTTGGATTACCAGCGCATCGCAGAATGGGTCCTCGTGATCCGGTATATCCTTCCGGGAGAAGGTGATCTTCTCATCTGGGGGCGGGGCTTGGGATGTCGAGGAAACGCTCCGACGGTACATGGTGTGGAGACTCGCCTTGCGGGCGGCCTTGACTCCCACCCCCCATGGATCACTCTGATCCCTCCTCGGCCTCCTACGTTGGCCTGATCCTCGCACCTTTCCTCGTCCTCCGCTCCTGGAAGAACTTATTTTATCCGCACCTCCTAACAGGGTCGCTGTTGCTGCGGGGCCTGCTCCCTTGCTCCCCTCATCTCCAAAAACTCTGGGCAGGTGGTCGTCGCGTGGCCTTCCTCATGGTGGAAATCTGCCTTCCGGCCTTCTCCTTTGAACACCTCTCCTCCTCCTCCCCAGAGCTATCGTCATAGCCTAGTACTGCTCAGAGAGAGGGGGTCTCTGGCCTTGCCTTCAGCCGGGGGTTTGAACCGGCCTTGCCCCCCTTGATGGTTTTCCCCTCCGTGGAAACCTCTTCTTTGGCCCCGGTCGTGCCACTCCTGCTGCCTCCAGCCCAGCTGGTTATTCGGCTCCTGACGACCCCATCTCGGCTGTTGTTGATGCTGCTCCCGTTGCCTGGGCTCTCCCCTTCCCGCCTCTTGATTCTTACCTCCTGGCTCTCTCACCTCCTCTACTGCCAACTTGGTTAATCTCCTGGCAAATGTCGGTTTTGCTGCTTCTCCCTCAATCTTCTTTGCCGGCCTCTCCATCAGCTCTTCGAAGGACAGTGGAGGCACCCGCTTTAACTCCATTCTGAAGAACCCCTGTCGCAGCCCCAGAGTGAAGGCTATCATGAGGGTATGCTCAGGCATCTCCTGAACTTGGAGAACCTCCTCCTGGAATCTGTCGACGTAACTCCCCAACATATCCTTCATGCCCTGCTTGATGAGAAACAGGGACTCTGATTCCTTCTTCCTCTTTTTTGAAGTTGAAACCCTCAGCAGGAACCCCCGACGCAAGCCCTCAAAGCAGTATATGGAGTTGGCGGGAAGCTGATGGAACCAATCCCTTGTCTTCTCCTTGAAGGTTATGGCAAAGAGCCGGCACTTGAAAACATCTGACATCTGTCAGATTGAGACCACATCCTCGAACCACTGGACGTGCTGGACCGAATCATCTCTACCGGTGTAGTAGGACATCTCCGGCTCACGGAACCCCTCTGGGACTGGGCCGGATGCGACCAGCTCGCTAAAGGGACTTCCTTCCCCTGCAGGGAGAGCAGGGCGGTCTCGCGCCTCCACCTCGCCGACCCTACCCACACTCGCCGAACCGTGGAACAGTGTTCGCCCTGGGAGGTCTCGCTTGCTGCCTTCCCCCTCGACCTCCTTCCCAGGTCGCTTGACGGGGGCGTTCTCGCCCAGAGACGAGGCAATGACTACTGAGATAGAGGGAGTCGAGCACTCGCCGCGAGTCGCGAGTGCAAAAAGTACTAGATCTCTGACTTCCTTCTTGAAGTCCTCGAACATTCCGAGGGTGGCCAGGGGAGGGGGAGGCAGTGAGTCAGTCGGATCAGCTCCTTGTCCTTTGCCTCCAATCATTGAACTCACTAAGGATTTTCTGTATTGGTCACGCTCCACGCTCACCGCACCAAAATGTTAAAACCGGAAACCGGTTTCTGTGGAGTTCAGACCTTAAGAAGGGGTGACCGCACACTTACTTCTCTTGATGAGCTCACTCAACCAGAAACTTAGGATTTGAAAATGACCCACGGCTGCAACACGGAGGTCCCACCACACACCCGGAAGATCTTAGAGCGCTTCCCCTCCTTAGCCAATGCTGAGCTAAGGGCACCTCAGAAAGCGCTACAAGACCAGAAAATGAGAAGTCTGCCCTTTGAGGTACCCCTGTGAGTCTATTTATATATTTCTGAGTCTGGCCTGCAAATAGCGTAATTCTGTCATTTTGTTTAACTATACGCAGCCCAAGGTGGGTCTGCCAACAACAAAACTCCGTTGTTTGAAAAGGCTACTTGCAGACCAAATCACATTAAATACATGTTATTAACAACCCACATACGGGGGAGAGCGCGAACCAGCTCGCCAATCCCCTGGACGGGTGCAGCCCGGCTCCCGCGACTCGTATACCTCTTAGGCGAGTGCGAGTCGGGTTCCTGCGGCTCGCCCGCCTCCTAGACGGAGGCGGGCCGGCTACCCGCAGCTCGGCCGCCTTCTGGGCAGATGCGGGCCAGCTGCCCCGGCTCGCCCGCTTGCTAGGCGGATGCGGGCCAGCTGCTCCGGCTCGCCCGCCTGTTAGGCGGATGCTGGTCAACTGCCTCGGCTCACCCGCCTCCCGGGCAGATGCGGGTTGGCTGCCCCGGCTTGCCCGTCTGCTAAGCAGGTACGAGCCGGCTAGCGCAACTTACCTAAGGCTTGTGATCCCATGACCTATCTTGAGGGATCCGCTCTGCCTTGTTGGGTCCACTCGGCGAACACGGGGTTGTACACTGGAAGAGTTAAAATGAGTCTGATCAATTTATCAATAAAATAGTAAGTCTTTGATTTTTTCGTTTTCACCAATTTCTGATAAATCTCGAAAATTGTAAGCAAATTCTTGAAGTCTTTGTGGGAAGAAATATCAATCTGATAATGTTGCAACTGAATATTCAACACAAAAATTTCATGCTCGCTGAAATTTTTAGGATAGAAATTCATTGCAAGGGCACAAATAACATCAATATTGAAAGATTTGTATTCATCACTTGGATCTAAAGTCATACTTAGACGAAGTAGTTCCATAAAATTTTCACTGAATTTGTTGAGCTCCTGCAACACACAATCTATTGTGGAGTTGAAAATGTCCACTCGAAAATGATGTTCCACTGTAATGATATCACGTGGACTTCGAAACCGACGATTACTAAATTGAGCATTCATGTCGGAACTTCGACTTCATTTTTCTCACAAAATATGTTCACAACCTTTAAGAACTTTTACCAGCTAGAATCCCGCAATTTCTAAATGAGAGTTTTTGTTGTCAAAATTAAATTTACAGCATTTAATATATCCTGAGATTGATGTTACATCGTTTTACATAAAACGTCACTGATTCCCAAAACCTCTTTCATCAAATGCAAGATAAATACAAATTCAAATACTCTCATTTTTCTAAACGCTGCTTCTACATCTCCGCGCTGAGCATATGTCCCTCTATTTTCATTAATATCAAGCAACGCAGAGCACGTGACATTGTACATATTTAAAAACTACAAACAAAGTTCAGATGAGATGACTATCTAGTATCACCATGTCGTTGTAGTGAACCAATTTGATTGGCTCATGTGCCTGTCTCAATTTCACCTACAGTAATCATGTGATCAAAGTATTCCTTTTGAGCAGGTCGCAATTGATCATTACGTTTGGAGGAAGCACCAACAGTATTAACAATATATATTAATTCATTGAAAAAAAAATTATGTATTGTCTTCACTTCACTTGATGTTGCAATAAGAACTAACTGAAGTTTATGTGCAAAACAGTGAATATAATAAGTTTGTGAACATTCATTAAAAAATAACGTTTTTAGATCTTTCTATTCACCTCGCATGTTACTTGCACCATCATATTCTTGAGAGTTTGTGCACTTGTCTCAGTAATATGAACAAGATCTAAAAACCTTTCTCGCACAAAGCCACAAATATCCACAAATCGAATCACGATAGTCATTTGCTCTCTTTTGACTAATCTCTGGATTTATCGACAATTATGCAATATTTAGAATCATCGATTTCCCTACGAATAATATCTTGCATCATTCTTGACATAACAAAAAGAAGAACCTTTTGAATAATATGAGATATATACATAGCATTTCCTGGGGCATTTTCCAATACAACATCATCAACATCCTTGTTATAAGTTCGGAGTAATTTAATCACTTGGACAAAATTAGCGCGATTAATTGATTCTTGACTTTCATCATGACCTCGAAATGCAATACCTTGAAATGCATAATATCGTAAAGCATCAATTAAAGTTTCAACCCGCAATCGATTCATTGATATTTTCTGAGAAGATTGTCTTTTCATCACTGTATCTATATGTTGACATTGAGAAATTAAATCTACACAACTTTTGACTGCAATGTTGTGTGAAGAACAATAATCCTTCCCAATATGAGTCAAAATGCACAATTATTTTCATGGACTTTCTTCCAGTTTCGAAATCCTTTGGTTGTGAACGAGCTTGTCCCAAACTAACCAGGGATCTGTTTATTGAAAATATTACACGACAAACAATATGCAGCATCTTTTGCAAGAGAATACCCTAACCATGAGAATCTCTCGAATCAGGAACTTTGAAATCTTCAATGATATTCGCCTGATAATGGATACTCTTGAAGCTTGTGTCGATAAGGCCCAGCTTTAACATATGTTCGTCACATTTCATCTTGTTGATTTATAGGATAATCCCAAATTTGAGATCGTAATCCAGGATCACGCTCGAAAGCGAGTGAACGGTGGATAAGTGGGAAAGAATCAACATTATCTAAAGGAGAATCAACATTAACTTGCTCCGATGATGTAGGTGTGTTGACTTCACTTGAAGACTTCTTATTGAAAAACGAGTGAATAGTTTTTAACTTCTTCATGAAAACCTAATAACGTAATATTGTAGATAAATCACAAAACCATTCTAAAACATAACACAAAAATTGATAATGGACAAACTGATGTAGGGTAGGCTAGTGGTGCTCGGAAACTACAACTCTACGTACAGGTGCAGGGGAGACACACTAATGCTATGCTACATGCAAGGTGGCCGTCAGTCAGCAACGACGATTACCATAAACAATGAAATTAATAACGCCATGCAAATAATTGAAATAAAGAGACAAGTAATTAATTTTTAGCAATTTGGCAACGACTTCCTCCGCTCGGAGGGCCTAAGCAAGCGCGCGACGAATAATTCCTCCTGCAATTGTTAGCATAAAAGAACCAATTTCTAGCCAACAATAATCCCAGCACAATATGATAAAATACCAAATGAAAATGTCAAGTCACAGAATACAATACCACAAATGCTCACAACGTAGAGGGCTGAACCGAGGCACTAGAGAATTTGAAGGGTCGGATGCAAAGACAAGCGATCAGAGGCGAACACGGTGGCACGGTAACGGCGAGGTGGCTGCCCACGGTGGAAAAGAGGGAGAACGTGCCGGAAACGGAGAAATCCGGCTAGGGGTGCAAATGAGTCGAGCTCGAGTCGAGCTTGGCAAAATTTCCAAGCTCGAGCTCGAGCTCGAGCTGATCATTTCGAGCTCGAGCTCGAGCTCGTCGAGCCCATTTTGTACTGGCTCGAGCTCGAGCTCAATGCCTGGTTATCGAGCCCGAGCTCGAGCTTCGAGCTCGCGAGCTCGAGTCGAGCTCGAGCTGCTCACGAGCTTTTTAGCTCATAAGCCTGATTTTTTATATATATAAATTTTTTAAAAAAAATATTGGAATAAAAAGCTCGCGAGCTTATGAACAATAATATTCGAGCTCGAGCTCGACTCGTAATCGAGCTCGAGCTCGTCGAGCTCGAGCTCGAGCTCCACAGGCTCGAGCTCGAGCTCGAGCTCCACAGGCTCGAGCTCGAGTCGAGCTTTTTTCGAGCCGGCTCAACTCAACTTGCACCCCTAGATCCGGCCACTCGGGAATGGATCCGGGTGTAGGTGGATAAATCCGATAATTTGACGGCGGATCTGGGCTACGGGAAGAGAATATGGGTGAAAATGACGTGTTGGGGGTGGTGGCACTAGATCAAGATAGGTTTAGGGTTTTCGGAGCGGTGGGAAGTGGATCCACGGAGGGGAAGGAGCTGCGGGATTGGTATAGGGCCGACGGATGAACAGCGCCAGCGGGTGAATAGTGCGGATGAACAGTAATGGCGGATGAACAGTACGGGTGAACAGTGTCGACAGCTGAACAGTACGGATAAACATTGCTTTCTTGTGAACATCAATTTCGGGTGAACAGTGATTTCGGGATTTCTGGACAGCGGTAAGGGTTGGGATTTGGGGCCTGTAGGAGTTGCGGATGAGGGTTTCGGAGGGGGAAGAATAAGGTTATGGATGGATAGTACCTTGGGGAGGAATTTGACGGCCTAGGAGTCGTCACCTAGAGTTCCACGGCGTCGGCACCGGGGAGGGATCGCTGGAATCCAGGAAAGCTTCTTCTCCAAATTCAACAATGATCCAATTCAACCTCTAACACTCCTATTTATAAGAAAAACAAGTTAGGGCATCCTCATCAATGACTATGATTGGTCGGTAGGTTAGCCCCTTAAAATACATCAAAACAAACTAAAAAAAAAAACTAATATAGTTTTTTGACTCGCGGCGACGTGCCGGACGCAACCGCGGAGTCCGATCGGCAATCCGATCAAGTCTTCCTGCGCGAATACATGTACGTGGGTCCCGGCTTGCGGCGAACCCCTCCAGGTGCATCTAATGGTTCCCCATCACAAACCATTCCATATTTCCATCAATTATACAAAAAGATATTAACTCTTTCTAATTCTATCATAACTATGTGATGACTCATCAAAATTCTCATTAGAAAAGAAACTGCAACAATATTGAATCAGAACTAGTCATTGGTGAAATGTGAACTTCACAACAGCATAAAATCAGAACTAGTCATTGGTGAAATGTGAATTTCAAAATCTACAATTGCTGAGATTTATCGGTAGATAATAAAAGTTTTGTTAAATTATTGATTATGCATGGCGTTGAGATTTGAGTTCTGATAACAAATCGAAATCAAATTATAAGTCAAAGTTGAGATCTTAAATAAGGATGATTGGAGAAAAGGATTCTGACAAAATTTTAATGCAACAAACTGACAAACATTACACACAAAATCACTTTGTTCAAAAAAATATGAGCATCAAAATTCAAGAAATTCAACAAATCATTCCATATCTATAAAAAACCTAGACGACGAAGAAGAAAAGGCGAGGGGGGAGCCTGGGGAGCCGAAAAGGGAGTGTTTACCGGTGTCATCCCGTGGCTGGTGAAGTGGTGAGTGGTGACGGATCGGGGCTGGGTCCGCTGGGAGGATCAAAGTAGTACTACGGGATCAAAGAAGCAGCATGGATCGAAGAAGCGGCACGGGCGAGTCGAGGTCTCGAGGTCCAAGGAAGAAGCCACTACCAAACAGAACTGCGGAGGATCACTTTGTTCTCGACGTCTGCGGAGGATCACTTTGTTCACTGCCAAGTGCCAACCAGAACTGCGGAAGAAGCAGCTTTTGCTTCAAACTTCAAATTAAAGTCCAAAAACCAACCAGAACTGCGGAAGAAGCAGATTTTGCTTCAAACTTCAAATTAAAGTCCAAAAACCAACGTCTTGTCTTGTCCAGTTGTCCATGTGATGGCGAACCATCAGATGAACCTGGAGGGGTTCGCCGCATGGCGGGACCCACGTACATGTATTCGCACAAAAAGACTTGATCGGATCGCCGATCTGACTCCGCGATTGCGTCCGGGACGTCGCCGCGAGTCAAAAAACTACATTAGTTTATTTTTTTTGAGTTTGTTTTGATGTATTTTAAAGAGCTAACCCACCGGCCAATCATAGTTGTTGATGGGAATGCCCTAGCTTGTCTTTTCTTATAAATAGGAGTGTTAGAGGCTGAATTGAATCATTGTTGGATTTAGAGAAAAGCATTCCTGGATTCCAGCGATCGCTCCCCGGTGTCGACGCCGTGGAACCCTAGGTGACGACTCTTAGGCCGTCAAACTCCTCCCCAAGATACCCCCTACCCCCACCATCGTTTTCCCCCTCTCCTCCATATCCAGCCACAAAAAGAACCCGAAAACCCCTACCAAAAAGCCGCCGGCCTACAGTCCAGCAAGCCGGCCCTTTCCCTGCTCCCCTCCCTTGTCCGTCGCCGCCTACAGGGCCGGAACAGGCCGCCGGCCTGCTGTCAGCCACCCAGCCCCCACCGCCCTACCCCACCTCAAGACCGGCCCCCTCCAAAGCCTCCTTTGCCCTAGCCGCCCACTCCTCTTCCTTCCCCTCCGTGGATTCACTTCCTATCGCTCTGAAAACCCTAAATCTATTTTGATCTAGTGACACCACCCTCCGATCCATCACTTTCATCGGTATTCCCCTTCCCGTAGCCCGGATCCGCCGTCAAAACACTGGATCTATCCACCTACACCCGGATCTATATCCTAGCGGCCGGATCTCTCCGTTTTCGGCCCGTTTCCCCTCTTTTCCACCGTGGGCAGCCACCTTGCCGTCACCGTGCCACCGTTCTCACCTCCGATCGCCCGTCTTTATATCCGGCCTTCAAATCCTCCAGTGCCTCGGTTCAGCCCTCTATGTTGTGAGCATTTGTGGTATTGTATTCTGTGACTTGACATTTTTCATTTGGTATTTTATCATATTATGTTGGGATTAATGTTGCCTAGAAATTGGTTCTCTTATGTTAATAATTGCATGAAGAATTATTCGTTGCGCGCTTGCTTAGGCCCTCCGAGCGAAGGAAGTCGTTGCCTAATTGCTAAAAATTAATTACTTGTTTCTTTATTTCAATTATTTGTGTGGCGTTATCAATTTCATTGTTTATAGTAATCGTCGTTGCCGACCGATAGCAACCTTGCATGTAGCGTAGCATTAGTGTGTCACCCCTGCGCCTGCACGTAGAGTTGTAGTTTCCCAGCACCACTAGCCTACCCTACATCATTTTGGTATCAGAGGCAAGGTCGTCATTTGAGTGCTCCGTAGTGGTAGGAACTTTAGAGTAAACATGGTAGATCCCCAGAACACCGACGACCGAGCGGCGAGCTCGAATTCGAGTGCCGCCTTTGCGGAGTTTCAGTGCCTCATCCTAGACTGTTTTGACACCCTAGGAGCCCAGTTCGACGATGTGTGTCATGATCTTGCCGAGGTGAACCTTCGTTTAGACCACTTAGAGAATGTCAGGGACACTCCGACACAGCGTGACGATTCACTTGAGGACGACCCTGACGTTCCTCCACGTTATGACCAGCATCCGAGAGATGTTCAACCGCTGGTAGACCGTCACCGTCGTGATCCTCATCACCGAGCCCCAGCCCCGCCTGCTAGGCGAAATCTTGATCCGGTGCGTGAGAGGCCCCTACCTCCGCGTGATGAGTACCGTGTGCCGCGTAGACCTCAGCCTGACCCCAGGGATCAAGTGCCCCCACTCGGTCACCGAGACCACCGTCGTGATGAGTATTATCCTCCAGGTCGGAGAAAGCGTGGTCCCCCACCCGCTCGACACGATTACACTCAGGATGATTACCCCGAGGACTACCCTGATCCACGGAGAGGTGGCCACTACTTGGACATCACTCGTCGTATCCGACTCGACGCCCCTTCGTTTGATGGTCGTCTAGATCCGAAAGCCTTCAGCGACTGGCTCTTGGACATGGGCCACTACTTCGAGTGGTACGACATGAGTGACGAGCGTTGTGTCCGTTTTGCGAAGATGAAGTTGATCGGGCAGGCTAAGGTATTCTGGATCAGTGTTGAGAGAGCCTTAGAGCGGGATGGTTACTATCCCATCGCCAGATGGGATGAGATGAAGGAGAGACTGAAAGAGAAATACCTCCCCGCGTCATACCGAGATCAGCCATTTGAGCAGCTACAGAATTTATGGCAGAGGACACTTACCGTCGCCGAGTAAATGGCTCGCTTCGATGAGCTGATCTTCAGGAGTGACATTTCAGAAGAACCTATTGCCACTGCCTCCCGTTTCAAGGCGGCCTTCGTTCCGACATTTGGAGAGAGCTGATTCCCCACCGCTTGGAGACTGTTGATCAGATATTCCAATTCTCCCTCAAGTACGAGCAGTACCTCCGATCGTCTAGCATGAGGCAGTTCACTTCGCAGACTGATTCCTCGACTTTTAGAAAACCCGCTCCGCCCCAGACCACCCTGGTTGCACCCTCACGTATCCCCGCGGATGCGAAGGGCAAAGCCATAGCCATTGATGGCCAGCGATCTGGGGGCATTGTACGTTTTAGATGTTCTGGCAGAGGACACGTGGCGGGCCGGCAGCGCAGTGCCCCACGGGGAGCCTGCTAGTTGAGGAAGAGGAGCAGGGTTTAGATGACGAAGAGGAGGCCCCGGAGGAAGTTAAGGCCACAATCGAGGAAGGTTGGGATAGTGACGCTGAGCGATCGTTAGAGGTGGGAGTGATTAGACGCCTCCTACACACCCCACGTGTGGATGAGGATTGGCGACGCACCACCATCTTTTACACGTACTTTCCTAGTGCAGGCGGTCCCTGCAAGCTAGCTATTGATAGCGGGAGTTGTGTGAACATCGTATCCCAGAAGGGGCTTGACCGTATGCAGGTGAGGGCAGAGCCTCACCCCCACCCACATCGTGTCGTCTGCGTTGACAAAACGGCGATTCAGGTCACCCAGCGTTGCTTGGTCCCGATTACTATCGCGTCCTTTCAGGACAAGGTCTGGTGCGATGTCATTCTCATGGACGTCGCTCATGTGTTGCTTGGCCGCCCCTGGCTATTTGATCGTGATGTCACGTGCTTCGGTCGCTCGAACACGTGTCTTTTATGATAAGGGGCAGAAGATTAAGTTGACGCCCACCCCGCCCCGAGATCGGCCCAAGGGTGTGGTAGAGCCATCTGTGAGCACGAGCGCCTCGCGACCACTGCACATTTTGAGGCGAGACGAGTTTCTGCGAGATTGCGCTGAGTCAGATGTCATTTATGTGGTTGTCGTTACCCAGGTTACTGAGGACACCCCAGTTGACTACCCACCCGCGGTGCGTCCCCTTTTAGGCGAGTTTGCGGACATCAGGCCAGACAAGCTCCCAGATGAGCTGCCTCCCCCACGGGACATTCAGCATGCCATTGATTTAGTCCAGGGAGCCTCCTTCCCGAACCTGCCCCATTACCGTATGCACCTGGATGAGCACGTTGAGCTCAAATGACAGGTTGACAAGCTTCTCCGGAAGCAGTTCATTCGTGAGAGTATGAGTCTGTGCGCGGTCCCCGCCCTTCTTACCCCTAAGAAGGACGGTAGTTGGCATATGTGCATCGATAGTCGCGCCATTAACAAAATCACGGTCAAGTATCGTTTCCCGATCCCACGACTCGATGACCTTCTGGATACTATGTCTGGTGCCCAGATCTTCTCCAAGATCGACCTCCGTAGTGGGTACCATCAGATATGAGTTCGTGAGAGAGACGAGTGGAATACCGCATTCAAGACCAAATACGGTCTATATGAGTGGCTAGTTATGTCATTTGGGTTGTCCAATGCCCAGAGCACGTTTATGCGAGTTATGACGCAGGTGTTGCGGCCCTACATGGGCAAGTTTCTGGTGGTATACTTTGATGATATACTAGTCTATAGCCAGACTCAGGCTGCTCACCTTGATCATCTGAGACTTCTCTTTGGCACCCTTCGCCAAGAGAAACTGTATGTGAACCTGAAGAAGTGCGCATTCCTCTCCGAGTTTGTCCACTTTCTGGGCTTTATTATATCTTTTACTGGAGTCTCCGTGGACCCTGAGAAGGTTAAATCTATTCGAGATTGGCCTGTATCTAAGAATATCCACGAGGCTCGTAGCTTTCACGGGCTTGCCACCTTCTATAGGAGGTTTGTCCAAGGGTTCAGCACGATCATGGCCCCCTTCACGAGTTGTCTCAAGAAGGGAGAGTTTCAGTGGACCCCCACAGCCACTAGAGTCTTCGAGGAGATTAAGAAAAGGTTGACGACAACTCCAGTCCTACGATTGCCCGATTTTAGCCACTCTTTTGAAGTCTTCTGCGACGCATCAGGTATCGGTATAAGTGGTGTATTGAGTCAAGAGGGACACCCAATTTCTTACTTTAGTGAGAAGCTGAATGAGGCTAAGCAAAATTACTCGAATTACGATCGAGAATTTTATACGATAGTCCAGTCTCTGCGCTACTGGAGGCACTATCTCCTTCCCCGGGAGTTCGTGTTGTACTCCGACAACCAGACCCTACGTTACCTGGACTCGCAACGCAAGCTGGGCCACCGGCATGCGAAGTGGGTCGAATATCTGCAGGATTTCCATTATGTTCTCAAGCACCGCACTGGTGTTGAGAACAAGCCGGCTGATGCGTTGAGTCGTCGCGTATCCATGTTGCAGACGATGACTGCGAGTTTCGAGGGACTTGAGAGGTTGATGCTCGACTATCCGACGTGTCCTGATTTTGGCGAGATTTACATCGCCCTATCCCGAGACCCACCTGACCCTGTCGAGGGATATCAGATCTATGAGGGATACCTGTACCGGGGTTCCCGTCTATGCATTCCCCAGATATCTTACCGAGATTATTTGAATTGGGAGTTGCACGCGGGCGGAGCTGCGGGCCACTTCGGGCGAGATAAATCCATCGTCATTGTCGAGGACCGTCTTTACTGGCCCGACCTTAAGAAGGATGTAGCCCGAGTTGTGCGCCACTGCCATATCTGTCAGACGGCAAAGGGCAATAAGCAGAACACCGGTCTTTATACGTCTTTACCCGTACCACACCGCCCTTGGTAGGACATTAGCACGGACTTTGTTCTCGGACTTCCCGCACCTTACGGAAGCACGATTCTATCTTCGTGGTGGTTGATCGGTTTTCGAAGATGGCACACTTCATTGTTTGTCGCAAGACGGCAGATGCGACTCACGTTGCATCCATATTCATGAGGGACGTCTTTCGATTGCATGGCCTGCCCAAGTCGATCGTGTCGGACCACGATGTGAGGTTCATGAGCTACTTCTGGAAAACCCTGTGGCACAAGACTGGCACTATCATTAGGTTTTCCTCGGCATATCACCCACAGACGGACAGAAAGACTGAGATAGTGAATCGAAGTTTAGGAAATCTGTTGTGGTGTCTGGTAGGAGAGCATGTAGGTAGTAAAGACTTAGATTTACCGATAGCAGAGTTCGCCTAAAATAGCTCAGTCAATAGGTCCACCGGGTTGAGTCCATTTCATGTAGTGTCAGGATATGACCCGAGGAAACCCATAGACCTCGTGTCGAGCCCTTTATAGTCCCGCCCTAGTGATTCTGCTGAGTCATTTGCACAGCACTTGCATGATTTGCATGAGTCGGTCCGCCGACAAATAATAATAAGCAATGAAAATTACAAAGCCCATGCAGATAAGCGAAGGCGAGAGCAAATATTTAACATAGGCGAGAAGGTAATGGTGCGAGACCGCCCCGAGAGGCTCCCTTCGGGGCCTGCCAAGAAGTTAAGCGCAAGGCAAATGGGTTTGTACTCCATTATTAGTCGTATTGGGACCAACGCCTACCGACTTGACATCCCGTCCAGTATGGGAATTTACCATGTGTTTAATGTTGAAGACCTGACTCCATACTATGAACCTCATGAGTATGTAGACCCGAGCAGTAGAGATGCCCAGCCACCCCCGCCCCCACTGTCGCTATCATACTACCCTCACACATCACCACCATCTAACGACCATCCTAGTTCACCCACAGTTGACACCCACCCACCCACCCGGGAAGTCGTCTCCTTTGGTTCCACCGCAGACACCACCGATCGCACCGGGATCCACCTTCCGAGAGGCGAGAGATGAGAGCATCATATTGGAACCCCAGTTTGGATTTGGGTTAGGTTCACTAATTAGGATTGTTGACCCATCATGTATAGCCTAGGGTCAAATTTGTTAGTTCTAGGTCTAGGTCAGTCTGACTAGGTTAGACATCTTTGATCCAGCCCTCAGAAGATTTCATAGACTCAGACTTAGAAAAAATACAGTTTTCAAGAGTTCAGAGAATTAGTTCGAAGTTCTTTGAACTCAGCTCGACGATCGTCGATATCGGATCGACGAACTCAGAGTTCCTTCTCTGAGTTGAGCTCGACGATATCCGAGCTCAGGTCGACCAACTCCCTTCTCTTCTCAGTTTCTCTGGTCGACGAAAGTCCATCTCTGGTCGACGAACTTGGAGCTCAGTATTGACAGTTTTTCCAGATCGATGTTCTCTGAGCTCAGGTCGACGAAATAGATTTCTCAGCTCGACAAACTTGGAGTTCAGGTCGACAAAATCTGTTCTGAGTTCGACTAATTCTGTTCAGAGCCAGTTTGTTGTTTTCCCTTTCAGTTTGAATTCTAATCTAAGGCAATAATTCTCTGAATAATTAATGTTTATATTCTCAAGAATATAGTCGTTCCAAGGCAGCATTAATTATGGATTTCACAGAGTTAATTACTTGGCTTATTTTCTGGGACAGTTGTGGAAACTCATTAAAGACAATTTCCAGCCGTTTCAGCCTCCAGATTCTGAGCAGTAATTCAAGGATTCGATTCAAAAATTCAAAGGCTGATTACTGCACAATACATAAAAAGGATTTTCTTCTTCCTCTCAATATACACACAACAGTTACACGAGACACAGAACAGACACACGACATTCTGCTAGTGTGCTTACAGGAAATTGAAGAAGAACATCAACACAAAAAGATCATTAGTCTTCTTCAGTTTCTGACTTCAAGGATTCTTCAGAGACAAACAACTTTCATCTATCCAAAAGCTTTCTGAAGAGTTGAAGTCCTACACCCAGAGCAAAGCTTCCTTCTTTCCTGAACCATTCAACATCTCAGGGGGAGCTTTGACAACAGCAATCCACTTGTCTTCTCAAGTTGTTTGAGAAAGAGAAGACACCATCACATTCTTCACCTTACTGTAAAAAGGGTTTTTACTCCCTTCAAAAGTAAACCTTTGGTGGCAGGGCACCTGATAAAAACCTGTGTTGGTTTTTGGGCATCTGATCAAAAGCCTAAAGGGTTGTGAGATCTCTCTTGAAATAGATCTTGTGGTGACAGGGCACCTGAGCAAAAACCTGTAGTGTCAGGGCACCTGAACAAAAACCTGTTAGTGGACTTCTACCAGGGTGGTAGAAGAGTGGATGTACCCAGTTTTGGGGAACCACTATAAACTTCTTGTGTTGTCTGGTTGTGTTTCTCTTTATTTTGATGTGTTGTGATAATTTAGTTTCTTCCTCTCTTTTATATATTATTATCACTTATTTTAATTCCGCCATAAAAACAAATCAAGTTTTTAAAATACTCTATTCACCCTCCCCCCCCCCCCCCGTCTAGAGGTAAGCAGATCTATCCCCTAACTTTCAATTGGTCTCAGAGGGAAGCAGTATCCAAACAGGACAATTGTTTTTGCAAAATCATCTTCTGCTCCTCCTCCTGCTGATTTTTGATCTTTTATGTTTTGTTATTTCATATCTGAATTATATGTATAACCATAGCTCTATCATATCTGTTGATAGTTTTAAAAATCTGTCAGATAGTTATTGCTGTGTTTTTCAGTTTTTATTTTACTTGGTTTAGTGACCTCACCCAAATAGGAGGAGATTGTTGGAACCCCAGTTTGGATTTGGGCTAGGTTCATTATTTAGGATTGTTAACCCATCATGTATAGCCTAGGATCAAATTTGTTAGTTCTAGGTCTAGGTCAGTCTGACTAGGTTAGACATCTTTGATCCAGCCCTCAGAAATTTCAGAGACTCGGACTTAGAAAAAATACAATTTTCAAGAGTTCAGAGAATTAGTTCGAAGTTCTTCAAACTCAGCTCGACGATCGTCGATCTCAGATCGACGAACTCAGAGTTCCTTCTCTGAGTTGAGCTCGATGATATCCAGCTCAGGTCGACAAACTCCCTTCTCTTCTCAGTTTCTCTGGTCGACGAAAGTCTATCTCTGGTCGACGAACATGGAGATCAGTATTGACAGTTTTTCCAGATCGATGTTCTCTGAGCTCAGGTTGACGAAACAGATTTCTCAGCTCGACGAACTTGGAGTTCAGGTCGACAAAATCTTTTCTAAGTTCGACTAATTCTGTTCAGAGCCAGTTTGTTGTTTTCTCTCTCAGTTTGAATTCTAATCTAAGCCAGTAATTCTCTGAATAATTAATGCTTATATTCTCAAGAATATAGTCGTTCCAAGACAACATTAATTATGGATTTCACAGAGTTAATTACTTGGCTTATTTTCTGGGACAGTTGTGGAAACTCATTAAAAACAATTTCCAGCCGTTTCAACCTCCAGATTCTGAGCAGTAATTCAAGGATTCGATTAAAAAATACAAAGGCTGATTACTGCACAATATATAAAAAGGATTTTCTTCTTCCTCTCAATATACACACAACAGTTACACGAGACACAGAACAGACACACGACATTCTGCTAGTGTGCATACAGGAAATTAAAGAAGAGCATCAACACAAAAAGATCATTAGTCTTCTTCAATTTCTGACTTCAAGGATTCTTCAGAGACAAACAACTTTTATCTGTCCAAACGCTTTCTGAAGAGTTGAAGGCCTACACCCAGAACAAAGCTTCCTTCTTTCCTGAACCATTCAACATCTCAGAGGGAGCTTTGACAACAGCAATCCACTTGTCTTCTCAAGTTGTTTGAGAAAGAGAAGACATCATCATATTCTTTACCTTACTGTAAAAAGGGTTTTTACTTCCTTCAAAAGTAAACCTTTGGTGGCAGGGCACCTGATCAAAAATTTGTGTTGGTTTTTGGGCACCTGATCAAAAGCCTAAAGGATTGTGAGATCTCCCTTGAAATAGATCTTGTGATGATAGGGCACCTGAGAAAAAACCTGTGGTGTCAGGGCACCTGAACAAAAACCTGTTAGTGGATTCCTACCGGGTGGTAGAAGAGTAGATGTATCCAATTTTGGGGAACCACTATAAATTTCTTGTGTTGTATGGTTGTGTTTCTCTTTATTTTGTTGTGCTGTGATAGTTTAGTTTCTTCCTCTCTTTTATATATTATTATCATTTCTTTTAATTCCGCCATAAAAACAAATCAAGTTTTTAAATACTCTATTCATCCCCCCCCTCAAGAGTTAAGAAGATCTATCCCCAAACTTTCACATCACGGAAATCAGATCCTACCAGTTTGTTCCCACCTCGGACAGACCGCGTTGCCGCTACCTGATACATTGACGAGGCCGCCCAGACACTGACGACACTTGGATACTACCGGCAGAGTTCGATCGGCTCGCCCCCGGACTTCGACCTCAGTACGATCATCTCCATTCATTGGATATGAAAGCTTTTCAGTCGGGGGGAGTTGATGGGGAACCATCAGATGCACCTGGAGGGGCTCGCCGCAAGGCGGGACCCACGTACATGTATTCGCACAGGAAGACTTGATCGGATCGCCGATCGGACTCCGCGGTTGCGTCTGGGACGTCGCGGCGAGTCAAAAAACTATATTAGTTTATTTTTTTAGTTTGTTTTTATGTATTTTAAGGGGCTAACCCACCAGCCAATCATAGTCGTTGATGGGGATGCCCTAGCTTGTATTTTCTTATAAATAGGAGTGTTAGAGGCTGAATTGAATCATTGTTGGATTTGGAGAAAAGCATTCCCGGATTCCAGCGATCCCTCCCCGGCGCCGACGTCGTGAAACCCTAGGTGACGACTCTTAGGCCGTCAAACTCCTCCCCAAGGTACCCCCATCCCCCACCATCGTTTTCCCCCTCTCCTCCTCCATATCCAGCCACCAAAGAACCCAAAAACCCCCACCAAAAAGCCGTCGGCCTGCAGTCCAGCAGGTCGGCCCTTTCCCTGCTCCCCTCCCTTGTCCGCCGCCGCCTACAGGGCCGGAACAGGCCGCCAGCCTGTTGTCAGCCACCCAGCCCCCGCCGCCCTACCCTACCTCAATACTGGCCCCCTCCAAACAAGGTTGTCAGGATCGAGATCCTAGGTGGGATCGTTTCAGGGGTTGGATCGGATCGGATCGTAGGATCGGATCGAGGTCGTAAGATCCTACTACATTCATAAAGCCAGACTTATATAATAAAAATGAATTTGAAGTCATAAGATTACACAAATAATTTATAAAAAAAATTATATAATTAATAATTTTCATTGGTTGACTCTAAGGCTAAGGCAAAATAAGAACATGAATAAAGAAACATTTATAATTATAAATGTACCTGAGTACTAGTGAAACTTCTGAGTTCTGACTCTACTTTAGCAACTGTAAAGCCAAGATGAGTATACTTTTTTGTCCTAACTGTCCCATCTTTTTCAAACTATCTTCAGTAACCAAGTTATAAAGATGAACATACAAATGGGAAAACATAAATCTGAGAGATAATCATAAAAAAAAAATCATCACATTGTCTAATAATCTAACCTCAGAAGCAAATGATGAAGCATCAGGAGCTACTTGACTAGGATGGAATCGTGGACTATTGCAAGCTTGCATGACAAATTTCCTATTTAAGTTTATAGTTAAAACGATAACAATGCTAGCAGATCGTTAATTTTGAAATATAAAATATAACATAAAACAAAAATCATTATCAGTCACATCAAATAGAAGTTTTCCAACATATCAAATAGGAAATAAAAAAAAGTTTTAACACAAAATAACAAATATAAGAGGTTCATGGTCTATCAGAAAATCATCAGTACAGATCATTAACAGACACATCAACCATATCTTCATCAGCAATAATCGCATCTTCCTCATCACCACCATTGTCATCCTCATCGTCATCTCATTCACCTTCACTAATATACTCAGTAAGTTCGAGATCACTGTGTCTTAAGGTCAGATCTTCGACTCCACCTATAATAAAAGAATTTAATTAAACGAGTTATTTACACTTGATACTAATAGTGAAAACTTGAATTTTACAAATATTCTTCATTAATTATAAAACTTACCTTCTTCATTTACTTCTTTAGTAGATTCTTCATCGTTCTTTTCAACACTGTCATCACTACAAATTTCCTATGTATTACGAAGGATCCTCAACCAGTTGCCCTTACGTGGAAGAACTGGATTTTCCCTCTCTGTGATCCATTCGTCATCTGAAGGGATATCCTCGAAATTATAAAACTTTTCCTTCAATTGTATATCCCTTCTATCTTGTCGTTTCATTAACCTCATGTTGTACATCACAAAAACCAGATCGTTCATTTTTTTTGATGCAAACGATTTCTTTTTTTGGAGTGCACCTATTAAATATCATGACAATTAAAAACAGTAAGAATACAAATATAAGAATTATTATTCATCATTCAAACAATTTCTTTATTTGGAGATCGCCATCTCAAATGCGCTCCAATTGCGTTCACATCCAGAAGAGCTACATGTCAAACTTAGAACGCGAATAGCAAATTTTTTCAATTCCGGACAATTGTCATCATAGGAATCTCACCAATCAGCTATAAAATACAATGTTATAAACTTGTACTTGATTAAAATGATATTAATTATTTAATATGCAAAATGATTAATAAACTAAAATATTTTACCTGGAGCTCTTTTACTTCTAGTTGTTTTTGCCGAGTCTAAGCCAAATAAGCCTCTTGCGTGTTTGAAATCATCCATCTGAATATCTATCTTTGTCCTCTCATCTTCGTTTGGAATCATCCGTTGGAGGCAACTACAAAAGCCAATTTTGACATCTGCATCCGCTCTAAAACTCGGGCTAAAGTGATAATATGGATTTAAACAATATGTTGTCGCATGCAATGGTCTATGAAGTTGGCTTGACCATCTCTCATCAATGATAGCCCATATTGGCTCATATATACATAAGAAACAATATTGTACATTTTCACAAAATAATAAAATAAAAGAACAATTGCATATATTATAAATACTTAAATTCAAAATAACCAACTTACTAACTTTTTTTTGATGTTATCAAAATTGAGTTGAATTTTTTCCTTTGCTTTATCAATCTGTTCATATATAAATCTCATTATAGGCCCTTCTGAGTCAACCATTCTAAGCACCTTAATTAGTGGAAATGCTGCTTTCAAACATATGGCAACATGAGACCAAAAACGCCCTGTGTTCAGGTATTTAACTCTTATGTCATAATAAGATGGAGGTTTCATTCCGGGGTCATGTTGGTCGATCGCTTCAACCATACTTATGAATTTCGGATTCTTCACACAATTGAAGGGAATTACACTTGTGTAGAAGAAACGAGCAATTTGTTGGCATGCTTTTTCGCGTGCATCCTTTTTAAATATAGCTCCAATTGTTGATTGACTGGTCTTTCTTACAAAAGCATTCATTGGCTCTTTCCCTTTGTTTTTTTTAGTTGCTCTAACTCAGCTTCGTAGTCAATTGTTGCTTCCTCAATATCTCTTTTCTTCTTTAAAGCGTCCTCTCCATGAGCTTGAAGAATGCTCAAAAATTGATTTCTCACTTTTTCAGGTATTTAGTGCAGGCTTCGGCGTTAAATTTTGTCCCTGCTAGATGATGTTTCAACCTATATATTCCACCGTATCTAATGACTAGACAATATTTACACTACTTTTTTTGTTGTGCTGTCTATTTCGATCCCGTGCTCCCACCCAGGATCATTTCTAGAGTCGGATGCATTTTTCTGGACTTTTTGCTTATGGGATTTGACCCAGAAGGTCCAGAACTCGATGTGGACATCTAAATATTAACAAAAATTAACCCATGATAAGAAAAACTCACATTCATATGATTTCTGGAATGAAATCTGTCTAGAATTTTATGGACTGATTTCTGGTTTTCTGGATGATTTCTGGTTTTCTGGATGATTTCTAGACCCAGAAATCTGGATGATTTCTAGAGCAGAAATCATCCGAAAATATAGCATAGCAGTAGAAAGAAGAAAGTAGAGCATAGCAGCGCCAGTAATCATCCAGACTAGAGCAGAAATCATCCAGAATCTGGATGATTTCTGGAGCAGAAATCATCCGAAAATATAGCATAGCAGTAGAAAGAAGAAAGTAGAGTATAGCAATGCCAGTAATCATCTAGACTAGAGCAGAAATCATCCAGAATCTGGATGATTTCTGCTCCAGAAATCATCCAGAATCTGGGTGATTTCTGGGAGCAGAAATCACCCAGATTCTGGATGATTTCTGGTCCAGAAATCTGGATGATTTCTGGAGCAGAAATCATCCAGATTCTGGATGATTTCTGGAGCAGAAATCATCCAGATTCTGGATGATTTCTGGTCCAGAAATCATCCAGAATTCTGGAAGATTTCTAGAGCAGAAATCATCCAAAAATATAGCATAGCAGTAGAAAGAAGAAAGTAGAGCATAGCAGTGCCAATAATCATCCAGACTAGAGCAGAAATCATCCAGAATCTGGATGATTTCTGGAGCAAAAATCATCCAAATTTCTGAAGCAGAAATCATCCGAAAATATAGCATAGCAGTAGAAACTAGAAAGAAGAAAGTAGAGCATAGCAGTAATCATCCAAACTAGAGCAGAAATCATAGCAGTAGAAAGAAGAGAGTAGAGCATAGCAGTAATCATTCAGAGTAGAGCATAACAGTAATTATCCAGAGTAGAGAATAACAGAGCATAACAGAAGAAGAAGAAGAAGAAGCATAACAGAAGAAGAAGCATAACAGAAGAAGAAGAAGCATAACAGAAAAAGAAGAAGAAGAAGAAGCATAACAGAAGAAGAAGAAGAAGCATAACAAAAGAAGAAGAAGCATAACAAAAGAAGAAGCATAACAAAAGAAGAAGCATAACAGAAGAGCATAACAGAAGAGCATAACAGAAGAGCATAACAAAAGAGCATAACAGAAGAAGAAGAGGACCTTGTTACGTTGTGCGGGAGAGGAGAAGCCGTCGGCGTCGGGCTAGGGTTTAGGAAGATGTGTGGGAGAGGAGAAGCCGTCGGCGTCCTTGTTACGTTGTGCGGGAGAGGAGAACAGCTGTGCGGGAGAGGAGAAGCCATCGGCGTCGGGCTAGGGTTTAGGAAGATGTGCAGGACGGGAGACGGGAGACGGGAGCCAGGAGAAATGAGCAGGAATTTCCTTCAGCGACCTTTTATCACGACAAATAGGATCGTGGAATCGTTTAGGAATCGCGATCCTAACGATTCCACGATCCGGATCGCGATCCAGCGGAGTCCAGGCCATATTGCGATCCACTTTCTATCGCTCCGAAAACCCTAGATCTATTTTGATCTAGTGCCACCTCCCTCCGATCCATCACTTTCATCGGTATTCCCCTTCCCGTAGCCCGGATCCGCCGTCAAAACACTGGATCTATCTACCTATACCCAGATCTATTTCCTAGCGGCCGGATCTCTCCGTTTCCGGCCCGTTTCCCCTCTTTTCCACCGTGGGCAGCCACCTCGCAGTCACTGTGCCACTGTTCTCACCTCCGATCGCCCGTCTTTACATCCGGCCTTCAAATCCTCCAGTGCCTCGGTTCAGCCCTCTATATTGTGAGCATTTGTGGTATTGTATTATGTGACTTGACATTTTTCATTTGGTAATTTATCGCGACTGTTCAGCCCCTCTAGGGGTATTTCTTCGGGCGGTCCAGTAGGTGTTATGGGAGGCAGTGTCGCGAAGTAGCCTCAATGCCTCGTCAGGAGATAGGTTCATTATTGTGCCTCCAGCTGCTGCGTCGATCATAGCCCTGAAATTAGGCCCAATAGCAAAATAAAATATTTCAACTAAATTACACGGCTCACAGCCATGCTGGGGGCATCGACGCTGCAGGTCAGCGAATCTCTCCCACGCCTCAGACAACGTTTCTTGGTCCAACTGCTGAAAGGTTGCAATATCCCTACGGGCATTCACAATCTTATCCACCGGGTTGAACTTAGCCAAGAACTTAGAGGACAGGGCCTCCCATGTAGTAGCGGTCCCTAGAACAATAGTATGGAGCCAGGTTTTGGCCTTGTCCCTCAGCGAAAATGGGAACAGCCTCAGCTTTACTACGTTATCAGAAATACCGGCATATCGGAATGTGCAGCAAATTTCTTAGAACTCCGCTAGATAGAGCTGCGGATCCTCACCGGCAAGCCCGAGAACTCAGAATTATTTTGGATCATATTCAGGATGGCGGGTTTAATCTCGCAGTGGTTGTTTATAATGTCCGGTCCAAAGCCAGGGTAAACACTTCCCGCAGTAGGGGTTGTGAAATCACGCATTGTCCTAATGTGTGGTTGGACCACCTCTTGGCCCTCAACAACCCGTTCACTGTGGCCATTTCCTCCTTGGCTGGGATTATTGTTGCCTAGAAATTGGTTCTCTTATGCTAATAATTGCAGGAGAAATTATTCGTCGCGCGCTTGTTTAGGCCCTCCGAGCAAAGGAAGTCATTGTTTAATTGCTAAAAAATAATTACTTATTTCTTTATTCAATTATTTGCGTGACGTTATCAATTTCATTGTTTATAGTAATTGTCGTTGCCGACCGATAGCCACCTTGCATGTAGCATAGCATTAGTGTGTCACCCCTACACCTGCACGTAGAGTTGTAGTTTCCGAGCACCACTAGCCTACCCTACATCACCTGGTCTTGTGGAGCAGTGGAGGCGTGGGGCTCAAGAAAAAGCTACTTTTTTTAACTGATCATTGAGCAAGCTCTGCTCTGTATATAAGTATATTTTTCTACCACTCCACCCCTCTACTTTTGTGGTCCGATCTCAAGTTGGCCTTGGACAAGAGCTACGTTCACCGCTACTCAAGCAATGCCGTCAAGAGCCTATGTGCCCTCCGCCACACTTTTTTGATGGATCAGTATATTGACGAATTCATCGAGCTCTTCAACCACGTCCCATGTTTTCCTCTTGATCACTATATGAGCTTCTTCCTTTAGGGTCTCCAATCCCACATCTGCTCATAGCTAAGTACACACCATCCTTTGGATATTATAGATGCTATGGACGTCACTCGCTTGGTGGAGGAGGATTTGTCAGTCAAGCCGGTAGATCGGCCAAGTTTTCAGCCGGACACACCCAACTCATAAACTCACTCCACATTCATTCCTCATGTAGCGCTACGACTTCCTGCAGGATATCCCGACCTACAGTCACCCTTCCCCCCAACCGACCATCCTTTCTCAGCCCCCAAGGCTACCGGCCCCCAACCACCTCTCGACATGAGAGTACAATGAACTGCGCAGTAAGAATTTGTGTTTCCGCTGCAGGCACCCCTACTCCCTGACACATGACTGCATGCTCAAGAATCCGCGGGTTCTCATGTGTGACGATGAGGACGAAATCATAGCCCCCGACTTTGATACCTTCATAAATCCATTTTGTCAGCATAAACAAGCACAAAGTCAAAGAAGAACATAAAGTAGCACAATAACACATCAATCAAACTTGCGAAATAATATGAAACATTATTTATAGCTAAAAGATACAAAATCATCTTGTTTGCATCTTTCTATGAAAGCATTAATCTCCTCAACATTGTGGACATCGCGTCAACAATAGAATACACATTATCGACAACAATATCGACCTCATTCGAAATATTTACAAGGCCGACACTTGTATCCCAGACGACTTGCAACAGCTGATTCCCCGTCCGCAATGCGTTCAAGCTCAACTCGTTGATTTCCGCAAGTAATCCTCTGCTTAGGGTTACAACGCCTGCTCTATCGCTCTGCTTGACGAAGGACCAACAGTGAGAAGCAAATGTGCCCTTCGATGAACTGCAACAAGCTTGACCGTATCCCCCTCAAGAGCAGACGGTCGATGGGCATCCTCCTCCCAGGAGTCCTCGTTTCTCAATGCTTCCTGCAGTGGCCTCTCCAGGCAAGCCCCTGCTCCTCCACTTCTTGGAGCCGCGCTATCTCTCGTGCTTGCTCCGCCAGAACTCTCTTCTGGCTCACGATCTTCTCATCGAGCTGTTATTGCATCTCACGAGACTGTTGCAGCTCCGTCATTTGTCTGTTGTAGACCACATCCCAGGCTCGCATATCCGAGATGAATAACTTGAGCTCCCTCATGCAAAGAGCCCCAACATTCATCTCTTCTTCAGCTTTTTCTGCCACTGCAGAATTTTGCAGCTCCTCCAGCACCTCTCGAGCGTCCACCAGGTCGACACCCTCCACGAGCGCCTGTGTGATTTCCACCACCCGGTCAGTTTGTTCTGCCTGAGGGAAGGAGTCGTCCTCCACCTTGTTCTTCTCCTTCTCTCTCTCTCTCTCAGGTGCCGATCAAAGGGAGGATTCATTAACCTCCCCATTCGCTCTTTTCTCCTTCAACACCCTTTGATAAAAGGCGACCCCCACCTCCATCTGCACCACCATCAAAACTTAGCTCGGTTCCTCATTCGGGTGAAAAGAAAGATCTTCACACAGTGCCCTCGAACCACGATTTCTTCTCATTTACATATGATTCTTCCTCTCCCCCTACACCAAAAAACCAACACGTCGGCATTTTTCGTATGAACAGTCAATGATGGTTGTTAATTATAAACATTGTTTACCAAATAAGGGAGGAGTCGCTCTCTTTAGGGTCCATGTTAGAGTCAGTTTCCACTTCCTCATTAACCGCCTGGTCAATGAGCTCCTGACCATTCCAAGGTTCAAATCCTCGACCCGTGCCAAGGTGCAAATCCTCGACCCGTGCCAAGGTCCAAATCCTCGACCCATGCCAAGGTCCAGAACGTTGCCTTCATAGGCATGAAGTTGAGCTTCAATATCACGCCCCACTCCCCCACTTTTTGGAAAATGAATATCTCCACCACCACCTCAATCCCCTGTTTGGACGTTGAGTCAACAACTCTTCCTGCCTGCTATGTTGAACGATAGATCACTTGCTTACTCACCCAGGCGTCCACTGGCACTTCTGGCTAAAGACCATGTTGTACGTTCAACAACACCCTAAGATGCCCTTCCATTTTATTTTTTCCTTCCACTCTCTGCGCAAGCTCAACATCGTCATATTACCATAAAATAATTTGAACAAATAACCAAAACATAGCTTGGCGCGAACACCCACCCCCCCCCCCCACACACACACACACGCGCGCGCGCGCGCGCGCGCGCGCTCTCTCTTGTTTATGGTCCCCCCACTGGCGCTTTGGCTCCCTCTCTTTTCTAAAAAATATTTATTTTAAACATCCTCGATAAGTCAGGATAACTTAATGAGTAGATTTAACATTAAAGATCGAATCTCTCATCACATCACACCCTAACACATCTAATCAAATCACTGGTGCAAATCTTAACGCACAACCATAGCATGACCCAATCCGTGTTCACAACCCGCTATGCAGGTCTGCTAGCCTGCGTCCTGCAACTGTTTTACAAACACGATGTGTGACTTCACGCACGAGAAGAGCTTCTCGGGCCATCGTGAGATAAGTTCTGAGACGAACATCTGGCTCACGCAGAGCCTACCGAGATGATTTCCACATACTGAGTTGGTTACGGCTTGCCCAGATACGCCTTGTTTCCCTAAGTCGTCTTGTATCCCAGCATAAAGCTACCATTTTGCCTCTGAGAAGTCCGCAACTTAGTGGAAGTTGTCTAGGTCCACTGCCTCTGCCTTTTCCACTATCCTCGCTCTATTCTGAGGCCTAAATGCACTACATAAAGCAAATTCCCCATCTTTCTAGGCATATCTATCCTTCCGCCCCACTAACCAGATATTTCCTCGATCCACCTATCCTTAGTGGGCTAACAATCAAATCCAACCCCGGCGTCATACGGATTGCATTGGTCGACCGCGAGTGGAAGGGCAAACCGCCATTGAACGCTCACTAGTGGAAAATTTCACTACTAACTGACATGACTTAGGAGTAGTCCCTCTTGAGAATAATGAAGAGGCTGGAACCTTTTCTTAGGTTTTTTTTGAGTTCTCTTCCTTCTAGCTCTAGAAAAGATAACCTCGGGGCCAACTCTAGAGAGGGATATCCATCAACTCTCGGATGTGAGGTGGGATCTATGGCATTGATCGGCCACCTTCATTGTTCTCATCTATCATCAGTAAGGTCAGCCTAGACCACAAACAATTCAGAGTACAGCACTATGCACAATAAACGGCAAATAACTTTGGAGTGGTAATCAACAATGGTCATCAACCAAACATCCTCATCTGCAAATAGTCAAAGCTATGAAGCTAGTTGTTGAACGTCCCCTTAACCCGTGCTATATCTGGTGGGTTGAGCAAGTAGCTCCCTCGAGGATGAACAAGAGGTGTCAAGTGTTTTTGTTCCATCAGCATGTATCAAGATGAAATTTATTATGAGAATGTTGCAGGTCTCAAAGATGTTGATATGTTGCTTTGGAAACCTAGTAATATGATGCAAGCACCTTACATTTGATGGTCTCAATACCTATTGTATTAAGGAGGGGACCAAATACACGCTCCTATCATCTCATAAGAATGCAACATGCGTATCAGTTGGGCCTACCTTCACAACCAAGGATGGTGAAACATGTCTTCCTTTCACAAGAATGAGAAGCTTGACTTATCATCTAATAGGTATGAATCAATGTCTAAAGTGCAAATTTGGGTGAAGGGGAACAAAAAGGAGTTGAAGATAGCTGACCTATCAATTTTCGGAGAATTACCTCATGCATTAAAGGATACCTAGAGAACCAAACTCATTATGCTTCTTGCAAACTTAGAGGTGCCTCAAAATCTGCTAGCAAAGGGTCCAGAGGAATAGAACTTACAGAATAGGCCCTTTTTTTGTGAATCTAAATGCTCGAGTATGTTGGTGTGATATAGTTATCTTGAGATAAGTTGCTCACCCACCCTCAAGAGCTAGATAATGAAATGTGAGACAACAACAGTGACTTCTGTAAGCGGGTGCTCGAAACATACGGAGGAAGATCTAAGTGAATCTGCTCCCCGTTGCCCCCAGCTAGGAATTTATAGTAAAACCTAGGGTTAAGATCCGCAAAGCCCCCAAACCCGTTATTCGTCCGAATATACACTTACAATCTCCTCCTATATTCGTGACAAATAACGGTGACGTTTCGGGGTGCTGGAGCGTAGACATAATAATAATCCAAACTAAGCAAACCAAAACAGGACAGATCATACTAATAAATCAAAATAAGGTTTTGCCTATACGGCAAACCACCACACAGATGCTATCCCAAACATAGTCTGAATTATTACAAAACAAAACAAAAACATGAATCAAACGTTTGATGATTCTACTCATCTAGTAGATCATCGTCATTCATGTCCAGGTCTACAGCTCCTCCAAAATCTCCATCGTAGCCTGCAAGGAATTTCATGAGTCAGACTCAATGAATTCATAAACATATGCAGTAACATTTAAAGTAAACTAGCTCTTACTAAATGAGCTTAGCACTTCTAGCAACGGTGAAGTAACTCTGTCAGCATCTCATCCAGTCTAACTAGGACTAGTCACGTTACCTTACTCATTACTGATCACTATGTGCCTCACCAACACATGTGGGCACACATCACGTGCAACATTATCAAATGTGGAATAATGTGTTGTGACCAATAATGTTTAGATTAACATATACAACGACTTTCAATTCCCAGTTGAATAACTCTTGAATCAACTTACAATGAGAGGACGTTAGGTTATCAAATGTGGAATAACCCGCATCCAACCATCTTGAGTTTTCATCAAGAAACTATTTGGGGTTTTCAGTCTGTCACTTATTAGATGCTTGAATGTTGGCAGCTATAGGCTCGTGCATATCAAAACATAAACGTTGGAGGAAAGTTTCATATTTCTATGAACTTTAATCCTATTTCCCCCGATGTTTTGATTGTGAGAGCTCTATTTAATCCTTTAGTAAGGGCGTCTGCAACATTATCTTTCGTTCGCACATCTACCAGGGTCACAATCCCTTGGCTTGTGAGAGAGGTCAACCAGACCTGTTTCATCCTGAGTTGTCTTCTTTTGCCATTGAACAAAGTGTTCGTGGCAACCGTTTTAGTAGCCTGATTATCGCAGTAAACTGCAACAGAACTCAGTTTCAGGCCCGACAGTGGAATGTCCATCACCAAATCTCTTAACCACTCTGCTTCTTCACCAGCCGAAGCTAGAGCATAGAGTTCGGATTCCATGGATGAGAGTGCAATGCACGACTGTCTCTTGGACTTTCAGGTTACAGCTGCTCCTCCTAGTGTAAAGAGGAATCCACTAGTGGACTTGCTGTCGTTTATTTCTGAGCACCATGATGCATCAGAATATCCTTCCAGAACGGGAGGATGACCACTATAACATAAAGCATACTTTCGGGTGTGCTTTAAGTAACGCATCAGCCTATCGAGGACATCCCAATGGTCTTGGCCAGGATTGCTAGTGAACCTACTTAACATGCCGACCGTGAAGGCTATGTCAGGTCTCGTACAGACCATAGCGTACATGAGGCTACCAAGCAGTTTAGAATAATCTAACTGTCGAACCGCAGCTCCATCATTGGGCTTTAAGCGGTTAGAATAGTCGTATGGTGTCTCAGCCGCTTTACGTTCACTGTATCCCCACGTGTCCAACAAGGACTGAATGTAGTGGCTTTGACTTAGGGAAATGCCATGTTTCCCAAAGCTCACTTGCATACCTAGTATAGTGTCAGCTATACCGAGGTCCGTCACGCTAAATTCTTTAATTAGACCTGACTTTACGTCATCCACTTCGGATTGATCAGATCCAAGAATAAGCATATCATCCACATACAAGCATATTATGGCGACGTGGTCTGATCTATGACGTATGTAAAGACATTTATCCGAGAGACTCGACATGAATCCCATGTTCTTTACAGTATAGTCAAACTTCTCATGCCATAATTTCGGCGCTTGCTTCAATCCGTATAGCGACTTTAAAAGCTTACAGACCTTGTTTGCGTGACCGTCTACAATGAAACCTTCAGGTTAACTCATGTAGATCTCTTCGGTCAGATCTCCGTTCAAGAACGCAGTCTTAACATCCATTTGATGAACAATAAAGTTCTCAATGGCCGAAATAGCAAGAAGAACCCTAATGGTTGCTAAGTGACACACGGGTGAGTATACGTCAAAATAGTCTACTCCGCTTACTTGTGTGAAACCTTTAGCCACCAGGCGTGCTTTATACTTAGCTACGCTACCATCGGGATTTAACTTCTTTTTCAGAACTCACTTGCACCCGACAGTTTTAGCCCCTATTGGCTTATCAACTAACATCCAGGTGTCGTTCTGAAGGAGAGAGTTCATCTCATCCTCAATTGCTTCTTTCCAGAGTAGGGAATCCCTTGATCTCATCGCTTCCTTAAAATTAGATGGATCGGCCTCGACGTGGTAAGTGACAAAATCACTACCGAAGGTTCTAGGGGTTCGCTCTCTCACTGAAGTCCTTCTAGACTCTAGGCCAGAGTTGTCTACCGGAACGGAATAGGAGGTGCTCGGTACTGATTCAGGATCTTCCTCAGTAATAATTGTTTGCATACCTGGGATAGTTAAGTTCTTATCTTTGAGGAATTTATCCTCGAAGAACACTGCATCCCTAGATTCAATAATTATATTATTAGACAGGTCTAAGAATCTATCAGCAGCACTATCTTCAGCACAACCTAAGTAGATACATGTATTGGTCCTAGGTCCAACCTTAGACCGTCTAGGGTCAGGAACCCTGACATAGGCTATACAGCCCCAGGTCTTAAGTCTCGTTAAAGACGGCGGTCGCTTAAACCAAAGCTCGTAGGGTATAACCTCTAACTTAGCATGGGGAACTTTGTTCAGAATGTGATTCGCAGTCAAGACTGCTTCTCCCCAATAAGCGGAAGGCATGCCTGCAGTGAGCAGCATAGAGTTTAACATCTCTGTTAACGTTCTATTCTTACGCTCGGCTATGCCGTTAGATTGGGGGGAGTAAGAAGCAGTGGTTTCTGCTATGATGCCCTGTGAAGCAAGGAAGCATCTGAACTCACTGGACATATATTCTCCTCCTCTGTCACTTCTAAACCTCTTAATTGTCATGCTTAACTGGTTTTCTACCCGGGTTTTGAAAAGACAAAACTTTTCAAATGCTTCATCTTTAGTTTTAAGCAACGAAAGATGACAAAATCTCGTGCAGTCATCTATGAACGTGATCATATACTTCCTCCCACCTCGTGTGACAAAACTCTTAAAGTCACAAATATCGGAATGTATAAGCTCAAGAGGTGTTGTGCTCCTAGTAACCGTGCCAAAAGGTTTCCTAGTGATCTTAGTCTGAGCACACACTTCACATTTACCAAGAGAAGACTTAGTGTCTAGTGTGATCTTATGAGTTCTAGCTACTTGGAACATTTTCCTATAGTTTACGTGTCCTAGTCTCTCATGTAGAGTCCTAGGGCTAACTAAGTTCAATTGAACTTGTTGCACTACCTCATTTGCTAGACTCAAACGGTACATCATATTCTGGACGTAAGCACATCCAAAGTAATGTGAGTTGACTGACAGAGTCACTCTACCGCCACAGAAGTTAATAGACATACCAGCATCACACAGTAAACTAATAGACACTAAGTTAGCAGATAAGAAAGGAATAAATTTGACGTTCTTTAAAATTAAAGACTTACCTGAGGAGAGCATCAGAGTTGCGTTTCTCACCTTCAGTACGTCAGCTGTGCCACCATCTGCAACAGTCACTGATTCCTTCGCATCCTTCAGCTCTGTCAGAAGATTAGCGTTGTTGCAAACGTGGCACGTTGCCCCAGAATCTAGGAACCACTCCGTGCGGGCCTGTGCATGTCCGACCATGGCAACAAAGTCGGATGGCTCAGCGTGGCTAACCAGATGAGCCTGGTTGCCTTCTTGCGGTGCTCTAGTTCTTTCTTTCCTCGGTAGCTTGCAGTCAGATGCACAGTGTCCCCACTTGTTGCAGTTAAAGCATTTACCCTTAAACTTTTTAGAGGGTCTACTCGGTCCTGCAACCTGAGGGCTACTGCGAGGCGGTTTGGTCTTGTGAGAGGGAGGAGCGCGCTTGGAGCTTGTAATCATGTTGGCAGCAGCCTTCTGCTTGCCAACAGCTTCCAAAGCATGCTTCGTCCGGTTCTCGTCCTCAATGCGAATGAAGCGCTTGAGGTCGTTCAGACCAACTTGCATCTTCTTGCGGTACATTTCCGTTTTGAAATTGTACCACGAGGAGGGCAGCTTATACACAATTGTGCCGGCAACAAAACTTTCAGGCAGGCTAATGGACTCACTATGCAGAGAATCAACCAAATTTTCAAAATCTGATACCTGAGGGAGAATGGCTTTCTCCTCGTCGAAGCAGAAGGAGTGGAACTTGTCCACTAGATGAGCTTTGGAGAGGTCCTCCTCCTGTCTGAAGTGCTCCTCTAGGGCTTCCCAGATCTCCTTCGCAGACTGCATCTTGATGTAGTTCTTGGCCAGACTGGAAGAGAGACAATTCAGCAGGTAGTCCCTGCAGAAATCCTCATCTTCAGCCCACTGTGCCTCATCTGCAGTCCCAGCAACGTCAGCACGAGCAGTCTTGATGGTGTAGAAGACATTCAGGTATTTCATCCCAAATTGCGTGTTCAACTTCCAATCGTTGAACTCGGAGGCCGTGAACTTTTCCAACTTGTTCATGGGAACCGGAGAGGACAAGGAAGAATTCCTCATTGCTTCTCTTGCTGCAAGCCCGAGCACAGGAACAGAGGCTTGGATCAGCTTCCAGGAAAGCGTCGACCAGAGAAATCGTCGAACGGGAGGATCGACGATCGTCGACCGGAAGAGAACGTCGAACGTCGACCGGGAAGAAAACGTCGAACGTCGACCGGGAAAACGTCGACCGAAGGCTTCGAACTGGAGGCTCGACGATCGTCGACCGGAAGAGAACGTCGAACGTCGACCGGGAAGAAAACGTCGAACGTTGACCGGGAAAACGTCGACCGAAGGCTTCGAACTGGAGGCTCGACGATCGTCGACCGGAAGAAAATCGTCGATCGTCGACCGGGAAAAACGTCGAACGTCGACCGGATCCTTCGGGAGCGGAAAAACTAGGGCTTGACGCAAACGGCGACGGCGGCCGATCTCCCCCACCTCTTGATCGGCGAGAAAGAAACGTTGCCCCAGACCGACGGAGCTCCTCCTTCTAGCGGCGGCTACGACCTGGAAGAAGCGAGCGGCGAGGAGAGGAAGGATCGGCAGGTCCTAACTTCGCGAGCGAAAAAAGCCCCGACGACCTGGAAGAAGCAATCCGCGAAAAAACGAGGGCGGAAGCTTGCCCCAAACAGGCGACCGGCGACGGGAAGGGCTGGGCTAGACAGATCCTCGATCGGCCTGCAGCGAGCGGCGGCTTGCCCTAGATCCACGCGCGGGAGACGAGCACCAGCGAAGGGAACGAAATGTTTCGAGAATGTAAGCGGGTGCTCGAAACATACGGAGGAAGATCTAAGTGGAATCTGCTCCCCGTTGCCCCCAGCTAGGAATTTATAGTAAAACCTAGGGTTAAGATCCGCAAAGCCCCCAAACCCGTTATTCGTCCGAATATACACTTACAACTTCAACATGAACGACATCATCATGCAGGTTTCATGCAACTAAGCACTTTTACCAAGAACTCGCATCCAGAAACTTGTGCTGATGTGACACTGCTGCTAACTTTCCTACGAAGTTGCATAGTTGAGTATCTCTGTTGACAATGTCTGGTGAGCATCTAATGGCAAACACCTTTGGAGAGATGCTGGATAAAGTACTCTACGAGCAATGTAAATGTATGGATACATATAATTAAGTAGAGAAACAAATTTGTAAAGCATTTGTTTATATTTTAATTATGTGTAGATTAGAGCATCTCTCATTTGTATTGTAAAGAGGACCATATAATAAGAGTTACAGAAACTCTTTTGAAATCAAACCATGGTGTGTGCATGTGTGCATTTTCTCCTTTGTGAGCAGAGGTCACATCAATGTGGGTACAACAGGAGTACTCCAGAAGATGGGTTAAGTAATCACATCATTTTTATATGGTAAACAAAACTAATGTAAAATGCATCAGAAGAACACATATTTAAGGCCTACACCAAAAAAGTAGGACTTAGACACTAAGCACCCTTCAATTAAGAGGTTTTGCACTCTAAATATTTAATTTTGGCATTTTCACCTCCCAAGGCTTTAATATTGAAAAATTCTCGCCATAAATATTCAATTAGGAGAGTGCAAAATGTAAATATTAAAATCTTTGGGAGCGCAAAGTGCCAAAATTAAATATTTATGGTGCAATGTGCAAAAAAACTCCTAATTGGAGAGAATGCTTAGTCCCAAAAGTCCTAAAAAAGACACAAGCATGAACTTGGAAATAAACCTTTAACAGCTCGGCCCTTACATGTGAATGGCAAAGCCATGTCGAAGAAACGAGCTTCCGGCTCCACACATGGTATACAAGCCATCAATGAAATCAGTGGGAGATTCAGGAAAATCAGCAGGTTTCCACCTCAATTGATTAGGAGTGGAAGAGCAATTCTCCGGGTTAAACTCACTGAGTATGCTTTCATGGCGAGGTTTACGAGGCTGAAAGGGCTCATGTGTAACTGAAGGTCTTATCCGATACAACCAGCTGCAAGAAAACATGTGGAATAAACTATTCACAATTCATGGCGAAAATCAGTAACCAAGAGTAAAAGCAGCAATTTATCATGATGATCCAGATGGAACAATGAAGCCCTTATGAATTTCGACAGGGGGAGGAGGGGAGAAGACGGGCAGACCTCCTCTTGTTGAGGCTTCGCGGTGTAGTGAAGGCCGTGCCGGAGAGTTGCTCGGCGTAGAGACCAAAGGGGCACACAAGGGGGCTATTCTGGCCCTCCGGCAAAGCGCCGGGAATTGCTTCGGAGGAGAAGTGGCTGCCGAATCCGGACAAGTACTCGATATTCTGAGGCCATTTCTGAGAAGGGTTTCCGGTGATGAGTTCGCCGGCTTCTCGGAAATAGAGGCCGTTGTTACCGTCGCCTCCGCCGTCGCTGTCTCGTCCGGCGATCGACATGCTCTGCCCCGGTTGAGTGGCTTCGCAGCTACGGTCGAGTGCGATATTAAAATGTTAGTGGGGTGGAGGGAAAGTTGAGGAAGGCAACAAAAACATTAGCAGCTCATATTACCGACAAAATAACACGTCGTATTTTATTATTAGATAAAAATAGGCCCTTTTTGTTCGAATATATTTTTGTTATCAGATTACTACATAAAATTCAAAACAGCATCAAAGAAATTGTCTAAAATAAAAATATATACATGACATCAATATCTTACAAAATATAACATTCATTCTTAATTTTAATATAAACAATACATTTATAAACTCAAATAAATTAAAAAAATATTAATATGCGGATAGACATTTATGATTTTCAAATAGCAACCGTCTAAGGCTCTGTTTGGCTCAGCTGCAGCGACTGCAGAAGCAGTGGTGAGAAGCAGTGGTGGAATAATCAGCTGATTTGCAGAGTGGTGGCAGAATCTGTGAAACTGTTTGGATGAACAGCTTTTGTAGAGCTGTTTCAAACGGAGAAGTTGTTTAATCTGTTTGGCAATACAGATGTGCGGTGCACAGTTCATTTTTCTTGAACTTAAACACAATCAGCAGTAGCATAAAAAAACAATTTAACTTAATTCATTCTATGCTACAGAGATCGCAAGATAGGAGAACATGCGATGTCTCCCAATTTGCAGAAATTTCACATTCCTTTGATTTATCCATCGATGGAAAAAATTAAAATTAATGCATAAACAACAGTTCTAGAAAACAATAACATGAACAAGAATTATCTATACAGAACAATAACCATGAACATGAACAAGAATTATCTATACAGAACAATAACCATGAACAAGAACAAGAAGCCATAACCTAAACCAAACCATGAAACAAGATATATATGTACAGATCTGTGAAAAAAGCACAGGTTACGACAAACAATAAACAAGATATATGTACAGATTTGGACAGAAATGTTCTGCAAATCAACAAAAAACTGGACACAAAAAAGGGTGATTAGGAAGAAGAACGACCAGGGTACAGGAGAAGGAAAACCTACTAGAGAATAGAGATTCTTCGTTGTCTGCTACAGGGAAACTGGAGGAGGAAGTCTGATTTGTGAAATTGCTCGCCTGCTTCGTCGTCGATGGTGGCCTCTGAAAGAGAAGAGGGAGCGATGTCGTGATTCGGGAGCCGGGATTGTTTCGCGAGGGCGGTTAGAAGCGGCGAATCACAAGAAAAAACCGTGACTCCGAATCGCCCTATTTCCGCGATCTGGAGTCGTGAGAAAATATCGCGACTCCAGATCGCTGTTTTTTCGCGATTACAGGGCGGCGGCGACTGCAAAATCCTCGCTGAAATTTTCGTTTGGCGGAGCTGCACAGGAATCCGCGGCACACCGGTACAAAAACGCGGCGCCAAACAGAGCCTAAAACTAATAGAATTTATACATTTATGACTTGTGCACAGGTAAATATATACTAATTTTATATGGCTATATGCCGACCAATGTTGGATGCATGTTATGTCTATGATCATAAATCTATGTTACAAATATAAAACTTTACTATGACTATCATCTCCTCGAGCTTGAGTTTACGACTTTAAATATTGGCATGCCACAAGCAAGATTTTTTTTAAGAGCCTAGGCCAATGATCATTGATATTTAACACGGGTATTATTATAGTATCTTGCAACATAATATTCTTCTTGTGCCTCAAGAATAGATCACTTCCTCTTGATCATATTATGTTCATTACATTGTTTTTAACACTCTTTGTGTAGGATTTGGAATGCTTATAATCAACATGTTCCTTGTCCAATATTCTTAAAAGAATTTTGAGATGCTCAATTACTTAGAAAGAAGGAGTTGGGTTTCCTAGCTTGCAAGGATAGAAAACCATCATATTATTTATCAATTCAAAAAGAAAGAGTAGAGGTATGAAGATTGTTTGTCATAGGGAGTGAAAGATCGCAGAATAAGCACAAATTTACGCTATTGGACTAAGGTTCCATTTGGCATGACATTTGGCTCCGGTGAATTTGAAAAAAAAAACACCAGTCATAGAGTATACTGACAAAATGGATGCAATTAAAAAAAAATTAAATTAGTTTTTGATGTGCATTTAAAATATTTTAAATTTGTGTGTTAATAACAAGGTAGTATGTAAATAAATTTTTACCGATTATCAAAAAAAATTTGAATGTCAATAGCTAAAATATGCGTACTTGTCCTAAATTAAACTTAAAAATGAAGAATTTACCATATTATAAACAAATCTCAAATTATATATTTTACTTTATATTTTAATTTTAGCATTTGTTTAATTAGTAGAGAAGATCGAAAAATTTAGAGCATTTATATAGACAGCCCACATATAGCTATTAGCAGCCAAATTATTTTGAAAATAAAAATTGAAAAACCTTATTTACTCCTTGCTAATGGCAGCCCCCTTTTACTGAACAAAACCCACATCCCCCTTCCTTTTTTTATTTTTTCCCCTCATCTCTCTTTCTCCCTCTCTCCCCTTTCGTTCTCCTCCCCATCTATTTTCTCTCTCCCCCCTTTTCCACCCTCATATCAGAGAGGAACCCGATGCCCCCCCCCCCAACATTGGATGACTCCATACTACCTCTACTTACTCCCAAGATTTTCACTTTTCTATCCGTTATAAATTATTTTAATTGTTTCTCAGTTGTCGAGGAGATGCATAGTGTCCTTGGGCGTGGTTGACCTAGCAGAGGGGCGGAGGGATTCAGGGTGTTTTCGTCGCTAGAGATCGCCGAACATGGCTCAGATGGCGGTGAATGTCACATAGGAGGGTCATCGTGGGGGAAGCTTCAGTAGGAGCTACGTGACGGGATAGGGGCGTAGGTAGTATAGGTTCAGGGGGGCACGTGCCCCCCCTGATTTTTCGCGGATTCCGCCCTTTTCACCATCCCGATCCCGATCCTGCTAGGTTTACGATCCCGGCGTGCGTTGCTCTCCCGATCCCGGCGTGCGTTGCTCTCCCGATCCCGGCGTTGCTCTCACGAGGCGGGATAGGGGCGTAGGTAGTATAGGTTCAGGGGGGGCACGTGCCCCCCCTGATTTTTCGCGGATTCCGCCCTTTTCACCATCCCGTTCCCGATCCCGCTAGGTTTACGATCCCGGCGTGCGTTGCTCTCCCGATCCCGGCGTTGCTCTCACGATCCCGATCCCGGCGTGCGTTGCTCTCCCGATCCCGGCGTTTACGATCCCGGTGTTTACGATCCCGGCGTGCGTTGCTCTCCCGATCCCGGCGTGCGTTGCTCTCCCGATCCCGGCGTTGCTCTCACGATCCCGATCCCGGGTAAGTTTCTTCTTCTTCTTCTTCTTCTTCTTCTTTGCCCCTTGTTAGTTTCATACAATTAATTGCTGAAAAATTGCTTACCAATTTGTTAGTCGAGGTTACAATTTTACCAATTTGTTAGTCCAGGTTACAATGCTGAAAAATTGCCCACCCTATATCAATCCTTTGCCTATCTGTATTTGTTAATTTTGAATGATTATTAATCGATTATAAGGCTCTTTGCTCTATCAATATCAATACTAATTCTTAAGCGATTAATAATTTCCCTCGCGGGCCTGGTACGGTCGCGCTTGGTCGTAGGGGCAGTGCCCCGTGTATCCTGTATGGAATTAAATTGATAGCTGATGAAAAATAGATTGCTTAACTTATTTCATTATTGAAGTTAGATACATCTCTAAAGTTATTTAATTTATTTCATTATGCTCTGACTTATTTCATCCCTAAAGTTAGATACATCCCTAAATAGATTGCTTAACTTATTTCATTATTGAAGTTAAATACCATTAATCCACTAGACATTTTAACAGTCATGGAGAGATATTTCACTAAAGAGCATCGTGCGGGAGTCAATATAAAAGACCTTCCAAAGGATCCAAGATTGCAAACTCGAATTACTAATTACAGTCCAAATGATCAACGTGCTGCAGTCAATATGGAAGACCTTCCAACAGATCCAGGATTGCGACCTCGAATTACTAATTACAGTCCAAATGAGCAAGACCAAGTTCGTAGGGCATATTTACTTGCCGGTCCGTGTCAGCCTCGTGACCATGCCTTTCCTCAAAAGATATTCGGGAACAAATTAAGACGTTTTAATAAGGATTGGTTTGGATTATATTCTTCAGGGTTAGAATATAGTGTATCAAAAGACTCTGCATACTGCTTATGTTGTTATCTTTTCAAGCCTGATATTGGAGATCAAGCGGGTGGTGATTCATTTGTTGGTGAGGGCTTCTCAAATTGGAAAAAGAATGATAGACTCCAATCTCATGTTGGAGGTTCTAATAGTGCTCATAATCAAGCTGTGGCAAAATGTCAAGATTTATTAAAGCAAAAACAACATATTCAAACAGTGTTTGAGAAACAAGCAAAGCAAGATGAGGATGATTATCTCATTCGGTTGAATGCAGCCATAGATTGTATACGGTTTCTTCTAAAACAAGGCATTGCATTTCGTGGTCATGATGAATCTGAAAATTCAAGTAATCGAGGTAATTATCTTGAACTTTTGAAGTTTTTTGCTGATCATAACGATGAAGTAAAAGCTGTGGCATTCGGAAACGCCCCACAAAATGTGAAATTGACTTCACCAGATGTTCAGCAAGACATTGCTACAGCTGCAGCAAGTGAGACACTCAAAGTAATTGTTGAAGAAATTGGTGATGCACTTTTTTCAATTTTAGTCGATGAAGCCCGTGACATATCAGTTAAGGAGCAAATGGCTGTTGTTGTACGTTATATTAACAAAAAAGGAAATGTTATTGAGCGTTTTGTGGGTATTGAGCATGTTTCTAGCACTAGTGCTATTTCCCTCAAAGAAGCCGTGGAAAAATTATTCTCTAGACTTGGTCTAAGTATTTCAAAATTAAGAGGGCAAGGATATGATGGAGCTAGTAATATGCAAGGGGAGTTTAATGGTTTAAAAGCACTTATATTGAAAGACAATCCTTCTACATATTATGTCTGGTGTTTTGCGCATCAATTACAACTGGCTCTTGTAGCAGTGGCAAAGAATCATGAAGATATTGCAATGATGTTCTTTGTGACTAATAATATGGTGAATGTTGTTGGAGCTTCGTCCAAACGACGTGATATTCTCAGGGGCAAACATGCTGCAAAGGTTGTTGAAGCACTTAATGTTGGAGAACTTGCTAGTGGACAAGGTTTAAATCAGGAAAGCAATCTTAAACGTCCAGGTGATACACGTTGGGGATCACACTATGGTACTTTAGTTAGTTTGATTACTATGTTTGAAGCAGTGATTGATGTGCTTGAAATTGTTAGAATGGAAGGTCCAAAAGGAGATCAACGGACAATGGCAAGGATGTTATTGGGATCAATGCAATCATTTGAGTTTGCATTTACTCTTCACTTGACGAGAACAATTTTGACTATTACTTCCGAGTTATCTCAGACACTTCAAAGACAAGATCAAGATATTGTGAATGCGATTTCTTTGGTTGAATTATCAAAGAAACGACTCCAGCATATGAGGGATGATGGATGGCAATCATTATTTGAAGTGGTTTCAACTTTTTGTGAGAAGAATGAAATTATTGTTCTGAATATGAATGAGAGATTTATAGCTCAAGGAAAAAGAAAACGTAAAGCTCCAATAATTACAAATTTGCATCATTATCAGGTAGAGATTTTCTACAATGTTATCGATATGCAACTTCTAGAACTCAAAACTCGTTTTGACGAGGGGACTAGTGAGTTACTTCTTTGTGTAGCTTGTTTGACTCCATCCAACTCATTCTTTAGCTTTGATAAGGATAAGTTGATTCGTCTGACAGAGTTTTATCCCGAAGTTTTTTCCCCAATGGAGGTTTTAATACTTCACGACCAGCTGGAAACATATATTTTTGACATGAGATCGAATAAGGAGTTTTCAATGCTGCATGAAATTTCCGATCTTGCTAAGAAGATGGTGGAAACGGGAAGAAACAGAACTTATCCACTAGTATATTTGCTCTTGACTTTAGCTTTAATCTTACTTGTTGCAACTGCTAGTGTTGAAAGAGTATTTTCAGCCATGACTTGTGTGAAGAATCGACTCCGAAATAAAATGAGTGATCAATGGTTGAACAATGGTTTGTTGGTATACATAGAAAAAGATGTTTTTGATGGAATTGATAATGAATCTATCATAGATTATTATCAAAATATGACGACACGTCGAATTAAGTTGTCGAGCCAGAAAAAAAGGCTTGATTGATCTCCTATGAAATGCTTTTGGTCTAATATTTTTGTTACAATATATGACACTTAAAAAGTTTGTTTGATTCCAAGTAAGTTGTTTTCAAATATAATCAAAAAGCGTGTAGCTCTTATTTTTACACTTAAATGTGAGATTACATACTTTGTATCATTATTGTTAATATGAAGCTCATTTTACTTTTAAAATTACTGTTTAAAGCAAATAAATTTTAATTTACTATTGTCGTAAAATAGTGTCCCCACTTAAGCAAAATTATGGCTACGCCCCTGGGGATAGGAGCATTGTCGTAGAGAATAAAACAAAAAATATTGGGCTCTGATCGTGAGAGTGGGAGTGTAACGAGAGAAACAAAGCAGAGAACTATTCTGGTGAAAACGGTGGAGGCCGCTCCGTTTATTTTGTTCCCTCGATGACCTAGCAAGGATATATCAAGAGAGACCATTCGTGCAGAGATGCTGTTGCAGATAAAGGGAGAGGGAATTTCAAATTGAAGTGAGATCGAGCAGTTGAGATTCAATGAGTGGGCATATTTCAGTCTCAGGTGGGCCTAAAAGTATTTCTTTATAGAATATAAATATAAATATATATAGGAGTGGCAGACACATGGCTCTGCCCCTACGACCAATCGCAACAGTGTCCTGACTGTGACAGTGCACTGAGAGCCCTCAGTGCCTCATGTGACAATACCCCGACTACAACATTGGCCCGACTCCTATCGCTCGCAAACCTCCGAGCTTGCTCATTTCTGACATATCCACGGGAGTTTGCGAGCGACGAGAAGAGTACATTATTTTAGTAGGTAGAAAATTTATCCATATGAGAACATATTTTTTTAATTTAAAGAAAAATAAAACAAATGAATTAAAAAAATTGAAAAGTGAACAAATTAAAAAATCACATTTTTATTATTGAATTTATGTGAAAAACGATCAAATAGACAAATATGTTAATTTATTTTATTATATTTCAATTTTATTTTTTGTAATAATTTTATATTAAAATTGAAATATCATAAAATAATTTAACTCAATTTATCAATTTTCATTTATATTTCTAAGAAAAATAACATTAATTTAAAATGAAAAAATTTAGAGAGGCAGTAAATATAATTTTAAAAGATAGAGGGGGCGAGAACTATAATCATACAAACTCCGTAGAGAGGCGAAAATTTTACATACACGCGGGTATATGGAGGATGGTGCCCGCGATGCATTGCGAGCCGTCCGATCAACAAAAAGTTCTGCTTATTTTTAAATATTTTTTACTCCCTTTAATGTCGGCGGTTAGATCTCAAATCCGATGGCAAAAAATGTATTGCACCTACCTCTACGTACCCGTGTAAACCAATAAATAATTCTATATGGGGAGAGTATTTGGAGGGCCGTGCGAGATTTCATAATTTTTTTTTGAAAAAATAAATTTTTTTTGCTAAATTTTTTATTTTTTAAGGGTTCTACTTTCGGGCTCAACTATAAGCATGTTTTCCTCTGTGCAATGTTTTAGGTGACTTGTTTATAATCAATTTGTACATATGCGATAATAATTTCAGTGATGTTTTTCTTTCGGCCTAGCTGTTAGCATTCTTTCAGTATGAACAATGTATATGATTAATTGCTTAGAATGTAGAACAACGCGCGGTTAGGCTATATATACCTAAAATACAGTTTGATCTCGTCACTCTGCAATAATTCTGATTGTAGAACTGCCATTATTCGATAGAGTCGTAGGTCTCGACTCCATATGTTTTTTTGTTTGACCTAACATTTTGTATTTCCAACTGGATCAATCCCGACTCAAAACTTTGTAAATTGTCCTATGAGAGACAAAATTTAGCATATCCGACTGGATAAATTCTGTATCATTATAGGTTTGCTTCATCTGTTTGTATGCTTTTCTCCTCATCACCCCTCACCAATATATGCAGATGGAAGGACAATCCACAGAGACACATCTGAACTCAAGATGTGCATTTTCTAAATTTAAGAAGCAGGTTGCACCCTTATTGGCCCAGTTGTTGTTGCATTTTTTTACATTGCCCGACTTACCACACAATATTTCTCTGTTGTATTGCCTAATTAGGTTGTATACAACGGATAAGTCTGCATTCCTATTAGGACAATATTATATAAGGTTGACTGTGAACGAGGTGGCTCTGATACTTGGCCTTCCAAATAGGGGAGATGATTATGAATTCAGAAGATGACCGACCTCCAATATGACACAAGCCGACATTGTCAACCAACTTAATGAATTAGCTAATATAGAGCTGGTCTCCAACAAAATTGAAATGCAGAGATTTGATGCACTAGTGAAGTACTTACTCTGTAGGTTTCTATTTCTCAAAAGTCTCTTTGAATTCCAGTATCCCTGAAAAAATTGGTGGCTTAGATGAGTTTAGAAGATTTAACTGGACGAAAGCAGTCCACACCTTTCTGCATAAGCAGTTTGAGGATCTACATAGACTCAGCTGCTTCCAAAAAGAACCAACTAGTTTGGGTTACCTGGAAGGATGCTCCATTACTCTTGTGGTGAGTGCTTATATATTTAATGCTTAGAGATGTTTAAAAAAATATTAACTCATATGTTTTGAATTTTTTTAGATTTGGTTCTTTGAGCACACTAATATCTAAGTCACAGTCGATGAGCTTGTTAGGTCACGTTGGTGTCGTTGGGCTGCCAAATGTGGTTTTCGTTATAATTTTTGCTCATAGTTAACTACCATGTTTTTTTTTAAAGAAACATGTAGCTTCATGTTTTATAATTGTCCACGGTTTGCTTGAGAGAACCAAATTTGTGTTTGGTTTTGTTCTTCTTGCTAATTATTGTTTACTACTATCTTATGTGCAGGTACAGACTAGTTTTGTTTGGTTGAGTACGGAGCAAGAAGTTTTTGGTCCTGAGGAATCAGAGTCCTCTTTCGAGGAGGTGCTGAAATTGAAGCCGAAGAGGAAGAATATGAGCAAAGATAAGAAAGTGACCGATGAGTCAATTGATAAGGAGAAGGGTCAAAGAATTGAGAAAGCTAAGAAAGAGAAGGAGAAGAAGAAAAAAGAGAGAATTAAAAATGTTAATTAAAAGAGATTAATCAATCGGAAGGAAAAATTCTTACAGAAATTAGTGAGGTGTGCAACTACTGCAAGGAGAGATTTGATTCTCTTGTCACCCTCATTCAGTGTATGGGACATGTGCATAAACCCAATCCAGCCGCCACCATACCATCTTCTCCTCATGTTACTCTTGTCCCCAACACACAGAGTCAATCATTGAAGGAAATAGTTACTATTAGCCAATCCACCCCGATTCAAAAGGCCGCAAAAGAACACGTGTTAATGTCCATGTAGCGGGGGAATTCAAAGAAGAGATTCAGTTCCCGAAAAAATCATATCTGACAGCAGCTGCAAGAGAGCTCATTGACTCTACTTTGAGTCGATATGCCTCTAGATAAATTAAATTGTTTATAATTTTTAAATTAAATTCATTCTTTTTTGCCTTACATGCATGTATATTATTTTCTCTCTATATGTTAGTGATTTTAAATTCGAGAGTAGAAATAGATCGGAGATGTAAGATCTCCTATGAGTCACTTAGATGCTTTCGCCATTATGCTAAACCATCGCAGGAGTACATCCCCTAAATCATGGAAGAAATTTCTTTATGTGTCGCTTACTTATGCGGTAATATTTCTCCATATTAATATTCTCTTAGGGTCCGTTCGTTTGCACTGAATTGGAATTCGATATTGGAATTGAATATTGATGAATATTGTGAAATTAAATATTGATGACTAATTCTAATTATAGTATTCGTCTAATGAAGAATATTGTTGAATATTGTGTAATTGATCAATTATTTTGTTCGTTTGTTAAATAAAATTCAGTATAAGAATTGAAAAATATTATGAAGAAATTACTATAAACAAAAGTGCGTTATAGCCGCGACTTTTTCGCACGGGACGATATTTCTGCCCGGGCGTGAATTTTTTCGCTCGGGCGAGATTTTTTTTGCCTGGGCAGTTTTTTTCGCCCGACAATGATTTTTTTCTCACGGACGCGAATTTTTCTCATTGTCGCGATCTTTCACATGACCGCGATTTTTTCTCCCGGTTTCATTTTTTTGCCCGGGTGGACTTTGTCGCCCGGGCCAGTTTTTTGTCGCCCGAGCGTGATTTTTTCGCTCGGGGAAAAAAATCGCATCCCGGGGAAAAAAATTCGAGCCCGGGCGAAAAAAACTCGTGCGGGCAAAAAAAATGTGTCCGGACGGAAAAATCGTGCCCGTGCGAAAAAATCGCGTCCGGGTGGAAAAATCATTCCTAGGTGAAAAAAACAAGGTTGGGTAAAAAATTTCACGGTCCGGCGAAAAAATCGCGTCTAGATGAAAAAACCGTGCCCCAAAGAAAAATCGCGCTCGTGCGAAAAAATTGTGCTTATGCGAAAAAATTTGTGCCCGGGCGAAAAAATCGCGCGCGGGCAAAAATATCGCGCCCGGACGAAACAAGTGCGGTCGGGCGAAAATAACGCGGTTGAGTGAAAAATTTCTGCCTGGGTGAAAAAAGGCACGCCAATGCGAAATACGCTGCCCCGACGAAAAATGCGTGCCTCAGCGAGAAATTCACGGTCGGGCGAAAAAAACGCTCCCTGGTAAAAATCACGTCTGGGCAAAAAAATCGCCCCCGGCCGAAAAATCACGCCCGGCCGAAAAATCGCGTCTGAGCGGAAAAAATTACGTCCGGGTGAAAAAATTTGCACCCGGGTGAAAAATTTGCGCCCGGGCGAAAAATTACGTTCGGGCGAAAAAATTCGCTTCCGGGCGAAAAACTCGCGTCCGGGCCTAAAATTCGCTCCCAGGCGAAAAAAAACACGCCCTAGCGAAAAAATCTGCAATTTGAAACAACAGTGTTTTTTATGACTCGTTGCCAAGCAAAACGCACCGAATGACATTTGACATCTTGGGTATATTCAGTTTAATTAATTTTAATTGGTAGTGTTATGTTTTAAGATTCATTGTTTTTTCACAAATAAGCGGTCTACACGAGAATGTAAAGGATACACTTCCAGTAGGGTTGTTGAATTGGGAGGTAAACCCTACGGGTGAAGCACCAAGCCAAGAGGATGGAACCAACTGTGGCATGTTTGTAACTATAGTACATGGAAGTGGAGGCAAGCAAGAAGACCATTAGTTGGGCAAAGTACAAAGGGTGGTAGAAGAACATGCCCAGATTTAGAGCAGAAATTGCGGTTGAAATGTTTCTGCTCTAAGCGGCAGAGAACATTGGGTTGCTATCATTTTTGTGCCTGGCTAACTTAGGGTCTGTTTGGGACAGCTCTGGCGGATTGAAAAGTTGCTGTCCGGATAGAGCTGTTTTAAAATAGATCTCTGAGAAGCAGTTTTGAAAAGCTGCAGACTGTTTGGGTGTTCTGTGCAGAAATGCGCTCGGAATCGCCGGAGGAAGGACGTCTGGGGCTTGGAATTGCCGGAGGAAAGCCGTCCGGGGCTCGAAATCGCCGGAGGAAGGCCGTCCGGCCTCTGAGCATGTTCCAACTGAAGAAACCATTAGATTTCCAAAACATGTGAGAGAGAAAGCTATTTTGCGGGAGCAGAAGCTGGGGAGGGAGAGATTTCTGAAAAGCTGCAAAACAGCTCCAGATTTTTGAAAAGCTCTTCACAGGGAGCTGTCCCAAACAGACTGAAAGCAGCTCTAGCGGTTGGAATAGAGATTTTCCAACCGCCAGAGCTGCCCCAAACAGACCCTTAGAGGTCGAAAATGACCATACCTTTTTGCTTCTGGAATTTAGCTGATAGTAGTGTTTTTTGAATTTTGATAACTGTATGTGTTATTGTGTTAGATAATTATGTATTGTTTGTATATGTTCTTCTTTGAGTAGCAGAGAGTGAGACGGTTAGTGCTAGCTAAGACTTTAATTATTCATTCATTTTATATGATTTTATATAGGTGAGGAGAACTGTATACAATCAGCGCTAGTGCAGCATTTTATAGACTTTTATAAGATCAGCTAGTGCAGTAGTTTGTGTACACTCAGCTAGTGCAGCAGTTTGTAAACAATCAGCTAGTGCAGCATTTTATAGGATTTTATAAGAACAGCTAGTGCAGTAGTTTGTATACAATCAGCCGAGGAGAACTGTATGATTATAAGTTTGTATACAATCAGCTGAATAGAAGAAAATGATTATCTGTATTCAAAATGGTGGGCAGTGACATGCATTTTTCAAGTTCAGTAAAATGAAAATGAATAATGAATGGAAAACATCAGGGACACTACATATAATCACATGTTATCATCAAATGCTCATCAACTTTTCATCTCTAATTCACCAAATAAACACACCGGAGACAGTACAAAAATTAAATGGAACAGACAAAGATATTTCATCAATTGGTTCACTAAACATAATAACGGCACTGAGATGGGAAATTTTTCAAAACTGTCACTTCCCATGAAGCCGAACTCTTTCGGTCTTTTAGCCACTTGCTCTGTGTTTGCTTTTGTCTCTTGTTTCCTCTCTGCATGATTTGTACAGAAACTAAGTTAAAATTTATTCGAGCATTGCAAATAAAAAGCTAGTGAGTGTTGCGGTCTAACTCGATGCTCCGGTCGGGCCGGATATTCTTGGACCGCCTTAGCTCGCGGAGCGGTCGAGCACGCACACAGTCAGTTGAAAAATGGGGGATGGACACGGGACGTTTTAACGTGGAAAACCCTTCAACCGGGTGAAAAACCACGTGACCGGGTCGGTGCCGATCAAAATCCACTAGCTTGTTGGAGTTTACAATTTGACTGGGGAAATCGGGGCGACATGCCGCTCCCGTTACAATCTTGAGGAGAGAGAGAGAGTATATGCGCTCGTTGGTGGGCAACAGACTGCCTCGCCAACGGGACTTGGATGGTGGAATGGGCGAGATACTTCAGTCGCATGCGCTCAGAGGCGACGCGTGTCCAGGGGTTGTCACGGCTTCCTTTGTGCGTCCTTCTCAGTCCTGGGAGTGCTCCCCTTGTAACTGAGCTCTGGTGGGGTGCCAATAGCCGATGGCAGGTTCTGGTAGCTGTTGGCGGGTGCTAGTATCCGTTGGTGGCCGCTGGAGGCTGCGGGTGGCCGTCGGTGGTTGGCGGCGAGAGGCGGATACTGGTGGTTGACGTCGAGAGGAGGCCACTGGTAGAGAAAACGGGAGAGCTCCCACCTGAGGAAGAAGAAGAAAGGGGAAGCGTAGTAGGAGAAAGTTAGGAAATGAGGAGCCCCTGGGGTCCTTTTATAGGCTCCAGGGGGAAGTTATGGCGGGCCCCACCACTAACCTAGTGGGTTAGTGGGTGGTTTTGTCCCGATCGGACGGCCGGTGGGGCCTCTCCCCCGATCGGACGGCGGGGAGGGCTTCCCATGATGGCGGGCCGTCATGACGGCGGCGGCAGCCGGGCGGCCGGCGAGGGAGGCCGGCGGTGGCCAAGGTCACGGCCGGCCATGGCCACGGCCGGCCATGGCCGGGGCGGCCATGGCCGGGCCGGCCATGGCCGGGGCGGCCCTGGCCGGGGCGGCCCTGGCCGGGGCGGCCCTGGCCGGGGCGGCCCTGGCCGGGGCGGCCACGGCCGGGGCGGCCATGGCCACGGCCGGCCACGGCCGGGGCGGCCATGGCCACGGCCGGCCACGGCCGGGGCGGCCATGGCCACGGCCGGCCATGGCCGGGCGGCCATGGCCACGGCGGCGGCCGGCCATGGTCGGGGCCATGGCCGGGGCCGGCCATGGCCGGGGCCGGCCATGGCCGAGGACGGCCATGGCCGAGGACGGCCATGGCCGGGCCATGGCCATGGCCGAGGCCGGCCATGGCCGAGGCCGGCCATGGCCGGGCCATGGCCATGGCCGAGGCCGGCCATGGCCGGGCCATGGCCATGGCCGAGGCCGGCCATGGCCGGGCCATGGCCATGGCCGAGGCCGGCCATGGCCGGGCCATGGCCATGGCCGAGGCCGGCCATGGCCATGGCCGCGGCCGGCCATGGCCGCGGCCGGCCATGGCCGCGGCCGGCCATGGCCGGAGGGGAACCGCCGGGGGCGGTTCCTTCTCCTAATGGTGGGGAGAGAGGGGGCCCACTCCCATGATCTCCATGAGAGATCATGGGGGTTAGGGGGGCCCGCCCATGATCTCCATTCATGGGGATCATGGGGGTCTCCTTTTTCTTATAAATTAAGGTGGAGCTCATCAATTGCCCCCCAAATCTCTTTCAGTTGGGAGGGAAGCGAGCACGGGGAGAGATTTTTAACTCTGGTTGTGGTGGTGATTGCCGGCGTGGAATCCGGGATGGCGGCGATGGTGAGCGGCTCCAAGGTATGCCGGTTCGTGTTAGTTTGGAAAGCGGACGCCAGACGGGCTCGCGTGAGGGCCGGCAAGGCGTAGGAGTTGGTGGTGTGCCACCGTTGCGGGAGAGGGACCGAGCGCGCGCAGGCCGCGCGTGAGCAGGCCGCGCGCAGGCTTTCCGCGCGGACCGCGCGCGCTGGCCTTGCGCGCAGGCCGTGCGGGCGCGGGTCGTGCGCGCGCCGGCCGCGTGCGTGCAGGCTGCGCGCGCGCTGGCCGTGCGCGCTGGCCTTGCGCGCTGGCCTTGCGCGCATGCCGCGCGCGCGCAGGCCGCGCGCGCGCAGGCCGCGCGCGCGCAGGCCGCGCGCGCGCAGGCCTTGCGCGCAGGCCGCGCGCGCGCAGGCCTTGCGCGCAGGCCGCGCGCGCGCAGGCCGCGCGCGCGCTCCGCGCGCGCGCAGGTCGCGCGCGCGGATGTCGCGCGCCCGGATGCCGCGCGCGCGCAGGCCGCGCGCGGATGCCGCGCGCGCGCAGGCTGCGCGCGTTGGCCTTGCGCGCAGGCCGCGCGCGCGCAGGTCGCGCGCGCAAGCCTTGCGCGCGTATGCCGTGCGCGCTGGCTGCGGGCGTGCAGGGCGTGCGCGCGTGCTGGCCGTTCGCGTGCCGGCCGCGCATGCAGGCCGCGCGCGCGCACAGGCCGCGTGCGCAGGCTGTGCGTGTTGGCCGCGTGCTTGCTGGCCGGACTTGGTGAGGCTGCGTGTACGCGCGCGCGCAGGCGGTGCGTGCGCGCAGGCCGTGCGCGGCCATGGAGAGGGTTGTGTGCGTGATTTTTACTATTTTGAAATGACTAATTTTTTGCGGTGTGCAGGTACCGAAGCGCTCTGCTGGACCAATGCGTCTACGCTCCTCCTTGACTGAAGACGGCGTTGCTATTTGGAGAACAAAGTTCGGGCTTCCTTCAGACTTGGAGGTGAGGATCCCGCGTCCCGAGGAGCGGGTTCAAAATCCTCCTCGTGGTTGGCTGACTGTCTGCGAAGTGTCGCTCAGATCTGGTTTCCGTCTTCCTCCCTGCGACGAGATGGTGGAGATTCTGAAGTTTTGCGGAGTTCCTATTTCCCAGTTTGCCCCTACCGGGGTTACTCGTATCATGAGCTTGATTGCTTTTTTTCGTGAGCATGGGGGCTCCCTTTCTTTAGACCAGTTCCGTGATTGGTGCGACGTGCGCTTTGATGGTGGTGAGCGGATCGAGGTGCGCGGCAACAAGGTTTGGCTGGAGTTTGAGTCTCGCAAAGATCGTCGTCACGGTAACACTTTGTTCGGATATGTGAAGAACTCTTGGGGTCTTCCTGAGGTGTGGAATGCGCTTCCCGACCGTTGTCGCCGTGTGAAAGGGAGGGAGCGAGACTTCTCTCCTGTGTTGGGATTTTCCGAGCCTCGTGAATTGGCTAACCGTCTCTTCAACATATATGCGTTTGTCGAAAAGAAGCGATTGTTGGGATGTGGTATTTCTGTTGACACAGGACGGGCGGTGTTGTCTTCTCAGGGAGGAGGCCGCAAGAGAAAAGCGGTCACGGCCCCCGATAGTGATGTTGACGTTGTGGTGGTAGCCTCTGATGATTCAGTCCCAGAGACGCAGTTACCTGTTTCCCCGACTCCACCGGCGCTTGCTAGCGCAGCGGTTCCTCGGATGTCTTCCTCTTTGAAGGCGATGAGTGATGCGGTAAGTTGGTGCCTTATTGTTTCTTCCTCCTTCTTCTATTTTTTGTTTGAAGGCGGCTAATTGCGTGTTTTCCTTTTGGAGATCGAGACTCAGGCGCAGATAGCGGTCACCTGGAACGATCATTACGTGAGCCTGAAGGATGGCTATCTTGCTTTGCAGGAGAAGCTTCGACTGTCGATGGGTTCACTTTCTTCTCTCAAGGAAGAACATGACCGGGACATCGCGCAGTATCATAGAGTTGGGTCAGAGCTGAAGTCTGAGCTAGAAGACGTGCGTGCTTCCTTGGACGTGGAGAAAGCCGTGGTGGAGAGGACTGCCCAGATGTTGAAACATGCGAGGGAGAAAATATCTGGCTTGGAGACTCAATTGCATGCGGCGCGAGATGAGGTTGCAGGCCTTGAGACCCAGCTTTGTGCGACGAGGGCGCAGGTAGAGATGTTATCTTCGGATGACCGTACATCAGAATTGAAGGCCGCAGGCCTCGCGGAGTACCTGGAGTCCTTGGACTATATGCGGGATCGTAGCCTGATCGCGGAGGAGGTTCGTGATGACATTTGGTCCAAGGAAGTAGAGCCTCAGATGGATGACATGCGCCAGTTAGCGCTTCGTCGTGGTGTTTCGAAGGCTTTTCGCTTCATAGGGAGCATCTTGGGTGTGATACTTCCAGTTTCAGCTTCGCGGACGTTTCAGATGATGAGCGTTCTAGCTCAGATGCTGATGATGAGTAGCTGTAGTGTTTATCTGCTTTTGTCTGCCTCGTTGTTTATTCGTAGTCATTTGTTTCTATCATAGCTTTTGAGATTGTTGCCGCTAGGGCTCCAATTCATTGTTGTCTATGATAGCCTTACTTGTATGTCGTTGTCATGTGTTTTGCATAGATGCATTTTGCCACGAGATGGTTGTTTGTGGGAGTTGATCTTTGTCATGGTGTATTTGTATGGGGATGACCCATGGCTTAGTGTGTGGGCCTGGCTCGCGGCCTAGTTTGTATGGGGGCTTCTTTGTGAGGGGGTCAAGTCCTTACGGTGTTGCGTGGAACAGGTCCACGGCTTTTCGCGCGAGACAGGCTCGTGGCTTCTTCGTGAGGGGGGCAGGCCCCCACGGAGTTGCGTGGAACAGGTCCACGGCTTTTCGCGCGAGACAGGCTCGTGGCTTCTTCGTGAGGGGGGCAGGCCCCCACGGTGTCGCGTGGAACAGGTCCACGGCTTTTCGCGCGAGACAGGCTCGTGGCTTCTTCGTGAGGGGGGCAGGCCCCCACGGTGTTGCGTGGAACAGGTCCACGGCTTTTCGCGCGAGACAGGCTCGCGGCTTCTTCGTGAGGGGGCAGGCCCCCACGGTGTTGCGTGGAACAGGTCCACGGCTTTTCGCGCGAGACAGACTCGTGGCTTCTTCGTGAGGGGGGCAGGCCCCCACGGTGTTGCGTGGAACAGGTCCACGGCTTTTCGCGCGAGACAGGCTCGCGGCTTCTTCGTGAGGGGGGCAGGCCCCCACGGTGTTACGTGGAACAGGTCCACGGCTTTTCGCGCGAGACAGGCTCGTGGCTTCTTCGTGAGGGGGGCAGGCCCCCACGGTGTTGCGTGGAACAGGTCCACGGCTTTTCGCGCGAGACAGGCTCGTGGCTTCTTCGTGAGGGGGGCAGGCCCCCACGGTGTTGCGTGGAACAGGTCCACGGCTTTTCGCGTGAGACAGGCTCGCGGCTTCTTCATGAGGGGGGCAGGCCCCCACGGTGTTGCTCTGATTAGCGTCATATGTTTCATTTGATTGCATGATCTCCGTGTGGGCGAGTCATTTTCTCGATTCTTGTATTGTTAAGATGGGTAAAGAGAAACATAATATAAATGAATGAAGTAATTTGAGAACGGTGGTAACATGCCCGGGGTTGGTCCCCTGTTTAAATAGTTTAAGGCGAGATATAGGCCATGTGGATAGTTCGTACTAGCTCAGATGGGCGGATTTCTATAATTTTTAATAAACATAATAAACAAATGAAGGAAACGACTTAAGGATGGAGGTGGCTTGAACAGGATTGGAAGACATCCCAAAGTGACTGCTGGAGTATTGTTGTGTAGTCGGAATCAGCTTGGATGACGACGAACTGTACGTCGTAGGATGTCTGTCGGTGTGCATCTTTGAGAGTGACTGGTAAAGTGACGGTGCCGATGATTGGTACCGGGTGATCCCCGAGAACACGAGCGCTGGCAGATGTTAGTTTGAGATATCCGGCGGTGAGCTTGAGCTGAAGCAGAGTTGGTAAAAACAGTATATTGGTGGTGACTTCCTTGTCTATTAGAACCTGATTCAGTTTGATAGGCGGTTCGCCAATCTCGACCGTCGTGCATCTTATGTTCTGGTTGTTAGGTGGTCTTCTTCTTGATATGAATTGATCAACTGCTCCTAAGTTGGTCAGTCGTTGGACTTCTTCTTTTAGTCCATTGCATTCGTTCGTGTTGTGGCCGTGACTTCGGTGATATTCGCAGTATCTTGCCTGGTCTGCCTTGGGGTTCGGCCGCGGCGCTCTTGGTCGTTGAAATGATGAATTATTCTGGATTGCATACATCACATTAGTGCAGGTAGTATTCGGAGGGATGTATTCCTGGAGTGAATGTTGCCCCTCCTTTCTCGGGGGGGGGGCTGTGCTGACTACCATTGGGGCGACTCCGCTTCTGGCGTCGTTCTTTTCGCATTGTATGGGTTGGTTCACCTTCTTTCTTCCTCTTCTGTCTTCTGCCTGACCTCAGATTTTCTGGTGAGGGCTTTTCGATCGTCATGAACCTTTTGATGAAGAGGGTGGCAAGCTCGATGTAGCTATCAATATCTTCTCTTTGTAGGGATTGAAGCCAAGTCCGAGCTTCTCCTATTAGTGTTGTTGAAAATACTCGGACCATGAGTTGATCTGAGGCATTGCGGGCGTGCATGATGGCTTCGAAATGCTTCAGGTGTGCGAGTGGGTTGCCTGTCCCATTGAAACTACGGATTTCCGTGCCCGCGGCTGTGCAGGAACTAGGTGAGTTATTGTTAGGTAGGTATTCATCTGGTTCTTGCTTTGTGGCAGAAGTGCCAGGGGCCATTGTGTTTCCAGCGCTTTCTTCATGACGAGGACGCGCGAGGTAGTGACCATACATCTCCTGGAGTGATGTTGTAGGCACGGGAGAGCTATTTGTGCTTGAGAATTCCTTTTCTATGTCGTATTCTCTGTGTAGGCCAGGCCTGGCGGGGGCAGGGAGTTCTTCTGACGGCAGTAAAACAACTTGTTCGAACGGCTGAGGAGTCGTTAGGTGGTGGAATGTCGGCTTATTCCGTGCTGCAAGGGTTGCATCGACTTGGATGGTGTTGGGAGGTGTGTACTCTTGAGATAGCTGTTGCCCCCCAGTCCCTGAAGGGTCTTGCTGTTGAGGTGCAGCCCGCCGCCACTCTTCTGGTCCCGTGACAGCTTGCTCTTTTCTTTGTTGAGATTCTGGCGTTGGGTTTAGTAATGAGAGAATGACTGGTGCCCCCAAGTTTCGGAGCAAGGTGAGCATTTCGGTTTGTAGTTCTTCCATCTGGCGAATACGTCCTTCCAAGGCAGGCGCTTGAGCTAGGGCGGTGACAGGGGCGAAAGCTGCTTCCGCGGTCAGTGGCACGTCCACCAGAGAGTGTGGTTGTGCAGGCTCAGTGTGTCCGCCAAGTGCGGATCCTTCTGCGGTGCGGGTACTCCTCTTTGCCATTGTGATGAACTTGCTCTGCGAAGGATATTGGGAATGTTTCCCACAGACGGCGTCAAACTGTTGCGGTCTAACTCGATGCTCCGGTCGGGCCGGATATTCTTGGACCGCCTTAGCTCGCGGAGCGGTCGAGCGCGCACACAGTCAGTTGAAAAATGGGGGATGGACACGGGACGTTTTAACGTGGAAAACCCTTCAACCGGGTGAAAAACCACGTGATCGGGTCGGTGCCGATCAAAATCCACTAGCTTGTTGGAGTTTACAATTTGACTGGGGAAATCGGGGCGACAGGCCGCTCCCGTTACAATCTTGAGGAGAGAGAGAGAGAGTATATGCGCTCGTTGGTGGGCAACAGACTGCCTCGCCAACGGGACTTGGATGGTGGAATGAGCGAGATACTTCAGTCGCATGCGCTCAGAGGCGACGCGTGTCCAGGGGTTGTCACGGCTTCCTTTGTGCGTCCTTCTCAGTCCTGGGAGTGCTCCCCTTGTAACTGAGCTCTGGTGGGGTGCCAATAGCCGATGGCAGGTTCTGGTAGCTGTTGGCGGGTGCTAGTATCCGTTGGTGGCCGCTGGAGGCTGCGGGTGGCCGTCGGTGGTTGGCGGCGAGAGGCGGCTACTGGTGGTTGACGTCGAGAGGCGGCCACTGGTAGAGAAAACGGGAGAGCTCCCACCTGAGGAAGAAGAAGAAAGGGGAAGCGTAGTAGGAGAAAGTTAGGAAATGAGGAGCCCCTGGGGTCCTTTTATAGGCTCCAGGGGGAAGTTATGGCGGGCCCCACAACTAACCTAGTGGGTTAGTGGGTGGTTTTGTCCCGATCGGACGGCCGGTGGGGCCTCTCCCCCGATCGGACGGCGGGGAGGGCTTCCCATGATGGCGGGCCGTCATGACGGCGGCGGCAGCCGGGCGGCCGGCGAGGGAGCCCGGCGGTGGCCAAGGTCACGGCCAGCCATGGCCACGGCCGTCCATGGCCGGGGCGGCCATGGCCACGGCCGGCCATGGCCGGGGCGGCCATGGCCACGGCCGGCCATGGCCGGGGCGCCATGGCCGGGGCGGCCATGGCCGGGGCGGCCATGGCCACTGCCGGCCATGGCCGGGGCGGCCATGGCCACGGCCGGCCATGGCCGGGCGGCCATGGCCACGGCGGCGGCCGGCCATGGTCGGGGCCATGGTCGGGGCCATGGTCGGGGCCGGCCATGGCCGAGGCCGGCCATGGCCGAGGCCGGCCATGGCCGAGGACGGCCATGGCCGAGGCCGGCCATGGCCGAGGCCGGCCATGGCCATGGCCGAGGCCGGCCATGGCCGAGGCCGGCCATGGCCGGGCCATGGCCATGGCCGAGGCCGGCCATGGCCGGGCCAGGGCCATGGCCGAGGCCGGCCATGGCCGAGGCCGGCCATGGCCGCGGCCGGCCATGGCCGCGGCCGGCTATGGCCGCGGCCGGCCATGGCCGCGGCCGGCCATGGCCGCGGCCGGCCATGGCCGCGGCCGGCCATGGCCGGAGGGGAACCGCCGGGGGCGGTTCCTTCCCCTAATGGTGGGGAGAGAGGGGGCCCACTCCCATGATCTCCATGAGAGATCATGGGGGTTAGGGGGGCCCGCCCATGATCTCCATTCATGGGGATCATGGGGGTCTCCTTTTTCTTATAAATTAAGGTGGAGCCCATCAGTGAGTAATTTCATTATTCAAATAACACATTGCAAACCTACTTTGTTTCTTTGCCGGCTTTTCAAAATGACTATTTATTCTAGTATTTGACAAACATTTACGACGTGTCGCCTTCGGATCCCTTAACATGCTTGTACTTTGAAAATTTCCTGCAACAAATTCCTTTTTCAACAACTTTTCTTTGTGATGCGGAGCAGAAACGAGCACGAGCTTTGGGTCCGCTCGGGACTGATTTTGCGACTTACCATATATGACGTGCCCGGATCGACGATCAGACTCTGTGGTTGCGTCCGGAATGTCGCCGCGAGTCAAATTCATATATTAATTTATTATTTTGGTTCATTATTCATGTATTTTAGTTGCATCTCCTACCGGCCAATCATAGCCATTGATTGGGATGCTCTAGTGTTTCATCTTATTATAAATAGGAGTCTTGTGGGTTGAATAAAGGATTGCAGAATTTGGAGATTTGTATTCCCGGATTCCCGCGATCCCGCCACGGTGCCGACTGGAACTCTAAGTGACGACTTCTATGCTTGTATCTTCCTCCCCAAGGTAACCCCTAACCCTAAGCCTTTTTCCCCCTTCAAAACCCCTTTAAGCCGCCCAAACAACCCCAAAAGAGCCCACAAATGGCTGTCCATAATTCAGTTTTCCTATTCATGGCTACTGTTCAATAATGAAATTTACTATTCCTTTCTATAGTTTTCAAAACAGTGATTCTACCAGCTGGGCCGCCGCCAGCCGCCAGCCGCCTCCAAACCCCTCTCTCAGACTCAGCAGGCCCCAAACAGCAAAAGCTGTTGCTGGTTCTACTTTTTCCTCCTTCAGGCAATCATTCCCAGGAACCCCACCGTCACTGCCACTGCCCCAAAGCCCCCTAAAATCTCCTCCCAGCAGGTCGCCGACAACCTCCCATCAACCCCCCAACCAGCGGCCTCCAAATTCCCCCATGTTACCTGCTATCAGAAACCCCCTGTAGCCGCCGGCCTCCTCTTTAGCTCCCTGCAACCATCCTCCCCCCTGAAAGCGTGCTGCCACCAGCCACTCTCAGCCGCCTCCCCTCGTCCGCGGGACCACCTCCAGCCCTCCCGCTGCCCGATCTACCTCCCACCGCCTGATCCGCCTCGACATAGCCGGATCTATTCATTTTTGGCTCGATTCTACCTTCCACCGTCGAGGACAGCCACCTACATCGTTTTTCATGCCGTCGGTTCCACTTTTTTTATCACCGATCACGCATCCGGCTCCGGAATCTTCAGTGCCTCGGTCGGCCCACTATTTAGTGAGTATTGTTGTATTGAATTATTATTTCTCAGCATTTATTTAGCGGATTTGACATCATATTTGTTTGGATATCTCGTATGATAGTAGTTTGTTAAATAAATAATGTGATTTGCAAGGTTTATTGGTCGCGCGCTCTTGCTTTGACCCTCCACGCGGAGGAAATACTAAGCTTGTTTCGGCCTAAATAAATTATCTTTGTCTTGCTGTGACTTAACTGCGTGAGATGATTTTAATTTATTATCCAATTATGATCTAACTGTCGGACTTTTGCATAGCATGTAGGGTTAGGTCGCAGATTTCCCGCCGCCTATAGATACGCTCTGCGTCACTTTGTCTACTATTTCTTCCATACTCCTCAATTCAATCATGATAGTCAACACATGTTACTGAGCTAGTTGGCAGTTTTTTTTTGAGCTAAGTCGCACGTGAACCTCATAAGATGGTTTCTAAATACCAAGTTGGATTGCGCCTCTTTCATGCATGTATTCTTTGAGATGTACAAATATTTTTTTGTAGTGAGTGTGAATCTCTTTTGCAGGAATTTAGAATGAGTTTTTTTTTATATTCTTGGAGTTGTATACTCGTAAAATGTGTTTACACAATTCATTTTGTTTCAAAATCCTTGCAAGAGCACATCACATCATATGTGTTAGAATTAACTTTAACAGTTTAACTAACCATTGTTTGTCGTCCACGGACGCATCACAATGTCTTGTAACATATAACATATGATCATCTTCATATTTAACTTCTTTAGTTATGCTAACACTAACAGTCACATCCATAAAAATTGGTTCGAAAACGGAGAACATTTTTCTTGTGAAACTTTTGAAGCTTGTTTTAATAAGATACTATTTTAAAATTTTAACGTGATGCTATATTGTTTGCATGTGAAATTTTTATCATGTTCAGATCTACGCTAAGATGAAATCATCTTCTACATCCCAGTATAAACCTCAACAAGAGAACTTGTAATTTTTGTGCACCCATGTAACACGTTGTTAGCAGATTCATTTTTCTGAGTAGATAGAATGCCAAGATTTAGAATGTCTTTATTAAATGCGATGGACCATTTATTTCTAACTTTGTGCAGATCAGAAAGTCATCAATTGTCCTCCAAATTACCTCTTCTAATAATTTCAATCTAATGTGAATCAAACTCAGTCTCAGTGTCGCATTTATTCATGCAATGATAGAATAAAACTCAAATACTCTTGTCATTATTGAAAGTTGGAACCTTCGAAGGCACAGTCTTCGAAATATGTCACTGATAGAGGCGGTGTCGAGTATTAGTGAAAATCATGCAATCGCAACGATCATCTCCTGATCTTGATCTGTAAATATAGTGCTTGGCTATTTTCCACCAACAAACCTCGAAATTTTTTCATAAAGGCAGGTAAAAGATTTGATGGTCTCCTCTACAACGAAAGCTCCACCCACGAAGAAATTTTTCCAGTGATGATTTATGGCAATGAATGGAGCGAAGGTCAAATTATATTTGTTCATCTGGTACGTGGTATCAAATAAAATAACATCCCTGAACGAATCATAATCAATCTTGCTATGTTCATCTATCCAACAAAAACTAATTAGTCGGCTAAACTCGTCTGTTTGGATATCGTACGAAAATATGTTATCTTCAATTTGTTTTTCCTTAAATATTTTCAACAAGCTCGTGACATCACCGCTTTTTATCAGGGCTCTACGTTCTCATTGAACACAATTATACGCATCAGTTTTACAAAACACAGTGTTTTTAAATCCACCAACTTCATCGGCCATAAAGTTGTATGGGCCAAGCATTTTGATCCCAGCACCCGCCATATTCTTCAGAAGACTTCCTTAAGCGACAGATATGTCCCGATGAGATCTCAACAAATGACTATCGTTCTCTAGGGCAAGCGACTGATTGTGTTCCTATACGAACCTTATCACCTCCCAATTCTTGCCCTCTCTATCAACAAAAAATGCAAGCAAGCTAAGCAGCCAGTACGAGTATCAAGTTTGCGGAGTTTCTTTTGCACATTCTTTGATGGATTTAATCTCTTGAACCTAGCTTTTGCACATGAAAACTCTCTCGCCTTGACAATGCGAGTATGTGTCAAATATATGATATGTTCCTTGCGCACACTGAATTCAATTTTGCGCACATACTTCTTGTATATCTTGTATGTTTCCTCATTAGAATGCACAACTACAAATACAACAACGTTGTTAGCCTGGGGATAAATAAAAGACACACTTAGTAGAAGAGTATTATGCTACTAGAAGAGGAGATAAGGGGGTAGAGAGAAGAAATTAGGGTTAGGGTGAGAAGGAAGGGGAGAATACCTGAATATAACTCTTCCTGATGCTCCAAGAGGGGTTTTGGGTATATATATACCCGGAACCAAGTGGCCGGACGACCCCCAAATGGGTTGAACCATGTGGTTCAGCCCCGCCGGTCCGAGATTAGTGAGTGGGGGTTGAACCGATTGGTTCAGCCCCGTTGCTCCTTGCCGCCTTCTTAGGTCGTCGAGCATATTTGTTCCCCTTGAATCGTAGCACGTTCGGGGGCATAACATTCCCCTCCCCATCAAGCACCAACGTGTCTCCAAGGTGGAAGTCTGGGAACGAGTTGCGAAATTCCAGCAGATCGATCTAGGTATTGTGTGCAGATGTCAAAATTTTCCATTTAACTAATATCTCGGGCCGATATTCAGTACCATGTTGCTTCCACTTGATCATCAATATTTCTTCTGGTAAAGGACGCAACTCCCCCGCTATGGTAGCCTCGGGTAAGAGGGGGCTTGTCTGGACGGCGTCGCACAACTTCTTCTTGAGTTGGGCCACATGAAAAATCGGGTGTATACGCGAGCCTTCCGGAAGCGCTAATGTGTATGCCACCGGTCCCACCCGCTGAGTAATGCGGAACGGCCCAGAGTATCGTGGTGCTAACTTTTGATTCGCCCGACGGGAGACGGAAAGCTGTCGGTAAGGTTGGAGTTTGAGGAATACCTCGTCCCCTGCTGTGAAATCCCTTTTGGTCTGATGTTTGTCTGTCTGCACCTTCATCCTGTCCTGAGCTTCCTGGAGGTTGTCACGCAGGAGAGCTAGGGTGTGGTCCAACCCCGACCGTTGATGCCTCTGGGTGCCACCTAGCGAATATGGGGTTGTACACAATCCCCGCTCTTTTTGAGCTAGCCCTGCGCTCGAAAAGACACGTCCAACCCAGCAATATTCGATGGGCACGTGTCATTTCAAAAAGGAGAATCTTTTGGTGGGTCATACCATGGCTATATATATGTGTGGATAGACGGCCGTAAATCTGTTCCTGAGTCGCCGCTCTCTGCCTGAGCTCTCGCGAGATCTCGTCATGCGTTCCAAACGTGTTGACAAGCCGCTCCCGCAAGACCTCCAAGACCGCATCAACGCGGCCCAGGCGCGAGCCCTGGCGAACAGCATTGTGGTTGCCCCTTGGCTGGCGAGAAAGTCGCCAGCCGCTAATCCTTCCCCGCTAAAGAAGAAGAAAGTGAAGAAGAAAAAGAAGGCGAAGGTGGTCCAGCGGGACCTTTCCCGCGAGAACAGGGACTCACCTACCCTGACTCCCGATCGTGTGGATGATGCTTCCCCTCCGCAGAAGGTATGCCTCTCTGATTTGTTGATCCCCAAGATTGCGAGTCGATTACGATCTGATTATCCGCAAGGGTTGGTAATTGGCGCAATATCTTTCGCAGGAAGCGGCTCGAGGTGACGACACCAGGTCACCGCTGGTGCCTCCGGACCCGTCGCATCACCCTCCCGAGGATAGACCACGGGTCACGAAGGTAACTCCTCCGGCTGCCTCTCCGAGAACCGCGGGTATACTTTTCTCTGTTACCCCTTTCTGACCATTTCACTTGTAGCCTCTCCTACTGTCGAGCTGACTTCTCGCATCCTCAGCTTCCGCCGACCCGGGTCTCGCCACCCGGGAGGGTGAAATAATGACTTCTAACCTGCTCGGCCAAGCGGCTAATCCCGCCGCACTGGCGGGAGGGGTGTCTATCGACCCCTCGATAGCCCAAAAGGAGGTCAGCCATCTCACGAGAGAGAACGACTTCCCCCATGCTTCCGGCCAGGCTGGGATCACTGTGCGCGAGACTTTTTGCCCGGGACGCGGAAAGCCACTCCACCTCCTCTATGGGACTGAAGGGGGGCCCGGGCCTTCTCGCCAGCCGCCGGCCAGTGGCTCTCGTCATGCTGCAGGTAAGCGAAGCATTACCGTAGCTCTTACTCAGCCCTCGCCGTAACCATGAAACTGTTTTCTCAGAGGATCCGGACTCGCGAACGGGGGTCGATGAAGATGATGAAGACGATGATGAAGACGGAGAGGAAGAGGATGGCGAGAGCTCCCTCCTTCCTTCGTCTGGCGAGATGGAGGACATTGTGAATGACGTCGGGAGCGCGAAGAAACGAGGGAAGAAGATTGTTGTCCTCATGTCGAAGCTTGTGCGGCGGGAGCGGGCCCGCGCCACTGCGGCGAAAGAATTCCGCGAGATCGTGGAGCAGAGGCTGGAGGCCCTTGAGCGCGACTATTTTTTGGGCGAGACTGGGCGGCCGGGTGGGCCTACCGCCGAGTCTTCCCCCGGGAGATGTATCGCGCAGATTCGAGACCAGGCTCGTCGGATCAACCTAGGGTGCACCACCCTGTCTTCCTACTAAAACCCGTTGGCGCCCCCGAGGACTAGACGGCGGGAGAGAGGACGATGACGCTGGGAACCGTATTGATTTGAAGAAGTCTCGCCCCTTCTCGCCTCTCGGTCTTCCCTTCTCGCAATGTACCCTGTTTCTTTATATTTTGGACTATTCATTTGTAATCTTTCAATTATTATTTATTTTTCCCTTTTTAGCTCTCGCCCGGCGAGAGCGATCCCTGCTTTGGTTTTCCTTTATGTTCCACGTGGCCGTTTCGAAATGCTTTGTGCGAGTCTGAACCTTCAGCCGGTCGCTGTCATCCCAAGCCGAAACCCGAGGTGTCGCTGACTTGGGGCATGACGCCTGTACCGCCGCCGCTATTTTTATTTCTCTTTTTTAGAAAAGTCATCATTACCCCGGTTTCCTATAAATAGAGGAGTTCACCAAACACATTTATTTCTCCGATCCGGAACCCCCATTCCTCTCCTCGTTGCTTTCGCGACTTGCCGAGAACTCCCCCTTGCTTCCGCCTTCTTCTCTTGTTCGCGCCTAACTTTTGCTCTCGTCCATTCCTTTGCGATCTCGTCTTCAATCCTCCCGACAAAATGTCGGGCGAAAACGAGGGACGTTCACATTGCGCGGAAGCCTTCCGAAAGCATCAATTCCCCACTTGTCGCCTAACCCTTGAAGAGTACAAGCGGATCACTTCTCAGTACGTTCCCGCCGGCTTCACCGCGAGAAATCCCGGCAACCAAGACAGGTTAAACAGCGCGGGAGAGGGGGAGCTCGCCATCCCCCTCGAACACTTCGAGGTGGGCTTTCGCCTTCCCCTCTGGCCGGAGATGCGCCAGGCCCTCCGTTACTACGGAGTGGTTCCCGCGCAGCTAAACCCTAACTCGGTCGCCATCCTTGTAGCGTTCATCTGCTACATGCGATCGGAGAAGATCGAGTTCAGCCTCCCGATTTTCCGAAAGCTGTTCATCTTCCGCGCGAAGGGAGGGGTGGTCTTCTTCTCTGGGGGCAACTGCTCAAGAACACCGGTCTCGCCAACAAGCATCATCATTGCGGCGAGAAGTTTATCTTCGTCTCTGGCAACTTCGGCAGCGTCCCTCTCGCGCCTGTCCAATATGAGGACGCCGCCTACAAGCCGCCTACCCTGGGATCGCGCGAGAGCGCCATTCTGGAGTTCTTTGGGACGAAGGAATTTGATGTCCAATTCCTCCGACGGGACGTCGACTCTCTCCCTCCCGTGCCTCCCGGTGAAGGTACGGTCTCGTCTTCAACCTGATACTCCCATTGTAAACTTCAACACATTCCATTGTCGCCCTTGCAGGAGAGCGAGAAATTCCTCTGCACCAACCCTTTGCCGAGACTCGGGGTACCGAGGGCCAGGCTGCGAGAAATCTGCTGGCTCTCGCGAAATCCGCGGCTCAGGCTTGCCGAGACGAGCCTGCCCCGCCTCCTTCGACCAGTGTCGGGAAGCGAAAGCCCGGCGCCTTTTCGTCCCGGCCGCTGAAAAGACCAAAGCCAACCGCTGCCGACAAAGGGAAATCTGTGACGACTACGCCCGCCCGACCTCTCGCACCAGGCCGGTCCTTCGAAGAGGTCCTGCAGGTGGCCAGCGAGATGACCGTTGCTGCCAGGAATAGCGTCGGGGCCACTGCCGAGAACCTTCCAGCCGCAAGCGGGGCTGGTGGCGAGGGGGCGGCTGCCGAGACCTCCACTCGGTCTCCGTCCAAGGAGGTGCCAAAGGGGCACAGGAATTTTGGCCTCGGCGTGAAGTGCCTTGACGCGGAGGGGAAACCCTTGCTGCGGTGGGACCCTGAGACCAACCAAGTCTCCGTCTCGACCCTCCTCCCCAGCTGGGCGGAGCGCGACCATGTCACCGGCGAGGCCTTCGCGCTAGGCTACGGCCTTTACAGCCGGGAGTACGCCGACCTTTATGATCAACTGCCCACACGGCTCCTGGCCTTTGACTCCGTCCGGGCTCTGAGGCGTGGGTTCGAGCTTGCGCACATGTGCGCGCGCCGGAGCATCACCATCGACCGCAACTTCGGCGAGATGCTTAAGGCGCGGGACCAGGCGGTGGCCCAAGCAGCGGTTCTGAAGGCACAGCTGGCGGATGCTATGGGACGCCTTTTCCTTGCGCCCAGCGGAGGAGGTAAGCGAGATCTTTCAAGCACTCGCTCTCGCCTGTGTAATCCACGGGTCGTCTCGGTGTTGATTTGTTTCTCCCTTCTGTAGGATTCTGCTCAAAATATGGCCCTTCGCGCGGAGCTGACCGAGCTAAGATACGAGAACATCCTGCTAAAGGACCAGCTCCGGCGCACGGAAACGGATGTGGTTCCGCCTTCCCCATCGCTGGACGAGAGGCTGAGGAGCCGTCACTTCTCGGAGTACGACATCGACAATCTCCTGCAGACCAACGCTCAAGCAACGGTCAGGCTGACCCTTGAGATGTTGTGCGATGTGGGATGTTTGAACGAGAGTGGCAAGATCGTCACCGCTCCCCAGCTTGTTCCCTGGCTCTTCGAGCCTATCCCGAAGCCCCCAGGCGCACCCGACTCTCCGCCCCCGGATGTCCCGAGATCCCCCACGGCTGCTGGCGAGACATCCGAGGAGAGCTCAGGCGAGAGCTCCTACAGAAGCTCAAGCAGGAGCTCGAGCGGATATAGCGCTTCTCCGTGATGGGTTTCCTTTTCTTTTTTTGTTTCTGTAATGAGCGAGACGCTCTGATTTTTGTAATCACATTTGAATATATAAATTGTTAGTGTTTGTACCCCTCCTTTTTCTTTTTTGTTGATAACGAATGCTGCTCAAGCAAGCTTCCGCCGGGGCCCATGGCCCCTCCTCTAGGATTGTCTCCCTTAGCGGTCAATAGGTGGGAACCTGCCAAGAGCTCAAGGCTAACACACGTCGTTCTCGCGTTCTGCCGAGATCCATTTGTCGTGGGTGTCGTTCATAGGCCTTTTAAGGGAGGACCGCCCCTCCTTACCTTGCGCGATCAATCGGGACTCCTTGCCTAGACCCGCCGGGAACTTTATTTGGGGAGGTCCCCCAGCTGAGACCTCCTGGACGAGATCCTTTTGGGTCTGCCTTAAGGGTGTGTCTTTTGTCTAGCCTAGAACATCCGTGTCGAAACATTTCTAAACACTAAACCTATCCTCCACAGGCGAGCACTCGGACCTGCCAGCTAGATGAGAGCCAGCGCAGCGGGTCTACCTGGGGCCGAGCCGAGCTCGGAGTAGTGCGAGAGTAACTAAGGATCAAGAACCAAGGACCAAGCCTCTCCCCCACAGGCGAGCCTTCGGACCTGACAGCTAAATGAAAGCCTGCGCAGCGGGTCTACCTAGGGCCGAGCCGAGCTCGGGGTGTTGATGAAGATTTCATAACCAAAACCTCTCCCCCACATGCGAGCCTTCGGACCTGTAAGCTAGATGAAAGCCTGCGCAGCGGGTCTACCTGGGGCCGAGCCGAGCTCGGGGTGTTGATGAAGATTTCATAACCAAAACCTCTCCCCCACAGACGAGCCTTCGGACCTGCCAGCTAGATGAGAGCCTGCGCAGCGGGTCTACCTGGGGCCGAGCCGAGCTCGGGGTGTTGATGAAGATTTCATAACCAAAACCTCTCCCCCACAGGCGAGCCTTCGGACCTGCCAGCTAGATGAAAGCCTGCGCAGCGGGTCTACCTGGGGCCGGGCCGAGCTCGGGGTGTTGATGAAGATTTCATAACCAAAACCTCTCCCCCACAGGCGAGCCTTCGGACCTGCCAGCTAGATGAGAGCCTGCGCAGCGGGTCTACCTGGGGCCGAGCCGAGCTCGGGGTGTTGATGAAGATTTCATAACCAAAACCTCTCCCCCACAGGCGAGCCTTCGGACCTGCCAGCTAGATGAGAGCCTGCGCAGCGGGTCTACCTGGGGCCGAGCCGAGCTCGGGGTGTTGATGAAGATTTCATAACCAAAACCTCTCCCCCACAGGCGAGCCTTCAGACCTGTCAGCTAGATGAGAGCCTGCGCAGCGGGTCTACCTGGGGCCGAGCCGAGCTCGGGGTGTTGATGAAGATTTCATAACCAAAACCTCTCCCCCACAGGCGAGCCTTCGGACCTGCCAGCTAGATGAGAGCCTACGCCGCGGGTCTACCTGGGGCCGAGCCGAGCTCGGGGTGTTGATGAAGATTTCATAACCAAAACCTCTCCCCCACAGGCGAGCCTTCGGACCTGCCAGCTAGATGAGAGCCTGCGCAGCGGGTCTATCTGGGGCCGAGCCGAGCTCGGGGTGTTGATGAAGATTTCATAACCAAAATCTCTCCCCCACAGGCGAGCCTTCGGACCTGCCAGCTAGATGAGAGCCTGCACAGCGGGTCTACCTGGGGTCGAGCCGAGCTCGGGGTGTTGATGAAGATTTCATAACCAAAACCTCTCCCCCACAGGCGAGCCTTCGGACCTGCCAGCTAGATGAAAGCCTGCGCAGCGGGTCTACCTGGGGCCGAGCCGAGCTCGGGGTGTTGATGAAGATTCCATACCACACTTTATTCTTATCCTAATCTTTAAAATGAAAAGAGTTGACAACGGATCAAAGTATGAGATATATTATGATAGCATTTGAAAACAAAAATACAATCACCTCCTCCCCCTCACGGGTAGAAGGGTTTTAGATCATCACCGCTCCAAGTGTGACTCAAGGTCCTCTCTTCCACATCCTGGAGGTAATAACTTCTCGTTCTAAGGACCTCTTTTATTATGTAAGGCCCTTCCCAGCTTGGGTTGAGCTTGCCCACGGGGGCTGACCTTCCCGCCGCGTCAACCGTTTTCAATACCAGATCTCCTTCGACGAACTGCCTGATCCTGACATGCTTGTCGAAGTATTTTGACATACGCCGCTTGATCTCTTCTTGCCTGATGGTTGCGACATCCCGCGCTTCTTCCGTCATGTCTAGCGAGAGGCGAAACCCTTCCTCATTTTCCAACCTCCAAGCCTCATCTCCTTCCCCTGCGGCTGCGACCCGTGGGGACCGAACCTCAAATTCCACTGGCAGGACCGCCTCACACCCGTGAGAAAGCTTGAAGGGGGTCTCGCCCGTGGCCGTGTTCAGGGTCGTCCTCAAGGCCCATAGAACTGAGGGGAGCTGCTCCACCCAATTTCCCCTCAAATTTTCTACTTTTTTCTTGAGTAAGTTCACAATGATTTTGTTTGCTGCTTCCACCTGGCCATTGCTCCGGGGGTGGTGGACAGAGGCAAACCTGAGATCTATCCCCAGCTGGGCGCAGAAGCTGATGAACTCTTCGCTGGCAAACTGGGGTCCATTATCTGTCACTATTGCTTGGGGTAGACCGTGCCTGCATATGATCTCTCCCCAGACGAAGTTCCTTATAACTTGTGAGGTGACTTTGGTCAAGGCCTTAACCTCCAGCCACTTTGAGAAGTAATCGATCATGACTAGGAGGAACCTCCTCTGCCCACTAGCTGGAGGGAAAGGCCCGACCAAGTCCATCCCCCAGATGGCGAAAGTCCATGGCGACGAAATGCTCCTGAGCCTTTGAGCGGGCAAGAAATGGAGGGGGCGTACAGCTGACATTTTTGACATCTCTTTGCAAACTCAGTTGCGTCCTTCCTCAGGGTCGGCCAGAAGTACCCCTGCCTTACCACCCTTGCTTCCAGCGTCCTTCCTCCCGAGTGGCCGCCGCACTCGCCCGAGTGCACCTCCCCCAGGATCCTCGGGATCTCTTCTTCGGTCACACATCTTACCAAGAGCCGTGACAACAACTTACGATGCAACCCCCCTTCCAACATCAGGTAGTGAGCCGCTTTACGCCTGAAGCTTTTTGCATCCTTAACCTCCCTCGTCAGCTCTCCCGTGGTTAGGAAGGTTACCAACGGATCCACCCGCGAGGGTCGCTGACCTACCTCCATCAACTCCCCTTCCTCGATCGCTGGTCGGAACAGTTCAGTCAGGGTCCCTCCTCCCAGAGGCCCAAATTTCGCCAATCGGTCGGCGGCCGCCCTCTCCTCCCGGGGGACGTGATGGATTGAGAATGATCGGAAACCTCCGATGATTTCCCTTACCTTGGATAGGTACTTTATAAGGGTAGGCTCCCGAGCTTCAAACTCTCCTCGAATCTGCGATGCTACCGCCATCGAGTCTGTGAAGGCCTCCACGTCTCGGATCTCAAGCTCCTTTGACAGATGAAGGCCGGCTATCACGGACTCATATTCTGCTTGGTTGTTGGTTACCGGAAAGTGGTAGGCCACCGCCTGCTCTATGGCGACCCCATCAACCATCATCCTCCATGCCCCCTGCGGCTGCGGCTCCCCCTCCTTGACCTCAACTGCATAGTCCGCTAGGAAATCCGCCACCGCTTGCGCCTTGATGGAGAGCCTCGGCACGAAGGAGATGTCGAACTCGCTTAGTTCGATGGACCACTTGGCAAGTCTTCCCGAGTGCTCCACCCCTTTAAAGATCTTACGAAGAGAATGGTCGGTCACCACCTTAATCGAGTGTGCTTGAAAGTATGGCTGAAGTTTCCTTGCCGAAACAACCAGAGCGTATGCTAGCTTTTCAAGGATGGGGTAACGGAGCTCCGCCTTCTTCAAAATCCGGCTCACGTAATAGATGGGCAGCTGCTTCTTCCCCTCTTCCCTGACCAGAACAGAGCTCACGGCCTCCGCTCCTCCTAGATACAGGGCCAGGTCCTCTCCTTCTTTTGGGCTTTGAAGTAGAGGAGTCTGGGAGAGCTGTCTCTTCAGCCCTTGGAAGGCCTCTTCACATTCCGCAGTCCACTCAAACCTTTGGTTACCCTTCAACACCTTGAAGAATGATGAACACTTGTCCCCTGATCTGGAGAGGAACCTGCTTAGACCGGGCAACTTGCCTATCAAGCGCTGGACCTCCTTGGCGTCGCGAGGTGATTCCAAGTCTAGGATGGCCTTCACCTTATCCGGGTTAGGCTCTACCCCTGCCGGGGTCAAGAGATGCCCAAGGAACTTCCCGCGGCTGGCCCCGAAGACACACTTCAAGGGGTTCAGCCTCATCTTGAATCTTCGCAGGGTGGCGAAGTTCACTTCTAGATCCCGTAGGTGCGAGTTCACACACTTTCTTTTCACCATCAGGTCGTCGACATAGACCTCCAAGTTTCTCCCCCTTTGCCCCTGGAAGACTCGATCCATCATGCATTGGTAGGTAGCCCCTGCGTTTTTCAACCCAAAGTACATCATTTTATAGCTGAAGCACCCCTCCCTAGTGATGAAGGAGACGTCCTTGACATCGGGAGGGTGCATCCGGATCTGGTGATAACCTGAAAAAGCATCCAAAAAACTCATAACAGAAAAACCGACGGCTGAATCAACCAGCGCATCGATTCGAGACAGGGGGTAATAATCTTTAGGTCATGATTTATTTAATAAAGAGAAATCGATACACATTCGCCAGTTCCCGCCCCCCTTTTTAACCATTACCACGTTGGAGATCCAGCCTGGATACTGGATCTCTGAGATGAAGCCGGCTTCCAGGAGCTTCCTGACCTCCTCGCGGATCGGCTCCTCCAGCTTGGTGGCGATGGTCCTTATCTTCTGGCGTATGGGGCGAGCACGGGGGTCCAGGTTCAGGCAATGGCAAGCCACATCCGCGTCAATGCCCGACATGTCCGCCGCGCTCCATGCGAAGATGTCGACATTGCTCTGGATGCAAGCTCTCATCTGCTCCTAGTCCTCGGGACTTAGGCCCCCGCTGATCCGCACCTTCCGCACCTGTCCCGCGCTGGTGAAGACCTCCATTTCCACCACTTCTTCGGCCGGCTCCAGCCGTGCCTGCTCCCAGCCGACCCTTGCTTCTTCTTTTGGCTCCAACTCCTCCCTTCTTGCTTCAACCTCCGCTGCCTCCTCCGGTCTCTCCTGCTCAACTCCTGTTGCTAGCTTCTCCTCTACCTCCATCGCCTCCTCCAGGCTCTCCTGCTGCTGCTCGACTTCCACGCCCCTCCGGGCCTTTTGCTCAACTTCTCCCTGCTCCTCCGCGCTCTCCCTTATCGCCTCCCCTAGGCTCACCTCCTCTTCTGTGACATCCTCTCCTTGCTCTGCTAGCTCCCTCTCCAGCTCTTCTGCCTCCGTCATCCAAGACACAGTGTTGACCGCCGTTACGTAGCACTGCCTCGCCACCTTCGGGTCTCCCCTAATCCTGACCTGCACCCCTCCATTGTTAAACTTGAGACATTGATGAAACGATGAGGGGACGCAGCGAAAGGCGCTGATGAGGGGACGCCCAAAGATGGCGTTGTAGTTGTTTGGGGCGTCCACGATCACGAACCTGCAGTTCTACGACACGCCTCCCAACTTCACGTGCAACCCTACTCCCCCTTCAACTTCTTTCCTCTCACCCGAGAACCCAAACAGCGGTTCATCTGAGGCTAGGACCCTCTTCCCCTCAACCTTCATCTCATCGAAAACCTTCTTAAAGATCGCATTCACAGAACTCCCGTTATCCACCAGTATCCTGGAGACTGTGATGTTCTCTGCTGCTGTCTGAATCACGAGGGCATCGCAGAACGGATCCTCAAAGTCTGGCATGTCAGCTGATGAAAAGGTGATTTTTTTCATCTGGGGGGGGGGGAACCAGAGCGGTTGAGGCGACCTCTCTTCGGAACATGGTCTGAAGGCTATCCTTGCGAGTTGCCTCAATCCCCACTCCCCCGTGGATCACCCCGATCCCTCCTCGGGTTCCCACATCTGCTCTATCCTCGCACCTATCTTCCCCCTCCCCCTGCTGCACTTCCACGATCCTTACCGGCGGATCCTGCCACCCCATTCCTCTAGCTTCCCTCATCTCTAAGAACTCCGGGCAGGTGTCTGTTGCGTGACCTTCCTCCTGGTGGAAGTCACAGAAGGGCAACGCCACCCTGCCCCCTCTTCCTTCTCCACCTCCCCTTCTTCCAGCCCCTCGAACTCCTGTTCTTCCTCCTCTTCCTCTACCAACCTCCATTGCTTCTTGCGGCGACGGGAAGTGATCCCTCGGTCCCTGCCTCCACGCCTGCTGATCGAACCTCCTCGGCTCCCGAAGGTTATCCCTTCCCTGAAAACCTCCTCCTTGACCCTGGGGGCGACCCTCATGAGGCCTCCAACCCAACCGATTGTTTGGCTCCCGGGCCCATCCATGTTGCTGCCCCTATCCTCGGGGTTCTTCCCTCCTTCTCTCTTCTATTTGCTCCCTCTGCCTTCCCGCTGCAGGTTCCTTCACATCATCCTCCGCCAACCTGGCCAACTTCCTGGCAAACGCCGGATTCGCCCTTTCGAAGTCTATCTCTTTCGCCGCCCTCTCCATGAGCTCCTCGAAGGAGAGGGGGGGTACTCTCTTCAACTCCATGCTGAAGAAACCCGGCCTCAGTCCCAGGGTGAAGGTGAGCATCAACGCGTACCCTGGGACCTCCTAGACCAGGAGAACCTCTACTTGAAACCGGTCGACGTAATGACCCAGCGTCTCCTCCGGCTTCTGCCTTACTGCAAACAGGCACTCCGCCTCCTTCTTCCGCTTCTTCGACGTCGAGAACCTCAACAGAAACCCCCTGCGCAGATCTTCAAAGTTGTATATTGAGCTTGCCGGCAACTGGTGGAACCAGTCCCGGGCCTTCTCCTTCAACGTGATGGCGAACAGCCGACACTTGAAGGCATCTGTCATCTGCCTGACCGAAATTACATCCTCGAACCACTGTACATGCTGCACAGGGTCATTCTTCCCCGAGTAATAGGACATGTCCGGCTCCCGGAACCCCTCTGGCACCGGAGCTGAGATGATGAGCTCGCTGAAAGGGCTCTCGCCTCCTGGCTGGCGAAAGGGCACGTCTCGCGGCCTCGGCTGACTGGCCCGATCTGCGAGACCGCGCCCAGGGAAGAGTTCTCGCACAGCCGCCTCCCTCTCGCCTAAATCTGCCGGAATCTCCTTTCCGGGGGGCTGGCTCGGGAAAAGTTCCCGCGCGGCAACGTCCCTCTCGCCGACCTCCATCGGGATCTCCTTCCCGGGACGCTGCCCAGGAGCGTTCTCGCCCAAGAGCGGGACCACCTCCACCAGAACCTGAGGTGTCGCCCACTCACTCCTCGCCGAGAAGGCCAAGCTGATGGTCTGCTGGACCTCTCGCCTGAAGTCTTATAGCATCTTCCTCATTGCTTCCTCTCCCCTGGTGGGGGATCCTCCTGAGCCAGACCCTTCACCGTCACCTCCAGTCATGGGACCAAACTCAAGGCTTTCTTGTATCGACTGCCTTCCACGTTCACCGCACCAGAACTGTTGAAGCCAAAATTGACCTCAACGGGAGTTCAAAACAGGGGTGCAGCCAACACCTACTTCTCTCAAGTCCCGACCCTCGACTGGTTGCTAAGTACCTAGGACTGACCCAAATCCTCAGCAGGGAGGTCCCACCTCACACCCGGAAGATCTTTGAGAGCTTCCCCTTCAAAGCCAGAAGCTGAGCTAGGAGCTCCTCAGAAAGCACTAGAAATTTAGGGAATAATGAGAGTCCGCTTTCTAAGGAGACATTGTGGGTCTATTTATAGTCTTTTGCTGACCTGAAGTTACTGAAATACCCCTGACTGGTCTGCCAATAGCCAAATCTCGTTGTTTGTAAAGTACTAAATGCAGCCCCTGGGGGTGTATGGGTAATTTTATCCGAGGGCGATTAAGTAATTTTACCCTGAACCCTAGGCCCCACTCGGCGAGAACTCTATGCCGAGAACCCTCTCGCCTTCATTTGGCGGGAGCTAAAAAAGAGTGTCGAGAGTTTCAAGCTGAGCCGGCCCCCGCCTTCTGCGAGACGCAATCCTTCTCGCCAACTTTGCCGGAAGCCGGTCCCGGCTGACCGATGGTGAACGCTCTCGCCCGTTTCCAGGCGGGAGCTCCTCTAATCTTGACGCTGTCGCTGCTGGACGCGACGTTGAGTGAGTGGAGCTCACCCAACGCCATTGCTGCTGACTACGGCGTTGAGTGAGTGGAGCTCACCCAACGCCCTTGCTGCTGACCACGACGTTGAGTGAGTGGAGCTCACTCAGCGCCCTTGCTGCTGACCACGGCGTTGAGTGAGTGGAGCTCACTCAGCGCCCTTGCTGCTGACCACGACGTTGAGTGAGTGGAGCTCACTCAGCGCCCTTGCTGCTGACCACGGCGTTGAGTGAGTGGAGCTCACTCAGCGCCCTTGCTGCTGACCACGACGTTAAGTGAGTGGAGCTCACTCAGCGCCCTTGCTGCTGGCCACGGCGTTGAGTGAGTGGAGCTCACTCAGCGCGGCGTTGAGACCACTCAACGCCTTCTCGCCCGCTTCTGGTCACGAGCGGGATCTCGCCTGCTCCTAGGCGGGAGCTTCTCCGGCACGAGAGCTCTTCTGGTCTTCAGGCCCAAGCTAGCCCGAGGCTGGTCCAACCCCGACCGTTGATGCCTCTAGGTGCCACCCAGCAAATATGGGGTTGTACATGGGGGCCGACTTTCCCTGTGGTGCGGAACCGTTATCTGTTGAAGCATTCCTCCTGTATCCTCGCCGGGCTGATAGCATGACTCAGGTTGCGGGGCATGTAGGCATGAACCTCATCCCGTAGGTGATCCTTTAGACTCGAGACAAAGCAGCTCAGCAAGGTTCTCTCCTCCCATCGGACCCTATTGGCCAATCTCTCAAACTCGGTGAGATATTCCATCACGGTTCCTCGCTGTTGTAGCTTCTGTAGCATGGCCTCGACGTCTTCATACTCCAAAGGGCCAGACCGAGCTGAGAATTCCCCTACGAACTCGGCACATGGTGCAAAGTCTCTTCCCCTCAAGAACCACTGCGTCCACTGGTAGGCGTCATCCTCCAGGTGGAAAGTTGCTAACTGCACCAATTGCTCCTCGGGGATTTCCTGATAATGGAAAAACATTTCCGCTTTTTGTACCCACTCGAGCGCATCCCCTCCCCTGAAATTCGGGAAATTCATGCGAGTCCACTTGGGTGGCATGTGGGGCCGCTGATGCGCCTGTCCAAACCCACCCATCTCATGTTCGTACCCCGTTGCCCTCTGCTGCTCCACAGGGAGGTAGGGTCCCTGAGGTCTGGGGAAGTGCATTCCTCCTAGGGCTGCAGCTGGGAAAAAATGTTCCCTTCCTTGTTCTCCACCGGGGTGTTGTTAATCTCCGTAAATTCCCGCCGGCGGTGGTCGTATGTGCCATTGTTCGCCGATTCCGTAGCTCGTAGGGTATCCAACACTCCGGGGAGGGGAAATAACCCGGTGACTCCTCTATTGGACCCACCCGGGGCCGCCGAAGGCCGAATCTGCCCCGCCGCCTGCTCCGGAAGACTCCCAAAGGGCGTGCGGCCTGTGCCGAGTTCGCCCCAGCCCGCGGATGAGCCGCCCAGGCCGTGCGCTCTGGCCGCCTGCTCCAGTGGCCGCCAGGACCCCACGCGGCCTCCTCCGACCTCGATTCCCGCTGGAGGGTCTCTGCTCGTGTCGTACAATGGGTGCGGGTTGCCGTCGGAGCCGGCCTGCGCGAAACCGCTTGAACCCGAGAGCGGGCACTGCTGCAGAGCGGGATCGGGGATTTCCGCCTCTGATCCCTCTGTAATCACCGCTTTCCCTTTTAGGTTTTGAGTTAGGAGGGCCTTGATCTCCTCCATGCGGGCATCCATGCGTTCCTCAAGTTGTTGGGTTGAAACCTTCATCCTTTCCTCCATGGCCGCTACCGTATCCGTCAACCCGACGTAGTTCTCCTCCAACGAAGCTAATCGGTCGGCATCTTCACTCGAACGGGTGTTCACCATGGTGGGAGGAAGGATCCTCTGATACCAATTGTTATGCTACTAGAAGAGGAGATAGGGGGTAGAGAGAAGAAATTAGGGTTAGGGTGAGAAGGAGAGGGAGAATACCTAGATATAACTCTTCCTGATGCTCCAAGAGGGGTTCCGGGTATATATGTACCCGGAACCAAGGGGCCGGCCGGCCCCCAAATGGGTTGAACCATATGTGGTTCAGCCCCGCCGGTCCGAGATTAGTGAGTGGGGGCTGAACCATGTGGTTCAGCCCCGTTGCTCCTTGCCGCCTCCTTAGGTCGTCGAGCATATTTGTGCCCCTTGAATCGTAGCACATTCGGGGGCATAACAAAGAGAAAGACATGTTTGTTCAAAGTGTTTGAAAAAAATACGACCAGATAATAAGCCTGATATTATAAAACTGTACTACTTCCGGCCGTACATAAGTTGGGTTAAATCTGACCGGAGAATAACCTAGTTATTCTAAAACCACACAACATCCGACCATAGATAACTAAATAACCAATAAACAAAAAATTCACAGCAAAACAAGATTCATAAACCAGAATCACGCTAAAACAACAAAATTAAAATTCATAGAGGAACGATGAATACTTTAACAACAGGAATGGTGTCAAAGGTAGCTCCAGATATGTCCATGATGGCAGGAATTGTGTCAAAAGTTCCTCCAGGTCTATCCATGGTGGCAGGAATGGTATCTAAGGTCTGCAATAGCTCGAAATAAGATGGTGACGGAGTGGCGGCTTCGAGGAGGTTGCTTGTGACGGGAGTGGCAGCTTCAAAAAAGGTGGCGAGGCCGGTTGAAAATACGCGCTTCTTCACTACAACTCAGGCTCCGATGAAGGGCTCTCGGCAGAAGAGAAGGAAGAAGGAAAAAGTGAGGGAAAGGGAAGCTCGAAAAAAGTGGGGCCCAAAACTGGGGAGGGTATTTATACCTGGACGGTTTTTTAGGTCCGAATGTCGGACCAAAAATTTTTCCCTTACCAAACGGGTTACTTGAGCGGTGATGTTTTTCTCTCTCTGAAAAATGAAAATAGAGCAAAAGCATCCAAACAACCAGAACCTTCATTAATTAATATAAAATCTGAATGCATGAAGAGGAAACGTCCCTAAAAATAAACTAAGGCTCTGTTTGGTTGGGCTGTTGCTGATGGAAAGCTGCTGATGAACTGTTGCTGATAGAAAAGTGCTGATTCTGGAAAACAGAGTTTTGCTAAAAAACTGTTTGGGTGAAACAGAGTTTACAAAACGGAGTTTTCAAAAAGTTGCTAAAAAATTCAAATATAACACAAAATAAAATTTCATTCATACATTTTTTCCAAATTAAATTTTTTTCAATCATAACATATATTTTTCAATCATTAACATCTTCTACATAACGTAACACGCAACGCAGAAAATCTTTTTTTCACAAAAGAGCAGAACATCGGCATTATCCCACATTGCGGCAACACCACCATCTTTTGTTTTGCCCATCTTTATAAGGCAAACAGACGCATATACAAACAACATTCAAAACCATTATAAATGTAAATCTAAACAATATATCGTCAGGAAATAAAATAAGCACATACACACGAAATAACAAATACAAATTTCATGTTTTTCAAACAACATACACCTAAACACATACATAATTCCACAAACACAAACATACACACACACATATATACACACACACTATATATATACATACACACACACACACATATACACAAATGCACATACACTCACACACATATATATGTACATACAGATATTCCAAATCAAAAGCACAAAAAAAAATTCTGGATTCACACAAATCTATATACATACACACACATTTTAAAGAAACAAATCACATAGAAATTTTCTGTTTTCATAGATGTTTACCTGAAGGAAATTGAAAATCTGGGAGGAGAAATCGGGCAAAACTGGAGTCCTCGGCGTCGAACTGGAAATCAGCCAAATCTGGAGTCGTCGGCGTCCTCCGCTGGTTTCGTCGACGTCCAACTAGAGATCGGAGACGGATCCGCCGGCAACAGGGAGATCGGCGCAGGAAGTCGGCGAGAGGCGCAAGATCCGTCGGTGAGATGGGGAAGGAACACCGCAAGGAGTCGGCGAGAGGCGCGACAGAGGAGATCCGCGCGGATCGGCGCTGTGGAGTGGGGAGATCGGCGCTGTCGAGTGAGGAGATCGTCGCGTGGACAGGGGAATCTCGCTGGCAGAGGAATCGGGAAGAAGAAATGCGGAGCGGCGCGGATCGACTGGGAGAAAAACTAGCTTATCGTATTTACCTAAAAACAACGGCTGTAATAAAACGCCGGTTTGGAGCTGTGGAAAAACAAACCCGGCTTTTCCACAAAAGTGTGGTGCGCGCGGCTGATAAGCACCGGAGGGAAAAAGCACTCCCAAATGGCACCTAAGTTTTATGGTTAAAGGTTACATTAACATGAAATGTGCATATAACTTGGAAAAAAGATGGTTTGAGTTTGCAAGACGGGGATAGCTGGTAAGAGGAAAATTTAGATATGATTCCATGATACGATGAGAGCAACTTGTGTGTGCGTGGTCGCACACATGTGTGCACGGCAGTGTGAGTGGGTGCAGGAGTGCGTGTAAATTATTAAGGTTCAATAGCATTGATTGGAAAACTGAAGTTGCCACCTTGCTGAGGGCGTGATGTAAAAAAAGGGAGATGTTGAAGCCTAGGAGCGATGTCTTTGTTGAGGCGGCTTTTCGAACAATTTCAAGATAGGCATGTCCTAATGACATAGAGGAAGGGAGATGCCGCCATTACAGAATCAAAGGGGTATTTGGAGTGGCTTTTTGAGCGAAAAGAAAAAGAATTTGAGAAAAAGAAAGAGAAGATATGGAGGGGGGAGTTAGGTCTATGGTTAAAGTAAACCCCACAAAATCAACAGTACTGTTGTCCTTGTGAGAGGAGTTTCTTAAAGTGAACTCTAGCAAAGTAGGGTTCAGTCCATCTTTCGCTAACAGATGTGCACTTCCAATATAGAGGACGAACCCGTCCTCCCTCACAACCACCTTTATTGCTATCAGCAGTGCCACAATGGGCATAAGAATAGAATTTTCGTGCAGAGAGATGCGAATTTCAAGCAGGTATCCTTCACAACATTGTGTTTTGCTCTGGTTTTGTGTTATTATTTTTGGATTCCTCAAGCATACCAAAGTAGTATCAAAGCAAGATACAACTGAGAAAATGGCAGTCATGAGTAACATATCAAGGATGATCTGCCTTACTGAGCCCAATTAGGAGTTTTGGGAATCAAGGACAGAAGACACATTGTTTTGTAAGGATCAACATGACCCCTTGGATGATATTTTGATGTCACTGGATGATATTTTGGCGACCATGACCGAAGAAGACCGAATGAAAGATCAATTCATCGGATAATGATTGGACGCTAATCAATGTTGCAGATGTCGGGAACGCATTAGTCTATATTTTTCATACCAGCTTTAATATGTTGAGGGATATATCGTAAACCTTGTTCCAATATTTAATTATTTATATACATAATTATTTATAAATATAATATATTTTATGTATATATAGTAATCTATTAAGTATTAACAATTTAACATTTATTGAACTTTTAGATATATCAAATTAGTATAAACATGTTATGTTACAAGTAATAACGGTAGAACGCATGCAAGAAAGTCAGAGGAAGCGAAAAACTAGGAAGTCGTCTACGGCGATGGACGATCAGAAAACTTCAGTTCAAAATTCAAAAACCAGGCAGAATCGAAGTCAATGACGAATGGGCATACAAAACAAAGCTAGAGTAAGCAGCAAGATAGGCGAGAGTTGGGGAACAAAACAACCCAGACAGCGAAACAATTTCATCTTGTTGTCTCTTAAACCATAGACACTAAATAAAATTAAGTAAAAAAAGTTAGTCGATATACCGCTGGAATATATTGGTTGTTATATCAGTGAATATATTAGCCGATAACAGATATACAGCCAGATATATTTCAAAGCGATATTTTACAAAAAAACAAATATCAGAGAAGTATCGTTTTATCCATGAAACCTTTATATCGGCTTGACATATAGCCATGCCGGACAATATCCACCACACATGGCTAATATACTTCACCATATCTCAACAAAGACGACAAGTGTGGGGCAATGACAGAAGTTACAGAATGTCTGTAAGATGAAGAGATCGGATAATAAGGCTTTCTTAACTCACAAGTTGATCACTCCAAAATAGAGGAAAGGATAATTGCAAAAAAAAACTTGAAATTATCAACCAACTATCATATATGAAGCTGGGCTTGGAAGAAGAGTTGCATGTTTTTCTCCATTCGAAGCTCAGCTGAGGATGGTGTTATTATCCCAACGAAAGTAACAAGGATGTGATGCGCACATCTAAGTCACGCCTCAATCTGATTTTAGGGGGAGATTTGACAAGAAAGACTTCCAAAACAGATTTGTAAAACTAAAAAGTGAAGCTATATACATTTATTAAAAAAATGCTTAAAATGGATTATGCATGCATGTCTTACAAGATGATAGGTGGGAAAGGGCATGCTGAGGTATAATCAAGATATGAGTATATAAATGGGAGAAGATTCCTGAACAGAAGAAAAAAAATGCTTCAGAAATCTTCTGAGGAGATTTGTGGAGTATGAATACAATATTAACCTCTATAATGCATCGAATCAAAGAGTGGCTTTTAACAATTCTGAGATTTCATAGAACAAGAATTCTGATTCCAACTAACCAAATGAGACTTCTGGGCCATCAAGAAGCTACCACGGGCTTTCTCTCTTCAGGCACATTTCCATGTCTGAAGTTGAGAATAGTTGGAAGGCCCCTTTTTCTCGCTGACTGTTCTATCTCGTTAAGTTTCTGCTTGAGAAGCTCCAGTTCTTTTGCTAGATCTTCCTCCCTCTGTTTGATAGCCTGGGCATAATGAAATGAACAAAAGCGTGAGAGGAAAAAACTAGATAGAAACAACAATATTTGGAGGCAGATGATAATGAGTTCAGCACAATAATTTAGAGAAGTTAGAATGGAAAGTCGGCGTCGATAGAATGGTACAATCAGTTTTTGATAATATGAGAACGCAGGATCAATTCTTTTCGCCTTGTCCATAAGAGCACATTTGGATAGATGGAACTAATGAAAACCAAGCAAATACAATAGAAGGGCATACAAAATATCAAATAAAAGAAGATTCTATGGTGTCTTGCAAAGTTTCAAATACTCCCCAGATTTCATAATATCACTATTCATAATTGCTCACCAGAAGTGACTAGTTCAATTTCTAACAGAACCTGTAAAGGTAATTAAAGGTGTTGAGAGAAGCCAAAACTTGTATGTATTGCTTGTGTAAGTAAATACAAGGAGAGAATACAATTATATAGGAGATGACAAGAGAGGAAAAAATCTTATACAAGATGTGGGACTAAAGAAGAGAGAATACTAGGGCCTTTATGGGCCTTTATACATGGGCTTTTCTAATACTCCCCCGCAAGCTGGAGCGTACAAATCGTATGCACCAAGCTTGGACAGGCATTGATAGAAGAGGTTACTTGACAAGGCCTTTGTGAGGACATCCGCAACTTGTTCAGTACCAGGAACATGTCTGAGGTCGATCTTCTTTAGTTGAACCTTTTCCCGGATAAAATGACAGTCGACTTCAATATGTTTCGTTCTCTCGTGAAAGACTGGGTTCTTGGCAATGTGTATAGCAGCTTGACTGTCACAGAGGAGAAGAGCCGGTGAAGGAAGCTTTACCCCCAGATCGGTGAGAAGGCTTTCAAGCCACGTTAGTTCCGACACCACAGATGCCATCGCCCGATATTCTGCCTCAGCTGATGATCGAGCAACGACCGCTTGTTTCTTGCTTCGCCAGGTAATCAGATGTCCTCCAAAGTACGTGCAGAAGCCACTGGTGGACCTTCGATCATCGAGGGACCCAGCATAGTCAGCATCAGAGTATGCTACCAGAGTAGGAGTGGAAGAAGAGACTTTGTACACCAGTCCTTGTCCAGGAGCCTTTTTGAGGTATCTGAGAATGCGTTCAACCGCCTGAAGATGAGATCTTCTGGGGGCATGCATATATCGACTGACGATACCAACAGCGAAGGAGATATCTGGTCTGGTTACTGTGAGGTATATCAATTTTCCAACTAGGCGACGGTAATATTCTGGATTGTTCAGTAGGATATCTGAGTCAGAGGCCTGTGCGCATAACTTGTGATTGACATCCATTGGGGTGTCAATTGGCTTACAGCCTGAGTAACCCGCATCATGAAGAAGGTCAGTACATTACTTTCGCTGAGAAAGGATCAAACCATCTGGCCGTCTGGCGACTTCTAGGCCCAAGAAGTACCGAAGGGGCCCCAGATCTTTTGTTTGAAAAACGGTGCTCAGATGAAGTTTGACCGCCAGTATACCATTCGAGTCGTTCCCAGTAATAATGATGTCGTCCACATAGACTAGCAGAAGGACGGTCCCGGTAGATCGGTGGCGAGTGAAGAGCGAGAAGTCGGCGGAGCTTCGAGTAAAACCAATCTCCCGGAGGGCCTTACTGAACTTGTCAAACCATTCCCGGGGGGACTGTTTGAGACCATAAAGAGCCTTTCGAAGATGGCAGACTTGAGACTCCCCTGTGGTCTCAAACCCGGGAGGTTGTTGCATATACACAGTTTCCTGGAGATCACCGTTCAGAAACGCATTTTTGACATCCAGTTGGAGTAGGGGCTACTGGCGATGTACCGCAACAGAGAGGAGAACCCGGACTGTATTGAGTTTGGCCACCGGGGAAAAAGTCTCCTCGTAGTCGAGCCCCTGCTGCTGGGTGAAGCCACGAGCCACAAGACGGACCTTTAGGCGGTCAATAGTGCCATCAGCAGCATGTTTAATAACAAAGACCCATTTACACCCAACGGGTTTCTGACCGGGAGGAAGAGGGACGAGAGTCCAGGTCTGGTTAGTCCAGAGAGCAGCCATTTCCTCCTCCATGGCAGCCCGCCAGCCAGGATGTTCGAGCGCCTCCTGCACAGAATTAGGAACAGAAACCGAGGAAAGAGAAGTAGCAAAAGTGTGAAGATGGGGAGAGAGGCGATGTAGGGAGACGTAGTGAGCCAGAGGATGAGCGGTGGATGTCTGTACCTGATCTGCCGGGCGCGGAGTAACCGTGGTTGAGGCGGACTGCAGTGGGGCCATAGAGCAACGGGGGCGACGAGTATAGACCCGGATGATGGGTGGTGCGGGGGGAACAGGAGGTAGAGCTGGTGGAACCGGTGACAGCGGCGTTGTAACGGGGAGAACTGGTCGTGGGATGGATGGAGGTAAAGGAGCCGAAGGGATAGGAGTAGTGAGAGGATCCGGAAAATATGGTTCAGTCTCGCGGAAGGTGGCATCCGCAGAGACGAAGAGCTTCCAAGTGACGGGAGAATAACATAGATACCCTTTCTGAGTACGGGAATAGCCCACGAATATGTGTATGGCCGCCCGGGGATCCAATTTGTCCGAGGGCGGGCCCAGATGGTGGACGTAACAAGTGCTACCAAAGATACGGGGCGGAAGAGGGAAGGCCGGAGTCGAGGGAAACAACAGGCTGAACGGAGTAGCATAGTGGAGGACGGAGGAAGGGAGACGGTTGATGAGAAAACAAGCCGTGGAGACCGCAAAGTTCCAGTAATGCTTGGGCACATGCATTTGAAGCATGAGGGAGCGAGCCACATCAAGTAAGTGTCGGTTTTTACGTTCGGCAACGCCATTTTGTTGAGGCGTGTAGGCACAAGAGGTTTGGTGGATAATCCCGAACTCAGAGCATATAGTAGCGAAGTCGTGGCCAGTGTACTCACGAGCATTATCCGTGCGCACAGTTTTGATAGTTGTATGAAATTGGGTACGAGTTTCAACGACAAAGGCTCAAAAAATGCGAGGAAGCTCGGAGCGATCACGAAGTAAGTATAACCACGTCATGCGAGAATAATCATCAATGAAAGTAATAAAATACCGGAAACCAGAAATACTAGTAATTTTATACGGTCCCCATACATCAGAATGCAATAAATCAAACGGAGCAGAGCTCCGGGTACAATGAGCAGGATAAGATGAACGCGACTGCTTGCCGAGGATACAAGACTCACACTGAAACGGATGGAGAGAGATATCAGGGAGAGCCCGCTGGAGAACAGGTAGAGGAGCGTGGCCAAGACGGCGATGCCACTCGGTGGAGGAGACGGAGGAGAGGATGGTAGGAGGAGTGTCGAGAAGGTAGAGCCCGTTCCGTAATCCGCCTTTACCAATGGTAGTCCGCGTCTTGCGATCCTGTATGACAAAAGAAGAGGAAGTGAATATAACAGAGCAATCCAGATCAGCAGTAAGGCGACCAACAGAAAGTAAATTGAAGGGGGAACTCGGAACATGAAGAGCCGAGCGGAGAGGAAACGACGGGCTGAGAGAGATGTCCGTCGATCCGGAGACGGGAACAAGGGCCCCATTAGCCACGGTGATAGACCGCGGATGAGGAGAGTCCGAGTATGTGGCAGGCTGCTGGGACGTAATGTGATGAGTGGCACCGGAGTCCATAATCCAGGACGGACCGGTGGAGAGACAGGCCGTACCTGCTTGGGAGACGAAGGTGGAGGCCAGGGAAGCAGGAGGCGGGTTGAGCAGTCCCTGGAGGTGCTGGAGCTAGAGGCGAACAGCTTCAAGGTCCGGAGAGGCAGGAGAGGAGGCATCTGCGGCCACCGAAGCCGTCGGTCGAGGAGGATATCCATTCTTGCGGTAACAGGTCGCTTCAAGGTGTCCGTCCTTGCCGCAGTAGGAACACTTCGGCCGCCCCCTGCCACCACGCCCGCGGCCCCGAGAGCCGGAGCGGCCACCACGAGCAGCAGGATGCAAGGGAAGCAGGGGCGGAGGGGCCTGTTGAAGAAGGGCCGAGGAAGTCGGCGCAGGAGCATCCGGAGGAGGCGTCACGCGGAGGAGCATGGAACAGATCTCAGAAAGGGATGGAACGGTGGGAGATGCCAGAACCTGAGTCCGGATAGTCTGAAGGTGAGGCGGAAGACGGGCCATCATAATAGCAATGCAAACCGCCTCCTTCTGAGCGCGCTGGGCAGCATGATCACTGGTAGAAGGCTGATGCAGTATCCAGGCTTCGGCCAAAGTCTTAGCCCGAGCGACAAACGACGTCATGTCCGGGGCGCCACCGGCGTCGAGAGCAACGAGATCTGTGAGGATGTCGTAGAGGTGTTGAAGGCTGTCTTTGCCGGAATAGAGTGAGTGCAGCTCATCCCATATAGACTTGGCCGTCTCGTGATACATGGCCATCTGATACGGCTCACCATCCAAGGAGTTGAGGAGCCAAGTCTGCACACGACCGTCGTTGCGGAGCCACTCGTCCGTAGGGGGAGCCGGAGGAGCCTGTGTGAGGTAAGACAGGAGACCCTTGGCCTGGAGAACCCGGCGCACAGAATGCGCCCAAGGGAGAAAATTTTTCTTCCCGGAGAGAGAGATGGTGGTAATGCGTAATTCATCGCGCAGGTCTGCAGGACAAGCCGGGCGGTCTGCGGGCGGACTAGCCGCCGGGCCGGTGGAGTCAAGAGAGGATTCCATAGACCAGGAAGACAAGCCGCACCAACTTGGAAGGAGGCCGCAGCGACCAGGCAGGGGTCCGCTGGAGAGGCAGCCGCAGAGAGGGGAGGAGACCGCCGCGACTAGGAACAGGCCGCAGCGACGAAACAGCGAGCAGAAAAAGGTCGGGAGAATGAACCCGCACGGTCACGATGCGAACACCAGCGGCCAGACAGGCCACGACCAGAGCGGGTAAGAAACAGACCGCACGGTCTGGAGACCGCGAGAAGGCGGAGATAAGAGAAAAGAGACCGCGAGTAAACAACTCGAGCGGATAGGAGAGAGAGAAGCCGCGAGTTGACGAACTCGAGCGGGAGGGAGAGAAGAGACCGCGAGTTAGCAAGTAGTGGCGGAAGGAAACCGCAAGGAGCAGACGCCGAGCGGATAGGAGGGGAAGCCGCGCGGATAGAACTAGAGACCGCGCGAGACGTACGGGAGGTGGGGTCCACGGGAGAGAGGAGAAAAACTATAAAAAGGGGGGGAAGAGGAGAGAACCTGGATCCACGGGAGAAGCAGCGGACTGTCCGTTGAGGCCGCGGACAGTGAGCGAGTAGTGGCGGATAGAAAAGGAGGCAGACCGCTGGAGACCACAAATAGTCCGCGAGGAAACCGCGGAGTCCGCCAGAAGGCGGCGGGTAGATGCGGTTAAAAGTGCACAGGTCGGTTAGAGGAGAGAACCTCCCTCTGATACCATGTTGAGAGAAGCCAAAACTTGTATGTATTGCTTGTGTAAGTAAATACAAGGAGAGAATACAATTATATAGGAGATGAGAAGAGAGGAAAAAAATCTTATACAAGATGTGGGACTAAAGAAGAGAGAATACTAGGGCCTTTATGGGCCTTTATACATGGGCTTTTCTAATAAAAGGGAAATCATTACTATCCAATAAGCACTTCATATACTGAAATACAAAAGCTGATCAAAGTAAGGCTCTGATTGGGGTGATGGTTGCGGTGGAAAAAGCTCAATTCCCACAGCCACCACCTTTTTAGGTTGTTTGTACAAAAAGCTTTTTCAAGAAAAGTATTTTGGGGGCTTTTTGAGCACCTGGTCCAACATGGTTAAAAAAAACTATTTCTCAGCTTTCAACTTTTCCTCTTTTATTCGAGAGTTTATTAAAATAACGTCCCGAGCATTCACGATCTGTCTTTCTTCCTTCTAGCAACTGCAAAAGTTTTCTTCTCCCATTCGTGATTTTTTATCAATTCACGACCTTTGCTTCTCGCCACTGATCTTTTATAATCTTCTTATTTATGATTTATACAATATTTACTTATCTATGTGATAAATGATTAGCATAAAATACTTTTTATTATTAAAAAACTAAACAACTATTATTAAAAAAAGTTGTTACAAACATAAAAAAGTAAAACACTTTTTTGAAAAACACTAAAATGAAGATTTTCCAAATAGTCAACAATTTTTAAACTGTATTTTTAATCAGCTTTAATGTCACCACTGATTTCCAACCACTATTTTTTCCACCGCCACCACCGTCCCAAACAGAGCCTTACTTATAACATTACAACAACAACAACATTCAAGTCTTTATCCCACTATAGTGGGGTCGTCTATATGGATCCTTTGGAGCCTTTAAGCCTTATAAAATTATCATAAAAAATATTTTATGATTTATAAACCATTATATGTTGTAAAAACTGCGTACCATAATCGGCTATGACTATAAAATAAACTATCCTTGTGACAATTGCATGCATTCATGCCAGTGATTTGCTTAACTTATTATACTTGACTGGAGATTTTTCGTGCATTGACTTTAGGATTTGGTCTCTCCCGAACTAGTGTGAAAAATAAAATAAGGAGACTATGTGATGTGTAACGTTCCCTGAGAGACATTTGGCTTTTTACGAGCCCGTATTTGAGTATAGTTGTCTCTCACGATCATCTGAGCACTCGTCACACACGGCATGAGTTTTTCTACACTCCACCGACAGAGACCCCGGATAGGTCACCATATTTTAGAGACGCCCCGGTCATCATTAGACTTTCCTGTAGCAGGTACGTTGTGTCGGTCATGTGTCATTTGCATGAGTCTGTTGAGTCGTTTCGTCATCTTTTGCATGAGTCTGTTGTGTTGTCTGTTCATTGTTTGCATGTGTGTCATGAGTCAGTCCGACGAATAATCCATATGGGTAATAAATCTCATAAATCACATGCGGATGTTCATTGGCAAGTGCAAGTACTTCATGAAGGCGAGCAGGTGATGTTAAGAATCTGCGTTGTAAGGCTCCGTGCGAGGCTTGCTAAAAGCTTGAGCGTTAGGCGAATGAGTCTCTACTCAGTCCTGAGACGCATTGGGACAAATGCTTATGAGCTGGACATTCCTGCGAGCATGGGTACCCTTACTGTGTTCAATGTCGAGGACCTGATGCCATACTTTGCACCTCACGAGTATTCGGGCCCACATCTTGGTGTCCCTCCCGAGCTTTTACCACCATTTTTACCACCCACCACTCAGTCTACCCCCGAGCCCTTGCAACCACATTCATTGCCCCGTGCTCAACCCATTTCCCCCCACCTACCCGGGATCCTGCCCCTAACGGTTCCACCATTGGCACCTCAGATCCCACCGGATCCTTCTATTACTATGTTGAGAGATGAGATTATCACTGAGATATTTACGCATGAGTCTGTCCCCTCTACAGACGGTCTTGTGTGCCACCACCTGGTTTGCGGGCGCGGACGATCCTTCATTGAGGACACCTGGATGCTACAAGTGGAGCTTGATCGACTTGCCCTGAACTTCGACTTCAGTACGACCGTCTCCATTCATTGGAGATGAAAGCTTTTCAGTCCGGAGGAGTTGATTGGCGAGAACACTTTTCCAGCGACGACACTTGGGCGACCTCTAGTGGACCTCTTCGAGCTTTACCTGGCATGCAGCGAGAGAATTCTGATCTTTATTCATCGGGAGATGAATTCTTTCAAGCCGGGGAGAGTGATGCGGAGCAGAGACGAGGACGAGCTTTGGGCTCATTCGGGGCTGATTTGGAGACTTACCATATATGGCGTGCCCGGATCGACGATCTGACTCCGTAGATGCGTCCGGATTCGCGTTGCGAATCAATTTCATATATAGCTTTGTACTTTTCGGATTCTATTTCATGTAGTTTTGGCCCCGAGACCAACGACAAATCATAGTCGTTGATTCTGGGTGCCCTAATTTTTATTTCTTATAAATAGATGGTTTAGGGCTGCCGTCATTTCTCATTGTTGAATGTTTTGAGAGTCTTCTTCCTTCATTCCGGTGATCTCCTCCCCAGTGCCGACTCCATGGAGCCCCCTTGGTGACGACTCCTTGGGTAAGTGTGTATCCTTCATTATTTTCCTCCCTCCTCCTTGTTTTTCCCTTTGCTGTCCAGCCACCGTTCTCCGAAACCCTCATCCGCATTCCCTACAACCCACAAAATAGCCGGCCGTTTTGCTGTTCAGAACGCACAGTCAGTGGTCATGGCACTGCTCACGACACTGTTCACGGTACTGTTCATTTATACCATTTACTGTTCATTGCATATGTTTTTTTCCCATTGTTGTAGCCTTCCAGAGTCGCCGGACCCCCTCCAGCCGCTTGTCCAGCCCCCTGTCCAGCCGCCTCTACCCCTCCTGTCGCCTACCAGCAGGCTGCCCAGCCTCCTCTGCCCCTCCAGCCGCCCACTAGTGAGTCGCCGCCCTCCCTCTGACCAACCCCATCCCACCGACACCCTCTCTATCTCTGTCCAACAACGGCCTGGTTGTTTTCAGCCCCAAACCAGTCCAAATCTGGGCATTTTCCAGCCCAGATCCAGCCATCCCGCCCTTTCCTTTTGCTGCCCTCACTCCCCCATCACACGGAACCACCTCCAAACAGCCACCCACTGTCAGATCTGCTCTGATCCGGGCAATCTAGCCCAGATCCAGCCAGCCCATCCCCCGATCCAGGCCTTGCAACACCAACCAGCCATCCCCCTTACCCGTCCCGGCCTCCCCATCACTGGAACCCTTCTCCAAGCCCTCCAATGTTCAGATCTCTTTTATTGGCAGCAGCCCTAATATTTGTGTAGTGTATTGTAGTGGTATTTGGTTGTAAGACATGAATATGGTGTGATTATTACATATTTTTTTGGTATTTCAGTTTGTTATAGTTATTTGCTCCTGTACTAATCTCTAACTGCAGGAAGGATTCATTCGCCACGCGCTCTTGCTTTGGCCCTCCACGCGAAGGAAAGCCTAAACTTGTTTTGCCCTAATAAAAATATTTTGGCTTGTCGTAGATTTATTTTGCGTGAGATGTTTTATTTATTATCCAATTGTGATCTAACTGTCGGATTTGCATAGCATGTAGGGTTAGGTCGCAGGTTTTCCCGCCGCCTATATATTTGCCCTGCGTTACTATGGAAGTCAATGGTCTTGCGCAAGAACATAAAAGAGGATAAGCAGTTGGTTAGATCTATTATGGATCGCATTTGGAGTAGCACTCCTAGGATGGTTTGGGGCCAAAAAAGGAATTATGTCACGAAAACAAAAGAAATCTTGAGGTATTTGATGAATCTTACTTGACCGTTTACTAGTCAGAATTAATAAAAGAGAGAAATTGGGTGTCGTGTGTCAGCATATACACAAAATGGAAGTGAACAAATAATTTATATCTTCCTGAGATATTTGATTAATCAAAATCTTAAGATATCTGACTCATTATTGATCATAGTACCTTCGGCAGTAATGTTTGGTGTTGGGTGACATCATCAAGGACATGGGAGGAATACTCAGGTAAAATGATGCTCGCCCCACGATAGTAAGGAGTGGATTCAAAAAAAGTTACATCCTTATACATAAAGGTGCGTTTTGTGGTAGGACATCATTTTCACCCTTTTGGGGGTTATAGTAAAAAAACACATTTACTAGACCTCGAATCAAGTTTCCCACATCCAGGGCCTTAGCAGTGAAAAAAAAACACAACACTCAAGCCTTTATTCCACTATAGTGGGGTCGGCTATATGGATCTGTTACGACACGTGAAGAGTCAAATCATCGTTGGGGTCCCACATGTTGAAAGGGGGGCCCGGCCCATCTTGGGAAACTCAGGGAAGAAAGCCCACAGCCCGACTGCAGTCGGTGCACTCCAACAAATCTCTCTGGGGCCCACATCTTGGGGAAATCCCGGGAAGGTTGTTGAGGTCAGGGCTTGATCCCAGGACCTCCTTTATCAAGCTCCTTCATGGAGTCTTTTGTTGAAAGGGGGGCCCGGCCCATCTTGGGAAACCCGGGGAAGAAAGACAACAGCCCGACTGCAGTCGTTGCACTCCAACAAAATCTCTCTGGGGCCCACATCTTGGGGAAATCCCGGGAAGGTTGTTGAGGCCAGGGCTTGATAAAGGAGGTTCCGGGATCAAGCCCTGGCCTCAACAACCTTCCCGAGATTTCCCCAAGATGTGGGCCCCGGAGAGATTTGGTTGGAGTGCAACGACTGCAGTCGGGTTGTGGGCTTTCTTCCCCGGGTTTCCCAAGATGGGCTGCGCCCCCCTTTCAACACCACATACCAGCGTCGACCACGTGCGACGGAGGAGTGATGTGGTACAAAATGTTTTATTTCTGCTTATGTGCTGGTGTTAATTGTTGTGTATTTTGTATGTGCCCACATGTCTAAGCCCATATGGGGGACATATGTGGTGGACCGGTTAATAGGGGTGGCTGGACAAATTGGAGGCAAGCAGAAATTTAGTTCTCCCAAACCTCTCTCTCTAATCCCCCCTCTCTCTCTAACCCGTCCCCTTTCTCCAGCTCGTTGTCCGCACAACACTACCCGCGACGCATCCGCCCGACTACCCCGTCTGTCGTCAGGACCTCTCTCTCTCCCTCTCTCTCTCCCTCTCTCTCTTTCTCTCTCTCTCGATGCAGTAACGTCTACAAAACTAAACCTCAAGTTTCCCCCTTCGTCTGCAGCCATTGCACCTCCGGGATCCAAGCGTGGAAGTGTTGATCCCTCGCGGGATTTCTCGGTCTCTCGCCCGGTTACAAGATCTCAATAAAGGTACCATAACAACTTGGTATCAGAACCAAACACCGGCGCCCTCCACTCTGGCACCTACCACGACGCTCTCTACTCCACACGTCCACTTCCTTTTCCCGCACCGCCAACCTCCACTGTCGCAAAACTACACCCTCCGCCTCTGTTACTGTTCCGCAGTCTACCTCCATGGAGGAAAGCGCAAGTGTAGTTAGCCTTGACACGTGATTGGCTCCACGAGTGGGCTGAATGGGGGTGTACGTTGTAGATATGGAGGCTTGGGTCAATAGGGATGCGGGTAGTAGGGGGAGGGGCTTGATCTGGCTTACGGTTTGGTTGGAGGGAGGGTGGCCGGGCTGGGTGAAGTAGATCGGGATGGGGGGTGGGGCTGAAAATAGGTTGGCGGGCTGGGGAATGAAAGCGGGGCTAGCGGGTGTGGTCGGGCAGGGTCGAAAAAGGAGGAAAATGGCTGCGTGTAGGGATTTGCGGGAGAAAGCAGGGGAGAAGGCCGACTGACAGTGGAGCGTCGAGGCTAGGAAGGGATGGGGGAAGGCGGAGGAGTTTGCTGGAGGATTACTGGGTCTGGGAGGGGAGGTTGACGGGCGAAAAGGGTCGCAGGTCACCGCGCACAGGGAGCCGCTCGGGATACCACGATGAGAACCGGACGACTGCTATCAAAAGCAACTCTGATCCCTAATTTCAGCCACATACATGAATATATATATAGGGTGAGAGGGAAAATAAAAACTAGGGCACCCCGATGGACGACTAATAATGTTTGGGATGATCGGGGGCTAATACAACACGATATAAATAAACAAATATATCAAACAGACTCAAAACGACCATCCGGGCGCATCCGCGGACTCGGATCGCCCAAATGGGTCGTCGATCACCGCCTCCTGCAGGAATAGACGCGCATGGGCCGTCGATCGTCATCAACTCCACCTGACTTGAAAGCACTCATCTCTGGTGAGTGAAGACGGTCGTACTCTCGACATAAGTTTGGGGAGAGTCTCTCGAGCTCCTCAGCAGAAATCCAAGTATTGTCAGAAATCGGGCGGGCGAGCCAATGAACCAAGTAATACAGAACCATCCGACTGCCCATTGTAGTGAAGTCGTGGCCAATGATCTGTAGTGCATCTCCGGTAGGGGCACGCGACTGTCGAAGCGATGTATCTCCATCTAAAAGTGGTGCTGGTAGAACTGTCGGCGGGGTGGTGTGGTCCTCCAAGCGGCGGTCCACTGTCCGTGACTGCCTGGGCATGGCGGGTACAGAGGTGCCAGAGGGGGGGATAAGCTATGGCTCAGGGGTAGCTGGAGACAATGTGTCCACATACACTCGCTTCTCGTAGTAAGGAGTTAAATCCTCCACACTGAACAACCAGTGAATTCCCATTGTTGGTGGGAAATCAACCTCATAAGCGTTCGCACTAATCCGTCGAGTGACTGTATAGGGGCACATTCGACAAGCACTTAACTTCTTCGCTGCACCCTATGGGAGCCTCTCAAGTCGAAGATGGATCATAACCTGTTCTCCAACGTTAAAAACCTGCTCCCTCCTGTGAAAATCGGCCTAAGATTTATAAATTTCATTACTAGCTACGATCTTTCTTCGGACAGTCTCATGAAGTGCGTGTATATGCAGAATAAACGACTCAGCGAACTCACTAGGTTGTGTCTTTAACGGGACGTCAAACAGGTCGACGAGTTCCCTAGTTCATAACCTAATATGACATGAAATGGACTCAGACCTGTAGTCTTATTGACCGAGTTATTGTATGTAAACTCCGCAACAGGCAGGACGGAATCCCAGGTGGACGGACTATCCCGAACTAGACAACGCAACAGGGTCCCCAAACTACGGTTGACAACTTCCGTCTGTCCATCCGTCTGTGAGTGATAGGCAGTGGAGAACTTTAGTGTTGTACCGGTCTTCTTCCACAACGTCTTCCAGAAATAACTCATGAAACGGACGTCACGATCAGAAACAATGGACGTGGGCAACCCATGATACTTGAAAACCTCCTTGAAGAACGGGACAGCTACGCGGGGCGCATCGAAATTCCTATGACACGGGATAAAGTGAGTCATCTTCAAAAAGTGGTCCACGACAACGAAAATCGAGTCAAACTTCCGCAGAGTGTGGGGAAGCCCGAGTACAAAATCTAAGTTAATATCGTCCCAGGGTCTATGGGGGATAGGTAACAGGGTGTATAGACCCGTTGACTGTCGGGATCCCTTCACCGTCTGGCAGATACGACAATGACGAATGACTCGAGTAACGTCCCTCTTCAGGCCAGGCCAGAAGAAGCGGTCCTCGACTAATGCAATCGTCTTGTCCCACCCAAAGTGCCCTGCGGCCCCACCCACGTGCAGCTCCCAGATGAGGAAGTCCCGATGGGAAGTCTGTGGCACACAGAGGCGAAAATTGTGAAATAGATGGCCATCAGAAATGACGAAACCCTTACGGGGTTCGGGAGGTTCCCTCGATAAGGCTGAGTAAATATCGCTAAAGTCTGGGCACTCGGGATAGTCATGCCGGATACGCTTAAATCCTTCTACGTGCTCGCTCATGGTATGGAGAATGGCGACCAAGCCACTCAATGCATCATTCGGCTTGTTCTCAACACCAGCTCGGTGTTTGAGAACGTTGTTGGAACCGGGATTCGGCCCAACGAGGAGTTCAGACCCAAAAGAGGGGCAACCCGCACCTACTTCTCCCGAGAGAGGACGCTAAGCTGAAGACTCAAAACTTGACACAGACCCTGGTTGCAACACGGAGTACCCACCACACACCCGGAAGATCTTTGAGCGTTTCACTTCCCAAACCAAAGCTGAGCTGGGCAGCTTGGAGAGCCTTCGAAGCTAACCAAAAACAACTTGAGGAAGATGAAACCAAATCCAAAACTCCCTTTTTTCTCATCAAAGGTGCCCTTCAGGGTTTATTTATAGTTTTTCTAGCGTGGCCTGTCATTATCGCAATTCCGCCTTTACAGTTTTGATAAGCGCACCCAACCAAACTCCATTGTTGGAATGGCTATCAGCAGACAAGTAAAATAAATATAATAGTGCATGACGACTGTTCCGGGATGGCAAGTGCCCTGATGGAACCGGCCCCTAGCCTCTGAATCACCTCACTTTCTAAGGCGAGTGCCTTCGCAAACGAGCACCCGTCTGAGTTAGTGAGTGCCTGATGAAATCGGCACTCGCCCGCATCTCTAGAGTGGCGAGTGCCTGATGAAACCCGCACTCTCTTGCCTCTCTAGAGTGGCAAGTGCCTGATGAAACCCGCACTCACCCGCCTCTCTCGAGTGGCGAATGCCTGATGAAACCCGCACTCACCTGCCTCCACGGAGTGGCGAGTGCCTAATGAAACCGGCACTCGCCCACCTCCCTAGAGAGTTCCTGAACACTCGCTTGCCTAGGGCGAGTGTGATCCTTCTTCCCGACTCGCCCAGCTAACTAGGTGCTCGCCGCTCTTAGGCGAGCGCAAGCCTGCCTCCCCGACTCGCTTGGAGCTGTGGAGTCGCTCTAGTTCATCCACTCGACGAGCACGGGGTTGTACACAATTCCCGGTCTTTGCGAGATTGCCTCAAGCTCGGAAAGAAAAGTGCAAACCCTAGTGTTCGGAGAGTGACTGCTGACCTGGACGAAATCTTTTGGTGGGCCCCTCCCCTTCCCTATAAATACCTCCAAATGTGGGGGTGAGGGGGCTTCCCAAGTCTTTCCCTTTCCTTTCAGGCCAATTTACTGTAGCTGTAAAATGCCGCTCTCGGAAGAAGTCCAGGCCCTCCTAGACGCCGTGAGGGAGAGTAGTCGCTCCCTCACCATAGAGTTCGCACCTTGGCTTGCCCGACGGACTCCGAGCTCGCCTTTTAATCCTAATAAAGCAAAGATGGCCAAGCGCAACTCGGGGGAGGGTGGATCCCCCTCCTGGGTCTGCTGCTTACCACCGAGTTCGCCCCACAGGTATGTACGTTGATTGCTTCGCCAATGGTTGAGATGGATTAAAGATATCTTAATTACTCGCAAGGAACACTCCCTGAGAAGGAAACTGCGGGTGGGGACCCGGCGACTGTTCAACCACACTCGTCCAAAGGGAGAGCCGGCACCGCGGCTATGGAGACTGACCTCCCCTCCATCCCGAACGATCCTCCGCCTCCGCCTAGTGAGCTACTTGTCTTTCCCTCTCGCCTTGCCCCTTCTGGGTTCTTGACTCTTATCTGTTGTCGCTTCTCGTAGTCACCACTTTTGGGACAACTGGCCTGCACGTTCCACCGCCGAGGTCGCCGGCTCGTCCGACCGCACTCTCCGTCACCTCGGGTTTCGCCCGCCCGATCGAAAAGGACCTCGACGGCTCAACTCCAGTCACCTTCCATATTGCGGACAACGCACCAGCCCGCCCCGGATTGTGAAAATCCCTAACGCTCACCTTCAATGAACCCTTCCATGGGCGGTCGGGCCCCTTCCGTCAACGCCCCGGCAAAGGAGTTGCGTCTTCGCCAGGTTATCTTGAGCACTCGTTCTTCCTTGAAAACCCGACCTTCGCTTGACTAACACTCTCTCCCACAGGCTTCCGAGAGGTCTCATCCACCAACCTTGATCTAGACAAGGAAGAATTCTCACCTCCTCCCTCTCCAGACAAAATTGCAGATTTTCTGGGCGACCCGATGGACCCCGTGGTGATGAATAGGCGAATGATTGAGCTATTCCAGAAGCATGGTCTTATGTTGCGGGAGATTTACAACCATGTGCAAGAGGATAGGGAAGCTGCACAGTCACGGCTTTCTGCCCTTGAGAGAGACTACGCGTAGCTACTTGGCGAGATGCGGCACAGAGCTGATAGCGAGGCGACCTCCCCGGGGATCCACATCTCGCGGGCCGAAGACCAGTTGCGCCTGGTGCAGCAGGAGCTCCGCTCTGCCCGCAAGTACCATTACCCTCGCGCGTCGTCGAGCTCGGGAGTGCGAGGCCGGGGTAGGTGGAAATGGCTCAAGTACTGAGCCTACCGACACTCGCTTTCCCTTCCCCTTCTCTGGGCTCGCACCCGCCCGCCTCTCATTATTTTTATTATCCTCTTTGTAATGTTGGATTATGAACTCCATGAGTGCCCGTAAACATAGTCTTGACGCTCTCGCCCGCTATAGGGCTTTTTACTATTTATTTATCGCGTCGCTTCTTTTCTCGCGTTTTCATTTTCGCGCTTTTACTTCAGATCCGTCACGAGAGCTAAAATTTGAGATATGGGCAAGCGGTTGAGGAAGAGGGGCAGGTTCGGGAATCGAGGTACAAATATGACATTGTGCTATTCACACACCTTCCTTCACGCGAAACAGTCAACAAGAGTCATCACTGTCTTCAGAAGTTGTGTTCGTCAAGGGGAAATTCGGCAACATCCCCTACTCGCCCATCCAACAGGACGAGCCGACCTACCGCCCTCCCATTGTTGGAGGTCACGAGGCCGACCTCTTCAAGTTCTTCGCCGGGAAGAACTTTGAGGTTGCCCACCTGAGGAGGAAAGTCGATGAGCTTCCTCCCATCCTCCCTGGAACAGGTATTCTTCCTCGTACTCGTCCTTACTTTTTACCTTCCTTTTTTGGCTATTTTCCATTGACTCTGAGGCAACCGCAGAGGAGCGAGAACTTCCCCTGCATCCTCCATACGCGAGAGCCAGGGTCGCCTCCCCTGATCTATCTCGCATCGAGATCGCCGCCGCCGCATGTAGAGAACCCGTGAGTACCTCTTCCGCTCCGGCTGGCCAAAAGCGACTTGGCTACACGAGCCGCGAGACGCTATCACAACAACCGGCGTCCAAGAGGCAAAAGTCTTAGGGCTCTGACAAAGGTAAGCAGGTCGCGAGGACTCTTTTGGAGAGGGCCCCGACCTTGAGCGGACCCGCGGGCGAGAATGTCGTCGAGGTCGCCGACGAGGCTGCCGGCGAGATCGTTGGTTCCTCAAGCGCCCCTGAAAAAGAGGTCGCCGGGAAGCCAGTGTCGAATGGGCACAAGAACTTTGGCCTTGGTGAGACGCATCAGGACGAGGCTAGGGAGCTCCTGCTCTTCTGGGACCGTGAGGCCAACAGGGCTTCCATATCCACCCTTCTTCCCTCCTGGCTAGAGCAAGACACTACCAGCGGCCTGGGCTACGCATTTGCCTTCGGGCTTTATGGGCGAGAGGACGCAGCTGTCTTCAACAAAGAGTCCACCCGAACGCTAGCGCATGAGAGCGCGCGAGCCCAGCTCTGCGCCCTGGAATTGGCTCACATGATGGGGCGTCGCAGCCTGCAAATCGAGCGGAACATCGCGGATAGTGAGCGAGCGCATAGTCTCGCGCTTGAAGAGGTCACGAGCCTCAAGAAGAGGTTAGAGACCTAAGACGGGCTTCTCGCCAGCCGCTCGGGAGGGGTGGTAAGTGTAAACTCATTCGCCTTCCCCTAGCCTTCCTTTGGCGTTGGCTCTCAATTTTTGTTATTTGTTCTCAGGATGCTGCAGCCGCCGAGCGGCTCCACACCCGGATCGCCACACTGGAGAAGAAGAACAAAAAGTTGCAGGCCCAGAACCGCCACCTGATCGAGGTTGTCCTTCCGTCGGACCTTAGTGGAAGCAAGTTCAAGCAGTACTCCAATCACGAGATCGAGAGGATGATGCAGCTAAACGCGACCAAGGCGGCGGAGCACACGCTTAAGGTGATGTCGCAGGCCGGGCTCGTGACCAGCGAGGGCGCGGGAGTCAGCGTAAGGGATGTGGTCCCAGAGCTTTTCCTCCCTCTTCCAGAGTCCGAGGACGACATCGACCCGCTCCTTCGCGAGAGCGAGAAGTCCGGAGACTCGGAATAAAAAGTTGTATAATTCTTTCGTTTTTTTATTTTCATTTTGTCGTCGCCCTCGTATGTTCGAGGCAAGCTATGTAATGCCTTTGTCCTTGTACTGTAATGGGCGACGCCCCCCCCCCTTTTATATATAATCATATTTTTTGTTCATGCAAACCTTCATAATCAATTCTGTTCTTTCGTTCGTGCTTTAGGCTGACCTTTATTTTTGATCTGTTTTATGCTCGTGTCGCTAATTCGTACTCGCCCGTCTCAATACATCTCGACATAGTAAAGTGACCCTTTCATAGGACAGCTCACGAGTGACGACCTGCGAATGTCGCGCCTCAAGCACCCATTGGAACCTAGACAAATTTCTTGGCCTAGCTCAAGCTTATGCGCGCTCGCGCCCGCGAGGCTCTGAGGTCTAGGGTAGAGCTTATATGGTAGAGGACTCACTTCGTATGTGCATATGGCAGAACGTTCGCTTCGCAAGCGCAAGGAACGGGGTTCGACTGCATATGGCCCCGTCGACTCGCGAGTACCCAGCTTGTGCGTACTTGCCCACTCCTCACCCCTGGGCTGGGGCGAGTGACCTTTTGCATTGGTCTTCCTTGTCTCGAAACCCTTTTCCCCCACAAACCCCCTGGGCTGGGGCGAGTGACCTTTTGCATTGGTCATCCTTGTCTCAAAACCCTTTTCCCCCACAAACCCCCTGGGCTGGGGATCCAATCAGGGGCTTAACCAAAATATTTCTTTCAAAACCACTCACCACCCGAGTGACCTGCCTGTCCTGCCAGCTAGTGAGAGTCCTGGTTAGCAGGATCCAATAGGGGCTTAACCAAAATCTTTTCTTTCACAACCACCCACCACCCGAGCGACCTGTCGGCTCTGCCAGCTAGTGAGAGCCTGGTCAGCAGGACCCAATCGGGGGTGTCGCCACTCGAGCGACCTGCCGGCCCTGCCAGCTAGCGGGAGCCTGGTCAGCGGGACCCAATCGAGGGCTTAACCAAAATCTTTCTTTCACATAGCCAATATTTTCATTGTTATGAGTTATTCATCGCCGTCAACGACGGTTGCATTGCATTTAGACTAGGGCTTATGTGTCGCATTTGCACTTCACCCTAGTAGCCTTAGTTTTGTGCACCCCCATAGCCTACCCTACATCACTATCGTTTTTTACAATTTTCACTCCAAGATCTGTTTTAATTTAATGCAGGATATTTTTGATAGAGCATCTTCCAATATTTGTTTAAATTTAATGCAAGTATTTTTTTAATAGAGCATCGTGTTTTTAGTGTTTTCAAGCTACAATCAATTTTCAATGGACCATGTTTCTGATGGCTCATTCGAAAAACTAATTCAAGCGGGCTAGGTTCATCAACTAATACTTTGAATTCCTCTCTTTTTTTTCTCTAATGCTTTAATGTAAATCAGTTGTTTCGATCATCATTTTTATATTTATTTTTTGACTTTATCCCATTATTCAACAACGAATAATTTGAAATCTTATCTTTTTTCTGCATTGGTTCAAGAAAAAATTGTACGTGCTTGAAACTATTGCTCATGAACTTGCTCAAGTTGCATGAAATATTTGTAAGATATCATTATTTTTGTTATATTTTTTGTTATGATTTATTTCTCATTTCTTCTCACAAAATTGCAACTTGAATTTATATTGAACTTGGAGGGCGACATATTTTTTGAAGTCCATGTTTTATGCTACAACCAAGCCAGCTTCTTCGAGAACGATTGATATGTGTAGACAAACTACCGTGTTTTGTTGTTGTTTGGAATGCTCATATATACTTCTATTTATGTATTTTTGTTTGTTTCGAAATACATTTCACAAGCTTCATCGTCTTCCTTCATGAAACTCTGAGCAGGTGGTCTCAACATTTCATTTAAGGCAAACTCTTTACTTGCTTCATTTAATTTTGCCATATAAAACTCTTGAAATGGCGGTGATACATGATGTACACGTAGGAATCTATTTATTGTATATTGCATTTGCTTCAACCTTATTCCTGTCAAAATATTATGGCATACTTTGTTTGAGACGATTAACAACACAATTACACAGTTTCTATGTGTGATGCGTGAAACATGCAGAAAATTGTTTGTCAAGGCATCTTATAGACAGATATTCATACGGTCCATACACGGCTTGAGAGTCCCAACCTGTTCAATGTCATGAGCTATGAAGTACATGCCCTTCTTTAATAATATCGCATGTAGAAATGGCAAGCCATATAATCCGTTAAAAGATTAATGTAGGTTGCTTTTACTTTTTCTCTAGGAAAAATAAATAATTCAAGACATTACGGAGATAATTTAGCCAATAACCAGATAAAATAGGGCACACAAACCCTTCTATTTTTAAGGTTAAAAATTCATATTTCCCATTACTTTTTTTGAGGCATTTATCTGCCATTTGACATGGGATCATAATTTGGATGTCATTTCTTAACCATCTAATAAGCTTGCAGTTCTTACAAAACTGCAGGGCCTGTAGTTTTTTGATACCCTATGGAGTTTATCTTATGCAATTTCCATTTTTCTCTTCTTATGGTATATGCTTTAAATTTTTGGAATTAGTACATATTTACAAAGTTAAAGTATCTTTTTATTTTTATATAGATTTCAACTTTTAATGCATATTCTTCTGTTCTTATTGATTTTATATTTATGTGAAGATAACAAGAAAATATTTACCATGTACAAAATTAGACAACTTTAATAACACAATATGAATATATATACTCAAACTGTCTAATTCACTTGATTTTGCATTTAATGCTGGTTGTCAAGATCCATCAAAAACTGAGATGGAGAATTGTCTTCTGGTTTTAGTTAGAATCTAAATCATTTGTTACAACAGCTCAACAAATGTGGATATATTTGATAATGTGTTTGGAAAAAAATTTGTTGCAAGACTGTTATTCGTTATTGTAAAAATTCTGCAAAATCTTTAATGTTGACATTCATATATTTTCTTCAGATATAGATCAAAAGTTATCTTTTTAGTGGTAACAAAAATATGTTTTTTAAAATCTAAAATAAAGTTTGAAGCCACTGAATTTGTTTTCATTCAGGAGGTATATACCATTAGATGGATCTCAACAAGCTTGGGCACAAACAACCCCAATTATCAGCTATGCTAATTTCTAAACTACATCATAAAGTGGAAGGAATGGTATAAATGAGAGGCATGATAGACTTATTGTATAATAAATTAAAAAATTATGCAAATTTATAGAAATTCATGCATGAGGTTCACCTGAATATGATTTTTAATAATCACCCAGCTGCAGTATAAGTCATGATCTCTTTATTGGTTAATTTTCCTGCATATTATTTTCTTCTATTTTAATATTTAGGTTATTTTAATTTTCTGTTTTTGTCATTGATTCCAGGTTTACCAAAAATCACTCCATCCCCGAAGATGAACATTGAACAAATCACCACCACAATGATTGGTTTACTTCACTCTAGGTGTTGGCGAAAATGTCAAGCTGGAGTTTCATAGAACTATGCTACTTGTGCTCTCTTTGTTATAAGATTTTCTCGAGATATTTTAAAATATCTCTCGCACAGATTTACTTGATTTAGATTTTCCGGTTCAAACTCATCTTTATTTACACTAAAAGAAATGTTATATATATTGCTCAAATATTACACTCATTATTTTATAATGCTCAAAGGAGTGAGCATAGTTGATGGGAAATGCATAGAGGTTTAAACATATATACAGTTTATCTCGATGATAAGAAAGTAAACATAGCATATTACGAGCAGTGAAAAAGGTTTTCTTCTGCTCATTTTGCACAAATACATTTAGCACAATAAATTTTTTTTTGGTAATTTTCTTCTCCTGTTTGGTGAGATTATTGGTTGGCTCCAAAAAATGTAGGAATGAGCAATCTTAATAAGGGGCACAAAATAAAGCCTAAAATATATATTATTCATGGTGAACCTCCAAGTGCAATTAGTTCAATAATTATGGAATGAAGATGTTCTAACATTCTCCACACTTTCTATGGTTGATTCTTTATTACTAATTCTATACGGAAGAGTAAAGAATTCAATGTCAATTGACGCGCGACAAAGTTTTGTTTAAGTCTTAGTTCATATATTCGAGTGAAGCTCGCTAAATTTCTCATCTATACAAATGCACATTTACTCCATCTCATATGTTGGCGCAACCGCTAATATGTGGGCACAGCCCGCTCATATGCAGGCGCAATCCGCTCGAACGCTGGCGCAGCCCGCGTTGAGTCAGCGAGCATCGACGAAGAGAGAGAGAGAGAGAGGGAGGGAGAGGACGGGAGGGAGAGGGAGAGAGGGAGGGAGAGAGAGAGATAGGGAGATGAAGAGGGATACAAGCACCTTCGCACGGGCTACGCCTGTGCTCGGTGCTCCGCCTGCCTCCGCACGGGCTTCGTCTGCATCCGCACGGGCTTCGCCAGTGCGTGATGCTTCGAGCGGCCTTCGGCCCCATACAAGCGGGCTTCGCCCGCTTCCACGCAATCCACCCGGCACCGTACCCGTTACCGCGGCTCCCCGCCACTCGCGGCTCCCCGCCACTCGCGGCTCCCCGCCACTCGCGGCTCCCCGCCACTCGCGGCTCCCCGCCACTCGCGGCTCCCCGCCACTCGCGGCTCCCCGCCACTCGCGGCTCCCCGCCACTCGCGGCTCCCCGCTACTCGGTCGCGGCTCCCCGCCACTCGCGGCTCCCCGCCACTCGCGGCTCCCCGCCACTCGCGGCTCCCCGCCACTCGCGGCTCCCCGCTACTCGGTCATTTTAAGTACTCATATGTATATGTTTTGAAAAAAAGTAATGTGGGCGCAGCACGCTCGAATGTGGGCACAGTGCGCTCAAATGTGGGCACAACGCGCTCACTTGCGGGCGCAACCCACTCGAATGTAGGCGAAGCACGCTAAGAGTCAGCGAGCACGAGCAAAGCCCGTGCGGAGCTGCTCATGTGTGTATATATATATATTGTTGGAAAAGACCATGTATAGAGGCCCATGATGGAGCCCATTTGTTTATGTTTCTTCTTCTCTCCTCTTTAATCTCACATCATGTATATGAATCTCTTCTCTCTTTCTCCCTCCTATAAATGTGTATTCATACCTTATATTTCATTATTGAGAAAGTATATACAAGTTTGAGGTTTTATCCACATGATATCAGAGGGAACAGGTCCTCCGTGCGGTTAACTCCTCTAACCGCTGCTTCCCGTGCGGTTAAGCCCGTTTCTAACCGCTGCTTCCCGCGCGGTTAAGTCCTCTCTAACCGCTCCTCCCGCTCTCTCTCTCTCTCTCTCTCTCTCTCTCTCTCGTGGCTTCCACCTCCCCTTCTTCTTCCTCTTGGCCCTTTTATAACTCTCTCTGTCAGGTGGGGCCATTTCCCTTTTCCCTCTAACCGCGCAGTTTCTTCCGGTCTACCCGCTCCCTGTCTACTTGCTGCGGTCTCCTTTTCTACTCGCCTTGCCGCCTAGTTCTCGCCTTCTCGCTGCGTGCCTCTTCTACCCGCCTTCTCGCCGCGTGCCTCTTCTACCCGCCTTCTCGCTGCTCTCCTCTCTTCTCGCCGCGACTTCTCTTAGTCGCTGCAGCTTCCCTAATCGTTGCGGGCCCCGCATCTTGGTCGCGGTCTCTCCCTTGCCTTGTCGCTGGTGTGTTATCACCGTGACCGTGCGGCTTCTCCTCTTCTCTAGTCGCGGCGGCTTCTCCCCTCTAACCACTCCGCATTTTGGTCGTGGCCTCTTCATTGCCTTGTCGCTGGTGTGTTGTCACCGAGACTGAGCGGTCTTCTCGCGCGGTTTACCGTGCGGCCTCCTGCTCGATGTTCTGATCGCTCGATCTGCTCGCACAGTCTCCTCTCAATTCGCTGGTCTTCTTACCGCCGATCTAGCCTCCTAACCGCTTTGCCATGGGGTCATCTCTTGATTCTACCGGACAGGCGACTTCCTCTTCTGCAGACCGCCCAGCCCTTGTCCCTAAACTCCGGGATGAATTGCGGATCACCACTATTTCTTTAGCCGGAAAGAAGAACTTTGTGGAGTGAGTGCACTCTGTTCGCCATGTTCTTCAATCCAAAGGCTTTCTACATCACTTGACTCAAGTTGTTCCTGCCGCTCCTACTGAAGACTGGTTGCACAACGATGGTCGCGTTCAGACATGGCTCCTCAACTCCCCTGATGGCGAACCTTATCGCATGACCATGTATCACGAGACGATTAAGGTGATGTGGGATGAGCTTCATTCTCTCTATTCTGGCAAAGATAGTCTCTAGCGCCTGTATGAGATCATAACAGATCTTCACTCTTGACGTTGGCGGGGCCGCCGACCTCACCTCCTTTGTTGCTTGGGTCAAGACTCTGGTTGAAGCCTGGATTCAACATCAGCCTTCTACGATGGATCTTGCTGCCAAACGTGCTCAAAAAGAAGCCGTCGGTGTGGCCATAATGATGGCTCGTGTCCCGCCTCATCTTCAGAGTGTTCGGGCTCAGATCCTCTCCTCTGCTGCTACTCCGTCCCTATCTGATGTGTGCTCCATGCTGCTGAAGGTCTCACCACCTCCTAACAGTTCTGGACCTCCGTCATCGGCCCTCCTTCAGCAGACTTCTGCGCCCTTACTTCCTCTACCTCCTGCTCGTGGGGGATGTCAGGTTCTCGGGGAAGAGGTCGGGGTGGCCGGCCACGACCTAAGTGTTCCTTCAACGGTAAGGACGGCCACCTTGAGGCCACTTGCTACCGCAAGCATGGGTTTCCTCCTCGTCCGCTTGCCGTTGTTGCTGCCAACGACTCATCTGTCACTCGTACTGACCTTGAAGAGGTCCGGCTCCAGCTCAACAACTTCAGGGTCTGCTCAGCCGCCCACCGGCCTCCGCTGCCTCCATCGCAAATGAAGGTATTGATTGTTTCTCCACTAGTCCGCGCTGGATAGTGGATTCAGGAACCACTTATCACATCACCTCCCTGCGGCCACATCAGTATCAGGATTCTCCTCGTATAACAGTGGCCAATGGAGACATTGTTCCGGTCTCCGGCTCTGCTGATATCCCTCTCACTTCTTCTTTATCCCTACGCTCGGCTCTTCATGTTCCGGTCTCCCCATTTAATTAACTTTCTGTTGGCCGCCTCACTGCTGATTTAAACTGCTCTGTAACATTTACATCATCTTTTTTTTTAATACAGGATCAACGGACGCGGAATATCATTAGTAAGGGACGACTGCAGAACGGGCTCAACCTTCTTGATGACTCTCCTACCATCCTCTCATCCGTCTCCTCCATCGACTGGCATCAGCGTCTTGGGCATGCCTCTTTACCGGTCCTCCAGAAGGCTCTACCAGAGGTATCTCTTCCTCCTTTTCAGTGCGAATCTTGTATTTTCGGCAAACAACCCTGTTCATCTTTTCCATCTCATTACACTCGGAGCTCTGCTCCTTTTATTTTAGTACACTCTGATATTTGAGATCTGTACAAAATCACTAGCATTTCTGAGTATCGCTATTTTTAACTTTTATTGATGATTATTCACGAATGACGTGGCTATATTTACTTCGTGATCGCTCTGAGTTTCCCCATGTCTTTCGGGCATTCCTCCTTAAGACCCGTACGCAATTCTCCACGAACATCAAAACTCTTCGTACAGATAATGCTCACGAATACACTAGCCACGAATTTGTGAATCTATTCTCTGAATTTGGGGTCATTCACCAAACATCGTGTGCCTATACCCCCCAACAAAACGGAGTCGCGGAACGTAAGAATTGACATCTGCTTGATGTCGCTCGCTCTCTCATGCTTCACACACAGGTCCCCAAAACTTATTGGAACTTTGCGCTTTCAACGACATGTTATTTGATTAACCATCTCCCTTCCCCCATACTCCACAATGTCACTTCGTTCAGCCTCATGTTCCCCTCTACTCCGTCATTCTCTCTTACAACCCGCATCTTTAATTGTACTTGCTATGTTCACATTCTTGGTCCATCCACGGACAAGTTGGATCCCAGGGCAGCCAAACATATCTTCGTAGGCTATTCACGAACTCAGAAAGGCTACGTGTGCTATTCTCCTGTTACCCGTAAGGTGACTGTTTCTGCTGATGTTACCTTTTGGGAGGATCTTCCTTTCTTCTCCTCCCCAAATCCAACGCCTCTTTCCACGCCATCACCACCACTACCAGTCCTACGACCTGTCATTCCCATTACCACTCCACCACCAAAAATTCCTGATCGGGCTCCCACTCTTTCCAAGCCGCCTCTTATACATGTCTACACTCATCGCCACCCTGGCTCTGTTGTCCTAATGCAGTCGGCTTTGACCTCTGACGCTCCGCGTCCTGCTGTTCCGGCACCAGAATCAACCGCTCATCCCATGGCGAACTATGACTCCTTACATCGCCTATCCCCTCGACTTCAAACATTTGTCACTTCATTATCCTCGATTTCTATACCTAACTCTGTGCAGGAGGCTCTCCAACGTCCTGGTTGGCGGGCGTGCATGAAAAAAGAAATGACTACTCTCTGGGCTAACCAGACATGGAACCTGGTACCTCTCCCTACCGGACAGACACCGGCTGGGTGTAAATGGGTCTTTGTCATCAAACATGATCCTGATGGGACAATTGTCCGTCTGAAAGCCCGTCTGGTGGCTCGTGGCTTCACCCAACAACAAGGTCTCGATTATGAGAAAATATTCCCTCCAATAGCCAAGCTCAACACTGTCTGTGTCCTCCTCTCCGTGGTTGTGCATCACCACTGGCCCTTACATCAGTTGGATATCAAGAATGCATTTCTGAATGGCGATCTCCATGAAACGGTCTACATGCGGCAACCTCCCGGGTTTGAGACCACGGGGGAGTCCCGAGTTTGAGACCATGGGGGAGTCCCAAGTTTGTTATCTTAAGAAGTCCATCTATGGTCTCAAACAATCCCCTCGGGCATGGTTTGACAGGTTCAGTAAGCCAGTTCGGGAAGTCGGTTTTATTCGGAGCTCGGTAAACTTCTCCCTGTTCACTCAACATCAGGCAACTGGAACGGTTCTTCTGTTAGTATATGTTGATGACATCTTAATCACTGGAGGCGATTCAAAAGGAATCAAAGCGGTCAAACAGCACCTTAGCTCCGTCTTTCAAACAAAAGATCTGGGGCACCTTCGATACTTCCTTGGTCTTGAGGTCGCGAGACGTCCGGATGGATTTGTCCTCTCCCAACGAAAGTACTGTCTTGATCTCCTTTCAAGATGCTGGCTACTCTGGATGCAAGCCGACTGCTACTCCAATGGATGCAAATCATAAGCTGTGTGCACGTGCTTCCGATACAGATCTTCCTCTCCAAAATCCTGAATATTATCGACGACTTGTTGGAAAATTGATCTAACTAACGGTCACAAGACTGGATATATCCTTTGTGGTTGGGGTGGTCAGCCGGTTTATGCATGCCCCTCGAATATCTCACCTTCAAGCCATCGAACGCATCCAAAGATATCTTAAAACAGCTCCGGGTCAAGGGCTGGTATACAAAACCGCATCCTCTACTCCAACGTTGGTTGCATACTCTGATGCAGACTATGTTGGTTCCTTGGATGATCGGTGATCAACCATTGGTTTTTGTACCCATTTTGGAGGTCATCTGGTTACCTGGCGGAGTAAGAAACAAGTTGTAGTTGATCGATCCTCAGCTGAAGCAGAATACCGATCGATGACATCGATTTTCTCTGAGCTCACGTGGCTTGAAAGTCTCCTCGCAGATGGAGTGAAATTTCCCTCACCAGTCAACCTGTTTTGTGACAGCCAGGCGGAAATACACATAGCAAAGAATCCGGTTTTCCATGAAAGAACGAAACATATTGAAGTGGACTGTCACTTTATCCGAGAGAAAGTTCAAATGAAGAAGATAGAATTAAAGCATGTTCCGGGTACTGAACAAGTTGCTGATATCCTCACAAAGGCCCTACCGAGTACCCTGTTTTATCAGTTCCTGTCCAAGCTGGGTGCCTATGACTTGTACGCTCCAGCTTGCGGGGGAGTGTTAGAAAAGCCCATGTATAGAGGCCCATGATGGAGCCCATTTGTTTATGTTTTCTTCTTCTCTCCTCTTTAGTCCCACATCATGTATATGGATCTCTTCTCTCTTTCTCCCTCCTATAAATGTGTATTCATACCTTGTATTTGATTATTGAGAAAATATATACAAATTTGAGGTTTTATCCACACACACACACACACACACATATATATATATATATACACACGTGTGTGTGTATGCATATAATATAAATATGTATATGCATATAATATATATATGTATATGCATATAATATATATATGTATATGCATATAATATATATATGTATATGCATATAATATATATATGTATATGCATATAATATATATATGTATATGCATATAATATATATATGTATATACATATAATATATATATGGTCGTTTACTGGGACTTTGTAAGTTTGCAAAATTGCAGGTTGCACCACACTATCGTTTGAAAAAAAAAAGTACCCCCTAGGCGCGATCTCTTGGGGGTTATTTTTGTGCGAGCATGTTTTGAAATGTAAACTCACGGGGATGCTTTTTTGTAATTAAAAAAAAATGGTGCAACCTCTAATTATGTAAATTCGGAGAAAAGGTTTGAGTAATTAATGGCGAGAATGTGCATGTGTGTAATATATGCTTATATAAATAGATAGAAACAAGAAATTGTAAGAGTTATTAATATTTGGGTATTTAGTATGTTCGAGGTTTAGTCCCACATTAAGGGTTAAGTTTGTGAATCCGTTATAATTACTATAAATTAGCCCCTATGTGGAAAAATAAAATTGCACTCTTATATTTTTTATTCTCACTTTCCAACATGGTATCGACTCTGGGAAATTTTTGGTTGCCTAATTTGTTACAGCCGTAAAATTCTCAACCTTCCTTTTGATTCGGTAGCTTCCACTTCTTCCTCCCTCCCGTTCCCTTCCTGCATTGTTGGGGCCTGGGGCTCACGTCGAGAGGTTCTCCCCTCACTCTCGTTTATGAAATCCTCGTTTGATTCTGAAGACGGGAGCGGGCCATTCTCCCCTCGACGAGAACTCCTCTCGACGGATAGCTGCTTGCGTGGTATGCTTCCACCTGCGCCACTTTGATCCCGCCAACCGTCGCACTTCTCATGCGATCCCGTACGTCGTCCTGCTCCCGTATGCATTTTTTTCATAGATCGTCGAAAACAATCCTGTTCCTTGTTCCCTGTTTCCGTCGAGCGGTGGTTGCGCCTGGTCCTTTCTTTCGATCCCATCGGGCTTCCTGTCCTCGTTCCCATAGAAATTCATGTCCACGTCCCCGTGCTGTTTCTCCGGATTATGGTCGAGCCCCGGCTGCTGTTGCTGCTACACCTAAGCCTATTATTCCTTCAGGTTGAGCTTTTCGATGCTCTCGGTGCTGCCTTTTCTGGTCGAGCTCCCCTGCTATTGTACCTAAGCCTATTCTTCCTTCTGATCGAGCTTTTGGATGCTCTCGGTGCTCCCTTTTCCGGTCGAGCTCCTCTGCGGCCGTTGTTACGTTTATGGCTGTTGCACATGTTCCTTTCCTTTGATCCAGATGATGCTCCTCTTCGTGCTGAGATCTTTCTTTCTTGTCGGGCTCCCTCTTCTGCTCTCCGCTGCTTGAGCCTTCTACTCGCCGCTGTCTTGTGGTCGTGCTATGCTCGCTGCATCTTGAGTCGTGTTCTCGCCGACAGCCGTTCACACGACCCCACCATAATGGGATAAAGGCTTGAGTGTTGTTGTTGTTGTGTTCTATGCATTCATGCATGTATTCTACGTAAGGAGTGTACATCACGACCTCCAAGTGTTTTTAATGCCTTCATGCATGTATTCCACGTGAGAGGGAGTATTTGTGATAACGGCGACTCATATGCCTCTTTACCGACTCCTGCTTTAGTCACACATGGCCTCCAGACGTAGCCTACGCCTTTATGCACATGATCCACGTGAGGGGGAGTGTTTGTGATAACGACGACTCGGATGCCTCTTTCCCAACTCTTGCCTTAGTCACACATGGCCTCCAGGTATATTTTGTCTGTTGTTTGTGTCTCCCCATTTTTTTCTTCGATTTGAGGTAGGGTTGGTTTGGTCTTTGTTGGTTGACCTGGTTTCAGCTACGGGAACATCCAGCGTGATTATGGTCGGTTTGTGGAAAAACGTCATGTGGCTCATGCCCAGTTGAAGCATCCCCAGTGACACGCGGTTGGGCCTCAGTGGCTATAGTTTTTGTCTCATGTTGCCAATCACCATTACCTCTCCATCTATGTTGTGTCCAAGTTGGAGGTTTTTCCCTCCAGCGTGAGGGGGAGTGTTAAGAGTTATTAATATTTGGGTATCAAGTATGTTCGGGGTTTAGTCCCACATTATGAGTTAAGTTTGTGAGTCCATTGTAATTCCTATAAATTAGCCCCTATGTGAAAGAATAAAATTGCACTTATATTTTATATCCTCACTTTCCAACAAAAAACTATAACACAAATGACATGACCATCTAAAGATGCCCTGCATATAGAGATAGAAAAAGAAAACTATAACACGCAAAACATGACCAATTAAAGATGCCCTACCATTTTTTTTGTCATGCTTTTGCTCTTTTACAATTTAAGAACTTGCACCATTCATGCATTTGTGTGTTGATTGTACTTAACAACTGCTTTATTTATTTATTTAGTACTAATCATGTGATCGATACTAGGTCTATTTGTGACGTAATAATAAATATATATTGTGTTCTTGTTCTAGGTGATGGTGAGGGATTCACCCCTAGTTCAAGTTTGGATTGCTGATTATTAACGATTAGTGTTTCCTCGTTGCATTCCATAATCAATGCCCGTGCTAATCCTTGACCCTCGCTCAAGAGATTGTGTCATGACACTATTTTGAGACCAATTACTTTAAGTTTCCTGAAAGCCTAATGTATGCTCCAATCATTAGATGTGTACAAAACGGAAAAGCTAAAAGTATACTTTTACATGATAATTTGATACAATTTACAACTAGTATTTGCAGTAATGCTAAATATATTCACGTTTAGATGACATCTGCAGTAACTATAAATGAAAATCTGGATACACGTGTACCTCAATCTCCTGCTTGCGTGCTTCTTCTTTACGTGCTTCTGATCTGGCACTTCTTTGAACCTCAAAGATCAATGCACAACCAGCAACCTAAGATGTGTAAGAATAACGGTAAATAACAATTACCAAGAATTATCTGTTTAAAACATGCACTGGGAGATTTGTGTGAAATATGTCCACATGATCAGTTTTTAAGTCACATAAAACCTAGGTGTATAAAATCTGTGAGAATAATCTGAGTATTAGAACAGTTCAAACTTGCATAATAACAAAAGATGATTTCTCTACGGGGTACTTAAATACGATTAAGAGACTCAACCATCAACTAACATATTAACAATGCACATTAAATGACCTAACTAATAACTAATGTATTAATGACTCACAATAATTGAATCAATTATCTACAACACTTTAATTGACTATGCCTAACATATTAATGACATACATTATTGATAGAGATCGCTATGATCCGCTACTCATTCGGACGATCAAAGTCCACGGATGCGCCCGGATGGTTGTTTCGAGTCGGTTTCATGTATTTATTTTATATTTTCGAGTTGTTTTGACACCCGATCGGTTCGGACATTCTGAATCGCGTCCAATCTGGGTGCCCTAGTTCTATTATGTTGTACTTAAACCTACAAGGGGCCGGCTGAGGGCATCGAGGGTTTGTTTCCAACTTGCAGAACCTTCGGTTCACGCCCGGTGCAATGCTGGGTTTTCCTCCTGGTGCAAGGCCAAAGGTGTCTCCTCCTCTCCCCCACAGTCAAGCCACTGTAATCCTCCTTCCATGCTTTCCTCTTCCAAGGCACTCGTTTGCCCCGCCGTTCTCACCGTCCAAGCCTGATCCCATGCTTTCCTCCTTAGTCTGCCCCCTCCTACACTCGCCGTTGGTCTCCACCCCATCCAGGAACTTCCCCAGCCCCAACAACACCAAGTCACACTCCCTTCTCTGCCTTCTTCACTGTAGCCAAGCCCAACCATCGCTTCCCCAACCTAGCAGCCACCCGCCCTTGCTTCTCCACTGCCGCCAACCAAAAATTTCTCCTATCGTGAGTCCCTACAACCACCAACTTCACTCTACAGCCCCTCACAGCCCCACTACACTCCTTCCGCAGTGATATTACAACCCTATTTATCCCTCAACAACCCGGAATCCCCTCCTTCGCTTCATCCCGCCGTCGCCTACTTGTGTAAGTAGTTATTTGAAATTGTTGTCTTCTATTGTTGTGTGCTTGGAACTATATTTATGAGATGTCCTTTTCATTTGTTACTAGTATTTGAAAACTGTGTGATTTGCAGAACTTATTTAGTGCACGCTTAAAAGTATTTGAGCCTCAATCATTTTGTGAAGTAAAATTTGTTCTTCCTAAATTAACTTGTGAACAACTATGCGACTGCTTCGAATCTTTATTTTAATTGATTGTTTGTGGCTAATTGCAATTGGACTAAATCATTTGCACTCACATAAAACTTACATTTGATTGGATTGTGTGTATGCTTGCATGTCATGTTAGGGTCGTTGTAGGTTCATTGCACTCATCGTGTGATCGCTTGCATTACATTTAGCCATTTAGGGTTTGGGCTCCGGTTCCCCACCACCTGCAGACTCGGGCTGCACCAATTATTGACTCAACTATCAATAATACATTAATGATTCATATTACTTAAACAAAGCATGAGTACTCGTAACATAATAACTAACTGTGAATGCTCATTTATGTTGCACACGGATGGGAACAAGATACGTGATACGATATAGATACAAATACATAAATTTTATTTTCAAAAAATCTAAGATACGTGATAAGTTTTTGAAAATTTTAATTATTTAAATAAAAAGGGCAGTTCGGTGCACAAAGCATCCCCGGGCAGCAAGGATCCGGGGAAGGGTCCCACCAGAAGGGTGAAATATAGACAAACCGTATCCTGCATTTTGCAAGTGGATGACAACACCTCAACCGGTGCGTCAAGGCTCTTCTTCCTTAAATATAAATACAAATTAATATAAAGGCGTGTGACATTCACATCTTCATTTTTTATTATTATATCTCACATATTATATATCAAATGAAAACGAGGTCTATATGTCACAAAAATATATCATTTCCTAGGTAGGAGCCATGAATTAAAATATGGAATCAAATGAATACCACCACTTACATTCTGCACTTTTTCTTTCACATCTTTCTCCATGTCAACATCACAAAACGCTTAATTTTGCGGTATTTTTGAGCATATTCGTGTATATTTGGTAATATCTGAAATCTTTAATATCTAAAATTAAAAGAATTTTTTTGAGAGTTTCAGGGATGAGATTTTGAGAGTTTTCTGACTCTGAAATGTTTAGGATACAATACGTAGGCCGTTATAAGTATCTGTGCTTCATAGATGCTCATAACATACCATGCTTCCTTCGAATCGAGTTTTCCCTCAAGCTCTGATTGGACTTTGATGGTTTTATTATTTAGTTCCTTAATTTCTCGCCAGAACAGCTCCTCGTAGCCTGTTGCCTGAGCTGAGGCTTCATCGATCAACGAGCCTATGTTGTGCTTAATGACGACACAGACAGTAATGATGTTTTTTTGGGGTCATTGCTTGCGCAAAGACAACATCAATGAACCCAATGTGTACTAGTGATGATCCTGGAGACTGGGTGACTGGAGTTAGGTAAGTGTAGTTGGTGGCCCAGACGATTAAGGATAGCTGATGAGCCTGTATGATGGGAACCGCCAGGGTCATAAGTAGCGGTTCAGGATAGTTAGCAATTGCCGGAAGTAATGGATTGAGCGCGGTGGCCAACAAACTTGGTGTCGCAATGGTTGGAGAGATTGTGGGGGTCGTGAGAGCTGCTTAGTTGTATTCATGCATTACTACCGCGATGTTACGCCTTGACATAGCGTGAGTCCATCGATTATGTTGGAGAGTTCAGCAATGGAAACCTAATGTCATGCCCAAACTTTTTGGTGTAGAACTTCAACGACAGCTAGGGTCGCCATGAACGTGTGCATCAGTTCTATAAGCACACTTGATCGGTGAAATCCCCATGTTGAAAATACAGGTAGAAAGTACGGTAGTTGGAGCACGAAAGCAGGATCGGGCTGGAGGGCTGTAATACCAAGTTGTTACAGGCACGCCATAAAATGTCGATGACATCACTGAAGAGATGAATGGAGGTGGAGACGATGGTTGAGAAGTGGAGATAATATGAAGCCAAAAGCATGGCTGCCAAAGTGGGGTGTGCGTGAGAGAGAGAGAGAGAGAGAGCAACCATGATCTCATAACTTAGTACAAGAGAATAGACTTCAATTCATGCCAATTCCATACAACCGAATGGGCCCTTAAAGAGTTGATATGGTTATGAGAAGATATTGATCAACATTAGAACTCTGGATTTCTTTAAAATGAGAAGAGAATGTTGAATACAAGCTTACTAGTTCAAGAAGAGACATTTGTTGGGGATGAGTGGAAATAATATTTCATTTTTAAATTTTTAAATTTTTTGTAACGGATAGCGAATTACAATTTTCAGTTTGTGCTAACCCGCGGGCGGTAAAAATTTGCCAATCATCAAACGTAGTCTGCAAATAACAATTCACTTTTTTAAATATCACAAATTCTAAATATACTAATGGGTGAAATATGTTGAAATGCATTACTATGTCTTCAATCAAGTAACTCAAAGCTGAAAGCCTCAAAATTTTAAGTGTGAGGACAACCGAAAAGATGAAAAGTTCCCCAATGAGATCTGCAGCTGCTTGAACAGCTTTCTCTTCATTCAAAGGATGGACCTCAACATTGGTTGCATGGCCATAAATTCGCCTTTGGATATTAGTAGTGATTCGATGATTTGCCTGGTTACATTAACAACAACAAAGTGGTTAATAGCACTTTCAGCAAGAACGCAATTTGTAAGTATATGAGAATAGAAAACGGACAAAGGGGAATTTAAATATGACGGTATAGCATACAGGGAAGAGAAATATAGGAGACCTTATGTGTGGTTTCATAGAAGTAAATTTAACAACAAGAAGTTTACAAATGAGTGAATGAGAATGTTAGAGATGATTGATGTCGGCACTCTCTGCATACTTGTAAGCTTTAAATAAGTCAAAACTAAGATGAGATTGTCACTGAGCTTAACCCAACAAAAATTGTAACTGGAATAACTCAAGTTTTTGTTATGGCCCCACACAACATTTATCAACGTTGTTAATTAGTGTTGTCATGTATTCATGTTATATGTTTTTTATTAATTGAGTCGATGTATGAGTCTATTATATTTTATCGTTTCGTGTTGTTCTCTTTTTTGGGGTATTTACACTCACGTCACTTTGTAAGTTATAAAATAGAGCCTTTAGTTCAATGTACGGAGAGAGAATGAATGAATCTTATTTTATTTCTCTCTCTAAGTTTTTCTCTCCCACTGTAGTTCTCTTCCTCCCCAAGTTCTAGGGTTATGGTTGAGCACAACTCCCCTTCTTTCTCTCCCTTCGCATTCTCCGTGGGTTGAGCTCGGCTCCCTCTTGTATCTTAATGAACGATTTTTATATAGTGATTTTGGCACTCATCTAGCTTTGTTTTCAGCTCATCCATAGTAGATTTCATTGCCAAGTCATTCAAATTTGCCAAAGTCGTCATGTGAGCAATTCCGAGGTAGATCAAGTTAGTTTCATTGCATTCCATGCATGAGAGAGATCACCTCTCCCTCTCATTCATGTTTAGTATAATTTTTATGCTCTATTATTCATCTAAAACACTTGTATAGAAGCTGTAGTGGGTTCCAGGGCAATCACGGCGGTTTATTATGTGAAAATGCCTCTGCTCGTCTGATTTGTACTCGCGCGATCGTGTTTGCTCGCACGCAGGTAGAGTGTTATCTTTGTTGTATAATCGCACGATCTGGTGCATTTGTGATCGCACGGTGTGGGCACAATATCAATTGTTTTTGAAACATTTTTTCAATGCCAGTGATTTATTATGTTATTTAGTTAGTTTTTCACAAAGATCAAATATATTTCTTAAAATTTTGAACTCCTTGGATCTTTAATTGAAGATTATTTATTTCAATTTTATATTAAGATATTCTAATAGCTCATGGTGTAATTTTACTTCGACATTTACTTGAATTGGAAGAATTTTTCATTAGGCATTCTAAATAGGGACATTTGAATTTGTCCTACATTATGGGGTTAATAAGCAAAGCAATAAATCTTGGACCTTGTTAGAAAATACTAGGAAAATGATGTATTGACTCATGTAGGAGTTAGTGTTTAGTACCACATTTTTTGTATAGCTAGATCTTACTCTCTTCTCTCCTATATATTTATACTCATACTTGTTTTTCGGTATTCAAGAAGTATATACAAGGTTTGGAACTTTTCTACATGGTATCAGAGGGATACGGTCCGGCCTGTTCTTTTCTAACTGCCTGCTCCGCCTGCTTACCTGGCGGCTTGTTCTCCTTCTTAGCCGCAGTGTCTTGCGGCTTGCTCCCTTTCTAACCGCTTTCGGGTGGATAGAATTTATGTTAACCGCGGCTTCCCGCGTGGTTAAGGTCATTCTAACCGCTTCCTCTGCTCTCTCTCTCTCTCTTGTGGCTTCCACCCCTTCTTCCCCTTTTCCTCACTTTTATAACCTTTCTAATAGGTGGGGCCTTCCCTCCCTTGTTTCCTCTGTGTTGGAACACCCTAGTTTGGATTTGGGTCAGGATCACTATGTCTTTAGGACTATTAGATAGACCCATCAATGTATAGCTAAGGGTCATAGGATGTGCTAAGTCAGAGGCTCTCTGAGATTGAAGAAATCAGCCAAGAGAAATCAGTCAAGAGAAGAATTCAGAATTCAACCTAGGCGTCGAGCTCAGATCGACGAGATGAGTTCAGGCGTCGAGCTGAGATCGACGATCTCTGAGCTCAGGTCCACGAGGCGTCGAACTCCGTTCGACGATCTCCGAGCTCAGATCAACGTTTTCTGTTCCAGACCAGCTCCAACATCTCTGAGCTCAGATCGACGATCATCTTGTTGAGATCGACGATTTCTTCCATCTCTCTGAACACAAGTTCCCAAGCAAATTTTCAGGATATTCTTGGTCCAATCAAAGTGAGCTGTTCATATTCCAACACAGCTTTATTACAGGACAGTTACAAGAATGCAGTTATGGATATTATAGCCGTTGGAGTAACTAAGAGGCAGCAGTAATAAATGCAAGAATTCAAATGACCATTGGCCTCCTATCAGAATATATACACAGAGATACAGATAAGAAAACAAGGTGAAAAAAAAGAGAATAACAAGAAGATAGAGAATAAGAAGAAGAGAGAGAATAGTGGAGAGAAGAAAGTAGTACAGGAATCAGAGTTCCAGGAAGAACTCAACATCACCTGTACAGCCAGTGCTCTTCTCAGATCTACTGTTCCAGGAAGCCTGAAGAGACAACTACTCTACATCAGTCTGAAGGCTTACTGGATGATCAACATCATCAAGGCTTCATCATTCACACTCCAAGACAACTCACATTTCAGCCTTTGCTGAAATCATCATTTGCTGGAGCAGTCATACATTGAATACCTATCACCCTTTGCAAAGCTCTCCTTCCTGAACAATTGCAAATCTCAGGGGGAGCTTTGACAACATCATCAAAATCCACTTATCTTCTCTTTGATTGTTGAACAGAGAAGACAACATCAACTCTCCCTTCCCTCCTGTAAAAGGGTTCTTGAACTCCCTTCAAAAGTTCTGCTTGGTTTCTGAGACCTTATCAAAACTCAGTGGTGGCAAGACACCTGATCAAAAAATCCAGTTTGATTTTTGAGCACCTTATCAAAAGCTCATTGGTGCCCAGGACACCTGATCAACTCTTCCTGCAGTGGATTCCTACCTAGGGTGGTAGAAAAGTGGATGTACCCAAGTTTAGGGGAACCGCTATAAAATTTTTGTGTTGTCTGGTTTGTCTTTGTTTCTTTTCTTTATTATTTTTGTTGTGTGTTTGCTCTAATCTCTAGGATAGATCTCACTTTCAATTGGTATCAGAGGCAGGTTGGTTATTCAACAATTAGATCTTCACTAGTTTGGTTGTTTATATAGGCTAGCACCTGAACCAAAAGATCTCTCTTTTGATCCATCCTAGTTAGATTAATTATTCTGTTTTTCACATAGCAAGAATATGGAATATTCTAGCACCAGACCTCCTAAGTGCAACATAAACAAATTTGCACTTTGGAAGACAAGAATTAAGTCATTTATGGACAATATTGATGAAGAAATATTTTATGTCATTATGACAAGTCTCCCAACCTCAGCAACAACAACTAAAAGGGCCAGACTAGCTGATGCCAGAGCCATGAATATCCTAGCACAGTCATTATCTGATGACTTGTTCCAGGAAGTTGTTGAATGCTCAACAGCTAAGGAGATATGGGATTCACTTCATCAAATGCCTTCTGAACCAGTGGATGGAACAACAGAAAGAAGCTACAACATCTTATTTGAAGAAGGAGAATCAGTATTCCTAGATGTCATTTGGGATGTATCAGATGATGAATCATCATTTTAAGATGAAGAGGAGGAAGCAAGGGTCAAACAATTCTGCTTAATGGCCATCAATACTTCCTGCAGCAGTTTAGAGGCTGAACAATCAGAAGGAAAATCAAAACCTGAAGAGGATCAGGTATTATCTAACTTTGTTTTCAGTTCAGTTAACTTAGAACTTCAATTTTGCTGCCAAGATTCAATAAAATCTGAGGTGAAAACAAAACTTCTCAGAGAAATGTTTTCAGAATATATTCAAAGAAAAAAAGAAACATTTTAATCAACGAAATAAGTTCAAATCGTCGAACTCAGATCGACGATCCTATATAAAATCGTCGAACTCAAATCAACGATCCTATATAAAATCGTCGAACTCAGTCTGCTTTTTCATAAATTTAATTTATAATTATAAGGATAAACTATTTAAAATATTTTCAAATCCTTTTCCTATTTAGAACAAATTTATTAGGAAACATCTTTTCTTAAGGGTTGCTTCTATCCTTTTGATATCTTGTTCAAAATTATGTTATGATTTCTGTATGAGAATTCTCTGTCAGATAACTTTATATTTCTTATAGATCTTTTTCTAAATTCATCTAGATTGAGTCCTCTACTCTAATTGCATTGGTCAGCAGTGATCATGACACTGAGTTTGAATCTCTTCTAATGAAAAGAAATTCTATAGGAAGAAAGATATCAGACTTTGTTTTTCAGATTCAGAATCATAATAAAATTTGCTGGACAAATATCATTTTTATGCTAACATATCCTTTTTAAGGAGAGAGCAATCTCTACCATAGCCTTCTACAGGTACCATCTACAAAAGTTAGCTGGATGACTCAATCAAAATCCAATTTTCAAAGACATCCCAGACTCCTCCAGTCACAGTTACTGCATCAACATAGGGGGAGTTTTGTAAAGCCAGCAACAGTCAGTTTTAACAGCAACAGAAGACAGCAATGCAAAGTTTCTCTTTTTATATCTTATGCTTTGTAATATTAATTGTAATATTTTTATGTAAATAGTAATCCTAACCCAAATAGGGGGAGATTGTTGGAACACCCTAGTTTGGATTTGGGTCAGGATCACTATGTCTTTAGGACTATTAGATAGACCCATCAATGTATAGCTAAGGGTCATAGGATGTGTTAAGTCAGAGGCTCTCTGAGATTGAAGAAATCAGCCAAGAGAAATCAGTCAAGAGAAGAATTCAGAATTCAACCTAGGCATCGAGCTCAGATCGACGAGATGAGTTCAGGCGTCGAGCTGAGATCGACGATCTCTGAGCTCAGGTCCACGAGGCGTCGAACTCCGTTCGACGATCTCCGAGCTCAGATCGACATTTTCTGTTCCAGACCAGCTCCAACATCTCTGAGCTCAAATCGACGATAGTCGAGCTCAGATCGACGATCATCTTGTTGAGATCGACGATTTCTTCCATCTCTCTGAACACAAGTTCCCAGGCAGATTTTCAGGATATTCTTAGTCCAATCAAAGTGAGCTGTTCATATTCCAACACAGCTTTATTACAGGACAGTTACAAGAATGAAGTTATGGAGATTATAGTCGTTGGAGTAACTAAGAGACAGCAGTAATAAATGCAAGAATTCAAATGACCATTGGTCTCCTATCAGAATATATACACAGAGATACAGAGAAGAAAACAAGGTGAAAAAAAAGAGAATAACAAGAAGATAGAGAATAAGAAGAAGAGAGAGAATAGTGGAGAGAAGAAAGTAGTACAGGAATCAGAGTTCCAGGAAGAACTCAACATCACCTGTACAGCCAGTGCTCTTCTCAGATCTACTGTTCCAGGAAGCCTGAAGAGACAACTACTCTACATCAGTCTGAAGGCTTACTGGATGATCAACATCATCAAGGCTTTCATCATTCACACTCCAAGACAACTCACATTTCAGCCTTTGCTGAAATCATCATTTGCTGGAGCAGTCATACATTGAAGACCTATCACCCTTTGCAAAGCTCTCCTTCCTGAACAATTGCAAATCTCAGGGGGAGCTTTGACAACATCATCAAAATCCACTTATGCTTCTCTTTGATTGTTGAACAGAGAAGACAACATCAACTCTCCCTTCCCTCCTGTAAAAGGGTTCTTGAACTCCCTTCAAAAGTTCTGCTTGGTTTCTGAGACCTTATCAAAACTCAGTGGTGGCAAGACACCTGATCAAAAAATCAAGTTTGGTTTTTGAGCACCATATCAAAAGCTCATTGGTGCCTAGGACACCTGATCAACTCTTCCTGCAGTGGATTCCTACCTAGGGTAGTAGAAGAGTGGATGTACCCAAGTTTAGGGGAACCACTATAAAATTCTTGTGTTGTCTGATTTGTCTTTGTTTCTTTTCTTTATTATTCTTGCTGTGTGTTTACTCTAATCTCTAGGATAGATCTCACTTTCACTCTGCCCGCGCGGTTTCATCCCGGCTAACCGCTTCCCTCTACTTGGTGCGGTCTCCCTGTCTACCTGCCGAGATCTTCCCTTCTCGCTGCTCTCCACCCTTCTCTCCGTGCCTTCTCTTATTCGCTACTCGCTGCGGTCTCCCTGTCTACCCACCGAGTTTTGGCCTTCTCGCTGCTCTGCTCCCTGCTCGCCGCGTCTTCTCTTCTCGCCGCGATTTGTTCTCTTAGTCGGTACGGCTTCCCTCATCCCGGCAAGCTCCGCATCTAGGTCGCGGCATCTTCCCTTGTCGTTGGTGTGCTATCACCGTGACCGTGTGGTCTTCGTTGTTTTGTCGATGCGGTTTCCTTACACGCCGTGGCTTCCCTTCCCGCTGCATTTCACCTATTGTTGTGTGCTTCTCGCGCGGGCTTCGCTTAACCGCTGAGGCCTCCTTAGTCGTTGCGGCTTCTCTACCCGCCGCGGGCTCCGCATCTTGGGGTCTGTTTGGTTGGGCTGTTGCTGATGGAAAGCTGCTGATGAACTGTTGCTGATGGAATAAGTGCTGATTCTGTAAAACAGAGTTTTGTTAAAAAACTGTTTGGGTGAAACAGAATTTACAAAACGGAATTTTCAAAAAGTTGTTTGGATACACACATTCTCACAATATACACACACACAGAAAAAAAAATTGAACACTCATATACACACACACACAAGAACAATCACAGAAACCCGAAATTACTCCAGCTCCGCTCGCGAACAACCCTAATCGGGACTGGGTTGTGCATCGAGGAGGACGGTGGAAGATGGAGATGAGGGAAAGACTTACAAGCACCCTAAACCCTAAAGAAACCCGAAATTTGCATAGGATATGAAGGAAGAAGGAGTATACCTCAATGTAGGGTTAACAGTGGGAGAAGCGGATCGATTCGTAGACGGGAAAAGCTTCTGATGTGCGTCGGCCTTCTTCGTGGACGGGAAGCAAAGGAGAATCGCCGGCCGTCGGTAGAGAGGGGCGGATCCTGTTGTCGATTGGGGAAGAAAGTCCAGCGCGGGGCTCCGCTCGACTCCGCTCGTTAGGTTATCGGGAGAAAGGTAGCGGCTGGACGTGGAAAAGAACAGCGGTTAGCGATAGATAAGAAAATGCGGCTGAATCCAACCGGCGTTTCTAAAACAAGCCGCGCCAAACGGCGCTTATTGTCAAAATTGCGGTGCGTTGGAAACGCACCGGAAAGCATAAGCCGCGCCAAACGCCACCTTGGTCCCGGCCTCTTGCCGCTGGTGTGTTGACACCGAGACCGTGTGGCTTCTCCTTTTCTCTCTCCAGGTGGCCTCTCTTCTCTAACCGCTTTGGGTTGTTGGTTGCGGTCTGCCTCTATCCGTCCGGTCTAGTACCTGTTCGTCGGCTTGTGCTCCTGTTGTGGTCTACCTCTAACCGCCCGGTCGAGTGCCTGCTCGCCGACCTCTGCCATGTGTTCCCTGGTTGTTGCCCGCCCAGGTGTCTTGCCCTCTCGACTTGGCTGTTCGCGCAGTCTGTCTGCGGCTTCTCGTTTACACCGCTCTTCGTGTTGCGGTCTTCTCCTAATCGCGTTGCCTGCTCGTTTTTTTTAACTGCCGCGGCGTGTTTCTATCCGCTGCGGGCTCTCTTTTTTACCGCGTTGGTCGTGGCCGTTTCTTGCCTCTGGTGCGTTGTCACCATGACCGTTGCAGACTGTTCCTTACAAGATGATCAGGTGTCCTCCGGGCTCTGTGGTGTGTATTTCCGATGGTGGTACCTCTTGCCTTGCTCATAGCTCATCCTTGATTTTGGATTTCGGGGCCTCTCACCACATTACCTCACGGAAACCACCATAATATTTGAACTCCGTGCATCCCAAGTTCAGTATTGTTGTTAGTGGGGACACAATTCCCGTTTCTGGCACGGCAGATATTCACCTCACTCCCTCCATTACTCTTCGCTCTGCCCTTCATGTTCCGGGCTCCCCTTTCAACCTTCTCTCTGTTGGTCGACTCACTACTGACCTCGATTGTGATGTTATTTTTTCTTCTAACTTGTGTATTGTGCAGGATCGCAAGACGCAAACTATCATTGGAAAAGGGCATCTGTCGAATGGTCTCTATATCCTTGACCCCTCTCCCCCAACGGTATTGTCCTCTATTAGCTCTGTTGATTGGCATCGACGTCTGGGTCACGCTCCTCTAAACATCCTCAGAAAATCTCCCCCCGACGTGTCCCTTCAAGAGTTCACGTGTGAGTCTTGTATCTATGGGAAACATCATCGGTCTACGTTCTCACCACATCCTACTCGGAGTCCTGCTCCCTTTGATCTAGTACACTCCGATATTTGGGGACCCTACAAAATTGCGAGTGCTTTTGGATATTGTTACATTGTCACATTTGTAGATGACTACTCTCGGGTGACCTGGCTGTATCTCCTTCGTGACCGCTCTGAATTGCCCGGTGTATTCCGTACCTTTTTCATTGAAACTCGCAACAAGTTTTCCACTACAATTAAAACTCTTCGCACCGACAATGCCCGTGAATACACGAGTCATGTCTTCGCTTTCCTCTGTGCTGAGTTTGGGATCATCCATCAAACCTCCTGTGTCTATACCCCCCCCCCCAACAAAATGGCGTTGTTGAACGCAAGAATCGACACCTACTTGAGGTCACCTGCTCTCTTATGACTCAAATGAATGTTCCCAAACAGTATTGGAATTTTGCGATCTCTACCGCCTGCACTCTTATTAACCGCATGTCTTCCTCCATTCTCAATTTTGCAGTTCCCTTCAAGCTTTTTTTCCCTCCAAACCTCATTTCTCCATCACCCCTCGCGTGTTTGGTTGTGTGTGCTTTGTTCATCATCTTGGCCCGTCCACTGACAAACTTGCTCCCCGTGCCACTAAATATATATTTGTGGGCTATTATCGGACTCAGAAGGGCTACGTTTGTTTTTCTCCCAAGGATCGCAAGGTGGTTACTTCTGCTGATGTCACCTTCCTCGAAGATCAACCATATTACTCTCAACCAGCTGATTCTCCTCTCCCCCCACCTCTCCCGTGGCCTGTATAAATGCTTAAGATACTTTCCTGATGTGGTGGAGAGGAATATAGTAATCAATGAGTTCTTTAGTTTAACGGGGCTTGGTCAAGCTTTTAGTGAGCCAGATAGTTTGGAGAGTAGAGCTTTATTATTGCCCAAAGATTGGTGGTGTTACTATTAAACTTCGACACCTAAATTGCAAAAATTTACTTAAAAGTTTTTAGGTCAACCTTCTTCATCGTCCTGCTGTGAGAGAAATTGGAGCACATATTCATTCACTCATTGAGAAGAAACAAAATTCTACCACAACGAGCTGATGATTTGGTGTATGTGCGTAGTAATCTACGTCTATTATCGAGGAGGAACGAAATCTACAATCAAAGGAGTAAGATGTGGGATATACGAGGAGATGCATGAGTAAATCCTTTTGATGGAGTTGGTTGCTTATGATTGCCAACTTGTCTTTAGATGGGCCAGAAATTGAAGATGTCTTGATCTCCAAGAATACAGAGGAAGATGAAGAAAAATAGAAAATGAGTGATGAACATCGTTAAATTTGAATGATTATAAATATTTTAGGGTATTGTTATTTAGACCCCATAAATGGATATTTGTAACCCATGAATATTTATACCCAAAGCTGATATTTGTACCCATATATGATAATTGTACCCAAACATGAGAATATTTTTTTGCATAGATAATATCCAAAAAACATTTCCAAAATATGCATAATGCGTTCTATAGCTGTCTTAACATCAAAACAATTTTTCCTCAACTGCCTGCCATGAAATCCCAAATTATTAAGGGAACTAAAGCTTAACAAAGGTGAAAATGTTGAAAAATAGGAAGCAAAACTAGCACATGGTGTCAACAGAATTGAAACAAAGATAGGTTAATGATCAGTGTGATAAAGATTGTTGGCTGTAAAGGTCCACATCAGACGCATAGATTAATACACACTTTGTTGTTATAGCTGCTAATTAACCAAATGCATGATAATATACCCAGATTGATGTTCACAGTTCAGCCAAGTTAAAAGAAGAACACAACATAAACTTAGACAATTCTGCACAATATAGCTAAGTAACTTCATCCAATTTGTAAACGGCCAACAATCTTTATCGTGGCTGTCCAGGTTCTTTAAGTTTTGGCCAAATGAGCCATAAGTTTGACAATTCTGCACAATATAGCATTATTTTAAATGAGTATACAATATGTAATTAACTTTGACAGGGGGGACTGAAAGCATTGCCGGTGCTCCGAAGCAGAATCACAGTATAAGTACAATAGATTTGGTGAGATAGAGTTCGTGCGTTTCATCTTTGCTTCTATTCAAGATTTTTATATTACTTTACTGATAAGAAACTATCACGCTATTAACTTCTTCTCTAACTAGGAAATGCAAGAATGAAAACAAAATATAAAAGGATATGACAAAATATCAAATTCACTAGTCTTTCTTACTACACAGCAAGGCCTTCAGAGAGCCTAAAACTGGAGGTGGTTGAATATCGAAGCGGGTGATATATGAAAGGCAAGCACCACTAATAAGAACATATACCTTAAACCAGAATACAGAGAAAAATTTAAGGTATACAAATACAAATGTCAAGGATATCATGAAAGTAACTTTTACCAGGCGAGTGAACAGCCGTGAGGGTGGAAGGAAGACCGGCGATCAATCGTTGGTGCGGGAGGTGCGAAGGAGTTAGCGGAGAGGACTCGGTTCCACGACTTGCGATGAGAGGTTGTCGGCAAGGGAGCGGATGCGAGGGAGGAAGGAAGATCCACGTCGGGGAAGTCGGGGAAAATCACCGTTGCGCCGCTGCGAGAGGCGGCCGAGGAACATCGGCTATGCGGGAAATGAGGTTAGGGTTCAGCGGGGGATGGATTTTGGGGATAAATATCAATTTTTGTTGAAAAAAAACGTTTAAATTTGACATATTTTGGGTGTCAAATATCCAAAATAGATGTACAAATAACAATACCCATATTTTATGTCTAAGAACTTCATGTTATATTGCATTATTTATGGGCTTTGTTGGAACTGAGATTCGGCCCAACGAGGAGTTCGGACCCAAAAGGGGCAGCCGTCACCTACTTCTCCCGAGGAAGATCGTTTGGCTGAAGATTCAGAACTAAACACAAACCTTGGACAACAACGCAGAGGTCCCACCAAACACCCGAAAGATCTTAAAGCGCTTCGTCTCCCAAACCAATGTTGTAGTTGGGCACCTTGGAGGGCACTTGAAGCCAACCAAAATTGACAAGAGGAGGAAGAAGCTCAAGAATCGGATCTCCTCCAAAAGTGCCCACAGGGTCTATTTATAGTTTTCCAAGTCTGGTCTGCACATAGCGGAATCTCGCCTTCTGATTTTACTAAATGCACCACAAATTGGTCTGTCAGTAACCAAACTCCGCTGTTTGGAGGGGCTATTGGCAGACCAAAACATATTATCCCATAGATAACCTTTCTAGGGCGACTCGACCATGATGTCATACCCCCTGGAGTGGTGAGTGCATAGATGGAGAAAGCAACCGCCACCTCATTCCTAGATGAGGGCGAGTGCCCGATGGAGTAAGTCGTCACTCGCCTGCTTCCTACTTGCTACCTGGGGCGAGTGCGAATCAGTTGTCCCACTCGCCCGGCTATCTGCACACCTGCCGCTTTGGGCGAGTGCGGCCTGCTTGCCCCACTCGTTGCTCTCCTGCTGCTTTAGGCGAGTGCGGACCTGCTTCCCACACTCGCCGCTCTCCTGATCCTGATGGCCCATTTGCACCCTGGACTTCTTTGGTGAACCTATTCAGCGAACACGGGGTTGTACGAGCTTGTACTTCAATTGATTATTTATGCATTATGTTTTATTGTTTTGAAAATTTATAATTACATTTGTGATATATACATATATATTTAATACAACGTATCCCGCCGTACCTGTATCCTTGTTTTTAAAATTTTGTCGCGCCACCATACCGCATACGTATCGTACCCGGTATTCGTACTCGGACCGGTTCTTCCTAGATTTGAAGTTATTTCAACTGGAGTCAGAATTTGAAAAATTCAAGATGGAAGTTGAATAAGCCATTGATTCTATATACACAATATTTACAAAAATCGTCAACGATTCCAAAGTGCTAGGGAAGAATTTCTCCAATGGTGATTTGGTTAGGAAGATTCTTAGATCGCTTCCCCCGAAGTTTAATCCGAAGATGACTGTCACTCGGAGTCACACGATCTAAAGACTCTTCAAATTGAGAGTCTCATCGGGAATCTCAAAATTCATGAGATGGAGTTAAAGATTCAACAACAAGAGTACAACTTAGAACCGAAGAAAAAGACGTTGGCGTTGAAGTCTAAAAGAAAGAAGAGAGTGAAACTGATGAGGATGATGAAGAGGATAAGGAGAATTGTTTGTAAAGAAGTTTAAAAGATTTATGAGAAATCTGAAGAGCAGAAATTCATTTAAGTACTTTAATAAGAAGAAGTCTGGATTTAGGAAAGGAAAAGGAAAAAAATTGATGTTGAAGATGATGAGCAACGTCCGCCACCAGAATGTTACCACTGTAGAAAGGTTGGACACATCCGAAGTGCCCAAAGTATCTGAAAGAGTAGAAGGAAAAGAGGCACAAAAAGAAAGATAAGAAAAAGGTGTTGAAGTCGGAGACGTGGGATGATTCCTCATCAGAGAATTCAAGTGGATCAAGTACAAACACTGACAAGGAGGCCAACATGTGCTTAATAGGAAAAAACAACTTGCCATCTGACGACGAATGCAGTGTCCAAAGCGACACTGAGGTAACTCCTCCTACTTACGATGAATTATATACTAAATTTCTACAAACTTGTAAATTTTTTGATAAAAATTTAAAAGATATTGATTTGTTGAAATCTGAAAATAATGTTTTGTTAAAAGAAAATAAAAAATTATCTACTGAACTAAAAGTGATAGGGAAGAAGAAGATGACTTGTCAAGAGTGCGAGCACTCTTTGATAAGATTCATGATTTAGAATAAACTCTTGCTATGTCCCAATCCGATGTTGAAATTCTTACTAAGGAGAACGAAGGCTTAAAAAGATCTCTCAAATCTTCTCGTTCTCAAGTAGAAGAATGCAAGAAACTTTTGCAAACCAGTGTGTCATGTTAGTCTCAGAAAACACCGCTTTGAAAACCCGGATCCATGACTTGAAAATGACAATAAAAAATTTCAGAATTGACCAAAAATCACTGGATATGATTTTAGTCAATCGGTGTCATGGATCTGCTAAGTATGAGCTAGGATATGTCTCTAGAAGTTATCGTCCGGCAATAGACGCTATCGTTGGCGATAACAAAAATTCCAGAAAAGTAAATTTTAAAAATCAAAATATTAATTCTACTGTTAACGCATCATCCAGTACGAGTCCACGACAAATTTTGAAAAAACATTTCTCTTTTTATCACGTGTGTCAAATATAATAGGTTTGGACACAACACTGACTCTTACAGAAAGAAAGGTCAAAGTTTATTTAAACAAATCTGGGTGTCTAAGGTTTCCATTTATACTATGGGAGGAACTACTTGGGTAACAAGATCTCTACTCTCATCTCCTTTCTAGGTGTGTTGGCAGACTAAGGACAAAGAAGACGGGTGGTACTTGGACTCAGGATGTTTAAAGCACATGACGGACAAAAAATCAAAGTTCTTTAGCCTAGAAATGAAGAAATGAGGAGTGGTGATCTTTGGCGACAACGGAAAAAGAAGGATCGTGGGCATCGGTATAGTGGATTCTAATCCTACAGGAAACGAAGAAGAACCCCTTCCTCCTTTGGAACATAATGATGAAGAATTACTTGAAAATCAAGAAGAAAAAAAGTAGAATGATAAGAAGTAGAACAGTACGTGCCTCCAAGTGAACTTCGATTTTCAAAAGATCATCCAAAGGAATTGGTTATTGGAGAACCATCCAAAGGGGTTAGTATTCGTTCTTGTTTACAGAATTAATTTTCTGTGGATAAAACCTCAAACTTGTATATATTTTCTCAATAATCAAATACAAGGTATGAATACACATTTATATGAGGGAGAAAGAGAGAAGAGATCCATATACATGATGTGGGACTAAAGAGGAGAGAAGAAGAAAACATAAACAAATGGGCTCCATCATGGGCCTCTATACATGGGCTTTTCTAACACTCCCCGCAAGCTGGAGCGTACAAGTCATAGGCACCCAGCTTGGACAGGAACTGATAAAACAGGGTACTCGGTAGGGCCTTTGTGAGGATATCAGCAACTTGTTCAGTACCCGGAACATGCTTCAATTCTATCTTCTTCATTTGAACTTTCTCCCGGATAAAGTGACAGTCCACTTCAATATGTTTCTTTTTTTATGAAAAAACCGGATTCTTTGCTATGTGTATTGCCACCTGGCTGTCACAAAACAGGATGACTGGTGAGGGAAATTTCACTCCTAGATCTGCGAGGAGACTTTCAAGCCACGTGAGCTCAGAGACAACCGATGCCATCGATCGGTATTCTGCTTCAGCTGAGGATCGAGCAACTACGACCTGTTTCTTACTCTGCCAGGTAACTAGATGACCTCCAAAATAGGTACAAAAACCACTGGTTGACCGCCGATCATCCAAGGAACCAGCATAGTCTGCATCAGAGTATGCAACCAACGTTGGAGTAGAGGATGCGGTTTTGAATACCAGCCCTTGACCCGGAGCTGTTTTAAGATATCTTAGGATGCATTCGACAGCTTGAAGGTGAGATATTCGAGGAGCATGCATAAACCAGCTGACCACCTCAACCACAAAGGATATATCCGGTCTTGTGACTGTTAGGTAGATCAATTTTCCAAAAAGTTGTCAATAATATTCAGTATTTTGGAGAGGAAGATCTGTATTGGAAGCATGTGCACACAGCTTATGATTTGCATCCATTGGAGTAGCAGTCAGCTTTCATCCAAAGTAGCCAGCATCTTGAAGAAGATCAAGCCAGTACTTTCGTTGGGAGAGGACAAGTCCATCCGGACGTCTCGCGACCTCAAGACTAAGGAATTATCGAAGGTGCCCCAGATCTTCTGTTTGAAAAACGGAGCTGATGTGTTGTTTGACCGCTTGGATTCCCTTTGAATCGTCTCCAGTGATTAAAATATCATCGACATATAATAACAGAAGAACCGTTCCAGTTGCCCGATGTCGAGTGAACAAAGAGAAGTCTGCTGAGCTCCGAATAAAACCGACTTCTTGAACTGCCTTATTGAACCTGTCAAACCATGCCCGAGGGAATTCTTTGAGACCATAGATGGACTTCTTAAGATGACAAACTCGGGACTCCTCCGTAGTCTCAAACCTGGGGGGTTGCTGCATGTAGACCATTTCCTGGAGATCATAATTCAGAAACGCATTCTTGATATCCAGCTGATGTAAGGGCCAGTGGAGATGCACAGCCACGGAGAGGAGGACACGGACGGTGTTGAGCTTGGCTACTGGAGAGAATGATTCCTCATAATCGAGACCTTACTGTTGGGTGAAACCAAGAGCCGCCAGGCAGGCTTTCAGACGGTCAATTGTCCCATCAGGAGCATATTTGATGACAAAGACCCATTTACACCCAACCGGTGTTTGGCCGGTAGGGAGAGGTACCAGGTTCCATGTCTAGTTAGCCTAGAGAGCGGTCATTTCTTCCTCCATGGTCGTCCACCAGCCAGGATGTTGGAGAGCCTCCTGCACGGAGTTAGGTACAGAAATCGAGGATGATGAAGTGGCAAATGTTTGAGGTTGAGGGGATAGGCGATGTAAGGAGACATAGTTCGTCATGGGATGAGCGGTTGATTCTGGTGCCGGAGCAGCAGGACGCAGAGCGTCAGAGGTCGAAGCCAACTGCATTGGGGCAACGGAGCCAGGGTGGCGACGAGTGTAGACATGTATAAGAGGCGGCTTAGAAAGAGTGGGAGCCCGGTCAGGAATTTTTGGTGGTGGAGGTGACGTGGAAAGAGTTGGATCTAGGCGGAGAAGAAAGGAAGATTCTCCCGAAAGGTAACATCAGCAGAAACAGTCACCATGCGGGTAGCAGTAGAATAGCACACGTAGCCTTTCTGAGTTCGTGAATAGTCAACAAAGATGTGTTTGGCCGCCCGGGAATTCAACTTGTGTGTGGATGAACCAAGAATGTGAACGTAGCAAGTACAACCAAAGATGTGGGGTGTAAAAGAGAATGTCGGAGTAGAGGGGAACATGAAGCTGAACGGAGTGGTATTGCGGAGTATGGGGGAAGGGAGACGGTTAATCAGATAGCATGTCGTTGAAAGCGCAAAGTTCCAATAAACTTTGACAACCTGCGTGTGAAGCATGAGAGAGCGAGCGACATCAAACAGATGTCGATTCTTACGTTAAGCGACTTCATTTTGTTGGGGTATAGGCACATGATGTTTGGTGAATGACCCCAAAATTCAGAGTATAAATTCGCAAATTCGTGCCTGGTATACTCGCGAGCATTATCTATGTGAAGAGTTTTGATGTTCGTGGAGAATTTCATGCGGGTCTCAAGGAGGAATGCCCGAAAGAAACAAGGAAGCTCGGAGCGATCACAAAGTAAATATAATCACGTCATTCGTGAATAATCATCAATAAAAGTTAAAAAATAGTGATACCCAGAAATGCTAGTGGAGAGACAAGCGATACCTTCATTTGAAAAGGAAGTTACGGAGGCAACGGAGGCCAGTGGGCGGCTGAGCAGAACCTGAAGTCGTTGAAGCTGGAGTCGGACCTCTTCAAGGTCAGTAAGAGTGACAGATAAGTCGTTGGCAGCAACAGCGGCAAGCGGACGAGGAGGAAGCCCATGCTTGCGGTAGCAAGTGGCCTCAAGGTGGTCGTCCTTACCGCAAAAGGAACACTTAGGTCGTGGCCGACCAACCCGACCTCTCCCCTGAGAACCTGAACGTCCCCCACGAGCAGAAGGAGGGAGAGACAGTAAGGGCGCAGAAGTCTGCTGAAGGAGGGTCGGTGACGGAGGTCCAGAACTGTCAGGAGGTGGTGAGACCTTCAGTAACATGGAGCGCGCATCAGATAGTGCCGGAGTAGTATCAGAGGAGAGGATCTGAGCCAGAACACTCTAAAGATGAGGCGGGAAACGAGCCATCATCATGACAACACCGACGGCTTCTTTTTGGGCACGTTGGGCAGCAAGATCCATCGTAGGGGGCTGATGTTGAATCCAGGCTTCAACCAGAGTCTTAGCCCGAGCAACAAAGGAGGTGAGGTCGGCGTCCCCGTCAACATCAAGAGTCTGAAGATCTGTTATGATGTCATACAGGTGTTGGAGACTATCTTTGTTGGAATAGAGAGAATGGAGCTCATCCCACATCGTCTTAGCCGTCTCGTGATACATGGTCATGCGATAAGGTTCGTCATCAAGGGAGTTGAGGATCCATGTCTGAACGCGACCATCGTTGTGCAATCAATCTTCAGTAGGAGCAGCGGGAACAACTTGAGTCAAGTGATGTAGAAAGTCTTTGGACTGAAGAACACGACGAACAGAGTGCACCCACTCCACAAAGTTCTTCTTCCCGGCTAAAAAAATAGTGGTAATCCGCAATTCATCCCGGAGTTCAGGGACTTGGCTGGGCGGTCTGCAGAAGAGGAAGCCGACTGTCTGGTAGAATCAAGAGATGACCTCATGTCAGGCGGTCAGGAGGCAAGGAAGTCTACAGAATGCGGAGAGGTTAGAGGGGAGAAGCCGCTGCGATAAGAAAAGTCACAACGACCAAGCAGAGAAGAAACAACGCGAGAAGTCCGCACGGTCACGGTGAGCACACCAGCGGCAAGGAAAGATGTCGCGAACAAGATGCGGAGCCCGCAACGGTTAAGGTAAGCCGCGGCGACCATGCAGAAAAGAAACCGCGCGAGAAGTCCGCACGGTCACGATGAGCACACCAGCGGCAAGGAAAGATGTCACGACCAAGATGCGGAACCCGCAGCGATTAGGGAAGCCGCAGCGACTAAGAGAAGTCGCGGCGAGAAGAGAGGAGAGCAGTGAGAAGGCGGGTAGAAGGAGCACGGGGCGAGAAGGCGAGAACTAGGCCGTAAGGCGAGTAGACAAGGAGACCGCAACGAGTAGACAGGGAGTGGGTAGATGGGAAGAAACCGCGCGGTTAGAGGGAAAAGGGAAATGAGCCCACCTGACAGAGAGATTCATAAAAGGGCCAAGAGGAAGAAGGGGAGGTGGAAGCCACGAGAGAGAGCAGGAGGAGCGATTAGAGAGGACTTAACTGCGTGGGAAGCAGCGGTTAGAAACGGGCTTAACCGCACGGGAAGCAACGGTTAAAAAAGGAGTTAACCGCACGGAGGACCTGTTCCCTCTAATACCATGTGGATAAAACCTCAAACGTGTATATACTTTCTCAATAATCAAATACAAGGTATGAATACACATTTATAGGAGAGAGAAAGAGAGAAGAGATCCTTATACATGATGTGGGGCTAAAGAGGAGAGAAGAAACATAAACAAATGGGCTCCATCATAGGCGATATCTACGTATCGTCGGGCGATAACTTGTATTCTATAAATGGGCTAGATTTCAAGAAATTTTTGATACGCACCTCCTGAAACCTTCATTCTCGTGCATTTCTAGCCAGTTAACTCCGAAAACCAAAAAAACTCCTAAGTACCCAAGAAAGATCAAGGGCAAAGAAGAGACCGTTTGTGTACTTCAACTCCAACGATTTTTACAAGGCTTCAACTCTGGTCTTCAGCGCTACAAGCCAGAGGGAGTTTTTAATTTCAGTTTATATTTTTGTATTTTTTTCAATTATTCTTTGTAAACGGTAGATAATTCACCGCCTTGTGAGTGGCGACTAGGCACTTGTACGGTTTAGGGAAATTCGTCATCTTGTGCGCAACGACTAGGTCATGGAAAGATCTAGGGGGAGGCTAGAGGTTGTATCTAGGGAGAGATAGACAATAGTTGATCGGTCCTTGGGAGAAAGACTGGTGAACTCACAAAAGAAGATTTTCATTTGTAGTCTTGATTTCAAGCTCTATTGAAATCGTTGTTTATATTCTTCATCATTTGTGAAATAAAAAGATCATTTCATTTATCCATGAATTTCTAAGTATTTGTTTCATATTTTTGGTTGTGAGAAAATCTACTTAAGTTTCTTTATTATTTTGCATAATTTCTAAATTTGTTATAAATTTTTGAATAGCCCTTATTCATCCCCTCTAAGGGAGACTCAAGATCCAACAGTTATCATCATTACACCTTTCCACGACCTTGTGATGGTAGAGTTGAGTATCTTTCATATCATCGTCGCTACGTATCTCCTCTAATTGAGGATTCTGAGTCTGTATACGTGCGACCACCTCTGTGCGATCGTAGGGCTCATGTACACCTACGAGAGCGATCTGGTTATGTTAGGTATGACTGTCCATATGACCCTCAGGAGTCCTATAGAGGTCACCCTCGCTGGGATCACATCACATGTCAAGACCCTCCTAGTATCCCACAAATAGAGATTCCTGAGGCCGAATTTTAGCATTTAGTTCTCAACCAATTCGATCTCTTAGATGCTGATTTGGTTCACATAATGAATTCCTTGATAAGAATCCATGAAAGAAAATCTAAGGGTCAAACTACCGTTGCATCGAGTAGTGTTCTCAATGACATGAGAGACCAAACACCTCAGTTTGATCCACTTCCTCTTGCCCAAACTTAGTGTCCACTTGATTTTGGAGGCACCCCTGATCCTGATCGTATAATACAGACAGAGAACGATACTCAAGTGGTTAACGAACATAGTCACGAGTGTGAGGATGAGCGGCACAGTGACACTGTGATGGTATATCCATCTTCCGCAGCTTGTCTAGACATAGTGTCCCATTCGGCTAGAGATCTATTTCTCGACATTATATCGTTTGACCAACACTTGAGTATGGGCACTTCTCACTCTTCCCTTAGCATTATCTCGAGCCACATCATGACTGAGAGCTGAGAGCCTTATGTCACTCTCTTAGCGGATGCCTCACCCATTGTTCGGAACACCACACCTTTCGATATCACTCATCTGGAGGTTCATGGCCATATTCAAGGATGCTTTGATGAACCCCTGGCAAATCTCCTGATGAGCCACAACTCCCTAGTGTGAGTCAGGGAACTATCATTGACTTCGTTATGGGTGTCCTACTTGTTCCCATGGACAATACCATTATTAGTGTTTTCCTTTTGAAGTGTCATTACGCCATTGTTGACCTCTCCGGGATTAAGTTCCCGAAAGGCTCACTTGGCAAGCTTCCCCGTCTGACTGGTATGCACTTTAGTGATGGGTCGTGTCCACACTAGTGTTCAACACGTACACGATGACTTTTGGCATACACCCCCGGGCGAGCCACTAGACGGACGGTATCATCTAAGAGGTACCCATCACACATCGCACTCTTTTGGCACCATCTACGACGTTCCTTCGGGTGATGACGTTATTCATGCCAAATTTTTCTATCGACCACCCAGTGAGCCACCTGATTATTTGCATCCCTTAGGAGATACTTGGTATATCCTGATTCAGCAACTCACGGTCGATGTCTCAGTCAGTCAGTTGGGTGGTCTTTGTACACTCAATAAGTTTTTTTATGCCCCGCCCAAAGAGCCTCCCGATAAACCGTCCACCCTTAGGGGCTTTCATTGCTATATAGCTTATGCATTTTGCCAGTCAGTCGTGTCAGTCGTCAATCATCTGCACCTGTTGCACGGCTTGCATGGTCATTCTCATATAGTGCCCAACTCTCCTATATTGCATGCTTCATATTTACTACATGTATTGCATCATTTGTTTGAATAGAATGAATTTGTCCGATGTAAATTTGCAATGAATAATTATTGTTATAAAATTCTAGCAGTTTGGCACATGTGAGATCGGTCTTTTGAATTTGGGGAGTAGGTAGCGGTTCGCATACGAATTGAGAAGTTTCCACAGAAACGACAAGAAACTTAAGTGCTCGCCGAATGGGTCCGTATACAATCCTACGATGGATCAGTATAAATGTATGTGAGGTTGACACCCCTCAAATTATAGGGACAAACAGAGAATTTAAGGTAGAGGACTTGATTCTTTACTATGATAAGCGTGTGTGTGTGGACCACTTTTTCCCTGCCATGTTTGAGCCACACCTTTCTTTATTGCCTCTCACATCACCCCAGCCTCAGCCTATGGAGTCTCATCATGAGGACCACCATACACCACCGACGGTTCAACCAGTTTCATCACTTCAGCTTTCAGACGGATATTCATCTTATTCAGAGCCACCAGCTATCGCCAGAGATCTACTTTTGATTGGTACATATCGACATACCACCTGTAGGCTCGTGTTGCATCACTGAGTTTGTTATGCATATTGCTTTTTGGATACCATACAAGTGGTATGGCAGCTGCTCAAATAGGTCAGTAAGGCAGCTGAGGGGCAGGAGAGGAAGAAAGGTCCATGAAGTAGGAAGGGGAAGGTAGAGGAGATAGAAAACTAGAAAAAAAGGGCTTGAGGCTCATAATCGATGTCTTGCTATCTTATTTATAAGTTTTTTTTTACATAGTGTAGCTGTTAATTGACTAGCAAATTATGCAATAACTGAATCACTCGCTTATTTCTAGCTCGTTTGAATCCGAACCTATGACTTTATTAAACCAGTGGCTTCAGCTCTTCTTTTGGGTTGGTAATTAAAGGGATAATGGTAACAGAATTAGGTTACCTTCTCCAAGTTTTGCCATTCTACGAAATCGTCAATCAAACCTAGAAAATTTAAAACTGTTTCCGAATCGAAGTTGGAAACGGAAAGTAAAAAAAAAACAGAAGAATGTGGAGAAAGGGTAAGAACCTGAGCGAAATTGACGATGAATTGGCGGAACTTGGGATGAACGCCGGCCTCTTTCTTTAATCGGTTGGCAATGGGTTTGCTGAAGGTTCTCAGGGCCAGAGTTCCCAGCTTCGCTAGTGGCAGAATCATGCCTTTTCCTCTCTTCTACCGCTCCTTGTTTGCTCTTTAATGGCTTAGATCGTCGGCGATGAGGGAAAACTGGGGCGTAAAACCATTTTGCTCTTCCCCCCACTGGATCGGCGCAAAGAAGCTGGTGGGGGAGGAGGAAAAATGGAGAAATGTTGCTTCGGGCTATATAATGTATTTTATTAAGATATTATATTCCAGATTATTTCTTGTGCTTCAAGATTTTCCTCCGGACGGGATTTCTGAGGAGAAATTTTTTAGGTGCGGGCAACCCATGGTCCCATATCCATGGAAGTTTTTCATCTTCGTTTTTTTAACTTATGACAGGGACCATACGGTTAAGTGCGACAGTATCTCAACAATGATAATATACAAAAAAAATTGTGTCATGTGCGATATTATCACGATTACAACATTGTTTCGATGCGATGACGCTCCCGCAGCGCGCAATTGGCGCAAACCCTAAGTGTTGACATGGGCGGACTCATGCCCAGACACACCCGGGCCGGGTGTGTTTTCGCGAGATTTGGGTGTGGGGACCGTGCCGTCTAGGTTTTATTCCGAAATTTTATCGCATTTCCCTCTCGCCTCTCTGCCGCCGCTGCTGGCCCGCTGCCTAGTGCCCGACCTTTGCCCGCGAAAGTGTAAAGCTTCGACGAAGCCTGCTCCGCGTAGTCGTCGGCGCATTGTTGAACGCCTAAACCTCTTCCTGCTCCCGCTTCAAATCTTCCATCGCCGAGTGCCGACGCCTAACGTCCAACTGTAACTCTGTAAGTGATGGCAACTGGAGGTATTCTGGCTCTGAAGATTACAATTAAAATATGAGATTTAAGGTATAGATAATTAGTTATAGTAACGGTGGAAGTTTTGTCATTCCATGTAATAAGATGATAAAAGATCCATTCAGTGCACGATGTTAAGTAGTAAGCTACAAATTAATTTGGATGGTTCAAATTTCTTATCAAAGTTGTGGTTTTCTCTTAACTTTCTTGGATAGTTGAATGGACACGTTTTTCAAAAGTAGGCGCAAATGAGTCTAAAACAACATCCTTAACAAAAGGGGTACAAACACCCCCACAAAAATTCTTTGACTCACAATTGACTTTTTAATTTGACATTTAGAGTAGATTTGGTTTGGTATGCTACTTATGATTCATTATACATGTATTATTTTATTTTCAGGATAAAGTAAGGAAGGGATTTAACAAATCTCAAAAAACTACAACAATCAATAATTCAATATGGTAATGAATGTGTTAGGAAATGAGATCTAGAATTCCCCAGGACAGTCAAACATACAAGAAAAATAGCATCAATATTTTATAACAAAATATCAATATAACAATCAACGTCCAATACAGAAACGTCGCGGAGAAGCCGGACACGCTCGGTCCGCGGGAGAGAGGACAATCTTGACTGCAATCCGCTAGCACAACGGACGCACAAGGTTCACCGTACCTTCAACGTCGAGGTCCGACGTTCAACCGCAACCACCGCCACCACCGGAGAACAACGCCGCCACCAGAGAGAAACCTCCGTCGAGGCTAACTGCACACGCGTACGCCGTCGACACCGCGCCTCTCCACTCCCTAGAATGTTCACTGCAACGCCGGCGAGAAACTCCACATGCGGCAACAACACTCAAGCCCGGCGGCAACGGCGGCTCTTCTCCACGAGGTGCGACGTTCTGGGTTCTTGCTTCTCACTCGGCTCTCTTTCTCCCAGGCCGGCTCACCTTTTTAAACAGGCATGCAGGCGGTTTTCCCAAGAAGAAGAAAACATGCAGCTGCTTCCTATTTAATGATGCAGGTAGTCGGTTCTGACTTTTCACAGGATGTGCGGCTCCTCATGTTTCACGGGCTTGTACAGGGGTTATAAAGTATGGTTTTATAATACTTTAAAACCTATTTCTTAATGGGTCCGAATCCGGGTTGGATCCGGATCCGAACCAATAAGGCCAAAACTAACAGAATGTTGTTATTTATTTTTCTTATTTGTAAATGTTTATCTCTCATATTTAGAAGAAATATTTTTAATTATTCATTTTTAGGATAAGTTTTTTCGAAAGTAGGCGCACATGAGTCAAAAGCCACAGATAGTAAGAGACTTCGAGTTGAGTTTAAGTTTGAGGATTTACCTTTAGATCTGGATTTGAGACAGCCTATAATATCATACGATGTTAATCTTCATGATTCTATAAGAATATTTTATCTGTAGAAAGGACCTTGTCAACCATTTCTAGAGAGTTTTCCTCAAACTGAAATTGGAAAAAAAGCTCGTCGTTTCAACAAAAAATAGTTTAATGATTTTAAAGACTAGTTAGAATACAACGTTGAAAATGATGCAGCTTTTTGTCTTTTTTGTTATGTCTTTCCTCAAAAAGGTTGTGATCCAACTTTTGTTTCTCGTGGATTTCGGTATTGGAAAGATAAGATTATAATTGAATAACACGTTGACAATCACACACCTCCACATAGTATTGCTAATAGAATGTGTGAAGCTTTAATGAATCAGAAACAGGGTATACAAATTGCTTTTGCAAGACAAGAAGAAAGTCAAATCCTTGAATGTCGAACTGGTTTAAGCTCTTCTATTGATTGTGTTCATTTCTATTACGACAAGGGCTATCTTTTCGTGGTCATTAAGAATCTAGTGAATCAATCAACAGAGGGAATTTTCTTGAATTACTGGATTTTCTTGCATCACATAATAATGACATTAAAGTTGTGGTTCTGAAAAATGTCTCACTTAATTGCCAACTGACATCACCAAAAATACAAAAACAGATTGTCTCTACAATAGCAAGTGCAATAACAGACACAATCATTAGTGACACTCAACATGTTTATTTCTCAATTTTAGTGGACAAATCTCGTTATGTAGCAACCAAAAAATATATGGTTATTGTTTTGCGCTATGTTGTTAAAAAGGGATTAATTGTTGAAAGACTACTTGGTTTTGTCCATGTATCTGATAAAACCGTTGTATCACTGAAGATTGTTATTGATAAGCTATTTGCAAAATACTGTCTAAGTATTTCAAAATTATGGGGATAGGGTTATGATGGAGCCATCAATATGATAGGTGAATTAAAAGGTGAATTAAAAGGTGAATTAAAAGGTTTACAAACTTTGATATCGAAGGAAAATAGTTCTGTATTTTACATTCATTGCTTTGTTCATCAACTACAACTTATATTAGTAGTAGTTGCAGAGGGTCATTCTGAAGTTGTTGAGCTTTGTTTCCATATTAACATGGTGTTGAATGTGGTTGGCAGATCTTGCAAACGACGCGAATGTCTTAGAGCACTAAAAGTCGAAAGAGTCGCACAAGAAATTGGTTGTGGAGAATTGGAGAGTGGTAGGGGATTAAATCAACCACTTGAAATTAAGAAGGCAGGAGAAACACGATGGGGTTCACATTATGACATTGTTTTGAATTTCATTCGTATGTTTTCATCTATAGCGAATGTTCTTGAAATTTTTAGAGTTGATGGAATGGATGCAGATCAAAGAGAAACTGCAAGCAGTCTTTTAAAAAGTATAACAACTCTTTCTTACGATTTTAGTCTTTTATATGATGAGTTACATGGAAACATTAACTTATAAGTTTGTACGAGCATTCATATAAGTTAAGGTACGCTTCTATGATGGTAGAGTAACTGCTTTTACTTTCCTAGATTTATACAGCTCTTCCTTACTGCTTTTGTACTGTACTTTGTTATTGCTCATTATTACTGCTTTTGTTGCTGCTCATACTGATATAGAACTGCAAGAATTATATATAAATACCACTGTCATTTGTTTGTATATTATGTTACTATTAGTCATCCGCTTTCTTCCTCCCACGCGATTTCTAGGAGTCGCGGGGGTGAGGCGAGGATGATAATGGTTTAGTCTTTTGACTAACGGTTGGTGGACCATACCATTTTAGGGACGCGTGGAGTGGAGACGCCGCACCAGTTCGACCAGGTGGAGCCAGAGATTGAGTTACCAGGATCTGAAGAGCCGGAGCCGCGCACTACTAGTACCCGTTGTCAGGTTGATGGTCATATGGTTTAGCTTCCACGTTGTTAGTTAAGAGAGAGAGTGATATTTATGATGGATATATACTGAGCATAAGCCATATTTCTTGTATTCTTTCATTTATCTTTTGTGAACCTTTTGTTTGGATATTAATATACTTATGTTGTGATGTGTGTGCTTGTTTTACTTCTTCTTTCGTTGGTTATGCGAATGATCGTGCTTGCTGACAGGGTCGTCGTCTTATGGTGGCAACTCGTAGTTGATGTCATTGTAAGACGACGACCTTGGGCAGAAATCTCTCCTCGACCGTGCCCAATTCCGGGGGGGGGGGGGGATTTTACAATAACATTTTACATTTTTATGTTTACTTCTGATTAAATTTCAAGAAAAAGAAGTTATGATCATTTAGAAATTAGATTATAGAAGTATTGATTTTGTTGACTTTTGAGTAATAGAGGAGGAACCAATGTCAAAGCTTACATATAATGATTTAGAAAATGAAATTTATAACAAAGACTTTATCACATAGTTGCAGAACATAATTACAATATTAATGAACGAACCAACAATAAGTATCTAAGTGCACGGTTTATGAATATAATTGTATATAACTATTTAATTAATTTAAATATAAGTTGTTTGATTTTATATATTGATTATGTAGATGAAGAACAAATTGGTGATACTAAATCAGTAGTTGAGCACACTGACTTGGACAATTTTAGCGACGAGCATGATGCAGTTTTTAATGGTGTTGGCAATGAATATGGTGAAGGATTTGATTGATTTAGATATGATTTGAATTTATGATAAACATTAATGCCATGATACAATATGTGAGACAAATATTTTTGAGACAAAGGCTTCGTTTGGGGGGACTTATTTTCACCGGTCAAGCGATTACGACCGCATGAACCGGTTCATAATAAAGGCCCGATTCATGCGTTCGTAACCGCTTGACCGGTGAAAATAAGTCCTCCCAAACGGAGCCAAAATGTTATTATCAAATGACGTTTTTTTACCTTTTTCATGATAAGTTATGACTTGTGATTTTTAGAAAACCCCCATTCCAAATTTTTATTTGTTTGTTTTAAAATTTAAACTATGAGATTACTGGTTAAGAAATTAAGTATTTATATTTATTTATAATAATAATAATAAGAGCACGGTTCATCATGGTTGAATCTCAGACCGATCGGGTCTTGAACCTTTGATCCCACTGATTATTTCTCAAGCCCAGTTATTAAAACCTTGAATAATACTGTAATATCAGGATCTTGAAAATAAGATTATGAAGAAACTTGTAAAGCGAGAGATTAAAAAATTAAAGAAAGCAAAAATTATATTAAATTTAGAAATTGAGTTTGGGTAAGGTGTATAATCACTACACTTCATTTGGTTCGGCGGTGGCGGGTCGATCCGGCGGGTGGAAACGGAGTGTTCGAACCGGAGGGGGGAGGTGGCTGCTCCAAACGGAGCTTTTTGGGGCGTTTCTCAAGGGGGGCGGGTGGAAACGGAGCAAACGCCACCGGAAGTTCATTTGTTTTTCCTCCTTCCGGCGGCGTTTGCTCAAAACGGAGCAACGAAACGCCCAAACAAATGGAGCCTAGTAGTTGCACCATCCTCCGACTGAGCTTTCAACCACTGCTCACTCCAAATTACAACACCCGACTAGATCTCAAAAATTATAATGTGTATGGACACCGAAAAAATATAAAACATTCAAACTTTCACTTGATGAAGCAAATACAGAAGAAAGTAAAATCGCAAAAACAAAATGAGCAGAAATGAAAAGTACATAAAATATTATTCTGAAATATATCTTATTTATAAGTCTCATAAAATCTGTAAATTATTATTATGCAATAAATTTTAACGGTTATAATAAGTAAATTTTATCGAACATAGAAATACTTAGATTTCCAACGAAATATCAATGATGCAAAGCACGTAAAGAAACAACACACAAAAATCACGCGATAGAAATCGAAGTACGTTACGTCGATTTCTTATCGTCGCATGGAAATCAAAGCACGAGAAATCGACTCATGAGAAATCGACGTAAGGTGATTTCTTATACAAAAAAATAATTTGGGATTTTTTTTAAGTGTCAAACTATTTTATACAAAAAAATAATATTCAATTCAATTATTTCTCAAATCTCAAATCCCAATTCTCAAATTCAAAGTCCCAAGTCCCAAAGCAAAATCTCAAGAACAGAATGAACAAAATTAATGAAGAAGATACATAAAATATTTCAGGAAAACCTCCTATACGGGTATCTCATAAAAATTTCAAGTAATTATCACGTAATAATTTATTAACGGTTATGATAAGTAAATTTCATGAGACAAATAATTAAATTTCCAACGTAATATTAATTAGGCAAAATGAGTAAGGAAACCACGTACATAAATCATGCGATAGAAATCGAAGCACGTAACGTCGATTTCTCACCGTCACATGGAAATATGGCTGAACATATTATTCGAAACTCGAAAGTTGCTCGAATATTGAGCCGAATCAGAATCAGTAACAATTGATTTGACTTCATTTTTGTCGATTCAATTTGACTCGAATCTTATTTTGAGCCGATTTTGAGTTAGCATGGAATCGCTCAAAATATGATTTAAATCAACTCGACTTGATTAAAAATATTATGTATTTATTAATAATTTAATATATTATTATTTTAAAATAAAGAAGACTAAGATTTAAACCTAAAAAAGAGTCAACATTTTAAGGTTTCATTTGCTAAATTTAGAGGTTGCCCGATTAAAATTCAAGCCAACTACGAATAAAGAAAAAATTGCTCAATTTCGAGCCGTCTCGACTCAATTTTGAGCTAGCTCAGAATCGAGTCATTTCGAGTCCCAAATCACAAATCCCAAATCACAGATATCAAATCTCTATTCCCAAATCTCAAATCTTAAATCCAAAATCTCAAATCCCAAATCCCAAATCTTAAATCTGAATCTGGTGCGTGCGCACGCGCGTGTGTGATTCAGGAATTCTCCTTATGATTCTTTCAACATGACAAGGATGACTGAATTTATTTATATACTCACAATTTTAAGTGGATATTGGCAATGTGAGTCATATGTTTCTTCATTTTTCTATGAAAATATTTTTCTCCAAATTTTGGAGTAATTTCCTCTATTTTGATTTTTGATATTTTTCTTATCAATTGATATGGAGCCCAAACATCACAAATGCTCCAATAAATATTGAAGAAATAATTATTTTATTTAATTAAATTCTAACATGAGGGAGTTGTAGGCTTGCATGTTGACACTATTGAACTTCACTTCAGAATGATCTAAATGATTTTGGCTCTGTTTGGCACGATTATGGTGGTCGAGAACACAGTGGTTATGAACCGTCATTCGTGACAGTTCGACCTCACCAAAGGAACTATTGCATATGCTGCCTCTTTCCATCTGGAGCCAGTATTATTTTTCAAAATCTTTCCTATGCCGCGTCCTTCCAATCGGGGTTGTTAACGGAAACTGCACAATTAGTGGTTTCATCCTTGGAAACCAATCCCAACAATTTTTTTTTTCTGGAAACTTTTCAATTTCTCCTTGATGAAGGGACATAAATAGTAGGAGATTGATCTCCTACTTAATGCATATAGCCGGCCCCCCTCTACCCGATTTGGTTAGGGCTTGGTTCATGCTTATAAATAGAGGTGTCGGTTTCCCCGTTGAAGGTATTCAGACAAGCAAGTGCCGACCACATGTTTTCTTCCCGTTACGGTGATGCTTTTCGGCCGAAGGTCTCGCGGAAAATCCAAGGGAAGCGATGGTCCCTCTTCACACGGTTTCTTCTTCCTCGGCCACGACGGTACTCGTTCGTCTTCCTATTTGATGTTGCAACGCTCGGCCAGATTCTTAAGAAGCGAGATTGCCAACGTTCTTGGCGAAGGGGGGTATTGTCGACAGAGTTGAGGAAGGACAATGGTATTTTCTTTTTCGTCTTCCTTGTAGGGCAATACCGATCTCTCTCTCTCTTTCTCTCTTTGTAGCCACATATTTATCAGCAAAAGATATTTTTTGCCTGCACAGTGGATGCACCCAAAATTCGGGAAACCATTTTAAATTTTTGTGTTTTTTGATTGCGGTTGCGCTTTTTTTGTGGCTTGCTCAAATTGCTCTTCATAACCACACTAATTTTTTGTTATTAGATTTATTTATTGGATCGGGAAATTGTCTGTCTGACTGTTTTCATAACTAGTGGTATCAGAGCTAGGTTGGATCGAAGACTGATTGGACGTTCTGTTTTGAGTTTGATCAATGGTAGGTGACGACATTAGTTCGTTCTCTATCTTCCCAATCTTGATCTGTGAATTAATCAGGTTGCCTCAAGATTTAGTTTTAGTGCGGACTTTTAGTTCGATTTCTATGACATCTTCTACACTTAGTGCGAAGTTTGAAGTTGCGTTATTATAACTCTTATTACTGAGTTATTTTTTTATGGTCAAGAACTTTGTTTTGTGAGTGCAGTTTTGGTCACCCTCTATTAGCTAAGCTCTTTCCTTGTTACTCATTCATTCTACATGAGCTTCGAGTGCGTCTAATTAATTTTTTGATTAGTTCTCAAAGAAATTCATTTTTCTCATGTTGGGGTCAGTTCGTTTGCATTCATTGTTGTGTCTGCATTTGTCAATTTCTTTCTCACGCACACATCACAAGCCAAAAGTCTTGTCATGTTTAGTTTGTTATGAGAGATCACTGCTAGAGGTAGAGCAGTTGAAATTTAGCTTCAAGGTGGACCGTTTCTGAGACAGCTACGTCAGTTCAGTTTGTGTGCTACTCAGGATTGGAGGAGATTTTTTTTGATCCGTTCTTGGCGGAAGTTCTTTCAGTTGGTTCCTTTCGCATCTGCTCTTGGTGACCGTTAGGGCGTCTTGGAGTTATCTCAGTTAGGTGGAGCATGTCATGGAAGATGCCCCAAGGTGGTGATTGTTGCATATGCCACCTCTTTCCAACCATAGCCGATAATATTTTTTGAAAATTTTTCAATGCCGCCTCCTTCCAATTGGGGTTGATAATGGAAACCACACAATTAGTGGTTTCAATCTTGAAAAAAAAATATCCCATCAATATTTTTCATTTTTGGAAACTTTTCAATTTCCTCTTGATGAAGGAACACAAATAGTTGGAGATTAACTCCTACTTAATGTATACAGCCAGCCCCCTCTACTCGATTTGGTTAGTGCTTGGTTCATGCTTATAAATAAAGGTGCCGGTTTTCCCGATGAAGGTATTCAGACAAGTAGGTGTCGACCGCACGTTTTCTTCCCGTTACGGTGGTGCTTTTCGGCCGAATGTCTTGTGGAAAATCCAAGGGAAGCGCAAGTCCCTCTTCACGCAGTTTCCTCTTCCTCGGCCATGACGGTGCTCGCTTGTCTTCCTTTTTGTTGTTGCCACGCTCGACCGGATTATTAAGAAGCGAGATTGCCAGCGTTCTTGGCGAAGGAGGTATTGTCGACGGAGTTGAGGAAGGACAGTGATATTTTCTTTTTTGACTTCCTCGTAGGGCAATTCCGAACTCTCTCTTTCTTACTCTCTTTGTAGCCATGTGTTTATCAATAAAAGAAAGTTTTTGCCTGCGCAGTGGACGTGCCCAAAATTCGAGGAACCACTATAATTTTCTGTGTTTTTTGATTGTGATTGCTTCTATTTTTCTATTTGTGGGTTGCTCAAATTACTCTTCGTAACCACACTAATTTTTTGTCGTTAGATTATTTATTTGATCGGAAAATTATATGCCTGTCTGTTTTCATAACAAGGAAATTTGTCCATTTTATGTTCAAAATTAGTTTTATATTCTTAGTGGCGCTCCCAATCGTTGTCATGCCAAACATTCATAGTATAATGGTGGTGTTTTCGTCCAAACTTACCAGAGCAAAAACATCATGCCAAACTTAGAGGAATATGCCCATGACCATAACATCATTGAAGAGCAAGAGTCTAATCAAATAATTGAAATGGATGGTGATAGCGATTCAATTAGCAATTATAAAGCTGATGGTGATGATTCAACATTCACTGTTGGCTTTGAAGAGAATGAATACGCCTACAAAATTACATGTATTTAATTGTAAGACTATAGTATACATAACATATTACTATATATAATTCAATATTTATAATTGACAAACCTATTCCCACCGAAAAATCATGCAAAGGAAGCTGCTTGCCCGACCATCGTTATCGACATGTCACAAGGGATGGACGCGGGGCTGTAAATATGCAAACTATTTTATTAGTGGTTAATGGTATAGCTAGATATTATACAACAAATTAACTTTGTTTCTCAGTCTTTTGAAGCATAATCCAAACTCCAGCATTAGCATCAATCCCTTGAGCAATCTGGAGGAAGATCATACTACAGAAAGCCATGTGAAGCTGGCTCAAGTTCCTGGAGACGTGCCGCCCCTTCCTCCTCCCCTACAAAGAAAATGAAGTCCTGACTCAAAAATAAACTATAAGAAGATCAGTTTCCTACCTTATCTGCAGTCGTAGTAATGTCTTGTCATTTTTATTTTTTATATATATCTGCTATCTTTGTAAGGGCTTAAGCAGGAGCTGCCCTCTCCAAGTGAATGTGTGGAAAAACTGCAAGTAATAGTGTTAAGAGAAAGGTGTGTTTGATATGTTTATGAATGCAATATCTGAAATTAACCTTGTGTTCATATCATATTCTCAACATGGTATAAGAGGGGGTTGGTGTTGAATGTTATCTGCCATCAAATATATGAGGAGGTAATTCATTTCGATACCTTTCATCCTATTCCTTCCCGGTTGCTTTGTTTTTTTCCTATGCTTCTCCTTTGTCTCCTCATATGTCGCCCTCTAGCAATCAAAATCCCAATTTTCTCTACTCCCCAAGTGGAGTTCCTATATTCGAAGGAGATGCTTATGACTTCTGGCACATACAAATGCGTACCTTGTTTATCTCACAAGGTCTTTGGGACCTTATTCAAGGTGGATACCCCCAACCTTCATTTGAGAATCCCTTAACTGGATGGGAAGCTTCTCTGGCAAAAGAATACCCAGAGAACCAAAAAGAGGATGCAAAGGCTCTTCTTTATATCCAACAGGGAATAAGAAGAAGCATATTTCCTCAGATCATGGGTGCTCTCACGTCAAAAGAAGCTTGGGATACTCTCAAGACTGAGTTCCAAGGATCCACCAAGATGATCTCCTTAAAGCTTCAAAATTTGTGGCAACAATTTGACACAAGTATGAAAGAGCAAGACAATACTCAGTGATATTTCTCCCGGGTTACTACACTAACAAATAAGATTAAGAGCTATGGAGATATTGTTGATGAAAGATAAGTGATACTCAAAATCCTCAAAACCCTCACCCACAAGTATGCTTTTGTAGTGACTGCTATTGAAGAAGCCAAATACGTCAACACTCTCACCATAAGTGATCTTATGGGCTCTCTTCAAGGGCATGAAGAAAGAATGAAGAGATTTGAAACACAAAGCTTGGAACAAGCTTTCCAAAGCAAGGTGTCCTTTCAACCAGATAGAAAGTCACATGATCCAACTAAAAGACCAGACAAGAATGTCCAGCATCCCTATATGCAGTGCATCTTATGTAGAAGAAACAACCATGATACTTTTGATTGCTTTTACAAATGCAAGAGATGTCCAAAACCCACACATTTTTCCAAATATTGCCCCTTCAGATCTAAATAAAGTACCCAGCCACCTAAAGAGGCTAAATTTGGAGAACAAGGTGAGGAAGAAGATTATGTCTTTTATGCCTGTGACAGTAGTGGAACTGTGATTGATGAAGTGTGGTATCAAGATAGTGGGTGCTCCAACCACATGACCTATAACAAAAGTACTTTCATCTACCTTGATGAGAGTGTAAAATCCCAAGTAATCTTGGGTGATGGATCAGCCAAAATCATATAAGGGAAAGGAACAATTGTTGTAAAATCAAAATCAGGACACTAGAAACACATATCAGAAGTTCACTATGTGTCAAGCCTTGCCCAAAATCTGTTGAGTGTAGGACAACTCATTCAAAAGGGATACAAATTAATTTTTGATGAACCAGGGTGCACTATCATTGATAAAAGCACCTCCCAAACTATGGCCAAAATTACCATGTCACAAAACAAGGTGTTTCCTCTTACCTTACCTCATGAAGAGAAAGGAATGGTAGCTGAAGTCTTATCTGCCTCGTCCAAGTAGCACCAAAAATATGGGCACTTGAACTATGAAGATTTAAAGAAGGGAATTATTAAAAGCACTGCACTTTTGGCTAATCGCACCGCTTTGTTAAAAGCACCGCAGTTTTTCACATATTGTTAAAAGCACCGCACATTGTTATCCGCACCGCAATTGAGATAAACGCACCGCACTTAATTTATGAATTAAAATAGGTTCTCATTGAATTACAATATTAATATATACTTAATAGAAAAAAAATATTTGATACAAAAAAACCATCAAATGAATTGTCCAAATTGTTATGCTCTTTTCTTCAAATATTTGTGATCTTCATCAACGACATCTATAATATGGACCAATAATACTTGGGGCACAATTCACGATGAGGACCAATAATATTGCAACAATTTACTTCTAAACATAGAAACAGTAATGAACTCTCAAAGAAATTTCAGAAGTCATTTAACATATGTGATTGTTAACCGCAATTCTTTATTGTCTAGTCGCACCCAAAAATCACCTAACTTTTCACGTTTTTTAAAAAAACGCCTTGTACATGCAATTTCATGAAAAGTGTTCAACACAAAAGTTGTAGATCTCGACGAGATCTACAACTTTTGTGTTGAACACTTTTCATGAAATTGCATGTACAAGGCGTATTTCTGAAAGGCGTAAAATCTGAGCGTGACGAGAGGCGGCGTTGGCGCTGATATCTGCCGGTGTCGGCGACGGAAAGGGCTGGAGGGGGCTGGAGGAGGCGGGAGGAGCCAGCGACGCGTCAGGAGGCGTGAGGAGAAGATCGGGATTTTAGGACTGCGGTGCGAGGAAGCAGCAGTGCGGTGCGGGTATATTTTTAGAGTGACAAATTTTAAGTGTTAAAAGACACAAATGCGGTGCGATTAGCCAAAAATGCGGTGCTTTTAACAATTCCCTTAAAGAAACTACAAAGCAAGGAGCTTGTCACTGGATTGACCCAAATTCAAAACAAACACGATGTCTGCCATGAATTTGCTATTATCAAGATCCATAAACTTCCACATCCCGAAATCACGACAAGGAGAACCACGAGGCCTTTGGAATTGGTGTATACAGACACTTGGCGACCTACAAGAACACCCTTCATCTCTGGTAAGCACTATTATATTCTCATTGTAGATGATTTCACTCTTATGATGTGGATCAATATTTTAGAAAGCAAAGAAAATTCTCTCTTAAAGTTTAAGCAGTTTAAAAATCTGGCAGAAAATCAAGTTAATTCCAAAATTAAAACTTTAAGAACAGATAAGGGTGGTGGATTTTTGAATAATGCCTTTTCATCCTACTGCCATGAATAAGGAATAAATAGGGAATTCACTGTCCAAGGCACTCCTGAGCAGAATGGAAAAGCTGGGAGAAGAAATAGGACCATTGTGGAAATGACCAAAAGTATGATACTAAATAAACACCTACCCAGACAGTATTGGGGGGAAGCTGTTAACATGGCCATGTACATCCTAAATATGGCTCTATGTCGTGCTCTACTCAACTTAACTCCTTATAAAGCATGGACAGGGAATAAGCCTGATGTTACTCACTTCAGGATCTTTGGCACCACTGTGTACATCTTAGATTCATCTCAAAACAGGGATTAACTATCAGAAAAAGGGATAAAAGGGATTTTCCTGGGATACAGTGACAGTTCTAAGGCTTATAGGGTGTATTATACATCCACTGAACAATTTCTAATCTCCAGAAATGTGATTATTGATGAACATAAAGAATGGACTTGGGAAGTGGATCAGGCTTAGGATCAGGTCTACCTGCCGGTAGTTGCTGAAGAAACTGCTGATCTACCTACTGCAGTTCCCCAGCCATCCTGTTTTGCATCAGATAGCACTCATCAAGGATCTCCCTCACCTGAGGAGACCACTGCTACCTCAGATTCATCACCTCCTTCATCACCTGAAAGGTATCAAACTATATATGATGTATACGACTCATGCCAATTAGTTTTTCTTGCCGGAGAACCGAATTTCTACCAAGAAGCCTCATCTGACCATAATTGGACCAAAGCCATGGATACTGAACTCAGCATGATTGAGAAAAATATCACCTGGGAGCTCACATATTTACCTCCCACTAAATCTGCCATTGGTCTCAAGTGGATTTACAAAGTAAAATACAATGAGGATGGGGAGATACAGAAGTACAAAGCCAGGTTAGTGGCCAAAGGTTATGCCCAGAAGGAATGGGTAGACTACTTTGAAACGTTTTCTCCAGTTACTCGGTTTGAATCCATCCGGGTTCTACTTGCTCTAGCCACACAATGCCATTATCCCATATACCAAATGGATGTAATGTCTGCGTTTTTGAATGGGGAAATTGAGGAGGAATCCTATGTGCAACATCCACCAGGATATGAAATAAAAGGGAGAGAAGAAAAGGTGTTCAGATTAAACAAAGCCTTGTATGGGCTAAAACAGACCCCCCGAGCATGGAATTAAAAGATTGATTCCAATCTTCTTCTTATTGGATTTCAAAAGGCAGTAAGTGACCCAGGGATCTATGTAAAGAAGGGAGAAGATGGTGAAGTCCTGATCGTGTGTTTGTATGTAGACGATCTGTTAATAACTGGATCAAATCTATGTAACATCAACGCCTTCTGTGAGTACATCAAAACAAAAATTGGACTGACTGATCTGGGACTCACCAAATATTTTCTAGGTCTCCAGATAACTCAGTCTCCCAATTCTACCTACATCTCCCAAAGTAAGTATGTTGAAGATCTACTGAGCAAATTTGGAATGGAATGTTCTAAGCCAGCCTCTACTCCCATGATCATAGGGGAAAACTGTGCAAAGATGATGGAGAAGAGAAAGTGAATCCTGAAGTGTATAGAAGCCTCGTGGGGTCACTTCTATACCTAACAAACACCAGACCAGATATTGAACTAGTAGTTATAAGCATTCTGTCTCGCTTCATGCAGTCACCGAGTGTCAAACACATGACTGCAACCAAGAGAATTCTTCGTTACCTCAATGGGACAAGAATGTTGGGACTGATATATGAAAAAGGAAAAGAGGGAAAATTGAAAGGATGCACAGATAGTGACTGGGCAGGTTGCTCAGACGACAGAAGAAGCACAACGGGGTTCATCTTCTTCATCAGCCCCAACCCCGTGTCGTGGTGCACCAGGAAGCAAAAAGCATTGCCCTCTCCTCCACTGAGGTAGAGTACACTGCCCTGAGTGAGGCTGGCAGGGAAGCTATATGGATAACGAGACTTATGGGAGAAATGACAAAGGAAGAAGAAGATGCAACCATCATCGAGGTCGACAACACCTCCACTATTGCTCCATAACAAATCAAAGCACATTGAATTCAAATTTCACTTCACCAGAGATCTGATAAGTCAGCGTGAAATCGAGCTAACACACTGCAAATCTGAAGATCAGTTAGATGATTTACTGACTAAACCCCTTTCAGCCCCCTCATTCATTGACCTAAGAAAGAAATTAAAGGTAAAATGTTGTTCGGATTATGGGTGGGTGTTGAAGCATAATCCAAACTCCAGCATTAGCATCAATCCCTTGGGCAATCTGGAGGAAGATCATACTACAGAATGCCATGTGAAGCTGGCTCAAGTTCCCGGAGACACGCCGCCCCTTCCTCCTCCCCTACAAAGAAAATGAAGTCCTAACTCAGAAATAAACTATAAGAAGATCAGTTTCCCACCTTATCTGCAGTTGTAGTGTCTTGTCATTTTTATTTTATATATATATCTTCTATCTTTGTAAGGGCGCGCCTTAAGTAGGAGCTGCCCTCTCCAAGTGAATGTGTGGAAAAACTGCAAGCAAGAGTGTTAAGAGAAAGACGTGTTTGATATGTTTATGAATGCAATCTCTGAAATTAACCTTGTGTTCATATCATATTCTCAACACAGTCAACATATGCTACAACAAAAGCCAAACATTTTATTACAATGAAAGCATATATTAGTGATCTTACCAAAGACTCTTAAGTGTTGGATCCTGAACTGTCTGTGATGGCGATTGTCCACCCGCGACCGACACTAGGATTATATAAATCGACGATAAAGTAAAAAAATAAAAACCAGAATTTTTTTTTTCCAAAGCATTTCCTAGGAGCGAAAGAGAAGACAACCAGTTTATACTTGGCATTATAGCTGTTACAACATCACTTATAGAACTAAGCAGGTTCTCTGTTTTCTCCTTCTTTTCTTTGATTTTGGCGGAAACAACACCACTTTGATTGCAGCATCAAAAACAGCTTTCACGTTCTGTGCGGAGAAGAATTTAAAATAAGTTTAAAATAATTTGATCTCATGTATTATACACACGGACGGACGCACACAAGTGATAGTGTACGGAAGGACCCTCCGCGTGGCCAATGACAGGTATCCCGGTCGCAACAGTGCTCAGGCTCAGTGGCACTCCCGTCACTCGCAGTCCCCCGAGCACACGATTGCAATCTCTTGGAACGACTGCCCTCGGGGGGCAACAAGTGGTTGGAGTGTCGTCACGCTGGGAAATAGTTGGTCACATAGGGGTCTCCCGTGCACTGTCGCTCGTTTAATGAAATAAAAAAAATAAAGATAGGAGATAATTGAATGAAGGGTTAGGATTGTTTTGATGGCCAACACCATTACTCCCATTTGCAATGTCACTTGTGCAAACTCCTTTGCCACCACAATCCATTATATATAATGGTTTGTGGTGGCAAAGGAATTTGCACACTAAGGAAAGAAGGTCGAGCCCAATGGCAATGCCATTGTCATTTCTTGGAGAGTGCCTGAGAGGGGAGGTGGTGCGGCGGCAGGCTGCACACGACAAGATGACTGGTTGCGCAAGAACGTAAAGATCGAGTCTCTATGAGATGCTTTATGTGGTGTTAAGATTTGTTCTGACACGAACTTTGTGCACCCCTATTATGGATTGCGGTCAAATCATAGTACTCTCATATAATTTTTTTTTGTAATCTGGGTTCGTACCTTACGGATTTATATTTCTTAATTTTAAGTATTATAATTTTATTTTGCCATACTGCAATTAGACCTACGATGCTCTATGGTTCTGAGTGTTGGGCAGTGAATTGTGTACATGAGCAAAAAATGGGAGTTGTGGAGATGAGAATGCTTAAGTGGATGTGTGGACAAATGAGATTGGATAAAATTAGGAATGAAAGTATCAGGAATAAGACAGGGGGTAACACCAATTACAGAGTAGATGCGAGAAGCTCGTCTAAGATGGTTTGGACACGTACAAATGAGACAATTAGAGGCACCTGGTAGACGTTGTGAGTCTAGTCACTAGGCATGTTAAATGAGGGAGGGGTAGACCAATAAAGACTTGAAATGAAACCGTAAGGCAAGACATGATGTACTTAGATATTAGTGAGATTATGAAAAAAGATAGGGCACAATGACCACAAAGGATCCATAAGCCGACCCCATTATAATGAGATAAAGGCTTGAGTGTTGTTTTATAATTTTATTTTGCCGACTTAATTGTGCAAAATGTGCGCTATATTTTGACCATGTATTTAGCTGGTCCTCAGGATTACACCAGAAATCCCAATATTGATTTGATCCGCAAGAATCTAAATTCTGTCCATTCCAACATATCAATTGAAGTTTAATAGTGATCAAATCCGGTCTAATTTTTGGGCAATTTTTTAATCTTTGGATGAACTAAACGGCTTAAATCTTAACTAATTAAACAATTTTTAACTCCATATCAACACAAAGCATGCTCATATTTCTTGTAAATAATGCGTCATTGAATTCAAAAAAATTTATGAGCAATTATTTTTTCTTAGTTAAACCCATAAATCAACTACAAAATCAACTTTTCAGTGTAAATGAATATCCCTACCTGCTGTGTCTTAGAGCTACACTCAATATAGACAGCAGCACCAATCAGCTTTTTCAGTTCTTCTCCCTGTTTCAAAATACATATTGAAGTATAACATTATAATACAATATACATGCATATATATTATTTGTATAGATATATAAATATATATGTTGAAATTGTTGAAGTGGAAGTGGGTGGTCTGATTGGGCAGATCGTACAGACTGCTCAGACCGCAGTCGGTTAGGTGGCTAGATGCTGACGGATAGCCAGGTTCCGGCTTCTGTTCTTCTTTGTTGCGGTCTGGCCCAGTAAGCACCATGGAAGATAACCGAGCGGTTAGCATTGGGCTAACCGCGGTTGTCGCGGTCTGGTTGGTGAGACCGCGGAATCCGCTTGAAGCTGGAAGGTTCTCTGGCTTGCGTAGAGACAGGCGGTTAGACCGGATAGCAGAGGCTAACCGCACAGTTCGCTGTGTTCTACTTGCGCGGATATAAGCCAGAGTTAGCTGATGTTGTGGACTTGATCATGGTATTGTGACAAGTCTGGTTGGTTGCTTAGTCGCGGCCTGCAGTATTGCGCGGTCTGGAAGAGGAGACCGCAGTACTACGCAGTTTGGTGGCGGAGTCCGGCTGATCTTCATAGGAGTGGACTTGGCTCAGAACGTGTGACTGTATTTTACAAGTCCACGCAGACTGAGGAGAGTGTCTGCACTTCTATGCGCTTTGATGGTTTTTGCCGTATATGTGGTTAGATGGTTATCATTGGCGGACAGACACTGGTATCTGCACCTGTGCGGATAGGTGGTGCTAGCTACATGATGAGAAGCGGTTATCCTATCGCTATGGGCGGTGATCACACTCCCCCTGTCACCTATAAATAGGGGTCCCCGACTCATCATATAAAGACGAGAACAGTGAGAACTCAGCTCGGGTTTTGATCTTGCGGTTAAGTTTTTCTAACCGACACAACTAAGTGAAGTTGGCTTGATATGTGCAGACTGTGCGGCTAGCACCGAGCGACTAGACAACTAGTTGGAAGGCTTAGTGTAGAACAACTCACGGTTTACAGCCTGTGGTATAAAGTAGGTCGCAGATAGGCGTCTTGAAGTCACTTCCTCTGGGTTATGGTTAGTTTGAGCAGTTCGCCCGGTCTACCAGTGGGTAGGTTGTTTCTTCGTTGAGCAGTTTTGTTCGCGGTTAGCTTTGTGGTCAGGCGACCACATAGTCAGTCGTCCTGAAGTGGCGGGCAGAGGTGTTCTCTCACCATTCAATAATAGGCAGTTCACGTGGCTTGGTTGCGGTTTGGCAACTTGGCGGTTTCGACGGACAAGTCAGGTTGTTAGTGGCTTGCGTGGTTTCAGTGTTCTGACCACGCGGTTTTTTCTCTACCTGTAGTTGAATCATTGTTTCCATTGAGTACATTGTGAATCATGTCTCGCAATATATACCTCGTCTTGTAAAGAAGAAGTTAATTTCATTTTTAGATTCTTGTGCTTCTGTTGTTGTCAATTTCTACTTGACTTAGTTTTGGTTGAGTGTTCTTGTGACCTTGCTCAGCTTCATAGCAGGTTTTTTCTTGGTATTAGTGCGATCAACCTGATATCTTGAAATTTTCACGTAGTATCAGAGGGGTGTTGAGGAGTTAACAGTTCATCAACCTCAGAGGTTTGTTATTCCTTGTAAGTTCAAGTAAGTCAGGTTTAAGCAATGGAAGCCAGTTATGCAAGAGATCTTGGGATTGAGCTCTTAAGGCAGACTAACTTCATGAATTGGCGGTCTTGCATGCATAGCTATCTTCTGGGTGAGGACCTTTGGGAAGTCATCGGTGGAGACGATAGACAAGAGGTGGTAGCTACTGTACGGAATATTGAGGAGATACAAGCTTGGAGGAGGACGAATGTAAAGGCTGAGTTCACTCTTATGCAGGCTATCTCACCAGAGCTTTTTGACCACATCAGCGGATGTCGGTCAACTGCTGAAATCTGGATGGCCTGTTCAACAAGAAGAACTTAACTCAACTATAATTCTCGGAGAATGAGTTGAAGAAGGCCACTCAGGATGAGCTGTCCATATCATCTTTCTTTTTGAAGATGAAGAATCTCCGCGCTGAGATATTGACATTGGACCCAGAAGAGAGTATCTCAGAGGCAAAGCTGAAGAGGCATATCATCTGCGGGCTGCAGAAGGAGTATATTGCCTTTGTTACTTCTGTGCAGGGCTGAGACAATCAACCATCTTTGCTCGAGCTGAAAAACTTGCTAGCTTCACAGGAAAGCTTGGCGAGGAAAATGGTTGGAGTATCAATCTCAGGGAAAGATGGAGAGGTTTTCTTCTCATGTAAAAAGAAGAGATGAGACAGAAAAAAAAGTTACCTGTTAGCAATGGTCCGTCTTCTTCATCACAGTAGGAGAGGAGCAAGACTCCTGGGTAAGATGAAGGGAAGAAGAGAGGAGGGCCACGTCATTACAAGCTTGGTCATACTCGGAAGGACTACATAGTCAATCTTCAGTTAGGGCATGCTGCTGGAAAGGAAGAAGATGAATCCAGAGCTGAGGAAGGAGGATGGGGGAGTGCTTTCATAACTGTATAGTCTATCTTCAGTCAGAGCATGCTGCTGGAAAGGAAGAGGATGAATCCAGAGCTGAGGAAGAGGATGAATACAAAGGTAATACGACTATTATTACGACTGATAATACTTTGCATGCAGTAGATAAGGAGGGGACGGTTTCTTTAGGTAGTGATCAGGGCCCACTCACTTTGAGGAGTGTATATTACGTGTCAAGCATGAATAAAAACCTCTTCTCGGTGACCAACGCTGTTGACGCTGGTATCACGTTCTGTTTAGCCCGACATAAGCGAAATTTCTCCGAATTGTGTCAGCCGTGAAAGCTGACATCACTCACATTGGAAGGAGGGTTAAGGACTTTTTCGTGTTGACCACAAGATCCTATGTTAAGAAGATGAGGGTGAATGACAGTGCGTCAATATAGCAAGAGGCTGGGGGGAATGTTGAGATGGATAAGCTGAAGGTTATGGTGGTGAGAGACCTGGTGCATGGTCTGCCTAGTTTTCATCTTTTAGAGACAGTCATGTCTATGAGGGATGTCAGTATGGTAAAGCTCAACATCTTCCATTTGACAAATAATAGACCAGGTGCAAGGCACTATTGGAGTGCATCCACGATGATTTGATGAGACCCACCATCACCTCCAGTCTCGGGTGTAGCAAGTATATGTAGGTTCTAATTGATGACTTTTTGATATATACTTGAGTATACTTTATAAAGGAGAGGTTAGAGGTGTTCAGTAAGTTTGTGGAGTTCAAGGAGCTCGTAGAGGGTTGACTCATTTTGCAGATCAAGAAGTTAAGAACAAAAAATAGAGGAGAGTTCAACTCAAGCGAGTTCTCTAACTTATGCACAAAACATGAAATCTGAAGGGAGCTTAATTACTTGTGCACACATTCAACAACATAACAGAGTTACAGAGCGGAAGATTCATCATTTGACAGAGACCTGCAAGTGTTGGCTTCACGCCAAAGGCATTCACGGGGCCTTATAGGCGAAGAGAATGACCTATGCGGCGTATGTCATCAACCAGATGCACTTTAGTCTGAACAACATGAAGTCTCCACATGAATTGGTTTTTAAGGAGAAGCCCAGTGTGGAACATCTTCGGGTGTTTGGGTCAACCTGCTACGTGCATGTTTCAGACGCTCTTAGAATGAAGCTAGATGTGAAAGCACAGAAGCTAGTCTTCGTCGGATATGAGGAGAGGAAAAATAGCTAGAAATGCATAGATCTAGAGACATGGAAGTTTGTTATCTCCCGGAATGTGGTATTTGACAAATTGAAGTCATACCAGAGTAGATCATTTATAGAGTTATAGGAGAGAATGTCTGACAAAGGGCAAGGTGAAGTTGCTCGGGATCTTCTAGTGGAGTTGCCTGTGTCACCAAGTGCTCTAGTTTCATCTAGCTCTGAGCGGAAACTTCTGGATCTGGAAGCAGAGGGAGAGATGCTCCTAGTGTGCCCGAGAGGAGAGCTAGTTCAGAAGAAGTAGCAGAAGTGATGGATCAGGGTCAAGCCCAGCGGAGGTCCAAAAGGACCATTATTACACTGACTCGATATATGTACCAGAACTTTGTGAGTTTTATCTCATGTTTCTTCGCAGGTCCCTTGAATGAAAAAGATCCATCATGCTTTGAAAACTCCACTGGAATTAAGGAGTGGGAAGATGCTATGGATGAGGAGTTGGCCACCATTAAGAAGAATGATACTTGAGACCTTGCGTCCAAGGTCGAAGACATCACTCCTGTGATATGCAAGTGAGTTTACAAGATGAGGAAGAAGGTTGATGACATCATCGAGCAGTACATGGCTCGCCTTGTAGCTCATGGGTTCTCGCAGCAGTACGAGAAAGATTATGAAGAGATGTTTAGTCAGGTGGCCGAGATGATTTCAGTTCGGGTGGTGATTTATTTGGCGGCTTATCAAGGATGGAGGATTTGGCAACTAAACGTAAAGAATGATTTCATCTACGACGAGATTGACAATGAAATCTTACAGGTGCAACCACCTGGTTATGTATCTGAAGAACATGCATGACACGTCTGTAAGCTGAAGAAGACCCTCTATGGTATGAAGCAGGCGCCTCGAGCGTGGTATGGGAAGATTACAGAATACCTCCAATTTTGCGGATATTTTGCTCTAGACTCAGATTCAAGTCTGTTTATTAATAAGTGGGGGAGCTTCAGGTCTTGGTACTGCTGTATGTTGACGATATGATTGTCACCGAGAACTCGGAAGAAGTAGCTAGGCTCAGGCCTGAGCTAGCTAGCTTTTAGGTTCGAGATGAATGATCTTGGGGAGCTCCACCATTTCCTTAGAATCGAGGTTGAGAGGAAGAAGAGCGGAGTGCTCGTTTCCCAGAAGGGCTATGCGAAGAGAATCGTTAAGCAGTTTGATATGCGGGAAGGGAAGATCACCTTTACTCCTCTGAAGATCGGTCTCAAACTTTGGCGTGATGAGGGAATGGTTCTTTTTGATCCCTTGGTGTTCTAGGCTCTCGTGGGGAGTCTCATATATTTGACGATTACAAGGCCAAATATTGCCTATGATGTGGGCCGAGTAAGTCGGTATATGGCGGAACCGTGGAAGCCTTATCTAGTGGTGGCTAAGAATATTTTGAAGTACGTGAAGTCCACCTCGAACATGTTCCTCTTTTATTAGAGGGACACGAGCTTCAAGCTGCATGGATACACAGATGTTGATTATGAGGGAGATTCTGATGACTGAAAATCGACATAAAGATATGTCTTCTTGTGCAGAATGACAGCTATCTCGTTGTGCAGTAAGAAATAGGATTCAGTGTCCGTCTCCACAACAGAAGCGGAGTACAGGGCTTTGACCTTGGCAGCTCAAGAAGCCATTTGACTCAGGAATTAGTGGAGGACATCCATGAGGAGGTGCAAGATCTCACTCTGCTGCGCGATGACAATGGGAGTGCTCTCAAACTAGTCAATAATTTATTTTATCGCGCGCGGACCAAACACATCGAGATTGAGCATCACTTTGTTCGGGAGAAGGTGCTTGAAGAGTCTTTGATGGTTGAGTATGTGCAGAGTCAGGACAACATCACAAACATTTTCATGAAGCCATTATCAAAGGGACCGTTTACTCGATTATAGGGTTTGCTCGGGCTGGTTTCCACTTCTCACTTCAAGGGGGAGTGTTCAAATTGTTGAAGTAGATGTGGCGGTCTAATTTGGCAGATCGCACATACCACTCAGACCGCAGCCGGTTAGGCGGCTATATGTTGGCGGATAGCCGGGTTTCGTCTTCTGTTCTTCTTTGTTGCGATCTAGACCAGTAAGTACCCTAGAAGGTAACCAGATGGTTAGTATTGGGCTGACCGTGGCTAGCGCGGTTTGGTTTGTGAGCCCACAGAATCCGCTTGGAGCTGACAGGTTCTTTGGCTTGCGTAGAGGAAGGCGGTTAGACCGGATATCAGAGGCTAATCACACAGTTTGCTGTGTTCTGCTGCGTGGATAGAAGCCAGAGTTTGCTAGTGTTGTGAACTTGGTCACAGTGTTGTGACAAGTCTGGTTGGTTGCCTAGTCGAGAACTGCACTGTTGCGCGGTCTGGAAGTTGAGACCGATGTACTGCGCAGGTTGGTGGCGGAGTCCGATTGATCTTCATAGGAGCGGACTTGGCTCAGAACGTGTGACTGTATTTTATAAGTCCACGCAGACTGAGGAGAGTGTCTGCACTTCTATGAGACTTGATGGTTCTTGCCGCATATGCGGTTAGATGGTTATCATATGCGGACTGAAGCTGGTATCTGCACCTGTGCGGATAGGTGATGCTAGCTACAGGATGACAGACGGTTATCCTAACGCTGTGAGCGGTGATCACACTTCCCCTGTTGCCTCTAAATAGGGGTCTCCGACTCATCATATAAAGATGAGAACAGTGAGAACTCATCTCGCATTTTGATCTTACGGTTAGGTTTTTTCTAACCGGCACAACTAAGTGAATTTGACTTGATCAGTGCAGGCTGTGCGGCTAGCACTGGACGACTAAGGAACTAGTTGGAAGGCTCAGTGTGGAATAGTTCGTGGTTTACAGTCTGTGGTATATAGCATGTCGCGGCTAGACGACTTGAAGTCATTTCCTCCGGGTTGCGGTTAGTTCGAGCAGTTCGTCCTGTCTATCAATGGGTAGGATATTTCTTCGTTCAACAGTTCTGTTCGCGGTTAGCTTTGTGGTCAGGCGACCTCGCGGTCAGGCGACCTGAAGTGGCGGACAGAGGTGTTCTCTCAGCATTCAATAACAGGCAGCCCGCGCGGCTTGGTCGTGGTTTGATGACTTTGCGGTTTCGGCGGATAAGTCTGTTAGTTAACGGCTTGTGCGGTTTCAGTGTTCTGACTGCGCGATTTCTTCTCTGCATGTAGTTGATTCTTTGTTTTCATCGGATACATTGTGAATCATTTTTTACAATGTATATTTCGCCTTGTAAAGAAGAAGTTAAATTCTATTTTGAGACTCTTGTGATTTTGTTGTTGCTGATTTCTACTTGTCTTAGTTTTGTTTCAGTGTTCCTGCGACCTTACTCAGTTTCTTAGCAAATTTTTTCTTGGTATCAATGCGATCAACCTGATATCTTGAAATTTTCACTATATATATATATATATATATATATATATATAATAAACACTATATTAAAAGGAAAAACATTATTTGGTGAAACTTTCAACTTTGCAAAATTTATTATTTCTTTAATTAATGTATTTTTTCTTTAATTTTTTAAAAAATGCTCTCATATGCGCAAAAATTCTTACCTACAATAAAAAATGTTCTTTGCCCACCGCTCGCAAACTCTAGTGCATAAGAAAAAAACGAGCGACAGACGGATTATAGCGCTCGAGGGTTTGTGACAGGAGCAGCGGGGAAATGTCGTAGTCAAAGCACTGTCACACACGGCACTCGGGTCCCCGTGCAATGTCATGATCGGGATACTGTCGGGCTAAGCCATAGGGGTAAAGCGCTGTGCCTCTCCCTCATATTAGTCATATATATATTATAAACACTATATTAAAAGGAAAAACATTATTTGATGAAACATTCAACTTTGCAAAAAATTTTATTTCTTTAATTAATGTATTTGTTTCTTTAATTTTAAAAAAAATGTTCTCATATATGTAAAATTTCTTAGCTACAATTATGCGTGCACATTAAGACCGGTCCGGTCCGGACTGGTCCGGTTGGGACCGGACCGGTCGGGACCGGACCGGTCGGGACCGGACAGGGACCGGTCCCAGTTAGGACCGGTCCGGTCCCGGACCGGTCCAGAGGTCCCTGGCGGTCCCCTATTTTAGGGTAAAAACCGGTCCCGGACCGGGACCGGTTTCGGGACCGGTCAGGACCGGAAAGAGGTTAACGACTCTTTTAAAAGAGCCGTTAACGGCACTTTTATAAAAGAGCCAAACAGCTCTTTTATAATATAAAAGAACCGAACGTCTTTTATAAAAATAGCCGTTCGGCTATTTTTATAAAAGAGCCGTTCGGCTCTTTTAAAAAATAGCCGAACGGCTATTTTATAAAAGATTCGGCTATTTTATAAAAGAACCGAACGGCTCTTTTTTAATTAAAAAAATTTATTTTTTAATTAATAAAAATTATTTTTTTAATTTAATTCTTATAAATCCCCCCCTCTCCCTCATTTTCCTCTTTTAATCCCTATATCTCACTATTTCTCTCACTCTCTCTTACTATTCGTATTAACTATTAAATGGCTTCCTCCTCCTCCATGCCGGCGTCCTCCTTAGCGTCCGTCGATCATGAGATCGTTGAGCACCGGCATAAAGCGGCGGTCTGGGATAACTTCGATAAAGTGCGGGTCGGCGGCGAAATTAAGGCGAAGTGCAAACTTTGCGCGAAGCTTATGGCCGCTAACAGTAGCAACACAACGCTCGCCCGACACAACAAATCGTGTCTTTCCAAACAAGCCCCGTCGGAGGCCAACCAAGCTCAAATTTCGACGACCGGGCACATTTGGACGTATGACCAAGCTCGGCAACGGGAGCGACAGATGGAGAATGTCATCAAAAGCGGAGGCGGGATCGGGATTTTCAGATCATGATGCAAGTATATTTTTTATACTTAATAATATGTAATATATGTTATTATTTAATTTAATAATATATAAAAAAATTAATTAAAATACTTAATTAAAAAAACCGGTCCCGTCTGGGACCGGTTAGGACCGGTTAGGACCGGTCCTTCCGGTCCCAGTCGGTCCCGGTTTTCAAACGAAAAACCGGTCCCGGACCGGGACCGATTTGGGCAGGACCTGTTCGGGACCGGTGTCCCAAAAAACCGGTCCTGCCCAGGACCGATCCCGGACCGGGACCGAAGTCTTTATGTGCAGGCCTAGCTACAATAAAAAATGTGCTTTGCCCACCGCTCGCAAACTCCCGTACATAAGGAAAAAACAAGTGACAGACGGAGTATAGCACTCGGAGGTTTGTGGCAGGAGCGGCGGAGCAATATCGTAGTCGAAGCACTGTCACGCACGGCACTGGGGTCCCGTACAATGTTACGATCGGGATACTGTCGGGCTAAGCCGTAGGGGCAAAGCCCCGTGCCTCTCCCTCATATATGTATATGGTTTGTAAATAAAGCTTTAATAGAATTTATAAAAAAAATTAAAATATAATTTGCCTGTGCGGTCGAGATAGTTTTGGCACCCGGGTGGAGTTTGAGAAATTGCTGGTCGTCTCGTAAATCTGCAACAATGCAGTTTAAATATTAAAATAAGAAGGAATTCAATAAAAAAGCATATATTAATTAATCGAAAAATATAATTTGCATAAAGATCATATATATTCATGAAGGACTATTTCTTAAAAAAATATACAACCACGGTAATATTGAGTTTGATTCAAATTTCACTAGACTGGTCCGGTTGGAGTGAACCGGTTTATTACTCTTTATATGTATTGAAGAAGCATCCATCATTCAACTTAGGCTCCGTTTGGGGAGACTTATTTTCACCGGTCAAGCGGTTATGATCGTATAGACCGGACCTTAATTAAATAAGTCCCCCCAAACGGAGCCTTAACTTAGTTCTCGTCATCATTGTTGTCGTTAGGGTTTGTAGAAATCAAAAGCGTAGTCCTATTGTTGTGAAATACATAAAAATCGAACACAACGAGACGAGCCATGTAAGGTTTGATCGAAGCCAAACTCTCAACCAAATTTGGGAATAATATGCTGGCGAATGAGACTGAAGGTTCGTTTGACGCCCGAACCAAAGTTGGGAATAATATACTGGTGAATGAGACTGAAGGTTTGTTTGACGCATGGTTTTTGCTCTGGCGAGTTTGAATAAAAACTCAACAGTCATTAAATACGTGTTTAACATGACAACGATTATGAAAGTCATGAAGAAAAAAATTAATTTTGAAATAGAAGTGGATGGAGTTCCTGAGGGGAGGTCGGGCGTTCACAAACGATAATTCATAACTGTTGGGGTTGTGGAACACTTCCGGTCCTCTTGTTTCTCACACCGGGTTAGCCCACGTGAGCTTAGAGGAATCGAAGTGTGATCCCCCTTCGACATATCTGGCGCCGACGACAGCGGGGGTCCGGGGGCAGCCGCCCCCGGCGGAGGTCCGCCCAAAATTTTTGGGGGTGTTTTTCCCCAAGCGTCGAACAGGGTTCGACGTTCGTCGAACTCAGCTCGACGTTCGTCGAACGGGCCAAGTTCAACGAACGTCGAGCGCAGCTCGACGAACGTCGACCGCCGCTCGACGATCTGTCGAACGGGCTGAGTTCGACGACTCGTCGAGCGCCGTTCGACGATCGTCGGCGTTCGACGTTCGACATCGCCGAACGTCGAGCGCAGGTCGACGATGCGGTCTTTTGGATGCCTATTTAAGACGTTTTCTGGTTATTTTTAGGGTACGACGGGAAAAAACGACGGTTAAGGCGGCGGTAGTCTTTTGGAGGCGATCCAGAAGGTATTCTTCTACGGTTTTCTTCTTGTCCAGAAGTGTAAGAAGGTAGGATCAGGTTTTAGATCCTTGTAACCTTTTGGTGTAAACTGTATTGTTCTGGTGAATACAAGAAGGGAGAAGAAGAAGGGGAGAGAGGACGTAGCCCGGTTTGGGTGAACCTCTGTATATCTCTGTGTCTGTGATTGCTCTGTGTTTTGTTATTCTTTTTTCGAATTTCCTCTTCTCGGCGCTCCGGATTTCCTTTCAATAACCACCATGTTCACTACTGCCATCGATGTGGCAAATGAACCTTAGGGTCATCAGAGCATTGGAAGATGGATACGCCCGAAACAACACAGGGGGCTCCAATTGTTAGGGGGAACGAAAAATCGTAAAAATAGTACTTTGAGAATGTTAGGGTGGTTCACTAGCTCAAAGTATTCTATAATACCTCATCAGAGTTTGGAATGAGTATTTATAGTATCTCTTGCGTAAAGTCTTGCCCTAGGTAGACACAACTCATGAGTCACTAACGAGTCGGTCTCGACACGCGCGGACATACATGAAATATTCAATACCAATGACATTTCACCTCATGTGGAAAATAGATAAATTTTTGGTGGGGCTCCATAGCCCACGAGAGAGGACCTTCATTTGCCACCAGGCTCTATCGAACACCGAAATGAAGCCCCACCGGTGTCCCCCAAACAAATCATTAGAACCCAAAATCACAAACATGTGAGTGCCCGCGACCACGAATGACACTCATAGTTAACAATGTGTCGAGGTTGCGAGGGTAGAAAGGACCCAATATTTAATCGATGATACTATAATCTCCATCCAAAAGAAAACTTGGAATGTCTAACTTTTTGAAACATTAAAATAATATTTCTAAGGGGTTAATTACCGGGACCTCCCTCAGAGATCGCATGATTACATTTTGGACCCATCTATCTTACCCAGTTTACAAAAATGTCCCTTCTATTAAAAAAATGGACGGAAAATGATAAATTCAACAAAATTATTTTATGATATTTCAAATTTATCTTTTTATAATAATTCTAGATTCATTACAAAGGGTAAAATGTAAGGATCCGGATCCGCTTCATTTCTAAAGAAATGGAGGGATTCATTTCTTCATGTAATGGACAAGACAACTTTGCAAAATCTCTTACCCGTCGGATCAGCATGCTTTCCATCCGGACCGTGAAATGAAGAGGATCCCGATACAAAATGTAATGCACCTTTTTCAATGTTTAGTTATTACAAAGGGTAAAATTCTAATATTATAAAATAATTTGATATATTTTATCACTTTCCATCTATATTTCTCAAGGAAAAGGTCACTTCTTTCAATGCAGAGTCATTACAATGGGTAAAATTAGAATATCATAAAATTATCTAGCTGATTTTATCATTTTCCTTTCATATTTCTAACGAAAAGGGCAGTTTTGTAAACTGAGGAAATGTAAAGGGGGAGGTAAATGTAATTTAGATAGATAGAGGTGCAAACTGTAATTATGCAAACTCCTAGGGGAGGTCCCAGTAATTAACCCTATTTCTAAGAAACCTGTAGTTTGTAGATTGTAGAGGCTCCGCTCAAGATAGTCCACTAAGACTCATCAAATGTGGAATGACCTTATATAGTATCTTCAGCGTAGAGCCGTTACACTCTAAGTGACACGTAACCCATTGGGTCGTTCTGAGTCGGTCTCGACACGCGCGGACATATATTAAATACCCTAACATAGATGAGCTTCTTACCAAGCTTGGTTCCAACCAATACAATTGGTACATTTGGAGCATAATGCCTCAGTTCAGGAATCCACTGAAGGCAGCAACAAAAACATAAGTCATCAGTCATTGAATAATGAAGAGTAGTAGTTTACAAAAAAAAAATCAATAAATGAACCTTTTTGTATATGTTCTCATAGCTGGCCTTGCTGATGAGGGAGAAGGCTAGTAAGAACACATCAGCTCCTCTGTAACTTAGAGGTCTCAACCTGTTGTAGTCCTCTTGACCTGCATTTACAGCACAAAATTTAAATGTGTGTGTATGTGTGATTGTGTGTTTATATATTGCTTGAATTAAGTCAGTGAGGTAACAAAGCCATCTACTAGCTTAGTGTTATTTCTTATAACTGGTATTTTCAAATCAAAGGAAACTTTCAGAACACAATAATTGGAACCACTTCTTATTCTTATGTACTTATTGTACCACATCAGGCTGAAAATTTGTTCACAGATTTCATAGCAACAGCACGATCAAAGCCAACAAAATAATTATGCCAATCTGAACAAAACCCACAACCTGCGGATGTTAAAACCCCGCAACCCTACTCCTCTTCCACCAGAACTCCTTCGCAGCTCCTTCGACAACTTCTTCCGCACTCGCCTACACAAACGTTGGCGACTATGCAACTTCTGCCGCGATCTAGATGTCCCTCAAAAAAGAAGGCTAAAGCCAACCCTGTCGGCGGCTCTGCAACTCCTTCCGCACTCGCCTACCCTTTCTTCGAGCGGCCCCATCCTTTGATGTTCTAGGACCAATCTATATACATATAGGGCTATTTATCAGAACTTTCCTTCGAAGTTTGTGTAATTATAGTTTGCACTCTGTACAACCCATATTCGACGAGGGAGGGCCCTACCACCGCCAGGTCATCAAAAGTCAAAGTCAACAAGACAAGGTGGGGATCCAGACCAGCACCCCGGGCCGCGGAAGGTTCGGGCGAGTATGGCGAGCTCCCCAGGCCAACTCGCCAGGTGGCGACTATGACCAGATACTCGCCTCTTCCAGGCGAGCTCCCCAGGGAAGTCGCCAACTCGCCAGGGTGGGGGTATAAGTAAGACCCCCCCCTCTTTGGTTTTCCCTATAAATAGGACCCCAGGGGTACGAGGGAGGGACAAGCAAATCTCGGCCTGAGCCCTCGCGAGCTCCAACAACTGCCCTTGACTCGTTATTGCTCAAGCTCGCCTCCTTCGTACCTAGCTCGGCCAATCTGGTTGAGAAGGGGTTGCTTCTCCTAAGCAACTGGGTACGTGGTGGGACCTTCCTGCCGCAGCAACCTGGGGTCTTGTTTGCGCAATTTGCTTCTGTTTCCTGACCAGAGATCATCTTCTCGACCGGCCGACCAGTAACTTCAGGTTGCCTAGTCCGATTTCTGAGGTTGAGAAATTTCTCGGCTTCAACACACTCCTCTAATTTTCGAAATTACAAAAATCAAGAAAATCTTCATACCCAAAGTCAAAATCTTCATACCCAAGAAAATCTAATTTGCCATAGCCACGACCAAAAATGATGCAAAAGTGGTGTTATACTTCCTGAAAAACTTCATATTTACTTGATTTGGGACACCCAAAGCTATTATAAGTGACGGGGGAAGTCACTTTTGTAATCACCAATTTGCTGCATTATTGAAAAAGTACGGGGTTAGGCATAAGGTAGCATTGGCATACCACCCTCAAACAAATGGATTAGCGGAAGTATCTAATAGAGAGATCAAGAAAATCTTTGCTAAAACGGTTAGTGTAAATTGCAAAGATTGGTCTCAAAAGCTTAACGATGCCTTGTGGGCATATAGAACCGCTTTCAAGACCCCGATTGGTGTGACCCCGTATCGTTTAGTTTACGGCAAGGCTTGTCACTTACCGTTAGAGTTGGAATATCGAGCATATTGGGCCATTAAGAAAATCAATTTTGACTTTCAAGAAGCGGGTAAATCTAGACTACTACAGTTAAATGAATTGGAGGAGATCCGGACGTAAGCATATGAAAGTGCAAGGGTTTATAAGGACCGTACTAAAATGTGGCATGACCGCCATCTTACGGAAAAACATTTACAACCCGGGAAACTAGTTCTATTATATAATTCACGGCTAAAGATTTTTCCTGGTAAATTAAAGTCTAGGTGGTCGGGCCCATTTCGGGTCAAGGAAGTGCTTCCTCATGGCGTCGTTATTATAATCAATGAAAAGGATCATTCGGAGTTTAAAGTCAATGGCGGACGTCTTAAGGCTTATTTAGGAAACGAAAATGAACGAGTCATATCGTTCATACACTTGAAATAAAATTTTCGAGCCGCCGAATGTCCAGCCGGGACAATAACTAAGGCGCTTTCGGGGAGGCAACCCCAAAATGTTAATGATAAGTTCTTTATTGTTATTGTTGTTTTTATTTAGTTAGTTTTTGTTTATCTCAAAAATTCGTAAAAAAAAAAGAAGTAAAAAAAAAAATGATGCATGACTGAAACCTTATAGTCTCAAACACTTAAAATCACATTTCCTCTTCGTCTGGCTCTAGTAAAAGTTCGAAATTGGTTCAGAAAAAAAATGTTGTAACATTTTGGAAATGTTGTAACATTTCGTGTACTGTCTTTTCCTCTTAAAAAGACGAATTTTTTTCTTGTTACCGGCTGTTTGGGTCAGAAATTTTTGATTATTATTTTACCGGCTGTTTTGGTCAAATATTTTTGTTGACCGGTTGTCTGATAGTTCATTTGAACCGGCTATCTGCAGGATTAATTCCTTTGACCATTTTAGTCGGTAACTACAAGAAAATCAACCGGATATTTATATATATATAGACCGCTGACTGGGATTGAACCCGCTGCTTCCCCCATTTCCTCCGCTCCAGCAAACCCTAACCTCATTCTCCGCCCTTTGTGAACCATCCGCCGGCGGAGCAACCTTTCGACGGCCGCCGTGCGTACTCGTAATCCATCGCCGACCCCCTGGGAGTGCATCCGTCGGCGAAAGCTCCAATAGCCGGCCACCTTATTTTATCGCCGACCTTCAGGAAGGGGGTAAGTGCTTGCTTTTCTTCTCTCTCTCGCTCATTTGAGCATTCTCTTTCCCGCGCTAAACCATTCCCCTCCGCAGTCATGGCCCCTAAGAAAGGTAGAGAGAAGGTAGTGGCAAATAAGCACACAAGATTTATTAATGAATAAGCTAAGGCTCGCTACGAACTGCTGAAAGCAAAGCCCGTCATCTACGAAAGAGGGTTTCAACTGGAAGTTCGTGGTTGGAGTCAAGCCTATGTCAAGCAAATAGACAAGTTCGGCTGGTTGTCCTTCTGCCACCCCCGCACTGAAGCAGTCCTACCATGGGTGTACGAATTCTACGCCAACGCCAAGTTCCATATGGACGGAAAAATTCATATTCGGGGAAGGGAAGTAGATTTCTCCGCGGAAGGTATAAACTCCTACTTTGACTTAACAAATCTGGACAGCGATGTATTCGAATCTGTCAGGACTACTAACCCATTCGACATCGCCACCGCATTGAGCCTCACTAAAAATATCACTTGGGTGAATGAATCTTCACATGTCTTACATTCCGCCCTTTTTACTCGTGAAGCTAAAGTTTGGTTTCTCTTCGTAAACTCAAGTATTATGCCAACAAAGCACCCAAACCATGTCTCCTTTGATAGGGCTTGCATCATTTATAGCATTATAAAAGGGATTCCAATTAATATAGGACATATAATCTCCAGTCAAATCCAGAAAAAGGTCAAAACGGAGGGGGGAACTCAGTTATGGTTTCCCACACTCATCACATCGTTGTGCCGTTATGCCAGGGTATCTCTCGCCGATACGGACACTACAACCATTGTAGGTCGGCCAATAACATTTTCAGTCATTTCATCCTATATCAAGGTATCTTTAGATGAGACATCCCCCAAATCCGCCAAGAAACAACCTTCTCCCGTATCTTCGCGCAAAACCACTCAACCTCCAATCCCGCCACCACTTTCCCCTAATCCTCCGGATTGGCCGATTATATTCAAATATTTGCAATCCACTGCCAAATATCAACGTCAGCAACATCATCATCTAGTTTCACATTTAGACATTTTACATCACAATCAAGTCGAAATTCTGCGCCATTTGAACGTACCTGAGGAAAAGATAGCGGTCCGCGATGTGAATCCTGCTTGGTATGAACGCAAACACTCTGATTCGAAGGGAAAGGAGGCTGCAACATCGCCGGATCCACATGATGGAGCGGAAGCGGTCGAGGACGATGCAGTCGTTGCATCCGGCGACGACAACGAAATGGAAGAATTTTTGGACGATGACGACTCGGACGAGGTCGATGACGCTGACGACGATGAGGAGGATGGTTGATACTCCACTATTCAGAATCTCGGAAATTTACATTACTCTATTACTGCTGCAATGTTTGTGTTATTTTGGGTCAAGACTGTGGTGAAACATGTTTATTTTGGGCAGTGTTGGTTTTCTTTCTGCATGGATCTGTTACCTTTTGCACGCATTTACTTTGATTTTGTGGTGAAATGTTTGTCTTATTTTGAGATATTTCTGTGGTGCTATGCAAGAGTTGGTGAAAGGTTTGTTTATTTTATTTATTTACTCATTTTGAACAGCTATGAGTGACAAATATTTGATGATTGCCAAAGGTTTGTTTTGATTAAACATTTTGGTGAAATTATTGTTTGTTTTGGGAAATGTCTGGGTTGACTATTAATGTGAACTTGTGAAACTATATGCTAATAACTGAATGCTAAGTAACATTTACGATTCACTGTGGTATGCTAATAACAAGTTTGCTTGGGGGGGGGGTGAAATGTTTGTTTTAACTGAACTGTATGCTTGGTATGTTAATAACTTGTTGACCTGGACGCTTGCTATTGTTTTTCCTGAAGATTACTTGCTTATTTCTTTTCTAGCTCTAATCCTTATAACTGCTACTTGTCTCACTGTGGTTGATCACTTCTCTACTTGATCCCTTCCTTTTCCTAAACAGTTGTTTCCATAAATTACTGTTATATTTTAATGCAATGAAGTTTTCAATGTTTAATGAATAAACACACTGTTTAATGAGAACATTTTATTATAATCTGCTGCTTTGTGGGTTGGGACAGCCCGTCATATCTTATATCGTTTTGTTCCACTTCACACATGTTTATATACTGGCGATTGACATGTTAAAATTTCTTTTTATTCCACTTTTCTGATTTATGAAGTTCGCAATCGCATACATGGCTATTATATTTGCTAAAACTTCTTTACTAGGGACTAGTAAAGGTTCAAGTATGGGGGCATGTCCTTCTATACCTTGCATGACAAATCTTTTATGGGGTATATTTTAGAAATGTCTGCTCTTAATTTTGTTATTATTATTAATAAATCTATTCAAGTTTTTCAAATTAATTGTAAGGTTAGATGAGTCAGTCCTATGAGTCAGGCTATTAAATTGAAATTAGACTGATTGGTTAAAGCTCGATTAAGAAATCTATCTCACATTCATGCACTATAGTTCTTAAAAGAGTTTACGCCCGTTTAATTTATTTAATTAACTTCGGATCCTAATGAGATTAGATCGAGTATGTTCTAATTCAATGATAGTTGCCAATATATTGAGCGTACATAGTTAACCTTGCTCCCACTTAAAGCCTTACCTTTGTTGCCATCACATATTACTTCTAAGCTTAAAGACTTGAGTATTCATTTCCCTATGTTCCTTAGCTAGTAGACTGACCACTTATGGGTGTTATAAAAAATTGTATATCATAGTGACATGTGGCCTAAGTTAGCTCCGGCTTACTTAGAATGATCCCAACTATGATCAAAAAAATTATATATATATATATATCATAGTGATATGTGGCCCAAGGATGTTCACGCATACTTGGAATGATCCCAACTATGAAAATATCAAAAAAAAAATGTTGTTAAAAGTTAAACCCCATAAGTTGGCAGGCTACTAAGTTAATCAATTAGAATCAATGGCTACCCACCTTTCCCAATTTCATCAAGTCGTTTTATTTGGCATCGGTTTCTATCAAACTCATGTAGAGGTCATATCAAAGCCTTAGACTACTCTTGATCTATCTTATTGGTGACGAAGTTTATCGAAAATGAATTGTAAGGGAAGTAAACAGATTGTTAAGGGCATCACATATAACACTGGAATTCTTAATTGAGCCTTATCGTATATCTATCTGATGGATCTATGAAAGTTTGAATTCTTATGGATTAGAAAGTCTAACATCAGTTAATGAGAATTACTTGAAGCTATTTTGGTTACCTTATAATGAAGAGTAGAAAGGAATGAAATTATTACTTTCATCAACCTTTGTCATGTTATGGTTTTCAATGATTTACCTTTGCTAGGGACTAGCAAAGAACCAAGCATGGGGGTGTGATAACTTCACAAAAAGAAGTTATCTTCATCCATATTTTGACCATTTTTAGCCATGTTATGTGATATTTATACATGAAAAGTAGATAAAAATCCAATTGCCGCATGATTTGAAGTCAAAATAGTTGTTACTCTCATTTTTATATGTTTTTATGATAGGATTCAGGGAGAATTTAAGTCAAGGTTTGAAGGCTAAGCATTGTGGAAAATCTGGGAAAATTTGGAAAAAATGTTGCAACATATTCTCAACAAATCTGGCAGGTCAAATTGTGCAGAAAGACAGAACCAGAAATGTTGCAACATATTCGTAATATTTCTGGCAGTTACAAGAAATTCAAATCCGAAATTACCAAGTTTTCAACAGTCACATCCTAAATTTTAGCATCCGTTCAGCATTTAAAAATGACTGGATGTGGGGCCCACTAGGAAGAGGAAAAAGGAAAGTTTAAAAGAGGAATATTTCAGCCATTTAAAGGGGGATCTTCTTCCATATTCGACTATATTAGAGAGAGGAGGGAAAAATCTGGGAAGAAATTCTGAAGGCAAAACCAGTCCAGTTCTCGGCATTCGGGCTGAAGGAAACACTTCCACGCCACTGGAGAAGGGAAGATTCGCATTTTTTTCGAGATGTTTAGTAAGATCTCTTCAGTTTTGTGTTGTTTTTCCGCAGTCATGAACTAAAACTCTCTAGTCTTGCATGATGAGAGTAGTATGTGTATTTTGATGATGAACATCTTTGATTTTGAGTTTGTCTTGTGATTATCTTTATTGATCTTGTGATTTTTATGGTGAAATTGTTGGATTATGTCTTTTTATTATATTGCGCCGCGAGAATTGAGAGATGAGCGTCGTAATATTAATTTAAGGGCTAGTTTATCGCAGTGCAAGAATCGAGAGATGAGCAGTGTGAATCATTAACCAAAATTTCTTTATCTTTACGACGTTTCAAGAATCGAGAGAGGAGAAACGTGTGTGCATCACAAGATCTTTTAAGTTTTGAAAAGTGAAAGAGATTTCTTTTTCATGCTTGCGAATTTGATTTTTTGCGCTCCATAATATTTTTGTTTCGCCTAAGTTAGAGATAACTAGGGTTGCATAGATATTAAGACTTCTTGTATCGAGAGATAAAGATTTCGTCTTTAAAAATCATCGCAAGATAATTAAAAGTTAAACCAAATGAAATATTTATTTTATCATCATCATGTTATACATATGAAATCAGAAATGCAAGACTACTTTCTCTAATCGCTAAGAAGTTACTGCTAGATCTAGTTAAATTAGTTTTAATATTTATCTAAAAATTTAAATCTATTTTCAGAAAATCAATTAACCGCTTTACTTGGATTCATAGAAACGGTGTAGCTAGTAATTGTAAGCACTAAACCCATCACTTCTCCGTGGGAACGATCTCACTCACTTTGTATTACTTGTACGACACGTATACTTGCGTTTTCAAGCTCTATTTTGCGTGCATCACTTCTCCGGGGAGAAGAAAGAGGTGGAAGGAGGAGTTGAGTTGCTGGTCACCCTCGGGGGAACTTCGATCCGATGCCGCTTCGTCATCGTCGACGCACCCAACGGCTACAACGCCATCTTCGGACGGCCCCTCATCAACTACTTCAAGGCCGTCCCCTCATCATATCATCAATGCCTGAAGTACTGCAGGGACGACGTCCAAGTCAGGATCAGGGGAGATCCCAGGGCCTCCAGGGAATGCTACCTGAATGCGGTCAGCACCATCAGCTGGATGGGCGATGCAGAAAGGTTGGAAAGGATGATGGAGTAGGAAGAGGGCCTGCAAGCTGCTGAGGAGCTGGAGGAAGTAGAGGTGATCTCCCTGAGAGGAGAGCCGGAGCTGCTGAAGATCGGAGGAGCCTTTCCCCCGGAAGGGAAGGTGGAGATAGCTGCCTGCCTGCAGGAAAACGCGGACGTCTTCGCATGGAGCGCCGCCGAGATGCCAGGGATTGATGCTGATGTTGCCTGTCATCGCCTCAACCTGAATCCAGCGACGGCCCCAGTCCGTCAGAAGCAGAGGAAGAGCGCCACCGCTCTGGCGGGACCAATCCGGGAGGAAGTAGGGAAGCTGCTAGAAGCAGGTTTTGTTTCGGAGATCCAGTATCCAGGCTGGGTCTCCAATGTTGTAATGGTGAAGAAATCGGGAGGGGGCTGGAGGCTATGTATTGATTTTTCTATGCTCAATAAAGCTTGCCCCAAGGATTGTTACCCCTTGCCTCAAATCGACGCGCTGGTTGATTCCGCCGTCGGGTTTCCCGTAATGAGCTTCCTTGATGCCTTTTCAGAGTATCACCAGATCCGGATGCATCCCCCCGATTGCCGCGACGTTTCCTTCATCACCAGCGACGGATGCTATAGCTGCAAGATGATGCCCTTCGGGCTCAAGAACGCCGGCGCGACATATCAAAGAATGATGGATCACGTCTTTAGAGAGCAAAAGGGGCGGAATCTGGAAGTCTACGTGGATGACCTGCTCGTTAAGAGTAAGAGCGCCGCAGAGCACATAGCGGATCTGACAGAGACCTTCGCCACCCTGAGGAGGTATAAGATGCGGCTCAACCCGGCCAAGTGTGTTTTCAGCGCGGGAAGGGGGAAGTTTCTAGGGCACCTCCTTACTCCCCTAGGGGTGGAGCCTAACCCCGACAAGGTGAAAGCCATCGTGGAGATGGCGTCCCCGAGGGATTCCAAGGAAGTTCAAAGGTTGACCGGAAGGCTGGCAGGTCTTAGCCGGTTTCTCTCCAGGGCCGGAGAGAAGTGTTCCCCATTCTTCAAAGCCCTTCGGGGGAACCAGAAATTCGAGTGGACCCCGGAGTGCGAGGAGGCCTTCATAAAGCTCAAACAACAGCTGACTCGAGCTCCTCTCCTTCAGGGTCCGCAGGGCGGTGAAGACCTCTTGCTCTACCTAGGGGTAGGGGCTGAGGTAGTCAGCTCGGTGTTGGTCCGAGAGGAGGGAAAGAAGCAGCTTCCAATCTACTACGTGAGCCGGGTGCTAAGGCAAGCCGAAACGCGGTACCCCATCCTGGAGAAGTTAGTCTTTGCCCTGGTAGTTTCGGCCAGGCGACTCCGTCCATATTTCCAAGCCCACTCTATCAAGGTAGTCTCTGACCACCCCTTGAGGAGTATCTTGGACGGAGTGGAGCACTCCGGCAGGCTCGTCAAGTGGGCTGTGGAGCTGAGCGAGTTCGACATCTCCTACCCCCCAAGGGTCGCGATCAAAGCACAAGCTGTGGCGGATTTCCTGGCCAACTTCTCGGCCGAGGTCGAGGCAGACACAGATGTCTCTCGGCCGGTCCCCTGGAAGATGTTCGTAGATGGCGCGTCAGGGAGACACTCCGTGGGAGCCGGGGTGGTGCTGGTTAGTCCTCAGGGGACCAGGATTGAGCAAGCCGTCAAGATCCTTTTTTCGGTCACTAACAATCAGGCGGAGTACGAAGCCATGGTGGCTGGCTTGCGACTCGCCAAGGAGCTGGCAATCAGAGATATCAGGGCTTTTACCGATTCCATGGTGGCAGCATCTCAGATTCGGGGAGAGTTCGAAGTCCGAGATCCCATCTTGCAGCAATATCTGGTTAAGGTCAAAGGCCTGATCGGGGGGTTCCGATCCTTTCACGTTGAGCACGTGCCCCGAGAACGCAACTCCGAGGCAGACAATCTTGCGAAATACGGCCCTCGGGCTGGGGGAACCGCCATCGAGTTGTTTCGACCATCCATCGAAGAAGGCGAGTTGATGGAGATCGATCAGCGGGCCTCGTGGAGAGATCCGTTCATCGCGTTCCTGGCGACAGGCCGACTACCATCTGACGGGCAAGATCAAAGAAAGTTTCGGTATAAGGCCGCGTACTACTTGCTACAAGACGGCGAACTCTATCGCAAGACCATTTCAGGCCCTCTGGCCCGATGCTTGTCAGAGCTCGAGATTCCCCGGGTCCTCGAGGAGATTCACTCGGGAGAGTGCGGCAGTCACTCCGGGACCCGCACCTTGGAGCAAAGGATTCTGAGGCACGGTTACTTCTGGCCGACCATCCGAAAGGACGCAGAGGCCCATTCCAGAAAGTGCTCCCAATGTCAACTCTTCGCGCCCCTCGCGCTCCAGCCGGCTCAGCAGCTTCGCTCGATTACCGCTCCGTGGCCCTTCGCAATTTGGGGAATGGATTTGATCGGCCCGTTCCCTCAAGCTAGCGGGCAAAGGAAGTTTGTTCTGGTAATGGTCGACTACTTCACGAAGTGGATCGAGGCTAAGGCTCTGGCCAGGACCACGTCTCAAATCGTCAAGAACTTCATCTGGGGGGAAATCGCATGCAGGTTCGGGATCCCTCTGGCCATCATCACCGACAATGGGCCGCAGTTCGCCAGCCTGGAACTGGGGGACTTTTGTAAACAGTTGGGAACCGACCTTCGGTTCGCCTCGGTACATCACCCTCGGAGCAATGGGCAAGTAGAAGCCGCGAACAAGCTCATCATCAACTTGCTGAAGAAGAAGATCACCAACCTCAAGGGGAATTGGGCCGAACAGCTCCCTTCCGTCCTCTGGGCCCTCAGGACCACCCCGAACTCAGCCACAGGGGAAACACCCTTCAAGCTGTCACACGGGTCCGAGGCACTCATCCCGGTCGAATTTGAGGTGCATAGTCCAAGGGTCATCGCAGCCAAAGACGGAAGCGAGGAATGGCGGCTAGAGAATGAAGAGGCTCAGAGGCTCTCCCTAGATTATGTGGAAGAGCTTCGGGACTTGGCCTCCATGCGCCAGGAAGAAACCAAGAGGCGCATGGCGAGACACTTCGACAAAAACGTCCACTTGAAGAACTTCCTCGCAGGGGACTTGGTCATGAAGAAGGTGGACGCCGCTGGGCGGGGAGCCCCCGTAGGCAAGCTCCATCCCAACTGGGAAGGACCTTTCATCGTCCAAGAAGCCTTGGCCACAGGAGGCTATTACCTACAAGACCAAGCGGGAGAGCAGCTGCCTGGGACCTGGAGCGGGGATGATTTGAAAAGATTTTACCCGTAGCGGTAACTCATGTATCTATTTCTGTAAACATACTTAATATACAAAGGATGCGGGATTTCATCTCTTTTGTGTTAAATGTGCCTCGAGGCTTCTGAGTGTTTCCATGGTCCGCCTCGTAGTCGACCTCGGGAGGCAGCGGTCGGTTTGTTCCTCATACATAGCCCAGTATGGATGATGGGACGATGCTTCGGGATTTTAAGCGCTCTTGTAAGACCGAGCCTCTGCATTGTCGGCCGAGATCAGCTCCCCCCTTGCATGTCGGCCTATGTCTCCTCGAGTGCATCTCTCTTCCGTCTGGAGGACCTGCGAGGAACAGATCTGCACCCTGATCTCCCGGACTTGAGGAGAGGCCGGCCTCGTAAAACACCCAGAAGGAGAACCTGCCAAAGAAAGGGTATGGACGAGCCCGGAGGGAGGTGTGTGGATTCCGAGTGCATTCGAAAAGGACCCTCGATGAACACCACCCCCACCCTAATCGTACCTGGAAGCGACCTTCACTGTCAAATCGGGATACGGGACTCCAACCCGTTCTCACTGAATAGCCTAGTTCGGACGATGGGACGAGGCTTCGGGACTTTAAGCGCTCTTGTAAGACCGAGCCTCTGCATTGTCGGCCGAGATCAGCTCCCCCCTTGCATGTCGGCCTAGGTCGCCCCGAATGCATCTCTTTTCCAACTAGAGGAATTCTGAGGGACGGGTCTGGACGCCAATCCCCCGATTCGGCAGGATCAAGAGCGTCCCTCCGGGGGAAGTTTCTTTCTTGCCAAGATGTCTCTGGGATTAATCTCCAAAATGTGTAAGGACGCAGGGTTTTATTCAAGACCTCGAGTTGAGCAGCGTCGTAAGACCGGTATCCCCACGAGCTCCTCTCCTCGGGAATCGGCCGATCTCCTCGATTGTAATTCAAGACTTCGAGTTGAGCAGCGTCGTAAGACCGGTATCCCCACGAGCTCCTCTCCTCGGGAATCGGCCGATCTCCTCGATTGTAATTCAAGACTTCGAGTTGAGCAGCGTCGTAAGACCGGTATCCCCACGAGCTCCTCTCCTCGGGAATCGGCCGATCTCCTCGATTGTAATTCAAGACTTCGAGTTGAGCAGCGTCGTAAGACCGGTATCCCCACGAGCTCCTCTCCTCGGGACTCGGCCGACCTCCTCGATTGTAATTCAAGACTTCGAGTTGAGCAGCGTCGTAAGACCGGTATCCCCACGAGCTCCTCTCCTCGGGAATCGGCCGATCTCCTCGATTGTAATTCAAGACTTCGAGTTGAGCAGCGTCGTAAGACCGGTATCCCCACGAGCTCCTCTCCTCGGGACTCGGCCGACCTCCTCGATTGTAATTCAAGACTTCGAGTTGAGCAGCGTCGTAAGACCGGTATCCCCACGAGCTCCTCTCCTCGGGAATCGGCCGATCTCCTCGATTGTAATCCAAGACTTCGAGTTGAGCAGCGTCGTAAGCCTGGTATCCCCACGAGCTCCTCTCCTCGGGAATCGGCCGATCTCCTCGATTGTAATTCAAGACCTCGAGTTGAGCAGCGTCGTAAGACCGGTATCCCCACGAGCTCCTCTCCTCGGGAATCGGCCGACCTCCTCGATTGTAATTCAAGACTTCGAGTTGAGCAGCGTCGTAAGCCCGGTATCCCCACGAGCTCCTCTCCTCGGGAATCGGCCGATCTCCTCGATTGCAATCCAAGACCTCGAGTTGAGCAGCGTCGTAAGCCCGGTACCCCCACGAGCTCCTCTCCTCGGGAATCGGCCGATCTCCTCGATGACGAGAATGAGGGGCCCGCAGGCTAGGTTCGACGACTAAGCCCGGTTCAATTTTCGTCACGCACGAGCAGGCGAGCAGGCCTCGCGCGAGCAGGCGAGCAGACCTTGCGCGAGTAGGCGAACTGATCTCGTGCGAGTAGGCGAGCAGATCCCATGCGGGGAAGGGAGCTGGAACCGCGCGAGTAAGCGAGCCCCGGGGGGAATGCGAGTATGTCCCACACGCCACCCGCGCGGTTATCTCAGCAGGTTCACGAGTATCCGGGTGCAGGGGCGAGTAGGTCCCGGCGAGCGGATGGTCGATGTCGGGACCATCCCCCTGCGACCTAGCGAGCGTTCCTCTCCGAGCCTATGAGCCTAGCGAGTAACATCCAGTCAGAAAGGAAAAAAACCAAAACTTTGTATAAATCATTAAGTCAAAAATTTGGTTTACAAAAAGAATATCGGCGAGCAACTAGGACTCGTCGTCGCCAGTATCAGGCCGATATTCATCATCCCCGATATCGCCGATATCTGCAAAGTCGTCGCTCTCTGCGCTCTCGCCGCTGCTGCTTCCGCTGCCGCTGCTGCTTCCGCTGCCGCTGCTGCTTCCGCTGCCGCTGCTGTCAGAATCACCGGAGCTGGTCGGCGACAACGCGCTATACGGTGGGACAGTCCCCTCGGCGAGCAGCTCGGGAATGAGCTCGTCGACAGTGAGCGGCTTCTCCCCCTCGACGAGCTGGCCCCCGAGCCTAAGGCGTGCGAGTATGACGTTCCCCGCCGCCCGCGCAATCTCACGGCGAACGGAGGATCTCTCCTCCCAGAGGACGCGTGATTGCTTCACCACTCGCGCCGGGTCCTCGGGTAGCGGGGTTGAGGAGCTCAGCCGTCCTTCAGCAGCGACCAGCCTCGTCTCCATCACCGCTGCGCGAGTTTGGGCCGCCTCCAGCTCGGCCTGGGAGGCGACGAGCTTCTCCTTGCACTCGGAGAGTTTCTTCGCCGCTTCTATCTCGGCATCCTGCGAAATGATCGACGTCAGGATCTATCAACGAAGCGAATCGAGCAAACTCACCCGAGGACAGCTCACCTCGAAGTCCTTCCAGCGGACTGACTGCATGCCGAGGTCGATGGCCTTCTTGGAAACGACCTTAAGGGCATCGGTCGTCTCCAACAGCTTCCTCGCTGAGTAGTGACCCAGCTCGGCAGACCGAGCGAGCGCACAGGCCGACTGGTGGGCGAGCTCCGACGGGGTCAGCTCCAGGACGGACTCCGCGTCGACCCGACCGTAGATGGCGTGGAGGACGGCGAACGCCTCCCCCTTGTCGTCCCAGTCAGTCGACCAGGACGGGAGGTTGGTGCTCAGCGACACCGAGTTGTCCCCCGCCGACTTGGTCACGAGCGAGCGACCGTAGGCGTCCACCACCCCCTGCCCGAGGCCGTAGTTGGGGTGGAAGTGGGGCGACTGGGTGCCCGTCGGCGACCGGCGATCGACGGATCGTGGCGACGAGGTCTTCGCCCTCTTCCTCGCGGGACCCTGCGAGCTGGCCCGCGACTTTCCCTTGACCGCCTTCTTCTCCCCAACGTCGGCAGGAGGGCGAGCATCCGACTGCGTGGCGGCGACTTCCTTCGCCAAAGGAAGCGGCTTCTCCGGAAGCTCGTTGGAAACTGCAAAACGCGCGACAAAGTTAGCTTCAGCGGCAAAAGGGCGAGCGAGTAACCAGGGCGCATTTCGAGCTCGGCTTACTTTCATTAGGGTGGACTGCCTCGAGCACGTTGACGTTCAATCGCCAGAAAATGACGTCAAAGCGCCGACCGCGAAAGTATTCGAAGAGCTGCTCGCGAGCTCCTTCGAGGATGGGAGGAAGGAAGGCGACGTCGGCTGGTTGGTGCGGCCTGCCGAGAATACCGCCGAAGTCGCCATGGACGATCACCAGCTGCTCGCTCCAACGATGGACCTTATTCGCAGTCCCGACCAAGGTGCAGACGTGGCTGCTAAAAAAGATGACTCCCTCCGAGGTCGCCGCAAAGGCGAAGATACGGCGGAAGACGGAGAGGTCGAAGGCGATCCTCTCTTCCCGAAGGAAGCATAGGAACCCCATGATGATCGCCACGCCATTGGGATTGATCTGCGCGGGGACGATCCCGAAGTAGCGCAGGATCTCGCAGAACTCCGGCCAGAAGGGTAGCCGCAGGCCTGCGTCGAAGTGACGCAGCGACATTACAAGCGAACCCTCAATATGGGTATTGAGGCGCTCGCTGCGAGTGGGGAGTCTCGCCGAGTACTCGTCAGGCAGGAAGCGTTCCTTGAAGGTCGCCAGTTCCTTCTCGGTGGTTATGGACTTCTTGAAAGCCGCGTCTGCGAAGTTAATTGCGTGGGCCTGTCGGCGAGCGCTGACGTCGTCGCCGACCATGTTGGCGAGATCCGTAAGCAATGAGAGCGACGAGTTGGTTGTTCAGATACTCGTCAGGAGGAAAGAAGGTCGCTACAACAATACGCTTTATGACCCACCTACCCCTCCTATTTATAGATATGACAAGCCCAAGGGGGGGGGGGGGGGGGGGGGGGGGGTCAGCCGTCCCGGCGAGTATCTAACGAGCTCGCACGATGAAGATAAACCTGCGACATTATCAGGTGAACTAAAGCTCGACACATCAAGAAATAAAGCGCGCACACAGAGGCGAGAATATTCGCACATGAATTAATCAAATTAAAAATAGATGTCCGGAAGTACAAGTCGCGCGAGGCGAGTTACATTCGAAAAACAAAGAAAAACTATGGCGCCCTCGGCCGCTCAGGAGGGTGCGGATGTCGCCCAGCCCAGCCGATCTCGCGTGCACGCCGGTAATGCTCCGTCGCCAGCGCTGTCGCATCGTCGCCAAGCCTGAGCTGCTCCTCCATCCTCGCCAGACGTCCAGCAGACCCCATGCTCGCCCGGATGCCGGCCAGCTCGTCAAGCACCAGCTGCAGACGGTGGTTGTTCAACTGCAGCTGGCGGTCATTTTCTTTGACCACGTGAAAGCGAGCTTCATAGTTTTCCAAGGTCGACTGGAGCCCTTCGACCTTGGCCATCCTCGCCTCCAGAGCCGAGATGCGTCGGTGAGGATCGCAGATAGCGAGCTGGTCGAACTTGCTCTCCAGCTCCATGTGGGCGCGAATGGCGGCCTGGCGATACTCGCTCCCGGACAACCCGATAGCGTCGATGAAAGCCGCCCCAGAGGTCGTCGGGCGATCTGATAAGGCAGGAAGATGGATCATCAGGTCAGAAAAAGCAGAGCGGTAGTCAAAGTAGTAGGAGGCTCACCACGGCGAGGAGATCGGGATCGGCGCGGCGAAGGAGGTCGCCCGGAGGTATCTCGCCTCCCCGAAGAGCTGCTCGGAAGATCGGCAGGCCTGCCCTGCCGGCGCTCTCCAGACCCTCGGCCGACGTAGTCGGGGTCTCCAACCCGCGGAGGAAAGTAGGGTGGCCGCGGCCTCTCCGGCTTCTTCACCGGCGGCGGAGCTTGAGATGAGCTCGCAGAGTGGTGCGGAGCCCTCGGCGCAGGAGGCGGAGGAGGTCGCGGATGGTCCGACTTCGGCAGAGCAGACAGAGGCGGCGGAGGGGGCGAGCCGGTGCTCGGCGTCTGGCCAGGAGTGGCGACCGCGGGCGGCGGCGGCGGCAATGGAGCGCTCACCGGGGGTATCTTCCCGCCGCTCGCAACAACAGAGGCCGCCGTACTCGCCGGAGGAACCTCGCGCGCCGGCCCAGATGACCCGGCGGGAGTGGCTTTCGCCGGCAGCTCCTTACTCGCAGGCGGGGGGCCCTTCACCAATGCCGCCCCAGACGCCTTCCCCGAGCTGAGGCCTATCCTGACCGTGTAGGCGGTCTTGGACGGCCTGTCGGCCGCCAGGGCGAGTAAGGGCGCCGAGCTGAGGGGGACGACATCAAGTGCCGCGTCCGCGGCAATCGGAGAATCTGCATAAGAAAAGAAGTCAGCAAAGGAGCAGCGACAACCCAGCAGGGAAGAGTTCGAGGTAGCGACCTGTCACGGTGACGACCTCGGCCTGAGACGCCGCGGACTCCTTCACGGCCGCGAGCTCCTCGGTCACTCCCGGGTTCTCCAGCGGGCTGCCCCGGGTCGACCCAGGGAGGTCGTCGAGCCCTAGGTCGTTCAACACCCTCTGGGTGCTGGACGACACTACGGGATGTTCAGTCACCGCGGCGACCTGGTGCGGCAGTGGAGGCGAGCTGACCACCGTAGTGGCGGGCTGCTTGACCTTTTTCGCCTTCTTCTTCTTCGGCGGGGGCAAGGCAGTAGGGTCATCCTCGCGCGGTCTTTTCGACCTGGCTATGCCGAGGAGGCCAGACAGGGCGGCGAGATTGTCCTTCAACAACTGCTCAACGTCCGATATCTTCGGCGAGCTCCAGGGACCGTCTCAAAAACGAAGCCCCCCTCTATTTATAGACTACTCTGCCAGCAGACGACGATGCGAGCTGACCATATACCCGGCAGGGATGCTCGCCGAATAGGTGTTGGATGAATCTTTCCGGGCTCCTATGTCGCCCAAAAAGAGCGGGGATTGTGTACAACCCATATTCGACGAGGGAGGGCCCTACCACCGCCAGGTCATCAAAAGTCAAAGTCAACAAGACAAGGTGGGGATCCAGACCAGCACCCCGGGCCGTGAAAGGTTCGGGCGAGTATGGCGAGCTCCCCAGGCCAACTCGCCAGGTGGCGACTATGACCAGATACTCGCCTCTTCCAGGCGAGCTCCCCAGGGAAGTCGCCAACTCGCCAGGGTGGGGGTATAAGTAAGACCCCCCCCTCTTTGGTTTTCCCTATAAATAGGACCCCAGGGGTACGAGGGAGGGACAAGCAAATCTCGGCCTGAGCCCTCGCGAGCTCCAACAACTGCCCTTGACTCGTTATTGCTCAAGCTCGCCTCCTTCGTACCTAGCTCGGCCAATCTGGTTGAGAAGGGGTTGCTTCTCCTAAGCAACTGGGTACGTGGTGGGACCTTCCTGCCGCAGCAACCTGGGGTCTTGTTTGCGCAATTTGCTTTTGTTTCCTGACCAGAGATCATCTTCTCGACCGGCCGACCAGTAACTTCAGGTTGCCTAGTCCGATTTCTGAGGTTGAGAAATTTCTCGGCTTCAACACACTCCTCTAATTTTCGAAATTACAAAAATCTCTCCTCAGTATTTATATTTCATAACATCAATGCACAAAAGTACCCATTTGGAGTAAATCTTCCGGGGATCTTTTTGTTCAAGGATGTTATGAAATGTAAACATTTAGGCTCCGTTTGGGGGGACTTATTTTCACCGGTCAAGTGGTTACGACCGCATGAACTGGACCTTAATTAAGGTCCGGTTCATGCGGTCGTAACCGCTAAGGTCCTGCTCATGCGGTCGTAACCGCTTGACCTATGAAAATAAGTCCCCCCAAACGGAGCCTTAGAGGGGGGGGGGGGATTTATAAAGTAAGAGAGGAGCAAGTTGTAATGGTGCAAACTTTGAGCCATCTACTAGCTTAGTGATATTACTTATAGTTGGTGTTTTCAACTCAAAGGAAACTTCTATGACACAATAATTGAAATCACTTCTCATTCTTATGAAAGTAAATTCTAAAAATAGGATGTTAATTATTTCTTTATTTAATCAACAAGCATTCAAATTTAATCCTATAATTTGTGATTTTTTGGATGTTATAGATATGGTGCCGAGGGATGTACTCTGGCTATCACAGTTTTCAGTTCTTCGTTTGGGTAGGCGCGGCAAAATAGTTATGGTCACTACTCCCATGGGCAGTCAGATCGGGCGGTAGCGATAAAAGCGGTTTGTGATATTTCGTAGATTTTGCTCCAGACAGACCCTTAGAACACCACTTACTTTTCGTCTAAATAACTAAGCTAATTTGTATTTGCAATTATTCGATTAGCAGGTGCAGCAACCATCAAGGAGCATGCCAAAAACACCAGTGGTCAACCGCATATCAAACAAAAAGTTTAATCTTATTTGTTAATGCAAGCATATGACATTTCAATACCAAAGTATTTTCCATCAAACAAATATGAGACTGCATCAATACTCCACATTGTTCCTCGGTCATCAAAAGTAAAGTTTTTAAGCATCTGCAAATAAATGCAACAAGAGCACATTCAATCATGTTAAATCACTGTGTGAATCACCCTCTCTGTTGAATCTCACCCATTTAGAATTAAAGACCCGTGAAAATCACAACCCACACCTTATCTCAGCCCAAATCGTCGGTTCTGATACCACTTATTAGCAAGAAAGAAGCTAAGATTGGCCGAAATTTTCCTTAATTGATCCCCCTCTATTGTTGGGCTAGAGAGCACGCAAGTCCGAACAGAACACCTGCAAATTAGTTCGAGCAAGTCACTGCACGACCGCTTAGCGGTATGCCGACACACATCCAAAACACAGCACAAAATAACAGTGATAAAAGTGGCACAGAGATTTAACATGAAAACTCAATAGGGTGAAAACCACGGGATGATCGGAGTCCAACCCCGAAAACCGCCACTAAAAATGTATGAAAACAATATGTAATTACAAGACTTTCCTTCATCGATCCACACAGAATCTTCATTAAATTCACACCACACAATATCGCACAATAAACAGTAGAAAAAATTGCAAGTTACCTACAGTGGCGGACGAGACGGATTACACAAATCCACTCCAAGATGTCTTTTTGAATCCTTGCTCAAATCTGCTCTAGATCCAATCAGTGTAGGCGAAGTATTCCTCGTCAACATCGTAGAATGCCGTCCGAAAACTCTCCCAAACTAAGTCGATTGGCGAAAAGGCCTCTCTAGAAATTTTCCAAGACTTGAGTTTAGAGAGAAGTGAATATCTTACCCCCTTCTCCTTCATGCCTTTTATAGGATCAAAATCAAGGAGGTAAGTGTGATAGATGACATGTGGATGAAGCTTCCCTCTGTCAAAAGCATATGCCATGAAGCTTCCTTTGACCACTTTCCTAGAAGCTTCCTTCAAGAGCACATGTTGCTTTAAAGGTCAATGACGACTACTCCTTTTTACACTTGTCATGAAACACATTCTTGAAAAATATGATCAAATGTGGCTAGCCTCTATCACACTTAGGAGAAAAATTGTCTCAACAAATCTCTCCTTTTTCGACTAAGTGAAAAAACTTGTCTTTCAAATCTCCAAACATGTCTCCATCTTCCGCCAACAATATCAAATTTGAGTTAATAGTTTTCTCCACAAAGGACGGGAATTGTACCCAACAACTGATTCCCCTTTGCTTTATGTGGTGGGAACCGTCATGCCGGAAATCCTCACACAGTGCTCGAACTTCCCTCTCGACACGATCTTCGTAAGCATATTTGCTCCATTGCCATCCATGTACACCTTCTGCAAATCTAGCTCTCTCTCTTCTAGAGTATCACATATCTAATGATACCGTGTGTCAATATATATGCTTTAACCTCGAGTGTAAGGTGGAGTTCTTCCTCAAAAGAATCGCACTTTGACTATCACATAAGAGAGTGTAGCGCTCTTGAGTGAAACCCAGCTATTTGATGAAATGCTTCATCCAAAGAAGCTCTTTCCCTGCCTCAGTAACTGCAATAAATTCTGTCTCCGTAGTAGATAGTGCAACACACTTTTGTAGTCTCGACTGCCATGAAAGAGCTCCCCCCGTAGATAAGATTAGATACTTAGCGGCCGATCTTCTGGAGTCCAAATCTCCAGCTATATCCGCATCAGTATAGCCCAAGAGCTCTGGCTCACTGTCTCTGAACCTTAACGTCAAGTCTGACGTCCTATGTAGGTACCTTAGAATTCACTTCATAGCGTTCCAATGCCCTCTCCCTGGATTGGAGAGAAACATATTAACAGTGCCAACCGCGTGTGTTATATCAAGGCGGGTGCACACCATCGCGTACATAAGACTGCCAACTGTGAAAGAATATGGGACCTCTTGCATCTCCTCTTTCTCCTCAAGTGTGCTTGGGCATTGGTCAGCAGTAAATCTAAAGTGAGCTGCAAGCGGCGTGCCCACCTTCTTTGCTTGATCCATACTGAATCTCAATAGCACTTTCCTGATGTATCTTTCTTGTGATAATCAAAGTAACTTGAAGCCTCTATCTCTCCAAGTATGCATCTCTAGGATGGTCTTCGCAGCTCCCAAGTCCTTCATCACAAACGTGGAGTTCAATTGTCGCTTCAGCTCGGTAATGTGAACAGTGCTCCTTCCAACTATCGGCATATCATCAACATAAAGGAGTAATATAATGAAATTTTCTGGAGCATACTGCTTTATAAACACGTAGTGATCAAAGGTGGTCCTCCTGAAGTCGATTTCCCTCATAAAAACATCGAACTTCTAGTACCATTGTCGCAGGGCCTGCTTCAGGCCATATAAGCTCTTCTTTAGGCGATATACCATACTTTCCTTTCCTTTGACCCTGAATCCTTCAGGCTGCTCTATATATAACTCTTTCTCAAGATAGCTATGCAGAAAGGCGGTTGTACAACCCGTATTTGTCGAGGATGGGTCCTACCACAGCCAGGTCAGCAGAAGTCAAGGTCAACAAGTCAAGATAGAAGTCAATGACAGCGCTAAGCCCGTAGAAGGTCCTGGCGAGTATGGCGAGCTCCCCTCACATACTTGCCGGGTAGGCGACTAGAAGAGTTACTCACCCAGCCCGTGTGAGTTCCGCCTTGGAAGTCGCCTAGTCGCCAGGGGGTGAGGTATAAATATTACCCCTCCTCTCTTTGGTTTTCCCTATAAATAGGACCCCTGGGGTACAAGAAGAGGCACTTAAAATCATATGCAGGATACTCGTGAGCTCTTCTTTTCAAATACCAGCTGAACCTTGGGATTCCTTTTCCTTAGAGACCAGGCCGCGACCTTGCGACTAGTTCGTCAGCTAGTCTCCCTCGTACCCAGCTCGACTATTTTGGTTGTGGAGGGGTTGCTTCTTCCAAGCATCCGGGTACATGGTGGGACCTTCCTGCCACAGCATCCGGGGTCCTGTTTGTTACCGCCGCTCTTCATCCTTGTCATCCTAGCCGTCTGGCCTTACCTCTGAACCGGTAACCTTAGGTGGCCTTGATCCGAATTCTGAGGTCGGGGGAATTTCCTGGCTTCAACACTTGGTGCGGTGAGCGTGGATCGCAGCCAAGGAGGAAAGTTTGGAGGTTTAGTAAGATGGTCAATGGTGGCAAGCAGGGAGAATTGGTCCGCAACTTGGCGGGAGTTGGCAATCTCGCGCGAGGTGGCGATTTCGTGACGGTTTTTGCGTTCGAGGAATTCACGAAGAGGATTGAGAAGACCATCCTCGTCGAGTTTTCTCATCGCCCCGATGTCACGGCGACCTCCCCCCGTCGTGTGACACCGTTGGATGAGGAAGCGCCACCTAGGCGAGCTGGGAAGGAGCATGCTTGGGCGAGGGAGGAGCGATCGACGCAGTCGCGACACCATCCAGCAGGCAGCCAAGGGGTCCGCTTTCACGATCCAATGTCGCCGGCGAGATACCGGGATAATCGCAAGTTGAGCGAGTATGATGTTTCCAGCAAGGATGAAACTCGCCACCGCTAGGGAGGGAGGAGCCCCTTCTGTGACGAGATCCTTGCCGTCCCCGTCCCCGAAGGGTTCAGAGAGCCCGTTCTCACCTACTAATCTGGCAGGGATGACCCTGTAGAACATCTTCAGTAGTTTGAAGACGTCGTCTCCATCCATAACATGTCCGACACGTTCAAGTGCCGGTTCTTCTCCATCACCCTCAAAGGCAATGCAAGAGACTAGTTCCACCAACTGCCAGCAGGTTCCATCTACTGTTTCTTCGACCTACATCGGGGCCTCATGGCGAGGTTTGCGACGTCCAAGAAGAGAAAGGAGGAAACGACCCTTTTCAAGATTACCCAAGCACAGCTGGAGAGTCTTGACCATTACATTGATCATTTTCAGGAAGAGATCTTGGAGGTGGAGGAGGTGGATAGCTTCACTTTGATGGTGGCCCTGAAGTTTGGGTTGAAATAGGGTCTGTTCAGCATGGAGATGGGGTCCAATCCCCCAAGGTATTTTGAGGAGATGATAGAAAAGGCAAATACCTTCGTCCGAGGAGAGGAGAAGAACAAGGAATTCTTGGCACGGCTGGATGGAGATGACCCTTTGGAAAGGGGGAGAGCAGGACCTTCAGGGGCGAAGGCTAGGAGGTCTCCAGAGAGGCAGGTCGGGAGGAGGAAAGAGGAGCCAAGGAGAAGAGAGGAGAGGGGAATGAGAGAAGAGACCAGGGGGGAGGAAGAAAGGAGGCAGGGAAGACCTTGGAGGCAAGAATAGAGGAGGCCCGCAGAGGCTCCGACGAGGAGAGGAGAAGAGAGGCGATTCCAGTATCCCGAGAATCGCCCCCAGTGGATGCCACCAGTTCGGCCGCATTTTCAGATGGAGGAGAGGAGGAACGACAACCGTCAGGAGGAAGGCCGAGGAGGAGCAAGTAGGGAGGCGATGACTATTGCTCGTCAAGACAATAGGCGTCCCAAGCAGGAAGAGAGGGCAAGACGTCAGGAGGCGGATATTCCCCTTTACTGCGACATCCATCGAGTAGAGGGACATGGGACGTCAGCTTGCCCGGAGTTCTGGGAAGCGAGGAGGAGGTTGGAAGCAGGAGTCGCGGAGAGAGTGCAACAGAGGCAGGAGGCCCCGGTGGGACATGCGACATTCCAAGCCCCACTGAGGAGACGGAATGAGAATCGGGTCGACCTGGGAGGTCGTGGAGAGGTTATTCATGGCCCAGGAGGTGGGCAGGTGGGAGTGATCAACGGAGGAGCCGGGCTCGGAGCTTCCTGCAAGGGAACTCTCCATCAAATCTACAAGAAGAGCGTCGCCTCAAACTCACAGAACCCAGCGCCGCTGGATGAGATTACTTTCTCAGAGGAGGACATGCTGGGGAATGATAACCCTTTCCACGATGCCCTAGTTATTCAAGCTGCCATCGAAGACTTCACCGTCGACTGAATCCTCGCGAGAAAAAAGAGGTGGAAGGGGAAGTGAAGCTTCTGGTTACACTCGGCGGGACTTTAATACGATGCCGCTTTGTCATTGTCGATGCACCAAGCGGATACAATGTCATCTTCGAGCGGCCCCTCATCAACTATTTCAAGGCCGTTCCGTCGTCTTATCACCAGTGCCTGAAGTACTGCCGGGGTGATGTCCAGATCAGGATCAGGGGAGATCCCAAGGCCACTAAGAAATGCTTCCTGAATGTCGTCAGTACCATCAGCTGGATGGGGGACGCGGAGAGGTTGGAGGAGCTACTGGAAAAGGAGGGGTTGTGTGTTGATGAGGAGATAGAAGAGGTGGAAGTGATCTCTCGAGGAGGAGAGCCTGGTCTGCTAAAGGTTGGAGGATCCCTGCCGCTGGAGGGGAAGATAGAGATGGCTGCCTGCCTGCAGGACAACGTCAACGTTTTCGCTTGGAGCATCGCCGAGATGCCAGGGGTTGACGCTGATGTTGCTTGACATTGCCTCAACCTGGATCCTGCGGTGGCTCCCATCCGTCAAAAGCAGTGGAAGAGCACTGCCATACTGGCTGGACTAATCATTGAGGAAGTAGAGAAACTGCTGAGGGAAGGTTTTGTTTCAGAGATCCAGTATCCAGGCTGGGTCTCCAATATTGTAATGGTGAAGAAGCCCGGAGGGGGCTGACGTCTTTGTATTGATTTTTCTATGCTGAATAAAGCTTGCCCGAAGGATTGCTATCCCTTGCCTCAAATCGACACACTGGTTAATTCCGCCGCCGGGTTTCCTGCGATGAGTTTTCTTGATGCTTTTTATGGATATCACCAGATCCTGATGCATCCCCCCGACTACCGCGACGTCTCCTTCATAACCAACGATGGTTGCTATAACTACAATATGATTCCCTTCGGGCTCAAGAACGCGGGGGAGACATACCAAAGGATGATGGATCACATTTTCAAAGAGCAGAAGGGACGGAACTTGGAAGTCTATGTGGACGATCTCCTTATCAAAAGCAAAAGCGTCGCGAAGCACATAACAGATCTAGTGGAGACCTTTGCCACCCTGAGGAGGTACAAGATGTGACTCAACCCGGACAAGTGCATCTTCGGTGCAGGAAGAGGGAAGTTCTTAGGTCACCTTCTCACTCCCAGGGGGTGGAACTTAATCCAGACAAAGTGAAGGTCATTCTGGAGATGGCGTCCCCGAGAGTTCCCAAGGAAGTCCAGAGGTTGACAGGAAGGCTGGCAGGCCTTAGCCATTTCCTATCCAAGGCAGGAGAAAAGTGTTCCCCGTTCTTTAAAACTCTTCGGGGGAATCAAAAATTTGAGTGGACCGCGGAATGTGAGGAGGCCTTCGGAAAGCTCAAGCAACAGCTAACCCAAGCTCCTCTCCTCCAAGGTCCGCAGGGAGATGAAGACCTCTGAATCTATTTGGGAGTAGGAACGGAGGCGATTAGCAAAGTATTGGTCCGAGAAGATGACAAGAAGCAGCTCCCCATCTACTATGTGAGTAGAGTACTGTGGCAGGCGGAAACGAGATATCCTATTCTGGAGAAGTTGGTGTTCGCGTTGGTGGTTTCAGCTCGGAGGCTCCATCCTTATTTTCAGGCTCATTCCATCAAAGTCATCTCCGATCACCCTCTGCGTAGTATCCTGGATGGAGTGGAGCATTCAGGCAGGTTGGCAAAATGGGCGGTGGAGCTTAGCGAGTTCAACATTTCTTACTCTCCGAGGGTAGCGATCAAGGCGCAGGCAGTAGCAGATTTCCTGGCTGACTTCTCGGCCGAGGTAGAAGGAGATGAATGCTCTTCTAGCCCAGTCTCTTGGAAAATGTTCGTAGACGGGGCTTCGGGTAGGTATTCCGTGGGAGCTGGAGTCGTGCTAGTAAACCCCCGTGGAACTAGGATCGAGCAAGAAGTCGAGATCATCTTCCCTGTTACAAATAATTAGGCGTAATACGAAGCTATGGTGGCTGGCTTGCATCTCGCAAAGGAGTTAGCGATTCAGGATATCAGGGCCTTCACCGACTCGATGGTAGTCGCGTCCCAGATTAGAGGCGAGTTTGAAGTGAATGATCCGGTCCTGCAGAAGTATTTAGTAAAGGTAAAAGGTCTGATCAGGGGTTTCAATCTTTCTACGTCGAGCATGTACCCCGAAAGGAGAATTCAGAGGCCAACTATCTCGCCGAGTGCGGTCCCAGGGCTGGGGGGACCGTGACCGAACTGTTCCGACCATCCATCGAAGAGGGGGAGATGATGGAGATCGAGCAGAGGGAATCTTGGAGGGATCCGTTCATTTCCTTCTTAGCAACAGGTCAGGTTCCTACCAGCGAGGGGGATCAGAGGAAGTTCCGCTACAAAGCTGCATATTACTTACTGCAGGAAGGAGAGCTCTATCGACTATCTCAGGCCCTCTGACCCAGTGTCTGTCGGAGGTAGAAGTCCCTCGTGTTCTTGAGGAGATTCACTCGGGAGAGTGTGGCAGTCACTCGGGAACTCGTACTCTGGAATAGAGAATTCTAAGGCACGGATACTTCTAGACCACCATTCGAAAGGATGCGGAAGCCTTCTCTAAGAAATGTCCATAATGTCAGCTCTTCGCACCTCTTCAACTACAACCTGCTCAACATCTTTGCTCGATCACTGCTCCATGACTCTTCGCCATCTGGGGAATGGACTTGATCGACCCTTTCCCTCAAGCCAGCGGGCAGAGGAAGTTCGTCCTCGTCATGATCGATTACTTCTCCAAATGGATCAAGGCGAAAGCCCTGGCCAAGACCACTTCTCAGATCATAAAGAATTTCATATGGGAAGAGATTAAATGCAGGTTTGGTATTCCTCTCGCCATTGTCACTGACAATGGTCCACAGTTCGCCAGCTTGGAGTTAGAGGACTTCTGCAAGCAGCTAGGTACGGACCTTCGATTCGCCTCTGTGCATCATCCTCACAGCAACGGACAAGTGAGGCCTCCAACAAGTTGATCATCAACCTCCTAAAGAAGAAAGTCACCAACTTGAAGGGTAATTGGGCAGAGCAGCTCCCCTCAGTCCTTTGGGCTCTGAGAACGACTCCAAACTCGGCTATAGGGGAAACTCCCTTCAAGATGTCCCATGGGTCTGAGGCACTCATCCCAGTAGAGTTCGAGGTTCAGATCCTGAGAGTCACATCAGCGGGGGATGGCAGCGAAGAATGGTGCTTAGAGAACGAAGACGCTCAGAGGGTCTCACTGGATTATATTGAAGAACTTCACGACTTAGCCTCCATCCGCCAAGAGGAAATCAAAAGGCACATGGCAAAGCACTTTGACAAAAATGTCCGCCTCAAGAATTTCAGTGCAGGAGATCTAGTCATGAAGAAGGTGGATACTGCGGGAAGGGGAGCAACTGTTGGCAAGCTATGTACAAATTGGGAAGGTCCCTTCATCGTCCAGAAAGCCCTAGCCACTGGAGGCTATTATCTACAAGATCAAGTAGGAGAGTAGCTCGGAGGTACCTGGAGCGGGGATGACCTGAAAAGGTTCTATCCCTAGCAGTAACATGCCTTCTTTGTAATCATGTTGATATGAATATAATAATTGCGGCAAGCTTGTTTCTCTCTGTGTGCTAATCTATCTCAAGACTTCTGAAGGCTTCAAGGACCAGCCCCGCGATCGACTCCGGAAATCAGCGGTCGACCTGTTCCTCCTAAATAGCCCAATACGGATGATAGGACGATGTCTCGGGACTTAAGCGCTCTTGTAAGACCGAGCCTCTGCATTGACGGCCGAGATCAGCTCCCCCTTGCATGTCGACCTATGTCTCCTCGATTGCATCTCTCCTCCGACTGGATGAACTATCAGGAACAGGCCTAGACGCTAAGCCCCTGGACTCGATAAGGGGCTGATCTCATCAAGCAATCGCTAATCTAGGCATCTCAGTTATTGCCAAAGCAGGATAACCTGCCACAGAAGGGGCAAGAACAAGTCCAAGGGAAGATGTTGGCCTCGAGTGCGTCCTGAAGGACCCTCGGAGGAACATTACCCTTCGTTCATGCACTGACACTTGTAGCCAGGTGGCATGGCCGAAAGCGATCTCCACTTTTGGATCGGGATACGAGCCTTCGACCCATTCCTCCTAAATAGCCTAGTGCGGATGATAGGATGATGCCTCGGGACTTAAGCACTCTTGTAAGACCGAGCCTCTGCATTGACGGCCGAGATCAGCTCCCCCCTTGCATGTCGGCCTACATCTCCCCGATTGCATCTCTCCTCTAACTGGAGGAATTTTTAGGAACAGGTCTGGACGCCAACTTCCCGATTTGGCAGTTTCAGGATCATCTCTTTTTAAAGACTCGGTCATTTACAAAACATCAGTGCAATTAACTCATATGTCGTCTCTCAAGTAAACAAGATAAAATCTCCTCGCCAATAATGGTTGAAGCCCTCGAGTGGCAGTGTCATCATAAGTTTGAGTCCATGCACGAGCTCCTCTCCTACACATCAGGCAACAACCTCCTCGAGTGGGACCAAGTTCCTCGTTGGAGTGATGTCGTAGTCTGTGAAATTTGTACGAGCTCCTCTCCTGTAGACCGACTACTTGCCTCCCCGAGTCGACTCACACCACTCTAGTTGGGCAAGGCTCCTGAGAGCTATCGACTCCAACAATGGTTGAAACCCTCGAGTGGCAGTGTCATCATAAGTCCGAGTCCCTGCACGAACTCCTTTCTTGCACATCAGCCAACGACCTCCTCGAGTGGGACCAAGTTCCTCATTGGAGTGATGTCGTAGTCCGTGAACTTTGTACGAGCTCCTCTCCTGCAGACCGACCACTTGCCTCCCTGAGTCGACTCACACCACTCTAGTTGAGCAAGGCTCTTGAGAGCTGTTGACTCCAACATTGGTTGAAGCCCTTGAGTGGCAGTGTCATCGTAAGTCCGAGTCCCTGCACGAGCTCCTCTCCTGCACATCGGCCAACGACCTCCTCGAGTGGGACTAAGTTCCTCGTTGGTGTGAGGCCTTAGTCCGTGAACTCTGTACGAGCTTCTCCCCTGCAGACCGATTATTATCCACCCGAGTCGACTGATTCCCACCACCAGTTGAGCTTGGCTCCTGCTGGGTGTCGATTACTTCCCACCCCCAGTTGAGCTTGGCTCCTGCTGGGTGTCGACTGATTCCCACCCCTAGTTAAGCTTGGCTCCTGCTGGGTGTCGACTACTTCCCACCCCCAGTTGAGCTTGGCTCCTGCTGGGTGTCGACTACTTCCCACCCCTAGTTGAGCTTGCTCCTGCTGGGTGTCTACTGATTACCACCCCTAGTTGAGCTTGGCTCCTGCTGGGTGTCGACTGATTCACACCCCCAGTTGAGCTTGGCTCCTACTGGGTGTCGACTATTTCTCACCCCTAGTTGAGCTTGGCTCCTGCTGGGTGTCGACTACTTCCCACCACCAATTGAGCCGGGCTCCTGATGGGTGTCGGCTCCGATCTCCGAGCCGTTCAGGTTTAGCCCCGACGAGAGAAGCGATTATGTCTTGGCGAACATGCGAGTATGCCTTGGCGAGCAGGCGAGTATACTATGGCGAGTATACGCGTATACATGGATGCGAGCATCAGATGCAAATTGTGGTCAATGCGCGAGTAAGCGTCACGAGCATTCATCCTCCCCGAACCTTTGAGCCTAGCGAGTGCCATCAACCAACAAACATGCGAGTAAAGAATGATAGAATGCGATAAATTAAACTTGTATAAATATATGTCAAAAATTTACATGTTACAAAATTTGCTAATCTATTACATGCGAGCATGACAAAGATCGTCGAGCAACTAGGGCTCGACGTTGCCAGTATCAGGCCGATAATCATCATCTCCAATGTCGACATCCTCCTCGCCACCTTCATCACTTCCCTCTTCATCAGTGCTTCCGTCGCTACTACTGCCACTGCCACTACCGCTGCTGCTGGAGACCGATGTCGAGGAAGAGATGCGATCGGGCGAGGTGGACTCCTCGGCGAGCAGCTCGGGAATAAGCTCACCGACGGTGAGCTGCTTCTCCCCCTCGATGAGCTGACCGTTGATCCTCAGTCGGGCGAGCATGATGTTCCCCACCGCTCGCGCTATCTCGCGGTGGACTGACGACCTCTCCTCCCAAAGAAGGCGAGACCGCTTGACAGCCCATTGTGGATCATCCTCCAGCCGCGACGCGTCTGGCAAGGGAGCAGAAGAGCTCGCGCGTCCTTCAGCAGCGACCAGCTGAGTTACCATCTCGGTGACGCGAACCTGTGCTGCCTCCAGCTCCGCCTGAGAGTTGGCGAGTTTCTCCTCGCACTCAGAAAGCTTCTTCGCGGCCTCGACCTCAGCAACCTGCGATAAACAGCAGTCCGCAAAATAAATCCAAGTCCAAAATCATCAATGTCGCATACGGGGAGCGACTTACCTCATAATCCCATCAACGGACCGACTGCATACCGAGATCTATGGACTTCTTGGTGACAATCTTCAAGGCCTCCGTCGTCTCCAGCAGCTTCCTGGCCGAGTAATGCCCTAGCTCGGCAGTCCGCGTGAGCGAGCATGCGGTTTGCTGGGCGAGTTCCGTCGGGCTGAGCTCCAGCATGGACTCGGCGTCAACCCGCCCGTATAGAGCATGGAGGACGGCAAAGGCCTCCCCCTTGTCCTCCTAGTCCGCCGACCAGGAGGGGTGGTTGGTGCTCAAAGTCACCAAATGGTCGTCTTCCGACCAGTCACCAGCGGGCGACCGTAAACATCCACCGTTCCTCTCCCAAGGTTGAAATTTGGGTGGAAGCGAGGGGCTCGAGCATTTAGCGGCGACGCTTGGTCGTCAGACTGAGGCGACGATAATTTCGCCCACTTACTCGCAGGGCCCGACGACTTGACCTTTGCCTTCCCTTTGGCTTCTCACCAACGTCAGGCGGGGGGGGGGGGGGGGGGACTCCGGAAAGGATGTGGCGATTTCCTTCGCCGGAGGAAGTGACTTCTCCAAAAGCTCGTTAGCCACTGCAAACATCGGGCAACATATTAGTACCGAGCTCCAATAAATGGGAGCGAACATGCGAGCAGACAATTCTCGCTCAAATCTTACCCTCGTTTGGATGGACCTCTTCGAGCGTATTGACATTGAGCCGCCAGTGGATGACGTCGAATCGGCGACCTCGGAAGGACTTGAACAACTGCTCGCGAACACTTTCCAAGATCGGCGGGAGGAAGACGACATCGGCGGGTTGGTGCGGCCTTCCCAACATGCCCGCAAAGTTGTCGTGAATGATGACCAGATGCTTGCTCCACCGGTGGAATTTATTCGCCGTCCCCACCAAAGTGCAGACATGGCTGCTAAAATAGACAACCCCCTCGGCGGTCGCGGCAAAGGCGAATACCTTGCGGAAAATGGAGAGGTCTAAGGCGACCCTCTCTTCCGGTAGGTAGCAAATAAACCCCATGATGATCGCCACTCCATTGGGGTTGATTTGCGCGGAGACGATCCCAAAATATCGCAAGATCTCGCAATATTCTGGTCAGAATGGAAGTCGCAGGCCAGCGTCGAAGTGGCAGAGCGACAAGACCATCGCACCCTCGATATGGGTGTTGAGTCGCTCACCGCGAGTGGGGAGCCTCGCCGAGTAGCCTTTCGACAGAAGTCGCTCCCTGAACGTCTCCAGATCTCGCTCTGTGGTTATGGATTTCTTGAAGGCCGCATCAACAAAGTTGACGGCGTGGGCCTGTCGGCGAGCACTAACATCGTCCCCGACCATTTTTGCGAGCTAGGGGGACGACGAGAGAAAAAAGGCGAGAAGAAAAGGTGGACTGAACTCCACGAGCAGGAAAAGATACTTGCGAGATGGGGTTAGGAAAATCGTAGCAGCGTACTTATGTCTTACCTACCCCCTCTATTTATAGACGAAGACAAAGGGAGGGGGGAAGGGGGGGTATAAGTCTGTTTCGGCGAGTATCAGCCTAAGTCGCGGTTTAGGCCAGTAAACATATCCCCGACGTCAACCCCATCTCGCACAGCGCAGCAGAGAATATCGCGACGATCGCCATAACCTGCATGGCAAACTCGGAATATCGCAGAACAATAGCGAGCAAAAACAACGAATAACATGACAGAAATTAAGGGCGGGATGCGAACTCGCTTATTACGACTATAATAATGTTTATTACAAACAAACACCGGAGACGAGTTCAAAATAAAGGAAAAAAGAAGAAATCCTAAGTTCTAGGTGGCCGCAATGGAGGATGAGGATGTCGCCCGGCCCAGCCCATCTCGCGCGCTCGTCGGTAATGCTCCGTCGCCACCGCCGTCGCATCATCACCCAGACGCAGCTGCTCCTCCATCCTCGTCAGTCGCCCCACGGAGCCAATACTCGCCCGAATGCCGACCAACTCGTCGAGAACAAGCTGCAGGCGATGGTTTTTTATCGCCAGTTGGCGATCGTTCTCCTTTACCATGTGGAAGCGGGTTTCGTAGCTCTCCAGGATGGTCCGAAGTTCTTCCATCTTCACCACTCGCACCTCTAGAGCTGAGATCCGAAAATGAGGCTCGTAGATCGCGAGATGATCGAACTTGCTCTCCAGCTCCATATAGGCGCGAGCAGTAACATGACGATACTCGCTCCCTGATAATCCGATAGCGTCGATGAAGGCCGCCCCGGGAGTCGCCGAGCGATCTGTCAAAATAGAGAGAAAGTTATCAGATTAGAAATGAATGCTTAATTCATCAAACGAAACAACAACGACAAAGACTCCCGCGACGAGGAGACCGTGATCGTCGAGGAGAAGGGCCGCGAACTGGGACATCTCGCCGACTAGAAGAGGGACCGCCTGCATGATCGACTGATCTACCTTGCCCGCAACCTCCATGGTTGAAGTCCCCGACTCTCGGCGGGAAGTAGCTCGGCCGCGACTTATACTGTTTCCGGGACAAAGTCTTTGACGGAGGCGGCGGAGGCTACGACGAACTCGCCGAAGGATGCGAGGTCTTCAGCGGAGGAGGGGGAGAGGTCGCGACATGTCACCTTGTTGCTGAGCGGTTAGAGGCGGCGGCGGCAAAGAAGCATTCACCGCCTGGAGAGAGGCAACGTTCCGAGGAGGCAACAACGGCAGTTGGGAACTCGCCGCTAGTAGCGCAAAATCTCGCACAGGAGCGGGTGGGACCTTGCTCGCCGGAAGGTCCTTGTTAGCTGGAGCGGTCTCCTTTGTCGGAAGCTCCTTCACCGGCGGTTCTTTTCTCGCCGGGGGATTCTCCTTCGACGGAGTCGAAGCCTCGGGCACTTTTCTAACGCCGAGATTAATCCGGACCGTATGCGCGATCCTGAGGGATTTCTCGGCTGCGAGGGCGAGTAGTGGTGCAGAGTTCAAAGGGGTGACATTCAGAGCCGCATCGGCAACACCTGGCGGAGAGTCTGCGAACAAAAAAGTGTCAGCGAGAAGTGAATGACGATCGATTGCTTTAGAAGAATGACTTGGCAAAATGACGACCTGGCAGGGAGACGCCTTCAATCCGATGTGGCGCTGGCGCGTTGACGACTTCAGGAGTTTTTAGCGGGTTGAGAAGACTCGTGACCGAGGCAGCTATGTTGGGGATGCCGTCTAGCCCAAGGTCGCTGAGAAGCTTCAAGGTGCTAGTAGAGCGCGCGGGATTGCTGGTCGAAGCCGTGACTTGCTTAGATGGTGCAAGCGGATTGACCGCCTTGGAGGCAGATATATTCTTGGACTTCTTAGTCTTCTTCTTTTTGTGTGTGTGTGTGGGGGGGGGGGTGGTAAGTCGGCGGCGTCATCGCCCTCGCGCGGCCTTTTAGACTTAGCAATGTCGAGGAAGCCGGACAGAGCGGCAAGACTGTCTTGAAGAAGTTTCTCGTCGGCGTTCGACATCGCACGCGCGCTCAAGAGGTCCGCCTCAACCAGGCCCCCCCTTATTTATAGAGTTCGACAGGCAGGCGTCAGGGGCGAGCAACTCCGATACTCGGTATAGCAGCTCGCCGAATAAGTGTTGGATGATTTTTTCCGAGCTCCTACATCGCTCAAAAAGAGCGGGGATTGTATACAACCCGTATTCATCGAGGATGGGTCCTACCACATCCAGGTCATCAGAAGTCAAGGTCAACAAGTCAAGATAGAAGTCAAAGACAACGCGCAAGCCCGCAGAAGGTCCTGTCGAGTATGGCGAGTTCCCCTCGCATACTCGCCGGATAGGCGACTAGGCGAGATAATCACCCAGCCCGTGCGAGTTTCGCCTTGGAAGTCGCCTAGTCGCCAGGGGGTGGGGTATAAATATGACCCCCCTCTCTTTGGTTTTCCCTATAAATAGGACCCCAAGGGTATGAGGAAAGGCACTTGAAATCCTCTGTAGGATACTCGCGAGCTCTTCTTTTCGGATACCAGTTAAACCTTGGGATTCCTTTTCCTTAGAGATCAGGCCGCGACCTTGCGAATGGTTCGCCAGCTAGTCTCCCTCGTACCCAGCTCAACTATTTTGGTTGTGGAGGGGTTGCTTCTTCCAAGCATTCGGGTACGTGGTGGGACCTTCCTGCCGCAGCATCCGGGGTCCTGTTTGTTACCACCGCTCTTCGTCCTTGTCATCCTAGTCGTCTGGCCTTACCTCTGAACCGATAACCTTAGGAAGCCTTGATCCGAATTCTGAGGTCGGGGGAATTTCCTGGCTTCAACAGCAGTCTTGACATCCATCTGCTCGATCTCCAAGTCTAGCTTCGCAGCAAGGCCAAGAACAACCCGAATAAATGAATTATTCACAACAGGAGTGAATATCTCATCGAAATAAACTCTATGTTTTTGACTTAAACCCTTCACCAATAATCTGGCCTTGTATTTGAATGGTGTCGATAAGTCTCCCTATTTCACTCTGAAAATCCACCGATTCTTTAGAGCTTTCTTGTTCTTGGGCAATTTTATCAAATCATAGGTATGGTTCTCTTGCAGGGAGTGCATCTCCTCCTGCATATCAACCATCCACTACTTCTTTACGCTCTCCAATGTCTTATCACAAATCTCAGGCTCCCCCTCATCGGTCAATAAAATATACTCAATACTGAGTGTCTTGAAGAATGGTGTTTGACTCTATCATACCCCCGTAGAGCGAGCTCAGCTACTGTTGTAGGCACATTATCAGTGATGTCCTCGGTAGGCTCTCTATCAATAGCATCCTCATGATCTGTAAGTGGCTCAGTGACTTGTATCAGCTCAGGCTCTACAGCCTCCTCAGTATCGTCACTTCCAATCATAGGAGACTCTACATCAGTGTGAGAGTCAGGCTTCTCAGTTTTCTTAGGATCAACTATAGTCTGATCTTCATAAAATACAACATCGTGACTACGTATATGTTTCTTCTCAACATGATCATAAAATATGTAACCAAACTCACCGCTACGTCAATATTCCATAAAAATGTATTGTCTGATCTTGGAATCCAACTTTGATCTTTCGTCTCGATGGACGTGCACAAAGGCTTTACAACCAAAGACCCTCAGGTAATTATATGAAGGGTCCTTCCCGTACCAAACCCTATCATGAACATCCTCATGTAATGCATAGCTGGGAGAGAGGTTGATGACATGTGTAACTGTGTATAAAGCATCACCACAAAATATGACAGGTAGTTTTGACTCAAACAACATGCATCTCATCATCTCCATCAAAGTCTTATTCATTCTTTTGGCTGCACCATTTAGTTGTGGTGTCTTGGGTGAAATCTTTTCATGTCTGATCTCTTGCTCTCTGCAGTACTCATCAAAATGACCAATATACTCTCCCCTATTATTGGACCTGATGCACTTTAGCTTCCTCCCAGATTGTCTTTCCATTTCAGCGTGGAATCTTCGAAAGATGTCAAAGACCTCTTCTTTGGTCTTAATAACGTAGACCTAGTATTTCCTCGAATAATCATCAATGAACGTCACAAAGTAAGACGTTCCTCCTCTTGCTTGGACCTTCAGTGGTCCGCAAATATCAGTATGTATGAGCTCTAGTACCTCGGCTCTCCTAGTGGAAGTATGGCTCTGGAAAGATACTTTATTATGATTTACAGCCATGCAATAGTCACATATCTCCAACTGATCCATAAATAAATTAAATATAATCTTTTTTTGGCGAGACATCCTAGATCCCTTCTGGTTAATGTGACCCAGCCTCCTATGTCATAGAGATTTGGATACACCATCTTTGATAGTGTTGGCCGGTGCAACTTCAGGTCTCCCCTCCATGTAGTATAGACCAGTATCTCTATAACCTCTGGCTACTACTAGCGACCCCTTGATAAGCTTTCAAAAATCTCCACCAAAGACACTTAAGTGTCCTTCATCACCTAGTTTTCCAACTAAAATTAGGTTGAAGCGGATGTCAGGTACATGCTGCGCATCCTTCCGAAGCAGCAAACCTCTCGTGCTCGTCTTCAGGCGTATGTCTCCCCCTCTAATGACTTTAGATGTATCATAGTTGCCCATTCTAAGAACTCTACAGTCATTAGTCGTATATGTGGTAAATAACTCTCTATTGTGGGAGATATGTGCAGAAGCACCTGAATCAATAATCCAACTGTTATCATTACACGAAAGTGCAACAATAACGTCATCTCCTATGATGATGGCATTGTCCTCCTCTATAGAAGCGGTGACCGTCGTATGCGTGTCCATCTTCTCATTTGAGGGTTCTCCCTTCTTTTTCTGGTTATTCTTCATAGTGTAACAAAATTTTTGAATATAACCCTTCTTGTGGCAGTAGTGACACTCCACATTTTGGTAGCGGGACCTAGACTTTCCTCTGCTTTGAATTCTCTCAATATTCCTTCCCCTACTCTTGCTCTTGCCTCTCCCCCTGGGCTCAGTATAGAGGATATCAGCTCGTGAAGAAGTGCCCGAATGTCCTTGAGATTTTCTTCTTACCTCCTCATTCAGGATGTCACTCTTGACAATCTCCATAGTAATAATGCCTCTAGGAGAAGAGTTGATTAAAGAAACTCTAACCATCTTCCAAGAGTTTGGAAGAGACTTCAGCAGCCAAAGTGCGTTGACCTTGCCCTCGAAGGTCACCTTCAGTGCAGTGAGTTGATCAATCATACCTTGAAACTCGGTCACATGATCCAAGATAGACGAGCCATCTCTATACTTGAACTCACCAAGCTTCTTCAGTAGATATATCATGTTGATGTCAGTACTCTTGACATACAATGTCTCGAGAGTCTTCTAAAGGATCTTCGCTTCAACGATACTCGTAACGTGATTGTAGATGTTTGGCTCTACAAACCGTCTGATGAACCGCATAGCTTTTGGTGCTCCACCTTCCATTTATTTGAATATGTGTCATTAGGAATCTCCTCAAAGATAGGAGCATGTCAGTCATTCACATAGATAAGATCCTTCATTAGTAAGTGTCACTAGTGGTAGTTCGCGCAGTTCAATTTAACCATTTGCTCGGAGCCTGAACCTGAAGTAGATTTCATCGTGCACTTTCATTGATCAGACTGACCTCAATTCTTTGAGTTGATGATTTTAAAGAAAGAAATCAAATAAGATAGGGAGCGGACCAATGATTGTCACCTACCGCACCCGATCCCTAACCCGAAATATCTGATCGACTCGTCTCGAATCTCAGATAGGTCCGCCCAATAATTGGTTTGATAATAAACCTCGCTCTCATACCACTTGTTGGGCTAGAGAGCACGCAAGCCCGACTAGAGCACCTGCAAATTAGTTCAAGCAAGTACCTGCACAAACGCATAGCGGTATGCTGATACACAACTAAAACACAACATAAAATTACAGCGATAAAAATGACAAAGATTTAACGTAAAAACCCAATAGGGTGAAAATCACGGGACGATCGGAATCCAACCCCAAAAGCCGCCACTAAAATGTATGAAAACATTAGGCAATTACAACGCTTTCCCTCCTTGATCCACACAAGATCTTCGCTAACTTCGCACTACACAATATCACACAATAAACAGTAGCAAAAATTGAAAGTTACCGACAGTGGAGGACGAGACAGATTACACAAATCTTTTCCAAGATGTCTATTCGAATCCTTGCTCAAATCTGCTTCAGATCTAATCTGTGTAGGCAAAGTATTACTCGTCAACGTCGTAGAACGCCGCCTGAGAGCTCTCCCAAACTAAGTCGATTGTCGCAAAAGGCTTTCTAGAAATCTTCCAAGGCTTGAGTTTGGAGAGAAGTGAATACCTTACCCCTCCTCCTTCATGCCTTTTATAGGGCCTAAACTAAGGAGGTAGGTGTGGTAGATGACATGTGAATGAAACTTCCATCGATCAAAAACACATGTCATGAAGCTTCCTTTGACCACTTTCCTAGAAGCTTCCTTCAAGAACACATGTTGGTTTAAAGGTCAATAACAGCTACTGCTTTTCACACTTATCATGAAACACATGATTGAAAAACATGATCAAAGATTACCAGACTCTTTCACACATAAAAGAAAAATTGTCTCAATATCTATATGACATGAATTAAGCATGCAACATGAAATTGAAATTCCGAGCAAAAACTATCCAAACAAGCAATAAACATTGTATGTGTTTTTCAAAACAACAACGAAAAAACACACCATGAAATGAGGTCTTAGGTTCTGTTTGGCATGACGTTTTTGCTCATAGAATGTCTTTTTGACATGAAAACGGTTATGATTGACACGAGGAAAAGAAATCTAGTTTTGAATATAAAAGTGGATGTAGCTCCTTAGACGAGGTCGTCGGATGTTTGTAAATGACAGTTTATAATCACCGTGTTCCATCACCGCCACCATCGTGTCAAATGGAGCTAGCAACAAAGACTTATTCACTTTCTTTCAAATTTATGCAAGAATCATCACAATTCTTCGATATAATACAGACCTTAATCATGAATAATCTACCTAAACTGATCTAACTTGTCATTAACCTCAAGTTTCTCCTCTGTTTTGATTGCTAAGAGATCCTACTCCTCAAACCAATCAGCCTCCTTCTTCTTTCTCCTCCTCACAGCTTCGTTCACACTTAACCAAAACAGATACAAAACTACTGCAGAGGCGCAAAAACAAACAATTACAGAGAAATCAGTCTCACCTGCTGTGTCCCATAGGCCTAGATTCACAGTGCTTCCATCCACCACCACATTCGCGCTGAAGTTATCAAATACAGTGGGGACGTAGTCCTACAGATCCCGAAGGAAGACAAATTGCAGAGGGGATACAAAATATTGATTAAAACAGGCAGCTTTCAGAAAACTGAAGCCGAAAGTTACCGTTGGAAAAGTGTTGCTGGTGTAGGATATAAGCATGCAGGTTTTCCCGACGGCTCCGTCGCCGACCGTGACGCACTTGATAAACCTCGCGGTGGTCATCCCAATGAGAGAACAGATTCCTCTCCTTCTTCACCCCCTCTCTTCTTCTCCTGCAAATGCTAGCTTATAAAGCATGAAACATAAAGAAAAAGAAAAAAAAGATCGTTTTTTTTTGGGTGTTTTCAAATTTGAACGGGGATGGAGGGGTAGCTTTCTTTATTAACTTGTTGTGGGCTTGTAGCCCCCACGCACACCTACTACTCATAATGTTTTTTTTGCTAAATGGGAAAATTTTGTTGATACAAATTATGAAGGTTGTGCTAATGTCAATTAGAGATGGTAAACTTGAACTAAAGTTGTGTCCTTTTCGCTCTTTTCTCATGTTCCATGCCTCCTGTCATTTGAACGAGCGTGTTGTTCCACACAATTTATACTTATATTTGAGAGCGCGGCTAGAGAGTAGTGGCGGTTGTGGACACATACTATGAGAAATGCAAGTAGCGTTAGGTTAAATGAGGTCACCAACGCAATTTCTCGAAATTTTATGTTTAGGCCAAAATAATGCTACAATCATGCAGATTAAGTCAAGCTTTTGCAGTCTTGAACACCCAAACACTATAACATTTTTGACATTTATGTTGTGTTTGGCGCGGCTTATCGTGACTTATTTACTTCGGTGAGGTTGGACAAAAAGTCAATGTCATGCCACAATCTTATGCCTCAAACTAGTTTTTTTTATAACATTTGTCATACGAAACATACAGTCTATGACAATGACATTTTTGTCCAACCTCACCGGAGCAAATAAGTTGCGATAAGCCGCTCCAAACGCAGCCTTAGTAACACTTTAATTGGCAAGATTTATAAAATGTTATCTAAACATAGAACAGTGAATAATTTGCAAATGCTTGCATCAAGTAGCTAGCAGTTTTAGGCAACATTCAATAAATGTTTTCTTATTCTTTATTGGGAATGGTTTTGAAATGTTGTATTTGTCGACACACTTTAAGCAATAATTGTGGGATGTTACATTTTAAAATAATAATTTGCAGCACATTAAAAATATTACACAGCTTTCTATGAGTATTAGCACACCCAAAAATAGCTCTTCACGAAGCCTAAATTTTCAATTAAAATAAATTTGTCATGAAAAATTTAATTGCAGATATATCATGCCACTATTGCATTTACTACTATAGATTCACACAATCATCACTCACAAATCATAGTTATCTCAAACAAACCCTTTGTCTTTTACTCATAATCTCAAGTTCATTTGTGTACTTTGTACACTTTTGACTCTCAACATTGATTTAAGGTTTGATTTTTGAGTTATAATATGACAATGAAGCTATCTAGCCTTGCCCTTCATCTCTCTCCATTGTTCCCCATCTCCCACTATTTCTTCCTCCTTGTTGTGTTCATTGCTTATATTCACATAAATAGTAGGGTGTTGTTTAGGGTGCCGAAGCAAAATAAAGTTATGTTATTGAATTCTTACTAATAAAAAGTTTTTAAAGAACGTTCGTTTGGACGGAATCATAGCTTCGGAATTAAAATTCAATGTTTATTTTCAAATTCCAATTATGGAGCCGCATTTCGTGCAACTGATCGAACGGACACTTTAGATTTATAGAGTGATATTTGACCATCTCTACTACAAAGAATAACTCGAAAAATTATTTTTTTTCTTTGTGCTTATAAATATAAACTACCATCCCCTCACACATAGCCCTTGGTCGGTGACAATATTCAACCCATTTTCGAGCAATATCGGGCCAAGAAAATAATAAATGATGTCAAATGTGAGCATCATTTGACCTTCTCAACACTAAAAAGTACCCTAAAATGTCGACATTCTTCCCACTCTTATAAACAAGTCGTAAATTTCTTTCAAAGATGACGCCAAATTATTGAGTGAAGACACACATTGAATAAATTTTACACTAAATTTACAACATTGGATCCAGGGTGACCCACATAGAGCCCAATGTGGACACTTAAATTTTTTTTTTTAAAATCAATGTTAGAAATTAAATTATAATTATCATTTGTTGTATATATTATTTATTTATACTGTAAAATGTAAATAAAATATTATTGACATAGTGGTCATGTTTAATTTTTAATGACATGATGCAGTGTCTTATGTTTTTGAGTGAAATATCATGACTAATTCTTAATGACATCATTATTTTTTCAAAAAGTTTTATTAAAAAAAAACTATACAAATATATATATATTTTCTACATATGGGATTAATGGGATTATTGGAACATGCACACAAAAATTATTAAAAAAATGGACATTTTTCCAATATTTAGACATTATATAAAAAATTTCATGAAACAAAAAATATGAACATAATGTAAATGTAGAATGTGACATTAATATAACATAGACATTTATTTTTATATTTATTAATTAATTTTTTTTCAAATAGATTAATTAATTAGTATTTTGCCCACACTGCAAAAAAAAATTCTCCACTCATCACTGATTAAAATTAAATAACTAACCAAGCCTACATGGCTACATCATCATTAAAGTATATATTTCAAAATATATACAAGATTTAAGAAAAAAAAAGGAATTTGTGTAGGCATTAAAGTGTTTATTAAAAAGGACTGCCCAGTTGTCTCCTACAATTGCTTTAAAACATTGCTTTGAGTGCAAGGCCAAGCAGCCTCAATCCCTCCAACCACAGGATCCCAGATTTTATGCTTGGTTAGTTAGATGGTTAGGTGTTGGAGAAAAAAGTGGGAAAGTGACTCATGGCTTTTAGGGCAAAAGCAATTACTAGCAACATAAAATAAATATAATAATAATAATATATTTTAATTGTTGTTGGCATGCACATGTACTACAGTATGGACTAATAAAAATATATGGCTAGTTACACTTTATCATATATATATATTTATATATGCAATAATGATATGGAGTTCGACTTTGGCTATGGGCAGGCTGAGCAATTTCGTAATGGTTATGTGCAGGCTAAGGCCTATACAGGTTCATAATTTTCTATGATTTTTTAGTTTGACATGCATTTATTCTTGAACTGCACACAGTCAAAAATGACTAGCATATAACATCACCTTATATACATGTGTGGGATAACTACCCAAATAATTTTTTATGGGAGTTAGCATAATTACAAGTCGAACCCCTCTAACTTTTGAAATTACAAATACCTTCTCTGCGAATTTACATTTCATAACATCCATGGACAAAAAGGCATTTTAATAAATTTTCAAGAGAGTATTTGCGTGCTCACATGTTATGAAATGTAAACCTGAAGAAGTGTTTTTTTTTGTTGTAAATTTCTAAAATTAGAGGGGTACAACTAATACTTTTGTAAATTTAGTGGGGATGTGCCGATAAATGGTCATATCTTTATACTCTCTCTATATATCTTTATCTTTATCCTTATTATATATAAGATAATATGCATATTTCTCCGCTCCTACCGTAGTTTTAATTCACACCGCACAATCAATCAATTAAATATGGGTCAAAATCTTCCCTCCACAAAAAATCCCACGGATTAACACCTATTATCACAATTCGTCAGCCTCACAAAAACAACACGAATTAAAATCAATCCACACAATTCGACAACCGCATGATAATTCTCCTCCACACATTTAGGTCATGCCGATTGCCAAATCCCCCCCCCCCCCAAAAAAAACCGCAAATCCTAGGTCCCCTACTCATCTCTTCCCCGATAATCCTGTCTCGTCTCTTCCCCGATAATCCCGTCTCCTCTCTAACCAGTGCGAATCTGATGCAACCCCTTCTTGAACACCGCCGAATCTTCAGAATCACCACCGATCACCACCGGACTTCCAGCAACTTCCTGTAGCAAGCACAACTCACACATTGCACAACACACCAACAATCAAGCAAACAGAGGAATAACTTGAATAGATAAACAATTTGAAGGAAGAACCCTGAACAGATTGAAGAGGAGCAGAGGAGATTTCCCGTGGCTACCACCCGATAGACACCGACAATACACATCAAAATTCTTCACACCCGGTTCATCCCCCAACCGGCAACATAAGCCCAAACCTAAAAACAGTAAAAGACAATACAGCCCCTGGCTACACAACCTGCTACACCCAACAGATCGCATAATAATAAAATGCGTAACAAAACTTCCCCCATCAAAAGTTCCTTGTCCTCAAGGAACAAGATGTGGTCACCTTTGGCGTAGAGATCACAGATCCTCCCACGTTGCTTCCTAGCTCTGGCGTGTCGTTGGTCCATTGAATTAGCAATTGTGTGGCTGCCCAACCCTCCCGATTGATGAGGCATCGGTTCAAGATAGCTTGCGGCTCCACTAGCATATTGCCTTCCTCATTGACCGTAGACGGAAGAGGGTGTATTACCCCATCTGGGGCCCCTTGTATTTCTTCAACTGCGATATATGAAAGGTGTGGTGCACCTTAGCCTCCACCGGAAGATCCAATTTGTAGGCCACCGCTCCCACCTTCTTAATGATCGTAAAGGGACCGAAGAACTTGGGTGATGATTTGTGAACCCGATGCACCCATAAGCTGACTTGACGGTATGGTTGAAGCCGCACCCACACCATTTCTCCCACCTCGAAGGAATGTTCACGTCGCTTGGCGTCCTCCAACACTTTCATGCGGTTTTGAGCCTTAACAAGATTACTCTTAAGTATTTGCATCACCCTATCTCGAGCGGATAACGACCGGTCTACCGTTTCCAAGGTAGTCGTCCCCTCCACGTACGTTGGTAGTGCGGTTGGCTCTTGCCCATATACCACTTCATACAGAGTCATTTGTATGGCGCTCTGGTATGTTGTATTATACTACCACTCGACCAAGGGAAGCCAACTCACCCAACTGTGCGGCCTCTCAAAGCACATGCAACGAAGGTAACTTTCCACACAACGATTCACCACCTCCGTTTGCCCATCGGATTGCGGATGATAGGCCGCCGACATATGTAATTGTACTTGTAGCAACTGAAACAGCTCCTGAAAAAATTTACTAATGAAGATTGTGTCCCGATCACTGACAATCGATGTGGGTAACCCATGCAACCGCACCACCAAATCCAAGAAAAGCTGCTCGACAACCTCCGTCGTGTATGAGTGAGTCAGTGCCATGAAATGGGCATGCTTACTCAAGTAATCCACCACCACTAAGATCATAGATTTGCCATTACTTTTGGGTATACCGTCGATGAAGTCCAACGAAATTTCTTGCCACACCCGCTCTGTAATCGGTAATGGCTGCAATAAGCCCATAGGTCGCTGGTTATCCTGTTTGCATTGCTGGCATACTGGGCACTGCTGGATATTGTCGTATATATCGGGCTTCATATTCTTCCAATACAGCCGACGCTTCATCCATTTATAGGTGGTCGTAACTCCTGAGTGACCACCAAGAGCACTATCATGGTAAAGTTGCATCAACTGCCGCCAAACAAGAGCATCCCTCCCGACGACCAGCCTTCCTTTTCGTTCGAGGAGGCCCTGCTGCCAGCTCAGTTTCGAGTAAGCTGCCGGATCCAGCCCTTTGACTTGGATGATCTCCTATAGCTTAGGATCCATCTCCCAGGACTGCTTCACCAGGTGCAAGTGGTATGATTGCACTAAACTCAAAGTATATAAGGTACCTTCCGGGTGGTCTTCAATTCATGCATCCGAGACAACGCATCCGCGCAGACGTTCTCCTTGCCGCGTTTGTACTGCACCTTGAAATCACTCCCCATCAACTTCGAAAGGAAACGTTGTTGCATCAGTGTTGCGAGCTTCTGTTACAACATGAACTTCAAACTTAGGTTATCGGTGCGTACAACGAACGAGCACCCCACCAAGTAGTGCCACCATTTCTGTACGGCGAGCACAATGACTAATAGCTCCTTTTCGTACGTCGATAAGTCGGCGTTCTTAGTCTCCAACGCCTTACTAAAGAATGTGATTGGCCTTTCATTTTACAACAACACAGCTCCTATACCGGTATCCACGGTATCAGTTTCGACCCCAAACGGTTGTTGGAAATCTGGAAACTGTAGCACTGACGGGTTGGATACCGCCCTCTTTAGATCTTGGAAGGCTGTGTTGGCCGCGTCCGACCATCTAAAGTTGTGATGCTTCAACAGTTCTAGGAGGGGTCGGGCAAGATTACCGTACCCTTGAATGAGTCTCCAGTAATAATCGGTCAATCCCAAGAATCCACGGACCTTCTTTAACGTCGTTGGGATTGGCCAATCCAGCATGGCTTATATCTTCATCGGATCTGTCGCGACGCCAAGTCCAGAAATCACATGCCCCAAATAGTGCACTCGCGGGCGGCCAAACTCGCACTTGCTCCTCTTGAGCACCAACTGATTAGAGCGCAATACCTCAAACGTGAAGGAGAGATGAGCCAAATGTTCCTCCCAAGACGAGCTGAAAACCAAGATATCGTCAAAAAAAACTAAAATGAATTGGCGTAAATGACCTTGGAAAAGTCGGTTCATAAGCCCTTGGAACGTCGATGGTGCATTGGTCAACCCAAAGGGCATAACCAAGAATTCATAGTGCCCCTGGTGAGTGCGGAACGCCGTCTTGTGAATATTTTCCTCGCCCATTCTCACTTGATGGTAGCCGACCCGCAAATCCAACTTGGAGAAGTATACGGTGCCATGTAAGTCGTCGATCAACTCCTAGATAAGGGGATTGAGAAATTTGTCCTTCACCGTGTTCAGGTTCAACTCCCAGTAGTCCACATAAAAATGCCAAGATCCGTCTTGCTTCTTCACCAACACTACGGGCGATGCAAATTGGCTATTGCTATACAGAATTACCCTGGTATGCAACAACTCCCCAATGAGTTTCTCAATTTCAGATTTTTGAAGTGGTGGGTAGCGGTACGATCGTAAATTGACGCTCTTCCCTTCATCCTTCAACATGATTTTATGCTATTACCCACGCTTAGGTGGCAGCCCACTAGGCCCCACAAACAACTCCACAAACTCTTCTAAAACCTCCTGCAGGGCTTGTTGCTCGGCCACAGACAGGGGTGCTCCTTCTAACTTCCATGATCCCAATTCACAATTCAGCTCTTCTTGCTCCCCTGCTGGACAATTTTGGATGCTGCATAAGGCAAGCATGTTGAGCTTCCCCCCTCTCCAAGAACTTTTGGACTCGGTTACCCTTGCTCCATGGTTCGTAATTCATCTTCGACCCACGCAATGCCACCTTCCGTCCTCGACTGCAGAACTCCATTTTCAAGTTGCCAAAATCTCAATTAACCGGGTCGAGAGTAACCAACCATTGCACTCCGAGGACCACATCGCACCCACCTAGAGGAAGGATAAACATGTCTGATACAAATTCACCCCCTGCATTCGCTACTGGAAATCCACTACTTTGTGTGAGCTTGACATTGTCTTCCCGTTTGCCACTGCCACCGCAAAAGATGTTATCGGTGCTTGGAGGCATTGTAACCGGTTGGCCGCTTCTTCGTTGAGAAAATTATGGGTGTTACCCGAATCAATCAACACGTTAATGGGTTTCCCGTGGTGGGAAGCGGTTACTCTCATAGTTTGATAGTGTGTCACACATGTTAGGGCATGCATGAGAACGTGGGGTACCTGAGTATCCCCCTCCTCATCCTCCACTTCTAACAAATCTGGTTCGCCTTCGGTTTCCCCCTCTCCCACTGCTTCTACCACCACTTCCATCGAATACGCTTGCCTCCTGTTGGGGAATTTATGACCCGGGGTATATTGTTGATCACACCAAAAGCATAACCCTTTCCTTCATTTCTCATCTACCTCCGATGACGTGGATTTACGTCCTTCTCTTGAGTGCGGCGGTGGGCTCGCTGAATAATGGCCTGCCGTTTTAGCTATCTGTCGATGCGTGTACCCTTTATGCTCCTCAGTGAAATGATTCTCCTCCCGAGTGGTTGTAGGCTTCCGGTAACGGTACATCAACTGTTGTTCTTGTAACTGAGCCAACGAATACGTCTCTTGTAGGGACTTTGGGAAAACATTCGAACACCGTATTGTATGTCCTCCCATAAGCCGGCAAGGCATAAACTAATCGCATGATCCTCCGACACCAACACTCGGTGCAATAACAAGTCAAACTCATCCAGATAGTTTTCAACGTTCGAGCGTTGTCGCAAATTTTTTAACTCACTCATGGGATCCCCCAAGAAAGTTGATCCAAAATGCCCTTGGAGTGCTTGGCTATACTCCTCCCAATTCGGCCACTGACGGGTCAGCCTTGCCTTCATATATGACTGATGCCAATATAGGGCCTTCCCTTCTAAGTGCACTGAAGCCACCTTGACCTTCATGTCCTCCTGCGTTCCATCAACCTCAAAAAACTAATCATAGTTGTATATCCAAGGCATCAAGTCCTCACCAGAGAAGCGGGGAAACTCCAATTGCGGAAATATGGTAGCAATATGCGATGCTGAAAACGACGACCCCGAAGACCTGCTCTCTCGCGATTGTCCCCGTCTGCTCGCCGTCCCGTGATCCCCCTTCAGTCTTGCAAACATTGTCCGCATCTCTTCGCCCATGGCATGCATGGCCCACGCCAACTCCTCCTGGTCGTGTTTGAGTACATCGATCTCCGACTGCGCCTCCTTGGACCTCGTGGCATCCAAAACCGGCATCTTGCCCGGACACCAACCTGCCTCTGATACCTTGATGCAGCCCCTTCTTGAACACAGATGGATCTTCAGAATCACCACTGATCACCACCGGACTTCCAGCAACTTCCTGCAGCAAGCAACACTCACACAGTGCACAACACACCAACAATTCGGCAAATAGAGGAATAACTTGAATAGATAAACAATCTGAAGGGAGAACCCTGAACAGATTGAAGAGGAGCAGGGGAGATTTCACTGACAATACACAGCAAAATTCTTCACACCCAATTCATCCCCCCAACCGGCAACATAAGCCCAACACAAAAAACAGTAAAAGACAATACAGCCCCTGGCTACACAACCCGCTACACCCAACAGATCACATAATTATAAAATACGTAATAAAATCTGTTTCCCATCGCCCACCCGACAATCGCCCGACACCGAACCGCCGCCGCTCCTACTCGCCGGCGAATATCACTCAACTTTTTGTCGGAGTTTGACTAGGTTGACCGGGTCAACTAGTCAAGATTTGTCTTTAAGTTATTATTATATGTTGTTGTAATTTTAATGTTAGGAGTTGGTAGTTAGGAGTGACATTTAGTATAGTGCCACTTGGCGTTTTCTGGTTGGTTGCTCTAGCCTATAAATAGGCATGTATGTATTACTTTTGTGCTTGCTAGAATAGTGAAAACTTCCTCCCATTTTTCGGTTTTGAGAGAGGAGCGCTGCAGCGCTAGAGAGGTGGTGTTTGCTCCTGCTGGTGTGCTTGTCGAGCAGGTGGAAGGGGTTATTCGGGCGGTTAGCCGATTTCGCTGCCGAGCGAGAGGGAGCTTGTGCTGTGCGAGTAGAGTAACTAGCCGCTGAGCGAGTTGGTGATCTCGCCGGCGAGAAGGGCTCACGCCGTTTTGGTAGTGGTGGTATCGCCAAGTCGCACTCGCGTGCATTCGCCAGGTGTGCCTGATCTTGCCGCGCGAGTAAGCGGTGCGAGTGGGCTTGTTCTCGCCGGGAAGGTGCTCCCCAAGTGGATCTCTCCTGTGAGTAGGTCTACCCGTGGCGGTCTCGCAGGAGCTGCTCGCCGGGTGTTGTCGCGCGAGGGGTGGTCTCGCCTAGTTGGTCTCGTTGGTCTATTTGGTTGGTGTGGTTGTGTCAAGTGGAGTAGAGTAGAAAGGTGAGGCCGAGCGGGTGCTTGTACACATTTCCAACAAGTGGTATCAAAGGGAGGTTAGACCCCTGGAAGTTGTCTGGAAGAGTTAGTGACTAAAGGAGATGGAAATGGGAAGCGCCATGCCGGGGCATGTCCCCAAGTTGACAAAAACCAACTCCGGGAACTGGAGCATTCATATGCGAGTGCTACTCGCCTCAAAAGATTTGTGGGAGATTGTAGAAGAAGGCGTTGAGGTGCTTACCGCTGAAGCGGAGGCGGCATTGACTAACGCACAGAGGACGACTTTGAGGGAGTCGAGGAAAAGAGATAAGAAGGCGTTGTTCCTATTATACCAAGGTGTGGACGAGGCGACCTTCGAGAAGATCTCAGATGCGGAGACATCAAAGGAGGCGTGAGAGATTTTGCAACACTCCATGCAGGGAGTTGATAAGGCAAAGAAGGTGAAACTGTAATCCCTCCGTGTAACACCCCAAACTGTTGTCGGAGCGGCGGGGATCGATTTTGGCCAATTCAGATTTTTGGTGCAGGTGACACGGGCCCCGACACGGGCGTGTTGGAGGCCGTGTCGGGCGTGTCGAGCTCGAAGTGTTGAGCTGGTCGTGTGGTCGGCGTGAGTCGACGATCGTTGAGAGGCTGAACACGGCCTGGGACACGGGCGTGTCCCAGGGCGTGTCCCAGGGCGTGTCAGTCCCTCAAAGCCCATACTCAACGATCGTTGAGTGAGGTGTACACGGGCCATGACACGGGCCCGAACACGGGCGTGTCCGGTTTGACACGGGCGTGTCCGATGCCGTGTCACCAGGCCGTGTACCCCTCTGACTCCAATCTGGTGTTTTTGTTGCACACGGGGGGCGTGACACGGGTCCCGACACGGGCGTGTCGCAGGCGACACGGGCGTGTCGGAGGCCGTGTCACATGCCATGTTGCTGGTTTTCAATCTTGGTCGAGACGGCGAATGAGCTACACGGCCAGGCACACGGCCGTGTGCCAACCCGTGTTCGGCCCAGATTTTATAATTTGAGGCTTAATCTTGGCCGTTCATTTCCTTGACTTTGGATCCGACGGTGGGGGCTGCTCCTGGGTGGTTTTAGCCGGGATTTAGGGTTGGGAATCCTCATTTCCCTTAGCCATTCTCTCTCTAAGAGTTTAGAGAGAAGGGAGAGCAAGGAGGAAGGAGGAGTCCAAGATCCGGCCGCCGGAGGAGCTTCGGAGCTCCGAATCGCGATCCGAGTCCAGATCCGCGGAGGTGACGCCATTGCGGTGCTTTCCAACCGCATAGTTTTCGATGGCGCCACGGAAGAATGCAAGGGTAACGATTTCTCATCCTTGGGCATGTGAAGCCCTCTTTTCCTTTGCATAGGAAGCCCGCTCTCGCGAGTGAGCGAAGAGTTGGAGCGTTCCTTGGGGTAGATATGTGAAGTCCCCCTTGTGTAGAGTCCGTATGCGAAAACGGACATAGACATTGTGTGTGAAGCCTATCCGGACAAGTAGAGCCGGATCGGTGATGTTGCATTGCATACGAACCGGGGAAGACTCCGGGTGTTTGGGTGTTTTTCGGGTTTTCTACGTGGTAGATTGCATCAGGGAGCCTTGGAGATTAACTCCAAGGTGCACCCGGAAAACTGGGCAAAGGCGGGTTTTGCCAACACGGTGGCCGGGGAGCCAACGTGAACATAACCGGGTTATGTGATTGTTGTGGCGGAAACGGGACTCGGTGAGTCTTGACCTGCGCATATGGCTTAAATTGTCGTTGCGGTATGAGCACGGGTCAGGCGGAACCGTACCCGGTCTATGTCGTTCGGTAGGACCGTTGGCATGGATGAGGGTCTTCGGCGGTCTATGGCTTAAATTGCCGTGACCAAGGCCAGGAAGGCAAAATGCTCATATGGACGACCGTTCAAGAGGCGGTAGTGGATTGGGAACGTCTATGGCTTGAATTGACGTGACGTTGGCCGGTTCGCCGAGAATGTGCCCTGAGTGCACGGGGTGTGTGGCCGTGCGAGCCTACGCCTGTGTTGATGTGTGTTCACATTAATAGCATTGCCTATACTAATGAAGTGCAGGGAAAGAGCATCGCCGCCCCGATTTTGGGGGCGGGATCGTTATAATTTGGTCAGCATTGCTGACCGTTGCTATTGTTTGCCACCGGGCGGTGGTTTGTGGCTTGCAGGTGCTGCGGAGCAGAGCGGGAAATAGCGGGCTAAAGCCCTTGTTGCGGTGCCGGCCCTCGAAGGCCTAATTGCTTATGTATCTTTCCCGTTTTCATGTATGGCCGGCCTGCGTGCCGAAGTTTGGAAAACACTATTTTGTTAAGTGAACAATGTAAGACCTTAAGGCCAGTTATCTTTTGTGTATGATTACATTCCTGAGTTGGTAGTGGACATTCATGCTTTGTAGCAGGGTTCTTATTTTCTTTTGCAACTTAATAATTTGCTTCCGCTAGGTGTTGTGTAGGACGACATGATTGGTTGAATGGTTTCAACGCGTAACCAACCGGTCTGTCCGTAGTATATGGCGTCGGGCCCCGGCCGGACCTACTGCTATATGCTATGTGACGGATAGGGGTGTTACAAATTGGTATCAGACTACTGGTTTCGGTCAAGCTTAAATGAATTCGTGGACGAATTCACTTTAAGGAGTGGTGAGCACATGCGTGTGTCATCGTTATAACATGAAAAGAACCCATGAATGTCCACTTAGGAATGAAAATATACATGTTTGAGGAACCTGCGTGTTCCTATAATTGCTGTTTGCAGTAATTTTTGGGTCGCTTATCGGTGTTTTGTACGATTATAGGTGACCAGAAGTGGTGCTGGGCCGTCTGAACGACCAGGTTCTGAGGCGAGCAGTGCGCCAAGCGATGCGCCTGCAACACCTCCGTCTGCCGAGACCATTAGGTTGGTGGCAGAAGCGGTCATGGCAATGATCAATGCGCAGCCTGTAAGGCAGGTGCAGCAGCCCGCTCCTGCTATGGAGCAAGTACCGCTTCAGATGGCAGAGCAAAGGAGGGTTGAGCAAGTAGTGTTGGAGCCAGAGTTGCCTCGGAGAGCAACGAAAAGACAACTGAAGCACGTGATGGGCTTTCACCCACCTGTATTCACGGGCGGAGAAACCCCGACCCAAGCAGAGGATTGGCTCTCAAGGGTCAACAGGGTGATGACTGCGACGGAAATGGAAGAGTGGCAGAAGACCACTATAGCGACGTTCCTTTTGGATGGGGACGCAAGGTTATGGTGGGAAGGCCTAGAGCTACATCAGTTGCGGGGAAGGCCGTTGGCCGAAGTTTCGATGGAGGAGTTTGCGAGACTGTTCATGGCTCGATACCTCCCCTCGGCGCAAAGGATTGCGCTAGAAAGCGAATTTCAGAAGTTGGTGCAAGGGGATTGTACCGTTGATGAGTACCTCCACGAGTTTACTCGGTTGGGGAGATATGCCGGCGCTACCTTCGCAGACGAAGAGCGCAAGACGAGTCGCTTCTATGAAGGGCTAAGAGATGATTTAAGGTTGCTACTGTCGGGGCCCAAGGCGCAGGGTTTCATGACCCTGGTCAATTCGGCCCGGTCCTTGGAGAAGGACATGAAGAATGTCCAAGCAAAGAAGGAATCCGGTAGCAAGAAAGCGGAGTTCAAGGCACCGACTACGTCGAAGTCGGGCTACCGCAAATTCTATAAGAAAGCTAAGACGTCGGGTCCAGCTGCTTCAGGTGCCTCGGGGGCAACTACCAATCGAACCCCGTGCGCTTGTTTCACGTGTGGGAAGCCGGGGCACTTTGCACGTGATTGCTGGAGTGGACGCTCAAAGTCCGAAAGGAAACAAGGAGCTACCTACGAGGAGAAGGGCAAAGCGGTGGAGTCGACCGCGTCCCACTATGCCGACTCAGCCTAGAGTCTATAACTTGGGCCAGCATGAGGCCATCAAGCAAGCGGATGTGGTGACAGGTATGAGTTAATTTATAGCAAGTTAGCTTTAATACCGTTATCTATTGCTTGTTAGCCTAATATTGTTTGTATAGGCTTTGTTGTGATTAGCGATAGTCCGGCACGGACGCTGTTCGATACGGGAGCTTCACACTCCTTCTTGTCCGAAAGCTTTATATCGCGCATCGGAGTCCCTTCTTCGATGGCGAAGGACAAGTTGGATGTGCTGCTACCGAATGGGTGCTCGATGCGTGCGGACAGGGTGTGCGCCGTAAAGGTTCACATTGGGAGCCAAGAGTTCGACTTGCTAGCGTCATTGCTGCCGCTAGTAGAGTTCGACGTGATCTTTGGTATGGATTGGCTGTCAGAGCAGAAAGCTTGGATTGACTGTGACCGGAAGGAGGTCAAGCTGGGTGTAGGGCGGGAGACTACATTCGAGGGGTTAAAGGGGTCGAGCAGGACACTGATGTCTGCTCTTCAGGTGGTGAAGGCAGTTCGTGCTGGTGCAGAGCTGTTCTTTGCAATAGTGGGGGCTGTGGAGCCAAAGTACCCGTTGGATAGCATCCCCGTGGTTTGCGAATACCCCGATGTGTTCCCGGATAGCCTTCCCAGAGCCCCACCGCAGCGGGAGATTGATTTCACCATTGAGCTCGTACCGGGGGCCAAACCGGTGTCACGTGCTCCGTATAGGTTGGCGCCTAAGGAGATGGCAGAGTTGAAAGTTCAGCTAGAGGAGCTGATGGAGCAAGGATATGTGCGTCCAAGCTCGTCGCCTTGGAGCGCACCGGTCCTCTTCGTTAAGAAGAAGGACGGGAGTATGCGGCTGTGTATCGACTACAGAGAGTTGAACAAGCTGACGGAGAAGAATAAGTACCCGATTCCGAGGATTGATGATCTCTTTGATCAGTTAGTCGGATCGTCGGTATACTCCAAGTTGGACTTGAAGTCGGGGTACTATCAGCTGAGGATCAGGGAGTGTGATATCCCGAAGACGGCGTTCCGTACGAGGTATGGGCATTTCGAGTTCACGGTCATGCCGTTTGGACTGACGAATGCGCCATCGGTGTTTATGGATCTGATGAACAGGACATTCAGAGATTTCCTGGATCGCTTTGTGATCGTCTTTATTGACGATATTTTGGTATACTCGCAGTGCGAAGAAGACCACTTCAAGCATTTGCATTTGGTGTTGGAGACTTTGAGGAGGAATGAGCTTTACGCAAAGTTCTCCAAGTGCGAGTTCTGGCTACCCTCGGTAGCGTTCCTTGGTCATATAGTGAGTGGGGAAGGTATAGCGGTGGATCCGGCGAAGATTGTTGCGATACGGGAGTGGCCTGCGTTATCTTCTGTCGTGAAAGTCCGTAGTTTTCTTGGGCTTGCCGGATATTACAGGCGCTTCGTAGAGAACTTCTCGCGGGTAGCGTTACCTCTCACGAAGTTGACAAGGAAGGATCAGAAATTCTTGTGGACGCAAGAGTGCGTGCAAGCTTTTGAGGAGCTGAAGAGGCGGTTGACCACGGCGCCAGTGCTTAGTTCGCCGAGTGGGACCGAGGGCTTTGAGGTGTATAGCGACGCTTCGGGTAGTGGCTTGGGCTGCGTATTGTTGCAGTATGGAAGTGTGATCGCGTATGGATCGCGTCAGCTGAAAGTGCATGAAAGAAATTATCCGGTGCACGACTTGGAGTTGGCGGCCGTGATTTTTGCACTCAAGTTGTGGAGGCACTACCTATACGGCGTAAGGGTCGATATATACACCGATCACAAGAGCTTAAAATACTTGTTGGATCAAAAGGACCTTAATATGAGGCAGAGGAGGTGGATGGAGTTCCTGGGGGACTACACCTTCAAGATACATTATGTACCCGGGAAGGGCAACGCAGTTGCGGATGCGCTGAGCCGCAGGGCTCCCGCCCGAGCCAACTGGTTGTCGGTGCATGATGAGCGGCTAGTGCGGGAGTTGGAGGAGCTTGAGATCTGTTGCGTTGACAAGCAGACGAGCGCCAAAGCAATGTTAAACTGGACAGAGGTGCAGTATGACCTGGCTGACCGGGTTCGGCAGGCATTGGAGTTAGATGACTCCATGAAGGAGCTTTTGGAGGCCGCTCTGGATGGGTCAAATTCCCAGTTCTCGGTGGATGATGGTTTGTTAAGGAAGGATCATCGGTTGTGCGTCCCGAGTGGGGGTAACCTCCGGGCGGAGTTGATGTACGAGGCTCATCATACCAAGTACTCAATCCACCCAGGGAGCACGAAGATGTATCGTGATCTCAAGAAGCTGTTTTGGTGGCCGGGGCTTAAGAAGGATGTGGCGTTGTACGTGGCTAAATGCCAAACGTGCGCCTTGGTGAAGGCGGAGTGCCAAAAGCCGGGAGGATTTCTGAAGTCCTTGCCTATACCGGAGTGGAAATTCGACGATATATCTATGGACTTTGTGCACGGGTTGCCAAGGTCGCAGAAGGGGAACGACGCCATCTGGGTGAACGTAGATCGACTAACCAAGGTGTCGCATTTCATTCCGCATAGGAAGGATGATCCAGTGGAGAAATTGGCAAAGTTGTATGTCGACAATATTGTTAGGCTGCATGGTGTGCCCCGTAGCATTGTGAGTGATCGCGATGGGCGGTTCACGTCAAGTGATTGGAGGTTGGTGCAGCAGATGCTGGGAACAAAGTTAAAGTTCAGCACAGCTTTCCATCCGCAGACGGATGGGCAGACCGAGAGGGTCAATAGAACGATGGAGGACATGCTCCGCATGTGTGTTCTAGACTTCGGGAAGCATTGGGAAGACCACCTTTATTTGGTGGAGTTCGCGTACAACAACAGCTACCAAGCGAGTATACAAATGGCGCCCTTCGAGGCCCTGTATGGTAGGAAGTGTCGCACGCCGTTATCGTGGCTTGAAGCGGGTGAGGCAAGGTTGTACAAGAAACAGGAGGTGGAGAGTGCTACCTCGTTAGTACAGATCATTCGGGAGCGCTTGTTGATCGCTCAGGACCGGCAGGCGAAGTATTACAATGCCAAGCACCGGAACGTGGAGTTCGCGGTAGGCGATTGGGTATACCTGAAAGTGAAGCTGTTCAAGGGGGTTTCGCGGGTGAGATGCTTGAAGAAGCTGAGCCCAAGATACCTTGGACCTTTTGAGGTTCTGGAGCGAGTCGGCGAAGCTGCATACCGTTTGAAGCTATCAGTGGAGTTGAATGGATTACATGATGTGTTCCACATTTCTGTGTTGCGGAAGGCGGTGCAAGAGCCTTCGCAGGTGATCGCGGTTGACCAAGTGCCGGTGGACGAAGGGTTGACGACAAGGGTCAAGCCCGTTCGTATTGAAGATGTTGAGGTCAAGAGGCTTCGTAACAAGGAGATCCGGATGGTTAAGGTCCGATGGGATAACTGCGGGCGTGAGGAGCTCTCTTGGGAACGGGAGCAGACTATGCTTGAGGAGTACCCGGAATTATTCCGCTCAGGTACTGATTTACGTTAAGTCCTATTTTCCTTTATTAATTTCGTGGACGAAATTCTTTAAGGGGGGTAGAATTGTAACACCCCAAACTGTTGTCGGAGCGGCGGGGATCGATTTTGGCCAATTCAGATTTTTGGTGCAGGTGACACGGGCCCCGATACAGGCGTGTCGGAGGCCGTGTCGGGCGTGTCGAGCTCGAAGTGTTGAGCTGGCCGTGTGGTCGGCGTGAGTCGACGATCGTTGAGAGGCTGAACACGGCCTGGGACACGGGCGTGTCCCAGGGCGTGTCAGTCCCTCAAAGCCCATACTCAACGATCGTTGAGTGAGGTGTACACGGGCCGTGACACGGGCCCGAACACGGGCGTGTCCGGTTTGACACGGGCGTGTCCGATGCCGTGTCACCAGGCCGTGTACCCCTCTGACTCCAATCTGGTGTTTTTGTTGCACACGGGGGGCGTGACACGGGTCCCGACACGGGCGTGTCGCAGGCGACATGGGCGTGTCGGAGGCCGTGTCACATGCCGTGTTGCTGGTTTTCAATCTTGGTCGAGACGGCGAATGAGCTACACGGCCAGGCACACGGCCATGTGCCAACCCGTGTTCGGCCCAGATTTTATAATTTGAGGCTTAATCTTGGCCGTTCGTTTCCTTGACTTTGGATCCGACGGTGGGGGCTGCTCCTGGGTTGTTTTAGCCGGGATTTAGGGTTGGGAATCCTCATTTCCCTTAGCCATTCTCTCTATAAGAGTTTAGAGAGAAGGGAGAGCAAGGAGGAAGGAGGAGTCCAAGATCCGGCCGCCGGAGGAGCTTCGGAGCTCCGAATCGCGATCCGAGTCCAGATCCGCGGAGGTGACGCCGTTGCGGTGCTTTCCAACCGCATAGTTTTCGATGGCGCCGCGGAAGAATGCAAGGGTAACGATTTCTCATCCTTGGGCATGTGAAGCCCTCTTTTCCTTTGCATAGGAAGCCCGCTCTCGCGAGTGAGCGAAGAGTTGGAGCGTTTCTTGGGGTAGATATGTGAAGTCCCCCTTGTGTAGAGTCCGTATGCGAAAACGGACATAGGCATTGTGTGTGAAGCCTATCCGGACAAGTAGAGCCGGATCGGTGATGTTGCATTGCATACGAACCGGGGAAGACTCCGGGTGTTTGGGTGTTTTTCAGGTTTTCTACGTGGTAGATTGCATCAGGGAGCCTTGGAGATTAACTCCAAGGTGCACCCGGAAAACTGGGAAAAGGCGGGTTTTGCCAACACGGTGGCCGGGGAGCCAACGTGAACATAACCGGGTTATGTGATTGTTGTGGTGGAAACGGGACTCGGTGAGTCTTGACCTGCGCATATGGCTTAAATTGTCGTTGCGGTATGAGCACGGGTCAGGCGGAACCGTACCCGGTCTATGTCGTTCGGTAGGACCGTTGGCATGGATGAGGGTCTTCGGCGGTCTATGGATTAAATTGCCGTGACCAAGGCCAGGAAGGCAAAATGCTCATATGGACGACCGTTCAAGAGGCGGTGGTGGATTGGGAACGTCTATGGCTTGAATTGACGTGACGTTGGCCGGTTCGCCGAGAATGTGCCCTGAGTGCACGGGGTGTGTGGCCGTGCGAGCCTACGCCTGTGTTGATGTGTGTTCACATTAATAGCATTGCCTATACTAATGAAGTGCAGGGAAAGAGCATCGCCGCCCCGATTTTGGGGGCGGGATCGTTATAATTCTGTCAGCATTGCTGACCGTTGCTATTGTTTGCCACCGGGCGGTGGTTTGTGGCTTGAAGGTGCTGCGGAGCAGAGCGGGAAATAGCGGGCTAAAGCCCTTGTTGCGGTGCCGGCCCTCGAAGGCCTAATTGCTTATGTATCTTTCCCGTTTTCATGTATGGCCGGCCTGCGTGCCGAAGTTTGGAAAACACTATTTTGTTAAGTGAACAATGTAAGGCCTTAAGGCCAGTTCTCTTTTGTGTATGATTACATTCCTAAGTTGGTAGTGGACATTCATGCTTTGTAGCAGGGTTCTTATTTTCTTTTGCAACTTAATAATTTTCTTCCGCTAGGTGTTGTGTATGACGACATGATTGGTTGAATGGTTTCAACGCGTAACCAACCGGTCTGTCCGTAGTATATGGCGTCGGGCCCCGGCCGGACCTACTGCTATATGCTATGTGACGGATAGGGGTGTTACACTCCGAGCTCAATATGAAGTAACGAAGATGCAGAGTGCAGAGAAGGTTGGTGACTATGCGACTCGTTTGCGGACGCTCACAAATGAGATGAAGAGGAATGGAGAGGTGACAGATGACGTAAGTTTCATTGAGAAGCTCTTGTGCTCTATGTCGAAGAAGTTCCGACATGTGGTGGTGGAAATTGAGGAATCAAAGGATCTCACCTTAATGACTGTGGATGAACTAGTTGGATCTATATAGGCTCATGAGTACCGCATGCTACAGGACGAGGAGGATTCAAGTGGTCTGAGTAAGGCACTCCAGTCACAGTTGAACTTCGGAGAGAGCTCTGGAAGAGGAGGAGGCCAGCATGGCCGTGGTCACCAAGGAAGAGGTAGAGGAAGAAGAGGAGGAAGAGATCAGGGAAGGAACCAGTACCACCAGAGGGAGACAGGAACCTCAAGGTTGGAGGCAAGATGCAGGAGCAAGAGGAAGAGGCCAAGGTAGAGGCCAAGGAAAAGGTCAAGGAAGAGGCAGAGAAGATATGTCCTAAACACAGTGTTAAAACTGTAACAAGTTTGGGCATATGAGCTATGATTGTTGGGCTCTAAGGAAGGGAGGAGATGCCAACCATTATGCTGAAGCAAGTAACACGGGAGGTGACCCGATGATGTTCCTAACCTACAGGGGAGCTGAAGGTAAGAGGAATGAAGTGTGGTACCTAGATACAGGATCTAGTAACCACATGTGTGGAGAGAAGGAACTATTCACCAGCCTAGAGCAAAATGGTGGTGAGGTCAGTTTTGGAGACGCCTCGAAGATATCAGTGGAAGGAAGGGGAGTCATAGCAGTCACCTTGAATGGGAAAGAGGTACACCTCAATGACGTGTTCTATGTGCCGGGCTTGAAGAGTAACATCCCAAGCCTTGGGCAGTTGGTCGAGAAGGGTTATTGTGTTCAGCTGAAGGATGACACGTTGGCCATGAAAGACCATGAAGGAAGGGAAGTAGTGAGGGTGAGGATGACAACGAATCGTCTCTTCACGCTGAGGATGGATGCCAAGGAGACGGTGTGTCTCGCAAGTACGGAGGAAGAAGAGGAAGCATGGCCGTGGTACCACCGGATGGGCCATCTGGGGTTCACAGGCCTGAGGCTACTATCTCATTCCAAGATGGTAGAAGGACTGCCTATGATCTCGCCTCCACAGAAGGTATGTGAGGCGTGTACCAAGGGGAAGCAGAAGAGACAGACGTTCGAGGGTGGCAAGTCCCGAAGAGCGAGAAGGCAACTTGAGCTAGTTCACTCAGACATAGCTGGTCCGTTTGAGACTACCTTAGTAGGTGGAAGCAAGTACTACATCACCTTCACCGATGATTTCAGTCGGAAGTGTTGGGTATATTTTCTGAAAGAGAAAGCTGAGGCTCTTGACAAGTTTAAGGAGTTCAAAGCGATGGCAGAGAAGGAGAGCGGTCAATAGGAAGGTGCTGAGGACAGATAGGGGTGGGGAGTACACCTCTAGGCTGTTTGATGATTTCTGCAGAGAGTGTGGGATCTCTCACCAGCTGACGGCGGCATACTCAACTCAGCAGAATGGAGTGGTAGAGAGGAAGAACTTAACCATAATGAACATGGCAAGGAGCATGGTGAAGGACAGAGACAGTACAGGTGGATGTGTACTTGCTAAACTGATGCCCAACAAAGAGTGTCAAGTTTATGACTCCGTTTGAAGCCTGGAGTGGGTGGAAGCCAAGCGTGAAGCACTTGAGGGTCTTTGGATGTGTAGCTTATGCTCATGTCCCGGGCCAGAGGAGGAAGAAGCTGGATGACAGAAGTGAGAAGTGCATTTTTGTGGGCTACGCTCCGGCGAGCAAAGCCTACAAGTTATACAACCCGGTGACGGAGAGAGCTATCATATCAAGGGATGTAGTGTTTGAGAAAGATAACAGCTGGACCTGGGATGAAGCGGTGAGGAGCATCAAGGGGATTTTCTTTGAAGATGATGAAGAGGAGGGTGGTCAGAAAGTCGAAGCTGAGATGGGTGGAGCCGAGCCACCATCACCACCTAGCGGAGAGTTAGGGGGAGCTCTCAACCCCTACTCAAGTGGAGCAAGTACTAGTGGAGGCAGATCTAGTGGAGCTAGCACCAGCAGAAGCAAAGACGATCGTCCTCAACCTAGGATGAGGAGGTTGGAGGAGATCTACGAGGAGACGGCACCAACTATTAACAATTTTTCTTTATATTGTCTCTTAGCAGATGTTGAGCCGTACTCTTATGAGGAAGCTGCCAAAGAAAAAACTTGGAGGAATGCTATGGATGTGGAGATAGCATCCATAAAGAAGAATGACACCTGGAAGCTGGTGGATCCACCTGCGGGCCACAAACCCCTCGGGGTGAAGTGGGTCTACAAGGTGAAGAAGAACAAGGAGTGAGATATAGAGAAGCACAAGGCAAGGCTAGTCGTGAAGGGATACTGGCAAGTCCAAGGAGTGGACTATGATGAAGTTTTTGTCCCAATTGCGCGGATAGACACCATTCGATTGATCATCGCACTGGCTACTCATCATGGATGGAAGATCATGCAGATGGACATGGTATCTGCCTACCTGAATGTCTACCTGGAGGAGGATGTGTACATCGAGCAGCCCCCAGGATATGTGGTGAAGGGGCAGGAGAGGAAAGTATGCAAGCTGGACAAGGCTTTGTACGGACTGAAGCAAGGAGCTCGAGCCTGGAATGGGAGAATAGATGCTTACCTGCAGAAGCATGGCTGCAGGAAGAACCCTCATGAATATGCCCTCTACACAAAGGTCGAGAAGAATGGCAACATGATGATTGTATGTCTATACGTAGACGATATGATCTTCACAGACAACAACCCTTCGATGTACGAGGAGTTCAAGAGAATGATGAAGAAGGAGTTCGAGATGTCGGACCTGAGAGGCTCAACTACTTCTTGGGCGTGGAGGTGAAGCAGTGCGAAGATGGGATTTTCATCTCACAGAAGAAGTATGCGGAGGAGATCCTGAGGAAGTTCAGGATGGAGAACAACAAGCCTATCTCTACTCCCGCCGACCCAGGACTGAAGTTGAGCAAGGAGTCAAAGGAAGGAGCGGTAGACTCCACTTTATTCAAAAGCTTGGTGGGGAGTCTACGCTACTTGACCTTCACCCGACTTGACATCATGTATGCAGTCGGGGTGGTAAGCAGGCACATGGAGGAACCAAAGGAGGATCACTTCACAGCCGTGAAAAGGATCCTGAGATATGTAAACGGGACAAGAGGCCATGGACTGAAGTATTCTACTGGTGAGGAGCTGAAGTTTGTCGGGTACTCAGATAGTGACTATGGAGGTGACGTGAACGACCGGAAGAGCACTTCTGGGTATGCCTTCCATGTAGGAACATGGGTGTTCTCATGGAGTTCGAAGAAGAATGCGACGATCGCCTTATCATCATGTGAAGCAGAGTACATAGCAGCGGCAGCCTGTACCTGCCAGGCTATTTGGCTAAAGAATCTTTTGGAGGAGCTACATCATCCGCAGGATGGCCCTATGACCATATTTGTGGACAACATGTCGGCCATCCAGCTCGCGAAGAACCTAGTGCTACATGGGGGTAGCAAGCATATCGAGACGAGGTACCATTTTCTCCGTGAGCAGGTGGAGCTGAAGACGGTTGAAGTGGTGTATTGCCCCACCGGAGAGCAGGTCGCGGATATTTTCACCAAGGCATTGAAGGTGGAGACGTTCTTGAAGCTCAAAGGCAAACTCGGCATGTGTTGTCAAGTTTGAGGGGGAGTTTGTCGGAGTTTGACTAGGTTGACCGGGTCAACTATTCAAGATTTGTCTTTAAGTTATTATTATATGTTGTTGTAATTTTAATGTTAGGAGTTGGTAGTTAGGGGTGACATTTAGTGTATTGCCACTTGGCATTTTCTGGTTGGTTGCTCTAGCCTATAAATAGGCATGTATGTATTACTTTTGTGTTTGCTGGAATAGTGAAAACTTCCTTCCATTTTTCGGTTTTGAGAGAGGAGCGTTGCGGCGCTAGAGAGGTGGTGTTTGCTCCTACTGGTGTGCTTGCCGAGCAGGTAGAAGGGGGTATTCGGGCGGTTAGACGATTTCGCTGCCGAGCGAGAGGGAGCTTGTGCTGTGCGAGTAGACTGACTAGCCGCCGGGCGAGTTGGTGATCTCGCCGGCGAGAAGGGCTCACGTCGTTTTGGTAGTGGTGGTGTCGCCAAGTCGCGCTCGCGTGCATTCTCCGGGCGTGCCTGATCTTGCCGCGCGAGTAGGCGGTGCGAGTGGGGTTGTTCTCGCCGGGAAGGTGCTCCCCAAGTGGATCTCGCCTGCGAGTAGGTCTACCCATGGCGGTCTCGCCGGAGCTGCTCGCCGGGTGTTGTCGCGCGAGGGGTGGTCTCGCCGGTCTATTTTGTTGGTGTGGTTGTGTCAAGTGGAGTAGAGTAGAAAGGTGAGGCCGAGCGGGTGCCTGTACACGTTTCCAACACTTTAACCCTGTACACGTTTCCAACACTTTTATCTTCCGTTGCTCCACATGTGGCTACTTAATTGCCCCCGCTGCTTCCGCCTCCGCTCCTCCCCGTCCTTCATGTTCTCTTCCCAAACTTTCTAAAACTTAAAGCATAGCAAGTTTTTCAAACTTTTTGTTTGGCCTAACTCAACCTGAAAAACCGGCTCAACAGGTGAGGGTTGCCTCGCCATATAAACAGGTCAGAACAGAGTGGATTGGCGGTGTGGGACTATTATTAACATCCCCCCTCGCCCATAGCATGGATTGACCGGACGGAACCGGGATAAATAGCTCATGGGCGGACCGGACGGAACCGGACAGAAACTGGATGGAACCTGCCTCTGATACCATGTTAGGTTTGGCCTAACTCAACCTGAAAAACCGGCTCAACAGGTGAGGGTTGCCTCGCCATATAAACAGGTCAGAACAGAGTGGATTGGCGGTGTGGGACTATTATTAACACTTTTGTCCCTACCGACCCCATATGACCTTCCTTCCACAACAATCTCGCTCTGAAATTTCAGATTCTGAAATCAGGTTTGATAAAACGTTTTGATTTTTAATTTCCGAGTCCAAACAAATTTCATTTCAATTTCAGACTCCGCGTTTTAATTTCAGTTTTGATCTCAGTTTGTAATTGAAGCCATTGCCGGAAAATCTCTATCTTCGACATTTTCTCAACTGCAGGTTCGTTGATTAGTTTTTAATTGACTGCATTAGGACTGCATTATGTGGTTGATCTTATGATGCACAACCACTCATGGATCAGCAACTCTGTATATTTTTAATTCTCTTCAGTTTTTAATTTATGACTCCTCATGAAATTATTGTTTTAAATCTCTCAGTATTGTCAGATGTTTCTCCACTGAAGTGATTATTGTTAAATCTTATTTTCAACCACTGCGTTCATCCCAAATTAAGGCTTCGTTTGGGAGTACTTATTTTCTCCGGTCAAGCGGTTATGAACGCATGTACCGGGCTTAATTTAAGGCCCGGTACATGCGGTCGTAATCGTTTGACCGGTGAAAATAACTCCTCCCAAACGGAGCCTAAAAGCCAAAGGTAATGTATGGAACAATGGTGCAAAATCTGATTACATGCGTTTACATCTTTTTATAAAGATAATATATTGATCATGGTGATTAGATGCCATGGTGATTGTCTGTACAGATTATATAAAGAGAATGTAGAAAGAGAATGACATGGTGTTTGTCTGTACAGATGCGTTCAATATATTATAAAGAGAATATATAAAGAGAATGACATGGTGATTGTCTGTAATGATTTCACAAACTTCTGTACAGACTTTATCGAGGAGAATTCATTTAAATGAGAGAAGTTAAACAAATTTCGTCAAGGAGAATTTGTTTAACTTCAGAATGAGAGAATGTTCGCCGCCCTCCGTCTGACCCCGCTAAATGTTCGTTGTCCCCTGCCAAATGTTCGCCACCGCCTCACCAAATGTTCGCCACCGTCTCACCAAATGTTCGTTGTCCCCCACCGAATGTCGCATTTCATTTGCATTTCGAGTTTGTTTATTTGACATTTGAATAAGCATCATTGAGCCTCATATTTCCAGACATCTTGATTGGGAGTTAGTAGAATTTAGGCATTTGTCCCTTATTGTTTGTTATTTCCACATATATTGTCCTATCTACCTATGCCCCCTGCATTTGCCCCTTTTTAATATTGTTTGTTTGATAATATTGATTACTAAAGGTATATATATACAAAATGGAACAAATATTAAGCCAAGAATTACTTCAAAATGTACTAACTCCAGGTACTAAATATTACACAAGCTGAAAATTTCAAGTCTTCACTTATGCATTAAGAATTACATGGTTATAACATACTTATACATAACAGCAAATCGTCGTCGATTACTGAATCACAACTCTGCCCGCATACAAAGGATTAATATGACACATCAACAACGTGATGCACATAATACCAGAAGATGTGAGAAGCGACATTTTCGTGAACATCAGATAGGAACACTACCTGGCTTTGTGAACGCACGATCAACTTTTCACCAAGGAGAAAATTCAACATCAGCGTGACGTCCGACAATCACACCCGGTACTTTTAACTACCAAATTCATTCTGTTAACTTCTTAAATAATGACTAAATCAACCATATTCCACCTCAGTCGCTGCTCCATTCAACAATGATAGCTCTGGGTTAGAAACAGACATTGAAGATGAGGACGTTGAAGACTTCGTTGATGCGACTACTGGGTCATATATTCAGTGTAACTGCATAAGAAATTTCTACCAAGCACATTTTGAATCGCGCTTTTAATTAACCTCACCAACAAACTGCCCCAATGGTCACACTAAATTATTTCGGCGCGAAACAAACACAATGTGTTACAATCAAGGAAAAATATCTCTTCCTGAAATCTAAACACCAACCGAATTTCTCAATCTCTACATTGATCAAACCGAGGAAGGTCAACATTAGGAAAAATTTGCGCTCATACAACCATGTGTTTGCCTTCATGCCATTTGGTGTAACAATAGACGATCCTGTACCCTCATTCCACCAAGGAATTTATAATTTCTGGGCACATGGAGCCATATATCATCAAATTGGAAACCTTACCCCCACTTACGGCTCAAGACTACGATTTCTTCAATTATTCATCTATGACACTGAACATGAGACATCAAATCGTTTGCAAGAAAATAAAAGCTGTAAGCTGGGCTACTTCAAAAAATAACACGCATATTGGATTTGTGCAACCCCTATGTTAAAATGTTTCGTCAACTGTCACGTAGACTAGATATACAAGAATGCAGGTTGGTTATAAAAGAGCGTCAGTCTAATCTACTTCAATACAATTTACCTACGACGTCTTAAGTTGCTGCTATATTGGTTGGACAAGAAGATGATCAGCAAACACAAGAAAGAGATATCATTATTCAAATAATTGGAGGCCAACTTTTGAATATCTCTAAATACTCTGGCTTCTACGGCTCACTTCAATATCTGTTCTTATTTCCATACGAGACATTTGGATAGTCTTGCAACTTACATTCAATGACCAACTCAAAAATCACATGTTGTGATTACTATTCATACATGTTGCAGGTAATCACACCTTACTACAATTTTTTAGTAACTGTCAATTTAACTATTTCTTTGTAATTGTTCTAAATATTTAATGAACTTTTCTAGATTCGAGAGGCATCTAATTCGATATTATTACGTAGCGAAAGATTGCTCCAGCAATATGTCGTCGACAACTACGTTAAAGTCGAAACACAAAAACTACGTTTTATTAGATCACGTCAAAGTGACCTACGTGCAAAACTATATTTGGGTTTACAAGATTGCTTCGAGGCTGGCGAAAATAATGCTGGTAGAATAAAACAACTTCTTTAGAATAATAAAAGTATTATATTACTCTCTAATACCATATCTTATCCACTACTCCTTCTGATTAGGTAATGTCAGAAAAAGAACAATACTGGCTTCTTCATTTACGGGCAGCCCAAGAGATATGTATCAATGATACCAAGATGTTATGACAATTATTCAACATAGCGGCAAGCTAGATTTGTTTATAATAATGACATGTAATCCAGAATGGAAGGAGATTAAGGATGAGCTAATGGAAGGACAAACTTCATATGAACGTCTAAATCTCTTAACTAGAATATTCTATTCAAAATATGAAAAGCTCAAGAAAGATATATTTAAAAGAGGAGTACTGGGGAAGGTTGTCGGACATGTTCATGTCATTGAATTTCAAAAACGGGGGTTATCACATGTACACATGTTAGTGTTACTAGATCTGGCTTACAAATTAAACTCCCCCGACGAATATGATTCAATCGTACGAGCCAAAATACCGTATGTGGACCAAGAACCAACATTATATGAGGCTGTAATAAAGCACATGATTCACAGACCGTATGGACCTTACAATCCAAATGCTAAATATATGAAAAACATTACATGTAGCAAGAGTTTTCCTAAACAATACGCAAAGACAATAATACAGGGAAATGATGTTTATCATGTATACCGAAGAAGAAATGATAACAGATACATTACCTTTGGCAGAAATGCATATTTTAACATTGACAATAGATGGGTTGTTCCATATAATCCGTGGTTAATTTTAAAATATAATTGTCATCTGAATGTTGAGATATGTAGAAGTATAAACAGTATAAAATATTTATACAAATATGTATATAAATGTCCAGATAAAGTCTCTTTTCAAGTCTAACCTGGTGCTAATCATGATGAAATACGCAACTATGTTGACTGTAGATGGTTATTCCCTCCCAAATCATTATGGAGAATGTTCAAGTTTCAAATGAGTTGAATATATCCATCAGTAGAGCGGTTACAAATACATCTACCCAATAAACATCAGATATAATTCCATAGTGGATAGTCAATTTCATCGATATTGATGGACAACAAAAACTCTAAAAAATGTTGACTGAGTTTTTCAATGTATATAACGAACAAAGAGAGCAAAACTCATATTTATATAGAGATTTTCCAAAATATTATTGTTGGTTCAAACAATAAAAATATTGGAGAGAAAAAAAATCAAAAAACGAAGCGTGATTGGTAGGATTTATTTTGTTCTGTTTGCTGATAGTGAAAGATATTATTTGCGTATGCTACTGAATCATGTTCTGGGTCCTACATCATTCGATAGTTTATTGACCGTCAATGGAATTCACTATAACACTTTTAAGAATGCTGTAGAGAAGAACGACCTGCTTGAGCAAGATAATAGTATTCGAGAATGTCTAATTGAGGCTCGAGTTTTCAGAATGTCATCTGCGTTGACAAGATTGTTCAGTACTATTTTTAAATTTTGTGAACCAGCTGATGTGAGGAGTATTTGGGATGAAAATTATTCAAGCATGATAGAAGATTACACAATTTCCAGCGCCACTAATGAGTTCTGCATTATAAATAAGCTTCTTCAGGACCTCAATGATATTCTTCAACAACATAAACGTTCTATTAGAGAGTTTGATTTACCACCGATAAATGAATCATTCAACCATTTCAATAACCTCTCTAGGCTTATTGAAGCAGAGTTATCATTACTTATTGCAAGAGATGATCTTAATGCATTTACATTACTCAATGAAGTGCAATTACATGCTTACAATACGATAAGTGAGGCAATAAGAAACAAGACGCGTGAGTTCTTTTTTATTGATGGACCAGGTGGAACTAGAAAGACATATCTCAACCATGCAATTCTTGCAACTTTTAGGAATACATGATGCATCATTTCAGCTAAAGATACTTCAGGTGTTGTCGTAACTCTATTACCAGGAGGTCGAATTGCACACTCAAAATTACATATACCTATTAAATTGGATGGCAAATCCTATTCCGATTTTCATAAATAATCAGATTTTGCATAAGTTATCCAAACATCATCAGCCATAATTTGCGATGAAGCACCAATGGATGATACAAAGGCATTCAAGGCGGTTGATCATTCATCTTGTGACGTCACAGATGTAAATAAGTCATTTGGAGGTAAAATTATCATTATGTGGGGAGATTTTTGCCAAGTACTACATATTGTTGTCAATGGAACAAGAACACAGATTATTAACGCAAGTATTGTTCAATCATATTTATGAAATCATATCAAGATACTAGCTCTAACAAAAAATATGCAGGCAAAAAATGATATCAGATTTTTTGAATATTTTCTACGAGTTGGAAATGGTACGAAAATGACCGTACAAAATGAAATGATTAGGATCCTCGATCCAATGGGGATGTCATGGGATGGTAAAAAATTGATTAGTGATTTAATAAATCCTATATTTCCCAATTTGCGTTTGCATGTCGACGATAAAAATTATATTCGAGATAGAGCTTTATTAACACCTCTAAATGAGCATGTTAACATGTTGAACGATATCACTCTATTGGAATTCCCGGGGGAAGAAGTTATATGCTACTCCGATGATTATGTCGTTGATGATATAAGAAATTTATATCAACATGAATTTTTAATTCATTGACACTGGGTAACTTACCTCCTCATAAGTTAAAGTTAAAAATTGGAGCATCAATCATGTTACTTAGAAATATTGATTCGAAGATAGGTCTTTGTAATGGAACAAGACTTATTTGTCGTAGGTTTGCGAAAAATGTAATCGAAGCAGAGATTTTAACAGGTTAGTTTCAAGAAAACTTGGTCTTTTTGCCCGAATACCAATGAAAACTGCTGAATATATTAGATTGTAATTTGAATTAACATGTAAGCAATTTCCATTACGAATGAGCTTCGCACTGATGATAAATAAATCACAAGGCCAAACAATTGAAAATGTCAGGATATACCTACCAAGTAATATTTTCAGTCATGGTCAGTTGTATGTGGCTCTATCGTGAGGTACATCCCGAGAAAAAAACAAAATTTTTGGTGCAAAAGGGCATAATAGATGGTCATGCAGGTATCTATACAATGAATGTTGTTTACAAAGAGATTTTCAGACAACTTAGACAACAATAAACAACATCGCTCCAAGGTATGTCCTTGATATATAATAGATTAATTTATTTGAAATTGATGTTACAAGTTATACTTTAAGAAAAAACTCACTAAAATTTAGAATCAATTATTGTATCTCAAGATAGTTACGTGTATGACATTTAGTATATAATTACTTAAATAAATATATCTTGCAGTCCTACTAGAACTAAGTCTTTGATCTCGAGGGTATAGTAAAACACAAAAAGTTATGAAATCTAGCTAATGCATATGTCTAAGTGTTCAAATTCATTGCAGGTTCACATCAAGGGGCGTAAACAACCATGTCTGAATAATCGGGCGAAAGTGCTATTACAAGTGATAATGCATATTGTAACATGGACAAAGGTATGCGATATGTGACAATTGAATAAACATATCTACACATGTACTGTATTGTGTCCCCAACTTTTGATGTTAAAGGAAATGTTTTAACATCCATACTCTATTATTTTGGGAAAGAACAAATGATATCTGATCATACATTTTCAGACTGTGTTGAGAAAATATATCAAAGAGAGCATGGTATTAATGAGAACACATCCTGGCATGATTGACATCATATCTACGACTACAATGGACCTAAAATAGTAATACCGAAGGTGCCTAAAAACATGGATGTCAAAGAATAGTGGAATTTTGTTTTCAAAGAATTTGCCAAATCAAAAATCATGGTGCTGCCAGAGTCCTACAACATCGAACAGGAAAGAAAGAAATTCAACATAAAATAGTAATAGTGTGAGAATGTTCATAATGTTGGATTGCATAACATTACGGTAATGTCTACATATATTATGTTGTCATTTTTTATCTCCACAATTTATTGCAATACTTTTGTAATTTTATTATTCATCTGTTATTTCACACATAGAACCAAATTCAGATTGATTTTTAAGGTAAAATTTATATTTTCTTTATTACTTAAAAATCTGAATCGCTACGTGATTCATAAAATGAACCAAACCAATAAACAAAGCATGTTAGTTTTACTGTATGTTCGGTTCTATTTTGAACATTGGATGAACACAAACAAATAAGCATCCCCATGTCTTCATGTCGCCCTCACGACCAATATCGCCCCCACGACCAATGTTGCCCCCACAATCAACTTCGCCCCGACGAGTGATGTTGCTCCCACGACCAACACCTCCCCCGCGACCAATGTCCCCCCCCACGACTAATCTCTTCCCCACGACCAATGTCGCCACCATGCGGAATGTTGCCCTCATAACAAATGTCTCCTCCACGACAGATGCCGTACTTACAACAATTGTTTGCCCCCACGACAAATGGCGCCCTACGAAAAATTTATAAATAAATATTTATATAAATACGAGCATATTCGCACGGGCTATGCTTGTACTCGATGCTCCCGGAAGCCTTTGATACGCCCAAAATAGATGTATAAAATAACGCAAGTGCACGTGCCGGATCAAGTAATAAAATGATGAATCAAGATCGTTCGCACGAGGAAGTGATTAATCTAGTGCTCGTAATTACTAGCTCTACCCGTTCTTTAAATCCAAGTGAAATAAGTCGAAAGAGATAATTTTTATAAGCTAATAATGATTTCTAACTAAGATTTAAACTAATTAAACTACTTGAAAGCTTTGAAAAATACTTTTATAAATGGGCGGAATTAGTCTTGTATTCAGATTTCCTATGTGCATCTATATGGTGCGTAGAAATAATATTAGTTAAGAGTGTTTGAATGAATTATCATGCAACGATTTTTATAGAAGAAATCCTCATCTCTCGAATCTCAGAAATCTCAACGTTCTAAATTCTCCTAGTTATCTCTAACTTAGGAATAATGAAGAATATTGCTTAACATAAAAATCGGATCGCTAGCAAAAGGAGGGAATCTCTTCCTCAACTTTAAACTACGGTGAACTAGTGAGCGGTTGCACTTCTCCTCTCTCGAATCTCGAAGTACAATGCAAAAATGGAGATCTTTGGTTAAACGTTTTACACCACTCGTCTCTCGATTCTTGCGGTGCAATAAAATAATTTTCAACCTTATATTACGTCACTCATCTCTCGATTCTCGCAACGCAACACAAGATGAAGATCAAAGTCAAAAATCTCATAAATAAATTCAAAAGTTCACAAGAGGACAAATCATCAAATAAATCTCAACAACAAGAGACATACACCATAAATACACACAAAGTACTCTCCTTATACAAGGCCAAGAGAATTTAGTTCATAATCGTGGAAGAACACCACAAAATAAGAAAGATCTTACATCGCATGATGGAAAGGATTCAAAATAGTGCAGGAAATTGCTCTCCAAGTCGGCCTCAAGCAGTCCTTCTCCAAGATCCAGTTTGCCCTCGTTCTTCTTCTCCAAAGCCATCTCCCAGATGATGCTCTAAGATTCTCCTCTCTAATCATTCCTCTATATCTTCATATGGTATGAGATTATACTCTTAAAAACGTGCAGCCCTTTACTAAAAGTTGCATCTTTTCAATTTTCATTTTGGCGTAAAATTTGAATTTTAAATTCAAAATCCGTCCAGCAGTTGTTGCAACAACTTTTTCAAGTTGTTGCAACAACTTGCACAGGCCAAAAACAATTTCAATTTTGCATCTCCGGATCGATTTCTTCGGCATTTCTAGCAAGAAAACAAAGGAAAATTAGACATATTAACCACAAATAAAATAAATATAAATTTACTCATATTTTTACTTATTTAATTCATTTGTTTCCCAATACAATGAATATTAAATCAAAATAAAGCACTAGATAACTTCTTTTTGGAAAGTTATCACACCTCCACACTTAAATGTTTGCTAGTCCCTAGCAAAGACATTCATAACAATAGGATAAGTGAAGAAGTAATACGATGTGAACTCAAATGATCTTTAGTTCTTGAAAATAAATTAATTGAGGCATACTCAAGAAATTCGCTTTACTTAACTGATAAACTTATCAATCTATAGGAGCTCAAACATTCACAAATCCATTAGTTAGATGGAAGATAAAGCTCAAACAAGTATCTTAGTGCGGTGCGTGGTTTTCTTTTAAAATAGTTTACTTCCATGCAAAGTTTTATATTGAACATCCACATTTATTGGAGAGGATGAAAATAAGTTAAGTCTACGATTTAACCTCTACAAGAGTGAGTAGTTCAAATAAAAGTCGGATAGTTTTGGCTTGGTTCGGAATTTATGAATAGCTTTGATAATAGTACGGCTACCTCTAGTTAGTATCCTTAATAATTCACCATGTTATGGGGTCGTGCATCATTTTTTTTAATCATACTCTATTCATAGTAGGGATCATTCCAAGTATAAGTGCACATACTCGGGTCACATATCACTATGATAATTCAACCATTTTTTTTCTTTTTTTTTACATAGTTGGGATCATTCTAAGTATGCATTCACATACCTAGGCCGCATATCACTATGACATAATTTTTTTTTCCATTTTTTTTCATAGTTGGGATCATTCCAAGTATGTAGACATATACCTAGACCACATATCACTATGAAATTTAACCCTTTTAAGAGAAATTCGACACCAATAAATGACTTACTTACTAAAGTACAACTAGTAGGAACAAATGACAGATAAGCATGAAATAATGTGTATGACAAAGTTCAAGCTCAAATATTTTAGTGGATGATCAAAAGGAATACTACCTAAACTCATGTCTATGCTTACATCATGGACTTAGTTCTTGCTCATCCATCCCCATTATTTTAAAGGTAAATATCACAATATTGCATTGGAAGTAAACAAATATTTGGTATAAAAAGTAAATGCTTGAGCAAGCTTTATCAGAAAAAATCTTACTAACTTCAAATTCATAGAATGAACTCTTTGGATTGTTCAGGCATACCAATTAATTATCATTGAATATGTCTAGAATAGCCTAATGATTAATTAAAACAAGAATTAAGATCATTCAATATTTGGTTAAATAAATTATTCTTCAATCAATTGGTAGGGGTTATAACACCCCCACCTCCACACTTAAGTCATTTGCTAGTCCCGAGCAAAAATATTTTTCTTAATATGAGGGTACACTAAATTACTTTTACAAATAAGTAAATTATTATAAGGGATAAAGAAAATTGAAATTAGAATAACTCCCCTGAAGTATGCAGTTCAAAGAATCGATCATGCCCGTCCTTTCCATCCATTTGTGATTAAGCCATGGTCATGGGCTGCAAGTCAACAACAATGATAAACACATAGGTAACCTGCAGAAACCAATACAGCCCGAAACCAAAACAAAACTAGTTGCCACATGATGAAAGGAATTAAAAAAAAAAATTTATACTTAGTATCATGTTTTACATCACAAACTCATGCAGTATTCATTCTGAATTGACTATCCAATTAATAAAATGATAATAAAATAACAACATCAAGATAACAATTTGTAGGTGATAACATGAGTGATAGTAAAAATGCTTGTAAAATAATTTTATAATCGTAACAAGTAATAACAATCATGTTTTCCATAAATCAAGCTTCCAAAATAATTATCACAGATGCATCATATCAATTATAACGTCTACAGAATTAAAATTCATACTAAGCATCGCAGAGGCATAATAAATCATAAGTAATAGCAATCATAACGTTCACAGCAGAGCAATATTCAAAATGCATACCAAAATAGTGACAGAATTAGGTCTACCAAAATAAGAGTAGTACGATTAAACTGAGCAGAATCAGCACTTCACTCTTCTTCTTTGTCATTCTCTTCCTCTTCCTCTGCGACCACCACTGTGGGGTCAACTCTGGATCCGTTTGCAAATAAGAAGAACTCTCATATAAAGGTATAACAAATTCGTAGTGGACTTCGGGGCCAGGCAATCGTCGCCCCCACTATGAACTTGTCGCGCTCCCTCAATCGCTGCTCGCGATGTCGAAGCCGTGCCTCTGCTCCCGTGTGGAGGTGGGGTGTGGTTTTTTAGGAGAGAGGCTGGAGATCGGGATTTATTTTGGGGTGAACCGGCGGGATAAGGAAGAGGCAAGACTACTTTTTAAGTAGACCGACAAATACTAAATTCTTAATTCTGGTTTGATTGAACTGACGAGGACTAAAAAAACGGATAGAAAAATTAAAACATAATATGCAGAAAATGAAAGATAACTACTGGGTTTATTGTCTCCCCAGCATGACTTATTCAAAAATTTAAAAATTCTAAATTATTGGACGATGAAAAGAAAAATGAACAGGTAACAGTTCTAATATCCGTGTCGGTAGCGGATACCGATACGAAGATAAAACAACTACCCATCTACCTAAATAATAATACATGCACCTCACAGGTAGAGGGAATAAAAAGTAAGAAGAGGTGGAAGAGTGCTCCTCACCCATCTCACCAAAATATATATCCTTGTCCAACAAGGTATCATCATCAATAAGCAGGCTGTCAGGAGAAAAGAGAATGAATGAGGCTTCTCTTATAGAGGAGGAATGAACTTCCTCACATAAGTGGATAACCATCACATCAACTTGAGGATAATGCTCAATATCCTCCTTAAGCATCTGTGACACATCAACTCGCTTTGGATCAGATAAGGAAAGGTAATTAGGAAATAAAATAGAGGAAAGACGTAAATGATCTCTAATCATGGGAGTGATCTCGGTTTCCCTCCCGGTTGATTTTAAAAATTGATCGATATCGGTCTCATAGTCATCATAACAAGGGGGACCCGAGAACTCAAGAGTCTCGGTGGTGAGTTGAACTTCCTCATCTAATGAAAAAATGTAAACCTCCTTATTAGAAAGGATATCCTCTTCATCCCACCGTGATGTGTCTTCATGCTCCAAAGAATCATTCCCTCCATCGGAGAGATCAATATCTTTGTCCCACTTTGGCGCAACCTCGGGTTCTGGATCCTCACCCTGCGAAAAATCTTCGACTGGATCGATAAACATAGACGTAGAAATGTTTTGTAAAGAAGATTGAGGAACATCATTAATATTTAATTCAGAAAATGTATGTTCAGGTTCCTTTGCGGGTGGATCAAAACTAGACGATGAATGTGGATTGGAAGATGATGCATCAATATCAATATATGAGCCCACAATTATAATGGGATTATCCGTAATAGTCTCACGCAAAAATGGTGGTTCTGCAACAGTAGATATGGTTTGGATGCCAGATTCGTAATTTTTCTCCCTCTCTCTTTTATAAGCGACGCAATCCTTCAAAATGTGGTCCATACAATGACAAAATAAACATTTCCTAACATTACTACTCGACAACCAAGGAGTCGGGTCATAAGGTCGAGGAACCATTTGACGTGTGGACATAAAATTATAATGATTTGCCACACAATATTGGGGACCTAAATATTCTTTATGTTTTGCGAGCCATGAATGATATCCAGCAGTACCCATGTAACACGCATCAGTAGTATGACTAAATGAACCACACCACTCGCATCTCACATGTGTATACATTTTATTTTGAACAGATGCGGTTAAAATAAAATTAAATCTTCTTTGCAAAACACACTACACACGAAAATTATTTTAGACATGGATTATCTTCTTAATAAACCTTTAAAATAAATAAAAATAAAATAAAATACACAAAAATATTTAAAACTTTAAAAATAAGGGCATGCACTAGACAATATTAGAAATAAACATACCAAATAAAGTAGAAACTTGAGCTTTAAATACTTCGGGTTCACTAATATTGCAAGAAAAACACTAAATTAGTTGCACCTCCCCGGCAACGGCGCCAAAAACTTGATACGCCCAAAATAGATGTATAAAATAACGCAAGTGCACGTGCCAGATCAAGTAATAAAATGATGAATCAAGATCGTTCCCACGAGAAAGTGATTAATCTAGTGCTCGTAATTACTAGCTCTACCCGTTCTTTAAATCCAAGTGAAATAAGTCGAAAGAGATAATTTTTATAAGCTAATAATGATTTCTAACTAAGATTTAAACTAATTAAACTACTTGAAAGCTTTGAAAAATACTTTTATAAATGGGCGGAATTAGTCTTGTATTCAGATTTCCTATGTGCATCTATATGGTGCGTAGAAATAATATTAGTTAAGAGTGTTTGAATGAATTATCATGCAACGATTTTTATAGAAGAAATCCTCATCTCTCGAATCTCAGAAATCTCAACGTTCTAAATTCTCCTAGTTATCTCTAACTTAGGAATAATGAAGAATATTGCTTAACATAAAAATCGGATCGTTAGCAAAAGGAGGGAATCTCTTCCTCAACTTTAAACTACGGTGAACTAGTGAGCGGTTGCACTTCTCCTCTCTCGAATCTCGAAGTACAATGCAAAAATGGAGATCTTTGGTTAAACGTTTTACACCACTCGTCTCTCGATTCTTGCGGTGCAATAAAATAATTTTCAACCTTATATTACGCCACTCATCTCTCGATTCTCGCAACGCAACACAAGATGAAGATCAAAGTCAAAAATCTCATAAATAAATTCAAAAGTTCACAAGAGGACAAATCATCAAATAAATCTCAACAACAAGCTAGAGACATATACCATAAATACACACAAAGTACTCTCCTTATACAAGGCCAAGAGAATTTAGTTCATAATCGTGGAAGAACACCACAAAATAAGAAAGATCTTACATCGCATGATGGAAAGGATTCAAAATAGTGCAGGAAATTGCTCTCCAAGTCGGCCTCAAGCAGTCCTTCTCCAAGATCCGGTTTGCCCTCGTTCTTCTTCTCCAAAGCCATCTCCCAGATGATGCTCTAAGATTCTCCTCTCTAATCATTCCTCTATATCTTCATATGGTATGAGATTATACTCTTAAAAACGTGCAGCCCTTTACCAAAAGTTGCATCTTTTCAATTTTCATTTTGGCGTAAAATTTGAATTTTAAATTCAAAATCCGTCCAGCAGTTGTTGCAACAACTTTTTCAAGTTGTTGCAACAACTTGCACAGGCCAAAAACAATTTCAATTTTGCATCTCCGGATCGATTTCTTCGGCATTTCTAGTAAGAAAACAAAGGAAAATTAGACATATTAACCACAAATAAAATAAATATGAATTTACTCATATTTTTACTTATTTAATTCATTTGTTTCCCAATACGATGAATATTAAATCAAAATAAAGCACTAGATAACTTTTTTTTGGGAAGTTATCAGCCTTCGACCGCATCCAGGAAGGCTTTGCCCGCCTGCACACGGGCTTGGACAGCTGTTCGAATAAGCATCCGCATTTCCAGAGTGTTCAAATATTTTGAAATGATTGAGGTGCCCCGTGTAACACCCCGGTTTTTCCAGATCTTGAGTCTCTGGAAGCTATCGCACGATGATAGGTAGCTATCGCCCAGCGATAGCCTTGTTTCGACGAATCCAGGCGCTGAGAGCGTTGAGTGGTACGGCGTGGCGATAGGATGCTACCGCGCGGCGGTATCTCGTGTAGCGTTGAGTGAAAAGCATTGAGTGTTAGCGCACGACGTTAGCTAGCTACCGCTCAGAGGTAGCTTGGCGTTGAGTGTGTTGAGAGGCTGGTGTTGAGTGGATGCGTTGAGTGAAGGCGTTGAGTGAGCTACCGCGCAGGGTTAGTACTACCGTCGGCGTTAGCGCGGCCTTATTTTTTGGCCGAGCGCTCGGGAAGCTACCATCTGGCGGTAGGTAGTTACCGCCCGACGATAGCTTGCGGGAGCAGTTCTGTCATTTGGCATTTTAGTTGTCTGATTCCTCATAAGATTTGATCCTATGGCCTAGGACACTTCGTCCAAAGTGCATATATAGGGCTGAAACATTCTAAACCCTCATTCTTCTCATTTGGAGTGGAAGTTAGGGTTTGAGTGTTAGAGTTTGGAGGAGGAAGAAGAAGACCCTTCTCCGCCATTGACGTAGCTTCGGGGCTCTGATCATTGATCCGAGGCCAGATCTGCGGAGAGGACTTGAAGGCGCACATTTTCATCCGTGTAAATCAAGGTTTCTATGGCGAGGAAGAGGAGTAGTAAGGTAATGACACTTCTCCTCTCGGTCTTTAGGATGCATGCATGACATCCATTCTTTTCTTGCTTTCTTTCAAGCATTTAGGCACCAGATCTCTCGAATGAGAGAGGTCCGGGTTGTCATTTTTCAAGAGGAACTACCAGGTCGGTTGTGTCCGTCCCTGACATTATTTGCATTAGAAATCCGCTCCGTTAATGGATTAAACATTGTTGGTGAAGCCGTAGTCGCGACCGTTAGTCCGACTCGGTGATGTTGCATAGCGAGCCTTAAGGAATTTGTTAGAAATCCGTTAGCGGCAAGACGTCGTTTGTGATGTTGTTTTCCCCCTCTTTCGTGTGAGTACGTGTAACCAAAACCAGACCAGGTGGAAATTAAAGTATACACTGGGCCGCGGGGACGGTACAGTACGAATGGTGGATTAAGGCGGGAAAGACTTGGGATTGTGATGTGCTAAGGCGTGGTTTGTATCTGTGGTCGGCTGGCTAGCCCGTGACGTGCAAGTCATGTGTGGAGAGTGTCCTGACGTGACAAGTCCCCTTCTATGAAACTGACGAGAACGCCAAGCTTAGGACAAGCTGTTGGAACCTTAGGTATTGAATTGGGTTAGGATTACTATTAGGATTATTAGTTTGACCCAAAATGTATAGTCTAAGGGTCATAGGATTCTCCAGGTATACATCAAAAGAATCCAAGAAGAAAGTGCAGAAAAATTCCAAAGAAGTTCAGTTTTGAAGTTCAGAATTCTAGCTTACAAAAATAGCTGAACGGAGTTCAACTATAATCGAACGAAGTTCAACTATAGTCGAACGGAGTTCAACTATTTCTGTGTTCAGCTCTAAGAAAATAGAAATCTCAAATGCAGGTCAACTATAGCTGAACGGAGTTCAACTATAGTCGAACGGAGTTCAACTATAGTCGAACGCAGATTGGAGAAGCTTTTTGATTAAATTTTGGTTATTTCCTGTGCAGTTATTGGTGACAGCTGGCTAGAGTTATTCAAGGCTTAAGTAAAGGAATTTACAGCTAATATATTTAATGCTAAATATTCTTATGAATATAGTCGTTGGGAGGCTGCATTAAATATGAATCAATTCAGAGATTTATTGTCAGTTTCCTTTTCAAGACAGTTTCCTCTCTTGGAAATGTCTATGCCGTATCAGACAAGAATTCAAATGACTTTCCTCAGCCCAGTGGATACATATATATATTATATACAGAAGATAAAAGAGATAGAGAGAGAAAAAAGCAGGAAGACTTTTTCTCTCTACAAAAGAAGAACTCTGGAACAAGTTTTCGAACAGAGGAAATCAACTTCATCTTCTTCTTTCTGATCCAGGCTTTCAAGAGACAACATATTCAAATTTGTCTACAGAGTTTGCTGAAGATTTTCATCTAGTTGAAGGCCTACACCCTGAAGCAAAGCTTCCCAGCATTCCTGAACTAATACATATTTTCAGGGGGAGCTTTGACATCATCATCAACTATTGAATCCACTAGTCTTCTCTCATTTGATTTGAGAACAGAGAAGAATATCATCAACTCCTAGTTTTCTAAACTGTGTACAGGGTTATTACTCCCTTCAAAAGTAAACACCTTTGGTGGCAGGGCACCTGATCAAAAACCTGTGTTTGTTTTTTGGGCACCTGATCAAAAGCTCAAAGGGTCTTTAGATCTACCTGAATCAGATCTATTGGTGGCAGGGCACCTGATCAAAAACCTGTAGTGGATTCCTACCAGGGTGGTAGAAGAGTGGATGTACCTATTGAGAGGGAACCACTATAGTTCCTTGTGTCGTCTGGATTGCTTGCTCTGTTTTCTTCCTTATGTGCTGTGAATTTTATTGTTCATTTTATTTTCTAAAAACTCTTAAGCATATCAGATCTATCTCCTCACTTTCAATTGGTATCAGAGGGAGGTTGATTGTTTGTACAGGCTAACACCTGAATCAAAAGATCCTTGATAGATCTTATTGTTTTTAAGAGTTTTTCATGGCAAAAAATGAAGAATGGTCAAGCACTGGACCTCCTAAGTGCAATTTGGACAAGCTTGCACTATGGAAGGCAAGGATTAGGCTTTTTATGAACTCTATTGATGAAGCCATTTATAATTCTATCTTGTCAGGTCCCTTTACACCATCTACAGCTACAGAAGCTCAAAAATTGCTAAAGATGGCTGATGCTCAAGCAATGGATATACTGGCTCAATCTATGTCAGATGATATTTTTCAGGAAGTGGCTGAATGCACTTCAACAAAGGACATCTGGGACTCCCTCACAGCAATGGTTGCTGAATCAGCTAAAAAGAGAAGATATGATGCTGAAACTTGAAGTGACTCTGAAGTTTCATCCTGTACAACTGAGGATGAAGAAGAAACAAGAGCAAGAGAGTTTTGCCTGATGGCAATAAATACTTCCTGCAGCAAATCTGATGATGAATCAGATTTTGAAGAATCAGAAGCAGAATCAGAAGAGGATCAGGTTATCTCTTCCTTTGATTTCTCCTCAAAACTTTTCAAAGATGATTTTAAAGATTTATGCAATGATTTAATTCAATTTGAGAAGGAAATAAAACTTCTCAGAGAAAAATTGAATAATTTATCTTCTGAAAATACAAATATTAAAGAAGATTTAAAAATTGCTCTAGAACAAATAAATTCTCTAGAATCAACTATAGGGAAAGAAAAACTAGATAAAAATAATCAACATTCTGAAATAATTCAGAAACCCAAAAGAAAGAGAAATAAACATAAAAACTTTAATAAAAATATGTTTTTACAAAAATCGTCGGACCTTGGTCGACAATCTCTGCATTTCTTGTCGAACGCCGATCGACGATCTCTGAACCCAGATCTTGAGTTTAAACACTCAGCATACGGGGATCGACGATATCATCAAGTATCGTCGACCAGAGGTCGACGATCGTGGAACACATATAATAGTCAACATTTATCTGTGAACCGAGATCGACGATATCAATGCAGGTCGTCGAACGTTGATCGACGATCTCAATATAAATCGTCGAACTCAGATTTTCAAAACAAAAATTTTTATTCTTTTGAAAATAATAATCAATCTCAAAATTGTATCAATCCTTTTACCCAATGGTACATCTCTCCTAGAAAATTTCACCCATTAGGTTATAAAGATCAACCTTCATGCTCTTTTATTTCTGATTATCATGAAATAAAACCAGGACCCAAGGTGACCTGGGTCCATAATTTCTAACCTCTTATTTTCAGGAAAAGACCCTTCAGTGCAAGGGTAACTATATAAGGGGAGATTTTTTAGAAGGATACAACAATAGGGGGAGTTTGAATCAGAGGTTACTGCAGTAGTAGTTTAAGTTATTAAAAAATCTGGGGAAGATATTAGAGAAATTATTGGAACCACATTTCAGTTGAAAGGAAATGAGCTCAGTTGAAGATTAACATCAGAATAGCTACCGAACTTATCAGTTTTTGTTCTTAGATTTATATTTCAAATCATTGTTGTTTCTCTATAAAAGCACACATTTTATATTTGCTTTGTTTTTTTTGTAAATAGTATCCTTACCCAAATAGGGGGAGATTGTTGGAACCTTAGGTTCTGATTTGAGTTAGGATCACTATTAGGATTATTAGTTTGACCCAAAATGTATAGTCTAAGGGTCATAGGATTCTCCAGGTATACATCAAAAGAATTCAAGAAGAAAGTGCAGAAAAATTCCAAAGAAGTTCAGTTTGAAGTTCAGAATTCTAGCTTAGAAAAATAGCTGAATGGAGTTCAACTATAGTCGAACGGAGTTCAACTATAGTCGAACGGAGTTCAACTATTTCTGTGTTCAGCTCTAAGAAAACAGAAATCTCAGATGCAGGTCAACTATAGCTGAACGGAGTTCAACTATAGTCGAACAGAGTTCAACTATAGTCGAACGCAGATTGGAGAAGCTTTTAGATTAAATTTTGGTGATTTCCTGTGCAGTTATTGGTGACAGATGGCTAGAGTTATTCAAGGCTTAAGTAAAGGAATTTACAGCTAATATATTTAATGCTAAATATTCTTATGAATATAGCCGTTGGGAGGCTGCATTAAATATGAATCAATTCAGAGATTTATTGTCAGTTACCTTTCCAAGATAGTTTCCTCTCTTGGAAATGTCTATGCCGTATCAGACAAGAATTCAAATGATTTTCCTCAGCCCAGTGGATACATATATATATTATATACAGAAGATAAAAGAAAAGAGAGAGAAAAAGCAGGAAGACTTTTTCTCTCTACAAAAGAAGAACTCTGCAACAAGTTTTCTAACAGAGGAAATTAACTTCATCTTCTTCTTTCTGATCCAGGCTTTCAAGAGACAACATATTCATATTTGTCTAAAGAGCTTGCTGAAGATTTTCATCTAGTTGAAGGCCTACACCCTGAAGCAAAGCTTCCCAGCATTCCTGAACTAATACATATTTTCAGGGGGAGCTTTGACATCATCATCAACTATTGAATCCACTAGTCTTCTCTCATTTGATTTGAGAACAGAGAAGAATATCATCAACTCCTAGTTTTCTAAACTGTGTACAGGGTTATTACTCCATTCAAAAGTAAACCCCTTTGGTGGCAGGGAACCTGATCAAAAACCTGTGTTTGGTTTTTGGGCACCTGATCAAAAGCTCAAAGGGTCTTTAGATCTACCTGAATCAGATCTATTGGTGGCAGGGCACCTGATCAAAAACCTGTAGTGGATTCCTACCAGGGTGGTAGAAGAGTGGACGTACCTATTGAGAGGGAACCACTATAGTTCCTTGTGTCGTCTGGATTGCTTGCTCTGTTTTCTTCCTTATGTGCTGTGAATTTTATTGTGAATTTTATTTAATAAAAACTCTTAAGCATATCAGATCTATAACCTCACTTTCACAAGCCCGAGCGATGAAGCCCACGAGTGGGTGGGGTCCAACAAGGGTTCTTAAAATCGGTTTGTGTGTGAGACGGAATTCTAATGTGAGAAATCAGAGCTTGCAGGCAAGCCCGAGTTTGAGACCCATGAGCGGGTGGGGCCTAGGCAAGCGTTCCGTGTAGCGTCTTGTACGACGATGGGGAAATTGGAAGTACCCTTGTGTTTGCAGCTTGAATGCCGATGGGGAAATTGGAAGTACCCTTATGTTTGCAGCTTGAACGCCGATGGGGAAATTGGAAGTACCCGATGTAACACCCCAGTTTAGAGCTGAGTATCTGGATGCTATCGCCCGACGGTAGCAGTTATCGCCCGACAGTAGTTTAGTGTTGAGAGCGTTGAGTGGCCAGGCGTTGAGAGCATTGAGTGCTAGCGCACAATGCTAGAGTTAGCGCATGCGGTAGCATCGACGATTTATTTGGCCTAGCGCTCGGGTTGCCAGGCGGTAGACTTACCGCACGAGCGGTAGCTCAGTGGCGAGAGCGTTGAGTGGCCGGGCATCGAGAGCTTTGAGTGCTAGCGCGCAGCGCTAGAGTTAGCGCAGGAAGTAGCATCGACGGTTTTATTAGCCTAGCGCTCTGGTTGCTCCGGCGGTAGACTTACTGCGCGACGGTAGTGGACGGAAGCAGTTCCGTTGGTTCGTTTCGTAACCGTCCGATTTCTCATTAAAACTGATCCAAGGGCCCAGGATCTTCCACCCAAAGGGTCTTATTAGGGTTGAGAGTTGTCTTTCCCTCATTCCTCATCTTCAAGATTGAGAATTAGGGTTTTGGAAGAAGAGAGAGTGGAGGAGGAAGAAGAAGCTTTATTCCGCCATTGACGGAGCTATGGAGCTCTAATCATCGTTCCGAGACCAGATCCGTGGAGAGGGCGGAGAGGCGCTCGTTTTCATCCATAAAGATCAAGGATTCCATGGCAAGGAAGAGGGTTCGTAAGGTAACGACACTTCTCTTTTTGGTTTCTAGGATGCACACATAACATCTTTTCTTTTCAGTTTTTGGGCTCCAGATCTCTCAAATGAGAGGGGTTTGGGTTGCCATGGTTCAAGAGGAACCTCCGGGTAGATTGTGTCCGTCCCCGACATGATTTTGCATTAGAGATCCGCTTCGTTAGTGGATTAGGCATTGTGGGTGAAGCCGTAGTCACGATCGTTAGTCCGACTCAGTGATGTTACATAGCGAGCCTTAAGGATTTGGTAGAAATCCGTTACGGCAAGATACTGTTGTGATGTGTGCGTTTTCCCCCTTTTCTTGAGTGAGTACTTATAGCCGGAACCAGACAAGGTTAGATCCGCATTGGCGGTAGATGGTTTCCTTTGTGCGCGGGGACGTTGCAGTACAAATGGTGGATTAGGGTGGGAAAGTTTATGATTGTGTTATGCTAAGGCGTGGCTATGTCTCCGTGGTCGGCTGGCTATACCATGATGTGCAAGTCATGTGGGGAGAGTGTCCCGGCGAGACTAGTCCCCTTCTGTGAGACTGACGAGAATGCCAAGCGTAGGGCAAGCCTGGGCAATGAAGCCATGCGCGGGTGGGGTCCAGCAAGGGTTCTTAGAATCGGTTTGTGTGTGAGACGGAATCCTGACGCGAGAAGTCAGAATTTGCAGGCAAGCCCGGGTTTAAGACCCATGTGCAGGTGGGGCCTTGACAAGATTTCCGTGTAGCGGCTTTTGGGCCGTTAGGGGCATTATAGTCCCCTTTTGTTTGCGGCTTTACGCCAATGGGGAAATGGAAGTACCCAGTTGATATGATGACGTGCTAGTTGTATACGCTATAGGGTGCTATTGGGCGAAGCCTGGGTTTGCATACATACTGCATAGTAGACCCCTTTTTGTTCTGTGCTCAATATAGAAAACGTGATTGTTGTATGAGACATCCAAACCTGTTTTTAAAGCTTTATATTTTTATGTATATGGTATACGAAGTGCTGACTTGCAGGTTGGAGGGGTACCCCGGGGTTCATTAGGGGCGGTCGGGAGGAGATGTGTTGGATACACAGTAGAGGTCATCCTTTGCTGAACCACATTACTACAAATTTTTACAGGGCAAGGATCGCAAGCGGGAGCAAGTGCGCCGGCTAAAAAGCCTTAAGCCTTATAAAGAGTTTGCTGTGCTTTCTAGCTTGTTTCCTTTTGAATTTATGCTTCATGTTTTGGTATAATCCGGCTTGCATGTCGAGGTAGCTTAGGAGTGTTGTTTCACGTTGATGTTTGACCTTGTGGTCTTTCCGTTTTGGACTCTTTTGGTGTAAGGCCTTAGGGCCATTTTGATACTCCTATTTTAGTAGTAGATAACTTCTAGTTGTTTGGTATATTTTCGCTGTGCTTTATTCTGAGTTTTGAGATTGAGTAGTTAATATCATCTTTTAAGGCCAAAGCTGTGGCGTCTGTATGTTGTGGGGCCCCGGCCGGACCCATATTATACGGTCATTACAGGGGAGGTGTTACACCCGATTGATGATGTGTTAGAAGTATACGCTTAGGGTGCCTTGGGTGAAACCCAAGATTGCATACGTGTTGCATTGTAGGCCCCTTTATATTACATGCTCAACTTAGAAACATATTTATTGTATGAGACATCCAAACCTATTTTATAGCTTTACATGTTTATGTATATTGCATACGAAGTGCTGACCTGCAGGGTGGTGGTGTACCCCGGGGTCCGCTAGGGATGGCCGAGAGGAGATGTGTTGGTTACACAGTTGAGGTCAGTCTTTGCTGACCCACGTTACCATAATTTTTACAGGGCAAGAATCGTAAGCGGGAGCAAGCTCGCCGACCAAAAAGGCATAAGCCTCATGAAGTCATCTCTTTGTTTGGTAGCTTTGTTTGGGTGATGTTATGCTTTGTGCACTGTGATTCAGCTTGCATGCCGAGGTAGCCTAGGAGTGCTTTTGCACGTTTATATGTTATTGTTTCAGTTTTGGACTCAAGAATTTTGTAAGGCCTTAAGGTCGATTTGATACTCTTGTGCTAGTGGATAACTTCTAGTCTTGTTATTTGTTTTTGCTGTGTTAGTCTGAGTTTTGAGTTGGGTAGTTTATATACTCTTATAATGTTTAAGCTGTGCCGTCTGTATGTTGTGGGGCCCCGTCCGGACCCATATTATATGGTCATTATAGGGGAGGCGTTACACCCCGAGCGGCTTGGGCAGCTCGAGCAGGATGCCTGGAGGCGGCGACGGCGGCTGATGATGCATGTGGCAGACACGACACGCGCATAAGACGCATGCTTGTGAGCGTCCGGGTGGGGGGGGGGGGAGCGACCGCTGGGGTGCGGTCGCACTGTGTGTTGCCCTGCGCGGCAAGGCCGCACGACCTCGCATGGTCGCATGGTGCGCAACCTCTCATTCTCGCACGATGTGCGACCTCGTGCGGCAAGGCCACGCGGAGTGGGCCCGCGTGGTGCGTGGCCCCGAGCGTCCTTGCACAATCGTGTGCGCTCAGGCCGTGTACGGGCCACTTTGGCGCACGCTGTCCGGGCGCGCTTGCACGGTCTGGTCGGGTGCATGTGCGGGCTTGATCCCCCTCGAGGGTACTTCCAGCTCTTTAAGGTGAGCACGACCTGGCGCGTGCGTCTTTGCTTGGCTGGTTTGGCTTTTGTGTCCTTGGCTGATTAGCTCCTAGTTTGACTCGAGGATTTAAGGGGGAACCTCATCATATGCCCACAAATTTTGGGGGGTCGTGATTCACGAAGTGACGAGCCTGAAATTTTCTAAGCTTGATCTTTTCGTCTTGGGTTTGTGGACTTTAGATCATTTCAACATACACGTGTCACCTAGTTACCTTGGTTCGCAGCGTGAAATATCCCCTTGGTTGGGCTTTGATGTGAGCGTTGATCCCTTGGATCTGTACGCGTCTGCTTCATGGGCTGAAGGTTCCGTGAGGATGCCTGGACGATAATTCTTGCGCTGAACTGGTCACACATTTCCCTTGCTTCTTGTGTGGTGCTAGCGCCGCGTTACAGGATCGTCCTTCTACTTTACGCCTTATATTTTGCAATGGTGCGGAAGCATGTTACTTCTCACATTCCATTTTGTTTGAATGTGCGAGTAGATGTTGTGCGCTAACTTGCGGGGTTGCCGCAGAATGTTAGCGCTGGTGGTGTGTCCTTGGATGTGATGTAGAGGAATGTGCTGCCCCCTTGTCCCGACGTCGCGGAAGGACCTGCGGGCTTGCACCAGAGGACGTAGAAGGACATGATGTCCCATTGTGCCCTTTTTTATCTGTTCGCTTTGCTTTTGGTTCATCTTGCGGGTGTGCATTTGCACCGTCACATGCTCTTTATTCCTCATAATGATGTAGCCTGTGGGGCAGCTTTGTTTGAACGGAGACCCACTTTTCGGATCTTTTGTGTTCTTGTTGTGCTCTAGTGCACATACACTTTTGGCGGAGAAGCGCTTAGCTTGAGCGTTGACATTTTGAATAAGTCACTAGTTGGAGATATTCACCCGCTTGCGCTTCGGGAGGACCAGAGTCCGCTTAGAAGTTGGTGGCAAGAAGCCCTTGTTTTCTCATGCTTTGAGAGAACGGGGTTCGTCCGGGTGAAGGAGACATAAAACCTTTGTTCATTCGTGTTTTAGGAGAACTGGGGTTTGTCCGAGTGGATGTGGAGAAGAACCTTTATTTTTTGTCTTAGGAGCGTCTGAGTGCAGGTAGCGAAGAACCTTTTGTTTGTTTGTATTTCAGGAGGACCGAGGTCCGTCTGGGTGGTGGTGGTGAATAACTTTTGTTCGTTCACACTTCAGGAGAACCAAAGTTCGTTCAGGAGAAGTTGCAAATGGACCTTTATCCATCTCGCCTGAGAGATGTAGACAGACAAAGACGGAGCTTTGTCCATCCTGCCTGAGAGTGATCTGTCCGCCTGATTAGGGTCTCTTTCTAGGATTTGTTGGAAAGGTTGGAGTCCCCACTTAGGATATCTAAGCACTCTGTTAGAGAGAGAAGTCGAAGTTTCCTCTGAGGAAATCTGGGCACTCCGCTTGAGATAGAGGTCGGAGTCTCCCCTTGGGATATCTGAACACTCTGTTGGGGAGAGGTCAGAGTCTCCACTTGGGACATCCAAACACTCTATTTGGGAGAGTCCATAGTCTCCACTCGGGATATCCAAACACTCTGTTTGGGAGAGGCTGGAGTCTCCACTCGGAATATTCGAACATTCTGTTTGGGAGAGGCCGAAGCATCCACTTGGGATATCTGAACATTCTGTTTAGGAGAGGCTAGGGTCTCTACTTCGGGCATCCGAACACTTTGTTTGGGAGAGGTCGGGGTCTTCACTTGGAACATCCGAACACTCTGTTTGAGATATGTATATTTCTCCACTTGAGATATTTGAATACTCTGTTGTTTGAGCATATGATGGGAAACTCGATTCTTATTGCATTGATGATGAAAAAATGAGATACAAGTACAAGTGTCTTAGACGTTTTATAGGTTGAGAATAAGTTCTCCCTTAGGACGATCTCCCTGGGGATTGCCCCCATGCAGGCTTACTTTAGATTCGTTGACTCGGGGATCTTGTCTTGTAGGAATTTTCCAAGAAGTCCCAGGCAAATAACCGCTCAATTTTCGTCTTTAGTCGTGCGCAACTCTCCGTGCTATGCCCACGTCCTTGGTGGTAGTCGCGGTACTTGGATCGATCTCCAGTGCTTGGTGCGAGAGCTCTTGGCCTTTAAGGAGAAGGATGATCGCAGATGGCGAGCAATACTTCCGCCCGCGAAGTGTTGAGGGGAGCTAAGGTTTGATTGTGACGGTGCCACCCAATTCGGAGGGAGTCTCTGCGACGCTCGTTACTTCCCCTAGGACTTGGCAACGACTCCTGATTTCTCTTCCTTTTTGATCATCCTACGAACTGTAGCCAATGCGCTTTGATTGCTTCATACGATGTGATTTGAGCCTCTTAACTCGGTGGATGAGGTCACGGTAGCTGGGCAGTGTTTCGCTCATCATCATGAAGTAGAATTTTCTTGGTCTGAGTCCTCCGAGGAAAGTTTCGCGCAGGAGCTTGGAGTTAGGGGTGATGTCGATTCGAGTTCGATCGATTATGGTTCGACTAGAAATCGAAATTTCCAATTCGTAGTCGGCTCGAAATCGAAATAGATTTCGAGCCGAGCCGGCTCGACTCGAAATTGACTCGATTTCGAGCCAGTTCGAAATTAACTATTTATTTGTAAAAATTAAATTAGCGAATTATTTTCCTCCTGTTGACATATTTCTCCATGCTGAGAAAAGTTCGGAGAAAAAAAATTTGAGCTTTAACTAAAAAAGAAAAATAGATTTTAAAATAATGGAATAAATCCTAAACTTGAAATAAAAGCCCCAAAGCGAAAGAACACCTCATGGAGTGGGAAGGTGTGAAGGAGTGAAACTGTCAACAAATTTTAAGTATTTTATTTATAAAAATACTTAAAATACTTTCTAAAATCTAAACAATTTTTCAATGCCAGAAAATTGTTTGAACTTGGGAAATACCTTATCTATCTTTTCAATTCCAGCGGCCATTAATGCTGCAGGCTTGGCTGTTTTCAAGGAGTAAAAATTAGGTCCGTTATCCGGGCCTTTCTTTAGGTCCCTACCAATAAGAAAGAGGAGGAGCTAGTAATTATGTGAGGTCCGCAATACACAGTTAATATCTGCATGTTGGGCCCACAAAAATACATAGTTTTTATCGGACAGCGGACGTTCCTCTACGTCCTGATGGCGGACGAAAAAGTTTGGTGATTGTTAACCGCAACCCGTAATTGGCTAGTCGCACCCCCAAATCTCCTAAGTTTTCGCACATTTTCGAAATACGCCTTGTACATATAATTTTAGGAAAAGTGTTTAACACGAAAGTTGTAGATTCCGACGAGATCTACAACTTTCGTGTTGAACACTTTTCCTGAAATTGCATGTACAAGACGTATTTCTGAAAGACGCAAAACCTGAGTATATTTTCAAAGTAAAGAATGAGGACGACCCGAGGAAGGAGTCCGGTAGAGCTATTGCTTGAGGAAGAAGATGACCGGGAGCCAAAAGATAAAGAATGTGGAGGCCCTGGGGCTCCTATTATAGCCTCCAGGAAGGGTTCATGGTGGGCTCCACCACTAACGTAGTGGGTTAGTGAGTGGTTATCCCCCAGATCGGACGGAAAGAAAAGCCCACCATGATCGGACAGCAGGCAAACTGTCCCCGACAACAGGGCGCCAAAGCGGCGGAGGCGACTGGCCTGGTGGCCGGCGGCGGAGGCGGCCGGCCGGCCTGGCGGCTAGGTCAGCTGCGACCCGACTTGGCTGGCGGCCAGGCCGGCAGCGGCCTGCCGTGGCAAGGCCTTTGGCCTGGCTAGCGGCTAGGCCGGCCGCGACAAGGCCGGGCTAGCGGCCAGGCCGGTAGCGGCCTGCCGTGGCCAAGCCACAGCCTGCCACGGTAAGGCCGACGGCCTGGCTAACCAGGTCGGCCACGGCAAGGCCGGGCTGGCGGCGGCCTGCCGCGGCCTGGCCGCGGCCTGCCGCGACAAGGCCTACGGCGGCGGCGGTCAGGCCGGCGGCGACAGCGGCCTGCCTGGCGGGCGACATCTGTGTGGCGGTCCTTCCCCAAAAGTGGGCGGTTTTCCTTCATGGGGAGAAGGAGTGGGCCCCACCCCCCATGTTTCCCTCATTATGGGGAGTTCATGGGAGGTGGGATTGACTAGTCAACCCCATGATCCCCATTTTGGGAGGAGATCATGGGGGAACTTTTCCTATAAATGGTGTTGTAACCCATCAATTGCCCCCCAAATCTTTGTTATTTGAGAGCAAAGTGAGCAAGAAAAGAAGGATTTTCCCGCTGTTCCTTTCTATTATGCTGTCATGACAACCTCCGGCGAGAAGATGGAGGCGACGAAGGGCGGTGCTTCAAAGGTATTCGAAGCAAACTCTCCGAAGAAGAGTCAGCCGGCGAAGACGCCGAGCGTAGTCGCGTGCGCCCAGGTTGCGCAGCCTCAGGACGCGCGCACGCGCCCAGGCCGCGCGCACACGGCGGCGGGCCACGCTCAGATTGCTAGGACTTCTCAAGGAGGGGGCCACACTCAGATTGTTAGAAATTCTTAACATACCCAAACAAAGAATTTATGGGGCCTTCCCGAGGTGTGGCATGCGCTTCCCGATTGTTGTCGCCGCATGAGGGGGAAGGTGCGAGAATTTTCCCAGGTGCCTGGGTTTTTCGAGCCTCGCGAGCTAGCCAACTGCCTCTTTAATATTTACATCTACGTGGAGGAGAAGCGTTTAGTGGGTGTGGTATCTCCTTGGACACAACTCAGATTGCTAGGACTTCTCAAGGAGGGGGCCGGAAGAGGAAAGCGGTGGCGGCCCCTCCTGGTGACCTTGACGCGGTGGCGGCGGTGGTTTCTTTTGTTGTTTGTCATGAGTCGACTCCCGAAGTGCATATACTAGCGTCCCCAGTTTCTCATGTGTCTTTGGATACAGTGGCTCCACGGATGTCCTCTTCCTTGAGGGCGATGAGTGATGTGGTAAGGACTGGATTTGTCCACAAGATTCTTTTCCTTTTTTTTCTCTGCCATTCAGTACTAACTTTGGTCTTTTCTTTGTGTAGATAGAGACCCAGGTGCAGATTGAGGCAACCTGGAATAACCATTACCTGAGTCTGAAGGATGGGTACCTTGCTCTTCAGGAGAAGCTCCGGTTGTCGTCGAGCTCGCTTGTCTCCCTGAAGGAGGAGCATGATCGGGATGTTGCGCGGTTGCGCCGGATCGAATCAGGGCTGAAATCTGATCTAGAGGATGCACGCGTGACCTTGGAAGTGGAGAAGACCCTGGTGGAGAGGACCACCCAGATGCTGAAGCATTCAAAGGAGGAGGCTTCAGGCTTAGAGACCTAGTTACAGACAACACAGGAGGAAGTCTTCGATCTTGAGACTCAGCTTCGGGCGACGAAGGCGCAAGCGGAGATGCTGTCTTCCGATATCCATGCGTTAGAGCTGAAGGCTGCAGGACTTGCAAGGTATCTGGAGTCATTGGATTACATGTGAGACCGTTGTCTGATTGTAGAGGAGGTTCGTGACGAGATCTGGTCCAAGGAGGTGGAGCCTCAAATGGACGACATTCGTGAGTTAGCACTCCGGCGTGGCGTCTCGAAGGCCTTTTGCCTAGTTAGCAAGAGCTTAGGATGCGACAAATCTAGTTTCAGCTTTGAGGATATTTTTGAGGATGAGCGTCCTAACTCAGATGCCGAGGATGAGTAACAACTCTTAGATATTTGCAGTTGTGTACTTGTATTTTGCTGTTTTAGTTAGTTGTACTGTACTTTGCTTTATATTCAACATTTGTTGTTGTTGTTGCCATTAGGCGCTGATTGTCTTTTTTGTATTATTCAAGCTACTTCGTATGACATCATTTTCTTTGTGCCATCTTAGCTGCTTTGTTTGCATGATATTGGTCCGTGTCTCATTCGTATGAGGGTTGCTCGAGGCTCCGTTTGCGCGAGGACTGCTCGCAGCCTTGGTCGCACGAGGGCTGCTCGCAGCTTAATTTGTGCGAGGGTTGATCGCGGCCTTGGTCGCGCGAGGGCTGCTCGCGGCTTAATTTGCGCTAGGGCTGCTCGTGGCTTAATTTGCGCGAGGGCTACTCGCGGCTTAATTTGCGCGAGGGCTGCTCGCGGTTTGATTTGCACGAGGGCTGCTCGCATCTTAGTTTGCGCGAGGGATGCTCGCGTCTTCTTCGTGAGGGGGGCATGCCCCCACGGTGTTGCACGAGGGTTGCTCGCGGCTTAATTTGCGCGAGGGCTTCTCGCGGCTTCTTCGTGAGGGGGGCAGGCCCCCACAGTGTTGCACGAGGGCTGCTCGCAGCTTAGTTTGCGCGAGGGCTGCTTGCGGCTTCTTCGTGAGGGGGGCAGGCCCCCACGGTGTTGCACGAGGGCTGTTCGCGGCTTAGTTTGGGCGAGGGCTGCTCGCGGCTTCTTCGTGAGGGGGCAGGCTCCCACAGTGTTGCACGAGGGCTGCTCGCAGCTTAGTTTGCGCGAGGGCTGCTGGCGGATTCTTCGTGAGGGGGGCAGGCCCCCACGGTGTTGCACGAGGGCTGCTCACGACTTAATTTACATAAGGGCTGCTCGCGCTTCTTCGTGAGGGGGGCAGACCCGCATAGTGTTGCACGAGGGTTGGTCGCGGCTTAGTTTGCGCGAGGCCTTCTCGCAGCTTAGTTTGCGCGAGGGCTGCTCACGACTTCTTTGTGAGGGGGGGGGGCAGGCTCCCACGGTGTTGCACGAGGGCTGCTCGCGACTTAGTTTGCGTGAGGGCTGCTCGCGACTTCTTCGTGAGGGGGGGGGGGCCCACGGGGTGTTGGCGTGCGTCGTCTTTCCTGTTTGAGTAAGCAAGATTTGCAGCAATCATAATTCAATACTTGAATGAAGATAACGTGTGTGGGATCTGGCCTGCGGATTACACACATCATAGTCTTAAATAATGCATACACAATTAGATAATCATAAAACGAGAAATCATTGATAAAATCGGCGCAGGTTCTGCGCATTCCAGGTGCAGGAGAGAGTCTTTCCTTCGGCGTTTCACTACTTGTACGTCCCCGACTTTGAAAGAGAGGGATAGATAGGTTTTACTCTAGAGGGAGAGTGAATAGAGTATTTAAAAAATTGTTTAGATTTATTGCGGAATTAAAATACTGATAATTATAACTAGTGAAATAAGATAGGATAGACTACCACAGCATAACACAGCACACAAAGAAATCACAAAGCAAACAGGCGACACAAGAAAATTTATAGTGGTTCCCCAAATCTGTGTACATCCACTCTTCTACCAACCAGGTAGGAATCCACTTAGGTTTTATATCAGGTGCCCTATCACCACAAGATCTGCTGTAGGTAGATCTAGAGACCCTTTGAGCTTTTGATCAGGAGCTCAAAATCCAATAGGTTTTTGATCAGGTGCCCTATCACCAAGAGTGTTCACTTTTGAAGGGAGAGATAACCCTGTACAGATGGAGGTAAAAGAAATAAGAATGTTTGGAAATCTTCTCTTTCTCAGGAAAATGAGAAGACAAGTGGATTAAAGTTGAATGTCCAAGCTCCCCCTGAGATGTTGTATATATTCAGGAAGAGGAAACTTGGCCCTGAGTGTAGGTCTTCAAAATATATTGCAGAGCCTTTTTGAATCTATGAACTGTTATTGATTTTTGGCTCTCAATAAATCTTTGAAGACTGAAGAATGAAGAAGACTGGAGAGAGTTGTTTTTGAAAAAGTTCTTCTTCTTCTTTTCAGCAAAACATGCAAGATCCCTTAAGAGCAATATTCTTCTCTGACTACTGATTGATTACTGTCTCTCTTTGTTTTTCTAAGATATATATTCAGTCAGAATGAAGAAAACGGCATCAATTTGAATTCCCAAGACAAAACATAATTCTCTGCAAAAATTGAGGAGCCCAAACGGCTAGATTGGTTGGCAATCATAAATGCATTTCCATAACTGTCTTGATAAAATATTCCGTGAATACTATAATTAATGCTTCATGAATACGGCTATATTGTCTTGAGAGTATCAGCATTAATTATCAGAATAGTACAAAATCGTAGAGCTCCATTCAGGGATCGTCGAACTGAGTTAAGAGATCGTCGACCAGAGAACGACTATCGTAGAACTGAGATCACTGTTTAGAAAAATGAAATCTTTAACCTGAGCTCGTAGATCGTCGAGCTTAGTTCAGAGTAGAAGACTCTAAGATCGTCGATGGGAGATCGACGATCGTCGAGCTTAGTTCGACTATAGTCAAACTGATATAGATAGTCCACAACATTTTCTGAATCTAAGTCTGAGTCCACTGCAATGCTGGTCTGCACAAAACCTGACCTAGAGGGGACCTAACTAAGACTTAGACAGAGACCCTGGCTATATATTAGGGTCAAGACATCCTAAGAGTGAACCTAGCACAAATCCAATCAAGGGTTCCAACAGGCTTCACCATTACTGTGACGATGAAGGGTCTTTCCCAGGTCGGAGATAACTTGTTGCCATGCGTTCCCTTCCAACCTGCTTCTAGAGTACGAAGGACCAAGTCTCCCACGTTGATCGGACCGGGCTTCACTTTGCGATTGTAGTAGCGTGCTACACTTTGCTAGTAGGCTACGGCGGGGAGAGCGGCTTCTTCGCTGGTCTCGAAGATCAAATCCAGATTATCCCAGAGGGCGTCATCGTTTATTTGGAGGTTGAATTTAGAAACCCGGGGGCTTGGGACGCCGATGTCAACCTGGATAATAGCTTCAACTCCGTAGCAGATATTGTACGGTATTTCTCCCGTAGGGTTTCTTTCCGTTGTCCGATATGCCCACAACACGTTGGTGAGCGTGTTGACCCACTGCCCCCATGCGTCTTGGAGTCACGCCTTTAGTCCCTTTAGGATGGTTCGGTTGGTCACTCCAACCTTCCCGTTGGATTGGGGGTGCGACACTGCTGTATGCCGCAACTCATTCTTTAAGTCTTCGCATAGCTTGGTAAAAGACCTTCCAGTAAATTGAGTGTCATTATCAGTGATGATTACTGTTGGTATGCCAAAGCGGCAGATGATGTTTTTCCACACAAACTGCTTTGCGTTCTCTTCAGTAATCTTGGCAAGGGACTCCGCTTCGACCCACTTGGTGAAGTAGTCGATGGCCATGATGATGAATTTCCTCTGCCTCGAGGCTTGAGGTAAAGGGCCGAGTAGGTATATCCCCCACTGTGCGAATGACCAAGCTCCTTGTAAGGCGGTCAGGGCGACAGGAGGTTGTCTGGGAATGTTGGCGTGCAATTGGCAGCTTTTGCATCTCTGGACGAAGTCTGTCGCTTCCTTCCTCATGGTTGGCAAGTAAAAGCCCTGGCGTAAGATTTTACGGGCCAAGGATTTTCCGCCCAAATGTTCCCCGCAGACTCCTCCATGGACCTCGCGGAGGGTATATTCAGCGTCTGTTTCTGCTAAACACTTTAGGTAGGGTCCTGCGAAGAACCTCTTATAAAGCTCTTCGTTGATTAGTGAAAAGGTGACCGCCCTCATCCTTAGGCGACGGGTCTCGTTCTGATCTTCTGGCAGTCACTGGTTCTCCAAGTAATCAACCAACGGAGTGATCCATGATTCTTCTGGTCCTTTGATCACCAGTACCTCCCACGGTCCCTGGATGCTAGGAAAAGTAATTTCTTCTACCTGGCGTCTTCTTGACTGATAGCGAGATGGTGACGTGGCTAGCTTTGATAGGGCGTCTGCTCGGCTGTTCTGCTCCCTTGGGATATGGAGGATTTGGGCTTGCGGTATCTTAAGTAGGAGAGATTCACAAGTTGGACATACTGGGCGAGCGGCTCACTTTTTGCTTCATAGTCCCCCTCCACTTGGGAGAGGACAAGCTGGGAGTCGGAGTAGACGGTTGTCCTTCTGACATGACAGTTGATGGCAAGCCTGAGCCCTGCAATTAAGGCCTCGTACTCTGCTATGTTGTTAGTGGTAGGAAACTTTAACCAGAGCCCATACTCCAGAGTGACAAGCTCCGGGCTTATGAGAAGGAGTCCGGACCCGGCGCCCTCCATTCCGGAGGCTCCATCAACGTACATGGTCCACCCTTGTCCTGGATCTGCTAGTGCGACTTCTGGTTCTGTTGCCAAGGCATTTTCAACGATGAAGTCTACTAAGACCTGGGATTTAATGACGAGACGTGGCATAAAGTGGATGTCGAATTCTCCTAGTTCAACCGCCCATTTGACCGGCCGGCCATACGCCTCAGGCTTTTGAAGAATGGCGCGGAGAGAGAGCTCGATCAATACTTTGATGGTGTGAGCCTGGAAGTAGGGACGAAGCTTTATTGCTGAAAAAACAAGTGCCAAGGCTGTCTTGTCTGCGACCAGATATCGGGTTTCAGTGTCCGAAAGGATCTTGCTAAGGTAGTAAATGGGGTGTTGAATCCCTCCTTCATCTTTCACCAATACGAAGCTTAGCGCGGCCGACATGATGGCGAGGCACAGAAAAAGAGTTTCTCCTGGGGCCGGCTTTGACAGAAGCAGAGGGGAGGCCAGATACTACTTCAGCGACTCGAAAGCTGATTGACATTCGTCCATCCACAAGAAACCGGTGGTTTTGGCTCCCCGGAGAATCTTTAAGAAGGGGAGATATTTATCTCCGGTTCGTGCCAAGAATCGAGAGAGTGATGTGATTCTTCCATTCAGCCTTTGTACTTTCTTAAGAGTTTGAGGTGGTGACATGTCTTCCAAAGCCTTAATCTTCTCGGGATTGGCTTCTATCCCTCGCTGGGTTACCAAGAATCCTAAGAATTTTCCTGACGTAACCCCGAAGGCACACTTAGTAGGGTTAAGCTTCATACTATACTGCCGAAGGATCTTAAAACATTTCTCGAGGTATTCCAAGTGATCTTCACGACGAACGCTCTTCACTAGCATGTCATCCACGTATACTTCTATTGTCTTGCCGATAAGGTCCTTTAAAACCTTATTCATGAGCCGTTGGTAGGTGGCTCCTGCTTTCTTGAGACCAGAGGGCATAACTTTGTAGCAGTATACCCCTTTATCTGTTCGGAAGGCCCTATGCTCTTCATCCGCAGAATTCATTCAAATTTGGTTGTATCCGGAGTAAGCGTCCATAAAGCTGAGGAGTTGATGCTCGACAGTTGAATCGACTAACTGATCAATTCTGGGGAGCGAGAAGCTGTCCTTGGGGCATGCTTGATTGAGGTTAGTGTAATCTACACACATCCTCCATTTTCCTAAAGACTTTTTCACTAAGACGACATTAGCTACCCAGGTAGGATATTTTACTTCTCGGATGAAATGGACGCTGAGGAGCTTCTATACTTCTTCTCCGATTGCCTGGAGGCATTTTAGAGCAAAGTTTCTCTTTTTCTAGATGACAGGTTTGCATGCTGGGTTGATGTTGAGAGAGTGCTGAATAATGTGAGGATCTATGCCATGCATATCTTTCGGAGCCCAAGCGAAGATATCCTTGTTCCTCTGGAGGTAGGCTGTCAGCTCTTCTTTCTCTTGATGTGGTAGGAGTGATTCGAGCTGGATAGTGTGAGCTGAGTCTGTTGGTGAAAGGGGGACTTCGATTAGCCCTTCTATGGGCGTTGAAGCCAAAAATTGACCTCTATGGAGTTCGGGGTCCCAAGAAAGGGGTGACCTCACACCTGTCACGACCCATATTTTCCCCGAGGTTAAGAAGTATCAGAGTAAGGGAAAATACGCGTTGTGATGCCACGTCGAGCAGGGGATAACTGCCGACGCTCAGGCGACACACCAAAACCATAGATCACAAGTTTTAATTTAAAAGAAAACCAGTTTGTTTGAAGGCCGTATCCCTCGGCACAGTGGATCAACTAGTCCACGCTGAGAAAATATATATGCTTATAGCGGAAAATACTTTGATTCAGTTAGTTTGACACCCTAAATGAGTATAAGGGTCCACCAGAGACCACTTATAGAATGCACGACACCTAAGGTGAGTATAGTATATATTTATTAAAAGAGGTTTTACGCTTTACGAAAATAGTGCTTTAGTTAGCAAATATGTTATGCATGAGGTACAAATAGTAGTTTAGGGTTTTAAAATACCTAACATGCAACCTAGCATAAAACCTTCCCAGAAGAAAGAAACCAATCCCAAGAAAAAGGGAAAAATCAGCAGTTTTAACTAATTTTTAGCTAAACAAGTAAGCCACCAGTGGGCGTCGACAACCCGACACGAACCCATCGGTGAGTGTGCATGTCTATACAGAAAGGAGAGATAACTACCTCACAAGGGAATGAGCTGCAACTCTGCTACCCTGGAGGCTACCAGCAAGTCCCACAAAAGAAATCAGCCGCTCAATCAGCTACAACCTGGACCTGAGGCATTCAAGAAAATAAATGCCTCAGTCAAAGAAAATAAACCAAAGAAAGGAGTGCCAGATTACTTAAATAAGAAGGGTTTTCCAACCCGGCAACAAAGTACTAAACTATAAAAGCAGGAGAAGAAAGAAGCATTGCTTAAAGAGCAATAAAGGCAAAACACACTAAGTGTGAGCACAAATCTACCTGCTCTGGAAAGAATCAACCTGCAGAAGAAATGCATCAGCATAAAAGCAGGGAAAAACCAAAAGCAGACAATAGGAAACTAACAGTCCTAAGTTTGTGGGCAAATGACCGGGGTGTAAAAATAAGGGGGACTGGAGTGGGTGGCCACAGTGTCCAACACCAACAACCAGACCCCAAAAAAATACTCAAGGGTGAAAGCACAACCGGTGGCAGCTTCAGGGTCCACACACCCAACAAGTTGGCCACAGTGTCCAAACTTAGTGGTGGCCACTGCTTAGCACACACAATTCACCCCTCAGAGTCCAAACAACCACACCCCCTCTGGTCATAGCCCACGAATCGGCATGCAAAAACTAGCCGAACACCCCCAACGTCCCCCTTAGGAAGGTAAAACTTTTCTAACAGCCCTAAAGAAGCTCACATCCCAAGGCTATAATATTAGCCTAAAAAGAAACGGCGGGGCTGAGTGAGTCTACCTCGCTCAATGCTAGAGACTTAACCTCAAGCCCTGGCCATGGTGTTGAGTGAGCCTATCTCACTCAACGCCAAGCCTGCTTTGGCAAGTTTGACCACAACAGCTCCAAACTAGCTTACCACTAGGCTTTCCACAACCCGAGAGCTGGGATTTAATTCCAGCTCTCACTCCTATCTCTCCTACCCGACCACAACCTAATGAATTAGACTAGACCCCAAATAAGCCCAAACTCTACTCAAAGCCAGCAAGCAGAGTCTTGGAAAATAAATTCCAAGGCTTATGTTGCCCTTTCTTAACCGATCTAGCAGCACTACCCTACCCTTAAGATACCATTACACTTAGGCTAAAATCCCATGCACCAGCCACTAAGCTAGACACCAACCGGAATAATTTAAGAGGAAACAAAAAAAAAGAAGCAGCTTGCGGTCGGTTGATCAAATTGTTGAGCAGGAAAAATTTAATTGAACAAGAGTTATAAAGAAATTAAGCAAGGGCAAGGAAGCCACTTGCCTCGACTTCTCGAAAACCGCAAGAACCCTCCAATCTTCAGCTACGGTGGCAAGGTCGGCCACCTAGAAGCAAAGCTGGAGCTTTAGGGAAGAAAAAGGAGAAACCCAAAACTCTCAGGTCTCTAAAGACAGCCCTAAAAGCTAAATTACATACCTAGGAAGTGAGATCTCGGCGAGAGCAGCTCAAAACTGAAAATCCCCGGGCAAATCGAGCTCTAGAGCGGCTGGAATCGCCGGCCAAGGCTGCAGCTTCTCCGCCTGAATCTTCCGCTGGAAGTGATGGCTCTCGGGTTTGGGGAAGGAGATAAGGGAAAAGCTTAGGATATACACCCACTAGCTAATATAATATGATACTTAGCTACCACTAAGGCTTAATTCAATCTAGCCTATTCGGCCACTAACCAGCTCATGCTTATCCTTAGCAGCTAACCCGAGACAATGCTAGAAGCTTGATATATACAAATATATATATATATATAATATATGCATACATAAACTACCAGCACTAAGCTACTAAAATACTATTATATCCAATCACTAATATATTTGATAATATTATAAGTCTGATATAACAGCCACTAGCTGACACTTAAGGAAATAAAATACTAAGCTACACAAGTCCCAAGCCGAGCACCCAGCTGAGTCTTACCTATAGCCGAAAGCTTATATATATATATATTGACACTCTAATATATATATATATATATATATATATATATATATATATATATATATATATATATATATATATATATACAGCACACACACACAGAAACATAATTATATATATATATATACACGCACACGTATATGTATATATATGCACAAGCATACAAGCTAGCATCAACATGAACATAAATAATTAGCTAAACCCCTTAGCCTAAAAACAAGGCACCAGCCCTTCCAAGATCAGTCACACAAGGCCACGCACAACAAACAGGTAGCCAATACCGGCTAACAAAACGCACGTCGAAATGACGCGAAAAACGAATGATCTCGGATTTCGACAAAACTTGCACCGTAGCTAAACACCGCAGCTACAAACACAACGGCGAAGTCGAAAATAACATCCGACGATCAAAACTTGGGCTAACACTGCCCGAAGCCAACACACAAGCATTCCCCGAGAGGCCCAACCGAGTCACCAAAACAGACTCCGGCTAGCTGGGGAATCTTGCAAATAGGCTACTAAAGGGACCTAAAGAGCTATGACCACGCTCTAATAATGGCAGAAGCCGACAACGCGTCATCGTAACGCCAAGCAATGATCAAACCAAAATGCAGAAAAACCAGGGGCGTTACAGTCACACCCCCTAAAAGAAAGTTTCGCCCCGAAACTTTACATACAACCCTTCTAATCAAAAGGGAAAAAGAACAAGCTAATCAAAAGCCATAAAAGAAAGAGTGCAAACATACCAGGCACAAGTCCGGGGAAAAGGTGAGGGTAAGCCTCCCCCATAGCTGACTCCAGCTCCCAAGTCGCGCTTTCAACATCGTGGTTCTTCCACAAGACTTTCACCATAGGAATCGTCTTCTTCCGCAACACGCGATCCCGAGCATCCAAAATGTGGACAGGCACTTCCACATAAGAAAGGTTCGGTTCTAATAGAGGCACAGAAACCAAAACTTGCCTGTCACTATGAACACATTTCCGCAGCTGACTGACGTGAAAAACATCATGTACGCCAGAAAAATTTACGGGCAACTCCAGCCTATAAGCTGCCACACCAATCCGCTCAACAACCCTGAATGGCCCCACATATCTCGGGTCCAACTTCCGGTCTTTCCCAAATCTCTTGACCCCAGTCATCGGAGAAACCTTTAAGAACACCTGGTCCCCCATAGCAAATTCCAAATCCGATCTATGCCGGTTGGCGTTCTTTTCATATCTCTCTTGGGCTATTCGAAGCTTTTCCCGAATAAGCTTCACTGAAAGTTCCATCTCCTCGAGAGCCTCTGGACCCAACAACGGTCTCTCGCCAACCTCAGCCCAAAACAAGGGAGTCCTGTAGCGCCTCCCATACAAAGCCTCAAACGGAGCCATTTGCAAGCTTTCCTGATAGCTATTGTTATAAGCAAACTCCATAAGCCGCAAACGCTCGTCCCACGCCCCACCATGCTCCAGAATATAGCATCGAATCATATCTTCCACAATATGATTTACCCGCTCTGTTTGGCCGTTGGTCTGCGGGTGGTAAGCAGTGGAATACCTCAAATCTATCCCCAATCCTTCCTGAAGACTCTTCCAAAAACGAGACGTGAACCTGGAGTCTCGATCTAATATGATGCTCACGGGGACGCCATGCAATCTGATAACCTCTTCCACATACAGCTCAGCTATCTTTCTCATCGGGTAATCAATCTTGAATGACACGAAGTGGGCACACTTCATCAGTCTGTCCACGATCACCCATACTGAATCATGCCCCCTCGGAGACCTTGGTAAGCCTGTAATAAAATCCATTGAGATGCTTTCCCACTTCCAAGTAGGAATCTCCAAGGGAGTCAGCTTGCCACCTGGCCTACCATGATCAGCCTTTACTTGCTTGCAAGTGTTGCATTCAGAAACAAATTTGGCTATGTCTCCCTTCATCCCATACCACCAGGCAATCTTCTTTAAGTCGCGGTACATCTTAGTGGATCCTGGGTGGTTGGCAACGCTAGAACCATGGGCTTCCCTGCACACCATAGCCCTGATATCGCCAACATCAGGAATGCAAAATCTGCCCCGGTAACTCAAGGTACCCAAATCATCTATAGAAAAAATCTGGCAGCTCGCCTTTCTCAGCTCGAACATACAACCGCAGAAGGTCAGGATCATATTTCTGATGCAATCTCGTGAGCGCGATCCATGAAGGCTCTGCCACTGCCAGACTACCATGCCCATCACAGCTACCCACGGAAATGTCCATCAACAGAAACTCCTCTACCAATGATTCAGCTGTGAGACCAAAGATCTTTCCTGTTTTCCGACTCAAGGCATCGGCCACCACGTTGGCCTTCCCCGGATGATACTGAATCTCAACATCATAGTCGGCCACGTACTCTAACCATCGCCGTTGACGCAGGTTCAACTCCTTCTGCGTGAAGACATACTTCAAGCTCTTGTGATCAGTAAAAATCTTGCACTGTATACCATAAAGTAAATGCCTCCACAACTTCTAAGCATAAATCACAGCAGCAAACTCCAGGTCGTGCGTAGGGTAATTCCTCTTATGAGTCTTCAGCTGTCTCGACCCATACGCAATCACCTTTCCATCTTACATCAGCACACATCCCAGTCTAATATGGGAAGCATCCACATATACCTTATACTCGACACCTTCAGTAGGCAAAGATAGAATAGGGGCTGAACATAGCCTCTTCTTTAGCTCCTCAAAAGCTTCCTCACACTTGCCATCCCAAACAAAGGCTACATTCTTTTGTGTCAACAGGGTCAAGGGCGCAGACAGGGTGGAGAATCCCTTCACAAATCTTCTATAATAACCTGTCAAACCCAAAAAGCTTCTGATCTCACGAGGCGTAACAGGCCTCACCCACTCCATAACAGTAGCGATCTTCTCCGGGTCTACTGAGATCCCCTCCTTGTTCACCACATAGCCTAGGAAGGATACTTGAGGCAGCCAAAACTCACATTTGCTCAGCTTGGCATAAAGCTTATGATCTCTCAGAGTCGCCAAAACTAGACGCAAGTGTCGATCATGCTCTTCCGCACTCCGGGAGTACACCAAAACATCATCAATGAAGACAATCACGAACTTGTCTAAGTACTCCTTGAACACGCGGTTCATCAAATCCATGAAGGCTGAAGGCGCATTAGTCAAACCAAAAGACATAACTAAGAACTCAAAGTGCCCATGACGAGAGTGGAACGCCGTCCGCGGAATATCAGACTCCCGAATCCTCAACTGGTGATAGCCCGAATGAAGGTCTATCTTTGAAAACACAGCACTACCACTCAGCTGGTCAAACAAATCATCAATCCGAGGCAATGGGTACCTGTTCTTAATTGTAACCTTGTTCAGCTCTCTATAGTCGATGCATAGCCTCATCGACCCATCTTTCTTCTTTACGAACAACACAGGTGCACCCCAGGGCGATGAACTCGGCCTGATAAAACCCTTTGCCAACATCTCATCTAGCTAGATCCGCAACTCCTCCAGCTCTCGCGGGGCCATGCGGTACGGCGCCTTAGCAATAGAACGCGTACCCGACTCCAAATCTATAATGAACTCAACATCTCTATCGGGTGGAAGTCCGGGAAAATCAGCAGGAAAAACATCGGGGAACTCACAAACAACAGGAATCTCTTCCAACCGCGGCACACTAACATCTGCCCCTACTAGAGAGACCAAACAGGCAAAACAACTCGGAACAAGCAAATTGCAAGCACGTACCGCAGAAACAATCGGAGGCTCCTGGAGAGGGTCGACATAAATGCTCCCGGGCTGACCGTCGTCCTTCACGAAATCCAAGCACTTACCCTTACACTGGATAACCGCATCATATCTGGACAACCAATCCATGCCTAGGATAACATCGAAGTCCTCAAGATCAATCACTTTTAGATCTGCCTTAGCTAGAAAGTCTCCCAACAAGATTGGGCAGCCCTGAATACCCAAGTCTGAAACCACAGAGTCACTCGAAGAAAACTTGATGCTGAAAGCTCCACCAACACGATCTAGGCTCAAATGGAATCGCTCCACAAAATCCCTAGCAACAAAAGAGTGGGTGGGGCCAGAGTCGAAAAGAATGCGCGCCCAACGGTTCTTTACCTTAAATCTCCCTATATAGCAATCCACACAACTAAGGGAAAACAAAAGCTAAACTACGCAAGAGGTAGAAAATTCAAGTTAGGAAGAAATCTAACCTGAAATGACCTGGGTCGAAGTCGCCGCTTCCTCTGCAGAGATAACATTAAGCTTCCCTTTGCCTTTATCCGCCCGCGGGGGTGGCGGCAATGCCTGCAAAGGAACTACTGGAAGAACGGGCTGCGCCTGAGGGCACCTCGACTTGAGATGACCCTTCTGCCCACACTGGAAGCATACTTTATCTTTCGACCAACAACGTGCCACGTCATGCCCCTTCCTCCCACACAAGGAACACACCACATCCCCTCTAGGAGCACCCTGGATAGCATGGACTTGCTCTTTCTTCTGCGCTGCCAATCTCTTGAAGCACTTCTCCAGGGGGTGGCCTGGCCGGCCGCAGAAGCTACACGTCCCCTTGGTCTTCTTCCTTGAAACTGCATCAGGTTCCTGGGGGCCTTCCCCCCAACAGACTTCCGCTTGTCTTGCCTCGCTTGCTGGCCTTTGTTCTTAGCATTCTCAATGGACTCAACTTTTAAAGCAGCTTCCACCGCTCCGGCATAACTGACTGCTCCATAGGCATTTGCTAACTGTTGAACATCGCCTCTTAGCCCACCCAGAAACCGCTTAACCCGGTCTGCTTCAACACTCACAAGTCCAGGAGCAAACCGACTCAGTTTGCTAAACTCAATCTCATACTCACTAACCGCGAGTTTCCTTTGCTTCAAATGCAGGAATTCATTCATCAACCGGTCCCGCTCGACCGAGGGCAGAAATTTACTCAACAGCATCTCCTTAAACGACTCCCAGGTGCATCCTGCCACCACACTTTCCTTCTCCCTCAGCCACCAAGTATTTACAAATCCCTTGAGCTGGTAGGCAGCGAGCATTACCTTCTGATCATCCGTGATCCCGGAATAGGAGAACATCTCCTCTATAGAAATCAGCCAGTCATCCAAAACCATGAAATCCTCTTTTCCATCATAGGTAGGTGGTCCAGGTTGCTGAAATTGAGAAATAAATGCCATCTCCGGTGGCACCACAACAGGAGGTACTAGAGGAGGAGGAACAGCTACACCCCCAACGGGGTCCTGAGCTCTTTGAGTCTGCCCAACCACAACTGCTACCAACGACTGGATCTGGCTCTGCATGTCCACCATCTGTCTTGCCAAGGCCTCATTACTTAGCCGCAAGCTCTCGATCAGGGCCTCGCTCTGGGATCCCGAAGACTCACCCGTAGATTGGGGAGTCGATCGTATCGCAGGACGCTTCGCCATCCTATAATTGCACCAATCCTAATTAAAACCCATCCCAACTACTAAAACAAGCCTGCCCGGTACAGACAAGCATACTTAAATATGAATTGTAACTGCAAATCTTGCTCTGGGATTTGTTTTATAATGATGATGCCATGCTTAACCTAAGATGGTTCACTACCATCACACTAACTCATGTGCATACATCATGGATGCATGCTTTTATATTCGCTTGACTCAAAACCATGTGTGTACATATGTCATCATGTAAATCTTTAGCCTCGCACGTTGTGCTCATAAAATGTTATGTTATGCATGCCGTGCTATGCATTCTAAAAAGGCCTTAATGCATGCCATCAGCGGCGTACGCATGAAAATGTTATGCTTCCCATACTACATAACATTCCCATGCAACGAAAAAGAAAAACGTACTAGCCGCATTCATGTGGTGAGGTTATGCATCCCATACTACATAACCCTCACATGTTTCCTCCTATGGTGGATCCATATACGAACAAATATTATGCATCCCATACTACATAATATGCCCCGTATACTTCTTTATGCTTATGAGTGTGGTGTTCGTGCTTTGGCCAAGACGTGCTGATGACATATCGGTGAGTGCATGCTTATGAAGCTAAACATCTAATGCAATCAAAAGGACAGGTTACCCGACTAGTTGTCAAGACAACCTCCCTCTGATACTAACTATCACGACCCGCATTTTCCCCGAGGTTAAGAAGTATCAGAGTAAGGGAAAATATGCATTGTGATGCCACGTCGAGCAGGGGATAACTGCCGACGCTCAGGCGACACACCAAAAACATAGATCACAAGTTTTAATTTAATAGAAAACCAGTTTGTTTGAAGGCCGTATCCCTCGGCACAGTGGATCAACTAGTCCACGCTGAGAAAATATATATGCTTACAGCGGAAAATACTTTGATTCAGTTAGTTTGACACCCAAAATGAGTATAAGGGTCCACCAGAGACCACTTATAGAATGCACGACACCTAAGGTGAGTATAGTATATATTTATTAAAAGAGGTTTTATGCTTTACGAAAATAGTGCTTTAGTTAGCAAATATGTTATGCATGAGATACATATAGTAGTTTAGGGTTTTAAAATACATAACATGCAACCTAGCATAAAACCTTTCTAGAAGAAAGAAACCAATCCCAAGAAAAAGGGCAAAATCAGCAGTTTTAACTCATTTTTAGCTAAACAAGTAAGCCACCTGTGGGCGTCGACAACCCGACACGAACCCATCGGTGAGTGTGCATGTCTATACAGAAAGGAGAGATAACTACCTCACAAGGGAATGAGCTGCAACTCTGCTACCCTGGAGGCTACAAGCAAGTCCCACAAAAGAAATCAGCCGCTCAATCAGCTACAACCTGGACCTGAGGCATTCAAGAAAAGAAATGCCTCAGTAAAAGAAAATAAACCAAAGAAAGGAGTGTCAGATTACTTAAATAAGAAGGGTTTTCTAACCCGGCAACAAAGTACTAAACTATAAAAGCAGGAGAAGAAAGAAGCATTGCTTAAAGAGCAATAAAGGCAAAACACACTAAGTGTGAGCATAAATCTACCTGCTCTGGAAAGAATCAACCTGCAGAAGAAATGCATCAGCATAAAAGCAGGAAAAAACCAAAAGAAGACAATAGGAAACTAACAGTCCTAAGTTTGTGGGCAAATGACTGGGGTGTAAAAATAAGGGGGACTGGAGTGGGTGGCCACAGTGTCCAACACCAATAACCAGACCCCAAAAAAATACTCAAGGGTGAAAGCACAACCGGTGGCAGCTTCAGGGTCCACACACCCAACAAGTTGGCCACAGTGTCCAAACATAGTGGTGGCCACAGCTTAGCACACACAATTCACCCCTCAGAGTCCAAACAACCACACCCCCTCTGGTCATAGCCCACGAGTCGGCATGCAAAAACTAGCCGAACACCCCCAACGTCTCCCTTAGGAAGGTAAAACTTTTCTAACAGCCCTAAAGAAGCTCACATCCCAAGGCTATAACATTAGCCTAAAAAGAAACGGCGGGGCTGAGTGAGTCTACCTCGCTCAATGCCAGAGACTTAACCTCAAGCCCTGGCCATGGTGTTGAGTGAGCCTACCTCACTCAACGCCAAACCTGCTTTGGCAAGTTTGACCACAGCAGCTCCAAACTAGCTTACCACTAGGCTTTCCACAACCCGAGAGCTGGGATTTAATTCCAGCTCTCACTCCTATCTCTCCTACCCGACCATAACCTAATGAATTAGACTAGACCCCAAATAAGCCCAAACTCTACTCAAAGCCAGCAAGCAGAGTCTTGGAAAATAAATTCCAAGGCTCATGTGCTCTTTCTTAACCGATCTAGCAGCACTACCCTACCCTTAAGACACCATTACACTAGGCTAAAATCCCATGCACCAGCCACTAAGCTAGACACCAGCCAGAATAATTTAAGAGGAAACAAAAAAAAAGCAGCTTGCGGTCGGTTGATCAAATTGTTAAGCAGGAAAAATTTAATTGAACAAGAGTTATAAAGAAATTAGGCAAGGGCAAGGGAGCCACTTGCCTCGACTTCTCGAAAACCACAAGAACCCTCCAATCTTCAGCTCCGGCGGCAAGGTCGGCCACCTAGAAGCAAAGCTGGAGCTTTAGGGAAGAAAAAGGAGAAACCCGAAACTCTCAGGTCTCTAAAGACAGCCCTAAAAGCTAAATTACATACCTAGGAAGCGAGATCTCGGCGAGAGCAGCTCAAAACTGAAAATCCCCGGGCAAACCGAGCTCTAGAGCGGCTGGAATCGCCGGCCAAGGCTGCAGCTTCTCCGCCTGAATCTTCCGCTGGAAGTGATGGCTCTCGGGTTTGGGGAAGGAGATAAGGGAAAAGCTTAGGATATACACCCCACTAGCTAATATAATATGATACTTAGCTATCACTAAGGCTTAATTTAATCTAGCCTACTCAGCCACTAACCAGCTCATGCTTATCCTTAGCAGCTAACCCGAGACAATGCTACAAGCTTGATATATACAAATATATATATATATATATATATATATATATATATATATATATATATATATATATATATATAATATATGCATACATAAACTACCAGCACTAAGCTACTAAAATACTATTATATCCAATCACTAATATATTTGATAAATTATAAGTCTGATATAACAGCCACTAGCTGACACTTAAGGAAATAAAATACTAAGCTACACAAGTCCCAAGACGAGCACCCAGCTGAGTCTTACCTATAGCCAAAAGCTTATATATATATATATATTGACACTCTAATATATATATATACAGCACACACACACACAGAAACATAATTATATATATATACACGCACACGTATATGTATATATATGCACAAGCATACAAGCTAGCATCAACATGAACATAAATAATTAGCTAAACCCCTTAGCCTAAAAACAAGGCACCAACCCTTCCAAGCTCGGCCACACAAGGCCACGCACAATAAACAGGTAGCCAATACCGGCTAACAAAACGCACGTCGAAATGACGCGAAAAACAAATGATCTCGGATTTCAACAAAACTCGCACCGTAGCTAAACACCGCAGCTACAAACACAACAGTGAAGTCGAAAACAACATCCAACGATCAAAACTTAGGCTAACACTGCCCGAAGCCAACACATAAGCATTCCCCGAGAGGCCCAACCGAGTCACCAAAACAGACTCCGGCTAGCTGGGGAATCTTACAAATAGGCTACTAAAGGGACCTAAAGAGCTATGACCACGCTCTAACAATGGCAGAAGCTGACAACGCGTCATCGTAGCGCCAAGCAATGATCAAACCAAAATGCAGAAAAATCGGGGGCGTTACAACACCTACTACACTAAGGAGAACGTCATAGGACAAAGGCTCAAAAAGCTAGGAACAGACCCTCGACTCTAGCATGGAGGTCCCACCTCACACCCGGAAGACCTTTGAGGTCTTTCCCTCCCTAGCCAATGCTTGAGCTAGGTGCCTTAGAGGAAGAGAGCAAGGAGATTTTAGTGGCTAAGAAGCAATGCTCTCCAAGGCACCCTCAAGGGTCTATTTATAAATTTTCCAAGTCCTGGGGTTAAAAATGACCAAAATGCCCCTAGGGCAAATAAGTCTCAAGCCAATAGCAAACCTCCACACTAGGGGGTAAAGAAGTAATTCCGCTTACAACGGTAAAAACATGGTCCGGAGAGAGGTGTAGGGGTGAACGGAGGCTAAGCCATGCCCCCACCCCTCCGGACATCCGAGGTGAATGGGCAATCCTCTCGGAGGAAACAACCGATGGGGGAGAGCGCCAGGCCGCGCCGGTCTCGCCCGCGAGCAGGCCGCTCGGGCAAGAGCCAGGCTACGCCGGCCTCGCCCGCGAGCAGGACTCTCGGGCGGAAGCAAGGCCGCGCCGGCCTCGCCCGCGAGCAGGCCGCTTGGGCGAGAGCCAGACAGCGTCGGCCTCGCCCACGAGCAGGCCTCTCGGGAGAGAGCAAGGCCGCGCCGGCCTCGCCTGCGAGCAGGCCGCTCGGGCAAGAGCCAAGCCGCGCCTGCCTTGCCCGTAAGCAGGCCTCTCAAGCGAGAGCAAGGCCGCGCCGGCCTCGCCTGCGAGCAGGCCGCTCGGGCGAGAGCCAGGCCGCGCCGGCCTCGCCCACGAGCAGGCCTCTCGGGCGAGAGTAAGGCTGAGCTGGCCTCACCCGCGAGCAGGCCAATCGGGCGAGAGCCAGGCCTCGCCCGCGAGCAGGCCTCTCGGGCGAGAGCAATGCCGCACCGACCTCGCCCGCGAGCAGGCCTCTCGGGAGAGAGCAAGGCCGCGCCGGCCTTGCCCGCGAGCAGGCCACTCGTGCGAGAGCATGGCTGCGCCGGCCTCGCCCGCGAGCAGGCTGCTCGGGCAAGAGCCAGGCCGCGCCAGCCTTGCCCGCGAGCAGGCCTCTTGGGCGAGAGCAAGGTCGCGTCGGCCTTGCCTGCGAGCAGGCCGCTCGGGCGAGAGCTAGGCCGCGCGGCCTCGCCCGCGAGCAGGCTGCTCGGGCGAGAGCTAGGCCGCGCTGGTCCTGCCACTCCTACCTTGTTCCTCTGCATGCGCCGGGGGGTGCCGGCCATTTCTCAATACCGACCCCCCTTAAAGGGCCCGGGGGGAGATGCAAATTTTACCTCCCCTTACTAGTATATTTCCAAGGCCAAACCAAAATTGGCCACCAAGAGTGCAAAATCTCTCAAAAGCTTTAAAAAAACCTATCGGCCAATACGGGGTTGTACACAATCCCCGCTCTTTTCGAGCGAGTCCCACGCTTGGAAAGAATCATCCAACCCAACATATTCACTGAGTGTAGCTTTTTCTCGCGGTTTGAAAAAAACACAAGGCTTCCCCGAGGGGTCAACCTGCTATGCCAGCTGATAAGAGCCTGGGTGGCGAGACCTCCTCCTGGTAAAAAAATACTTAGCCTCCCAGAGGGGTCAACCTGCCTTGCTAGCTGATGAGAGCCTTGATGGAGAGACCCCCTCCGGGTAAAAAGAACTTAGCCTCCCGGAGGGGTCAACCTGCCTTGCCAGCTGATGAGAGCCTGGATGGCGAGACCCCCTCCGAGTAAAACGAACTTAGCCTCCACGAGAGATCAACCTGCCCTACAAGCTAGTGGGAGCATGGCCGGCGGAATCATCCCAGAGCTAAAAAGACTTAGCCTCCACGAGAGATCAACCTGCCCTGCCAGCTAGTGGGAGCTTGGCAGCGGAATCATCTTGGAGCTAAAAGGACTGAGCTTCCACGAGAGATCGACCTGCCCTGCCAGCTAGTGGGAGCTTGGCAGCGGAATCATCTCGGAGCTAAAAGGACTTAGCTTCCACGAGAGATCAACCTGCCCTGCCAGCTAGTGAGAGCCTGACAGCGGAATCATCTCGGAGCTAAAGAACTTAGCTTCCAAGAGAGATCAACCTACCTTGCCAGCTAGTGAAGGCCTAGCAGCAGAATCATCTCAAAGCTAAAAGAACTTAGCTTCCACGAGAGATCAACCTGCCCTACCAGCTAGTGAGAGACTGATAGTAGAATTATCTCGAAGCTAAAAGAAATTAGCTTCCACGAGAGATCAACCTGCCATGCCAGCTAGTGAGAGCCTGGCTGCGGAATCATCTTGGAGCTAAAGAACTCAGCTTCCACGAGAGATCAACCTGCCCTGCCAGCTAGTGGGAGCCTGGTAGCGGAATCATCTTGGAGATAGAAGAACTTAGCTTCCACAAGAGATCAACCTGCCCTACCAGCTAGTGAGAGCCTGGCAGCGGAATCATCTCGGAGCTAAAAGAACTTAGCCTCCACAAGAGATCCACCTGCCTTGCCAGCTAGTGAGATCCTGATAGCGGAATCATCTCGGAGCTAAAAGAACTTAGCCTCCACGAGAGATCAACCTGCCCTGCCAGCTAGTGGGAGCCTGGTCAGCGGAATCATCTCGGAGCTAAAAGAACTTAGCTTCCATGAGAGATCAACCTGCCCTGCCAGCTAGTGGGAGCCTGGTCAGCGGAATCATCTTGGAGCTAAAATAACTTAGCTTCCACGAGAGATCAGCTCCTCAAAACAAAGGGGGGTCTTTCGGGTCAGGCTCATCTTGAAGAACCCCTCACGCAACCCTACCGTGAACGCCATCTGGAGGGCATACCCGGGCATCTTCTGGATATCCAGGATCTCCTCCTAGAACCTGTCAACATAGTGGGCTAGCAACTCCTTGGCCCTCTGCCTTATCAGAAAGATGGACTAAGGACTCCTCTTCCTCTTCTTGGAGGTGGAGAAGCGGAGCTGGAAGCTCCAGTTCATGTCCTCGAACCCATAGATTGACCTCGGAGGGAGTTGATGGAACCAATCCCTTGCCTTCTCCTTCAACGTGATCGCAAAGAGGCAACACTTGAAGGCATCCGTCATCGGCCTTGAAAGTGAGTGTAAGATCAATCCTTCACTCTAGAGGGGGGTGAATAGAGTGTATTAAAATAATTTTGCAAATATGAAAATTATTCTAGCAATGGAAGACTTAATTTAGATAGTGTAGAGTGCTTAACAGAAATTAAAATAAAACAAACAAAAGAGCAAATCCACAGCACACAGCAAATAAAATAGCAAATAACTAGAAGACACAAGGAACTATAGTAGTTCCCCAAAACCTGGGTACATCCACTCTTCTACCACCCTTGGTAGGAATCCACTGCAGGATGAGTTGATCAGGTGTCCTGGGCACCAATGAGCTTTTGATCAGGTGCTCAAAAATCAAACCAGATTTTTTGATCAGGTGTCTTGCCACCACTGAGTTTTGATCAGGTCTCAGGAACCAAAGCAAAACTTTTGAAGGGAGTTCAAAAACCCTTTTTATAGGAAAGGAAAAAAGGAAAATGGTGAAGATGTTTTCTCTGTCAACAATCAAAGAGAAGCACAAGTGAATGAGATGTTGTCAAAGCTCCCCCTAAGATTAGCAAGAGTTCGGGAGCTGGAAGCTTTGCAAGGGTGATAGGTCTTCAATGAAAAGAATGCTCCAGCAAAAGATGATTTCAGCAAGAACTGAAATGTTTGTTGTCTGGAGTGTGAATGATGAAGACTTTTTTGATCAACAGGAATCAGAAAGAAAACTTATTCTATTTTCTGAGTTGTTGATCTCCTTTTTCTTTCTGTATGTATTGTTCTGTGTGTACTGCTATGAATGTATGTATTCTTGTTCTCCCTGAATAATAAATCCAGTTGTTAAATCTTGATGATAGCCGTTAGCAAAGTCATAAAGGCTTTCCTTAAATGTCAACTGTCTCTGGAGGAAATAACCTAAGTACATTCCTTCTTTGTCTCCTTGAAACTTGCTCCAAATTTATTATAACGGCTAGAAATCTTCTGCAATAAATACTCTGAGGGAAGACATTTGAAATCCTTATCAAACTGACAAAATTCCAGAAATCGTCGATCTCAAAAGATAATCGTCGATCTGAGCTCAACTATCATTGAACTGAACTTAGAGATATTAAAATTAGTCTAAGACAGAGATCATCGATCTGAGCTCAGAGATCGTCGAACTGAGTTTGACGCCTCGTCGACTTGAGCTCAGAGATCGTCGAACTGAGTCCGACGCTTTGTCAACCTGAACTCACAGATAGTCAAACAGGGTTCGACGCTTCGTCGATCTGAGCTCGACGACAAGTTGAATTTATCTTCTGGGCTTCTCATCCTAACTAGGAGGTCTTGGGGATAGCTTCCAACTGAAGTCCTAAGCCTTAGACCTAACTAGTTGATCTTTACTCTATACAACAAGGTCAAAACAACAATCCTATAGACATAGTGTTCCTGACCCAAATTAGTAATAGGGTGTTCCAACAATCTCCCCCTATTTGGGTTAGGATTACTATTTACATGAGTTATAGGAAATGAAATCAACAAGAAAAAACAGAAATACAAAAGAATTGCAGAACCACAGAGATAATTATATCACAACAAGATAGTTCGGCAGAGATATAAAAGAGTTTTCAGCTTACACCCAGATTAATGCTTATCATCAGTTCTTTTCTTGAAAATGATTTCTCTGTTTGGATTTTCTTAATCTTTCTTTGATCTGAAGTCATCAGCAGCACTAAGAGTCTTCTGGCTTCTGTTTCTAGGAACTACAGCTTCAGGATGTAGCTGCATGTACTCCTCAGTATTGAAGAATTTCTTGGAGCTGTATCTTTCAAGTTCTTGTCTTCTTTGATTTGATAGAGTTGAGATATTGGAAGTATCCTTGCCTTTTTCTCTTGCTTTCTTGATTTGATCTAGAGCAGCCATTTCTTTTAGTCTGGTTATCTAGGAGACTGGGTTATTCTCTGGGTCTACAAAAGGAACTTGTGGCTCAAACTTATTGATGGTGTCAGTGGGAGGAGCTTTTGAATGAAAGCTTTCTTTGAGTTTATAAGGAAAAGGACCAGAAGTGGAATCACTTGGGCTTTGTCCTTTCCTTTGATAAGGTTGATGTCTTGACTGTCCTCTAGAATAAACTTGATAATCCCTTTGATTCCCTCTGTACTGACTTCCTCTTGACTGATTTCCTCTTTGCTGATATCCTCTGGATTGAGATCTTCCTTGAGACTGAGAGGATCTTTGAGATGAAGCATATGAGGATTGATGAGCTAAGTTTCCACCAGATCCTGCACCTGGAGAAGGAGGAGGAGGATGAGAAGTTCCTTGGTCAAATTTCCTTTTCTTCCTCATGGCCTTCAACTGGTTCTTAGAGAATTACATCCATTGCTCAGTTATAGGGCAGCTGTGCAGAATATAATATGGAATGTCATGATCAGAAGTAGTCTTGGACAATTGAACTCTTTTCATAGCTTTACTTCTAGCTTTCCTCTTCTTTGCAATAGTTGTAGAGGAATCATCAGAGTCAGTTCTGAATTCATCATCATCATCAGAACTTTGAGGCTCATCATATAAAACATCTATTTCCTTTAATATTTCTTTAGAGAAAACAGGAGCTGGAGCAGGAGGAGCAGGAATAACAACATCAGCATTTGAAACAATAGGAATAACAGCATCTGAAACAATAGGCTCAGGAGCTGAACAAACTGGCTCAACTGGCTCTATAATAGCCTCTGAAAAAGTAACATCAGCAGCAGCAGCAAGAACCACAGAAATACTTTCCACAGATTTAACAAAATTTATATACATCTCTATCAGGGTTGGATCACAGCAGGAGAGGGGAACAATAGCCCTGGTTAAATCTTTAGCAAGGAGAGGTGCTGGAAGATAACTGCTATAAAATGAATCAAATAATGATAATAAAGAATGTATATCTATTGCAGGACTGATGGTTGGAGCTGGAGCTGAAGCTGGAACTGAAACTTGCTCTGAAGCTGGACTCTCCGAAGCTAGAACTTCTGATACCTGCATTTCTGAAGCAAAATTCTTTGAAGGCAGTACTTCTTCATAAGGCATCTCCCCCTGCCTAGTTTCAGTGGAAACTGAATCTAGGCCCCCAGAAGAAGGGATGGCCTGAAGGGAGATGATAATCTAACAGATAAATCATTCAAAATCTTGACTAAGGGAGCCAAGGTTGAATCCAGTAAGAGAGTTAGCTTGGGTTCCAACAACTCATATAGTCTATCTGCTAGAGGAAGAAGATCTACTTGCTCAAGATTAACTTGAGTAGAGGTAGAAGGAGAGGCTGCAGAGATGGATGGAATGGATTCAGAGTAAAGTGGTATGGATGGTTGAGAGATGGGGATAGATGTAATATATGAAGCTGGGATAGTGACTGTTGGTAGAGGTGAGGAGATGATAGGGGAAAAGGATGGTTGAGATATGATGTCATGTAGGATTTGTTGAAAGGATGTTGAGGTGGATGGAATGTCTTGGGGTGAAGATGGAGAATCATCCATGAAGGAATCATCTAAAAGGTTGAAAGATTGAAGATGGGAGGATGATTCTAAATCTATGGATGAGAAGAAGTGTAGTGGATGGAAAGCTTCTTGATGGGTGGCTGGAGGAGGTGGAGAAGTTATTGGAGGTGAAGGAATGGATGATATAACTGGATATGGAGAGGGGGGAGAGGATATGGAAGAGGATGGCAACACTTCTGCTGGGGCAATGGACTTAGGAGAAGTGACTATTTCAGTCCTTGTGCCTGAAGAAGCTTTAGCTGCAGGAGCCCTTCTTGGTTTGACAATCTGTCTCTCCCACTTGCCAAAAAGGGCTGAAGAGAGCCTCTTTGAAGCATTAATATGCATTCCATTTGACACCAACAACTGAGGGCACCTATTCTGCAGGAATAGGCCCAAAATTCTTCAAAAATTCACAAAATTCTTATTTACCTTTTTCTTAATCAAATCAAAGAAAATGGCTCCCCAATCCAGGTGTTTCTTATCTACTATTGCAGCCATTAGGCAGAATTGATGTCTTGATATTGTGTCATGGGCTGAATGTTTGGCTAATATCACTTTGCCTATAACATTTGCTAGAAATCTATACTCCATAGATAGATTTTTCTTCAGCAACTTATTAGGGTTCTCAGAATTATGACCTATTCTATCTAACTGTTGGGTACATTAGAAAATGTGTACCTGATTTGGAGAAGCCTAACTTAGCTCAATGATATACATCAAGGTGTATTTGATATTATTTTGAGTTTATATGTGCAGGTTAAGTATTGGCTAAAATGCAGAAAAAGTTTCTAAGTTCATGTGTCGACACTTAAGGAAGTCTGTGTCGACACTTGGAAAAGCTATGTCGACACCTGAAGCAACTGTGTCGACACACAGAATTTATTTGTCGACATCAACTGTGTCGACACTGGGAGGCAGTGTCGACACACAGAATAGTTAGTCGACATCAACTGTGTCGACACCGGGAGGCAGAGTCGACACACAGAATAGTTAGTCGACATCAACTGTGTCGACACCTGGAGGTAGTGTCGATACACAGAAGCAGAGTCGACATCAACTGTTTCAACACCTGGAGGCAGTGTCGACACACAGAATTCTTAGTCTACATCAACTGTGTCGACACACAGGACTTGTGTCGACACACAGCAGAATTTCAACATAGTTGATTGTTGTGGAGTGAAGAAGTGATTGTGTCGACACAAATAATCTATGTTGACACATTCTCAAGATACAGTGTCAAGAAGCAGTGTCGACATCAAGGCAGCTATGTCGACACCACCAAAGTCTGTGTCGACACTTAAGTCACTTGTGTCAACACATATTGACAGTTTGTCTCGACACATGATGACAGTCAGTCTCGACGCTTAATCGACAGAGATAAAGGCTCAAGAACTGTTTGAGGACTTGACAGCTATGAATTACAACAGGTTTACTGAAGCTGTCAGACTTGTCAGAAGTTCGTTAGAAACCGGATCTGCCGATTACCATGGGTGAAGCCTATATATAGACGGACTGTGTCAAATCAAAGGAATGAACAATACATACAACTAACACAACTATTGAGAGATTGATCTTTGATCAAGAAAGTGCAAGTCACACAGAAGAAGATCTTCCTGGAAAGATCTAAGAAGACATTCTAAAGTGATTATCCACTCAGATTTTGTCTAAGGAGAATTCAATCCAGAATTCAAAAGGTACTTCAGAAGATTTGGGGAGGGAGAGCTCCAGCTGTTTTGAGGTCAAGAAGGAGACAATCACAAGTCTCTCAAGTAGTAGATCCTGAACTAATCTACTAAGTAGATCCAGATCTATTTCTGGAATCCAAGTAAGAAGCTGTCAGTCAGTCAACTTCAAAGGAGATCAATGCTACTAAGTTCAAATTCAAGAAGCTTTGAAGAAAGCTAAGAATAGGTTGATTTCAGCCATCAGTCTCATCAAGAAGCTGATCAAAAATCCTCTTATCCTTTCTCTCTCAACAAGGGTAAGAGTCCATCAAAAATACTTATCAAATTCTGTAGGATCTTTCCAAAGATCTGAGTTGTAAGCTCCTTCATTTGAAGGATCTTTTCAAAGATCTTAGCAATAGTTGTAGAGGAAAAATCAGAGTCAGTTCTGAATTCATCATCATCATCAGAACTCTGAGGCTCATCATATAAAACATCTATTTCCTTTAATATTTATTTAGAGAAAACAGGAGCTAGAGCAGGAGGAGCAGGAATAACAACATCAACATTTAAAACAATAGGAATAACAGCATCTGAAACAATAGGCTCAGGAGCTGAACAAACTGGCTCAACTGGCTCTATAATAGCCTCTGAAAAAGTAACATCAGCAGCAGCAGCAAGAACCACAGAAATACTTTCCACAGATTTAACAGAATTTATATACATCTCTATCAGGGTTGGATCACAGCAGGAGAGGGGAACAATAGCCCTGGTTAAATCTTCAGCAAGGAGAGGTGCTGGAAGATAACTGTTATAAAATGAATCAAATAATGATAATAAAGAATGTATATCTATTGCAGGACTGATGGTTGGAGCTGGAGCTGAAGCTGGAACTGAAACTTGCTCTGAAGCTGGACTCTCCGAAGCTAGAACTTCTGATACCTGCATTTCTGAAGCAAAATTCTTTGAAGGAAGTACTTCTTCATAAGGCATCTCCCCCTGCCTAGTTTCAGTGGAAACTGAATCTAGGCCCCCAGAAGAAGGGATGGCCTGAAGGGAGAAGGGAGAAGATAATCTAACAGATAAATCATTCAAAGTCTTGACTAAGGGAGCCAAGGTTGAATCCAGTAAGAGAGCTAGCTTGGGTTCCAACAACTCATATAGTCTATCTGCTAGCGGAAGAAGATCTACTTGCTCAAGATTAACTTGAGTAGAGGTAGAAGGAGGGGCTGCAGAGATGGATGGAATGGATTCAGAGTAAAGTGGTATGGATAGTTGAGAGATGGGGATAGATGTAATATATGAAGCTGGGATAGTGACTGTTGGTAGAGGTGAGGAGATGATAGGGGAAAAGGATGGTTGAGATATGATGTCATGTAGGATTTGTTGAAAGGATGTTGAGGTGGATGGAATGTCTTGGGGTGAAGATGGAGAATCATCCATGAAGGAATCATCTAAATGGTTGAAAGATTGAAGATGGGATGTTGATTCTAAATCTATGGATGAGAAGAAGTGTAGTGGATGGAAAGCTTCTTGATGGGTGGCTGGAGGAGGTGGAGAAGTTATTGGAGGTGAAGGAATGGATGATTTAACTGGATGTGGAGAGGGGGGAGAGGATATGGAAGAGGATGACAACACTTCTGCTGGGGCAATGGACTTAGGAGAAGTGACTATTTCAGTCCTTGTGCCTGAAGAAGCTTTAGCTGCAGGAGCCCTTCTTGGTTTGACAATCTGTCTCTCCCACTTGCCAAAAAGGGCTAAAGAGAGTCTCTTTGAAGCATTAATATGCATTCCATTTGACAACAACAACTGAGGGCACCTATTCTGCAGGAATAGGCCCAAAATTCTTCAAAAATTCACAAAATTCTTATTTACCTTTTTCTTAATCAAATCAAAGAAAATGGCTCCCCAATCCAGGTGTTTCTTATCTACTATTGTAGCCATTAGGCAGAATTGATGTCTTAATATTGTGTCATGGGCTGAATGTTTGGCTAATATCACTTTGCCTACAACATATGCTAGGAATCTATACTCCATAGATAGATTTTTCTTCAGCAACTTATTAGGGTTCTCAGAATTATGACCCATTCTATCTAATTGTTGGGTACATTAGAAAATATGTACCTGATTTGGAGAAGGCTCACTTAGCTCAATGATATACATCAAGGTGTATTTGATATTATTTTGAGTTTATATGTTGAAAGTGAAGGGATAGATACTACTCTAGAGGGGGGGTGAATAGAGTTATCAAATTTTGCACAGACAAAACTTAATAGTCTACCCAACTCCCTTGGAGTGAAGTGCGGAATGAAAAGATTATAGATATTGATTTAACCTTAAAGCCTAACACAAGTGATGTGTACAAACACAGGCTAACTGTAATTACAGTCAAGCTTGGAAAAACCTAAACAGCAACTAGCAGCCTAGTTATATCTAATCACAGCCACAATGCAGGAATTAAACAATTGAATCCAGACGACACAAGGAGATTTATAGTGGTTCCCCAAACAACTTGGGTACGTCCACTCTTCTACCCACACGGTAGGAATCCACTCAGGTTTTTGATCAGGTGCCCTGCCACCAACAGAATCTGATTCAGGTAAATTCAGAAACCCTTTAGACTTTTGATCAGGTGTCTAAAAACCAAGCACAGGTTTTTGATCAGGTGCCCTGCCACCAAGGGATACTTTTGAAGGGAGTAATAACCCTGTACAGGAGGGGGAAGAAGGTTAAGATGTCTTCTCTATTTTACAATAGATTAGAGAAGCACAGAAAGCTTGCACTGAGCTAGAATGCTCTAAAGAATCAAGGCTCCCCCTGGCTCAAAGATGTCCAGGTGAAGTCTTGCTTCAGTGCAGAAAACTCTTCAGAAAGTTCTGAAGGAAAAGCTACAGGAAGAAAATAAATAAAAAGAAATCTCTTCAAGCAGCTATTCTTCTTCTTCTTCTTCTTCAAAGAAACTCTGAGTTTGAACTTCCTGAAAGCAGGAGAACTCAGGTGAAGAAGAGATGAAGATCTTAACACTTCTCAGTTAGATGGAGTTTGTTGAGAGCAGGAAGCTTGAACGCTTGAAAGCTTGAATGAACACTGGTTGGCTATTAGCTTCTGTTAACTAGCTTGAATCCTTCAGCAAAGGGTTCTTTTTATAATCATCAAGCAACGGCTCTCTTCCATTTGAATTATTTGTCTTCTTGTGAGCCTTGAGACCTGGGCTGTAAATATCAAAGAAGACAGAAATATCTCTGCAGCAAAACATTCTATAAAAAGGAATAAAACTCTTTCTAAGAAGCTGCAGGCTTAAATCAAATAATCAGAAGGACCAAATAAAGTCACATCAGAAATAATCTCTTTATAGCAAAGAAGAAGACTTTTCAGTCCAACGGCTATAAAGGGGTTGTCAGCAGATAAAGTAATTTAAATAGACAGCTAATAAGACAAACAACTTTTTCTTAAAAGATTTGAACTCAGGCAAAAAGAATAGAGCAAATAATGCCTGGAAACTTTATCATACAGCTTGAAATAATGTGCCAGAAAATGTATTAAATAATTAAATATAATAAATAAATACAAAATACAAAGGCAGGCGGAAAGCGTCGAACGACCTTCGGAGATCGTCGACCGACGCACGGAGATCGTCGATCTATCGGGCAGATAGTCGAACGATCCAGATAGTCGACCTATCGAAGAAGATAGTCGAACTACCTCGGCAGATAGTCGACCTATCAGAAAGATAGTCGAACTATCAGATAGTCGATCTATCTAGGACAGATAGTCGAACTATCAAGCGCACAGAGATAGTCGACCTATCAAGCAGATAGTCGACCTACCTCAGAAAACAGATAGTCGATCTATCAACAGATAGTCGACCTATCAACGCAGAACAGATAGTCGACCTATCAACAGATAGTCGAACTATCAGCGCAGAACAGATAGTCGACCTATCAACAGATAGTCGAACTATCAGCGCAGAACAGATAGTCGACCTATCAACAGATAGTCGAACTATCAGTGCAGAACAAGGCGTCGACCAACTGATAGACGATCGTTGATCAGTCGATAGACGATAGTCGAACGGCGTTCGACTATGGTCGAACGAAAAAACTACTTAACCAAATTCTCAATTTGGAAAAGCGAGGACTCTACAGCTAGACTCCTAACCATTGACCATAGATATTTCTTGGGTCAAGGAGCACAAAGGAGAGGACTGAACTCAAATCAAACTAGGGTACCAACAATCTCCCCCTATTTGAGTTAAGTCTCTCAGAAACTAAAAACAGCTAGCAATAGAATACTAAAAATAAATAACAATAAACTGGCAGATTATCAATCAGATAAATAAATATAACACAGCAGTTTAATTAAACTATTATGAATCTTTAGAGTCTGGTAAAGGAGCAGAAGAACTAGAAACAAAAGAAATTTTTCTAAGCGGGTCATCTGATTCTTTCTTCGACATCTTTAGATCCTGAGCACCAATAATCTTCAGTTCTGTAGCTCTGGGGACAACAGCTTCAGGATGTTTTTCCATGTACTTTGACGGGTCAAACATCTCAGGATTTACCTGGAACTTTTCAAATTCTTTCTTTCTATAAGCTGACATGGTAGTAAAACCAGTTATATCTTTTCCTTCAGCTCTTGCTTTTCTTATCTGGGCTGCTCCTACAAGTTCTTGAAAGCGAGCCATCCTAAAGTTAGGATCGAGCTCAGGATTTTCATATACGGGCTCAGGAGAAGCAGCATCAGCTATTTTATCTAGATAAGACATTAAAGAATACTTAGCAGATAGGTTCTTGCTAGATATTTAAAACAAAATAAACTATTTACCTTTTGAAATACTTTTCTCAGATTGAACTGGAGATGGAGATGTAATTCTCTTCTTTGGTGAAGGAGGTGGGGAAAAGATTGGTCTTTGACTCACAGCCTCCTTCATTTGTCTTTGAGAGCCATAAGATGATTTGCCTTGAGAACTTTGATAATCTTGCCTTGGTTGGGGCTGAGCAGACGCAGATTTTCCAGAGGAGGCAGTAGGATGAGCTGAAGGGTTCCCAGAGGCTCCTGCACCAGGAGGTGGAGGAGGACCTCTGGGAGTCCATCTGGAGACAGGACTGTCATACCTCTTGGTTCTTTTCCTTTCTTTTTGCTGATTTTTCGAAAACCACATCCAATGCTTAAAATCCTTGGATTTAGGGTCAATGCCCTTCAAAATATAATACGGAGTATCATTATCCTTGCTAGGAGGTGGAGGAGGAGCAGCTTTTCTCTTCTTTGCAGCAGATTTCTTTCTCTTTGATTTTTCAGAAATATCAGAATCATCATCATCATCAGAATGGGATGATGGAGGGTTCTCATAAGGATCATAGGCTTCTGAGACAGCCTTTTCTTTAAGCTTTGAAGCAGATTTCTCCTTTTCTTCTTCTATGGCATCCAAAGCCAGAAGGGAGTCTAAATCTAATCCTGGAGAGTCATCCCAGATGGATGACTTCTCAACTTGCAAATCTTTCTCTTTCTCTTTTAAAGATAGAACTCTTAAATTCCATGCAGCTCTTGCTTGAGCTTCTTCCATACTCAGAACTGGAGAGTCAACTCTGACTTCCTCTTTCTCAGACTCATCTTCTTTATTATCCAAGAAGGATTCCAACTCAGGGTCAACTTGAATATCGGGAATACTTGGTACAGCCTCAGAAATAACTTCTATTATTTGGGCAGCTAAATCTTCTCTAATAATATCTGTAAAATTATGAATATAGATCTGCTAAATAAACAGATATCATTCCTTCAATGTATTCACAGACAATCAAATTAATAGACTCATCAACAAAACGAATGAAAGATTTACCTTCATATTTAACCATCTCCCAGCAGTCATTCAGATAAGAAGTTATAATTCCTTCCAGGAATCTAACTATCACAGGAGAGGTTAGATCTTCTAAGCAGACCTTAACTGCAATCTCAGATAATAATATTCCATCTGCAATTTCTTTCTCAGACAAAACTGGAGCTAATTCTATCTCAGCAGGAGCTATTTCTTCCTGGGCTGGAGCTATCTCTTCCTGGGCAGACATGACAACATCTGGAGCTATTTCTATTTCAGCTGGAGGAGAGGCAGGAAGGACTGAGACATCTTCATTGAACATCTCCCCCTGCCTGATTTCAGTAGCTACTGAAACCAGGCACCTAGAGGTAGATGGCTCAGCAGATTTTGAGATGGATTGGATGGAGGCAGTCAAACGGTCAATGGAGGCGGCAAGGGGAGCGATTGCCTCGTCAATCATGGTTTTGATTGATGGGGTAATCAGCTCCACAATGCGGGAGATAATCTCTGGAGAGATTTCAAAAGATGATGGATGAGAGGTGGATGGAGCAGCAGCAGATATGGTAGGGGTGCTGGGATGAGAAATAATGGGGACAGGGGATCGAGCTGGAGATACAGCAGGAGAATGAGCAGGAGAATGAATGGGAGATACATGAGGAGTAAGAATTCTCTCTGATCCTAACAAATCGAAGCTAGGAGCAGATATCCTAGCCAGATATGTAGGTAGAGGAGAGGCTAGAGGGGAAGAAGGAACAACCGTAGTTGTTTCAGGGACAGCAGAGGAAGAAAGTCTTACTTCAACTGAAGTTGATGGTACTTCAGCTGAGGCAGACGGCAAAACAGAGGAGGAGGAAGGAAGAGCTGAGCCAGCTTCAATAGGTTGAGGAGCGACTGATTCAGTCCTTGTGTCCTCAGATGGTGCTGGAGCAGATTTCACGAACGTCCTCTTCCACTTTGAGAACAGATGGGGATCCATCTTCTTGCTGGCATTGATGGTTGTTGCAGTAGAACTCAGCAGCTGGGGAAATCTTTCCTTCAGAAAAATACCTATAACCCTTCCGAGGGTAACTTCCTTCTTTCCATTCTTTTTCCTGATTAAATCAAACAGAACAGCAGCCCAATCGATCCTTTTACGATTAACAATTGCACACATAAGTGCGAATTGCTGCCTTGTTATGTTATCATGGGCAGAGTGCTTGCCCAGAAGCACTTTTCCAACTATCTCAGCCAAAAACTTAATCTTGAAGGGGAAGTTTACCTTGAGCAGCTTGGTGGGAATGCCCTCGGCATGTCCCAGCTCGACCAACATTCTTCCAAACTCCTGAGCGTCTTGCTCATAATCTTCGTCACCAATAACTAAACCAAAAACATCAGAAAGAACGGCCGGAGTCAGGATAACTTCTACTCCGCCTATGGTACCAATCATCGCTTCGTCTGAGGAAGACGACGTGAAAGCCCATTCTTTAATTTCTGGAATGTTGATCTTAATTCTTTCAGACATTAACTTTTCTAGACCCTGATCCCTGCAGAGCTGGAGAACTTTCACTATTCCGGCATCGCAACTGCTGAAAGCTTCAAAATCCACACTGAAACCTGCATCGAACTTGACGACGGCTAGAACAGCTGGGGAAATCGCCATTGAATCGCTGGAGAAACGCGAGAAGGAGGAGGAAGACGAAGGGGACGGAGCAGCAGAAAATCGCAAGCGGGAAAGCAGAATGCGAAAGGGCACGCTCCGTCGACGATAAAGCACAAGATCTTTTGACCTAGGTCGACTATCAGCTTTATATCTGACCGGATATAGTCGGTCTAGTAAAAAGATCTTGACCCGATGGTCGAACGGTCGTTCGACGATCGGCTCAGAAGCAGAGTAGTCGGACAATCGTTCGACTATTTCTGGCTTCCCAAACAACAGGCTATCGTCATCCAGAGATCGACGATGTGCCCAACCTGTTCGACGATGGTCGAACGTCGATCGACGATCTTCAAACAGATAAACTATCATTAACCAGAGGTCGACGATAAGCTTAAGCCGTTCGACTATCTTCGAACCTCGTTCGACTATCTTCAAACAGATTTCAACATAGGCCGATAAAGTCACACTTAGTCTCGTCCATTGATCATGCCTAGTTGAACTAAAAAGAACAGATGCTTCTGTTCATCTAAAGGCTTGGTGAATATATCACCTCTCTGAAACTCAGGTGCCGTTTGGCGCGGCTTATTGAGGCCGGTGCGGTTCCACCGCACCGATAATTTCGCTATAAGCGGCGTTTGGCGCTGCTTATACTGAAAAAGCTGAAATTACCGGTCCGCTGTTTTTATTATCTCCTGAACCGCTTGTATTTGTTGCGTTCAACCGCAGAAGCAGGAACCATCTTCGCTCCCGTAACCCTACCCATCTCCCCTTCGCGATTTCCAGCGACTGGTCCCGCTCCCCTTCGCGATTTCCGGCGACTGATCCCGCTCCGGCTCCGGCTCCTGCATCGATTTCCGGCGACCGATCCCGGTTGCGGCTTGCCTTCGATCGTTTGTGACGCTCCAAATCTGCGCTGACGCTGCAGATTTCTCCTTCCATTTCTGGTGTGCTTCTTCTCTGGTTGAGGGTTTAGGTTCGTCTCTTTCAGATTTCCCCTTCGCTAATGGTGTGCACATTTCTCCTTCGTTTTCTGGTGTGCAGATTTCTCCTTCGTTTTGCGGCTCAGATTTTTAGCTTTGTTCACAGTTTTCTCTCAAGATTCAGGTTTGCACATACTATAGTAGCTTTCTCACAGTTTTACTTGATATTATCTGTGTGTTACTCTCACTTTGAAGTTTTCAATTTTCCCAAAAAAGTATGATTTTTTTTGATATGGCTGTGGTGTGTGTATGTGTGATTGTGTTTGTGTGAGTGTGTTGTTATATGTTGCATGTGTGTGTGTGTGTCAGTTATATTTATGTGTGCGTGTGTGTCAGTTATATTTATGTGTGTGTGTATGTGTGTCTGTGTATGTGTGTGTGTGTTCTTTTTTTTGTGTACATGTGTGTATGTGTGTTTATATGAGTGTGTGTATGTGTGTGTGTTTGTATACATATGTGAGTGTTTGTATATAGATGTGTGTGATTGTGAGTTGATTGTGTGTGTGTGAGTATGTGTGTATGTGAGTGTTTGTATATATATGTGTGTGTATGTGTGTGTGTGTTTATGTGAGTATGGAATGTGTGTGTGTATGTAGATGTTTGTATATTTATGTGTGTATGGAATGTGTTTGTGTGAGTATGTGTGTATGTGTGTTTATATGAGTGTGTGTATGTGTGTGTGTTTGTATACATATGTGAGTGTTTGTATATAGATGTGTGTGATTGTGAGTTGATTGTGTGTGTGTGAGTATGTGTGTATGTGAGTGTTTGTATATATATGTGTGTGTATGTGTGTGTGTGTTTATGTGAGTATGGAATGTGTGTGTGTATGTAGATGTTTGTGTATGTGTATGTGTGTGTGTTTATGTGTGTTTTTGTATGTGTGTTTGTGTGTGTAATTGTGTGTGTATGTGTGTGTGTAGTTGTGTGTGTATGTGGTTTGTGAAGTTTGTGAGTTATGTGTATATTTGTATTTATTGATTTCGAATATTGATTTCATATTTATATATTGCCTTGAAAAGATGGGCAAACCAAAAGACGGTGGGGTGGCAGCAATGTGGGACAATTCCGACGTTCTACTCTTTTGTGATATATGCATAAGAGAGATAGAACGTGGGAATCGTCCGACAACACATTTCAGTAAAGAGGGATGGTCCAATATAATGAGAAAGTTTGAAGAGTCGACTGGAAAGAAGTACGATAAAGTGCAATTCAAAAATAAGTGGGATCATCTGAAGAAGGAGTGGAAACTGTGGACGGAGTTAAAACGAGGTGAGACTGGCTTGGGTTGGAACACTTCAAGGAAAACGATAGATGCCTCGGATGAGTGGTGGGACGAGCGCTTGAAGGTATTTGTGTGTGTTTAAATTCAATTATTTCCCTTAAATATCTTTTATATACCCGTTTTAAATAATTGATTTTGATATTTCAGGTTGTTCCGGCGGCAAAGAAGTTCCGTTATTCCGGAATACAGCCGGAATTGGAGGAGAAAATGAACATGATGTTCAGCTCTGTTGTAGCGACTGGACATCATGCTTGCACCCCTCATTCGAGGAATGTTGGCCCCGAGTCTACGGAGGACAGAGCATTGTCAAACGGTGGAGAAGAAGACGCTGATGTCACTGGAGTACCTCCTGTACCTGAGAACACAGCAACATCCGAGGTTGGCCACAGAAGGAGGAAAGGACAGAAGAAAGACATTACAGCGGTGTTAGAGGATATGGCAGAGTCTTCTAGGACCATGTGCCGATTCATGCAGGAGCCACCGAAGAGCAATTCCTCGTTCCCCATTGCACAGGCGCTTGAGAAGTTAGGAACTTACCATGAAGTGCAGTCAGATAAGGCCTTCCACTTTTTTGCCATCACTTATCTGATGGACAAAAATCACAGGGAGACCTTCATGTGCCTGCCAGAAGGTCTGAATGTTGAGTGGCTTCGTAGTCGCTATACCAGTGGCGTGTAGTTGAGACATTTATCTTCTTTTTTTGAGACTGTTTTGTTATTTTTTGGGATGTTAATTTGTTTCTTACTGCACTTGACTGGACATTATGATGTTTTATTTGATTATTGATATCTGCATGGTTGAATGTTTATTGATATCTGGATGATTAATATGTTAGTGTTTTATTTGTTTATCCTAGAATATGTCGAGCGAGGACTCTGACGATTCCACGGAGCAGTATGAAATAGCTAGAAGAAAATGTGTTATTGCTCAACAGACTATAGTAACAGCAGCATGTTTGGCCGCTGCACACACCACTTCATTAAAGAGTCGAGTCCCACGCATGACTTCGAAGCAGACAGGCGATAAGTGGGTTGGAGAGATACTTCGAGGATCTACTGTGAGATTCCATGACTCCTTCATGATGAGTCAAGACGTATTTCTCGATCTACTACATTACCTGGAGGCAAGGTGTGGACTCCAGGGGACAAGAAGGACAGCTTCCAGAGAAGTCCTAGCATTGACCTTATACATATTATCGCACAATGAATCGATGAGGAAAACAATAGAGCTCTTTCAACATTCAACGGAGACTGCTAGCCGATTTTTCTCTCAGGGTATTTGTGCTTTGCTGCGGCTAGGGGAGGAAGTTATCCAGCCATTAGACAGGTCTTTCGGAAGCACACCACCAGAAATTATGTACGACAGACGCTATATGCCTTTCTTCAAAGATTGTGTTGGAGCTATAGACGGGACACATGTTGACGCGTGCATAGCAGTTGGACAGCAGGTACCCTATATTGGGAGACGGGGCAATCCAACACAAAATGTCATGGCTGCTTGCGATTTCAACATGTGCTTCACTTTCGTCATGTCGGGTTGGGAGGGATCTGCACACGATAGCCGCATATTCAATTATGCGTTAAATGATCGTCAATATAAATTTCCTCATCCACCTCGAGGTAATGTTAACTGATCCTTTACTGTATGTCTCGCTTTAATTAATTTGGGTGGTTAATTAATTTTTTAACAAATTAACAGGAAAGTATTACTTGGTCGATTCTGGATATCCGTTGCAGAGAGGATATTTGAAACCTTATCAAGATACCAGATATCATCTGCCAGACTTTGCACGTGGTGGCCGTCGAGCAGAGGGACGTCGAGAGATGTTCAATCATGCACACTCATCGCTAAGGAGCGTGATAGAACGATCGTTCGGCGTTTGGAAGAAGAAATGGGCCATACTGCGTGACATGCCGAGCTATAGCTTCGCGAAGCAGGCGGATATTGTGATGGCCACGATGGCATTACATAATTTCATTCGCCGACACCCTTCCCGCAACGATATAGATTTCAATGAGTGCGAGCAGGAAGGGCAAGAAGTTAGGGTGGCCTCGCAAGGGCGACAAGAAACCTGCTCTGACACTGCAGGTGGAGTAGAGGAGATGATCGCGCTACGTGATAGTATAGCGGATCAGTTGTATGAATCGAGAGCATAGCTCGAGATTGCGGGTGTACTCGGATTTGTTGTGTTATGTTTTTATTTAGACTAAAGTTTTTTTTTTTGAAAAAAAAATTTCAACTCAAAACTCCGTTTTGAATCCAAACAACTTATTCAAAACTCTGTTTTCAAAACTCCATTTCATCCAAACAGTTTTTTAACAAAACTCCGTTTTCCAGAATCAGCACTTTTTCCATCAGCAGCTTCTCATCAGCAGCTTTCCATCAGCAACAGCCCAACCAAACAGAGCCTCAGTGGATATGAACTCAAGACAGATCTTGTTCTTTTCCACACAATCTCTCAGGAAATGGTGCCTAATCTCAATGTGCTTCGTTCTAGAGTGGTGCACTGGATTTTGTGCAATTGAGATGGCACTGGTACTATCACACATGATCTTGGTGTTCTTGTGTGAGTAACCATAATCCACAAGCTGGTTTTGAATCCACAGGATCTGTGAACAACAACTAGCAGCTGCTATATATTCATCCTCTGCAGTTGAAGTTGAGATAGAAGCCTGCTTCTTACAGAACCAAGAGACCAATCTCTCTCCCAGGAACTGACACGTTCCTGAGGTGCTCTTCCTGTCAACTCTGCAACCAGCATAATCAGAATCAGAATATCCAATTAATTCAAACTCTGACTCAGCTGGGTACCAAAGTCCTAGATCTGGACATCCCTTCAGGTATCTCAGGATTCTCTTTAGAAGAATCAGATGAGATTCCTTGGGGTTGACCTGGAATCTAGCACAAAGGCATGTAGCAAACATTATATCTGGCCTACTTGCAGTTAGATATAATAGGGAACCAACAATGGCCCTATAATTCTTTTGATCAACTGGCTTGCCGTGATCATCAGAATCAATAACTACATTAGTAGCCATGGGTGTAGGCATTGCTGAAGCATCAGCCATCCCAAATTTCTTTACCAATTCCTTGGCATATTTGGATTGGGAGATGAAGATACCATCAGCATCTTGCTTAACTTGGAGACCAAGAAAGTAAGACAGCACACCCATGCTACTCATCTCAAACTTGGAATGCATTAAGTTAGAAAACTTTTTGCACAGTTTGGGATCAGTGGAGCCAAAAATAATATCATCTACATACACCTGAACTAACAGGATTGTGTCCTTGTGATGCTTAACGAAAAGGGTTCTATCAACTACTCCCCTAGTGAAGTTGTGCTCTAACAGGAAACTAGCTAAGGTCTCATACCAGGCCCTAGGAGCTTGCTTTAGTCCATAAAGAGCTTTCTGTAACTTAAAAACATGAGAAGGCTGAGTTGATGAAACAAACCCTGGTGGTTGTTCAACAAACACCTCTTCCTTAAGCTCACCATTCAGGAATGCACTTTTGACATCCATTTGGAACACCTTAAACTTCATGAAGGCTGCATAGGCCAAGAAGATCCTTATTGCTTCTAGCCTTGCAACAGGAGCAAAGGTTTGGTCATAGTCTATACCTTCCTCCTGTCTGTAGCCCTGAGCTACAAGCCTAGCTTTATTCCTTACTATGATTCCATTTGCATCTAACTTGTTTCTATACACCCACTTGGTGCCTATGATCAGTTGGCCTTTAGGTCTTGGAACCAAAGTCCAAACTTTACATCTCTCAAACTGATTGAGCTCCTCTTACATTGCAATGATCCAGTGGGGATCTAGCTCTGCATCTTTAAAGGTGAGGGGCTCAACCTGTGAGAGGAAACAAGCATGCATCACATCCTGTCTTAATTGATGTCTTGTTTGCACACCAGCTGATATGTCTCCAATCACTTGAGATGTGGGGTGATCTCTAAGTGTGACAATATCAGCAGGTGGGATGTGATCTTCAGCAACAGTTGGGATTAATTCCTCAGGAGGAATTTGATCTACTGTTGGTGGTACTACAACAGCTTCAGCAATGTCTTCATCACTGTCTGATTCAGTGATCTGAAGAGTTGAAAGTTGAAGGATTTCTTGAGGGGCATCATGTACCTGCAAAGAGTTGGAGGAAGGAGAATTTTCTTTCTCCTTGTAAAACATCTGATGCTCATCAAATGATACATGCACAGATTCTTCTATCTTACAGGTTGATTTGTTATAAACCCTATAAGCTTTGCTTACTTGGGAATATCCAAGCATGATTCCCATTGAAGCTTTTGCTTCAAACTTTCTAATATATTCTTTATTATTATTATGAATATACACAATACAGTCAAAAACTCTAAAGTAATTAATTTTTGGTTTCTTTCCTTTAAGCAACTCATAAGGAGTTTTACACTTAAGTTTGTGTATCAAACTTCTATTCAAGACATAGTTGGCTGTACTAACAGCTTCTGCCCAATAGGATAGAGGCATGTTAGCATCTGCCAACAATGTGCTAGCAGCTTCAATTAGTGTTCTATTCTTCCTCTCAACTACCCCATTTTGTTGGGGAGTTCTAGGAGCTGAGAAGCTATGTTTGATACCTTCTCTCTCACAGAATTCTTGCATGAGAAGAGAGTCAAACTCAGTACCATGATCACTTCTGATCAAGGCCACATGAGTAGAGTACTCAGTCTGCACACAAAGTAGAAAGTCTGTAAGGGCTTTGAAGTTATCAGACTTAGTTCTCAAAAAGAAAACCCAACTGAACCTAGAGAAGTCATCTACAATTACTAATGTGTAATACTTCCCTCCTAAACTCTGTACATTTATTGGGCCAAACAGGTCCAAATGTAATAAATACAGGATTCTAGGAGAATCACTTTTGTTTACAGATTTAAAAGAATTCTTGGTTTGCTTGCCTAGCTGACAAGCCTTGCAAAGGCTCTCCTTCTTGTAGGGGCAAGAAGGTAAACCTCTAACAAGGTTGTGCTTAGATAACCTAGATATATTTTTAAGGTTTACATGACTAAGCCTTTTATGCCATAGGGAATTATTATTAAGGGTTACTTCATTAAACAGGCAGATTTCAGATTGAGATGAATTAAAATCTACTAAATATATATTACCTATTCTAATACCTACTAAAACAACATTATTATTTAAAGTAATATTGCAAGAGAAATTAGAAAATGAAACCTGGTAGCCAGCATCACATAGCTGGCTGACTGAAATCAGATTATGCTTTAGTCCATTGACATAAGCAACTCTCTTGAATGTAACTGCTCCAATGGTGATCTTGCCATAGCCTTCTGTCTGACCACAGCTGGAGTCTCCAAAGATAACCTTTGGGCCGAGCTTAGCTTTGTACTTTGACAATAGATCTTTATTTCCTGTCATATGCTTAGAGCATCCACTATCCAAATACCACTTGTTTTGAGTGATTGGATAGGCCTTCACCTGCAAGACAATTATTTAGACAGAGTGGACCCAGGTAACCTTGGGTCCCTTGTTTTTCACATAAGAAAAACTGGAAATGTATGAGAATGCAGGCTGAGGGTGATAACCTAGTGGGTGAGATCTCCTAGGTGGGATTCTCCATGCTGATGATGGGTCAACAAACCTAGGGTTTCTATTCTCATTTAGGTTTCTATGGAATTGATGATGATTTTGAAAATCATATTGAAATCGTCGATCGACGTTCGACGATGGGCGCTCCGATCGTCGACCTTCGTTCGACCATGGAGCTTCCGATCGTCGATCTACGTTCGACGCTTTTTGCATTTCTTTGAAAAACTTCTTTCTCTTTTCTCTCTTAGCCTTATTTAATGTTTTATTTACAAGGTTTACTTGCTCAGTGTTCTTCTTTCCACTAGCTGAAATGAAGTTCACTGGAGTTGAAAGATTATTTTTAAGCAAGACTGGGGGTTCACTGGGAGAAGCTCCTAAGCCTAGTTTATCATTACCTGACCTAGTGTTAGTCATGCTGGTAATTTCTAACAGCTTAAGGCTTCTACCATTAAGGGATTCTTCTAATCTCTTAGACTTAGCTAATTCTATTTTAAGAAATTTAATTTCTTCACTACAGGTAGTGAGTTCTTCCTTTAACCTAATGTTTTCAGAGGCTATTGATTCAGAGTCAACTAACCTATTTCTAAGTTCTTTTATTTCCTTCTCTGAGCTAATTAAATCTAAACATAAAGATTTAAATTCTACTTTAAATTCTTCTGAAGAAAAATCATAAGAAGAAAGTACCTCATCTTCTGTAGGCATCTCTTCATCAGAATCAGAACTCTCTGCAGCAGAGTGGTTGCTGCAGGCATCTATTGCCATTAGGCAAATTTCTTTTGCCTTCTTCTCTTCCTCATCTTCACTGGAGCTTGATGAGGAGGATTCTTCATCAGAATCACTCCAGGTTTCAGCAATGAAACCTCTCTCCTTCTTCTTGTTTTTGTAGGAGGATGGCTTGGAGTGCTTCCTGTGTTGTTCTTTGTCTTTTCTCTTTTCCTTGTTCTTCTCCTCTGGACACTCTGGCAAGATGTGTCCAGGCTTCCTGCAACCATAACATATAATTTCTTTAGCGGGAGAGCGATCATACCTTGGTTTGTCTTCATAGCGTGAAGACTTCTTTCTGAACTCCTTTCTCCCCATCTTGAGAAATCTCTTGGCAAACAGTGCCATAAGTTCCTCATTGGATTGGCTGCTTTCAGAAACATCTGCAGCCTTAAGAGCTAGAGATTGCTCTTTTCTTGTAGGAGTGGGGGTCTTGGCTTCAGCTTCTGCTTCTCTGGTCTTCAGCACTTGCTCAAAAGACTTGAGCTTGCCGAGGAGAGCTTCAGTTGAGATCTCATTTATACTTCTGGCTTCTTTGATGGGCCAGATTCTTAGATCCCATGTGCTAGGGAAGCACATAAGAATCTTATCATTGACCTCTGTCAATGATATGTCCTTGTCCAGGGTCCTCAACTCATTGATGATTGAGCTGAGCCTGGTGTACATAGCTTCAACTGATTCAGCATCAGTTTTCTTGAAGTTCTCGTACTGTGAGATTAGGTTGGACCTTCTATCCTTCCTTTCATCAGCTGAACCAGCTACAATCTGGTTCAGTGTGTCCCACATGGCCTTAGCTGAGGAGCAGTCAGCCACCTTCTGGAACACCTCATCAGACATTGTCTGAGCTAGTATGTTCATTGCTTTGGCATCAGCAATTTTGGCCTTCTTGTACTCATCATTATAATCTGGAGGAGGCACTGCACTCATATCAGATGATGAGGCAGTGGCAGCAGCAGGTGCTCTTGGGGGACCTGACAAAATAGAAGCAAAAATACTTTCATCAATAGAATTCATATAAAGTTTGATCCTTGCCTTCCAGATGCCAAACTTTGCTAAGTTGCATGCTGGAGGTCTGGTGCTTGAATAATCCTTAGACTGGGCCATGATAGTGAATATCTATAAACTCTTGGTATCTATCAGGATCTTGTGACTTAGGTGTTAGCCTATTCAGTCAGTCAACCTCCCTCTGATACCAATTGAAAGTGAAGGGATAGATACTACTCTAGAGGGGGGGTGAATAGAGTTATCAAATTTTGCACAGACAAAACTTAATAGTCTACCCAACTCCCTTGGAGTGAAGTGCGGAATGAAAAGATTATAGATATTGATTTAACCTTAAAGCCTAACACAAGTGATGTGTACAAACACAGGCTAACTGTAATTACAGTCAAGCTTGGAAAAACCTAAACAGCAACTAGCAGCCTAGTTATATCTAATCACAGCCACAATGCAGGAATTAAACAATTGAATCCAGACGACACAAGGAGATTTATAGTGGTTCCCCAAACAACTTGGGTACGTCCACTCTTCTACCCACACGGTAGGAATCCACTCAGGTTTTTGATCAGGTGCCCTGCCACCAACAGAATCTGATTCAGGTAGATTCAGAAACCCTTTAGACTTTTGATCAGGTGTCTAAAAACCAAGCACAGGTTTTTGATCAGGTGCCCTGCCACCAAGGGATACTTTTGAAGGGAGTAATAACCCTGTACAGGAGGGGGAAGAAGGTTAAGATGTCTTCTCTATTTTACAATAGATTAGAGAAGCACAGAAAGCTTGCACTGAGCTAGAATGCTCTAAAGAATCAAGGCTCCCCCTGGCTCAAAGATGTCCAGGTGAAGTCTTGCTTCAGTGCAGAAAACTCTTCAGAAAGTTCTGAAGGAAAAGCTACAGGAAGAAAATAAATAAAAAGAAATCTCTTCAAGCAGCTATTCTTCTTCTTCTTCTTCTTCAAAGAAACTCTGAGTTTGAACTTCCTGAAAGCAGGAGAACTCAGGTGAAGAAGAGATGAAGATCTTAACACTTCTCAGTTAGATGGAGTTTGTTGAGAGCAGGAAGCTTGAACGCTTGAAAGCTTGAATGAACACTGGTTGGCTATTAGCTTCTGTTAACTAGCTTGAATCCTTCAGCAAAGGGTTCTTTTTATAATCATCAAGCAACGGCTCTCTTCCATTTGAATTATTTGTCTTCTTGTGAGCCTTGAGACCTGGGCTGTAAATATCAAAGAAGACAGAAATATCTCTGCAGCAAAACATTCTATAAAAAGGAATAAAACTCTTTCTAAGAAGCTGCAGGCTTAAATCAAATAATCAGAAGGACCAAATAAAGTCACATCAGAAATAATCTCTTTATAGCAAAGAAGAAGACTTTTCAGTCCAACGGCTATAAAGGGGTTGTCAGCAGATAAAGTAATTTAAATAGACAGCTAATAAGACAAACAACTTTTTCTTAAAAGATTTGAACTCAGGCAAAAAGAATAGAGCAAATAATGCCTGGAAACTTTATCATACAGCTTGAAATAATGTGCCAGAAAATGTATTAAATAATTAAATATAATAAATAAATACAAAATACAAAGGCAGGCGGAAAGCGTCGAACGACCTTCGGAGATCGTCGACCGACGCACGGAGATCGTCGATCTATCGGGCAGATAGTCGAACGATCCAGATAGTCGACCTATCGAAGAAGATAGTCGAACTACCTCGGCAGATAGTCGACCTATCAGAAAGATAGTCGAACTATCAGATAGTCGATCTATCTAGGACAGATAGTCGAACTATCAAGCGCACAGAGATAGTCGACCTATCAAGCAGATAGTCGACCTACCTCAGAAAACAGATAGTCGATCTATCAACAGATAGTCGACCTATCAACGCAGAACAGATAGTCGACCTATCAACAGATAGTCGAACTATCAGCGCAGAACAGATAGTCGACCTATCAACAGATAGTCGAACTATCAGCGCAGAACAGATAGTCGACCTATCAACAGATAGTCGAACTATCAGCGCAGAACAAGGCGTCGACCAACTGATAGACGATCGTCAATCAGTCGATAGACGATAGTCGAACGGCGTTCGACTATGGTCGAATGAAAAAACTACTTAACCAAATTCTCAATTTGGAAAAGCGAGGACTCTACAGCTAGACTCCTAACCATTGACCATAGATATTTCTTGGGTCAAGGAGCACAAAGGAGAGGACTGAACTCAAATCAAACTAGGGTACCAACATATGTGCAGGTTAAGTATTGGCTAAAATGCAGAAAAAGTTTCTAAGTCCATGTGTCGACACTTAAGGAAGTCTGTGTCGACACTTGGAAAAGCTGTGTCGACACCTGAAGCAACTGTGTCGACACACAGAATTTATTTATCGACATCAACTGTGTCGACACCGGGAGGCAGTGTCGACACACAGAATAGTTAGTCGACATCAACTGTGTCGACACCGGGAGGCAGAGTCGACACACAGAATAGTTAGTCGACATCAATTGTGTCGAAACCTAGAGGTAGTGTCGACACACAGAAGCATAGTCGACATCAACTGTGTCGACACCTGGAGGCAGTGTCGACACACAGAATTCTTAGTCTACATCAACTGTGTTGACACACAGGACTTGTGTCGACACACAATAGAATTTCAACATAGTTGATTGCTGTGGAGTGAAGAAGTGATTGTGTCGACACAAATAATCTATGTCGACACATTCTCAAGATGCAGTGTCAAGAAGCAGTGTCGACATCAAGGCAGCTATGTCGACACCACCAAAGTCTGTGTCGACACTTAAGTCACTTGTGTCAACACATATTGACAGTTTGTCTCGACACATGATGACAGTCAGTCTCGACGCTTAGCCGACAGAGACAAAGGCTTAAGAACTATTTGAGGACTTGACAACTGTGAATTACAACAGGTTTACTGAAGCTGTCAGACTTGTCAGAAGTTCGTTAGAAACCGGATCAGCCGGTTACCATGGGTGAAGCCTATATATAGACGGACTGTGTCAAATCAAAGGAATGAACAATACATACAACTAACACAACTATTGAGAGATTGATCTTTGATCAAGAAAGTGCAAGTCACACAGAAGAAGATCTTCCTGAGAAGATCTAAGAAGACATTCTGAAGTGATTATCCACTCAGATTTTGTCTAAGGAGAATTCAATCCAGAATTCAAAAGGTACTTCAGAAGATTTAGGGAGAGAGAGCTCCAGCAGTTTTGAGGTCAAGAAGGAGACAATCACAAGTCTCTCAAGTAGTAGATCCTGAACTAATCTACTAAGTAGATCCAGATCTATTTCTGGAATCCAAGTAGGAAGCTGTCAGTCAGTCAACTTTAAAGGAGATCAACCCTACTAAGTTCAAATTCAAGAAGCTTTGAAGAAAGCTAAGAACAGGTTGATTTCAGCCACCAGTCTCATCAAGAAGCTGATCAAGAATCCTCTTATCCTTTCTCTCTCAACAAGGGTAAGAGTCCATCAAAAATACTTATCAAATTCTATAGGATCTTTTCAAGATCTGAGTTATAAGCCTGTGTTATAAAGGCTGAGTGTAGAAGATTTAGATCTCTGAATGGTAAGTCTGTTTGAGCCTGAGTGTAGGAGAATTGGTTCTCTGAGTTGTAGGCCTTATGGCAAGGCTGAGGTAAGGCTTATTAGCATGAGCTGTAGGAGTGTGGATATATTCTGAGTTGTAGGAATCCTTCAGGATTCTGAGCTATAAGATCTGTGGATCTGAGAAAAAGGAAGAAGTTAGGCTGAATCTAGCATATTGCTGGATAGGCGCAGGGGAAAGTGGATGTACCCAGACCTTGGGGAACCACTATAAATCAGTGTGCAATCTGTGATTAGTGTTATTATAGATTCTGTGATTGTATATGCTGTGTTAGCTGTAGAGTTTTCAGATTTATATTAAAGAACTGAAGGTATATTCTGCCTTAGTTTAAAACAAGGATAAAAACCTATTCACCCCCCTCTAGGTATTTAGGTTGTCTTGAAGTTAAATCTATCAAGTGGTATCAGAGGGAGGTTACTCAAAGAAGGACTTAACAGTCTGAGTTAGATCCATAAGGCAGAATCAAGAATCAAGAAAATGGATTCTGGAGAAAATCACAAGGAACTAGGTTCTATGAAATTACCCATCTGTAGGAAGGAGATATTTTGAATATGGAAAGAAAGGGTCAGGTTGTTTATGGAGGCTTCTAACCCAAGGATCTATATTACAGTAAAAGAAGGTCCTTATATTCCAATGAATGTGTCTGTTCTAGATGCAAATCAAAGAACTCCCAAATATTTTTCTAAGATGACTAAGGATGAGATCATCCTGGCAACTATGGATAAAAGAGCCCAGAATATCATAGTAAGTGTCATAGATGATTCAACCTTTCAGAATTTGATTCACTACAAGACCTCCAAGGAAATGTGGGACACTTTGATAGTCTACATGGAGGGTTCTGAAGAAGTTAGACAAGATATAAAGTCTATGCTAAATCAGGAATATGAAAGTTTCAGACAAGGGAAGTCAGATAGCATATCTGAGTGCTATAAGAAGTTCTATAGAATAGTAAATGAGCTGATGTCTTATGGAAGGGTCTTCAGTACATATGAACTGAATGATAAATTCCTAAGATCCTTGACAAAGGATTGGGACACCAAGATTTGTGTCATTAGGGAAGTGGCCAAACTTGCAGATATTTCTCCTCCAACTTTATTTGGAGAGTTGTTGTCTTATGAAATGCAACTAATGACTAGAAAAGAGGAAGAAAGAAATGCTAAAGGGGAGCATAAAGAAAAGTCTGTGGCATTCAAGGTTGAAGCCACTAGAAAGAATAGGAGAATGTCTCCATCACCTCCTAGGGAAGTTGTTGAACTTGCTTCAGATAATTCAGACAACCAAAGTTCAGACAGCAGTGACTCAGATAAAGACTTTGCTGCCTTCACACGGCAGTTTCAGAGATTCCTAAAGAAGAAGTAGTGGAAGTCAAGGCCATCTACATCACAGCCAGTTGATGACTATTATCAAAAGAGAAAGTCATCTAGGAAGGACAAGAGCAGGTCTAAGCCTAGCAAATCTAAAACATCAAAGATAGTTTGCTATTGTTATAATAGGCCTAGACATGTTTTGGCTGAGTGTCCAGATAAAAGAAAGGAGTCTGCTGATAAAATAAAGACTCAACAAAAGAGCAAGAAGGAGAAATCCTTTGTTGCTAAGAAGGAGAAGAGCTTGACAGACCAACCATCTTCAGAGTCTGAATCTGAAGCTGATGCATATATTGGCCTATATGCAGCAGATGAAGAAGATGAGTTTATGCAATTGCTGAACTCTATCTATGCACAAGAAGACCATCATTGCGTCAGACTGATGGCTGTATCAGAAGAAGACAAGTGCCAGGATCAGCCTGGTCCTAGCAAGGTACAATGTTTGTCTAGTAATTCAGTTTGTAGTACTGGCACAGAGTCAACTACATCTACATCAAGTGATGTGGATGGATCTGAGTCTGAAGGTGATATTCACAGCTGATAGATGAATATAGGGACTTGTTGCAGGCACTAAAGAAAAGCAAGAACCTGGCCAAAACTCAGGCTAAGGAAATTGCAGATCTTAAGATGGCTGCATCTGGTTTAGAGAAAGAATTGGATCAAAAAAATGAATGAGGTTGCCAAACTGAAAACTATAACTATTATTCAGATGGGTACAATTACATACAAAAATGATCTAATTAAAAGTCTGGAAGTCAGACTTCAAAAGGAAAAAGATTTGGTGGCTAGTTATTCCAAGCCAAAATCAGTTTTACCCTTAATAGATGAGTTTGTGGCTCAAAAGGGTAAGGCTGGAATAGGCTTTAAAGGTAACACCAGGGCTGTCCAATTCAAGAGAAAGGGCAAAGCCTCAGTCCAACCATTGAATTTTAAAGTCCCTGTAGTTTTTAGAAAGGTACAAGTGCATTCTAAAAAGTATGACCTTGAGAATACTCTTGGTCATAATAAGACTGAAGTTCTGAATGACAAAGGTGCTTATGTCAATAAGGTAGCCCATGTTCATAAACCCCATGTTTGTGAGAAACCAGTGGGTGTAGCTGCAGCAGTACCAGCATAATACAAAAGATTTACTGTCAACCAGACTGTCAAGAATGTATCTAAAAATAGATACAACAAGTATGAATGCTGGTGCTGTGGCAAGACAGGTCATTATGTAATAGATTGCTGGCACAACACTAGTGTTAGGAAGAAAAACAGTCTACCTGAGCTGCAGGTAAATTTGTTAAGTATGAAGCTAACTTGCACCAAAGACCCAAGACTTACTTGGGTTCTAAGGGAAGGTAATTCTTTATTGCAGGTAAGTCCAAGTTACCATGCCCCTATATGGTACTTGGACAGTGGATGTTCCAGGCACATGACTGGAATAAAGGGATTGTTGAAGGAGTATTTACCTATCTTAAATGGGCCTAAAGTAATCTTTGGTGGCTATGAAAAAGGAATCATCAAAAGATTTGATAACATTTCTAGTAACCAGATTACTATCACTCAAGTGGCATATGTGAAGGGTTTGAAACACAACCTTATAAGCATAAGTCAGCTGAGTGATTTAGGATATGACATTTCATTTGTTAAGAATGGATGTCATATCAAAAGGTCAAGTGATCAAAAGGTCATTTTGACATGATACAGATTGTGTACTGTCTCAATTTTGAGTGTGAGAACATAGGTTCTCCTATTTGTCTTGTAGCTGATGAGAGAGCCTCTCATTGTGTCAAATGGCACAAGAGGCTGGCCCATCTTAACTACAAAACAATTGGCCAACTCTTTAGCAAAGAGTTAGTGAGGAATGGTCCTCAAGTTAAGTGTATAAAGGAAGGGATATGTTCAGCTTGTCAAAAGGGCAAGCAGACAAAATCCTCCTTTCATAGCCTTGAAAATAAGGATTCAGTGAGGTGTCTATACCTCTTACATATGGATCTTTTTGGTCCTATGCCAGTTCATAGTCTAGGTAGGAAGGTCTACACTTTTGTGGTGGTAGATGACTATTCTTGATATTCCTGGGTGTTATTTCTGAGACAAAAATCAGAAACCCCAAGTGTTTTACATAATTTTGTCAGACAAATTCAGAATGAACTGGACAGTACAGTGGTCAAAATAAGAAGTGACCATGGCACTGAATTTCAATCTGAAAGTATGACAAGACTGTGTGAAGAATTTGGGATTTTTCAAGAATTCTCCTCACCTAGAACACCATAGCAAAATGGTATTGCTGAAAGGAAGAATAGAACATTGATTGAGGCTGGTAGAACTCTATTGAGTGACACTTCTCTCTTAGAATATTTTTGGGCTGAGGCAGTAAACACTGCATGTCATGTGATCAACAGGGCTTCTATCATCAAGTGCCACAAAAAGACTCCCTATGAGATCATGAAAGGTAGAAAATCAAATTTATCCCATTTCAGGATCTTTGGTTGTAAGTGCTATATCCTTAACAATGGCAAGTCTTATCTAACTAAGTTTGCTGCCAAATCCCAAGATGGGATATTTGTTGGGTACATAAACAATAGTAACGCTTATAGGGTCTACAACTTGATTACCCAGGTTGTAGAAGAATCTGTACATGTTGTATTTGATGAAACTAGATTGATCAATAGTGAGTTGCCTTGTAGTTCATGCAGTCCAACATGTATAAATGAAAGAATGGACAAGCTTTCCATTGCAGAAGATTCAACTGCAGATCAAGAAATGGAAAATGGTGGCTACTGTCCAGGGGGAGTACATGACTCTCTAGAAGCTGAAGAAAACCAAGAGGTGCAACACATTGAAGAAACTAGAGGTATTCAGTCTGAAGAAAGACTACCTCCAGCTGTTAGACACTTAAAAGATCATCCAGTAAATCAGATAATTGGTGATCTAAGACATGGAGTGCAAACCAGAAGCAGGAATTTGAACACAGTCCTGTACTCAAGCTTTCTATCCCAATTAGAGCCAAAGAAATTTGAAGAAGCTATCCTAGACCCACATTGGATTAATGCCAGGCAAGAGGAGCTAAATCAGTTCAAAAGGTGCAAGGTCTGGGAGTTAGTTCCTAAACCAAAAGACCACAATATCATTGGAACAAAGTGGATCTTTAGGAACAAATTGGATGAGAGTGGAATTATTGTGAAGAAAAAAGCAAGACTTGTTGCAAAAGGGTACAGGCAGGAAGAGGGAATAGACTTTGATCAAACCTTTGCCCCAGTAGCAAGACTGGAAGCCATTAGAATGTTCCTTGCCTATGCAGCATATCAAGGATTCAAGGTATTCCAAATGGATGTAAAATCAGCATTCCTGAATGGAAATCTAAAAGAAGAAGTCTATGTAGAGCAGCCTTCAGGTTTTGTAGATTCTCTCAAACCTGATTATTTTTATAGACTTAGGAAAGATTTGTATGGGTTAAAGCAAGCCCCAAGGGCTTGGTATGAAGCCCTGTCTACTTTCCTTATTGAGAAAAAATTCTCAAGAGGGAAAATAGACAAAACTCTATTCCTAAGGGAGTCCAAAGGTAAGATAATCTTAATCCAGATTTATGTAGATGACATAATATTTGGGTCTACAGAAAACAACCTTTGCAAGAAGTTTACTAAACTTATGCAAGGGAAGTTTGAGATGAGCAGTATGGGGGAACTTAAGTTCTTCTTGGGACTCCAAGTAAGACAGACTGATGATGACTTATCCATATCCCAGTCTAAGTTCACCAAGGAGTTAATTAAGAAGTATGGTATGGAATCATCCTCAACCATGAGAACTCCTATGGGAACAAGTATGCCTATATGCAAAGATGATGTAGGTAAACCTGTAGATGAGTCTTTGTGTAGAGGAATAATTGGCTCACTACTATATCTCACTACTAGTAGACCAGAAATTATGTATGCAACATGTGCCTGTGCTAGGTACCAATCATGCCCTAAAGAATCTCATTACACTGCAGTAAAGAGAATTTTGAGATATCTAAAGGGCACACCTAATCTAGGCCTTTGGTACCCTAGGAATGGAGATTTTCTACTAACAGACTATTCAGATGCAGACTTTACAGGTTGTAAAGAAGATAGGAAAAACACTATAGGTACATGTCAATTTTTGGGAGGAAGATTGATATCTTGGAGCAGTAAGAAGCAAACTAGTGTGGCAATTTCCACAGCTGAGTCTGAATATGTGGCAGCAGGAAGTTGCTGTGCACAGCTGTTATGGATTCAGCATCAACTAGAAGACAGTGGTATTCAGGTAAGTAGAACACCTTTGTTTTGTGATTCTACTAGTGCTATTTCTATTGCTAATAATCCTGTTTCACATAGTAGGACTAAGCATATAGAAATTCGATACCATTTTCTTAGAGAACATGTAGAGAAAGAAGACATCTCACTAGAATTTGTTAAGACAGATTATCAAATTGCAGATATATTTACTAAACCTCTAGATGAAACTAAATTCAATAGATTTAAAATTGAATTAGGAATGTTGACCATATGTTAGATTACCAAAAGTGGCTAAGTAAAATTATGTCGATATATTCAGTAATAAAGTGTCGACACAGAGGAGTTGTGTCGACAATTCAGGGAAATTGTGTCGACACAGTGTCATAGTGTTGACACCAAAGGGACAAAGTGTCGACACATCCAGGAAAGTTGTGTTGACACATCCAGAGCAGTGATGTCTACACATTCAGAATTTGTGTCGACACTTCGAATAAGTGTCAACACAGACTTTCTGTTCAACATCTACATAAGTCAAGTGTCGACACATCATCAATTTGTGTCGACACATAGAGGTCAACATTGTTGTTGAGACAATAGAAGTATGTGTCGACACATTTAGACAGTTTTTGCCCGCCTTTTGACCTTCTTTGTTTCAAAGGGTATAAATAGGTCCAGAACAACTTCTGTCGACACGCTCACCAGGTTTTCGAGACTAAAACCCTGTGTCGACAAACTCTCTTCTCTCCATTCAAGCTTTCTCATCGTCCCAATGGCGCCAAAGGTTGAAGACAACATTAACGAAGGCTACGAGCTGGTGCGCAATGCTTTTAATGATGCGGCGACGGAGATTAAAGGGGTCATTACCCTTGTTACTGATAATGGATTAGAGTTTCTTGTTTCTGAACCTACCAAGATCTAGAAGAAGGAAGTGTTTGAGTTCTATGCTGCTGCAATAGTGGACTCCACTGGAATCAAAATTAAATCGTCAGTTCATGGAAATAGAGTCAAACTTACTCTGAAAAGTTTAAGAAAGATTCTTCACCTTCCTAGAATTCAGGATGAAGAAGAGGTCCCAGCCTCAAAGACAAGGGAGGCTCTACAGTGGTGTGGATTGGATCCAACCATGAAGATTGGAGCAGCCATTAACAGAAAAGGGATGAATCAACAAGGAAAATTTATATCTGAAGTGGTAGGGAAGGTGATTTTGTGTAAACTAGGAGGACATGATAGGCTCTCTGCCTTTATGTTCAGTCTGATGACAAGGATAATCTATAAGATTAACATAGATTGGTCTGCAGTTCTGTTTGAGAAGATAAAGAAAGGAATCAAAAAGCCTAATTTGGCTAGATTGATGAGTTTATACCTGGCTGGAGCAATTCCAGAGGTAATGCATCAGATTCCAGGATCTAAAATAAATCATATGAGAAGGATGGACATCAGAATAATATCCAAATGGGATAGGGTCCTCTCAAAGGACATACCTGATTTGGAGACTGCAGCAAAATCACCAGTACATGACATTACTGAGCATGACCATGTGCAGGAGGACACAATAAGTGCACAAGTGTAGGGGGAGCAAGTTAGGGAATAAGTCCAGGACCTGACTGAAACTGCCCAAGTCCATGAGGAGCCAGTAACTGCACAGTTGCAGGGGGAGCCACATTCTGCACAGGTGCAGGAGGAAGAAAGAATCAACTTATCAAAAGAAATAGATTCACAAACTGATCTTAATACTTTTGGAGTTGCTGATGCTGCTATGAAAGAACTATCACCTGCTCACACTCAACAGGAATTCACTCTGGAAGAGTTGTTTCCTGAGATTGAGGGAGCAACAGATAAGGAAGAGCATATCAGGGTTGAGGAGGAACAGAAGAGGTTTGAGGGGGAGCAGGCTAATCTTGAGGGGGAGCAGATTGGCACTGAAAAAGATACACCCTCTACTCCACCAGAAAGGGTTGAGATAGCCAGTACTTCTAATTCAGAGAATGAAGAACTCAGGAATGCCAAAAAGAGAAAACTTCTGGTCTTTAAGAGAAGGAGCCAAAGTTATAAAATGTCACTACAAACTACTCATCCACAACCTGCTCCTGAGACTGATTACAGCAAATTTTTGGTAGATTTACAAGTGAAATTGGATGAGCAGAGATTGGTTTTGGAAAAATATGTGGATGAAAGCCATAAGGCCCTCCAATTTAATCTAGCACAAGATATAAAATTAATCAGATTTGAGGTCAATCAGAATAAGAAAGAAATGATAGATTGCTTCCACAAGGGGGGCCATGCTGTGGTATTTCTAGCACAATAGCAGGTAGATATCAAGCATCAAGTGGATGATATTGCCATCAAACAAGGCTATGTCCTTGAAAACCAGCTGAGGATGAATGAGAATCTGACAGATTCTCACAATATAATCTTAACTGAGTTAAAAAAATACTGTTACTGGATTGACTGGTGCAAGGGCTAAAGAAATGGAAGAATATGATAAGAAGCTACAGGCTGCCCTAGATTCAGTTAAAACTGCCATCACTTCATCTGAGAAGTTAATTACTGACAAGCTTCAGAAGTTAAAGCCATTCTTTAAAGATGGTATCAATTTCCTAGATGGGCAAATCAGATTTCAAAAAGATGATTTAAGAGATCATGTAGCCAGAGAAGTCATAAAGGGAGAGAGGGTGTTAGTATATGCAGGCTCTGATCATGCCAAATGGATAACCAACAGTATCAGAGCCACTCTGGGATATCCACCCTTATATGATGATGACAATGTGGCTGAGTCAGGTGTGCAACCAGCTCTACTTGAAGGTGATCAACCTGAGGTTGCCCAAGTTATTTATCGCCCCTATAGATTTTGAAATGATACATCAACAAGTTCAGTCTATGTACAGCCCTCCACAATAAGTTGTTAATGTTATTATTGAAAAGATAGATATGCCAGAAGCTGGTGTGAAAGCTCAGCAAGATGCTCAATTATCAAAGAAAAGATTCAGAGAGCAGGCAGAGTTAAAACCTGATTTTGAGCAATGGAGCCCCACTTCTAGAAATATCATATTAACTGCTTGGAAAGCTGTAAAGACCAAGTTCATGAAAGGGGCAAATGGTATAATGAGCAGGAATGACAGAAGTATGAGGCAAGGCAGGAAGCCATAGTTCAATACAGAAGAAAGGCTAAGAGTGGGAAGCTACCTCCTGATGCTCAGGAGCCTAACAAGTATTTCCCTAAGCCTTTTCATTATTTTAAAAGGCAAAGGATTAAGGCTGAAGCACAAAAGAAGGCTGAGTTGAAAGGCAAGAAGCCCATTGAAGATACAGAACCTTCTGTGCAGGCTCAGATTAGATCAGGGAAAGGAATAGTCATCAAGGAGCCTGTCCAGCCTTAGTTTAGTTTTACTAAATTTTGCAAGAACAATGTAACTTTTAGTTTTTAAAAGAAATCTATGTAATCAGTTGATTATAAACTTTTTGTTAATATAAACAAAACAATGTTTCATGTTCATTCAAGTTGCATTCTTATTCTGTGATGTGATTTTGATATATATTTTGTTTATAAGTTGCCTGTCATATAATGCTTATATACATCATAGTGTTTGTTTATTATAAGTGGTGTATATCAGTGACTAAAGGGTTATGACTTCTCCAAATAGGGGAGATTGTTGGGTACATTGGAAAATGTGTACCTGATTTGGAGAAGCCTCACTTGGCTCAATGATATACATCAAGGTGTATTTGATGTTATTTTGAGTTTATATGTGCAGGTTAAGTATTGGCTAAAATGAAGAAAAAATTTCTAAGTCCATGTGTCGACACTTAAGGAAGTCTGTGTCGACACTTGGAGAAGCTGTGTCGACACCTGAAGCAACTGTGTCGACACACAGAATTTATTTGTCGACATCAACTGTGTCGACACCGGGAGGCAGTGTCGACACACAGAATAGTTAGTCGACATCAACTGTGTCGACACTGGGAGGCAGTGTCGACACACAGAATAGTTAGTCGACATCAACTGTGTCGACACCTGGAGGCAGTGTCGACACACAGAAGCAGAGTCGACATCAACTGTGTCGACACCTGGAGGTAGTGTCGACACACAGAATTCTTAGTCTACATCAACTGTGTCGACACACAGGACTTATGTCGACACACATCAGAATTTCAACATAGTTGATTGCTATGGAGTGAAGAAGTGATTGTGTCGACACAAATAATCTGTGTCGACACATTCTCAAGATGCAGTGTCAAGAAGCAGTGTCGACATCAAGGCAGCTATGTCGACACCACCAAAGTCTGTGTCGACACTTAAGTCACTTGTGTCGACACATATTGACAGTTTGTCTCGACACATGATGATAGTCAGTCTCGACGCTTAGCCGACAGAGACAAAGGCTCAAGAACTGTTTGAGGACTTGACAGCTGGGAATTACAACAGGTTTACTGAAGCTGTCAGACTTGTCAGAAGTTCGTTAGAAACCGGATCAGCCGGTTACCATGGGTGAAGCCTATATATAGACGGACTGTGTCAAATTAAAGGAATGAACAATACATACAACTAACACAACTATTGAGAGATTGATCTTTGATCAAGAAAGTGCAAGTCACACAGAAGAAGATCTTCGTGAGAAGATCTAAGAAGACATTCTGAAGTGATTATCCACTCAGATTTTGTCTAAGGAGAATTCAATCCAGAATTCAAAAGGTACTTCAGAAGATTTGGGGAGAGAGAGCTCCAGCTGTTTTGAGGTCAAGAAGGAGACAATCACAAGTCTCTCAAGTAGTAGATCCTGAACTAATCTACTATGTAGATCCAGATCTATTTCTGGAATCCAAGTAGGAAGCTGTCAGTCAGTCAACTTCAAAGGAGATCAACCCTACTATGTTCAGATTCAAGAAGCTTTGAAGAAAGCTAAGAACAGGTTGATTTCAGCCATCAGTCTCATCAAGAAGCTGATCAAGAATCCTCTTATCCTTTCTCTCTAAACAAGGGTAAGAGTCCATCAAAAATACTTATCAAATTCTGTAGGATCTTTTCAAAGATTTGAGTTGTAAGCCTATGTTATAAAGGCTGAGTGTAGGAGATTTAGATCTCTGAGTGGTAAGGCTGTTTGAGCCTGAGTCTAGGAGAATTGGTTCTCTAAGTTGTAGGCCTTGTGGCAAGGCTGAGGTATGGCTTATTAGCCTGAGCTGTAGGAGTGTGGATACATTCTGAGTTGTAGGAATCCTTCAGGATTCCGAGCTGTAAGATCTGTGGATCTGAGAAAAAGGAAGAAGTTAGGCTGAATCTAGCATATTGCTGGATAGGCGCAGAGGGAAAGTGGATGTACCCAGACCTTGGGGAACCACTATAAATCAGTGCGCAATCTGTGATTAGTGTTATTATAGATTCTGTGATTGTATATGCTTTGTTAGCTGTAGAGTTTTCAGATTTATATTAAAGAACTGAAGGAATATTCTGCCTTAGTTTAAAACAAGGATAAGAACCTATTCACCCCCCCTCTAGGTGTTTAGGTTGTCTTGAAGTTAAATCTATCGCTAACATTTTAGTAAATTCTACCCCTGATAATTCTATGCTATCATTTCCAGTACTTAATCAAAAATTTTCTGTAAGAATGGCTGGGGTTAGGGATACCTGAGTCCCTGAGATGGTTCCAATAACTGTGTTTTGATCATGATTGTGGGCAGTATAGACCCATTCTTTAATCTCATCTGCTGCTAACTTGATTCTGGAAGTCATGATGTTCAAAAGTTGTTGCTCCTTGAAAATTTCCAGAATATCCTTAAACATCTGATCAGTTCCTTCAAAAGATTCCATGTCAATGTCAAAACCAGTGTCAAACTTCATTGCGGCTAGAACGGCGACTGAGACCGATATAGTTCCTGCAAAAATAGACAAGATCAAGTGTAGAAAAGTTTGGAGGGAAAGAAAGTTCTTACAGAAAGTATGAAAGCGAAAAGGAGAACAACGCCTGAAAAATGATTTTATATCAGGGTTCGACGCAGAAAAGGAGAGATCGTTGAACTCAGTTCGACGATCGACGGCTCTAGGGTAAACTGAAAGGTCTCAACATCGTTGACCTCCGTTCGACGATTTTTAACATCGTTGATCTTCGTTCGATGATAATTGAGATCGCTGACTGAGAAGGAAAGTCTAACACTATATGGAAAAATGCCGAGCTTCGTTCGACGTTTCCTAACATCATCGATCTCCATTCGACGGAAAAAGAAAGATAGTTGAGTACTATCTAGAAACTACGAACTCCGTTCGACGATCTTCAGGAAAATCGTCGAGCGCAGTTCAGAGACAGAGAAAACATATAGACACTAGGAAATTCAAATTTTTTTCCTAGTCTTTGTCTCTTTTTAGGTTTAAAGATCTGGGAACTTAATTAATACTTCCTCCATCTAACATTCCTAACTGATTAAGAAAGAAAGTGTGTTTCTTTTCATCCAAGGGTTTGGTGAAAATATCTCCCCTTTGTAAATCAGTTGGGATGTATTCCAACTCAATTTTATTTTTCTCTACATTATCCCTTAAGAAATGATGTCTGATCTCTATGTGTTTTGTCCTACTATGGAGGACTGGATTTTGAGCTATTGAAATAGCACTAATGTTATCACAAAATATTTTGGACTTCTCTAAGCTGTAGCTATAGTCCAGGAGCTGATTTTGAATCCACAATATCTGTGAGCAATAACTACCTGCTGCCATATACTCAGCTTCAGCAGTTGATGTGGACATAGATGTTTGTTTCTTACAAAACCAGGAGACAAGTCTGTCACCAAGAAACTGACAAGTTTCATTGGTGCTTTTCCTGTCTACTCTACATCCAGCATAATCAGCATCAGAGAATCCAGTTAAATCAAATCCTGAATCAGCTGGATACTAGAGACCTAGATTTGGACAACTTTTCACATACCTAAGAATCCTCTTAACTAATGTGAGGCGTGACTCTCTAGGGTGACTTGGAATCTAGCATATACATGTAGCAAACATTATATCAGGTCTACTAGCTGTAAGATACAATAAGGAGCCAATCATTGCTCTATATGTGGTCTGATCAACTGGTTTCCCATGTTCATCAGCATCTAATACAACATTAGTAGGCATGGATATTTTCATAGAGGATGCATCAGACATACCAAACTTCTTAACCAACTCTTTTGCATACTTGGTTTGAGAAATAAAGATGTCATCAACATTTTGTTTGACTTGCAATCCTAGAAAGAAGGATAGCTCACCCATGCTACTCATTTCAAATTTGGAATGCATTAGGTTGGAGAACCTTTTGCACAAATTTGAATCAGTAGAACCAAAAATAATATCTACATAGATTTGTACTAGTAGGATATGAGACTTATGGGTTCTAATAAAAAGAGTTTGGTCTACTCTACCCCTTTTAAAATCATTTTCCAAGAAAAAGCAAGCTAGGGTCTCATACCATGCTCTAGGAGCTTGTTTAAACCATATAATGCTTTATGGAATTTATAAACAAAATCAGGATGAGTTAGAGAGATAAAACCTGGAGGTTGTTTTACATAAACTTCTTCCTTGATATCACAATTGAGGAATGCACTTTTGACATACATTTGATTTACTTTGAACTTCTTGTGAGCTTCATATGCTAGGAAGATTCTTATGGCCTCTAACCTTGAAACTGGTGCAAAGGTTTGGTCATAGTCTATGCCTTCTTCTTGAGAATATCCTTAAGCAACCAGCCTTTCCTTGTTTCTTACTATAACTCCTTGATCATCTAACTTGTTTCTGAATACCCATTTTGTTCCTGCAATGGGATAATTATTTGGCTTTGGCACTAGCTCCCAAACTTTGTTTCTTTCAAATTTATTTAATTCCTCTTATATTACAATAATCCAGTTTGGATCTTGTTCTGCATCTTGTATGGATTGAGGCTCAATTTGAGAAAGAAAGCAAGTGTGCATCAAATTTTGATTGAATTGGTTTCTGGTTTGCACACTAGCTGAGATGTCTCCAATCACTTGGGAGATTGGATGGTCTCTTGATGTTACTAAATCAATAATGGGTGTTGATTGTTCACCAACCTGTGTTATTATTTCCTCTTGTGGAACAACAATTGGCTCTTCATTTGGATTGTCACCATGACTTGCTAAAATCTGACTGTCATCTTCATTTTCACTGCTTTCAGCTTCTTGTTGAGTGGGTGAGGATGATGGATCTTTTTCAATGATATTCAGCCTGTCCAAATTCTCTGATAGAGAATGTACCTGCAAAGGGTCTATGGTAGAAGTGCTCTTCTCCTTGTAAGACATGTTAGTTTCATCAAAAGAGACATGCACTGTTTCTTCAATTTTATGAGATTATTTATTATAAACCCTATAGGCCTTACTGATCATGGAGTATCCCAGAAACACTCCTTCATCAGCTTTGACCTAAAATTTTGCTAAGTATTTCTTGTTATTGTTATGAATGTAGCAAATACAACCAAAAATTCTAAGATAATCAACTTTAGGTTTCTTCCCATTGAGTAATTTATAGGGAGTCTTGCCCTTTAGCTTATGTATCAAACTCCTATTCAAAACATAGTTTGAAGTGTTCACAGCCTCTGCCCAAAAGGATAGAGGAAGGTGAGCATCTGTCAACAATGTTGTGGCAGATTCAATAAGGGTTCTATTCTTCCTTTCAGCTACCCCATTCTGTTGAGGAGTTCTAGGAGCTGAGAAAGTGTATTTGATCCCTTCCTTCTGACAGGACTCTTGCATAAGAAGAGAATCAAACTCTATCCCAAGATCACTTCTGATCAGGGCTATGTGAGTAATGAACTCAATCTGTATACATTTGAGAAACTCTGTCAAACATTTGAAGTTATAAGACTTCTTCCTCAGAAAGAACACCCATGTGAATCTAGAGAAGTCATCTACAACTACTAAGATATAAGATTTCCCTCCTAGGCTTTGTACAGTAATGGGTCCAAACAGATCCATATGTAATAAGTACAAAATCCTAGGTGAATCACTCTTATTAAGTGACTTAAAGCTGTTTTTAGTTTGTTTGCCTAATTGACAAGACCTGCAGAGTCCTTCCTTCTTGTAGGGGCCAGAAGGTAGTCCTCTAACAAGGTTGTCCTTGGATAGACTAGCAATGGTTCTAAGGTTGACATGTCCTAATCTCTTATGCCATAATTCATTAGGTTTGCTAAGAGAGTTAAATAAACAGATATCTACCTTGATTGAATGAAAATCTACTAGATAGATGTTACCTCTTCTGTTACCTGTCAACACAGTTGTGTTGTCTTCTAATTTGATGATACATGAAGACTTGTTGAATGTAACCTGGTAGCCTTCATCACATAGCTGACTGATACTGATAAGATTGTGCTTCAGTCCTTCCACATATGCCACCTTCTTGAATGTTACTGATCATATTTGGACTGCACCATAACCTTTGGTCTGTCCAAAGTTTGAATCTCCAAACATTACTTTGGGTCCATGTTTAGCCTTGAAAGATATTAGGTTATCCTTGCTTCCAATCATGTGCTTGGAGCACCCACTATCAAGATACCAATGCTGATCCATGGTTGGATAGGTCTTCACCTAATCTTCTTCTAGCTCTGGTTCAGATTTAGATTCAGATTCATGTTCTGGATCAGTATTGTTCTGAGATGCATTGATTGTCATCATGCAGAATTCCTTTTCTTGTGCATTATCCTCATCATCACTTGAACTTTATGATGCATCAGATTCTTCTTCTGTTTCACTCCATGTTTCAGCAACAAATCCCTTCCTAGTGTGCTTGTTCTTGCTGGAAGAGGATCTGTCATAATGATTTCTTCTGGAGTCTTTATCTTTTCTCTTTTCTATCTTGTCCTTCTTGTCCTTGTTTTGATTTTCTGGACAATCAGGCAGTATGTGGCCTGGTTTCCTGCAACCATAACAAATAATCTCTTTATTATTTGATTTATCATACCTTGGCTTTTCTTGGCCTCTGGATGACCTTTTTCTGAAATCCTTCCTGGCCATTTTGTAGAACCTCTTGGCTAGGAGGCTCATCAGTTCTTCATTGCCTGTGACTTTGTCTTCAGACTGTTCTTCTGTTGCCTTGAAATCAACTGACTTCTCCTTCCTGACTGCTGGAGAAGTTGTCTTCTGCTCTTCTTCTCTATTTTTGATGAGCTGCTCATAAGATTTGAGCTTGCCCAATAGAGCTTCTGTAGTGATCTCATTCAGACTTCTGGCATCCTTGATGGGCCAAATCCTTGAATCCCAAGTGCTGGGAAAGCACATTAGGAATTTGTCATTTATCTCTAGGAGAGAGATCTCCTTGTCCAAGGTCTTAAGTTCACTGACAATCAGACTTAATCTGTTGTACATGTCAGTTACTGATTCACTTTCTACTTTCTTGAAATTCTCATACTGAGTGATGAGATGAGATCTTCTATCTTTTCTCTCATCAGCTGATCCTGACACAAGCTCAGATAGCTTGTCCCAAATCTCTTTAGCTGAGTTGCATTCAGCTACCTTCTGGAAGATATCATCAGACATTGTTTGAGCTAGGATGTTCATAGCTTTAGAAACAACAACCTTCCATTTCTTTATATCAGCATCTGTTCCTGATGGTGGTGGAACAACATTTGTACTTGTGCTTGCAGGAGGCTTGGGGCAATCTGTCAAAACAGAATTAAAGATATCTTCATCAATGGAATTCATGTATAATCTGATCCTTGCCTTCCAAAGTGCAAACTTGGAGAGATTGCATACTGGAGGTCTGGTGCTAGCATAATCTTTGTTCAGTGCCATGGATTTAGATTAAAATAAATATAATAAAAATAACCCTCTATTAAGGATGGATCTTAAGATAGATCTTTTGGTTCAGGTGTTAGCTTGTGTGAACAACCAAACTGACTGAACAACCCACTTGCCTCTGATACCAATTGAAAGTGAGTGTAAGATCAATCCTTCACTCTAGAGGGGGGTGAATAGAGTGTATTAAAATAATTTTGCAAATATGAAAATTATTCTAGCAGTGGAAGACTTAATTTAGAGAGTGTAGAGTGCTTGACAGAAATTAAAATAAAACAAACAAAAGAGCAAATCCACAGCACACAGCAAATAAAATAGCAAACAACCAGAAGACACAAGGAACTATAGTGGTTCCCCAAAACCTGGGTACATCCACTCTTCTACCACCCTTGGTATAAATCCACTGCAGGATGAGTTGATCAGGTGTCCTAGGCACCAATGAGCTTTTGATCAGGTGCTCAAAAACCAAACCAGATTTTTTGATCAGGTGTCTTGTCATCACTGAGTTTTGATCAAGTCTCATGATCCAAAGCAAAACTTTTGAAGGGAGTTCAAAAACCCTTTTACAGGAAAGGAAAAAGGAAAATGGTGAAGATGACTTCTCTGTCAACAATCAAAGAGAAGCACAAGTGAATGAGATGTTGTCAAGCTCCCCCTGAGATTAGCAAGAGTTCAGGAGCTGAAAGCTTTGTAAGGGTGATAGGTCTTTAATGAAAAGAATGCTCCAGCAAAAGATGATTTCAGCAAGAACTGAAATGTTTGTTGTCTGGAGTGTGAATGATGAAGACTTTTTGATCAGCAGGAATCAGAAAGAAAACTTGTTCTATTTTCTGAGTTGTTGATCTCCTTTTTCTTTTTGTATGTATTGTTCTGTGTGTACTGCTGTGAATACATGTATTCTTGTTCTCTCTGAATAATAAATCCAGTTGTTAAATCTTGATAATAGCCGTTAGCAAAGTCATAAAGGCTTTCCTTAAATGTCAATTGTCTCTGGAGGAAACAACCTAAGTACATTCCTTCTTTGTCTCCTTGAAACTTGGTCCAGATTTATTATAACGGCTAGAAATCTTCTGCAATAAATGCTCTGAGGGAAGACATTTGAAATCCTTATCAAACTGACAAAATTCCAGAAATCGTTGATCTCAAAAGATAATCGTCGATCTGAGCTCAACTATCGTTGAACTGAACTCAGAGATATTGAAATTAGTCTAAGACAGAGATCGTCGATCTGAGCTCAGAGATCGTCGAACTGAGTTTGACGCCTCGTCGACTTGAGCTCAGAGATCGTCGAACTGAGTCCGACGCTTTGTCAACCTGAACTCACAGATAGTCGAACTGGGTTCGACACTTCGTCAATCTGAGCTCGACGACAAGTTGAATTCATCTTCTGGGCTTCTCATCTGAACTAGGAGGTCTTGGGGAAAGCTTCCAACTGAAGTCCTAAGCCTTAGACCTAACTAGTTGACCTTTACTCTATACAACAAGGTCAAAGCAACAATCCTATAGACATAGTGTTCCTGATTCAAATTAGTAATAGGGTGTTCCAACAGGCCTGATGGAGACAGCATCCTCGAACCACTACAGGTGCTGGACGGGATCATCCTTCCCGGTATAGTAAGCCATGTCTTGCTCTCTGAACCCCTCAGAAATAGGAGCTGAGATGATCAGCTCACTGAAAGGTGACCCCCTGAGGGGTGGTCTCGCAACCTCTACTCGCGCGACCTGCTCGCCTGGAGGGCTAGCACTCGCCGGGCTAGGGAACAGCTCCCAGTCAGGGAGGTCTCGCTCAACCCCCTCTCCCATCCTTTCCTTTCCAGGTCTCCTACCTGGTACACTTCCTTCTCCCCCTGCTGGCGTCATCACACCTGTGCCCCTGGGAGGCAGCTCGCGGAGACCACTCCGGGTCAGCTCGCCGAGACCCCTGGGAGCCAGTCCCTGGGGGGGTGGGGGTTGAGCTGTCAGCCCGAGGGGCAATGCCTCTCAGCATTTCCATGATGTCTTGGATGGAAGCCATGAACTCCTCCCTTCCTACGAAGGGTACGGGGTGGGGGAGCTCGCCGAGATCATCACCACCTCCCTGATCTCCAGCCATGTCACTCTCCCGAGATCTTCTGTGCTGGTCACTCTCCACGCTCACCGCACCAAAAGTGTTGAAGCCAAAAATTGACCTATGTGGAGTTCGGGGTCCCAAGAAAGGGGTGACCTCACACCTACTACACTCAGGAGAACATCACATGACAAAGGCTCAAGAAGCTAGGAACAGAACCTCGGCTCTAGCGTGGAGGTCCCACCTCACACCCGGAAGACCTTTGAGGCCTCCCCCTCCCTAGCCAAAACTTGAGCTAGGTGCCTTGGAGGAAGAGAGCAAGGGAATTTTAGTGGCTAAGAAGCAATGCTCTCCAAGGCACCCTCAAGAGTCTAAAAATGACCAAAATGCTACTAGGGCAAATAAGCCTCAAGCTAATAGAAAACCTCCATACCAGGGGGTAAAGAAGTAATTCTGCCCCGGGGTACAACGGTAAAAACATGGTCCGGAGAGAGGTCCAGGGGTGAACGGAGGCTAAGCCATGCCCCCACCCCTCCGGACATCCGAGGTGAAAGTGCAAACCTCTCAGAGGAAATAAACGATGGGGGTGAGCGCTAGGCCGCGCCAGTCTTGCCCGCGAGCAGGCCGCTCGGGTGAGAGCCAGGCCGCGCCGGCCTTGCCCGCGAGCAGGCCGCTCGGGCGAGAGCTAGGCCACGCCGACCTTTCCCTCGAGCAGGCCTCTCGGGCGAGAGCAAGGCCGCGCCGGCCTCGCCCGCGAGCAGGCCGCTCAGGAGAGAGCCAGGCCGCGCCAGCCTCGCCCACGAGCAGGCCTCTCGGGCGAGAGCAAGGCCGCGCCGAACTCGCCCGCGAGCAGGCCGCTCGGGCGAGAGCCAGGCCGCGTCGGCCTCGCCCGCGAGCAGGCATCTCGGACGAGAGCAAGGCCGCGCCGGCCTCGCCCGCGAGCAGGTCGCTCGGGCGAGATCCAGGCCGCGCCGGCCTCGCACACGAGCAAGCCTCTCGGGCGAGAGCCAGGCCGCGTCGGCCTCGCCCGCGAGCAGGCATCTCGGGCGAGAGCAAGGCCGCGCCGGCCTCGCCCGCGAGCAGGCCACTCGGGAGAGATCCAGGCCGCGCCGGCCTCGCACGCGAGCAGGCCTCTCGGGCGAGAGCAAGGCCGCACCGGCCTCGCCCGCGAGCAGGCTGCTCGGGCGAGAGCAAGGCCGCGTCGGCCTCGCCCGCAAGCAGGCCGCTCGGGCGAGAGCCAGGCAACGCCGGCCTCGCCCGCGAGCAGGCCTCTCAGGAGAAAGCAAGGCTGCACCGGCCTCACCCGTGAGCAGGCAGCTCGGGTGAGAGCCAGGCCGCGCGGCCTCGCCCACGAGTAGGCCGCTCGGGTGAGAGCCAGGCAGTGCCTGTCCTGCCGCTCCTACCTTATTCCTCTGCATGCCCTGGGGGATGCCAGCCATTTCTCCATACCCGCCCCCTTAAAGGGCCCGGGGGGAGATGCAAATTTTACCTCCCCCTACTAGTATATTTCCAAGGCCAAGCCAAAATTGGCCACCAAGAGTGCAAAATCTCTCAAAAGCTTAAAAAAAACCTATCGGCGAATACGGGGTTGTACACAATGAATTGATCAACGAACTGACTTGTTAATTCTATGAAATTGGCGATGGTTGCAGCCCTTAATGAATGGAACCATGTTCGGGTCTGCCCTTTGAGAGTGGCTGGAAACACTTGGCAGAGCAACTGGTCTGGAGCATTATAAATTCTCATAATGGTGGTGAAGTGGTTAACACGTTCAAGCGAATCGTTGGTACCATCAAACGTCTCAATGTTCGGAAGTTTAAACCCGAGTGGGATTGGATGGTCGAGGATTTGCGGTGCCAAAGGGGAGCCTTGCCGAGCGGTCGGCGGGCGTGAATATCTTTTCTACCTGCCTGGCGATATTATTCTGCGATGACTTCTCAAATTTCCTCCCGAGTAAATATTTCAAGCGGAGGAAAGCGGGCATCATTGGCGGGGTTGTGATGAGGATGGTCCGCTTTTGCCTCTCTCTGGGGCGGGTGAGCTGAACTAGTGGCTTCGGAATATTCTTCGGGTCCTTCCTACTTTGAAGGAACTTCTTGGGCCTTGTGCTGGTTTGGCTGTGGCAGAAGGTTAGCCGGTCCTGGCGGCAACGGGGGAGCAGGAGGTGCTCCTAGGTTTTAGAGCAGGGTGAGCATCTTAGTTTGTTGCTCTTCCATTTGGCAAACACGTCCTTCCAGGGCGGTGACGGGGGAGAAAGCGACTTCAGTTGTTAGTGGTACGTCCATCAAAGAGTGGGAATGTGCGGGTTCGTCGTGTCCGCCAAGGGCGGATCCTTCAGTGGTGCGGGTGCTTCTTTTTTCCATTGAAGCAGAATTTGGAAGCGGCAAAGCTGGTGATCTAACTCTTTTGAAGGATGCTGGGAATCGTGTTACCACAGACGGCGCCAAACTGTTTCGGATTAACTCGATGCCCCGGTCGGACCGGATTTACTTGGTCTGTTTTAGCTCACGAGGTAGTCTAGCGCACACACAGTCAATGAAAATAGAAGGTCGACGCAAGATGTGATGACATGGAAAAACCCCTCAACCAGTTAAAAAATCACGTGACCGGGTCTGTTCCGGTCAAAATCCACTAGCTGCTTGCGGTTACAATGTGCAGAGAGAATCGGGGGAGATAGGCCGCTCCCCGTTACAAATGGGGGGGGGTGAGAGAGTTCCGCTCCCAATGGGCGACAGGCCGCACCACGGGAGCGACTTGGATGCTGGAATCCGGGGAGTGGTTCTGGTGCTTGGCAGTTTGGAGCACGGCTTTGGCGCTCGTTTGCTTGCAGTGGTCGTATTCCTCCTTCTTCCGCTCGTTCCAGGACTTTGGCATTTTCCTGCTGGTGGTCCGCTGGTGGCCCGCTGGTAGCTCGATGTGGCTGGAGAACGACCCGAGAAAGGAGTTCGACAGAGCTATTGCCTGAGGAAGAAGATGACCGGGAGACAAAAAGTAAAGAATGAGGAGGCCCTGTGGCTCCTTTTATAGCCTCCAGGAGGGATTAATGGTGGGACCCACCACAAACGTAGGTGGTTGGTGGGTTATTATCCCCCAGATCAGACGGCAAGAAAAGCCCACCATGATCGGACGGTAGGAGAACTATCCACGACGACAGAGCGCCAAAGCGGCGAAGGCGGCTGGCCTGGCAACCGGTGGCCTGGCTGGCGGCTAGGCTGGCTGCGGCCCGGCCTGGCTGGCGGCCAGGCCAGCAGGGACATGCAACGGCCTGCAGCGGCAAGGCCGGCGGCCGGGCTGGCGGCCAGGCCGGTAGCGGCCTGCCGCGGCAAGGCCGGCGGCGGCCTGCCGCGGCCTGACCATGGCCTGCCACAGCATGGCCGGCGTCGGCGGCGGCGGCGGTCAGGCCGGTGGCCTGCCGCGGCAAGGCCGGCGGCGGCGGCTGTGCGGCGGTTCTTTCCCAAAAGTAGGGCGGTTTTCCTTCATGGGGAGAGGGAGTGGGCCCCACCCCCCTTGTTTCCCTCATTATGGAGAGTTCATGGGAGGTGGGGTTGACTAGTCAACCCCATGATCCCCATTTTGGGAGGAGATCATGAGGGAACTTTTCCTATAAATGGTGGTGTAACTCATCAAGTATCCTTGGGAGAAGAGAGAGACAAACCCCAAAATCTAAGGAGAAATATTAAGAGTATCGCAACTGCAACCATTCATTGGGAGAACCCCATCCAAGTCCTGTTCTTATTTTGCTTATCTCATTTATTTATTTTTAGTGCATTCTTGTTTCAAATTTGTCCTTAGCATTACTGTTTCCTTAGAATTACCATTTCTTTAATATTAGCGGTTAGAAAATAATCAAATACTAATTAATGCATGACTTGATCAAGCTTTATTTAAAATATTGAGACTCTTGAAAAACTCCTCATTGATTTCTTCTAAAGTAGTTTACATCATTACTAATTAGCTGCTGTTAAATTTGTTAAAGTGAGAGTATAGTGAAGTGCGGGCGGTCTGATTGGGCAGACCGCACAGATCGCAGAGTCTCCGACGTCCTGACGGAAAGCCTTTGGCAGATATCTTTTGGCGGATTGCAGGCCTCTCTTGTGATCTTGTTCAACAAGCATCCTGAGTTGAAACCGGGCGATTAGAGTTCTCTAACCACGACTGTGGCGGTCTGGTTGGTGAGACTGCACAGTCCTCTTGAAGCTTCAGGTTCTCTGGCTTGCATGAATGCTTGCGGTTAGTGCAAACTATGGTGGCTAACCTCCTAGTTTGTTGAAGCCTTCTCGGACAGGTTCATAGTCGGAGTCTGTTGGTGTTGTGGACTTGGTCCCGTGTGACAAGTCCAGAGTTTTTGCCTAGCTCGTCGAGATCGCTTGTTGTGCAGAATGCTTCTAGAGCTCGCCGAGTTCACCTGTTTATGCGGACTGCTTCTGGAGCTCGCCGAGCTCGGCAAGTTGACGGCCCAGTCCTTGTTCTAGTTGCGGGTTGAAGTATGAGCGGACTGGGAGCTGTGTCCGCAAGGCAGTGCGATCTGGTGGCGGTGTCCAGCAGACCGCCAGTGCTGTGCTCGCTGTCCTTGTTGGATTGGTGGTCTTCTCTGCCTGGCAGACTGGTCCTTTTCCGCTTTTGTGGACTGGTCGTTGTTTTTGCCCTTGCGGGTAGAAGCTTTCTTCAGCGGCGGACTGATACTTGTATCTGCACTAGTGTCGATACGTGATGCTAGCTACAGGTTTGACGAGCGGTTATCCTATCGCTATGGGTAGTGACGACACTCCTCCTCACACTTATAAATAGGAGTCTCTGACTCGTCATAACTAACTAGAACAGTGAGAACTCAGCTCGTGCTTAAATCTCGCGGTTAAGTTTTTCTAACCGCTGTGACTATGTGAAGTTAACTCTGTGCAGGCTGTGCGGCTAGCATCAGGCAACTAGGTAACTAATGGAAGCTTGGTGTGGAACAGTTCGCAGATAACAGTCAGTGGATAACAGAAGGTCGCGGTCTCTGTGACTTGAAGTCTCTTCCTCCGTGTTGCGTTTAAGCAGAGCAGTTCGCCTGATCTATCAACGAGTTCTGTTCTAGACCTTCAGCTTTCAATAACAAGCAGTCTGTGCGGTTAGTTGCGGTTAGGCGACTTAGGCATCCTCGACTGACTAAGCTTGCGGGTTGGCGACTTGTGCGGTTACAACTTCCTGCAACAATTTTTTTTGTTTGAACGTCTTCATTTTTCCGAAGCCGTTTCTCCCACATCCGGCCACTGTTTTTGACGTATAAGTAGTCAAAATTCATTGCCTCGACGAGAGGAATCCAAATCCACTAGCCAGTTTGCAAAATTCTTGGTGGGGACCAGGGCCCCAGCCCGCCCCCATAGATCCGCCCCTGAGGTCCACGAGCCTGAGGATAGTGATGTACGTGTTGAGCATGTGGCTTTGGGTGCCTGAGGAGGTTTCTTTCTAGGGCATAACACTCAGGCATCTGTCAAGGACACAGCTATCAAAATCCAAATAGCAAGTCGGTCTACTTCTTTGATGACCCAAGCAATATACACGGCACTTTCACGGCACACATGCACCCTTCCTTGGAGAAAAAAAGCTAGCCCAGGTCAAAAACGTGCTCCCGGGATATAACTCGTCCGGTCCAAAAAAAAACCCGTGCAAAAATTCCCACGGGCTCGAAATAACTCAATTCTGCGGAAAACCCATGGACGGAGGTAAGAATTGACGATTTGATTTTTTAGTTGAATGTCGAAGTCATAGGTTTTCGCTTCAAAGCCAACATTGAACATCCACATAAATTTGATTGCGCCACCGAACGTGGGAATTGAAATTCTAATTTCAAATGTCAATTCCAGAATGCCAATTACTTTCAAACAAACGGACCTGCGGTTTTTTTCGCATGTATAACAATATGATATTAAGTGCAAAAACAGTAATGTAATAGAAAAGGACGGATGTGATTAATAGTGGTGTTATGGATGCATCATAAATGACTATGGACAACCAACAGCTATGTACAACCCAATCGCGCTATGTACAACCAAATCTCGCTATGTACAACCAATCTCTCAAAATAATTGCTTTCTCTAACTTTTCCTTCTTTTGGGCATTTCACCTATGGATTCAAATCGCCCACAACTGTATTTTCCGCGAGCATCTTCCTCGGCTCTGGATTCCTCCGTCCGCCAAATCTGCCAGTGAAGGTGAAAAAGTGCAGGACTTCTCTACTCGGCAACAAAGAAGGCGTTCACCTTCGGTTTTGGAAAGGGGTTCAGGGGAATGCTTCATCTCCTTCATCATCTACTTCTCGTGCAACCCTTGTTCTCGTTTTTGGAGCAGGACGTCCAGGTCCCGACTGCCTTGATTTTTTAAGAATAGACAACATATTATATTCTCCATCCTTGGGCTACTCTTGAAACAAGAGAGGCAAATTCTGATCCACATTTCTTCATTTAGACTGTTGCCAAAACCGACATCCAGATCATGACTTCTTCTTGCCGGAATAAATCCAAGACCCAGTTCCTTTAGAATATGTAAACTATGGTGGAGATAAAGATCGACACTACAGATCTGAACAGGAAAAGGAAGAAGACAATCTACAGCCCTTTCGACTCAACCAGAACCAGTCTTTCAAGCCACGCCGATGAGGAGAAGTGCAGCCCGCCAATTTTGATCCAGAGCAGGATAAAATACCTCGATGCTATCTTCGCAGATCTGAAGATCAGAGCTATCGCCGGGATAGGAGACTGGCGCTTGACTTCTCGATCATGGAGAGGGCGAAATCCAGAGCAGCTTGTCGGCACTGTTTCCTACTGTCAATGGCCGAAAGCTCCTTCCCCTGAAGATCAGATCGGGAACGGTGAAGAAGTCATGAGCGAAACCTCAAAATCACGTGCAAGATGGTCTCGGGGTGGGTTGTACATAGCGACAGATATATTAGAATGAAATTAGGATTTTTTTATGTTTGATTTTTGTAAAGTGATGTGTCCATAGCCATTTATGGTGTGTTCATAACACCACTCAAAGTAAGCATACATGATCATCCTCTTCATGATTATTATTACAACAAAAAAGACTAAAAAGCTGGAAGAGAACACATCCTGCAGCAAGGTATAGAAGCTCAATGCTTTTTTATTTATTTAAACTGCTACATATATTAAAGTTCACCATCAATATGTCCCATACCCCGCGCGACATTATCCCGATCACGGCATTGTCCTGACGCGACGACGCTCCCACCGCTCGCAAACTCCTGAGTTTTATACTTCGTTCGTCGCTTATTTTTGCGATGTGCGCGAGAGTTTGCGAGCGGCAGGAAGAACATATTTTTTATTGAAGGTAGAGGAATTTATTTATATGACACTATGATAGCATATTTTTTAAAATAAAAGAACACATAGATTTTAAAAATTGGAATATTTTTAACAGAGAGGATAAATAGGGAAGTGAATGTTTAACTTAATGGTACTTTTCCCTTTTAATATAGTATAGATAGATCATTTTTTTTAAGTAACAGAAAAAACACATAAATTTTAAAAAATTAGAACATTTTTAATAGAGAGGAGTAAAATCGAAAAGTGAATGCTTAATCAAAGAATATTTTTCTCTTTTAATATAGTACAGATATGTAGGCCGCTCAGGCGAGATCCAGGCCGCGCCGGCCTCGCCCGCGAGCAGGCCTCTCGGGCGAGAGCAAGGCCGCGCCGGCCTCGCCCGCGAGCAGGCCGCTCGGGCGAGAGCAAGGCCGCGTCGGCCTCGCCCGCGAGCAGGCCGCTCGGGCGAGAGCCAGGCCGCGCCGGCCTCGCTCGCGAGCAGGCCTCTCAGGAGAGAGCAAGGCCGCGCCGGCCTCGCCCGCGAGCAGGCCGCTCGGGCGAGAGCCAGGCCGCGCGGCCTCGCCCGCGAGCAGGCCGCTCGAGTGAGAGCCAGGCCGTGCCTGTCCTGCCGCTCCTGCCTTATTCCTCTGCATGCCCCGGGGGGTGCCGGCCATTTCGCCATACCCGCCCCCCTTAAAGGGCCCGGGGGGAGATGCAAATTTTACCTCCCCCTACTAGTATATTTCCAAGGCCAAGCCAAAATTGACTACCATGAGTGCAAAATCTCTCAAAAGCTTAAAAAAAATCTATCGGCGAATACGGGGTTGTACATAATGAATTGATCAACGAACTGTTAGTATTTTATACTAAGATTGTTGTGCTTCGTTAATGTTTAAGTGTTAATCTAATCTAGAAAAGATATCGGACGGTTTGCGATACAAATTAAGGGGTTCAAAATTATGATTTGTGATGAGTCAAATCTAGTTTTGATGAACCCGTAAGTTTTGAGTCTTGGTTCCAATCACGACTCTCCCTAAAGAGACACAAATAAGTTAACGTTTTGGAAACGGATAGGATCTAATAAGGTTTAGTGGATCCAATAAAGTCTAGATATATTTATTTATTAGTTGAGATGACATTTATTTATTTAAATCCTCACTTATTCTCTCTCCCTATATTCCATGCAAACTACAACCGAGATGAGTGGGTTGGCATTTAATGTATTATTCCATTAAATATTTACTCGGTTATAGCATTGACATTAAACGAGAGGCAAAGACCAATAACTGAGAAGAAGAATAATTAATTGTGTACAGGAATATAATGGGTTGCGACGGTTGAGGCCAAGAGGTATCCGCCGATTGGTTTTCTTTTCTTTTTTGGCGTCGAGGTTCTCTAAATTTTTTTTCTACGACATTCCTTCTTCTTCTTTGTACATGGCATGACTTCCAAAGGAAGAAGAATATAAGAGAGTGTGTGAATCCGAGTCTAGAGAAGTTTTTACTCTAGCATAAAGAATATTCTGTTTCCATTCTAAGCCCGCTCATCGGGTTGTGTCAAGGAGAGAACGTGATTGAAAACCACGAACTTTTGTTCTTAAGGCTTTGAATCCATGGAGGCTTCAAAATCCGGTTTGGTTTTCTTTACTCTCACGATTCTTAAAAGTTTTATCATGTGTTTTAATTAGGATTAATATAATCCCTGCTTTTCGCTTCCGCTAAAGTTCGCTAAAGTTTATTTTCTAGCTTTATATGCTTATGTGTATGTTAGTTAGATGCGCAAGTAGGTGAAGAATTCACTTTCATGTGGTATCAGAGGGAGGTTTAACCCTGATTAAAATCGCATACGAAGATACGTATTTCGTGTTTAGTTTTTCTTAACACATTACGTATTAAAATAGTGGAAACTCGTTGGAGTTCCAAATCATTTAGCACGAATTATGCAGATATTTATTACCCCTTATCATTATGTTTAGAAACGCATAAATAAAGTAGTGCGAACACTATAAAGAAAGTCTCGCAGTACGAGAGAATTTTTGTTATGTTAACTTGGTTGTGATCGTCAAAGCGGCACATTCAATTAGCATTATGAAAATATCGGTTTCGTGCGGATGAGAGACATCCTTACTTTTGGTTGAAAATCACACTCCCAAAGGAGGCGATAAAAAACTGAAAAAAAGGGGAGTCATAGTAAATTTTGTCACTAATATTTTAGGCTAATCAAAATTATTCAGATACCCAAAGGTAATGGATAGTGGGGTTAATCTAAGATTTAGTGACTATTACTATGGGAGTAAATTTGCACATATTGTGAGTTCTGCCCAAAGGTGATCTCATGATATATGTAAATTTATTCAGGAATAAATTTAATTATTTCATGTGTTCACATGTGTGCTAATAAAGTATAGTTTTCTTTAACAGTCACCTTCTCTGTCAACAACAATAGTTTAACCATTGAGATTCTTACGGGGTCGAATTTCAAGAAATGGAGGGAAGACATCATGTTTGGGATGGAGATGGGTGACGTCCACATCGCTTTGATCAGTGACAGACCAGTTGATCTGACTGAAGCGAGTACAGATGATGAAAAAACTGTGCATGCAGCTTGGACTAGAAGTAACCGCATCTGCCTACTCTCCATGAAGAGGACTATCCCAGGTCATCTGAAAAGTGGTCTTCTTACTGACTGCACTGCTAGGGAATTCATGGAAGCAGTGTCACTGAGATATAAGATCTCTTCTAATGTAGAAATAGGTACCCTCATGCATGGCCTTTTTACTTTGAAATATGAGGGGAATGTTGGAGTAAGAGACTACATCATAAGGATCGTGCATTTTCAAACCAAGCTCAAGGCCCTGAATGTTATTCTACCTGATTCGTGTATTGTGCATCTGACACTCAATACACTACCTGCGGAATTTGGGATTATCAAGACCAACTATAACTCCCAAAATGAAGTTTGGTCGATCAATGACCTTATCACCATAGTTGTTGCAGAAGAAGAAAAGCTGAAGAAAGATAAACCCAATTCAGCACTGTTCACTTCAGCAGCAGGTCCTTCAGGAGTTAAGAAGGCAAAATCTCACACTCATAAAGGTAGTGCTTCTAATGATAAGAAAACCTCTGGTTCGAACCCTAACACAAAAGTGAAGTCCAATTTGACATCCTTTAAAAGGGATGGTGATCGTTGCTTCTTCTGTAAGAAGAAAGGTCACATGAAGAAGGACTGCAACAAATATAAGGCCTAGTTAGCCAAGAACAAGCCTGAAGGTAATCACTCACTTGGTCTAGTTTGTGAATCCAATCTATCAATAGCTGCTTCCAGTTCTTGGTGGCTTGATAGTGGGGAAACTAATCATGTTGCTTTTTCCATGCAGGGGTTCATAAACAAGAGGAGGCCAAATCAGGATGAGATGAGGCTCGTTGTTGGAAATGAGGAGCAAGTTGATGTTGAATTCGTAGGAGATATCATGCTAGTCTTAGAGTCTGGTTTTTAATTTATTGCTTAAAGACACCTTTTATATTCCATCGTTCAGACGGAATCTTATTTCTGTTTCTATTTTAGACAATTGTGGTTTCTGTTTTGAATTTAAGAATTCTCTGGTTAATATTTTTCTTAATTCAAAATTAGTTGGTAGCTGCAGTTTGTCTTATGGTTTATATAAATTGTGTCTTGCTCCTAATGAATTTTTAGCATCATATAATATAGAATGAATTGCTCTTAAACGAACTCTGTCTAAGGAACAATCATACAAGTTGCGGCATAAAAGACTTGGGCACATCTCTAAGGATAGAGTAGATAGATTGATAAAGTCTAACATTCTACCTACTCTAGACAGTGACTTAGAGAATTGTATTGATTGCTGCAGAGGTAAAATGACCAAGATAAAGAATAAAACTGTGGTCCGTAGTTCTGATCTCTTAGAGATCATTCATACAGATATAAGCGGACCGTATTCTATGACTGTGTGTGGAAACTACTATTTCATCACTTTCATAGATGACTTTTCCCGATATGGATATCTTTACTTAAAGAAAAAATCCGAATCTCTTGAGAAATTCAAGATTTTTAGGACTGAAGTAGAAAAGCAAATCGGAAAAAGTATTAAGATTGTTAGATCGGACCGAGGTGGTGAGTATTATGGCAAACACGGTGATGCTGGACAGCTTAAGGGACCGTTTGCCAAATACTTGGAGGAATCTGGTATAGTGGCTCAATTTACTATGCCTGGCAGCCCTGAGCAGAACGGTGTAGCCGAAAGACGTAATCGTACTCTTATGGAAATGGTTAGAAGCATGATGAGTGGGAGCAATTTACCTAAGTTCCTTTGGGGTGAAGCTTTGAAGACAGCTCTATATATTTTGAATAGAGCACCTTCCAAAGCTATTCCTTTAACTCCTTTTCAAATGTGGACCGGCCGTACTCCTAGCCTTAATCATCTTAAGGTTTGGGGATGCCCAACAGAGGTCAGATTGTATAATCCTGCATTGAGTAAATTAGATCCTCGAACGGTTAAATGTTTTTTTGTAGCATATCCAGATCACTCCAAGGGATACACGTTTTATAACCCAAATGGAGGTTCGAGAATAGTGGAGTCTCAAACTGCCAAATTTCTGGAATTTGATATAGCTGAAGTCAGTAAAAATCCTCCACTTATACATCAATATGATGAAGAAAATTCTTCAGGAGGATTTGTTTTGCCTTTACCCATTGAGAATGTAATTGACAATCCAGAACCAGGACCTGCTATGCCGAACTTGGATCCAATTGAGATTGCTCCTGCAATGGTTCCTATTGTTCAAGAACAGTTAGTAGAAGTTCCACTTAGAAGATCTGTCAGAGAGAGGAGGCCTGCTATTCATCCAGATTACATGATTTACTTGGGTTAGAGTGATTATGACATTGGTTGTGTGGTTGATCCAGTCACTTATACTGAAGCAGTTTCTTGTCCTCAGTCTGAACATTGGATGGATGCTATGAAGGATGAATTGCAGTCTATGAAGAATAACACAGTTTGGGAACTTGTCCCACTGCCCAAATGCAGGAAAGCTGTTGGCTGCAAATGGGTGTTTAAGACCAAAAAGGATTCAGCAGGCAAAATCGAAAGATTTAAGGCCAGACTAGTTGCTAAGGGATTCACCCAAAGAGAAGGAGTTGATTATAATGAAACTTTTTCTCCAGTTTCATCAAAAGACTCTTTTAGGGTGATCATGGCTCTCGTGGCCCATTTTGACATGGAGCTTCATCAGATGGATGTTAAAACTGCTTTCCTCAATGGAAATCTTGATGAGGAGGTCTATATGAGACAACCAGAAGGCTTTGCAATTGAAGGTAGAGAAGAGCTTATCTGTAAATTAAATAAATCAATTTATGAATTAAAGCAAGCCTCTAGACAATGGTATAAGAAGTTCGATGAATTTATTACTTCATGTGGATTCGTTGAAAACGAAGTAGAACATTGTATATATACCAAGATCAGTGGGAGTAGGAGTATCTTCCTGATACTCTATGTGGATGACATCCTCCTTGCATGTAGTGACAGAGATTTGCTTTTGGACACCAAAAGACAGTTATCCTCTGAATTTGACATGAAAGATCTTGGAGAGGCAAACTTCATTCTGGGAATTGAAATTCATCGAGATCGTTCTCACAGGTTATTGGGTCTTTCACAGCGGGCTTATATTGATAGAGTTTTGGAGCGGTTTAGTATGCAAGATTGCAAACCTGGAAAGGTTCCTATTTTCAAAGGTGATAAACTCAGTTTATCACAATGCCCTAAAACTGAGTCTGAGAAAGGAGCTATGAAAGCAGTACCATATGCAAGTGCACTTGGCAGCATCATGTATGCCCAAGTTTGCACTAGACCTGACATTTCCTTTGCTTCAGGTTTGTTGGGTAGATATCAGTCCAATCCTGGACATGATCATTGGGTTGCTATCAAGAAGGTACTGAGATACTTAAAGAGAACGAGGGATTTCATGTTGATTTATAGGCACGTTGATGATCTACAGTTGACAGGATTTTCAGACTCTGGTTTTGCTGGTTGTGAGGATGATAGAAAATCCACTTCTGGATACATTTTCATGTTATCTGGCGGTGCAGTTTCTTGGAAAAGCATGAAACAGAGTTTGATTACTTCTTCCACTATGCAGGCAGAGTTTGTAGCTTGTTATACAACATCTATACAAGCTATTTGGTTACGTCACTATATTAGGGCTTTGGCAGATTATGAGTTTGTTGCTGGAGCTATACAGTTATATTGTGATAACATGGCTGCGGTCTTGTTCATTAACAATAATAAAGGAATTACAACATACAAACACATAGAAGTAAAGTTTTTGACTGTTAAAGAAAATGTAAAGAAAGGTGAAGTTGCAGTAGATCACATAGGTACAGATGATATGGTTGCTGACCCACTTACTAAAGCACTTCGCCCATGTGTTTTTGAGAGACATGTCATTAGCATGGGCTTAGGAGCATCATTGGATGTTATAGAGTAGTGGGAGTGTTTTAATGTCTACTGTATTTACTTCATTCTGTACCTGTTTTATTCATACTTTGTACTGTTTAATTAATAGAAGTAGCTCTTTTATATTTTCAATGTTAAACAGTATATTTATGATGACAATAAGCCTCAAGAGTGGTGTTTATCTTGAGCAAAGGGCTGGGGTATTTGATTAGCCTTAAAGGTTTTTTGTTCTGTAAGCACATAAAGATGACCTAAAGACTAAAGTACAGAACAGAATGGTTCATTAGAACCATAAAGGAAATTCTCTTGTGATTCAAAATTACATAAAGAAAGAGAATTAGGACCAATTCATTGATGACATAAAGTTTGATCATAAAGTGTCATCAGACGTACTGTATCGATATAGAATATTCACATTAATTCAATCAAGGATTTGTGATCATTGGTGGTCTAATGACGAGGTATGTCATGAACACTGCTATGGTTCAATCTAAAATTGAATTGATCGTGATAACAATATCTCTAAGATTGACATATAAGGGCGCCCGAACATTAACTTTGCCCAAGTGGGAGAATGTTAGTATTTTATACTAAGATTGTTGTGCTTCGTTAATGTTTAAGTGTTAATCTAATCTAGAAAAGATATCAGACGGTTTGCGATACAAATTAAGGGGTTCAAAATTATGATTTGTGATGAGTCAAATCTAGTTTTGATGAACCCGTAAGTTTTGAGTCTTGGTTCCAATCACGACTCTCCCTAAAGAGACACAAATAAGTTAACGTTTTGGAAACGGATAGGATCTAATAAGGTTTAGTGGATCCAATAAAGTCTAGATATATTTATTTATTAGTTGAGATGACATTTATTTATTTAAATCCTCACTTATTCTCTCTCCCTATATTCCATGCAAACTACAATCAAGATGAGTGGGCTGGCATTTAATGTATTATTCCATTAAATATTTTCTCGGTTATAGCATTGACATTAAACGAGAGCCAAAGACCAATAACTGAGAAGAAGAATAATTAATTGTGTACGGGAATATAATGGGTTGCGACGGTTGAGGCCAAGAGGTATCCGCCGATTGGTTTTCTTTTCTTTTTTGGCGTCGAGGTTCTCTAATTTTTTTTTCTACGACATTCCTTCTTCTTCTTTGTACATGGCATGGCTTCCAAAGGAAGAAGAATATAAGAGAGTGTGTGAATCCGAGTCTAGAGAAGTTTTTACTCTAGCATAAAGAATATTTTGTTTCCATTCTAAGCCCGCTCATCGGTTGGTTTCAAGGAGAGAACGTGATTGAAAACCACGAACTTTTGTTCTTAAGCCTTTGAATCCATGGAGGCTTCAAAATCCGGTTTGGTTTTCTTTACTCTCACGATTCTTAAAAGTTTTATCATGTGTTTTAATTAGGATTAATATAATCCCTGCTTTTCGCTTCCGCTAAAGTTCGCTAAAGTTTATTTTCTAGCTTTATATGCTTATGTGTATGTTAGTTAGATGCGCAAGTAGGTGAAGAATTCACTTTCACGAACTGCCTTGTTAATTCTATGAAATTGGCGATGGTTGCAGCCCTTAATGAATGGAACCATGTTCGGGCCTGCCCTTTGAGAGTGGCTGGAAACACTTGACAGAGCAACTGGTCTGGAGCATTATAAATTCTCATAATGGTGGTGAAGTGGTTAACACGTTCAAGCGAATCGTCGGTACCATCAAACGTCTCAATGTTCAGAAGTTTAAACCCGAGTGAGATTGGATGGTCGAGGATTTGCGGTGCCAAAGGGGAGCCTTGGCCGAGCGGTCGGCGGGCGTGAATATCTTTTCTACCTGCCTGGCGATATTATTCTGCGATGACTTCTCGAATTTCCTCCCGGGTAAATCTTTCAAGCAGAGGAAAGCGGGCATCATTGGCGGGGTTGTGATGAGGATGGTCCGCTCTTGCCTCTCTCTGGGGCGGGTGAGCTGAACTAGCGGCTTCGGAATATTCTTCGGGTCCTTCCTACCTTGAAGGAACTTCTTGGGCCCTGTGCTGGTTTTGCTGTGGCAGAAGGTTAGCCGGTGCTGGCGGCAACGGGGGAGCAGGAGGTGCTCCTAAGTTTCAGAGCAGGGTGAGCATCTCAGTTTGTTGCTCTTCCATTTGGCAAACACGCCCTTCCAGGGCGGTGACGGGGGAGAAAGTGACTTCAATTGTTAGTGGTACGTCCATCAAAGAGTGGGAACGTGCGGGTTCGTTGTGTCTGCCAAGGGCGGATTATTCAGTGGTGCGGGTGCTTCTTTTTTCCACTGAAGCAGAATTTTGAAGCGGCAAAGCTGGTGATCTAACTCTTTTGAAGGATGCTGGGAATCGTGTTATCACAGACGGCGCCAAACTGTTTCGGACTAACTCGATGTAACGCCCCCGATTTTTCGGCAATTATTTAAATTCTCGCTTGGCGTTACGTTGGCGCATTTCCGGCTTGTGTCATTGTTAGAGTACCTCGTTAGGTGTTCTTAGAGGTTATAGCCTGTTGTATGGTTTCCCCAGCTAGTCGGCGTCTGTTTTGGAGGCCCGACTGAGCCTCTCAGGGAATCCTTATGCTTTGGCTTCGGGTGAGGTTAGCCCGAGTGTGTGGTCGTCGGAGGTTGTGTCCGACTTCGCCGATGTTTTCGTAGCCCGAGTGTTTAGCTACGGTGCGAGTCTGGCCGAAATCCGAGAACGTTAATTTCCGCGTCGTCCCAACGGTCGCTGGTTAGCGAGTCGTCACCTTATGCGAGCGTTTATGCATAGTTGCGCATTTTTGGGCATAGCGCGTGTTTTGGGCGTGCCGGTGCGAGAATGCACATGTACGTGTGTGCGGAGCGTTATTTAAGTGTACGTGTGCGTGTTTGCGTGTATTTGTGTGTGAGTATATGTATGGGTTAACGTATATTTGTGTTTATATTTAGGTGAGAATATACGTATAAGTATTTTGAGTTAGTATAATTATTGGGGTTAATGTAGTTATTGAATAGTTAATTAGGTTTGTTAACTTAGTTAATTAGGAGTATTAAGGTTACTGATTTAGTTATTAGATTTAGTAATGTGGCATAAATTATATTTTATATTAGGTATTATAATATATATATACTTATTAATTAGGGTTCCTTCCCCCCATTCAACCGAGCAACCAGCAGTATAGGAATTAAACCCGAGCGGCTCCTGTGCGGAAGAAAGAAAAGGGGCGGACGCCGGCCCTGCTCCGACCGCCCACCTCCCGCTCTTTCGGCCTCGAAACCTTCCTCTGAGGCCGGATCCGAACTCCTCTCGCCGCGATCTTCGTTCCGAGGTATCTTATTTGGGATTTCACCGTAGATTTTTCTGAGATCCGGTGTAGTTTTAGTTCGTTTTTGTTTTATTTTTTTGACAAATGTTTCCTCTAGGATTTGTGAAGCTTTACGTGCTTTTGGACGTCCGCTATAGCGCAGTTGTGCTGGCGAAATTTTCGGTGTAATAGCGAGGCAAGTGCTCCTTTCGCCCTTGCCATTTTGATCCCTTAATTTCTCTCGTTTTCGTAGTTTAAATTTCAGCTTTTTGGTTATGCTATCCTCCTAACCGAACCCTACCCGAAATCTCTTTGGAAATTGTTTATTTTTGTTCTCTTGTCGTAATTGTTCTAGCTAGGATTTCGCGGTGATGAGTTTAGTGTGTCGGATTTATGCAAATAAGTCGTAGAATTTATGCAAATGAATTTTAGAACTATGTTATAGATTTTGGAATTAGGCTTAGTTGGGGGGTTTTAGGCATTTTTGCCCAAGAGGAGTCAAATCCTCTTGCGCATTCGTCCTGATTTATATGTTTGGGTGTAGGTGAGCACGCATGACCTATGGTCGCGCGTCTGTGATCGTGCGCCCTGATGTCGGTGCTCATGCGTTGGTCGTAATGTCGAGTGGGAGTACTCACTCGTTGTGGCGTTGCGTAATCGCAACAATGTTTCCCCTAGCTTTGCTTTCTTTTCCGAGTGAATGTCTCGTGTTCGAAGGTCCTTTGTCGGCTGTTGTTTTCCGAAGGCCGAATCGTGGGTTGTGGTTAGTAGTGGTGGTGGAAGGCTTTTAATAGGGGTTGTGTTGTGTGACTTAGCCGTGACCGCACTTTTTACCTTGACCCGAGTAGTTTCTGGGCAAGTGAGAGAGGGGTCCGCAGTGCTTTCACATGTCAACCCTTGAGCATTTTTGTCTTGGAAATAGTGGTCGGGGGTTGAGTACGCCTCCAATCCGGTTCCAAGTTTCTTTTTTTGCTACTGCCATATCTCATAATTTAGGATATTAGGTGTTTCTTCCTTAGTTGTTGCAACACATTTTTTTTTGGCATGTTCGCCTTGTTGACTCTGCAGGTTTTTAGCAGGGTAGTTGCTGTTTTCTCGCACTTGGTGCAGGTTTGCTTTTACCTTGCCTTGAGCAGGGTTTGCTTCAGTTTTAGTTGCCTTTTCTTACATTCCCTTGTGTTCTTGATTGCTACACTTTCTTGTTAGCACTTGTATTCTTTTCCTTGCTGAGGTATTCTGCCTTCTGAATGCCTCAGGTTCTGGATAGTAGCCAGTAGGTGGCTAGTGCTGTGGTGCTGTTGGAGATCTCTCAGCCTTTGGAGACCCTCCTGTTCTTCTAGTGAGGTAGTTTTACTGCATTTTCTACAGACATACATACTTGCCAGTGGGTTCGTGTCAGCTGTTGGCGCCCCTGGTAGTTTTACCTTTTTGTACTAGATATGCTTTTCTTCTTACTGCTACCCTTTTTGGGAGATAGTCTATTTGCTCTGGAAATGTTTTATGCTAGGTTGATAGTTACTTTAAAACCTATAATAATTACTATATGTATTACATGATCAGCATGTGTTATAAAAAGCTCAAACATTACTTTCCAAAAGCGTAAAAAGATCGTTTTCTTATAAGTACTATAAATTGAGATCTAGGGTCATGCATAGCGTAAGTTGTCCTCTTAGGACACTTATGCGCTCATTTAAGGATGTCAACATAAATGAAGTATTTTTCCGCTACGTATAAAAATAGTTTTCGAACCGTGAACTATCTGATCCACTGATCCGAGGGATACGGCTAATTAATTGAACCAGTTTTATAATCATTCTAACTTATGATTTGAAGGTTTAGAGTGTTGCCTGAGCGTCGGCAGTTATCCCCTGCTCGACGTGGCATCACAGCTCGTAGTTTTCTCTTGCTCTGATTTATTTAAATGGTGAGAAAAATGCGGGTTGTGACACTCGATGCCCCGGTCGGACCGGATTTACTTGGTCCGTTTTAGCTCACGAGGTAGTCTAGCGCGCACACAGTCAATGAAAATAGAAGGTCGACTCAAGATATGATGACATGGAAAAACCCCTCAACCAGATAAAAAATCACGTGACCGGGTCTGTGCCGGTCAAAATCCACTAGCTGCTTGCGGTTACAATGTGCAGAGAGAATCGGGGGAGACAGGCCGCTCCCCGTTACAACTGGGGGGGTGAGAGAGTTCCGCTCCCAATGGGCGACAGGCCGCACCACGGGAGCGACTTGGATGCTGGAATCCGGGGAGTGGTTCTGGTGCTTGGTAGTTTGGATCACGGCTATTGCGCTCATTTGCTTGCAGTGGTCGTATTCCTCCTTATTCCGCTCGTTCCGGGGCTTAGGCATTTTCCTACTGGTGGCCCGCTGGTGGCCCGCTTGTGGCTCGAGGTGGCTGGAGGACGACCCGAGGGAGGAGTTTGACAGAGCTATTGCCCGAGGAAGAAGATGACCGGGAGCCAAAAAGTAAAGAATGAGGAGGCCCTGTGGCTCCTTTTATAGCCTCCAGGTGGGATTCATGATGGGACCCACCACTAGCGTAGTGGGTTGGTGGGTTGTTATCCCCCAGATCAGACGGCAAGAAAATCCCACCATGATCGGACGGTAGGAGAACTATCCACGGTGACAGAGCGCCAAAGCGGCGAAGGCGGCTAGCCTGGCAACCGGCGGCCTGGCTGGCGGCTAGGCTGGTTGCGGCCCGGATTGGCTGGCGGCCAGGCTGGCAGGGACATGCAGCGGCCTACAGCGGCAAGGCCGGCGGCCGGGCTGGCGGCCAGGCCGGTAGCGGCTTGCCGGGGCCTGGCCGCAGCCTGACCTTGGCCTGCCGCGGCAAGGCCGGCGGCGGTGGCGGTCAGGTCGGCGGCCTGCCGCGGCAAGGCCGGCAGCGGCGGCTGTGCGGCGGTTCTTCCCCAAAAGTGGGGCGGTTTTCCTTCATGGGGAGAGGGAGTGGGCCCCACCCACCATGTTTCCCTCATTATGGGGAGTTCATGGGAGGTGGGGTTGACTAGTCAACCCCATTATCCCCATTTTGGGAGGAGATCATGGGGGAACTTTTCCTATAAATGGTGGTGTAACCCATCAAGTATCCTTGGGAGAAGAGAGAGACAAACCCCAAAATCTTAGGAGAAATATTAAGAGTATCGCAACTACAACCATTCGTTGGGAGAACCCCATCCAAGTCTTGTTCTTATTTTGCTTACCTCATTTATTTATTTTTAGTGCATTCTTGTTTCAAATTTGTCCTTAGCATTACTGTTTCCTTAGAATTACCATTTCTTTAATATTAGCCGTTAGAAAATAATCAAATACTAATTAATGCATGACTTGATCAATCTTTATTTAAAATATTGAGACTCTTGAAAAACTCCTCATTGATTTCTTCTAAAGTAGTTTACATCATTACTAATTAGCTGCTGTTAAATTTGTTAAAGTGAGAGTATAGTGGAGTGCGGGCGGTCTGATTGGGCAGACCGCACAGATCGCAGAGTCCCTGACGTTCTGACGGAAAGCCTTTGGCAGATATCTTTTGGCGGATTGTCGGCCTCTCTTGTGATTTAGTTCAGCAAGCATCCTGACTTGAAACCGGGCGGTTAAAGTTCTCTAACCACGACTGTGGCGGTCTTGTTGGTGAGACTGCATAGTCCGCTTGAAGCTTGAGGTTCTCTAGCTTGCATGAATGCTTGCGGTTAGTGCAAACTATGGTGGCTAACCGCCCAGTTTGTTGAAGCCTTCTCGGACAGGTTGATAGTCGGAGTCTGCTGGTGTTGTGGACTTGGTTCCGTGTGATAAGTCCAGAGTTGTCGCCTTGCTCGTCGAGATCGCTTGTTGTACAGAATGCTTCTAGAGCTCGCCGAGTTCACCTGTTTGTGCGAACTGCTTCTGGAGCTCGCCGAGCTCGGCAAGTTGACGGCTTAGTCCTTGTTCTAGTTGCGGGTTGAAGTATGAGCGGATTGGGAGCTGTGTCCGCAAGGCAGTGCGATCTGGTGGTGATGTCCAGCAGACCGCCAGTGTTGTGTTCGCCGTCCTTGTTGGATTGGTGGTCTTCTCAGCCTGGCAGACTGGTACTTTTCCGCTTTTGTGGACTGGTCATTGTTTTTGCCCTTGCGGGCAGAGAGTGGTGTCCGTATTTCTTTGTGGACAGCTTTCTTTAGCGGTGGACTGATACTTGTATTCGCACTAGTGTTGATACGTGATGTTAGCTATAGGTTTGACGAGCGATTATCCTATCGCTATGGGTAGTAACGACACTCCTCTTCACACTTATAAATAGGAGTCCCTGACTCGTCATAACTAACTAGAACAGTGAGAACTCAGCTCGTGCTTAAATCTCGCGGTTAAGTTTTTCTAACCGCTGTAACTATGTGAAGTTAGCTCTGTGCAGGCTGTGTGGCTAGCATCAGGAAACTAGGCAACTAATGGAAGCTTGGTGTGGAACAGTTCGCAGATAATAGTCAGTGGATAACAGCAGGTCGCGGTCTCTGTCACTTGAAGTCTCTTCCTCCGTGTTGCGTTTAAGCAGAGCAGTTCGCCTGGTCTATCAACGAGTTCTGTTCTAGACCTTCAGCTTTCAATAACCAGCAGTTTGTGTGGTTAGTTGCGGCTAGGCGACTTAGGCAGCCTCGACTGACTAAGCTTGCGGGTTGGCAACTTGTGCAGTTTTAGCTTGTAGTCCGCATAGTTTACTTCTTATTGCAGTTTTTGTTTCCTTTGGTTACATTGTGAATCATATCTCGCAATGTATACCTTGGTCTATAAAGAAGTTTTTTAATTCCAATTGGAGACACTTGTGTTGCTGATGGTACTGATTTCGACTTTACTTTGGTTATTGTTGAGTGTTCCTGCAACCTCTTGCGACTTCCTTCATAAATTTTTACATGGTATCAGAGGGGTGTTGAGGAGTTAGCAATTCACCAATCTCAATAGTTTGGTATTCCTTCGTGAAGATCAAGTAATCAGTTGGGTGCAATGGAAGTCGGGTATGCAAGACGAATTGAAATTGAACTCTTAACGCATATTAATTTCAAATGGTGGAGGTCTTGCATGGAGAGTTACCTTCTTGGCGTGTATCTTTGGGAACTTGTCGGTGGTGACAACCGACAATAAATAGTTGTTGTTGGTGGAAATGTTGAAGCGGTGAAAGCTTGGAGGCGGAAAAATGCGAAGGCAGCATTCGCTTTGAAGCGTGCAATGAAACCAGAGCTGTTTGACCACATCATCGAATGTCAGTCAACAGCTGAAATCTAGATGGCCTTGGATGGCCCATTAAACAAGAAGAATGTATCTCGGCTACAATTCTTGGAAAATGAGTTGGTGAAGGCCACTCAAGGTGATCTGTCCATTTCTTCTTTCTTTTTGAAGATGAAGAATATCTGCTCTTAAATAACTGCCTTGGACCCGAAAGAGCTGATCTCAAAGTCAAAGCTAAGGAGGCACGCCATTCACGGCTTGTAGAATGATGATGTTGCCTTTGTGACTTCTGCGCAAGGCTGTGCCAATCAACCATCACTGCTTGAGCTGGAAAATCTGTTAGCTTCACAAAAAATCTTGGCGAAGCAGATGGCTGGAGTTTCAATCTCAGGGGGAGATGGTGAGTCTCTCTTTTCTGGCAAGAAGAAGAAATGGGATAGGAAGAAGAAGACACCTGCTAGCAATGTTCCATCTTCTTCATCACAGAAGGAAAGGAGAAAGGCTCCTAAGCATGATGACGGGAAGAAGTGGGGTGGACCAAGGTGCTAAAGGTGTAATAAGCCTGGTTACATCCACAGGGACTGCAGAGTGAATCTTTAGCTAGGGCATGCTGTAGGGAAGGAAGAGGATGAGTCCAAAGCTGAGGAAGGAGGATGGAGGAGTGCTTTCATGACGGGCACTTCTGTTCGTGCATTTTCCTCCATCAACTATCAGGAGGACTGGATCATGGACTCGGGGTTTGGTCATCACCTCACCAAGGACGAGTCCAAATTCTCTTCTCTACGGGGTTATAAAGGTAACAATGCCATTATTATTATTGATGATACTGTACATGCAGTGGAGGAGAGAACAGTTTCTTTAGGCAGTAATCAGTGGCCACTCACTTTGAGGAGTGTATATCATGTGTCGGGAATGAAGAAAAACATCTTCTCAGTTACCAACACTGTTGGCACTAGGTATCACGTTCTATTTGGCCTAATAGAAGTGAAGTTTCTCAGGAGTATATCTGCTGTGAAAGCTGATGTCGCTCATGTCAGAAGACGTGTGAAGGACCTGTTCGTGTTAGTGACATGCTCCTATATTGATAAGATGAGGGCAAATGATAATGTTGCTATTTGGCATGAGAGACTTAGTCATGTTTGGATGGATAAACTAAAGGTTATGGCAATAAGAGGCATAGTTCATGGCCTGTCTAGCCTTTCATCTTTTGGTGACAATCACGAATGTGTGGGATGTCAGTATGGTAAGGCTCATCACCTTCCTTTTGATATATCACAGACTAGGTGTAGAACACCGTTGGAATGCATCCACAGGGATTTAACGGGACCTACCGTCACTCCCAGTCTCGGCAGTAACAGGTATATGTTGGTTCTTGTTGATGACTTTTCCAAGTATACTTGGGTATACTTCTTGAAATTGAAATCAGAGGCTTTCGAGATGTTCGTGGAGTTCAAGGAGCTCGTGGAAGGCCGTATCGATCCGCGGATAAAGAAGTAGAAAATTAATAATGGTAGAGAGTTCACTTCATGTACAACCTTGGGCTCGTAGGAGACAACTCAAAGAAGAGCGCTGAGTTAGGGGCGAGAGGATTGCAGAGGCGAGCAGGACCACATGGTTGACTTGCCGGTACTCCAGAAAGGCAAAACATAATAGGGGAGATGGGACCAGTGGAGCAGGCGAGAGAGCTCTCGCGGCATATGCTAACCTCTTGTGGCGAGACGACTCTCGTGGCGTATGCTGACCTCTTGTGGAGAGATGGCTCTCGAGGCGTACCTCTGGTAACGAGACGGAGTACTTGCGAGGCGAGGCACTCGCGAGGCGAGTCGATAGGCTTCTCTCGCCCGCTAGACATTTTCTCACTCGCCATATGAGAAAAAGACGTTTTTACTTTCCTACCCCCAAAGGGGTGTTTTTTACTCTTTTACCCCAGGTAATTTTACCCTTATGCCCTTTGGTGTCTGCATATAACCCTTCAGAATAGCGGAGTTTGGCTGTTGGCAGACCCAACCCAGGGTATTTTGGTAATTTTAGATCGATTTAGTTTGGTTATTAGCAGGTCAAACTCAGAGTCCTATAAATAGAGCGATAAGGTGCCTTGAGAAAAGGAGGCAGGCAAGAGAGAGAGAGAGAAGAAGAGAGCGCTGGTTTACTTTTTCTTCTTCCCTCTCCAAAGCACCTAGCTCAGCCCTGGCTAGGGAGGAGAAGAATTTCTAATTCTTCTAGGTAAGAGGTGGGACCTCCAAGCTGAAGCCCACAGTCTGTTTTTAGTTCCAAGACTCACGTCGAGAAGGGGTTTTGGAAAGAGTAAGTGTGAGCTGCAACCTTAGGTCCGAACTCTAGGTGAAGTCGGGCATCTGGATTCAACATTTTTGGTGCGGTGAGCGTGGACCGCAGCCTGCACAGAAGAATCTTGAGCTACTTCATGGCGGGAGATCTAGGCGAAGGATACGGGGATGGGTCCCAGAACCCGGGAGGATTTGTAGGAAGAGAAGAATTCATGGCGTCCATTAAAGGCATCATGTACATGTTGCAGGGGATCTTGAGGCGAGGCGACTGCTCGACTCCTTTACCTCAGGCATCCACTCTCGTGCATCAGGACGAGCTCGTCTCGATAAGGATTGGAGAGGATGCGGGGGGGACCCGAAAAGGAAAAGGTGGTGGAAGGAAGCGGGCGAGATCTGGCGGGTAGGGAGTTGTTCCCTAGCCCAGTGAGTGTCGTCTCGCCAGGAGACGTCATTGCGCGGGTGGAGGCGGCGAGACCCGTGGCGAGAGGGTCCCCATTCTGCGAGTTGATCCTTTCAGGCCCAGTCCCAGAGGGGTTCAGGGAGCCCGAAATGACCTACTATATGGGAAAATACGACCATCTCCAGCACTTGCAGTGGTTTGCAGATGCGGTCTCCATTAGGCCGATGACGAACGCGTTCAAGTGCCATCTTTTCGCCATCACCTTGAAAGATAAAGCTAGGGACTGGTTTCATCAACTCCCAACGAGATCAATCTATGCCTTTGAAGGCCTGAGTAGAAGTTTCAAGTTGCGTTTCTCGACCTCGAAGAAAAGGAAGAAGAATCCCGAGTCAATTTTTCTGATTCGGCAGAAGGCGGATGAATCCCTGGCCCTGTATATGGACAGGTTCCAGGAAGAAATCTTAGATATTCAGGAGATTTCAGGATTTGCTCTCCAAATGGCTTTCACCGTCAGACTGTGGGAGGGTTTCTTCAAGATGAGCGTAACTAGAAAGACACCATTGTCATTTGAAGGTATGATGGAGAAGGCCGCAAAAGAGATAGCGATGGAGACGACAAACCTGGCATTTACCAGAAAGCTAGCAAGGTTGACGGAGGCCAAGTAAAGAGAGGCGGGAGGGGCATGACAACAAGAAGGAAGGAGGGAGGAGCTGAGGGCGCCGACATATCAGGAGTTGGGTTGGAGATCAAGGAGGCCCTGCTCAAGGGTAAGGAAGAGGTTTTCCCCAAGGGGGAAGGAACTACCAAAGAAGACCAGGAAGATTCAACCAACAGGGGGTGGGGATATGGTCCTATACCATCCCTACCTCCGCCTCAGCAATATTTGGCCATCGGCCGAGGGAGAGCAAGGGGAAGAGAAAGTGGGAGAGCAGGAGCTGGAGCTGGAAGAAGGAGGAATCCCCAGGAGGGGAGACGGGAGGAGGAGGTAGCATTGCCATATTATGACTTCCATGAGGAGGAGGGTCACGCTATGGCTACCGACCCGGAGTTTTTGGAGATGAAGAGAGCTAGAGGAGCAGAGGAACAACAACTACCAGTGCAGATAGTGGAGATGACTGGGACCGAGGAGGAGGACCGGTGCGTGGATCGAGCTGATGTGGGAGATCGAGGTGGGATCGGGGTGATCCATGGGCAAGTGGGGATTGAGGCTACCCGTAAGGCGAGCCTTCATACCATGTACCGTCAGAGCGTAGCCTCGATGTCACAAACCCCTCCCCCGGATGAGAAAATCACCTTCTCTCGGAAGGACATGCCAGACCATGAAGATCCCTTTTGAGACGCGCTGGTGATTCAGACCGCCATTGAAAACTTCATGGTGTCGCGGATCCTAGTCGATAATGGAAGTTCGGTGAATGTCATCTTCAAGAAGGCATTCAATGAGATGAGGGTAGAGGCTCGAAGGGTGTTGGCAGCAGATGGGCCATTGTTCAGATTCTCGGGAGAAAAGAAGGAAGTCGAGGGGGGAGTGGGACTCCAGGTGACTCTGGGGGGGCTGTCCAGGAATTGTCGTTTCAACATAGTGGATGCCCCCAGCAGGTACAACACCATTTTCGGGTGCCCTTTGATCAGTACCTTTAGGTGTGTCCCATCATCTTTTCACCACTGCCTGAAGCTCAATGCCGGTGGGACCCAGATCAGAGTACGAGGAGATTCAAAAGCAACCAGGGAGTGCTATGTGATGGCAGTGAATACCATTTCTTGGTAGGAGAGGCCGAAGAAATGGAGAGGAGGATAGAATGATGGGAGCAGGAGGTTGAAGGAAAAGTAAGGGAGGATGAGGAGAAGAAAGGGGTAGAAGGAGAAGTGAGGATGGAGAGAGGCATAGCGGCGGAGCCGAAAACGACAGGAGAGAAGGAAGGAGGGGGAGAGCAGGGACGGGAAGAAGAGATGGAGGCAGAGGTGGAGAAAGAGGAGATGGAAGTGGAAGGAGCGAAGAAAAATGAAGGAGAGGAGAAAGAGAAAAGAAAGATAAAGGAAGTGGGGGAGTCATCCTGGATAGAAACTTGGCCAAAGAAGAGGGGAAGTTCGTTGTTAGAAGAGGGAATCCCAACCGGTGAAGAGGTGGAGAAGTTTCTGAAAGAGGTGGCTATGGACATTGCGGAGCGCGAGGCCATAAATAGTGAAGCCAGAGAGTGGGAGGAGATGCTGAGGGAGCAGGATAAAGATGAAGAGCCATCAAGGCTGAAGGCAGCAGTGGAGGTGCTAGAGATGGAAATCCTCACCAAAGAAGGGAGAAAAGAGAAGATAAAAGTCAGTGGGGAGCTCAGTCCCGAGGATCAAGAGGAGATCAGGGTGTGCGTGCAGAGGCACGTCGACATCTTTGCCTGGAGCGCAGCTGATATGCCAGGGGTTGATGCGGACATGGCGTGCCACCGTCTCAACCTCGACCCCAATGCTTGTCCAATACAGCAAAAGAAGAGAGCCATCACAACCAAGATGGTCGGACCCATCATAGAAGAGGTGGAAAAACTGCTCAAGGAAGGATTCATATCTGCAAGCAAGTATTCGGGGTGGGGTACCATAAAATATGCATGCATCCGCCGGATGTCAAGGATGTGACCTTTGTCACGGAGGATGGGTGTTTCTACTTCAACATGATGCCATTCGGATTAAAGAATGCAGGGGCAACTTACCAAATAATGATGGACCAAATCTTCCGGGAGCAGAAGGGGTGGGAACCTCGAGGTTTATGTGGATGACCTGATGATCAAGAGCCGAGACCTCGGGTCCCACGTCCTAGATCTAGAGGAAACTTTTGAAACCATAAGGAAGTACAAGATGAGATTAAACCCCTTGAAGTGTGTCTTCGGGGCCAACATGAGAAAATTCTTAGGACATCTCCTTACCCCATTTGGAGTGGAGCCCAATCCAGATAAGGTGAGGGCAATCCTAGAATTAGGATATCCGAAGAACGCCAAGGAAGTCCAACGTCTCACAGCAAGCTGGCCAGATTAAGCAGTTTCCTCTCCCGGTCTCGGGAGAAGTGCTCACCTTTCTTCCGAGCACTAAGGGGGAGCAAGAAATTTGAATGGAACACTAAATGCGAAGAAGCTTTTCAAGCCCTAAAACAACAACTCACCCAGACACCGCTACTCTAAGGGCCAAGAGAAGGAGAGGGTTTGTTCTTGTACCTAGGAGTGGGGGCCGAAGCAGTGAGTTCAGTTCTTGTACGAGAAGAAGGAAAAAGGCAGTTCCCGATCTACTACGTGAGCAGGGTCCTGAAGAAGACGGAACTCAGATACCCTATCCTTGAAAAGCTGGGATTCTCTCTCATCATATCGGTCAGGAAGCTCAGGCCATACTTCTAGGCCCACTCAATTCAGGTGTGTAGGATCAAGCGCATACCCAATTGTTCCAAAAGCCTGGACTGTTGGAAAAGGCGCTACTTAATTTCTTAAATAAGTAGCAGAACGCCATGGGTCAAGTGAAGGAACGCCGGACCCAACACAGGTTCTGAGACTTCCTGAATACTCCCGAGTATATTCGATGAATTGCTCGAGTGATCACGTAATAACTTGAGGAATGTAACGAGTCTTCACGTGAGTACTCGATGAATTTTACTTAGGAAATCCGTCTGTCCTGAATCCAGCAAGCAGCACTTTCTTGATTCTTCTTTTACACTTGGGAATGAAGTACACCCCAATAGAGAGATTACACATGATTCAACACTTTATTATACACAATGAGGAATTACATTGCATAGTCCTGTGTTTTATGACCCATTATAATCTGACATTGGTTTGTACTTAGTAATTAAAGTCCTGCAAAATCAATACCATAGTGTAATATTAAATACAAACTCAATTCATATTAATTCAAGGGGGACTTCTTCAAATCAAGGTTATTGTGGATACAATACCCAATAGATAGCCTTTCGCATATTGCCGGTTTCTCTTGGGATCTGGTTCAACAAGCACCCTGGGTTGAAATCGGGCGGTTAGACTTCTCTAATCGTGGCTGTGGCGGTCTGGTTGGTGAGACCGCACAGTTCGCTTGAAGATTCAGGTTTTATGGCTTGCAAGAAGGCCAACGGTTAGTGCAGACTATGATGGCTAATCGTTCAGTTCGCTGAAGCCTTCTCGGGCAAGTTGATAGTCAGAGTCTGCTGTTGTTATGGACTTGGTCCCGTATGACAAGTCCAGAGCTGTTCTTAGCTCGTCGAGATAGCCTGTTGTGCGGATAGCTTCCATAGCTTGCCGAGTTTGCATGTTTCTGCGGATTGCTTCTGGAGCTCGCAGAGCTTGGCAAGTTGATGGCTCGATCCTTGTTCTGGTCGCAGGCTGAAGTACGTGTGGAGTGGGAATTGTGTCCGCATGGCAGTGCAATCTGGTGGCGATGTCCAGCAGACCATCAGTGATGTGTTCGTCGTCCTTGTTGGATTGGTGGTCTTCTCAGTCTGGCGAACTGGTCTTTTTCCGCTTTTGCAGACTGTTCGTTGTTTTTGCCCTTGCGGGAAGAGATTGGTGTCCGCATTTCTTTGCGGACATATTTCTTCATCGACAGACTAATACTTGTATCCACACTTGTGTGGATACGCAATGCTAGCTGTAGGTTTGACGAGCAGTTATCCTATCATTATGGGTTCTGATGACACTCCTCCTCACACCTATAAATAGTAGTCCCTGACTCATCATAACTAACTAAAACGGTGTGAACTCAACTCATGCTTAAATCTCGCAGTTACATTTTTCTAACCACTATGACTAAGTGATGTTGACTCTGTGTAGGTTATGCGACTAACATCAGACGACTAGACAACTTGTGGAAGTTTGATGTGGAATAGTTCGTGGATTACTGTAGGTCGCGGTTTCTGTGACTTGAAATCTCTTCCTCCGTGTTGTAGTTAAGTAGAGCAGTTCGCCCAGTCTATTAGTGGGTTCTGTTCTAGTCCTTCAGCTTTCAATAACAAGCAGTCCGCGCAGCTAGTTATGGTTATGTGACTTAGGTGGTCTCAACGGACTCAGCTTGCAGGTTGGCTACTTGTGCGGTAACAACTTGATGTCCGCGCAGTTTAATTCTTGTTGCAGTTTTCTATTTCCTTTGGTTACATTGTGAATCATGTCTCGCAATGTATGCCTCACTCTGTAAAGAAATTTTTTTAATTCCAATTAGAGACTCTTGTGCTGTTGTTGCTACTGATTTATACTTGAGTTTGATTGTTTTTGAGTGTTCCTACAACCTCTTGCGGCTTCCTTCATAAATTTTTACAGTCGCAACGATTAATTTTTATTCATTTCATCTTCCCATGTGTAAATCAGTGAGAATGCCGCTTAAATTATTACAAGATGTTATCAAATAAATACTACAACTTGTGTTAAGCAAAAAATGAAATCTTGACCACTAATCTGAATTACAAAACATGTACAAACCTTTGTATCGAAACATGCATGGTCTTCCAAACAGCCCACTCTTAGGCCAAAGCCATTTTATTTGGCCATAAATGCCTAATTAAGATCAGAATACATCGATCCCTTGGTCAACGCTTAGTAAAAATTAATCTAGACTTTAAAAAGAAAATACATTTAATGTAAAAGTGGTTGAACCCATGAAGTTTGGTTTAGTGCATGAAAGTATCTAGTTGTCTACCTAAATCATCTAAAGGGATGAATAGGTGAATTCTATGTCTTCAAGTGGAATAAAAATACTTTAAAAGTAAGCATACATAATCAGAGAACACACAGTACAAACACAAGAATTTATAGTGGTTTCCCAGAATGAGTACGTCCATTGTCCCGCCTCGCCTATCTAGCACTTCGGGTTAGACTCGGCTACTTTACCAACTCAGATTATAACAAATCTTACATCTCTGAGTCTTCAACTCCTACAAGCTTGGAGACAACATCTCCTACAAAAACTCAGAGAACAAACTCTCCTACGCTCGATCCTCTAAACTAGGATCTACAAAACTCGGAAGTGAAACTTCCCACAAAAGTTTTGAAAATGGTTTTTACACAACAAAATAGATTGCAATATCAATCTTCTTCAGATCTAAGAGAATCAATCTTCTTCCAAACTGGAATGAAAATATTGAAAAAAAACATAGAAGGAGAAGACATGATTGAAGACTTGGAAAGTTGATCTAATTTGAGAATCGACTAGATCTTGGATAAATTCTTGGAGAAATTGAGAGTAGAGATCTGGTCAAAACTTTATTCAAGAGGAATCGTGATTTCAAGAAGTCGGCGACAAGAACTTTCATGTGCGAACGAATTGGCCGACAGAATAGAACTTGCGATTTTTCTGGTTTGATCACGATTAGGGTTTTCTGAAACTAACCCTTGAATATATATAGAGATTCCTCTTCTAACGGCTAGAACCAAACTTCAGGGCGGAGCTCCACGTGTACTGTACATGGTTGATGCCCTAAAGGAAAGGTGTCACAAAATTTAAAAGAAAATCTGTTTAGTCCATCCATCGAGTCTTTACGTGACATCTCCAAAATAGTCAACAAATTACTCAATCACTCGACGAATTACTCGAGTCTATTTGACGAAAAATACTTGCCTGAAAAATGAATCAGAATACAACTTCTGTTCAGTGTTCACGTTGCCTCTCGAGAGTACTCGACGAATTTGTCAAGTATTTATGAGAGATCAATCGATCACTTAATGAATTTTACTTAGCCAAAAGAACGATCTCTGAGGCTTTCAGAAACTTCATGAGTAAACTCGATGAATTAAGCGAGTACTCACGTGAGGTCTCGAAGAATGATACCTGTCTTCACGTGAGTACTCATGAATTTTACTTAGGAAAATTTCTGACTGTCCAGAACTCTGCAAGCAGCCCTTCTTTGGTTCTTCTAATGCACTTGGAGATGAAGTACACCTCAATAGAGAGATTACTGATAGTTTTACTTTCAAGACTACCTAAACACCTAGAGGGGGGGGTGAATAGGTTCTAATGCTTGTTCTCACTTTTAGGCAGAATATAATAACTGAATTAAATCACATAGCACAGCAATCACAGAAATTCATACAACACAGATTGCACACAGTTTTATAGTGGTTCCCCAAGGTCTGGGTACATCCACTTTCCCCCTTCACCTATCTAGCAGTGTGCTAGATTCGGCCAAACTTCCTCTTTAACTCAGATCAGCAGATCCTACAGCTCAGAACCTGGAAAGTTCCTACAACTCAGAACCCAGAATGGTTCCTACAACTCAGGCTCAACAGCCCTACCTCAGCCTTGACACAAGGCCTACAACTCAGAGAAAAACTTTCTCCTATACTCAGGCAACAGCCCTACCACTCAGAGATCAACTCTCCTACACTCAGCCTTTATAACATAGGCTTACAACTCAGATCTATATTGATAGACCCTACAGAAATTAGAAAAGAGTTTTATAGAATCTTGCCCTTATTGAGAGAGAAAGGACAAGACATCACCTGATCAGCTGATGGATGAAACCAACTGAAACTTAGCTTTCTTCAAAGCTTCTTGAATCTGAACTAGCTGAGTTGATTTCCAAACAGCTTCTTGAGAAACTTGTAATAGCTTCCTTCTTGATCATCAAATGGCTGGATCCCTCTCTATCCAATCCCTTTGAATCTTCTTCAGAATTCTTGAACGAATTCTCCTTAGACAGATCCTGATAGGTTGAACCCTTCAGAATGTCTTCTTAGATCTTCCGATGAAGATCTTCTTCAGTGCCTTGCACTTTCTTGATTTGATTCTTCAATCAGTTTGTATGTATGTTGCTCTCAAAATCAAATCCTTAATATCGCCTTCTGAATCTGTCTATTTATAGACCTTCTTCATGGTAACCGGCTGATCCGGTTTCTAACTGACTTCTGACAAGTCTGACAGCTTCAGTTAACCTGTTGCAACCCGCAACTGTCAAATCTTCAAACAGATCTTGCGCCTTTGTCTTGGACAGCAAAGTGTCGAGACTGACTATCAGAAAGTGTCGAGACCATCTGTCTATATGTGTCGACACAAGTAACTTAGGTGTCGACACAGCCTTTGATGATGTCGACTGGTTTGTCTTTAAGTCGACTCAGCTTCTTCAGAACCTCATCTTGAGAATGAGTCGACACTGAATATTTGTGTCGACTCAAGCACTTCATCATTCTTCAGAAAATGACTTGGTCTAGACATTGCAGTGTATCGACACAAGTCCTGTGTGTCGACACAGTTGTTATAGATTCAGAACATAGTATGTGTCGATACTACCTTCAGGTGTCGACACAGCTTTTGTCGACTCTGCCAATATGTGTCGACTATGTCTTCTGGTGTCGACACAACTATCGTCGACCCTGCCAATATGTGTCGATTCTGCCTCAATGTGTTGACACTGCCTTCTGGTGTCGACTCTGCTTCAATGTGTCGACACAGCTTCCCAGTGTTGATACAGCTGTTGTCGACTCTACTTCTGTAAGTCGACACTGCTTCCCAGTGTCGACATAAATGTGGTCGACTATCTTTATCTGTGTCGACACAGCCTTCTTCAAGTGTCGACACAATTATTCTGAAGTGTCGACATAGCTTTTTCTGGTGTCGATACATGGACTTAGAATAATTTCCTGTACTTTTAGAACTTACTTAACCTGCACATGTCAACTCAAAATAACATCAAATACACCTTGATGTATATCATTAAGCTAAGTTAGGCTTCTTCAAATCAGGTACACATTTTCCAAGGTACCCAACAATCTCCCCTATTTGGAGAAGTCATAACCCTTTTAGCTAATGATATACACCATTTAAAAAATATAATATGATGATGTATATAAGCATGACATTACAGGAATATATTAATAAACAAAACATTCAACAAATTCATCACATAATAAAAATGAACATTAATAAATGATTACAGAACAATGTTTTGTTTATAACTTGGAAATGTTTGTTACAGATGTTTATATTGAATGACTTAACAAAACATTACAAAACAATTTAAAGGACTGGTAAACTTAAGCTAAGACTGATCAGGCTCTCTTATGACAATTCCTTTGCCAGATTGAATTTGAGCCTTCACAGCAGGTTCAGCAACCTCAGCAGGCTTCTTGCCTTTTAGATTGGCTTTCTTTTGAGCTTCTTCCTTGAGCCTTTGCCTTTCAAAGTAGTGAAAGGGCTTTGGAAAATATTTGCTTGGCTTCTGAGCACCTGGTGGTAGCCTCCCCATCTTGGCTTTTCTTCTATATTGAACTATAGCCTCCTGCCTAGGTTCATACTTTTGTCATTCAATCTCATTAAACCACTTTCCTCTTTCATGGACTTGATCCTTTACAGCCTTCCATGCTGTCAGTATAATGTTTGTTGAAGTGGGACTCTATTGCTCAAAGTCAGGCTTAAGTTCAGCTTGCTCTCTAAATCTTTTCTTAGACAGTAGAGCATCTTGTTGTTCTTTCAAACCTGCATCAGGCTTATCAACTTTCTCAATAACAACATTTGTAACCTCCTGTGGAGGACTATACATAGCCTGTACTTGCTGATTAATCATATCAAAATCTGCAGGGGGTAAATGACTTGGGCAACCTCAGGTGGATTGCCATCAAGTAAATCTTGTTGAATTCCTGACTCAGCCACCATAGCATCATCACATAAAGGTGGATATCCCAATGTGGCTCGAATACTATTAGTCACCCATTTGGTGTGTTCTGAGCCAGCATGAACTAATAATCTCTCCCCCTTTAGGACTTCTCTTTCAATATGGTCTCGGAGATCATCCTTCTGAAATCTTATCTGGCCATCAAGATAATTCACACCCTCTTTAAAAAATGGTTTCAACTTTTGAAGCTTAGTAGATATCTCTGTCTGAGAGGTTGTGATAGCAGTTTGAACTGAAGTGATAGCCTCCTTGAGTTTCTGATCATACACTTCCATTTCTTTAGCTCTTGCAGCAGACAGTCCTGCAGCAGTATCTACTACCTTTTTGATAATCTCATGGTGAGATTCAGTCAGATTTTCATTCATCCTCAGCTGATTTTCCAAAACATAACCTTGCTTCAAAGCAATATCATCTACTTTAGTAAGAATGGACTGCTGTTGTTTAGCTAAAAATACTACAGCATTACCTCCCTTATGGAAGCAATCTGTCATTTCCTTTTTATTCATATTCACCTCAAATCTGATATATTTAATATCTTGAGCCAAGTCAAACTGAAGTGACTTATTATTCTCATCAACATATTTCTCTAAAGCTACCCTTTGTTCATCCAGCTTAACCTACAAATCTACCATGAACTTGTTGTAATTAAATTCAGATGGAGATTGGTGAGTTGTGGTCTGTAGTGCTTGCTTATAGCTTTTGCTCCTTCTCTTAAAGACAATAAGTTTCCTCTTCTTAGCCATTCTGGCTTCTTCATTCTCAGAATCTGATGAGGTTTCAATCTGAACTCTCTCAGGAGATGTAGGAAGAATTTCTGCCTCAGTGACATGTTGTTCAACCTCAACATTCACAGGCTCCCCCTCAACAACTTGCTCTATCTCAACTTCTGGTTCTACCTCAATGTCTTGCTCCTCCTCTTCTATATCAGTAGCAATTTCAACATTAGGAAACAACTTATCTAGAGTGTATTCCTTCTGAGCTTGAACAGAAGATGAATCATCCAGATCAGCACTGTTCAAGTCTTTAGATAAATCTATTTGTTCTTCCTTTTGCACTGGTTCAGAAATCTTCTCCCTCTGCACTTGTTCAGTATGTGGAATGTCCTGGGCAGTAAAATGACCTTGCTCCCCCTGCACCTGTGCAGGATCAGTAATATCCTGAGTTGGAGAATGAACTTGCTCCCCCTGCTCCTGTGCAGGTAATGTTTCTTTCTGAGCTAGAGTAGATCTAGTCAGGTCCTCAGCTGGTTCTCTAACTTGTTCTTCTTGATGCTGCTCAGTACCTTGTTCATGACCTGGGGATTTCTCAGGTGAATCCTGCCTGTCCACCTCAGGCATCTCTTTGGATAGAACTCTATCCTATCTTGAGAATAATCTCATATCCATCTTTCTCATGTGATTAATCTTAGTCCCAGGAAGTTGTTGCATAACTTCTGGGATGACTCCAGCCAAGTATAAACTCAAAATCCTAGCCAGATTTGGCTTCTTAAGTCCTTCCTTGATCTTATCAAATACAACTGCTGACAAGTTAGTTGGAATTTTAAAGACAATTCTTGTCATAAGGCAGAACATATAGGCTGAGACCCTATCATGTCCTCCAGGTTTACACAAAATCACCTTTCCAACTATCTCAGACAGAAACTTGCCCTGGTGATTCATTCCTTTTCTATTGATGGCTGCTCCAATCTTTATGGTTGGATCCATTCCACACCATTGGAGAGCCTCCCTTGTCTTAGAGGATGGAACCTCTTCTTCATTCTCAATGCTTGGCAATTGAAGAATTTTTCTTAAACTCCGTAGAGTAAGCTTGACCTTGGTACCATGAACTGTGGACTTGATCTTGAGTCCAGAAGAATCCATTGATGCAGAAGTGTAAAATTCAAGGACCTCCTTCTTCCAGATCTTCGTTGGTTCAGAAACCAAAAATTCCAATCCATTTTCAGTAATAAGGGAAATCACTTGTTTGAATTCTGGTGCGGCGGTGTCGAACGCAGCCCTAACCAGCTCATATCCTTCATTCATGTTATCTTCAACCTTAGGCGTCATTGAATCAGTCGAGAAAGCTTGAGAGAGAAGATAGAGATTGTCGACACAGGGTTTTAGTCTCGAAAACCTTGTAAGCGTGTCGACAGAATACGTTCTTGACCTATTTATACCCTCTATTGAAAGAAGGTCAAAAGCCGGGCAAAAACAATCTAAATGTGTCGACACAGATGGAATGTGTCGACACAAACTTCTATTGTCACGACAAACAATTCTGTCTACTATGTGTCGACACCAATTGAGGATATGTCGACACCTGACATACATAGTAGAGCATCAGAAATTCTGTGTCGACTCTTCGTCCAAGTGTCGACACAAAATCTGTAAGTGTTGACACCAATGTTCTGGTGAAGTCGACACTATATTTCTGGATGAGTCGACTATTTGACCCTTAAGTGTCGACACATATTCTCTGTGTCGACACAATTTCTCTGACTAGTCGACCAGACTTCACTGAGTCGACACTCTATTACTATAAGTGTCGACACCATTTTACTTAGCCAATATTTGTTTGTTGATACCACTTGAAAGTTTATTGATATACTAGTCAATGGTCAGCATTCCCAATTCAATTTTAAATTTATTGAATTTTGTTTCATCCAGTGGCTTAGTAAATACATCTGCTATTTGATAATCTGTTTTAACAAATTCCAATGAGATGTCTTCTCTTTCTACATGCTCTCTAAGAAAATGATATTTGATTTCTATATGCTTAGTTCTACTATGAGAAACAGGATTGTTAGCAATAGAAATAGCACTCTTAGAATCACACAATAAAGGTGTTCTACTTACTTGAATACCATAATCCTTCAATTGATGCTGTATCCACAATAGCTGTGCACAGCAGCTTCCAGCAGCAACATATTCTGACTCAGCTGTGGATATTGCCACACTGGTCTGCTTCTTACTGCTCCATGATATCAGTCTTCCTCCCAAGAATTGACAAGTACATGTAGTACTCTTTCTATCCTCTCTACAGCCTGCAAAATCTGCATCTGAATAACCTGTTAGTAGAAAATCTCTATTCCTAGGATACCAAAGGCCTAGATTAGGTGTGCCCTTAAGATATCTCAGAATCCTTTTGATAGCAGTATAATGAGACTCTTTAGGGCAGGCTTGGTACCTAGCACATACACATGTAGCATACATAATATCTGGTCTACTAGCTGTGAGGTATAATAGAGAACCAACTATTCCTCTATACAAAGACTCATCTACAGGCTTACCTGTATCATCTTTACATATAGGCATATTTGTTCCCATAGGAGTTTTCATGGTAGAGGAAGATTCCATACCATATTTCTTTATCAACTCTTTGGTGAACTTAGACTGGGATATGGACAAGCCATCATCAGTCTGTCATACTTGGAGTCCCAAGAAGAACTTAAGTTCCCTCATACTGCTCATCTCAAACTTCCCTTGTATAAGTTTGGCAAACTTTTTGCAAAGGTTGTTCTCAGTAGATCCAAAAATTATGTCATCTACATAGATCTGAACTAAGATGATCTTACCTTTAGATTCCTTAAGGAATAGAGTTTTATCTATTTTCCCTCTTGAGAATTTGTTCTCAATAAGGAAAGTAGACAGGGTTTCATACCAAGCCCTTGGGGCTTGCTTTAACCCATACAAAGCTTTCCTAAGCCTATAAACATAATCAGGTTTAAGAGGATCTACAAAACCTGATGGCTGCTCTACATAGACTTCCTCTTTTAAATCACCATTCAGGAATGCTGATTTCACATCCATCTGGTACACTTTAAAGTCTTAATATGCTGCATAGGCAAGGAACATTCTGATTGCCTCCAGCCTTGCTACTGGGGCAAATGTTTGATCAAAGTCAATCCCTTCTTCCTGCCTGTATCCTTTAGCAACCAACCTAGCTTTGTTCTTCACAATTATTCCACTCTCATTCAACTTGTTCCTATAGATCCATTTTGTGCCAATTATATTATGGCCTTTTGGTTTAGGAACAAGCTCCCAGACATTGCACCTTCTGAATTGATTCAGCTCCTCTTGCATAGAATCAATCCAGTGTTGGTCTTGGATGGCTTCTTCAAACTTCTTAGGCTCCATTTGAGATAGGAAACTTGAATGCAGAACTGTGCTCAGATTTCTGCTTCAAGTCTGCACTCCCTGTATTGGATCACCTATAATCTGATTAGCTGGATGATCTTTAAGATGTCTTGTAGCTGGAGGAAGGTTTCCTTCAGGTTGAACATTTCTAGCTCCTTCATTATGTTGTACCTCCTGCTTTTCATCAGCTTCTAAAGAGTCTTGTACTCCCCCTGGACAGTAGCCTTCATTTTCCAATGCTCCATCTTCCTTTGATGTTTCTGCAATGGAAAGCTTGTCCATCCTTTGGCTTATACCTGTTGAATCATTTGTTCTACAAGACAACTCACAGTTGATTAATCTTGTTTCATCAAATACAACATGAACAGACTCCTCTACAACTTGTGTAGTCAAGTTTAAGACTCTATAGGCCTTACTATTTATGTTGTACCCAACAAATATTCCTTCCTGGGATTTGGCAGCAAACTTAGTCAAATATGACTTGCCATTGTTAAGTATATAACACTTGCAACCAAAGATCCTGAAGTAGGATAGATTTGATTTTCTACCTTTCATAATCTCATAGGGAATCATTTTGTGGCTCTTGGTGATAGAAGCCCTATTGATCACATGACATGCAGTGTTTACTTCCTCAGCCTAGAAATATTCTGGAAGAGAGGTTTCACTCAATAGTGTTCTACCAGCTTCAATTAATGTTCTATTCTTTCTTTCAGCAATTCCATTTTGCTGAGGTGTTCTAGGTGAGGAGAACTCTTGGAGAATCCCAAAGTCTTCACATAATTTTGTCATACTTTCAGATTGAAATTCAGTGCCATGGTCACTTCTGATTTTGACCACTGTACTGTTCAGTTCATTCTGAATTTGCTTTACAAAACTAAGTAAGACACTTGGGGTTTCTGATTTCTGTCTCAGAAAGAACACCCATGTAAATCTAGAATAGTCATCTACAACCACAAAAGTGTAGACCTTCCTACCTAGACTATGAACTGGCATAGGACCAAAAAGATCCATATGCAAGAGGTATAAGCACCTCACAGAATCCTTGTTTTCAAGGCTATGAAAGGAGGATTTAGTCTGCTTGCCCTTTTGACAGGCTGAACATATCCCTTCCTTTATGCACTTAACTTGAGGACCATTCCTCACTAACTCTTTGCTAAAGAGTTGGCCAATTGTCTTGTAATTAAGATGAGCCAACCTCTTGTGCCACTTGACACAATGAGATGCATTATCATCAGCTACAAGACATATGGGAGAAGCCTTATTCTCACATACAAAATTAAGACAATATACATTTCTTTTCCTATACCTAGTCAAAATGATCTCTTGATCACTTGATCTTTTGATATGACATCCATCCTTAACAAATGAAATGTCATATCCTAAATCACTCAGCTGTCTTATGCTTATCAGATTGTGTTTCAAACCTTGTACATAAGCCACTTGGGTAATAGTAATTAGGTTAGAAGAAATGTTACCAAACCCTTTGATGACTCCTCTTTCAGATCCACCAAAGATTACTTTAGGTCCATCTTTGACAGATGTGTACTCCTTCAGTAGCCCCTTTGTTCCAGTCATGTGCCTGGAACATCCACTGTCCAAGTACCATATAGGGGCATGGCAACTTGGACTCACCTGCAATACAGATTTACTTTCCCTTAGAACCCAAGTAAGTCTTGGGTCCTTGGTTCAGGTTAGCACCAACAAAACTACCAGCAACTCTTCTAACTGGTAGACTACTATTCTTCCTAACACTTGTGTTATGCCAGCAGTCAAAGGAAAAATGACCTCTCTTGCCACAACACCAACATTCAAACTTATTGTATCTAGATCTAGATACACCCTTGACAGAAGAATTTCTGTCCAATGCTGGTGCTGCTGCAGCTTCACCCACAGATTTCTTATAACCATGAGGTTTATGAGCATGGGTAGACCTGTTGGCATTTACACCCTTGTTTATCAGAACATTAGTCTTAATATGACCATGAATATTCTCAAGATCATATTGGTTAGAAGGCACTTGCACCTTTCTAAACTTAATAGGGACTGAAAGGTTTAGTGGCTGGGCAGGAGCTTTGCCTTTTCTCTTGAATAGGGAAGCCCTGGGATTACCTTTGAACCCTAATCCTACCTTACCCTTTTGAGCCACAAACTCATCTATCAAGGGTAAGACAGATTTTGGCTTTGAGTAACTAGCCACTAAATCTTTTTCTATTCTTAGTCTGGCCTCCAGACTCTTAATTTGATCATTGTTATAGTTGATTGTCCCCATCTGAATATAGGTTATATTTTTTAGTTTGGCAATCTCATTTAACTTTTGATCCATAACTTTTTCAAACTCAGTTGCAGCCACCTTAAGATCAACAATTTCCTGAGCCTGAACTTTGACTAGATTCTTGCTTTTCTTAAGATCCTGCAACAAGTCCCCATACTTATCTATCAACTGATAGACATCACCTTCAGATTCAGATCCATCTACATCACTTGATGCAGATGTAGCTGATTCTGCACTAGTACTACAAACTGAATTTATAGAAGGACAATGTACCTTACTAGGACCATACTGATTCTGGCACATGTCTTCTTCTGATCCAGCCATCAGTCCCATGCACTGATGATCCTCTTGTTCATAGATGGAGTCTAGCAATTGCATGAACTCCTCTTCTTCAGTAGCAGCATATAGTCCAATATATGCTTCAGCTTCAGATTCTGACTCTGAAGTTGATTGATCTGTTAGGCTCTTTTCCTTCTTTGCAACAAAGGATTTCTCCTTCTTGCCTTTCTGATGAGTCTTCTTCTTGTCTGATGACTCCTTTCTCTTATCAGGACAATCAGCCATTACATGTCCAGGCCTATTGCAACAATAGCAGACAATCTTTGATGTAGTGGCTTTGCTGGGCTTAGTTCTGTTCCTTTCCTTCCTTGATGACTTATTCTTCTGATAATAGTCATCAACTTGCTGTGATGTGGAGGGCCTAGACTTCCACTGCTTCTTCTTCAAGAACCTCTGGAATTGCCTTGTGAATGCAGCAAAGTCTGCATCTGAATCACTCCTCTCTGAACTCTGACTGTCTGAATTTTCAGAATTAACTTCTGCAACTTCCTTAGGAGGAGATGAAGATATCCTCCTATTCTTTCTATTGGCTTCAGCCTTGAAGGCCATAGATTTTTCTCTATGCTCACCTTTTGAATTCTTTTCTTCCTCCTTCCTCACCATTAGTTGCATTTCATAAGATAGCAACTTTCCAAACAAGGTTGGAGGAGAAATTTCTGCCAGTTTAGCCACTTCTCTTATGGCACAATCTTAGTGTCCCAATCCTTTGTCAAGGATCTTAAGAACTTGTCATTCAGTTCATAGGTACTGAAGACTCTTCCATAGGACATTAATTCATTTACTATTCTGTAGAATTTCTTATAGCATTCAGTTATGCTATCTGATTTTCCTTGTCTGAAACTTTCATACTCTTGGTTGAGCATAGACTTCCTATCCTGTCTTACTTCTTCAGAACCCTCCATGTAGACAATCAAGGTGTCCCACATTTCTTTGGAGGTTTTGCAGTGAATCAGAATTTTGGAATGTTAGAATCATCTATGGCACTTACAATAATGTTTTGTGCTTTTTTATCCATGGTTGCCAAAATGATTTCATCCTTTGTCATTTCTGAATAACTCTTTGGAGTTTGGATATTTGCATCAAGTTCTGATACTTTCATTGGAATGAAGGGGCCTTCCTGTACTGTAATGTATATCCTTGGGTCAGAAGCTTCCATGAACAATCTCACCCTTTCTTTCCAAATTCCAAAGATTTCTTTTCTGCAGATTGGTAATTTCATTGACCCTAACTCCTTGTGATTCTCTCCAGAACCCATTTTCTTGATTCTTGATTCAGCCTAAGGGATCTAACTCAGATTGTTAAGTCCTTATTTGAGGAACCTCGCTCTGATACCACTTGATAGTTTTACTTTCAAGACTACCTAAACACCTAGAGGGGGGGTGAATAGGTTCTAATGCTTGTTCTCATTTTTAGGCAGAATATAATAATTGAATTAAATCACACAGCACAGCAATCACAGAAATTCATACAACACAGATTGCACACAGTTTTATACTGGTTCCCAAGGTCTGGGTACATCCACTTTCCCCCTTCACCTATCTAGTAGTGTGCTAGATTCGGCCAAACTTCCTCTTTAACTCAGATCAGCAGATCCTACAGCTCAGAACCTGGAAAGGTTCCTACAACTCAGAACCCAGAATGGTTCCTACAACTCAGGCTCAACAGCCCTACCTCAGCCTTGACACAAGGCCTACAACTCTGAGAAAAACTTTCTCCTACACTCAGGCAACAGCCCTACCACTCAGAGATCAACTCTCCTACACTCAGCCTTTATAACATAGGTTTACAACTCAGATCTATATTGATAGACCCTACAGAAATTAGAAAAGAGTTTTATAGAATCTTGCCCTTGTTGAGAGATAAAGGACAAGACAGCACCTGATCAGCTGATGGATGAAACCAACTAAAACTTAGCTTTCTTCAAAGCTTCTTGAATCTGAACTAGCTGAGTTGATTTCCAAACAGCTTCTTGAGAAACTTGTAGCAGCTTCCTTCTTGATCATCAAATGGCTGGATCCCTCTCTATCCAATCCCTTTGAATCTTCTTCAGAATTCTTGAACGAATTCTCCTTAGACAGATCCTGATAGGTTGAACCCTTCAGAATGTCTTCTTAGATCTTCCGATGAAGATCTTCTTCAGTGCCTTGCACTTTCTTGATTTGATTCTTCAATCAGTTTGTATGTATGTTGCTCTCAAAATCAAATCCTTAATATCGCCTTCTGAAATCTGTCTATTTATAGACCTTCTTCATGGTAACCGGCTGATCCGGTTTCTAACTGAACTTCTGACAAGTCTGACAGCTTCAGTTAACCTGTTGCAACCCGCAGCTGTCAAATCTTCAAACAGATCCTGTGTCCTTTGTCTTGGACAGCAAAGTGTCGAGACTGACTGTCAGAAAGTGTCGAGACCATCTGTCTATATGTGTCGACACAAGTAACTTAGGTGTCGACACAGGCCTTTGATGATGTCGACTGGTTTGCCTTTAAGTCGACTCAGCTTCTTCAGAACCTCATCTTGAGAATGAGTCGACACTGAATATTTGTGTCGACTCAAGCACTTCATCATTCTTCAGAAAATGACTTGGTCTAGACATTGCAGTGTGTCGACACAAGTCCTGTGTGTCGACACAGTTGTTATAGATTCAGAACATAGTATGTGTCGATACTGCCTTCAGGTGTCGACACAGCTTTTGTCGACTCTGCCAATATGTGTCGACTCTGTCTTCTGGTGTCGACACAACTATCGTCGACCCTGCCAATATGTGTCGACTCTGCCTCAATGTGTTGACACTGCCTTCTGGTGTCGACTCTGCTTCAATATGTCGACACAGCTTCCCAGTGTTGATACAGCTGTTGTCGACTCTACTTCTGTAAGTCGACACTGCTTCCCAGTGTCGACATAAATGTGGTCGACTATCTTTCTCTGTGTCGACACAGCCTTCTTCAAGTGTCGACATAATTATTCTGAAGTGTCGACATAGCTTTTTCTGGTGTCGACACATGGACTTAGAATAATTTCCTGTACTTTTAGAACTTACTTAACCTGCACATGTCAACTCAAAATAACATCAAATACACCTTGATGTATATCATTAAGCTAAGTTAGGCTTCTTCAAATCAGGTACACATTTTCCAATGTACCCAACAATTACACATGAGTCTTGCAAGTACATAACTAAAATGCCCTGATTTGAAGAAGTCCTTCTTGAACTAAGATGAATTGAGACTATATTTGATGGTACGTTTTAGTTATGTACTTGCAGGACTTTAATTGCTAAGTACAAACCAATGTCAGATTACAATGGGTCATAAAACACAGGAGTATGCAATGCAATTTCTCATTGTGTAGGCCACAGTGTTGACTCGTGAGTAACCTCTCTATTGGGTGTACTTTATCTCCAAGTGCATTAGAAGAATGAAGGAAGGGCTGCGTGCTGAGTTTAGGACTGTTAGAAGTTTTCCTAAGTAAAATTCGTCGAGTACTCACGTGAAGACTTGTGTCATTCGTCGAGACCTCACGTGAGCACTCGCTTAATTCATCGAGTTTACTCATGAAGTTTTTGAAAGTCTCAGAGATCATTCTATTTTGGCTAAGTAAAATTCGTTGAGTGATCGGTTGATCTCTCATGAATACTCGATAAATTTGTCAAGTAATCTCGAGAGATCACGTAAACATTAAACAAAAGTTTTATTCTGATTCGTTTTTCAGCCAAGTCTTTTTCGTCGAATGGACTTGAGTAATTCGTCGAGTATTCTGGAGATGCCACGTGAAGACTCGACGAATGAACTTAACTGATTTTGTTTTTGAATTCTGTGACGGCTTTTCTTTAGGGCATCGACCTTGTACAGCACACGTGGAGCTCCGCCTTGAAGTTTCGTTCTAGACATTAGAAGAGGAATCATCATATATAATCAAGCGTTAATTTCAGAGAACCCTAATCGCCATTAAACCAAAAAAATCACAAGTTCTATTCCGTCGGCCAATTCGTTCGCACACAAAAGTTCTTGTCGTCGACTTCTCGAAATCACGATTTCTCTTGAAGAAAATTTCGACCAGATCTCTACTCTAAATTTTTCCAAGATCTAGTCGATTCTCAGATCATATTAAATTTCTAAGTCTTCAATCAAGTCTTCTCCTTCTACGTTTATTTCAAGATTTTCATTCCAGCTTGGAAGAAGATTGATTCTCATAGATTTGAAGAAGATTAATATTGCAATCTATTTTGTTGTGTAAAAACCAATTTTAAAACTATTGTAGGTAGTTTCACTTCCGAGTTTTGTAGATCCTAGTTTAGAGGATCGAGTATAGGAGAGTTTGTTCTCCGAGTTTTGTAGGAGACGTTGACTCCGAGCTTGTAGAAGTTTAAGACTCTGAGGTGTAAGATTTGTTATAATCTGAGATTGGTGAAGCAGCCAAGTCTAACCCAAAGTGCTAGATAGGCGAGGCGGGACAGTGGACGTACTCATTCTGGGGAACCACTATAAATCCATGTATTTGTGTTGTGTGTTCTCTAATTATGTGTGCTTACTTTCAAGTATTTTTATTCCACTTAAAGACATAGAATTTACCTATTCACACCCCTCTAGCTGATTTAAGTAGACAACTAGATATTTTCATTGCACGTTGTAAAAATTTAGGAAGGAAGCTACAAGAGGTCGCAGGAACACTCAACTATAACCAATGTTAAGTAGAAATCAGTAGCAATAATAGCACAAGAGTCTCCAATTGGAATTAAAAAAAATTCTTTACAAAGTGAAGTATGCATAACGAGACATGATTCACAATGTAACCAAAGGAACAAAAACTGCAACAAGAAGTAAACATACAGACAGTAAGTTGCAATCGCACAAGTCATCAACCTGCAAGCTGAGTCCACCGAGATCGCTGAAGTCGCCTGACAACAACTAGTCGTGCGGTCTACTTGTTATTGAAAGCTGAAGGACTAGAACAGAACCCGCTGATAGACCGGACGAACTGCTCTGCTTAACTGCAACTCGGAGGAAGAGACTTCAAGTTACAAAGACTGCGACCTGCTTTTATCCGCTGACTGTTATCCGAGAACTGTTCTACATCAAGCTTCCACTAGTAGCCTAGCTGCCTGATGCTAGCCACATAACATGCATAGAGTCAACTTCACTTAGTTGCAGCGGTTTGAAAAACATAACCATATGATTTAAACACGAGCTTGAGTTCTCACTGTTCTAGTTTTTTGTATGACGAGCCGAGTACTCCTATTTATAGTGTGAGTAGTAGTGCCGTCACCACCCATAGAGATAGGATAACCGCTTATCAAACCTGTAGCTAGCCCGGCATATCTGTACAAGTGCGGATGCAAGTATCAGTCCACTGCTAGAGAAAGTTGTCCACAAAGAAGTGCAGAGACCACTCTTTGTCCACAAGAATGTACAACCAGTCCGCAAAGGCGAAAAAGACCAGTCCACTAGGCTAAGAAGACCAACACCAATCCTAAATGGACGACAAACAAAGAACTGGTGGGCTGCCGGACACCAACACCAGATCGCACTGGCTTGAGGACACATCTCCCAATCCACGCAAACTTCAGTCTACGACTAGAACAAGGACCAAAAGGTCAACTTACAATGCTCGGTGAGCTCTAAAAGCAGTCCGCACAAACAGGAGAACTTGGCAAGCTAGGAAACAACCATGGACTTGTCATATGGAACCATCTTGTCGAACTCGACGAGATCTAGAAGCAGTCCGCACAATAGGCTATCTCAGCGAGCTAGGCAACAACTTCGGACTTATCTCATGAGACCAAGTACACAACACCAGCGGACTCCGGCTATCAACCTGCCCAAGAAGGCTTCCGAGAACTGAGCGATTAGCTACCATAGTCCGCACTAACCGCCAAACTTCTTGAAAGCCAGAGAACCTAAAGCTATATGCGGACTGTGCGGTCTCACCAACCAGACCACCATAGCCGCGGTTAGAGAAGTCTAACTGCCTGATTTCAACCCAGGGTGCTTGTTGAACCAGATCGCAAGAGAGACCGACAATCCGCCAAAGGCTATCCACCAAAAGCTATCCGCTAGGACACTGCGGACACTGCGATCTATGCGGTCTGACCGATCAGATCACCTGCACTCCACTATACTCCAACTTTAACAAATTTAACACTCCCCCTTGAAGTGGGAAGTGGAAACCAGTCCTTGCAACCCTTGCAATCGAATAAACGGTTCCTTCGATAGTGTCTTCATGAAGATGCCCGCGATATCCTCCTCGCTTCGCACATGCTCAACCATCAGAGACCCCTCCAGCACCTTCTCCCGAATGAAGTGATGCTCGATCTCGATGCGCTTCATTCGCACATGACATGCTGGATTGTTGGCTAGTGTAATAACACTCTCATTGTCACCGCGAAGCAGAGTAGGACTTCGCACCTCCTCATGGTTTCATATACTAATCTCCTAAGGCAGATGGATTCCTGAGCTTCCAAGGCCGAAGCCTTGTATTCTACTTATGTAGTAGAGATAGATATTGAATCTTGCTTCTTACTACACCATGAAATAGTTGTTGATCCTGTGAAGAAGAGATAACCAGATGTCGACTTCCGATCATCTATATCTCCTCCATAATCATCATCCATATATCAATGTAGACTGAAGCTCGTGTCCCTCTTATAAAAGAGACCCATCTCTGAGGTAGACTTGACATACTTCAGAATACTTTTAGCCGCGAAAGATGAGGTTTCCGCGGATCCGCCATAAATCGACTAACTTGGCCCACAACATAAGCAATATCCGGCCTAGTGATTGTAAGATATATTAGACTCCCCACAAGAGCTTGGAACACCAAAGGGACTGTAAGAACCCATCCCTCATCCCGCTGAAGTTTCAAACCAACCTCCAGAGGTGTAGAACTGCTTTTCCCTTCCCACATGCTGAATCGCTTGACGATTCTTTCCGCATAGTCCTTCTGGGAAACGAGCACGTAATTCTTCTGCCTCTCCACCTCGAGCCAAGGAAATGATGTAGTTCACCCAAATCCTCCATCTCGAACTAAATAGCTAGCTTAGCCCTAAGCCTAGCCAGTTCCTCCTCCGAGTTCCCCATGAAGATCATGTCATCAACATATAACAGAATGAGGACCTGAAGTTCCTCCCTTTTCTTAACAAAAAGACTTGAATACGAGTATAAAGTGAAGTATCTGTAGAATTAGAGATATTCTGCGATCTTCCCATACTACACTTGAGGCACCTACTTCAAACCTTATATGGCTTTCTTTAGCTTACAGACGTGTCTTGGATAATCTTTAGAGACATAACCAGGTGGATGCACCCTGAAGATATCCTTGCCAATCTCATCGTAAAATAACATATTATTTACATCGAGTTACCAAATCTTCCATCCTTGGCAAGCTGCCAAGGAGATCACCACCTAAACTGAAGCCATTTTAGCTACCAGACTGAACGTCTCTTCATTCCCCCCCCCCATATTATTGTGAGAACCCCTGAGCTACAAGGCGAGACCTGTATCGCTAGATGGTGTCATCGGCCTTCTTATTTAGCTTATAAATACACTTTCATGTAACAGGAGTGATGCCAACGATCTTGGGTACAAAATCTCAGGTCTCGTTCTTCCTAAGTGCGGCCATATCCTCATCCATGGCATCTTCTCACTCCTTTATTCCAGTGGTATTCTCAAAGCTCGATGGCTCCCATTCATCCAAGCGACCTGTAAATAAACATGAGATGAAACTCACCGTGTTCCCGTCCCTATACCGAGTCGGTGGAATGATTGCCCTCTTGGAGCTATGTAGGGCTTGACCCTTATCCACCACTCCCTCTACTTCTTCTATACTAGCTCTGATCCTGGGGATATAAGAAGCACTGTTCCCCCAGCTTCTAGATCCAGAAGCTTCTGCTCTAGAGCTAGACGAAACTAAAGCACCTGGTGATACAGACAACTCCATTGGAAGATCCTGAGCAGCTTCTCCTTGGACTCCGTCTGACCTACTCTCTTGTAGCTCCATAGATTAGCTACCCTGATATGATGCAAGTTCATCAAATACAACGTCTATTGAGACGACAAACTTCTTCATTGCAGGATCCATGTACTTCGACCCCTTCTTCCTCTCATCATAGCCCGCGAAGACAAGCTTCCTTGCCTTTGCATCCAGCTTAATCTTGAGAGTATCTAGAACATGCACGTAGCAGGTAGATTCGAACACATGAAGATGTTCAATACTGGGCTTCTCTTCGAACATCAACTCATGAGGAGATTTCATGTTATTCGGACTGAGAGGCATCCTATTGATGACATACGTTGCACAAGCCATTCCCTCTGCCCAAAAGGCCTTGGGAATACCTTTGGCGTGAAGCTAACACTTGCAGGTTTCCATCGGATGATGGATTTTCCTCTACATAACTCTAATCTATTATGGAGTATGTGCACAAGTAATCTCCCTCTGAATGTCGAACTTTCTATAGAAGTTAGAAAACCCATGTAAAGTGAACTCTCCACCATTATCAATTCTTAACTTCTTTATTCACAGACTGAGCCGGCCCTCCACGAGCTCCTTGAACTCTATAAACATCCTGAAGGACTCTGACTTCTCTTTCAAGAAGTATACCTGGAAAAATCATCAACAAGAACCAGCATGTACCTGCTACCACCGAGACTGGGATTGATGGTAAGTCTTGTTAGATCACTGTGGAAACCAGCATGTACCTGCACTAGACCTCTAACCGCCATAATCTTCAGCTTATCCATACCGACATGACCAAGTCTCTCATGAAAAATAGAAAAGATATCGTTTTCCCTCATCTTATCAATATAGGAGCCTGTCTCCAACACAAAAGGACCTTCACTCTCCTTCCGACATGAGTGATGTCAACTTTCATAGCTAATATGTTTCTGAGAAACTTCAATTTTGTTGGGCTAAAAAGAACGTGATAGCTAGCGTCAATAGTATTGGTAATCGAGAAGAGGTTTTTCTTCATTCCCGGCACATGGAACTCACTACTCAAAGTGAGTGGCCCCCGATCACTGCCTAAAGAAACCGTTCCCTCCTTTTTACTGCATGTATAATATCATCAGCGGTAATGATTGCATCATTACCTTTCTAAACTTGCAATGAAGAGAATTTGGACTCATCCCCGGTGAGGTGATGAACACACCCCGAGTCCACGATCCAGTCCTCCTGATAGTTGATGGAGGAGAATGCACGAAAAAAATGTCTGTTAGGAAAGCACACCCCTATCCTCCTTCCTCAGCTTTTGTCTCAGCCTCCTCCTTCCCTATAGCATGCCCTAGCTGAAGATTCACTCTGAAGTCCCTACGGGATGTGACCAAGCTTATTATACTTGTAGAATTGAGGTCCGCCCCGCTTCTTCCCGTCATCATGCTTAGGATCCTTGCTCTTTTCCTGTTGTGATGAAGAAGACGGACCATCGCTAGTAGGTGTCTTCTTTTTCCTGTCCCATTTCTTCTTCTTTCCAGAGAAGAGAGCCTCTCCATCTCCCCCTAAGATTAAAACTCCATCCATCTGCTTCTCTAAGCTTTCCTGTGAACTAACAAAATTTCTAGCTCGAATAGTGATGGCGGATTGGCCAAGCCTTGCACAGAAGTCACAAAGGCAACATACTCCTTCCGCAAACTGCGAATGATGTGTATCTTCAGCTTCGACTTTGAGATCGGCTCATTCGGGTCCAAGGCAGTTATCTCAGAGTAGATGTTCTTCATCTTCAAGAAGAGAGAATAAATGGACAGATGACCTTGAGTGGCCTTCGCCAACTCATTTTCCAAGAACTGTAACTGAGCTATATTCTTCTTGTTTAACAGACCATCCAAGGCCATCCATATTTCAGTTGTTGACCGACATTCGATGATGTTGTCAAACAGCTCTGGTGAAATCGTATGCTTCAGAGTGAATGATTTCTTCACCTCCAAGCTTTCACTCCTCAAAGTCTTTGTTTTCAAGGATAACTAAATTACCTAGAGGGGGGGGGTGAATAGGTTATTGGTCTCTTTTATTATATTTTCAACTTAATTACTTATGTGAGTGATCAATGTGATTAGGTGAGTTGTGCTTTCAAGGTAATCACACAGACAACACAACAAATTTATAGTGGTTCCCCAAATTATGGGTACATCCACTTTCCCTCCTATCTTTCTAACAACTTGTTAGACAAGGAAATTCTCCAATCTCGGCTCCTAAGAGCCTACACCACAGATCCCCCAGGATCTCTCATTCTCCTCTAAGACTTACAACTCATGCACTAAGCCCTACAACTCAATGATCAACTGATCACTTACCTCAGGCCAAAGGACCTACCACTAAGGCTGGGAGGACAACCCTACCTCAGATCCATAAAGGATCCTACTTAGAGATAATGACTCTACTACAGCTCAAGCACAAAGGACCTACCTCAGATCCAAAGGATCCTACAACTCAAGCACAGGTGCCCTACAACTCAGAGAGAATGACTATCCTATCTCAAACTCAAAATCCCTACAGCTCAGTTATCAAATGATCACCTACCTCAGATCCAAGCTGGATCCTACAACTCAGATTCACACTTGAATCCTACTGCTCAAGCCAAATCCCTACACTCCGATTCTGAACAGAATCCTACCTCAGATCAACAAGTGATCCTACACTTAGATCCATACTTGGATCCTACACTCAGCCTTTATATATTCAGGCTTGCAACTCAGATCTATAAAGATCCTACAGGGTGTAGATGATTTGACTTCAGAGAAATTTCTCTGAGCCTTCTTCTTCCTGAGCTGAGAAATCCTCAGCCCTAACTTCTTCACAGCAACAAGATTAGATCTTCTTTAACAGCTTCTTGTGCTGGAAGTAATCTGCAGAACTCTATTCTTCTTTTGCTAGAAGCACTTTGTAGATCTGCTGCTCTGCACCTTTCTGAACTGAACAAGAAGATCGGTCCTATCTTCTTCACAGCAACAAGAGTAGATCTTCAACTGCTAGTGCTGGAAGTGGCCTGCAGAACCCTGCTCTGCTTTTTTCTCTCCTTCCTAAACTGAGTAGATTCAACCCTACCTTTAACTCCACAGAAATAGTTCTCGGAGCCTGCTTTCAGATCACTGCTTCTTCAAGCTTTCTTCTTCATAGCTTCTAGTGAATGTTCTTCGTAAATGATTGGATGGATCTGTGAAGTACATGCAGTAAGGGTCGACCCTTACTGCTTCTTCTTTCTCATAGAATCACTCTGAGCTTGCTAGTATAGATAAGAAGGGCACCAACTATCTTGCTTAAAGCTACCAGAAACTGCAGTTAGGGTTAGCCCTAGGCTGCTACCTTTTTCTTAGAGAAAATATCTCTGACCTTGCTGTTGATGATGAAGATGTCAACAACTAACTTGAAGACCTTTTGGATTAGTCGATTTGAACTTCAGCTTTGACCTCTGCAATAATGGCGAGGAAGACAAAGACGTTCTGCCGCTTTGCGAAAAGAACCCTAAAAAATTGATTTCCTCGATCTGATCTTGCTCCTTTTATCTTCCGTCATCCAACGACTCTTTTGACCCGTGGGCCCAGCATTGATGGCTGATTTACCACCTTCCTTTTACATAGAAGATTGAATAGCTGGCCGTCAATGCCATTAAAGGCATACTGCATCTTTCCCGCAAAGAAATTGAAATTCGTTGACTTTATTGACCTTGCTGACTCATGCTGACGTCACCCTTTCTAAACTTAACCAATTTCTCAAAATCAACTCAGGCATTGAGTGTGTTGAGTGAATGATTTCACTCAATGATTCTGGACTTAGTCATTTCTTCAGCTCATCCAGGCATTTAGAGCGTTGAGTGAATGGACTTTACTCAATGTTTTTTGCCTTAGCTTATCCTTCAGCCCTTTCTGCATCCTTGGCGTTGAGAGAGTTGAGTGAATGAGCTTCACTCAACAATTCTTGACTTAGAATAATTTTGCTCTATATGAAGGTGTTGAGTGTGTTGACTTCACTCAACGCTTTTTTGCTTCTGCCTCAACTTTTGACTAGGCGTTGAGTGAACTGGCTTCACTCAACACTTTCTGCCTAAGCTTTTGACAAGGTGTTAAGTGAATTGGCTTCACTCAACGCTTGTGGACTTAGTCAAATTATGCTTTCTTCTTAGGCTCTGACTACTTGAGCTTGTCTCAATGCTTTCTGTCATTTGGTGTTGAGTGAACTAGCTTCACTCAACACTTTTATACTTAGACAGATTTTCCTGTCTTTCTTCCAAGGCTTTGACTGTTCTGGCTTGTCTCAATGCTTTCTATCATTTGGCATTGAGTGAAATGGCTTCACTCAATGTTTTTGTACTTAGACAGATTTTTTCGTCTATCTTCTTGGGCTTTGACAGAATCAGCATGACGTTGAGTGAACTGGCTTCACTCAACGCTTCTGGACTTAGAATCTTTTTCTTTGACAGAATCTCTCTGGCTTTGACAGAACATGCTTTACTCGACGAATAAGCTATATGGCGTTGAGTGAGTTGTCATCACTCAACGCCTGTAGACTTAATCGATTTTTCTTCTTGCTGAAGCTTATCCTTTGTATAACACCCCGAATCTTAAAAGAGGGACGGGTGACGTTTTAAGCCAAGTCTGGGATTTGGAGCAGGCGACAAGGGCGTGTCACGGGCGTGACACGGGCGTGTTATGAGCGTGTTCGACCTTGGGTCGTATGGTCGACGTTTTGGCGATTGACGGTCATCGGGGGCGGCACACGGCCTGGGACACGGGCGTGTCCCAGGGCGTGTCCTGCTCGGGAGGTTTCTGAGTTTTGCACATGGGCCGTGACACGGGTACAGACACGGGCGTGTCATATGTGATACGGGCGTGTCTGATGCCGTGTCGAAGTTCGTGTCCAACTCGGGATAGTCCAGGCTGGTGCACACGGGGCATGATACAGTCCCTGATATGGGCGTGTCATATGTGACACGGGCGTGTCGGAGGCCATGTCACAGGATGTGTACTGGTCGGGTCGTGGGAGTGATAGCGAATGAGTGACACGGTCATGCACACGGCCGTGTTGCAACCCGTGTTCGGCCCAGATTTTGTAATTTTGGGCTAAATCGCAGCCGTTCGATTTCTTGATTTGGGATCTGATGGCTCAGGGCTGTTGCTGGTAGGTTATATCCGAGAATAGGGTTGGAAAACCCTTATTTTCACCTGGGTTTCTCTTTCTAAAAGCTAGAGAGAAGGGAGAGCAAGGAGGAAGAAGAAGGAGGTCAACTCCGGCCGCCGGTGGAGCTTCGGAGCTCCGATTCTTGATCCGAGTCCGGATCCGCGAAGGCGAGGCAAATACGATGCTTTCCATCCAGCTAGATCGTCATGGCGTCGAGTAGAAATGCTAGAGTAACGATTCTCATCTTGAGCATGTGAAACTCTTCTTCTTTTGCATGGGGAAACCCTTCTCCCGCGAGTGTGCGGCGAGATTACGGTATTCCCTGGGTAGATATGTAAAGTCCCCCTTGTTAGAGTCCGGAATCATAGTACGGACATAGGCATGATGTGTGAAGCCTACCGGACATGTTGGTCTGGATCTGTGATGATTTGCTATGCATTATTAGCCGGAGAAGACTCCGAGCGTTTTGATTGTTTTCGGGTTGCTATGCGATAGAATGCATTAGGGAATCTTGGGGATTAACCCCAAGGTGCACCCGGAAATCTGGACGGAAACACATTTCTGTCATATCGGTGGCCTGGGAGCCAACCGGGTACATAGCGGGGCTATGTACCGTGTTTGAACGATATTTGGGACTGGGGAAGCTTAGCCTGCGTCAAAGGCCAAATGGCAACGGCGGGGTGAGCAACGGGCTGGTGGACCCCTACCCGCTCCATTTGCTTGGTTAAAGCGACCTAAAGTTTTATGTCAGACTTGCCGAGGTTTGGAGATCGAGTTTAGGCTACGGCTGAAAGGACTAAATGCTCACGAGGTTGCCGCCCCAAGGGGGTGGTGGTGGAGTCAAGGACCGGATGGGGTTCGGACTGGCTTCGCCAAGTAAGTGCCCTGAGAGCACGGGGTGTACGGCCGTGTGAGCGTGCACCTGTGATGTGATGCTTATTTCGCTATGTTGCTTACTTTGCTAACAAGTGCAGGGAAGAAGCTTTGCCGCCCCAGTTTGGGGGCGGAATCGTTATAATTTGGTCAACATAGCTGACTGTTGCCTTTGTTTACCACCGTGCGGTGGATTGTTGCTTGCAGGTGCTGCGGAGCTGAGCGGTAAATAGCGGGCTAAAGCCCAAGTTGCTGTGCCGGCCCTCGAAGGCCAATTTTTGAGTGTTTTCCTTTTGTACTCATGTGTGACCGGCCTGCGTGTCGAGGTTTGGAAGACACTTTATTAAGCAAATTCTTGTAAGGCCATAAGGTCAATATTCGTGTATTATACATTCCTATGGGTTATTGTAGTGGACATTCATGCTTGGCTGGGTTCTTTTACTTGTGCAACTTAATAATCTGCTTCCGCTAGATGCTCTGTGTAGGACGTTGTGATTGGTTTATTGGTTTCAATGAGTAACCAACCGGTCTGTCTGTAGTATATGGCGTCGGGCCCCGGCCAGACCTACTACTATATGCTATGTGACGGATAGGGGTATTACAAATTGGTATCAGACTACTGGTTTCGGTCAAGCTTAAATGAATTCGTGGGCGAATTCACTTTAAGGGGTGGTGAGCACATGTGTGTGCGTCATCGTTATAACATGAAAAGAACCCATGAATGTCCACTTAGGAATGAAAATACACATGTTTGAGGAACCTGTGTGTTCCTATAATTGCTTTTTGCAATTTTGTTCAGTCACTTATGGTGTTTTGAATTGCTATAGGTGTCCGGAAGTGGAGCATGGCAGTCTGAACACAAGTTTGCTGAGCAAAGTACTGCACCAAGCGACGTGCCTAAGACCCCTACTTCTTCGGAAACTATAATAAAAGTGGTTGAAGCGGTGTTCACTGTGACCAATGCACAACATGGAAGTAATGTGCAACCCTTTGTCCCTGAGATGGCCCCAACATCAGGCGGTATGTTGGAGAAAAGGGCATTTGGAGGTCAATTAGGGCAGCAGATGAACATGACTGTGGTGCAGGGAGCGCATTCAGTTGACGCATATTTGCAGACGTTCCTTATGATATGGCGCTACCCAGGCTTTGAATGGGAAAGCGAGCAATCTATATTTGATAGATTTTATAATGGTCTGCGCAGCGAGTTGCGTATTCTACTACTAGGACCAAAGCTATTGGGATTCCGACCTTTGGTGGAGTCGGCCAGAGCTTTGGAAGTGGAGTTGGCAAAAACTCACCAGATTCAAGTAAATAGGGTACTAGACCCTACAGGTCCTATAAGGACTGCCTATCGAAAGACGCCGATAAAAGAGGCTGGGTCATCTACTACCCAAACTACCCTAAATTGTTATTATTGTGGCAAGAAAGGGCACCTTGCCAGAGATTGTTGGGAGGGTGCTCAGAAGACAATGAAACCTTTGGTAGGAGCAGTTGAAGACTCTAGTGCAAAGGAGACGATGTTCAAAATGCTAACCTCAAAATCTGGGTATCGTAGGTGGTGCAAGAAGGCTAGGAGGTCGGGTCAAATCCCTTCCTCTAGCGCATCCAGAGCGACTACAGCGCGAACCCTGGATGCATGCTTTGTCTGTGGAAAGCCGGGACACTATGCCCGGGATTGTCGAAGTGGACGCCCAATGTCCGAAAAGAAGCCGGGGGTAATATCTGAGGAGAAGGGAAAGGCGGTGGCATCCACCGCAACGCTGTTTACTCTGGCCCAACTGGGAATGGACATCCTTGGCCAGCAGGAGTCCATGTGGCCGACTGTCGGGAAGCAAGGTATGGGTTAATTGTTAGCAATCTAGCTTCTTATACTTGATACCTTATGCATATTAGCTTAGTATTGGAGGTTCTAGGCTTTGGTGGGATTGTTGGTAATCCGGCGAGAGCATTGTTCGATACGGGAGCTTCGCACTCCTTTTGTCCGAAGTATTTATATCGCGCATCGAAGTACCTCCTTCGATGGTAAAGGACAAATTGGACGTGTAGTTGCCTAGTGGTCATTCATTGCGCGCGAAGAGAGAGTCTGTGTCGTAAAGGTATGGGTTGGGGGTTTGGAGTTCGACTTGCAAGCGTCGTTACTGCCACCATGGGAGGCTGTGAAGCCTAAGCCTATATTGGATAGTTAATCGGGTGTATCTGAATATCCTTATGTGTTTCCCTGATGTTTTCCCTGGAGCCCCACCGTAGCATGAGATCAATTTCACGATTGAGTTGTGCCAGGTGCCAAACCTGTGTCACGCTCTCCTTATAGGTTGGTACCTAAGGAAATGGCGAAGCTAACGATTCAACTCGACTAGTTATTAGAGCAGGGTTACGTGCGTCCAAGTTTGTCGCCTTGGAGCGCACCGGTCCGTTTCGTTAAGAAGAAGGACGGGAGTTTACGGCTCGGTATCATTGATGGGGAACTGAATGAGTTAACGGAAAAGAACAAGTGCACGATCCCAAGGATTGATGATCTCTTGATCAGTTGGTCGGGTCATCGTTATACTTAAAGTTGGATCCTAAGTCTTGTTAGTATCAGTTGAGGATAAGGGAAAGCAATGCCCCAAAGCTAGCGTTCGACGCAAGGTACGGGCATTCCAAGTGTGCGATCATGCCGTTCGGGCTAACTAATGCACCATCGGTGTTCATGGAACTGATGAACAGAATGTTTAGGGAGTACCTAGACCACTTTGTGATCGTCTCACCGATAACGTGGTGATGTACTCCCAGTGCGAAGGATATCACTTCTGAATATCTACTTTTGGTTTTGTGGACGCTAAGGAGAAACCATTTATACGCCAAGTTCTCCAAACACGAGTCTTGGGTTATCCTCGGTAGCGCTCCTCGGTCCTATAGTTGGTAGAGTGGGAGTGTGTGGGTCCAGTGTTGTTAGTCACAATACGAGGGTGGCCTGTGTTTTCTCAGTAGCGAAAGTCCAGAGTTTTCTGGTGTGGTCGGCTACCACAGGCGCTTCGTAAAGGACTTCTCGTGGATAGGATTACCCCTCACAACGTTATCAAGGAAAAGCTTAAAAGGTTGTTTTGATGCGCGAGTGCGCCCAAACTTTGAAGGGTTAAAGAGTTGGTCAACCACGGCGCCAGTGCTAAGTTCGCCGAGTGAAACCAAAAGCTGTGAGATCTACAGCACTACCTTGGGCAGTGGGTTGGACTGCGTGCTGCTGCAGCGTGGTAATATATGGCTTATGGCTCGCATTAGCTGAAAGAGCATGAAAGAAATTGTCCAATCTACAATCTGGGGTTGGTGGCCGTGCTTTTGCATAAAAACTGTGGAGGCATTATTTGTACGGAGTAAAGGACGATGTTTATACCGATCATAGGAGCTTGATATATCGGTTGGATCAAAAGGATCTGAACTTGAGGAAGCAAAAATGGATGGAGTTCATGGGGGACTATACGTTTGAAAGTTATTTTGTGCCCGTTGTAAGGCAATATAGTTGCGGATGCGTTGAGACGCAGGGCTCCCGCCCAAGCCAACTAGTTGTAGGTTCATGTTGAGAGATTGACCCTGGAGTTGGAGATGTTAGCTATCTCTTGCGTTGACAAGCAGACTAGAGTCGAAGCGTAATTGAACTGGACGGAAGTTCAGTATGACCTGGCTGATCGAATTTGGCAGACTATGGTTTGGGAAGCAGCATGAAGGAAATCATGGGTGCGGCTCGGTGGGTCAAAATCCCAAATCGATGGTTGAAGGTGGGCTACCAAGGAAAGACAATCATTTGTGCGGCCCAAACATGGGTAATCTATGGGTGGAGTTGTGGTACGATATACCAAGTACTCAACTCACTTGGGATGCACGAAGTTGTGCCGAAATCTGAAGAAGTTGCTCTGGTGGCCAGGACCCTAGCAGGGTGTGGCACTATATGTGACAAAATGCCAGCCTTGCGCCTTAGTGAAGGCAGAGTGCCAAAAGCCTGGAGGATTCTTGAAATCCTTGCCAATTCCGGATTGGGAGTTCGACGTCATACCGATGAACTTTGTGCATGGCTTGCCAAGGTCGCGATAGGGAAACGATTCCTTTTGGGTGATCGTGGTTTGGTTAACACAAGTGTCGCACTTCATTCCGCATAGGAAGGATGATCCGGTGGTGTAACTGGCAAAGATGTCTATGGATAACACAGTTAGACCGTACGGTGTGCCCCGCAACATCATGAGCGATCGAGATGGGCGTTTTACGTCCAATGATTGGTGGTGGTTACAGAAAATGCTGGGGACTAAGTTGGAGTTTAGTCCAGTCTTACATCCGCAGACGGATGGGCAGACCGATAGGGTCAACAGGACGTTGGAGGACATTCTTCGCATGTACATTCTGGACTTCGGGAAGTAGTGGGAAGGCCATATGTTTTGGTAAAGTTTGCGTACAACATTAACTACCGAGCGAGCATATGGCGCCCTTCGAGGCCCTATATGGTTGAAGTTGTCGCATGTCGTTATCGTGGCTAGAAATGGATGACACGAAGTTGTATTTAAAGCAAGAGATGTTAAACACTACCCCTTTGGTGCGAACAATACGAGAACTTTTGCTAATCGCTCAGGAGAGGCAAACTAAGTGCTTTAATACCATGCATCAGAATGTGGAGTTCGCAGTTTGCGTATTGGGAGCTACAGTCGTGCAAAAATGTTTCGCGGGTGAGACTCTTGAAGAAGCTGAGACCGATATAACTTGGATCACTTGAGAGCCCTGGAGCGGATCGGTGGAGCGGCTTAACGCTTAAGGCTATCGGTGGAGTGAGTAGTCAACACGTTGTAATCCGCTTAGCAGTAATCGGAAGGCGGCGCAAGAGCCTTCGAACTTGATCGTGAGTGATCGAGTATTGGTGGACTAAAGGTTGACGACTAGGGTCAAGCCCGTTCGTTTTGGAGACCGTGAAGTCGAGCGACTTTGTCTCAAGGAGATCAGGATAGTCGTTGTTTGGTGGGACAATTGCGGTAGGGAGGAGCTCTCTTGGGAGAGAGAGCAAGCTATGCTGGAGGAGTACCCGGAGTTATTCCGCTCAAGTACTGCTTAAAGTTTTCTGTTTTCTTTCCTTTAGTAATTTCGTGGGCGAAATTCTTTTAAGAGGGGGAGAGTTGTAACACCCTGAATCTCAAAAGAGGGATGGGTGACGTTTTAAGCCAAGTCTGGGATTTGGAGCAGGCGACACGGGCGTGTCACGGGCGTGACACAGGCGTGTCATGGGCGTGTTCGACCTTGGGTCGCGTGGTCGACATTTTGGCGATCGACGGTCGTCGGGGGCGGCATACGGCCTGGGACACGGGCGTGTCCCAGGGCGTGTCCCGCTCGGGAGATTTCTGAGTTTTGCACACGGGCCGTGACACGGGTACAGACACGGGCGTGTCACATGTGGCACGGGCGTGTCTGATGCCGTGTCGAAGGTCGTGTCCAACTCGGGACAGTCCAGGCTGGTGCACACGGGGCGTGACACGGGCCCTGACATGGGCGTGTCACATGTGACACGGGCGTGTCGGAGGCCGTGTCACAGGCTGTGTACTGGTCGGGTCGTGGGAGTGACGGCGAATGAGTGACACGGCTATGCACACGGCCGTGTTGCAACCCGTGTTTGGCCCAGATTTTGTAATTTTGGTCTAAATCGCAGCCATTCGATTTCTTGATTTGGGATCCGACGGCTCAGGGCTGCTGCTGGTAGGTTATATCCGGGAATAGGGTTGGAAAACCCTTATTTTCACTTGGGTTTCTCTTTATAAAAGCTAGAGAGAAGGGAGAGCAAGGAAGAAGAAGAAGGAGGTCAACTCCGGCCGCCGGTGGAGCTTCGGAGCTCCGATTCTCGATCCAAGTCTGGATCCGCGAAGGCGAGGCCAATACGGTGCTTTCTATCCGGCTAGATTGTCATGGCGCTGAGGAGAAATGCTAGAGTAACGATTCTCATCTTGAGCATGTGAAGCTCTTCTTATTTTGCATGGTGAAACCCTTCTCCCGCGAGTGTGCGGCGAGATTGCGGTATTCCTTGGGGTAGATATGTAAAGTCTCCCTTGTTAGAGTCCGGAATCATAGTACGGACATAGACATGATGTGTGAAGCCTACCCGGATATGTTGGTCTGGATCGGTGATGATTTGCTATGCATTGTTAGCCGGAGAAGACTCCGAGCATTTTGATTGTTTTCGGGTTGCTATGCGGTAGAATGCATCAGGGAATCTTAGGGATTAACCCCAAGGTGCACCCGGAAATCTGGACGGAAACGCATTTCTGTCATATCGGTGGCCTGGGATCCAACCGGGTATATAGCGGGGCTATGTACCGTGTTTGAACGATATTTGGGACTGGGGAAGCTTAGCCCGCGTCAAAGGCCAAATGGCAACGGCGGGGTGAGCAACAGGCTGGTGGACCCCTACCCGCTCCATCTGCTTGGTTAAAGCGACCTAAAGTTTTACGTGGGACTTTCCGAGGTTTGGAGATCGAGTCTCGGCTACGGCTGAAAGGACTAAATGCTCATGAGGTTGCTGCCCCAAAGGGGTGGTGGTGGAGTCAAGGACCGGACGGGGTTCGGACTGGCTTCGCCGAGTAAGTGCCCTGAGAGCACGGGGTGTACGGCCGTGTGAGCATGCACCTGTGATGTGATGCTTATTTCGTTATGTTACTTGCTTTGCTAACAAGTGCAGGGAAGAAGCTTTGCCGCCCCGATTTGGGGGCGGAATCGTTATAATTTGGTCAGCATAGCTGACTGTTGCCTTTGTTTACCATCGTGCGGTGGATTGTTGCTTGCAGGTGCTGCGGAGCCGAGCGGTAAATAGCAGGCTAAAGCCAAAGTTGCTGTGCCGGCCCTCGAAGGCCAATTTTTGAGTGTTTTCCTTTTGTACTCATGTGTGACCGGTCTGCGTGCCGAGGTTTGGAAGACACTTTTATTAAGCAAACTCTTGTAAGGCCATAAGGTCAATATTTGTATATTATACATTCCTATAGGTTATTGTAGTGGACATTCATGCTTGGCTGGGTTCTTTTACTTGTGCAACTTAATAATCTGCTTCCACTAGATGCTCTGTATAGGACATTGTGATTAGTTGATTGGTTTCAATGAGTAACCAACCGGTATGTCCGTAGTATATGGCGTCGGGCCCCGGCCGGACCTACTTCTATATGCTGTGTGACGGATAGGGGTGTTGCACTTTTACTGTCCACACTTATCTTAGCGCTTTTTTGAATATAGCGTTGAGTGAACTGGCTTCACTCAACGCCTGTGGACTTAGCATAATTCCTTGCTTGCAAACATCTTTCCTTGACTTCTAGCATTGAGTGAGCTTGCTCCACTCAACATTTGTGGACTTAGCCGCTTTTCTGCCTTTGTTAACTGCTCTTCTTGACACATGACATTGAGTGAGCTTGCTTTACCCAACGCTTGTGAACTTAGTAGAATTTTCATGTCCAGCTTCCTTCCTTAAGGCATCTGGCGTGGAGTGAGCTTGCTCCACTCAACACCTATGGACTTAGTAGAATTTCTGCCTGACCAGCAGCCTACTGTGTGTGCACTGTCTAATCAGTGTGATAAGGACTAACCTGCATGCATGAACTTGAACCATATCAAATACAATTATGCTCTTAGTATTGATTGTACCTGCCTCTTCAAATATATGGAACATTGAGGGCAATATTCCCAACAATCTCCCCCTATTTGAAGAAGGCAGAACACACAACAATACTAAGAAGCATTCACATAATAAGCATATTAATTTCATGCAGTTGTAACTTATGTCTTTACCAACATATCATTTCAATATACTCCATTTAACTACATTGACATAATATATCAAGTCAATGCATCCTCATACTACTTGAACAATTGCTCAAGTAATATGCACTTTACTTATTTCACTTAAAGCTTATCTTAAAGCTTAAATGGAGCACTACTAGAAACACTTCCTCATAATATGCATTGAATTGACATGGCCTGGTCATGTCAAGTATTGCTTCTATACTTATACATCTCCCCCTTTCCAGGTATTGCCACACATCACCCCCTTTATGGCTTCTTCAATAGGCATACATCTATTGAGGGAGGAGAAGGATCATGGGAGAACACTTGGTCCTTTTGACCACCATGCTCAAGAGGAGTTGATTCCTTAGCTTACTTTGATACAAGTGTATCAACACTATATTTCAGTGAAACCAACATTGATTCAACTGATCTTAGTGAAATTTAACCTAGCAAGTTAAGGTTATTAACTGTTAACTGTCTATTAACCTAACTAAAATATATATATATTAACCATTAGGTAGATAGACATCAATATATAAATGAATAATATAAACATGTAGATCTATGACTAAAACACTTAATGTGCATGAGTCATTCACCATTAAGCATTCCCAACTCAACTTAGAAATAGTTGAACTTAACCTCATCCAATGACTTAGTGAAGATATCAGCAACTTGATTGTCAATGGAGAAAAATGCAAGGCTGATGTCTTCACTTTCTACATGTTCTCTTAAAACCTAGTAATTTTAATTTCTAGAAGCTTAGTCCTGCTATGTGAGATAGGAATCTTAATAATAGAAATTGCACTAGATGAGTCACACTAAAAGGTAACTGACTTACCTTGAGATTGTAGTCCTCTTACCGATGTTGTATCCACAGAATTTGTGAACACCAACATACTCTTATGGTGATACCACTTATACACCACATCAGTGTAGCCCATTGACAGTTGAGTGGTCCATTAATCCACTTGAGCTAGCTACTATCATTCATCCCCTTGAGCTTGTTGTTCCTTTTCTCCTGTAACATCACTATCCTTTTAGTAGCAGCAATGACTCCTCAGTAGCAGCAGTGATGATCTTTTGATCCATTGCAGCAGCTGTTGGACTTGCTCCCCCTAAATAGAAGCATCTTGACTTGCTCACCCTCAATAGGAGCATCACTATCATCATCTCTAATGGACACATGAGTCCATTTAAGTCTTGATATCACTTGAGGATCTTTATAGTCTTGATACCACATCAAATAATTACCTACCTACAATAAAAATAAATCCTGCAAAAAAAAGTTGCAACTGAAGCTATCTCAAGTTCCACATACCCAACTCAACCTAGAGGGTGTTGAACTTTACTTCATTTAGTGGCATGATAAATATGTTAGTCACTTGCCAGCGAGGACAAACTCAGGACTGAGTTCTTCCTAATGCTCCCTAATTTACTGATACTTAATCTCAATAAGCATAGTCCTACTATGAGGGACAAGATACCTAGCAATTGAGATTGCACTAGTAGAATCATAATATGAGGAGTTCTACTTATCTGGAGGTTATGGTCCTAGAGATGATACTGGATCCACAAAAGTTGAGCACAACAGCTCCCTTGCACCCTGCTAAGTCTCTTCTTGTTGAGCCAGATCTTTTCCTTCTCTTTAGCAACAGACTTGCCTCTGTCTCCATCTTTCTGATCAGCAATACAAGAGGGTTCAGCCCACTGAGCACAATCTTGATCATCACATTGATTTGCTCTCTTGATCATCACACTGGTTACCATACAGTCCTTCTTGAATAGGAGGAATGTTGTCTGCATGCTGTTCAAGCCCCAATGAGCTTCTTACATTGGCAACCCAGACATCATTCTCCCCCTTAATCATAGCCTTCATCCATGATCATGGCCAGTTACCACTCCCATAGTGATCATACCACTTGATTAGGGATCATATCTCTTGAGTTGATATTACTGACACAACTCTCCAATACCACTTGATATCACTTGAACCTTGAATGGTCCTTCCTTGATCCATCTTTAATCATTGCCTTCTTCCCCTTTAAGACTTCTTCAGACAGTCAGAGAGGTTATGGCCTGATCTATCTTCTCATCTAAATGAAGGTAGTTCTTTACCCTTGAGAGTCTTTACAACCCAACTCAGGCTTGAGTGAACTGGATCAACAATAGCTGGAGAAATCCAGTTACTCTTGTATTGATTGGACTTGCTCTCTCACAGCAGTTGCAACCATCTGGGCAGTCTCCCTCTCATCTTTAGCATTATCTATAGGGACATTCTGAACTTCATAAGTATTCCTCTGATCTATTTGATGTAGGGGATTCTCTGACACCAATCCTCTAGGTAAGACTCAAGCTTTCTAGCTTACCCGACTATACTAACTTCCCCTCAATAGTTGCACAGATCTTGTACTACTTTACTACCACTAACTTGGACATCCTTTGCTACAGGTTCAGATGATATTGAAACCTGAGCACACATCTTTTTTGGTTTCCACATAAGTACCAGACATTGAGGATCAATTTCCTCTTCAACAATGCTCTCAGAAGAGCAACCTTTACTTTCCTCAGTAATGAGTACAGTTGTTTTTTTTTCTTCACTCATTGTTCTGCTGAAGTGATAGCAGTACTATGTCATATCACTCAGACATCTTGAATTTTAATGGATGGATCCAACTGGTCTTCATCCATTGCCTGTATAGTTTGTCCCATTTTAAGAAAGCTCACAACATTATTTTCATCTTAGGCAGTAGGAGGAACTTGATGGTCAAGTTATCCATCTTCAACTTCTCAACTGCATATCTTAGGCCCATATCTTACTGGAGTATGAACCTTGAGATAACTTCCTTATTCCATTCCTAAGTCTGGACCATCCTCTGTTTGACCCACCAAAGCTTACTTTGGGTCCATCTATTACTGGAGTATGATCCTTTAGTTTCCTCTTTGTTCCAGTCTTATTCCTAGAACAATCTCTGTCTAAGTAGCGCATGTGGGTGGGCACTTAGACTATCCTGCAAAATAGAATTATCTTACCTTAGGACCCCAATTTTTATTGGGTCTTAGGTTCTTGTCAGTCTGAAATATAGCCTGTCTTCCTACAGATTTTCTGATAAGAAGACTAACATTAGCTCTGGGAACTCTTGGATTGTGCCAACAATCTAGGAAAAAATGGCTCACTTTGCCACAGCACCAGCACTCATGGATGTTATACCTTCTCTTCTGAGCAGGTCTGGCAGTTGGGTTAACTGCAGACAAAACAGAAGGAAGAACAACTTCCTTATTCTTATTTCTCTCATCCACAATCTAACTGAAGGTAGGTCTGGCAGTAGAAGAGCTTTGTTTTTCTTGAAGTCTACCAATAGTGGTCTTCTTTGTGGAAGACATACTATTGATGGCTCCAAAAATGCCAAGTCTGGATTACTGACAGACTTGCCCTTGGTCTGAGTGTGTGCTAGGAGATCTTGAGGAATGGCCACTACCTTACTCATGAGTGTGAGGGCTGTTGCACTAAATACAAATGGTCCAGGATGGGCCATTTGAATTTCTTCATGGGGAGACTTACAGGCACTCATTCCCCTATCCTTTCTTCTTCCATTGGAAGATACTCTTGTATTCTTATAAGAAGAATTCCCATTCTTCCAGTGACCATGCATGTAGCCTTGGTCATACCTGTTAGACGGGAGGATTACCTTGTGAAAGGTTGACTGAGGCTCAACTAGAGCTTTGTCTTTCTCTTTGAAAAGGTCAACTCTGGAATTTCACTTAGACCCTAAACATCTCTCATCTTTTTGAGAGGTAAAGGATTCAATCAGTGGCAACACTATTTTGGGCTTATTGAAATCAGCCACAACCTTTTTCTCCTTTAGGAGTTTCTCTTCAAGATCCAAGATGATCTTGTTCTTCTAGCTTATAGTCTCCATTTGGATGACTGAGTTGGCCTTTAGTTGGTTGACTTCCTTAGCCTTCTGATCCAGTAGGGTTACTGTCTCAGCCTGCTAGGAAGTTGCTAACTATAGAGAGATAATCTCCTCAACTTGCATCTTGTCCAACTTCTGGCTTCTTTTGAAAGCCTTCAGAAGTGCACTATACATGTCAATCAATTGATTGACATCTTCCTCTGATACAGATCCCTCATCATCACTTGATATGGATGCATCCGAGTCTGTACTTGTCTCATACACAGATACTGAGGATGAGCTAGATATGGAGTGAAGCTGATCTAGACAAGACTGATCTTGGCAGGATTCTTCTTCTGTCATGGCCATCAGCCGATAACATCTATAGTCAACTTCCTTATCATCATCCACCTCTAAATCACTATCTCTGTGTGATAGAGGGGCCCTGATCTTTAACTTTTCATTTGGATAGACATCAACTTTACCACAATCTCTGAACACTGAGGATAATAGGGCTCTGATTCCTATCCTGGTAGTAGGATAGTCTTCATCATCTACAACAGCTGTCAACAGCCAATTATAGGTCTTTTCCACTATGCAGACTTGAAGCTTAATTGAGCTCCACTCCTTATAGTTCACTCTTGAATCCATAATCACTAACCTTTTAGCTATCCTTTGAGGTCTACTCAGACTATTAAGTCCTTTTTGAGCAACCTCCCTCTAATACCACTTGAAAGTCTTTATTTTCATGGATAGCTAAATTATCTAGAGGGGGAGGGGGTGAATAGGTTATTGGTCTCTTATGTTATATTTTAAACTTAATTACTCATGTGAGTGATGTGATTAGGTGAGTTGTTCTTTCAAGGCAATCACACAGACAACACATCAAATTTAGAGTGGTTTCACAAATTATGGGTATATCCACTTTCCCTCCCAACTTTCTAATAACTTGTTAGATAGGCACTTCTCCAATCTCGGCTCCTATGAGCTTATACCATAGATCCCTATAGATCTCGCAGTCTCCTCCAAGACTTACAACTTAGGCGCTAAGCCCTACAACTCAGTGATCAACTAATAACCTACCTCATGCCAAAGGCCCTACTACTCAGGCTGGGAGGATAGCCCTACCTCAGATCCACAAAGGATCCTATCTCAAAAAGAATGACTCTCCTACAGCTCAGGCACAAAGGCCTACCTCAAATCCAAAGGATCCTACAACTCAGACATAGGTGCCCTACAACTCAGAGATAATGACTCTCTTACCTCAGGCTTAAAATCCCTACAGCTCAGTGATCAAATGATCACCTATATCAGATCCAAGCTGGATCCTACAACTCAGATTCACACTTTAATCCTACTGCTCAGGACAAAGCCCTACACTCAGATTCTCAACAGAATCCTACATCAGATCAACAAGTGATCCTACACTCAGATCCATTCTTGAATCCTACACTCAACCTTTATATATTCAGGGTTACAACTCAAATCTGTAAAGATCCTACAGGGTGTAAGTGGGTGTAGATGATTTGACTTCAGGGAAATTTCTCTGAGCCTTCTTCTCCCTGAGCTGAGAAATCCTCAGCCCTAACTTCTTCTTAGAACCAAGAATAGATCTTCTTTAACAGCTGCTTGTGCTGGAAGTAACCTGAAGAACTCTGTTCTGCTTTTGATGGAAGAACTTTGCAGATCTACTTCTCTGCACCTTTCTGAACTTAACAAGAAGCTCAGTCCTATCTTCTTCACAGCAACAAGAGTAGATCTTCAACTGCTAGTGCTGGAAGTGACCTGCAAACCCTGCTTTGCTTTTTCTCTCCTTCATAGACTGAGTAGATTCAACCCTACCTTTGACTCCAGAGAAATAGTTCTCTGAGCCTACTTTCAGATCATTACTTCCTCAAGCTTTCTTCTTCACAGCTTCTAGAGAATGTTCTTCAGAAATGATTGGTTGGATCTGTGAAGTACCTGCAGCAAGGGTCGGCCCTTACTGCTTCTTCTTTCTCAGAGAATCACTCTGAGCTTGCTGGTGCAGATAAGAAGGGCACCAACTATCTTGCTTGAAGCAACCAAAAACTACAGCTAGGGTTAGCCCTAGGATGTTACCTTTTTCTCAGAGAAAATGTCTTTTACCTTGTTGTTGATGATGAAGATGTCAAAAAATAACTTGAAGACCTTTTGGATCAGTCGATTTGAACTTCAGGTTCGACCTCTGCAATAATGGCGAGGAATAAGAAGACGTTCCGCCGCTTTGCGAAAAGACCAAACCCTAAAAAATTGATTTCCTCGATCTGATCTTGCTCCTTTTATCTTACGCCGTCCAACGGCTCTTTTGACCCATGGGCACAGCATTGATGGCTGATTTTCCACCTTCCTTTTACATAGAAGATCGAACAGCTGGCCACCGACACCATTAAAGGAATACTGCATCTAATTTCCCCCAAAGAATTTGAAATGCATTGACTTTATTGACCTTGCTGACTCATGCTGACATCACCCTTTCTGGACTTAACCAATTTCTCAAAATCAACTCAGGCGTTGAGTGCGTTGAGTGAATGATTTCACCCAATGATTTTGGACTTAGTCATTTCTTCAGCTCATCCATGCATTGAGAGCGTTGAGTGAATGGGCTTTACTCAACGCCTTTTGCCTTAGCTTATCCTTCAGCCCTTTTTGCATCCTTGACATTGAGAGTGTTGAGTGAATGGTCATCACTCAACGATTTTGGACTTAGAATAATTTTGCTCTGTATGAAGGCATTAAGTGTGTTGACTTCACTCAATGCTTTCTGCTTCTGCCTCAACTTTTGACTTGGTGTTGAGTGAACTAGCTTCACTCAATGCTTTCTGTCTTAGCTTTTGATTAGGCGTTGAGTAAACTGGCTTCACTCAACGCTTGTGGACTTATTCAAATTCTGCTTTCTTTTTAGGCTATGACTGCTTGAGCTTGTGTCAATGCTTTCTGTCATCTGGCGTTGAGTGAACTGGCTTCTCTCAATGCTTTTATACTTAGACAGATTTTCTTGTATTTCCTCCAAGGCTTTGACTGTTCAGGCTTGTCTCAATGCTTTCTGTCATTTGACATTGAGTGAACTGGCTTCACTCAACACTTTTGTACTTAGATTTTTCTATCTATCTTCTTGGGCTTTGACAGAATAAGCATGACGTTGAGTGAGCTGGCTTCACTCAACGCTGCTGGACTTAGAATCTTTTTCTTTGACAAAATCTCTCTGGCTTTGACAGAATGTGCTTTACTCAACGAATAAGTTGTACGTCGTTGAGTGAGTTGTCATCACTCAATGCCTATAGACTTAGTCGATTTTTCTTCTTGTGGAAGCTTGCCTTTGACTGTCCATACCCGTCTCAGTGCTTTTTGGCATATGGCTTTGAGTGAACTTGCTTCACTCAACTCCTGTGAACTTAGCAGAATTCCTTGCTTACCAACATCTTCCTTTGACTTCTAGCATTGAGTGAGCTTGCTTCACTCAACACCTGTGGACTTAGCCGCTTTTATGCCTTTGTCAACTGCTCTTCTTAACATCTAGCGTTGAGTGAGCTTGCTTCACTCAACACTTGTGGACTTTATAGAATTTTTCTATCCAGCTTTCTTCCGTAAGGCATCTGGCATTGAGTGAGCTTGCTCCACTAAATGCCTATGGACTTAGTAGAATTTCTGCCTGACCAACAGCCTACTATGTGTTCACTTGTCCAATCAATGTGATAAGGACTAACCTACATGCATGAACTTGAACCATATCAAATATAATTATGCTCTTAGTATTGATTGTGTTTGCCTCTTCAAATCTAGGGAACATTGAGGGAAATATTCCCAAAAAATACTTCAAGATTTCCATCAGCATCGACTACTTCTTGTTGGTTGTCACCACTGACAACTTCCCAAAGATCCTTTCCAAGAAGGTAACTCTCCATACAAGACCTCCACCTCTTGAAATTGGTCTGTGTTAAGAGTTTAATTCCAATTTCTCTTGCATAACCATCTTCTATTGCACCCAACTGATTACTTAATCTTCACGAAGGAATAACAAACTGCTGAGATTGGTGAACTGCTAACTCCTCATCACCCCTCTGATATCATATAAAAATTTATGAAGGAAGCCACAAGAGGTCTTAGGAACACTAAACCATAACCAAAGTCAAGTAGAAATTAGTGGCAACAGCAGCACAAGAGTCTCCAATTGGAATTAAAAAACTTCTTTATAGAGCGAGGTATATATTGTGAGACGTGATTCACAATATAACCAAAAGAACTAAAAACTGCAACAAGAAGTAAACCGTGCAAATAGCAAGTTGTAACTGTACAATTCGCCAACCCGTAAGCTGAGTCTGCCAAATTCGCCTAACCGTAACTAGCCGTGCAGATGCTTATTATTGAAAGCTGAAGGACTAGAGCTGAACCTGCTGATAGACCGGGCAAACTACTCTGCTTAACCACAACTCGGAGGAATATACTTCAAGTCGTAGAGATCGCGACCTGCTGTTATCTGCTAGCTATTATCCATAAAATGTTCCACACCAAGCTTCCACTAGTTGCCTAACCACCTAGTGCTAGCCACACTGCCTACACATAGTCAACTTCACTTAGTCGCAGCGGGTAGAAAAACATAATCGCGAGATTTAAATCCGAGCTGAGTTATCACTATTCTAGTTTTTTGTATGTCGAGCCAGGAACTCCTATTTATAAGTGTGAGGAGGAGTGCCTTCACCACCCATAACGATATGATAACCGTTCGTTAAATTTGCAACTAACACCACGTATCCATACAAGTGCGGATACAAATATCAGTCAGTCACTAAATAAAGTTGTCCACAAAAAAGTGTGGACACCACTCTCTGTCTGTAAGAATGACCAGTCCGCAAAGGCGAAAAAGACCAGTCTACCGGGTTAAGAAGACCAACACCAATCCAATAAGGACATTGAACACAACACAGGCAGGCTGCCGGACACTGACACTAGATCGCACTTCCTTGCGGACACAGATCCTAGTCAGCGCAAACTTTAGCCCGTGACTAGAACAAGGACAAAACCGTCAACTTGCCGAGCTCAGTGAGCTCCAGAAGTAGTCCGCACAAACAGGCCAACTCGACGAGCTATGCAACAACCCTGGACTTGTCGTACAAGACCATCTTGCATATATGATTTGACATCAAACATGAATATATTTCAATGACCTTGCATCGATGTCAAACCTTAAATAAATGTCACAAATAAACACCATAAAAATAGGCCAAATCATCCTAATGGTCTACATCACAAAATGCCTGGCTCAAAACATCAAACGAAAATCTATAGAATGATGGAATCATATGCTCCCAACTTCTACAAATAGCTAGGACTTTATAGATCCAGCATATGAACTAGATCTACGAGTACCATGTGAAAGAAATATAGGAGAACCAGTGATAAATCTAAACCCATAAGGAAATGAATTGTTACCTTCTTTACTCAACATATGGCCATGGATCTTTTCAAATCAGCTTTCCACAAGCGTAGGGTTGAAATCCATGAGATTATGATCTATGATCTGAGATCTCCACCCACAAACTCTAGAAATTGGCCTTTAAGAAAATGAAGGATCACCCTCTCACTCTCTTTGGATTTTCACACTGAGGAATGTTTAAACTAATAATAAATGAACTCTAATTGCCTTAATAAATCTCTCAAGAACTATCAGACATAATCACAACCTTAGATAAGCCATAAATCCCGATCTAATAGCTCAAGCGAATCTAATTACCAAAATGAAATCGTGGTTTGCAGTCTAATCACCCTGTGGTAAGGCTAACCACCTTGAGCGATAAGCCCAAAATAATGGGTATATACCTGGTCAATAATCTTATCGCCCAAATTAATAGCGCTCTAAAGTAAGGTTGTCAAGATCGCGATCCGGATCATAGGATCTTGAGATCCTACGATCCAGATGTTGTAAATCGGTCCTGATTTTGTAAAGCGATCCTCGATCCGAACCTACTATCCAATCTGATCCTACCTCAAAATGATCTCATCTAGGATCTCGATCCTGACAACCTTGCTCTAAAGGTTACCTTTGGGGTAGATAGAATCCCTCTCGCCCTACCGACAATTCCCAAAACCTGTCTACTAGTGTCCAAGTTATCTATCGCATTAAAATCAGGGTGATTCACCTCTATGACTTGACAATAGTAAAGCATAACACAAGATATCTATTGTCTTTATGGCGATACATACCCATCCCCAGATGATACTGGGAAGAGTCACATGTCTACACATTTGTTAACACCGCAAGGGTGATACATGCTACCTCCAAGCGATAATATTATGAAAAGTTTTAAAAATTGCTAACAAGAAAATTTTGGGTGTTACAAATCCACCCAAAAAAATTTGTTACCACCAAACATAGCCTTTACCAGAACAGGAGATGCATGTTAGACATATTAGGTTTTATGGTAGCCCAGGTTCTCCGTCGGGCCTTTTGTTCTATTTTGATGTTCTCTATTTGGGCCCCCTGTATTTGGGCCCACTTGTCTTTTATTTAGCCTGTTATGTGTTGTGCTTGAAATTTAGGGTTAGATCTGATATACTCTAGAGGGGGGGTGAATAGAGTATGTAGGTATAATTTAAATCTTTTTCTGAACTATAAGAAGTAATCCTAACCTTGGATACTATATCACAGAAACCAAAGAGAAATAAGTGTAAACACAGAAAGACCTAAATATCACAGCCACAGTAAGAACAAAAAGAAAAAGGGGCAACCAGACGAAACAAGAATTTATAGTGGTTCCCCAACCTGGGTACATCCACTCTTCTACCACCCTAGTAGGAATCCACTCAGAGTTTTGATCAGGTGCCTGACACTAATGAGCTTTTGATCAGGTGCTCAATAACCAAACCTCACGTCTTTTGATCAGGAGACTTGCAACCAAGAATCACTTTTGAAGGGAGATGACAACCCTTTTTACAGTGGGGGTGAGAGAATGATTGTGTCTTCTCTTTCTCAATTCAAACAATTGAGAAGACTTATGGATTTGATGGTAGCAAAAGCTCCCCCTGAGATGTTGCTTGTTCAGGATGATGGAAGCTTTGCTACAGGTTGATAGGCCTTCAAGCTTTCAATTTTGACAAAAAGAACTTCAGGAACTATTTTGACAGATGCAGTATTGTTTTCCTTCAGAGAGTTCCTGAGAGTATGATAGAAAAAGACACTTGATTTGTATGGTTGTTTTTCTTCTTCAGAATTGTTCTTCTTCTTGTCTAGCTGCTATTGATTCTTGACTGATCGATTTTCAATCTCAAGAATTCTGTATGTCTGTTGATTATTGTCTGTATTGTCTCTCTTGTATCTTTGGAAGGGAAAATCTATATGTTTTATACATTTCCCGTGACAAAGTCCATTTGAATTTTGAAATCCTTCTGCAATTAATGCTGACGGCCTTGGAATATTTTTGGCATTGATTGGTTTCCCCAAGTGTCCCTTATAAAAATGGCAGGCAACAATTCTAATGAAGACCATAATTAATGCTCTTGTCTAACGGTAACATTTAGAGAATATTAGTGCACTAATTACTCAGGAATTATTGCCACGTAATAAGGACAAAAGAGGGAAATTTCCAAGACTGGATTCGTCGACCTGAGTCCACAGTTCGTCGACCTGAGAATATCTGTTCGTCGAGCTGAGATCCAATATCATCGACCTCTGAATGCTGTTTGATAACTTTCTTCTTATGTGCATCAAGTTTGTCGAGCTAAATCTAAGATCGTTGAGCTGAGCCCTGAGAAAAGAGTTAGTCCAGCTGGGGTCCAAGATCGTCGAGCTGAGTCTACAGTCTGGACTTAGACTATTTTCTGATGTTGAGTGTTGAAGTATCATTTTGGCATTGAGTGTGATGTCCTCTGGCTTTGAGTGTTAACTCACCATTCTGTCGTTGAGTGTAATGTCATATGGCTTTGAGTGTGTAAAAAAGAGAAGAACGACTAGAAAAACAGGCCGGAAGTTTGAATAATTGAAATTTTTATTATCCAAAAAGATGTCATTTACAAAGGTATGGCCTCCCTTTTATAGAATGGAGGAGATAGAGGAGAGTACAAACTAATAATGTGGGACTAAATAAATGTACAAAGACTGGGCGGTTTAACATGTACAGACCGCACAGTCCGCGCGGTTAGACAACAGGCTAACCGCCCGGACAGACCAGAAGAAGATGTCGTAGGAGACCGCAAAACTGCCAGACCGCCAGACCGCCAGATATACAAGTCGCTGGAGACAACCCGCAAGACCGCCGAACCATAGCAGCCACCAACTGGATATTTAGCCCGTCAGCCCCAGACCGCTAGACCGCGCGGTCTCCAGACCGTCATATTCAGACCGTCAGACCGCCTACTTCAACACTCCCCCTCAAGCTGGAGCATAGATATCGATCATGCCCAGCTTGTCACAAATGTGGAAGAATGAAGTAGACACAGGCTTGGTAAAGATATCTGCCAACTCTTTGTCGGAGGTGACGAACGGAGTGCAAATCTGTTTCTTCAAGATCTCTTCCCGGATGAAATGGCAGTCGACTTCAATATGTTTGGTTCTCTCATGGAAGACCGGATTTTTGGATATATATATAGCGGCCTTGTTGTCACAGAACATAGGAAGAGGATAGTCATAGACCTCTCCTAGATCAAGCATGAGAGCCCGCAACCATTTTAGTTCGCAAGTGGTGGACGCCATGCTCCGATATTCAGCTTCAGCACTAGACCTTGAAACTACAGACTGCTTCTTGCTCTTCCAGCTCACAAGATTACCTCCAACAAATGTGCAGAAACCAGATGTAGATTTGCGGTCATCTTTATCATCAGCATAGCTAGAATCTGAGTAGGCTTCAACTGTCAAATGACCATTCTTCTGAAAGAGTAGTCCTTTGCCCGGTGCTGCTTTAACATACTCTAATATCTTCAAGGCAGACTGAAGATGACATTCCCTGGGAGCTTGCATGAACTGACTTACCTTGCCAACAGCATAGGCAATGTCAGGTCTGGTCACCGTGAGATAAATGAGTTTACCCACCAGACGTCTATACTTTGTGGCATCAGACATAAGAGGAGAGTCATCTGTCCACGTTTTGTCTTCTCCAGTAGCCATGGGATACCGTGCCGGTTTGGCACCGGTCAATCCTGCATCCCGTAGAAGATCAAGTGCATACTTTCGTTGGGAGAGAACCAGAGAGTCGGGCTTCCGACAGATCTCTATCCCCAAAAAGTATTTCGGGGAGCCCATATCCTTTGTGACAAGATGTTGACGGAGGTGCTTCTTTGTCAAGTCCACCCGAGCTTGATCATCACCGGTAAGAAGAATGTCGTCAACATAAACTGCCAAAACTACAAGGCCCGATGCGGTTTTGCGAATAAACAGGGAATGATCAGCCGTACTTCTTGTAAAGCCAACAGCAGCCACAATGCTGCTGAACTTGTCGAACCATGCCCGAGGGCTCTGCTTGAGGCCATAGATAGCCTTCTTTAGCTTGCATACACGGGTCTCCCCCTGAGCAACATACCCCGGAGGTTGCTCCATGTAAACGTCCTCATGAAGATCCCCATAAAGAAAGGCATTCTTGACATCAAGCTGGGAGATAGTCCAATTGCGGTTGACAGCCACAGAGAGAATAACCCGGATGGTGCTGAGACGAGCAACCGGGGAGAAAGTATCAAAGTAGTCAACCCCATAAGTCTGAGTGAAGCCTTTGGCCACCAGTCGGGCTTTGTAGCGGTCCACAGTCCCGTCTGGGCGAAACTTCACAACAAACACCCATCGACATCCAACCACATCAGTACCCACTAGAGGAGAAACAAGGGTCCAAGTGCCCCGTTCAGTAAGAGTAGCGATTTCCTCATCCATGGCAGACTTCCAATGAGGAATAACAAGCGCCTCCTGGTAGGTACGGGGAGTAGTAGTAGCTGAAATAGCTAAAGCAAAATGCCGGCAAGAAGAAGTAAGCCGATCATAGGACACAACTGCCGCAAGCGGGTGTTGAGTGCATGCCCGCACCCCTTTGCGAAGAGCAATGGGGAGATCCAGGTCGTCGGGGGCTTCAGGGACCGGAGCGTCCGTAGTGGAGAAAGCTGGCCCGGGACTAGAGAGAGACGGCTCCGGAGATGGGGGGAGGAGAGGGGAGAGGAATAGACGGAGGAGGGGATGAGGAAGGGGGAGGAGAAACGTGGATAGGCTGAGAGGGAACAGACAGGGAGGGAGATGAGTCAGGAACAGGAGGAAGAAGGGGTGGAGAGGAGAAGTAGGCTGCATTTTCGAAGAAGGTGACATCTGCAGAAACAAACTGTTTGCGCAGAACGGGGTCAAAGCAACAGTAGCCTTTCTGAGTGACCGAGTAGCCCAAAAAGACACATTTGGTGGAACGGGGAGAAAGTTTGTCACGGGTAGCAGACGGGGCATGCACAAAGGCTGTACAGCCAAAGATTCGAAGAGGGAGGGGAAAAGGTTCCTTGCCGGGGTAGAGAATGGAGAAGGGAGTCTTATCCTGAAGAACAGTAGAAGGAATACGATTGATGAGATAACAGGTGAGGAGAACAGCATAGCCCCAATAAGAGCGAGGCACATGCATCTGCGTTAGGAGAGTGCGAGCGATATCGAGGAGATGACGGTTTTTACGTTCCGCCACCCCATTCTGCTGGGAGGTGTAAACGCAGGTGGTCTGATGAATAAGACCATGTTGCATACAGAAAGATGAAAAATCATGACTAAGATACTCTTTAGCATTATCAGAGCGAAGACATTTAATAGAGACATGAAACTGAGTTTTAATCATATTATAAAAGCATTCCCAAACAGAGAAGAGTTCAGAGCGATCTCGTAACAGATACACCCAGGTACAACGAGAAAAGTCATCAATAAAAGTTACAAAATACAAACTACCCCGACCAATGGTTGGAGTAGGAGCCGGACCCCATACATCAGAATGGATGAGATCAAACGGGCTAGAGGAACTGCGAGCATGCTTGGGCAGGAAGGAGGAGCGGTGATGTTTGCCAAGTTGGCAGGCGTCACAGTTGAGCGGAGGACTGGTTGGCGGTAAGTGGGGCAGAAGCTGTCGAAGAATGCGAGCAGGAGGATGTCCAAGGCGAAGATGCCATTGAAGCAGATCAGTAGATGAGGAAGTGAAGGCGGACAGAGCGGAAACATTGTCGAGGAAGTAGAGGCCGCCGCTCTCAGTCCCAGTAGCAATTGTCCGTTGGGTTCTCGGGTCCTGAAAGCAACAAGAAGTAAGAGTGAATACAACAGAGCACTGAAGTTGCTTGCATAAAGTAGTAACAGATAGAAGATTGCAAGGAAACTTCGGGACATAGAGAGTGTCCACCAAGCGCAGCGATGGGGTGACTTGAACCATGCCTGTCCCACGAACCGGGGAAGGAGAACCATCCGCAACAAGGACAGGAGGCAACCGATCATGCGTTTCGAGAAGCGAAAAACATTGAGGATTGCCTGTCATATGATTTGTAGCACCAGAATCAATCAACCATTTACCTTGGATAGCGACATGAACACTACCTGAGGTCGTCGCCACCGAAGCAGACGACCGAGAGGAGGGGTTCGGGGAAGGCGAAGTATCACCAGATGGGCGCAGATGAGGATGTTTCTGCCAACATCGGTCAATGGTATGACCGGTACGACCACAGTGAGAACAGAGGAACCTGGACGGACCGCGCGCCCCAGAGTGGCTGCGGCCACTATTGCTGCCGCGCTGAGTGTACTGAGCATAAGAGTCCTGCGGAGGAGGGGAGGATAACAGAGTGCGCTGGAGCAGAGAAGTAACGGCGGCTACGCGAGCGGCGGTGGCATCCAAGGTGGGAGACTCAGCTTCACCCAAGATCTGCTGGCGGATGAGATCAAAAGACTCGGGAAGTCACAGAAGATAACAAACGACCAGGAGTTCCTGGAAGTATTTGTGTTGCTGAGCCAAGTCCGCAGAGAAGGGGCGATTCTGGAGGATCTCAGCGCCAAGAGCCTGAACTTGCTGATAGGCTGCAGCGGGAGTCATGGACGAACGGGCGAAGAGATCCGCATAAAGAGTATAAATCCGGGAGGTCTGCGTCCCCTTGGAGTAAAGAGCAGCCAGATGAAGCCACGCGGCCTTTACCGTCTCATCATGACGGATGACGGGAAGGCACTCATCAGAGAGGCTATTAGCCAGCCATGTGCGGACAAGCGCATCACTCGCATCCCATTCGTCAAAGAGAGGAGAATTAGGAGGAGGCGGATCATCGGTAAGATGATGACGTTTGCGCTGGGAACGAAGAAGGAAAGTGAAAGAGACGCTCCAATCCGGATAGTTGGAGCCAATGAGCTTAGAAACAGTGCCCAGATTTCCGGAAGGAGTAGGGATAGAAGGCGGAGCCGGAGTGGCTGCAGGAGTGGTGGCAGTGGAATTGTCAGAGATATCCATAGAAGAAGACCGAAACCGGACGGTTAGGAATCAAGTCGGGCGGTTAAGAGAGAAGGGAAAAACTGCAGCGGTCACGATGTCAGACACCAGCGGCTAGAGAAGCCACGACCAAGCCGCAGAGCCAAAACAGAGGGTAAGAGGTCGGGCGGTTGGAAGACAGACCGCACGAACGGGAGAGAAAGAGGAATCCGGCAAACAGGTCGGGGCGATAAGAAAGAGAAGAAGGGAGGCTGCGACAAGAACAGATCGCAAGCAGACAAAGAGAAATAGGCCGCGCAGACAGGGCACAGGCAAACAAGACAGGCCGCGGGAAGAAGAAGCAGGTCGCACGGCTAGAAAGGAGCACAGAATCAGGAGCGAGAGATCGAGTCCTCTGATACCATATAAAAAAGAGAAGAACGACTAGAAAAACAGGCCGGAAGTTTGAATAATTGAAATTTTTATTATCCAAAAAGATGTCATTTATAAAGGTATGGCCTCCCTTTTATAGAATGGAGGAGATAGAGGAGAGTACAAACTAACAATGTGGGACTAAATAAATGTACAAAGACTGGGCGGTTTAACATGTACAGACCGCACAGTCCGCGCGGTTAGACAACAGGCTAACCGCCCGGACAGACCAGAAGAAGATGCCGTAGGAGACCGCAAGACTGCCAGACCGCCAGACCGCCAGACCGCCAGATATACAAGTCGCTGGAGACAACCCGCAAGACCGCCGAACCATAGCAGCCACCAACTGGATATTTAGCCCGTCAGCCCCAGACCGCTAGACCGCGCGGTCTCCAGACCGTCATATTCAGACCGCCTACTTCAACAGAGTGTTAACTCACCATTCTGGCGTTAAGTGTAATGTCATCTGGCTTTGAGTGTTAACTCACCATTCTGGCGTTGAGTGTAATGTCATCTGGCTTTGAGTGTTAACTCACCATTCTGGAGTTGAGTGTAATGTCATCTGGCGTTGAGTCAAATGTCATCTGGTGTTGAGAGTTGAATCACCTCATCCAGAATTAGTCGACCAGAGAACAAAGTTCTTCTAGCTGATGTTCTTAGTTCGTCGACTAAGGTTTGACTTAGAGAAGTTATTACTTTGTCTAGAGTTCGTCATGCTGAGCTCAGAGAATTGTCCCTGTATTTGTCTAGCTGAGCTCGACTTTCGTCGACCGTAGATCGACGAACGTAGAACTTTTTTTCTAAGTCTTGAATTCTCTAAGTCTTGAGTCTCTGGCAGTGTTGGAGGCTGGTCCTTTGTACTATTGACTCAAAGGGCTTGACCTAGACTCTAGGACACAACCATGACCCTGGTCTATACATGTTGGGTCATATCCTAACTTAGTGAACCTAGCCCAAATCCAACTAGGGATCCAACAATCTCCCCCTATTTGGGTGAGGTCACTAATTACAAACTCAAACAAAATTGAAATAACAAAGCAAGAAGACATATATCTGGCAGAAAAATAATGCATGCAACAGATATATTTATACACAGTAAGCTTTGTATTATAAAAATGCAGTTTTCTAAAAATGATACCATAATCACATCAGTTCAGGTTTTTACTTCTTCTGCTTCTTTTCCCTTGACTTTTCTTCTTTGCTTTTATCCCCAGGCTGAGTGAAAATGATTTTCCTGTTGGGATTGACAGCTTCTTTCTTTGATATATATAGATCTGCTTCTCCAATCACAGTCTGGGCAGAAGCTCTGGGTACAGTAGCCTCTGGATGTAATGTCATGTATTCTGCTGGATTAAAAACTTTCTTGCTGACTTGAAGCTTATCCAGTTCTTTTTCTCTATATGATGACATAGTTGTATACTTTGATGGATCTTCACCTACCTCTATAGCCTTCTTTATCTGAGATAGACCAATCAATTCTTGAAGCCTAGCTATTCTGAAATTAGGATCATCATCCTGACTGACAGATGATTGATCATCTTGAGAGGGTAGCAGAGATGCAGGCATGAATTGAGTTGATTGTGCTTGAAAGTTTGTTGCCTTCTGGCTTTCATTACTCTGAGTGTATAGTGACTTTGGAGGTGCAACTTCACTATATTTTCTTTTAGGTTTGTGTGATTTTGAATGCCTTCTTTGTTCAGCTTGTTGTTGGGGAGGAGAGAACTCTGGCTTCTGATAGATTACCTCCTTTATCTGCTCTATATAACCAGTACTTCTTTGCTGACTGCTTCTATGTGATTGATGTCTAGATGGCCTTCCTTGCATTTGATAAGTTTTTGTGAAAGATGTAGACTTGGAGGGAGCATCTGAACTTTGAGGAGTTGTTCCTGAAGCACCAGCAGCTGGAGGAGGAGGAGGATTCTTCGTGTATCTATGAACTAGGGGAGGAGAGTATTTTCTGCTTTTCTTTCTGGCCTTGTGTTCATTCTTTGAAACCCACATCCAGGCTGGCATCCCTTTGTATGGGGTTATGTTTTATAAAATATAGTAGGGAGTGTCATTTGTATTTCCTGGCTTAAGAGCAGAAGGAGGATGAGCCTTCCTTTTCTTAGAGATTTTCTTCCTCTTTGAGTCCTCCTCCTCCTCATCATCATCATCAGACTGAGGATTGTCATACAAAACATCAATTTGGCTTATTGTATCCTTGGAGTTTTCTTTATTAACTGGAGTGGGGACAACTTCAGCATGAGCTACTTCAGTTTCTATGGCAATGTCTTGATCTATTATGTCATCCAGATTGGGGAGAGGGATATCATCCATGATATAAGATGGCCCAGGAGGGCTAGATCTTTGATCATAAGGCTTATTTTCTGGAGGAGCTGTCAAACTTTTCTTTATAGTATCTAACACCTCTGAGCTAGCAGGAGAGGTATAGCACACCATTGCTTTAGATGATGGAATGGGGGGGAGGTAGAAATAAATGTATGACCCAAATACTCTTAGTAAAGCTGCTAGATTCACTTTGGATTTAATGAAGTAAACCCTTCCTGGCAGAATTTCTGGCAGAGTGATCTCTTGAGTATTTGATATTGTAATATATGTTCCTGCTTCTAACACTTCTATTGTTGCTGCTGTTGCTACTGCTGCTGGTTCTGCTGGTGCTACTGCTACTTCTGCTTCAACTACTGTTGCTTCTTCATCATCAAGTATCTCCCCCTGCCTAGGTTCAGTAACAATTGAAGCCAGGCCCCCAAATAAAGAGGGAGCAGTGGTGAGAGCAGAGATCTAGGCAGTAAGAGAGGATATGGAGGCAGCTAGAGGAGAAATGGCCTCTGCTATAAGAGATTTGAGTAGGGGTGTGAGGAGAGTAATGAGTGGGGTTACAAGAGATGGATCCGGGTTTGGAGAAGTGGATTGTGGGGCAGTAGCTGGTTGAGTGGAAATTGTAGTTGCTGGGGGGTGATAGGTGGAGATGGAATGAGAGTGTCTAGGAGGGAGTCATGTTGAGGAGAGGGAGTGTGCAGTGGAGTGGATAATAGGTTAAAGGAGGGGAGTAAGGAGAGGGTGGTGTGGTGGATATTAGCAAGATGAGATGGAAGAGGGGATTGAGGTGGTGTTGGCAATGATGTATCTTGTTGGGGGGAAGGTGTAGAGGAGGAAATATGTGTTGGAGATTGAGGAATTAGGGATGATGAAGGTAGGGGAGTAGAGACTGTAACATGAGTTGAAGCTGGGGTGTGTTGAGTTGCTGGCAGAGATGAAGGTTGGAGAGATGGAGATTGAGGAGTGGCTGGAGTAATGTTGGAGGGAATAATGTTGGATGGGATCTCTTCAGAAGGGTGGGAAGTGGCTGGAACAGCCCTTGTACTTTCAGAAGCTTGGGTGGCAGAGGATGAAGCCTTAGAGGGCTTTGTGATTGTCCTTTCCCACCTACCAAACAAGGCACATGTGAGCCTTTTGCTGGCATTGATGAATGTGGTCTGGGAGACTAGTGATTCAGCAGCCTTTTCTGTCAAGAAGATCCCTAGGATCCTTCCAAAGTTTACTTCCTTTTTACTGTTCCTTTTCTTGATAAGATCAAAGATGATCTGTGCCCAATTCACCTGCCTCTTGTTTACCACTGCACACATAACCAGAAATTGATGCCTGGTTATATAATCGTGTGCAGTGTGCTTACCTAGCAAGACTTTCCCAATAATATATGCGAGAAACTTGAACTCGGCAGATAGGTATTTCTTTAGTAGTTTATTTGGGTTATCTCCAGAGTAACCCATCAGACTCAACATCATAGCATATTCCTCATTATAAATTTCTAATACTTCTTCTCCATTATCTAATCCAAAGATTTCAGTTAGTACAGCGGGAGTGAGAGAGATGACAGTACACGCTATTGATCCGGTCATTGTGTTGTCCTCAGTTGTAGACGCAGTATAGACCCATTCTCTGATTTTCGTGCTGGGTAATTTGATTTTGATGGTCAGCAGATTTTTCAATTGCTGGTCTTCCAGCAGTTGCAGAATGTGGAGGAATATTGGATTGGAGTGCTGGAAGGAGTCGAAATCCACGTCGAATCTGGTATCAAACCTCATTGCCACAAGAGTGCCTGCTGGAATCGCCATGAGTGCACCTGCAAGAGAGAAAACGAAGATCAAGTGCAAAGAGAACTGAAAGCGTGGGACGAAGGTCGAAGAAAACCTAAATATAAGGTTTTCCGGAATATGAAACAGCAGACTCCGGTCCACGAGAAATAAAAATATCTTTGTTTTGAGGTCGACGAAATAATTTAGATTTAAAAAGTTCGTCGATCTCAGTCTGAAGGGTTGAAGACATTTCGTTGATCTCTGGTCGATGAAAGTTTTCTGAAGTAAGTTCATCGATTGCAAGTCTACGAAGATCACTTACCACAGAGAGTTCGTCGATCTCAGGTTAACGAAAATCTCAAGAACCTTTCGTAGTTCGTCGACCTCCGATCGACGAAATTTTAAGAGTTCTTTGAGTGCAGACATAAACTAAACTAGATCTTCTCCATTGATCATTCCAAGCAGATTTACAAAGAACAAGTGATTTCTTTCATCCAGGGGTTTGGTGAAAATATCAGCTCTTTGTAAATCAGTGTAGATATAGACAAGTTTGATTTTGTTTTTGTCTATGCACTCTCTAATGAAATAATGCCTAATGTCTATATGCTTAGTCCTACTGTGATGGACTGGATTTTGTGCTATGGATATAGCACTTGTGTTATCACATAGTAGAGTTGAATTATTTAAGTTGAACCCATAATCTAGGAGTTGGTTCTGAATCCACAGCATCTGGGAACAACAACTGCCAGCTGTAATGTATTCTGCTTCAGCAGTTGATGTGGACACATATGATTGTTTCTTGCAGAACCAGGACACTAATCTCATACCAAGGAACTGGTAAGTTCCTGAGGTACTTTTTTTGTCCACTCTGCATCCAGCAAAGTCAGCATCTGAGTATCCAGTTAACTCAAACTCTGACTCAGTGGGATACCAGAGACCTAGACTAGGACAACCCTTTATATATCTCAAAATTCTTTTTAGAAAAACTAGATGAGATTCTTTAGGGTTCACTTGGAACCTAGCACAAAGGTATGTGGCAAACATGATATCAGGTCTGCTTGCTGTAAGGTATAGTAGGGACCCAACAATGCCCCTATATAGTTTCTCATCCACAGGTTTCCCTTGTGCATCAGAGTCTATTACAGCATTTGTAGCCATGGGTGTTTTCTTTGCTGAGGCATCAGCCATCCCAAACTTCCTGATAAGCTCTTTAGCATATTTAGCCTGGGAAATGAATATGCCATCAAGAAGTTGCTTCACTTGGAGACCAAGGAAGTAGGAGAGCTCACCCATGCTACTCATCTCAAATTTAGAATGCATTAGATCAGAGAATCTTTTGCACAATTTGAGATCAGTAGATCCAAATATTATGTCATCTACATAAATTTGTACTAACAAAATTTTATCATGATGTATTTTAGTGAATAAAGTCCTATCTACTACGCCTCTTGAAAAACCATGCTCTAAGAGAAAGCTGGCTAAGGTCTCATACCAAGCTCTTGGAGCTTGCTTTAAACCATAGAGAGCAATATATAATTTAAATACATGAGAGTGATGAGTTGGAGAAACAAAACCTGGAGGTTGTTCAACATAAACCTCTTCTTTAAGTTCCCTATTTAAGAAAGCACTCTTCACATCCATTTGATAAACTTTGAACTTTTTGAATGCAACATAAGCCAGAAATATCCTTATAGCTTCTAGCCTGGCAACTAGAGCAAAGGTTTGATCATAGTCAATACCTTTCTCCTGCCTATATCCTTGAGCAACACGCCTAGCCTTGTTTCTCACAATCACTCCTTGGGCATCAAGCTGGTTTCTGAATACCCATTTGGTTCCAATGACTGAGTAGTCTTTTGGTCTTGGAACCAAATCCCAAACTCTGTATCTCTCAAACTGATTGAGCTCTTCTTGCATTGCATTGATCCAGTGAGGATCTTGCTCTACATCAGTTATGGAGTGAGGCTCAATTTAAGAGAGGAAACAAGCATGCATCAAGTATTGGTTGAGTTGATGCCTTGTCTATATACCGGCTGTTATGTCTCCAATCACTTGGGATCTGGGGTGATCCCTTAGTATGACAAGATCAGTAGGTGGAGTTGGTTCAGCCACAATATTTTGAAGGAATTCCTCTTGTGGAATAACCTCTGTTGTTGTAGGAAGTTCAGCTATTTCCACAGTTTCTTCATCACTTTCTTCATTGACTTGTTGAGAAGGATGAGATACAACTTTGGGGGGTAAAGTATAAGTCATCCAATTCCTCACACAAGTTGTGTACCTGCAAGGAGTCTTTGGTATAAATCTCTTTCTCCTTATAAAACATATTAGCCTCATCAAATATAACATGCATAGATTCCTCTATTTTCATTATGGATTTATTAAATACCCTATAAGCTTTGCTGACTTGGGAATCCTAGAAAAATTCCCACTGCAGCCTTTGCTTCAAACTTTCTAATGTGTTTTTTGTCATTATTATGAATATAACATACACAACCAAAAACTTTAAAATAGTTGATTATTAGTTTCTTCTCTTTAAGTAATTCATAGGGAGTCTTATGCTTTAGTTTGTGTATCAAACTTCTGTTCAGGACATAGTTTGATGTGCTCACTGCCTCTGCCCAATAGGATAGGGGCATGTAAGCATCTGCAAGTAATGTGCCTGCAGCTTCAATGAGTGTTCTATTTTTCCTTTCAGCTACCCCCATTTTGTTGAGGAGTTCTAGGAGCTGAGAAACAGCGTCCGATACCTTCCTTCTCACAGAACTCATGTATAAGAAGAGACTCAAACTCTGTACAATGATCACTTCTGATCAATGCAACATGAGTAGAGTACTCAATCTGTATGGTCCTGAGAAAATCTGTAAGAACATTGAAGGTATCTGACTTAGATCTTAGAAAGAATACCCAAGTGAACCTGGAAAAGTCATCAACAACCACTAAGGTATAAGATTTCCCTCCTAGGCTTTGTACATCCATAGGGCCAAAAAGGTCTATATATAGCAAGTACAATATCCTAGGTGAATCACTCTTATTAATGGATTTGAAGCTAGATTTAGTTTGCTTGCCTAGTTGACAAGCTATGCAGAGGCCTTCCTTCTTGTAGGGGCTAGAAGGTAAACCTCTAACAAGGTTGTCCTTAGATAGCCTAGCAATGTTTTTAAGATTTACATGTCATAATCTTTTATGCTATAAGTCATTTTGACTACTAACTATATTGAGCAGGCATATGTCTGAAGTAACAAAATGAAAATTTACTAGGTATATGTTTCCTTATCTACTTCCAATTAAAACAGGTTGGTTTTCTTTTGAAGTAATAATACAGGAGCTAGAGTTGAATGCTACCTGATAACCTTCATCATATAGTTGGCTTATAGAGATGAGGTTATGCTTCAGTCCACTTACATATGCAACTCTTTTGAAAGTTACTGCTCCAATTCTGACCTTGCCATAGCCTTCTGTTTGGCCACAATTGGAGTCACCAAAGATGACCTTTGGTCCTAGCTTTGACTTGTAATCAATCAGATTGTCCTTATTGCCTGTCATATGCTTGGAGCAACCACTATCCAGATACCAATGTTGATTGTATGCTGGACAGGTCTTCATCTGCAAACAAGACAGTTAGTTGTTCTTGACCTAGGTAACCTTGGGTCCTTGTTGATTTTCATAACTATAACTTGAGATGTAAGAGCATTGAGGTTTATCTTTATATCCTTTAGGATTGTATCTCCTGGGTGGAATTATCAATTGAGTGAAGGGGTTAAAGTTGTTATTAGAATTTTAGTTTCTGTTATTAAGATCTGGGTTCGACGATCTCTAGTTGGATCGTCGACCTGAGCTCGACGATGTTGGATGAGATCGTCGATCTCTGCTCGAAGAATGAAAATATACATTCTTTGGGCACCAAAATCGTCGATCTCTGGTCGAAGAACCATACTGGTATCGTCGATCATAGATCGAAGAATGATTGTTACTAATGTTTGCATTCAAAGATCGTCGTTCTGAGTTCGACGATCTGTTCATATATCGTCGATCTGAGTTCGACGATAATGCTTAACATTGTTATTTTTGTTATTCTTTTGGATATTGAGTTTATTCTTGGTTTCAATTTGTTCAAGAATCTTATTAACTTTATTTACAAGTTCAGTATTCTTCTTTCCCTTGTCAGATATGAAGTTTACTGGTCTGGAAAGATTATTTTTCTTAATCAAGGGTAGATTACTAGAGGAGGCACCTAGTCCTAGTTTGTTATTGTTGGTCCTAGCATTTACAGTACTAGTGATATCTAATAATTGTAGACTTCTTTCATTCAGTGATTCTTCTAATAGGTTTGCCTTACTTAGTTCAGTTTTCAGAAAAGATATTTGTTTATTAGCAGACATTAGTTCATTGGTTAATTTTGCATTTTTTGCAGTGATGTTGTCTAGGGTGTTTAACTTTTCTCTGAGAAGTTTGATTTCTTTCTCAGAGCTTATCAAGGCTAAGCATAAATTTTTAAATTCAAATTTAAATTCATCTGACTCAAAATCATAAGAAGCTATTACCTGATCTTCAGCTGATAGAGATTCTTCATTATCTGATTCATCTGTGTTAGATCTGCTACTATCTGCCTCAATAGCTATGAGGCAGACTTCCTTTGCTTTCTGCTCTTCTTCATCCTCACTGGAGCTGGAGGATGTAAATTCTTCTTCAGTATCACTCCATGTCTCAGCAATAAATCCCTTATCTTTCCTCTTTTGCTTGCTTGAGGAAGGCTTGTTGTAGTGACTCTTCCTTGAGTCCTTCTCCTTTCTTATGTCCTTCTTCTGAGCTTCTGGACACTCAGAAATGAAGTGCCAAGGTTTCTTGCAGCCAAAACATACTACTTCTTTAGAGGGTGTTTTGTCGTACCTTGGCTTATCTTCATATTTGGAAGGTTTCCTTCTGAAGTCCTTTCTAGCCATCTTGAAGAATCTCTTGGCAAAGAGACTCATCAACTCTTCATTTACTGGAATGACTTCAGAGTCTTCTGTAGCTTTGAAAGCTATGTTGTGCTCCTTCCTAGTTGGTGTAGGAGTCTTCACTTCAGCTGCTGCTTCCCTTGCTTTGATCAGCTGCTCATAGGACTTTAATTTTCCTAGAAGAGATTCTGTTGAAATCTCTGTCATGCTTCTGGCTTCTTTGATGGGCCAGATTCTTGAGTCCCATGTGCTGGGAAAGCACATTAGGATCTTGCCATTCACTTTAGTTAAAGTGAATTCTTTGTCTAGAGTCCTTAGCTCACTGATGATGAAGCTAAGTCTGTTGTACATTACTTCTACTGTTTCTGCTTCATCCTTCTTGAAGTTCTCATACTGAGTGATGAGGTTTGACCTTCTGTCTTTCCTCTCATCTGCTGATCCAGCCACCATTTGGTTCAGGGAATCCCAAATCTCCTTGGCTGATTGACACTCAGCAACCTTTTGAAATATTTCATCAGACATAGTTTGAGCTAGTATATTCATAGCTTTGGCATCAACTATCTTAGCCTTCTTCTGTGCATCTGTCCATCTAGGGGGTGGAACTACACTCAGGTCAGTTGATGTAGTTGAGGTTGAAGCCACTAGAGCTGGTGGTCTTGTTAAGATATGAAAGTCTTTAGTGTCAACTAATTCCACCTATGGGGGGGGGATGAAGGATCAAGCGCATACCCAACTGCACCAAAAGACCGGCCTGTTGGAGAGGGCGCTACTTAATTTTTTATATAAGTAGCAGAGCGCCACGGGTCAAGTGAAGGAACGCCGGACCCAACAATCCCCCCCCCCCCCGGCGTCCAGCACAACCCGTCGGCTCAGAGGTGGGGTTACCACATGGCCCACACGGCTCAGAGGTGGGGTTACCACATGTCCACGGTTGCCTGACCCACCAGACCCACACAGGTAGAAGGGAAAAATCAGGATTTAATAGCGCCCCCCCGGTCTTGAACCCGTGACCTCCTCTGATACCAATTGAAGGATCAAGCGCATACCCAACTGCACCAAAAGACCGGCCTGTTGGAGAGGGCGCTACTTAATTTTTTATATAAGTAGCAGAGCGCCACGGGACAATTCCTCTCTTCCCCTTCAAGAATCTGTAGATGTCCCTCAAGAAACTTCAGAGAAAGAACCAGAAGGTAAACTTTAAAACTCTTCCTCCAAAGGATATAATCAGGACTTCAATTTGATATCTGTATCTAACAAAGACATTCACTCCCTAGTGAATCTAGCTTCTGAGGAAGAAGTTCCTGAAAAAGAAAATGAAGAAGTCCCCATGGACGTTTGTGAGAAGGATGCTGCTCAACCAGATGGTATAGTTTTATTTAAGATTCTAATTAATTCAAACTCCATCTTTGAGTTAATTTCTTATCCCTTTCCTCTTCATCACAGCTGCTGATGATCTTACATCAGTATTGCAAGTTGATGCTGCCAAGTCCATTGAGTCTGATAAAGACTTGGAATCATTTCTTTCCTCAGACTGTGAGTTCTCACTCACATCCCCTCCTTTTGTTCCTCCTCCTCAAGAGAAAATGGTCCCTTATAGACCTGAGTACCTTGATGACCCCTTGGTCAAGGATACCCTTTTCTTTTCCTGTATGGCACTCCTCTTGTGCCTTGCAGAGGTGTCTATCCCCGATGTCACTAATCATCTAGAAGGAATTATAACCTCCTTCCTAGATGCAAAGTGGTATCCTGTGTAGATCTTCAGGTAATCCTATCTATTACCTGTTGTTTGTTCACCTTGGGGGGAATATCTTATTCCCACTTGGTTGTTAACCTATCTCTCTTTGCATACAGGCACAACCATAAATGCTGCTGCTGCTGAAATCATCAACATCCCTGCTGATGCTGCTGCTGAAGTAATTGAAGATGTGCAAGATAGAGCAGACAATGCTCCCAAGATGACTGAATTGGACTCAAGTTCAGGTACTCTAAACATTGACCAATTTATAGACTTTGTGGCTGAAGGTATTGCCTCTGAGTACATTGAAGGGATGGCTAAATATCATCTGGATTCCCTAGCCATCTCTCTAGAGAAAGCATCTGCCCCTGCAGATATTATCATCTTTTCTCCTCCCATCCTTACCTATCCTATATCCACTCCTTCTATTGCAGAACTGGTCCCCAAGACAGTTCCTGAGTTGTATCCAGAATCAGAGCTATGGAAAAGTGCTCCAAATGTTGATCTGGATGCCCTTCTTAGGCAAGATGCCATTGAAGAAGCTAAAGAGAAAGAAGAAAGAGAGAAGAAAGTTAAAGCTGAACTTGCTGCCAAAGATCCATCTGAACAAAACTATGATGATTATGCTGGGAAAGACTCATCTCATTCTGATGATGATGATGATGACTCTGATGATTCTGACTCCTCTAAGAAAAGAAAAAGAGCTGCTTCCAAAAAAAGAAAAGCCCCTGCTCCTTCTACTGCAAATCCTAACAAGGATGTTCCCTATTACATTCTGAAGGGAATAGATCCTAAGAGCAAGGAATTCCAACCCTGGATGAGATTGTCAAAGAATCAGACAAAAGAAAATAAGAGAAGAAAGAGATATGACTCTCCAGTTCAAAAATTCCCCCCCAGAGGTCCTCCTCCACCTCCTGGTGCTGGAGCCTCTGGAAGTATCTCTTCTGCTCCAATTGGTAAATCAGCCAGTTCCAACCCCTCTCAATCTTATCAGAGAAGAAGTAGACAAGGCCAGGGAAGCCAAAGTGGTTCAGGACAAGGAAATAAAAGAAATGACAATGCTCCCGTAGAACAAATAAAGGAGATGACTTATCAACAACCTACATTCTCTCCTCCTCCTTCTCCTAAGAAGTTAGTCCCAGAAAGGAAACCTTCTCCTCCCAGGAAAGGTCCCTCCTCCTCTTTAAAGAAACCTGCTGCAGCTGATTCAAAAGGAAAAAGAGTAGTCTTTTCAGAAAATTCCCTCAAAAAGTTCATTGAGCTTGCACCTCCTAGATCTCTCTATGCTCAAACTGATCCTAAGAAGACTGTGCAGATTCCTCTCGATTCAAGCAAACTTGCTACAGCTCTTCAAAGGAATATGGAGATTGCAGCTCATACAGATTCTGATAGACCTCCCTCTCCATCAGACAAAACTGAAGCTGAAAGGATTGCCTCTATGGCAAGATTCAAAGAGTCTATTGCACTTAGCATGATGGAGAGAGCCAAATCTCAAGGACTGGATCCTACAGCTTACTCAACAATGTCAGAATTCAGAGAAAGGGAACTGAGCAGAATTCAAGTCAATCCAGAAGCCTTTGACGCTGAGGAATACATGAGACTACATCCTGCTGCAGTTCTACCGAGTTATGCTGAAAAGAAAATCATAGGAGAGCATGATCTAATGTTATCTAAAAGACAAGCAGCAAACCCTAACAGAGAAATCATTTTCAAACCAGCTGCAATGCCCAAAAACTCATCTGATGCTAAACATGCTGATAAATCTGCTTGATACATTCCATTTTTGCTGATTTATGCTTGTGATATTTTCTGTGTATTGCCTGTGTTTTATCATTCTGGTTAATCTTTAGAAGTGTTGTTGTCTGCTTTAGCTTTTAAATTGGATTGGATAACATAACCCAAATAGGGGGAGATTGTTGGTACCCTAGATGTGATTTGGCTTATGTGATCCCCTTGCAGCCCCTCTTGATCCATATAAAGATATATATGATCATGGTTAGACTTTGTTTAGTCTCCCTAGGGCAGTTTATAAACTGACCTAGTGCTTAGGTTAGAAGTTCTAGATGTTTTTGTAGATAAGGCTTTTCCGTTCGACCATCGTCGAACGAGGCCTCGCGATCGTCGATCAATGGTCGACGATAGCAGGGCTAGTGAATCTTTGAAGTCAAGACAATTATCGTCGACCGTTGGTCGACGATCTCAGAGCAAGCTTACTACGCTCTGACGGTTGGTCGACGATCTGTCATCTTCAGGTCGACGATCGTGTTCTTGCTTCACGATTTCTGTCTCGACAGATATTTGCCTTTGCTGGTCGACGATCTGTTTGCAGGTCGACGATCTTCGAACCCCTGTTCGACGTTTTCTGTCTGATTTTATCTATTTATATTTATGCTATTCCTTGGTTTATTTCCAAGTGTGTTAGCTTGTGGTTAGAAAGATTCTTTAAAGTTATTTGTTGCTAAAATTATGGCTTAAATTCAAAATGAATTATTTACAAATTCTGTCAAACATAAATCACGGGATTCAGTATAAAGCATTTTGTCCTATTATACAAATTGCGTTGACTTTATCTTTCCAGCCTGTTTTCTAGCCGTTGGTACTATGTACTATTTCCAAGAAAGGTACGTCTTTATGCTGAGATTTCTTTCCCGCTTATTTTATTCCTTATTGGGACTGACAGAAAGTTAATAGGCCATTCTATTCCTATTGCTATATTCTATTTTGAGATAATCTGTTGCAGGGCTCAAGAATTCAAATCAATAGAGCCGTTCCAAAGGAAAACGTGAAGACATATTTAAAAGAGATTTCTGCTCTAAGAAAAGTTACAGCAACAGACACAGAGAAAAATTATTCATCCGCTCAAGCATCATCAGAGCACTTCTTCAACATCTCTTTACAAGAAGAAGAAAAGTTTTTCCTGAAGCAAAAGCCCAGAGCAATCATCTTCCATTCTCAAGTCTCCTGAGCAATTTGCTTAGAGTTTTTCAAAGACTTCAGAAAAGGCTCAAAATCTGCTTCAAGTGCTCCAGAATCTTAAGACCTGATAAAAATCAGTCTTCAGATTTCTGAGGATTTAGTTTCAGTTTATCTGAAACTCCTTCATCCTGAAGCAAAGGCTTTCCCTGGACTTCCACTGAGCCAGGGGGAGACTTTGATTCTTTAGAGAATCCACAAATCTTCTCTAATCTGTATTTAAAACAGAGAAGATAATCTAACCCTCTCAACCCCTTTGTAAAAAGAGTTTGTTCACAACTCTTCAAAAGTGAACGTTGGTGACAGGGCACCTTATCAACAACCTGTGGTTGAGCATCCTTATCAAAAGCTCAAAGGGTCTGTTTGATCTACCTGAATCAGATCATTGGTGGCAGGGCACCTTAGCAAAAACCTGTAGTGGATTCCTACCAGGGTGGTAGAAGAGTGGACGTACCTATTTAAAGGGAACCACTATATATCCTGTGTCTCTCTGGTTCTTGCTGATTTGTTTATTCTGTGGCTGTGGTAGAACTACCTAGGATTGCTAGTTGCTGTGATAGGTTTTTAGTTAAACTGAAATTTCAGATTAACTCTCTCACTTGTGCACCTCACTGTGTTAGGCTCTTAGGGTTCAAGTATCAGATTTTCTATTCCGCAAATATACTCCAAGGGAGCTGACTAAGTGTTCATAAAATTTTGAATACTCTATTCACCCCCCCTCTAGAGTAGTTTACAACTTATCCCCTCACTTTCAATTGGTATCAGAGGGAGGTTCGCTGTTCATACAGGCTAACACCTGAGTTAAAAGATCCTGTGATAAGTTGTTTCCTGATACCATTCACAAACACTTTCACACATGGCCCAGTCTAAGGATTATTCAAGCACCAGACCTCCTGTATGCAACTTGTCCAAGTTTGGCATATGGAAGGCCAGGATAAGACTATACATGAATTCTATTGATGAAGATATTTTTTCTTCTATTTTGACAGGACCACCTGCTAGGCCTGCTGCTGCTTCCACTTCTGCTGATCTCAGTGCTGTGCCACCACCTGACTACAATGAAACTTACAAGAAAGCAAAAGCAGCTGATGCTAAAGCAATGAATATCCTAGCTCAGACAATGTCTGATGAGATATTCCAGAAGCTGGCTGAATGTACCTCAGCCAAAGCTATGTGGGATTCCCTCAACCACATAGTTGCTGGCTCAGCTGATGAGAGGAAGGACAGGAGATCTAATCTCACCTCTCAGTATGAAAACTTCAAGAAGGATGATGCTGAAGACATTGACACCATGTACACAAGGCTCAGTTCAATAATAAGTGAACTGAGGTCTTTAGACAAGGAGATAACCTTGTCAGAAGTCAATGACAAGATCCTGATGTGCCTTCCCATCTCATGGGACTCAAGGATATGGCCCATCAAGGATGGAAGAAATACTGTGGAACTCTCCACAGAAGCTCTGTTGGGAAAGCTCAGGTCATATGAGCAAACCTTAAAGAGTAGAGCTGCTGTAACTGAAGTGAAGACTCCAACACCAATAAAGAAAGAGCATTCTCTAGCTCTTAAGGCTGCTGAGACTTCTGAAGGAAGTCAATCAAATGAGGAGTTACTGGCACTCATTGCCAAGAGGTTCTTCAACATGGGAAGAAGAGACCTCAGAAAGAAATTCTCCAAGCATGAGGACAAGCCAAGGTATGACAAGACTCCATCTAAAGAAATCATTTGTTATGTTTGCAGCAAGCCTGGACACATTGCCCCAGATTGTCCAGAGAAGAAGTATAAGGAGAAGAAACATGGGAAAGAATACAGGAAGCACCACTCCAAGTCCTCATCACACAAATACAAGAAGAAGGACAAGGGATTTGTGGCTGCTACCTGGAGTGAAACAGAAGAGGATACCTGCTCCTCTAGCTCCAGTGATTCAGAAGAAGAAGAAGAGAAGAAAGCCAAAGAGGTCTGCCTCATGGCCATTGATGCCTGCAGCTCTCTGTCAGCTGCAGAGAATTCTGAAGAAGAAGGAGACAATGAAGAAGATTCCTTTATGGAGGACCAGGTAATCGACTCATTTGATTTCTCATCTCCGGAGTTCAAAATAAAATTTAAAACTCTATGTTTAGATTTACTTTTATCTGAAAAAGAAATTAAGTCACTTAGACTAAAAATAATGGAACTAGACATGGAAGGTACTGAAATAATCAGATTAGAAAAGGAATTAGAAAGCTCAAAAGTAGAAATAACATTCCTAAAATTAGAACTAGCGAAATCTAAGAGGTTAGAAGAACAATTAAATGGCAGAAGCCTTAAATTGTCTGAAATAACCTGTATAGCAAACACTAGGGTTGGTAATGATAAACTAGGCTTAGGTGCTACACCTAGTGAACCCATCCTCCTCACAAAGGAGAGATTTAGCACTCCAGTAAAATTTGTTTCTGAATCAGGAATAAAGAATACTGAGGAAATTAAAAAATGCAAAAGAATTCAGAATAAGATTAAGAAAGAGAATAGGAAGAAGAAATTTCTAGCTTTACAAAAGTCGTCGACCAGTGATCGACGATCGTGGAATCCAGAACATCGTTCTACCATAAATGATCGACGATATGGCTTGCGATCGTCGACCATTGATCGACGATCTGGACTTCAGCTGGAAAATAAAAACCAAACTTCCAGAACTTCAAACCCTAATCATCACCCCAGGTTGTTTAATCCTTCAACTGAATGGATTATCCCACCTAGGAGATCACACCCCTCTTAAATAAAACTATACCATCTGGTTGAGCAGCATCCTTCTCACAAACGTCCATGGGGACTTCTTCATTTTCTTTTTCAGGAACTTCTTCCTCAGAAGCTAGATTCACTAGGGAGTGAATGTCTTTGTTAGATACAGATATCAAATTGAAGTCCTGATTATATCCTTTGGAGGAAGAGTTTTAAAGTTTACCTTCTGGTTCTTTCTCTGAAGTTTCTTGAGGGACATCTACAGATTCTTGAAGGGGAAGAGAGGAATTGTCCTGAAGGGTCAGGGCATCACCTGAGACCACTTCGACAGACATCTCCCCCTGCATGACTTCAGTGGGGACTGGAGTCATGCATCTTACAGAAGGGGGCTCAGCAGAAGATGAGATGGATTTGATGGCATCAGTGAGAGAGTTGATGGAGGCAATGAGAGGGGCATTGGCAGCCTCAATCATGCTTTGGATGGAGGGAGTGATGAGCTGTACAAGGTGTGCAAGCATTTCAGGGGATATCTGAAATGCTGATGATGTAGAGGTGGATGGAATGGAGGCAGGATGATCTGCCACATGATCAAAGGAATCATGTGGAGATGGGTGATCATCAACATGAGTGTGGGATTCATGTTGAGAAAGGTTTGTGAGGATGGTGGCAGTCACCATGTCAACACTGGCTGAAGCTGCCAGATGATGTGGTGTTGGTGACTGGTGTGGAGATGCAGGTGGAATGAATGATGCATGTTGTGGTGGCACTGCGGGTGTTGTAGAGAGTAATGCAGGAGAAGAGGATGCAGGGATAGAGAGGGAGGATGAAGGGATTGCTGAACCTTCCCCAGTAAGCGGGAGAGCGGCCGAATCAGCCCTTGTGCCTGAAGAAGGGTTAGGATCAACCCTGGCTGACTTCTTGATAATCCTCTGAGATTTCTTGAAGAGCGAGGGGTCCAACCTCTTGCTAGCATTTACTGCGGAGGGTGCAGAAACGAGCAGCAGGGGTGCTTTCACATATAGAAACACACCCAGAACCCTGGCAAGATTTACCTCTTTCTTGTTGTTCTTTCTCCTGATTAGGTCAAATAGAACTTTCCCCCAGGCTAACTGCGTCCTATTCACCAAAGCCGACATAAGGGCAAACTGTTGCCTGTTGATATTGTCATGCGCCGAATGTTTTCCCAAAATAATCTTGCCCACCAGGTCTGCCAGAAACTTGTATTCTGGAGATAAGTTTATCTTCAGCAGCTTAGCCGGAATCCCTTCGGCATGGCCCATCACAGTGAGCATGCGGCCATATTCCTCTGAGCTTTGCTCATATTCCTCAGTACCTGTTGGCAGTCCAAACAACTCAGTCAATACTTCAGGAGTCAGAGTGACCTCCTCGCCGTTTATCTTTCCCGACATTGCTTCGTCGCTGGAGGACGAGGTGTATACCCATTCACGAATCTCGGGTATATTAATCTTAGGTGTGGATGACATGAATTTCTTGAGGCCTTGGTCTTCACATAGCTTCAGAATATCTTGGATTGGTTGATCGCACCGGCTGAAGGAATCGAAGTCGACACAGAAGCCCGTGTCGAACTTCATTCCGAGGAGAACAGCAGAAGGAATCGCCATAGAATTTGAGAGAAGATGGCGAATCGAGAAGCAAAAACAGGGGAGAAGAGAATCGCGCGGGATTAGAGTTCGAGAGCGAATTCTAAGCCAGGAGAAGGAATATGAAAAGACGGAGCGGAAGGACGACGATCTCCAGACCTAAATCGACTATTAGAAACAAATCTGCGATCGTCGATCCCGGAATAAAATCGGTCGTCGAACACAGACCGACGATAGTCAATGTTTGACTAAACAGTAAACATCGACCGCCTACAAGCAAATATCACGATCGTCGATCAATAAATGATGGTCGACGATTCTCCATCCAGCACAGAAAATCTGTCGTCGACCATTGGTCGACGATAGATACCTAAGGAGAGATCGTTGACCAGCTGGTCGACGATTTCTGCCTTACTACAGAACGAGCTGTCGTCGATGGTTGGTCGACGATAGTTCTGACCTGGTCGAAGATCGTCGATCAGTCGTTCGACGATTTTAGACAGAAAACAAAACTAACCAAATTTTCACTATTCTGAACCATTAATCATGCCAAGCTGGTTCAGAAAGAACAAATGCTTTTGTTCATCAAGGGGCTTAGTGAAAATATCTCCTCTTTGCAGGTCTGTGGATATAAATTCCATTACTATCTTGTTCTTTTCCACATTATCTCTCAGAAAATGATGTCTAATCTCAATGTGCTTGGTTCTGGAGTGGTGCACAGGATTTTGAGCAATTGATATTGCACTGGTACTGTCACACAGAATTTTTGTGTTTGAGTGTGTGTACCCATAATCCACCAGCTGATTTTGAATCCACAGGATCTGTGAACAGCAACTAGCTGCTGCTATATATTCAGCCTCAGCAGTTGAAGTAGACACAGATGCCTGTTTCTTGCAAAACCAAGAGACGAGTCTCTCTCCCAGGAACTGACAAGTCCCTGAGGTGCTTTTCCTGTCAACTCTACAACCAGCATAATCAGCATCTGAATATCCAATTAATTCAAATCCTGACTCAGCTGGGTACCACAGTCCTAAGTTAGGACATCCCTTAAGGTATCTCAAGATCCTTTTGAGGAGAGTTAAGTGAGATTCCTTTGGGTTGACCTGAAACCTAGCACATAGGCATGTAGCAAACATTATGTCAGGCCTACTTGCAGTCAAATACAGCAGGGAACCAACAATGGCTCTATAATTCTTTTGATCAACAGACTTGCCATTGACATCAGAATCAATAACTGCATTTGAGGCCATAGGTGTGCTCATTGATGAAGCATCAGACATTCCAAATCTTTTAACCAGCTCTCTGGCATATTTTGATTGTGAAATGAAAATGCCATCAACACTCTGTTTCACTTGGAGACCAAGGAAATAGGATAACTCACCCATGCTGCTCATCTCAAACTTAGAGTGCATTAGTTCAGAGAACCTCTTGCATAGTTTGGGATCAGTAGAGCCAAATATAATGTCATCTACATAGATTTGAACTAACAGTTGTGAGTCCTTATGATGTCTAATGAACAGGGTTCTATCTACTACACCTCTCACAAACTTGTGTTCTAGAAGAAAATTTGCTAAGGTCTCATACCAAGCTCTAGGAGCTTGCTTAAGTCCATATAGAGCCTTTTGGAGTTTGAACACATGAGTGGGTAAGGTTGATGAAACAAACCCTGGTGGTTGTTCAACAAACACTTCTTCCTTTAAATCTCCATTGAGGAAGGCACTCTTCACATCCATTTGGAAGACCTTAAATCTTTTAAAGGCAGCATGGGCTAGGAAAATCCTAATGGCTTCTAGTCTGGCTACAGGGGCAAAAGTATGATCATAGTCTATGCCTTCTTCCTGTCTATAGCCTTGAGCTACTAGCCTAGCCTTATTTCTAACTACTATGCCTTGGGCATCAAGCTTGTTTCTAAACACCCACTTGGTGCCTATGATCCGTTGGCCTCTTGGTCTTGGAACCAAGGTCCAAACTTTACATCTTTCAAACTGGTTAAGCTCCTCTTGCATTGCTATAATCCAGTGGGGATCAAGCTCAGCATCTTTAATGGTTAGGGGCTCAACCTGAGAAAGGAAACAAGCAAACATCACATCTTTGTTGAGTTGATGTCTTGTCTGGACTCCTGCTGAAATGTCTCCAATCACTTGAGATACAGGGTGATCTCTAAGTGTGACAAGATCAGTAGGTTCAACAATGATCTGATCTTCAACAGTTTCAAGATTTACTTCCTCATGTGGAATTTGATCAACTGTTGGAGCAGGTGCTTTAGCTTCAAGCAGATCTACATCAGATTCAGAATCTGAGGAAGCAACCTGAGGAGTTTGTTGGGGATGATTCTCCTGTGTGAGTCTCAAACCTTCCAAATCCTTACTTACTCCTAGGACTTGCACTGTACTATTAGAAGAAGAATCCTTCTCCTTATAGTACATGACTGTCTCATCAAAAGAGACATGTGCAGACTCTTCTATCTTAAGAGAGGATTTATTAAGGACCCTATAGGCTTTGCTTACTTGAGAGTATCCTAGAAAAACTCCCATTGATGCTTTTGCCTCAAATTTTCTAAGGTATTCTTTGTTATTGTTATGAACAAAAGCAACACAGCCAAACACTCTAAAATAGTCTATTTTAGGTTTTACTTGCTTAAGTAATTCATAGGGAGTCTTACCCTTAAGTTTATGTATCAGACTTCTGTTCAATACATAGTTAGCTGTGCTAACTGCTTCAGCCCAAAAGGACAGAGGCATGTTAGCATCTGCCAACAATGTACTTGCAGCTTCAATTAGGGTTCTGTTTTTCCTTTCAACTACCCCATTTTATTGAGGAGTTCTAGGAGCAGAGAAGCTATGTTTGATACCTTCCTTCTCACAGAATTCTTGCATAAGAAGAGATTCAAACTCAGTACCATGATCACTTCTGATCAAGGCAATCTGAGTAGAATACTCACTCTGTATACACTTTAGAAAATCTGTAAGAACCTTGAAGTTATCAGCCTTAGTTCTCAAGAAGAATACCCAAGTGAACCTGGAGAAGTCATCTACAATTACTAGAGTGTAAGACTTCCCTCCAAGACTCTGCACAGCAATAGGACCAAATAAGTCCAAATGTAACAAGTACAGAATCCTGGGAGAATCACTTTTATTAACTGATTTAAAGCTATTTCTTGTTTGCTTTCCTAGTTGACAAGCTTTGCAAAGGCCTTCCTTCTTGTAGGGGCAAGAAGGTAATCCTCTTACAAGATTGTATTTAGCCAACCTAGAAATGTTTTTCAGATTTACATGACTAAGTCTCTTATGCCAAAGGGTATTATTACTGGTTACTTCATTAAATAAGCATATTTCAGATTTGGAGGAATTAAAATCTACAACATAAACATTTCCAATTCTAATGCCTACTAATACCACAGTATTATTTAAAGAAATATTGCAGGCAGTGTCAGTAAACCATACCTTGTATCCAGCATCACACATTTGACTTACAGAGATTAGGTTGTGCTTTAGTCCTGAGACATAAGCTACCTTCTTGAAGGTTACAGCTCCTATGGTGAAGCTGCCATACCCTTCAGTCTGTCCACAGCTGGAATCCCCAAATACAACTTTTGGTCCCAGCTTGGCTTTGAAACCTGACAGGTTCTTCTTCTTTCCTGTCATGTGCTTTGAGCATCCACTATCCAGATACCATTTGTCATGTATGACTGGATAGGTCTTCACCTGCAGAAAGAACAATTATACATTGTGGACCCAGGTTACCTTGGGTCCAGTATTCTTTACAAAAGAAAAACTAGATATAAAAGATTTTGCAGGCTTAGATTTATATCCTAAGGGGTGTGATCTCCTAGGTGGGATAATCCATTCAGTTGAAGGATTAAACAACCTGGGGTGATGATTAGGGTTTGAAGTTCTGGAAGTTTGGTTTTTATTTTCCAGCTGAAGTCCAGATCGTCGATCAATGGTCGACGATCGCAAGCCATATCGTCGATCATTTATGGTAGAACGATGTTCTGGATTCCACGATCGTCGATCACTGGTCGACGACTTTTGTAAAGCTAGAAATTTCTTCTTCCTATTCTCTTTCTTAATCTTATTCTGAATTCTTTTGCATTTTTTAATTTCCTCAGTATTCTTTATTCCTGATTCAGAAACAAATTTTACTGGAGTGCTAAATCTCTCCTTTGTGAGGAGGATGGGTTCACTAGGTGTAGCACCTAAGCCTAGTTTATCATTACCAACCCTAGTGTTTGCTATACAGGTTATTTCAGACAATTTAAGGCTTCTGCCATTTAATTGTTCTTCTAACCTCTTAGATTTCGCTAGTTCTAATTTTAGGAATGTTATTTCTACTTTTGAGCTTTCTAATTCCTTTTCTAATCTGATTATTTCAGTACCTTCCATGTCTAGTTCCATTATTTTTAGTCTAAGTGACTTAATTTCTTTTTCAGATAAAAGTAAATCTAAACATAGAGTTTTAAATTTTATTTTGAACTCCGGAGATGAGAAATCAAATGAGTCGATTACCTGGTCCTCCATAAAGGAATCTTCTTCATTGTCTCCTTCTTCTTCAGAATTCTCTGCAGCTGACAGAGAGCTGCAGGCATCAATGGCCATGAGGCAGACCTCTTTGGCTTTCTTCTCTTCTTCTTCTTCTGAATCACTGGAGCTAGAGGAGCAGGTATCCTCTTCTGTTTCACTCCAGGTAGCAGCCACAAATCCCTTGTCCTTCTTCTTGTATTTGTGTGATGAGGACTTGGAGTGGTGCTTCCTGTATTCTTTCCCATGTTTCTTCTCCTTATACTTCTTCTCTGGACAATCTGGGGCAATGTGTCCAGGCTTGCTGCAAACATAACAAATGATTTCTTTAGATGGAGTCTTGTCATACCTTGGCTTGTCCTCATGCTTGGAGAATTTCTTTCTGAGGTCTCTTCTTCCCATGTTGAAGAACCTCTTGGCAATGAGTGCCAGTAACTCCTCATTTGATTGACTTCCTTCAGAAGTCTCAGCAGCCTTAAGAGCTAGAGAATGCTCTTTCTTTATTGGTGTTGGAGTCTTCACTTCAGTTACAGCAGCTCTACTCTTTAAGGTTTGCTCATATGACCTGAGCTTTCCCAACAGAGCTTCTGTGGAGAGTTCCACAGTATTTCTTCCATCCTTGATGGGCCATATCCTTGAGTCCCATGAGATGGGAAGGCACATCAGGATCTTGTCATTGACTTCTGACAAGGTTATCTCCTTGTCTAAAGACCTCAGTTCACTTATTATTGAACTGAGCCTTGTGTACATGGTGTCAATGTCTTCAGCATCATCCTTCTTGAAGTTTTCATACTGAGAGGTGAGATTAGATCTCCTGTCCTTCCTCTCATCAGCTGAGCCAGCAACTATGTGGTTGAGGGAATCCCACATAGCTTTGGCTGAGGTACATTCAGCCAGCTTCTGGAATATCTCATCAGACATTGTCTGAGCTAGGATATTCATTGCTTTAGCATCAGCTGCTTTTGCTTTCTTGTAAGTTTCATTGTAGTCAGGTGGTGGCACAGCACTGAGATCAGCAGAAGTGGAAGCAGCAGCAGGCCTAGCAGGTGGTCCTGTCAAAATAGAAGAAAAAATATCTTCATCAATAGAATTCATGTATAGTCTTATCCTGGCCTTCCATATGCCAAACTTGGACAAGTTGCATACAGGAGGTCTGGTGCTTGAATAATCCTTAGACTGGGCCATGTGTGAAAGTGTTTGTGAATGGTATCAGGAAACAACTTATCACAGGATCTTTTAACTCAGGTGTTAGCCTGTATGAACAGCGAACCTCCCTCTGATACCAATTGAAAGTGAGGGGATAAGTTGTAAACTACTCTAGAGGGGGGGTGAATAGAGTATTCAAAATTTTATGAACACTTAGTCAGCTCCCTTGGAGTATATTTGCGGAATAGAAAATCTGATACTTGAACCCTAAGAGCCTAACACAGTGAGGTGCACAAGTGAGAGAGTTAATTTGAAATTTCAGTTTAACTAAAAACCTATCACAGCAACTAGCAATCCTAGGTAGTTCTACCACAGCCACAGAATAAACAAATCAGCAAGAACCAGAGAGACACAGGATATATAGTGGTTCCCTTTAAATAGGTACGTCCACTCTTCTACCACCCTGGTAGGAATCCACTACAGGTTTTTGCTAAGGTGCCCTGCCACCAATGATCTGATTCAGGTAGATCAAACAGACCCTTTGAGCTTTTGATAAGGATGCTCAACCACAGGTTGTTGATAAGGTGCCCTGTCACCAACGTTCACTTTTGAAGAGTTGTGAACAAACTCTTTTTACAAAGGGGTTGAGAGGGTTAGATTATCTTCTCTGTTTTAAATACAGATTAGAGAAGATTTGTGGATTCTCTAAAGAATCAAAGTCTCCCCCTGGCTCAGTGGAAGTCCAGGGAAAGCCTTTGCTTCAGGATGAAGGAGTTTCAGATAAACTGAAACTAAATCCTCAGAAATCTGAAGACTGATTTTTATCAGGTCTTAAGATTCTGGAGCACTTGAAGCAGATTTTGAGCCTTTTCTGAAGTCTTTGAAAAACTCTAAGCAAATTGCTCAGGAGACTTGAGAATGGAAGATGATTGCTCTGGGCTTTTGCTTCAGGAAAAACTTTTCTTCTTCTTGTAAAGAGATGTTGAAGAAGTGCTCTGATGATGCTTGAGCGGATGAATAATTTTTCTCTGTGTCTGTTGCTGTAACTTTTCTTAGAGCAGAAATCTCTTTTAAATATGTCTTCACGTTTTCCTTTGGAACGGCTCTATTGATTTGAATTCTTGAGCCCTGCAACAGATTATCTCAAAATAGAATATAGCAATAGGAATAGAATGGCCTATTAACTTTCTGTCAGTCCCAATAAGGAATAAAATAAGCGGGAAAGAAATCTCAGCATAAAGACGTACCTTTCTTGGAAATAGTACATAGTACCAACGGCTAGAAAACAGGCTGGAAAGATAAAGTCAACGCAATTTGTATAATAGGACAAAATGCTTTATACTGAATCCCGTGATTTATGTTTGACAGAATTTGTAAATAATTCATTTTGAATTTAAGCCATAATTTTAGCAACAAATAACTTTAAAGAATCTTTCTAACCACAAGCTAACACACTTGGAAATAAACCAAGGAATAGCATAAATATAAATAGATAAAATCAGACAGAAAACGTCGAACAGGGGTTCGAAGATCGTCGACCTGCAAACAGATCGTCGACCAGCAAAGGCAAATATCTGTCGAGACAGAAATCGTGAAGCAAGAACACGATCGTCGACCTGAAGATGACAGATCGTCGACCAACCGTCAGAGCGTAGTAAGCTTGCTCTGAGATCGTCGACCAACGGTCGACGATAATTGTCTTGACTTCAAAGATTCACTAGCCCTGCTATCGTCGACCATTGATCGACGATCGCGAGGCCTCGTTCGACGATGGTCGAACGGAAAAGCCTTATCTACAAAAACATCTAGAACTTCTAACCTAAGCACTAGGTCAGTTTATAAACTGCCCTAGGGAGACTAAACAAAGTCTAACCATGATCATATATATCTTTATATGGATCAAGAGGGGCTGCAAGGGGATCACATAAGCCAAATCACATCTAGGGTACCAACAGGGGAATAGGTCTCGTGCAGTCTTTTGCGGAATTTAAATAACCTGCATAATTAAACAAACACAGCACAAAAAAACACAAGCAATTATAGTGGTTCCCCGATTTGGGTACGTCCACTATCCCCCTACGACCTATCTCCCAACAAGGGACGACTCGGTCACTTCACCAAACGGATTGAAATCCAATTCTCACACTACGGAAGGCACCCTTCCAACCAAAGGAGTCACTACTCCTCTACCACGGGTTGCACCCAACCCTTACAACTAGGAATCACTATTCCTTTACAACAAAACAAAATTAGAATGTACAAGAAATACAAACTACACTTGTGGAGAACCCGATGTCCCTCTTCGTTCTTTGAAGCGTTCTTGATGAAGACGAAGAGTCCACGGCCGGAGCACTCTCTTGGAGAGGATCTTGCCAAGATCGGCGGCGGCAAGTGAATGCGGCGGCAATGCTCTGTAGATCAAAACATCTTGACGAAGCAAGCAAGGTCTACCAACGATCTCAATCGGATCAGTCATCTCAATCGATTCGGAATGAAGAGCTAACTTCGTTCAACAAATCGAGAGACAAGGGATCTCGAGAGAGAAGCGTGAGACGCTATACTTAGCCTCGGTTCTGTCGTCGGGAGATAAAAGAAGATCTAAGATCTGCGGCGGCGACAACTTGCGAGCGGCGACGGCGACGGAAGGATTTCCGCGATCGGCTAGGTCACGCTCGGCGGCTTTGATTTCTCGTGAATGATTACTGTTGAAGTTCGAAATAAGCATGTATATATACCCTGAGGCCAACCCTAAAGTCCTTTGTGGGACCCACAAAGAGAGACCCTAGTCCCGGCCGAAACAGCGTAACCCGTCTTGGTTCGGTCCAGCGAGAGATGAAATTTGCCAAAGGCAAATTTGGCGAGAATCATTGGTGATTCTCGACGAAGTCGGCGGGAATCACTTGTGATTCCCGTCGAATTTGCCTTGGACGATTTCAAGTTGTAAAACCAGTCAGCCTGCGGGAATCGGTGGGAATGCAAACGTCATTCTCGACGAATCGGCGAGAATCAGTTAATGATTCTAATCGATTCTGCCTTAGCAGAATTCTTGAAGGAGGACAGTCAGCCAGATAAAATCGGCGGAAATCGGCGAGTGATTCTCGACGATTTCGGCGAGAATCACTAGTGATTCCCGCCAAATTGGCGAGAATCACTTAGTGATTCCCGTCGATTTTGCCTTAGAAGATTTTCCTCTTCCTTCCCATGAACTTGGTCTTTGACCCATCCTTGCTCCTCTTCTGCTCTTGATCTATCTCGACCCTTTACTTGAAAATAAGTACCCTCCAATAGAGAGAGCACACATGAGTCAACACACTGATCTGCTCAACGAGGGATTATGTTGCGCAGACCCGTGTATATTGACCCACTGCACCCTGACATTTGTGTGTACTTAGCATGAAATAGCTGTAAGCACAACTTGATAGAAAGTCATCAAATATATTGTCAATTCAACTTAGCTTGTTCTGGGGCTTCTTCAAATCAGGTACATTATGGATATAATACTCAACAATCTCCCCCTATTTGAAGAAGCCAAAACTTTACAAGCTAAGGTGAATAGATCATATGGGAATGAAAATCATAAACTAAAAATTCAGTTGAGAGTGAAATTCATTACCATTTTCTCCTGAGAGCATACTTAACGTTGGCAACCACCTTAGCCTTAGCCGAGAGGGTAATCTCCCCCTTTTCGGCTTCTGCAAATCTGGGACTTCACTTGGAGCCACATGCTCCCCCTCAGATCTTGCATTCGTGCTCGAGCTTGAGTTCCTTGCTGATGCTCCCCCTTGATCCAAGAGCCTTGAGCTTTACAGTCTTCACTCTTCATAGTTCAGCATGCCGAGTTCAGTTTTGAGGAGACTGAACTTGGCCTCATCTAAGGGCTTCGTGAAGATATCTACAACCTGCTTATCCATGGGGACATAGCAGAGAGAGATATCTTTGTTTTCCACATGCTCCCGAATGAAGTGGTAGCGCACTTCAATATGCTTTGTTCTGCTGTGCGACACCGGATTGTTCGCAATTGCTATTGCGCTCGAGGAGTCGCAATACATCGGAACTTCTCTGAACTGCAAGTCATAGTCTTTGAGCTGATTTCTGATCTATAGAAGTTGTGCGCAACAGCTGCCTGCTGAGATGTACTCATATTCAGCCGTAGAGGTTGCGACACAATTCTACTTTTTACTGTTCCATGAAATAAGCCTTCTTCCGAGGAATTGGCACGTCCCGGAAGTGCTTTTCCTACCATCCCTGCTTCCTGCAAAGTCAGCATCTAAAAAGCCTATCAGCTCGACATCATTGTTTCTTGGGTACAACAAGCCATGATTTGGTGTACCTTTAAGGTATCTAAGAATTCGCTTTGCAGCGACATAATGAGATTCCTTAGTGTTCACCTGATATCTGGCACAAACGCATGTGGAAAACATAATATCCGGTCTACTAGCAGTAAGGTAGAGCGGGGATCCAATTATGCTTTTGTATTTGGTTTCATCAAAAGGTTTCCATTTCTCATCCTTGTCTAGAGACACAGTGGATCCCATTGGAGTCCTCATAGAGGTTGCATTCTCCATTCCGAGTTTCTTGAGGAGTTCATTTGTGAACTTCGTCTGAGAGATGAAAATTCCATCCTCAGATTGTTTCACTTGAAGTCCCAAGAAATACTTTAGCTCTCCCATGCTGCTCATTTCAAACTTTCCTTGCATAAGTTTAGAGAACTTTTTGCAAAGATTGTTGTCCGTTGAGCCGAATATTATGTCATCGACATAGATTTGTACCAACAAGATCTTGCCTTTGACTTCCCTAAGAAACAATATCTTATCTATTTTTCCTCTCGAGAACTTGTTCTCAAGAAGAAAACTAGACAGAGTCGCATACCAAGCTCGAGGAGCTTGTTTTAATTTTCCATTTAGGAATGCAGATTTCACGTCCATCTGATAGACAGTGAATCATTTGTGAGAAGCATACGCCAGGAACAATCTGATCGCCTCGAGCCTTGCAACTGGTGCAAAGGTTTGGTCGAATTCAATCCCCTCCTCCTGTCTGTAACCTTGAGCCACCAGCCTGGCCTTGTTATTTATGATGATACCGTATTCATCCAGTTTGTTTCTGAAGACCCACTTGGTACCGATCACATTCTGGTTCTTTGGTCTGGGAACAAGCGTCCAGACGTTGCATCGTTTGAATTGATGCAGTTCATCTTGCATGGCCAATATCCATGCCGCATCTTTGTTCGCTTCATCGAACTTCTTTGGCTCAACCTGTGACAGAAAACTAAGGTGCAAAATCTCGTTAATTGTACCTCTCCGAGTTTTGACACCATCACGAGGATCTCCTATGATCTAATCTCTGGGATGATCCCTCACGTGTCGGAGCTCTAGGAGTCTGGCATCTGGGGCTCTGACAACTTCTCGGGCTTCTCCTTCTTCTGGGAGATTCTCTCCATCCTGATCGTCAACTTCTCCAGTTGGCGTTGAGGTGGAAACCTTGACGTACTTGGGAGTTGCACCTTTTGCAGTCTCATCGAGACTTAGCTGTTCAAGCCTTGCACCTGCATCCTCAAGAATGCCACTGGAAGAATTACTATGAAGCAAGCTTCCTTCATCAAAAACCACATTAATGGACTCCTCTACCACTAGGGTTTTCTTATTGAAGACCCTATATGCCCGACTATGGCTACTATAGCCCATGAAGATGCCTTCGAAGCATTTTTCTCCGAATTTAGTACGTGGGTACTTCCCATTATTGAGTACATAGCATCTGCAGCCAAAAATCCTCAAGTAGGACATGATCGATTTCCTGCCTTTCAATAGCTCATAAGACGTCTTACGATGATTCTTGTTGATTAATGCTCGGTTCTGCACATGACAAGCCGTTTTGACAGCCTCTGCCCAGAAGTACTCTGGAAGAAAGGCGTCATTCAACATTATCGTACATGCTTCGATGAGCGTTCTATTTCTCCTCTCCGCAACTCCGTTTTGCTGCAGAGTATGCGGGGAGGAAAACTCATGAAAGATACCAAGTTCTTCACAAAATTCTGTCATAGCACCAGACTCGAATTCTGTTCCATGGTCACTTCTGATTTTGACCACCGAGCAGTTAAGTTGGTTCTGAATCTGCTTGACAAAACTCGTGAAGATATCAAACGTATCTGACTTTCGTTTCAAAAAGAACACCCACGTAAACCGAGAGTGATCATCAACAATCACTAGCGTATACAATTTGCCTCCTAAGCTATGAACTTGCACTGGACCGAACAAGTCCATAAGCAGAAGATAGAGACATCTGGAGGAGTCTTTGTCTGCAATGCCCTTAAAGGTAGCCCGAGTCTGTTTGCCCTTCTGGCATGCAGGACAAGGGCTATCTTTGATGCACTTAATAGTAGGGGCATCCCTTACTAAGTTCTTAGAGAATAACATATTAATTGTCTTGAAATTAATATGTGTTAATCTCTTGTGCCATTGTTCACAAAGAGATGCACTGCCTTTTGCTACTAGGCACACGGGGGTAGAAGAATCTAAGCTAAGAAAATCTAAACAAAAGATATTTCTACTCCTAATGCCAGTTAATACTGTCTCCGAAAAGGCACGCGATATTATCAAGCACTTATCCTTGCAGAACTTAACGGCATATCCTTTATCACACAACTGACTTACACTGATCAGGTTATGATTTAACCCTTCAACATAGGCCACGTCGGTGATAGAGATTATACCGTTTGAATTCATACCGTAACCTCTAGTGACTCCTCGATCTGATCCTCCAAAGATGACTTTGGGTCCATTTTCGACTGGAGAGTAATCACGCAGCAGGCTTCTTGTCCCAGTCATGTTCCGGGAACATCCACTGTCCAAGTACCAGATAAGCGTTTTGGTGGCCTTTGGACATTCCTGCAAAACAGAATCAGTTTCTCTTAGGAACCCAATCGAACTTGGGTCCTAGATTCCTTGTTAGCATACTCCCCCTCGGGTGGTTAAACCTACGAGTGGTCGGCCTTGCATTGCTAACATGAGGAGTCTCGTTGAATCTTGGATTAAACCAGCAATCCACGGCAAAGTGACCAATTTTGCCACAGCACCAACAGTCAAACCTGTTGTACCTCTTCCTAGGCTCCAGCTTCACCCTAGGAACGGTGGGTCCAGCCGGGGCCTTGGATCTGGAGGTGGAGGCATCATGATGATAGCAGTCACATGATTTCTTCACTTACTGTTCCTTCAGAATAACAGGCTTGGCTTTTGGTGCTTGCTTCTTATTATGGCCGATAGAGAAGTGGTCATAATCTTCCACTTGGATTTCCTCATAAGGTGCCTTGAAGACACTCTTACCGTAGTTGCGGGGGAAAGCCCAACCATCATACCGGCTCTTGGGATTTTCAACTGAGGGCCTGAAGAAGTGGCCATAGGTTGACTCAAAGTCCTGCTCATTGCAAGGAAAGCCAGGCTTTCTGAATAATACAGGATCGAGTGGAGCCTTTCCCTTTTCTGTAGCAGAGGCCTTCTTAGCAACCTTATTTTTCCTCTGCTTTCTGTTTCTCCTGGATGATTTACCAGGCACACCCACATGCCCTAAGCCAGCCCCCTTAGCCTGAGCAGAGAATTCATCAACCAGAGGAAGAACGGTCTTGGGCATGGAGAAGCTTTTGACAATCTTCCTTTCTACCGCAAGCTGTTCTTCCAACTTGTTGATTTCTTCCTGTTTTAGGTCAAGGAGCCTTAGAGACTCTGAGTGATCAGAAGTCAGGCCCAGGTGTTCCTGTCGGAGAGAGATCAAGCTAGTGATCTCTTCTCTTAGATACACACCCTCAGCCTTAAGGAATTTGACTTCCTTTTTCTGAGACCTCAACCTCTTGCGGCATTCCTCAAAGGTATTGAGCAGAAGCTCATACTTTTCGAGTAGCTCAGCTTCACGGGCAGATGGGCTATCCTCGAGATCATCATCAGAAGACTCAGAGTCAGAGTCATAGAGGGGGGTACGATCTTTTACCTTCCCAGCAAATGGGGGGCAGTCTCCTTCTGAGTCAGAGCGACCTGTTAGCCCGAAGTAGGCTTCCTCATCATCACTGGAGTCTGATGAATTAGATTCACTCAGTGTCTTCGGCTTCTTAGCAATGTAGCTCCTCTCCTTCTTTTTATCTCTCGAGGTCTTGTGCTCCTCTCCCTTCCCCTTATCTTTCTTGCCTTGGTGGCAGTCAGCGATGACGTGACCTGGCTTATTGTATCCAAAGCAAATAATATCATTAGAGCGATGTTTGTTCTATTTGGATTCATACCTGTCAGAAGAATAATTCTTCTTCTAATGTCTGGAGGAGGAGCCATCTCTCTTTATTTGATTCCTCAACTTGAGGAACTTCTTGAACTCCCGAGTGATGAGGGAGAAGTCTTCTTCAGATAGCTCTGAGCCAGAAGAGCATGGCTCAGAGTTTTCTTCCTCATCCATTTTTCGAGAACGGGATGAGGTTGCACCCTTGCCTTTCCTTGAGTGATTGGCTTTTAGGGCCATAGTCTTCTCTCTGGAAGCGGCTTTATTTGCTTCTTCTTCAGCTTTTCTGGTGTTCAGCTGAAGCTCATAGGACAGAAGTTTCCCAAACAGAATTTGGGGATCTGTTTCTGCCAGCTTGCCAAATTCTCTGATGGCGCAGATCTTGGTGTCCCATTCCTTAGTAAGGGATCTAAGGAATTTGTCATTTAGTTCACCATCGGTGAACACTCTGCCATAGCCCTTCAGGGCATTGACGATCTTCAGGAAGTTCTCGAATGTCACTCTGATTTCTTCCTTGGGACCTTGCCTGAAGGCCTCGTACTTATGGTTCAGAAGGGATCTTCGATCATCCCTTACTTCATCAGTGCCCTCCATCAGGATGATCAGGAAGTGCCATATGTCCTTGGCAGTCCTGCAGTTGTAGAAAACTTGCATAATGGAATCATCGACGGCGCTTACCAGAATGTTCTGAGCTTTCTTGTCAAGTCCGACAAGCACCATCTCATCCTTATCCATTTCGGAAAGTTTCTTGGGCACTTTCTTGGTTGGATCAATGGTGGAGGCCTTAGTGGGGATATAAGGTCCCTCCTCCACTATCATGAAGAGTCGGGGGTCGATAGCTTCCATGTAGTACCTGATCCTTTCCTTCCAGATAGGAAAGTTCAGCTTGGTGCACACTGGGATCTTCCCTGAATACTTGAGTCCTTCCATTTCAGAGATCTGCTTTCTTCTTGACACTAGACACGGGATCTTACTCAAGGTGTTAACCTTATTGACGAGTAACCTCCCTCTAATACCACTTGAAAGTCTTTAGTGTCAACTAATTCCACCTATGGGGGGGGAATAGGTCTCGTGCAGTCTTTTGCGGAATTTAAATAACCTGCACAATTAAACAAACACAGCACAGAAAAACACACAAGCAATTATAGTGGTTCCCCGATTTGGATACGCCCACTCTTCCCCTACGACCTATCTCCCAATAAGGGACGACTTGATCACTTCACCAAATAGATTTAAATCCAATCCTCACACTACGGAAGGCACCCTTCCAACCGAAGAAGTCAGTACTCCTCCACCACGGGTTGCACCCAACCCTTACAACTAGGAATCACTATTCCTTTACAACAAAACAAAATTAGAATGTACAAGAAATACAAACTACACTTGTGGAGAACCCGATGTCCCTCTTCGTTCATTGAAGCATTCTTGATGAAGACGAAGAGCCCACAACTAAAGCACTCTCTTGGAGAGGATCTTGCCAAGATCGGCGGCGGCAAGTAAATGTGGCGGCGATGCTCTGTAGATCCAAACTTCTTGACGAAGCAAGCAAGGTCTACCAACGATCTCAATCGGATCAGTCATCTCAATCGATTCGGAATGAAGAGCTAACTTCGTTCAACAAATCGAGAGACAAGGGATCTCGAGAGAGAAGCATGAGACGCTATACTTAGCCTCGGTTCTGTCGTCGGGAGATAAAAGAAGATCTAAGATCTATGGCGGCGACAACTTGCGAGCGGCGACGGCGACGGAAGGATTTCTGCGATCGGCTAGGTCACGCTCGTCGGCTTTGATTTCTCGTGAATGATTACTGTTGAAGTTCGAAATAAGCATGTATATATACCCTGAGGCCAACCTTAAAGTCCTTTGTGGGACCCACAAAGAGAGACCCTAGTCCCGGCCGAAACAGCGTAACCCGTCTTGGTTCGGTCCAGCGAGAGACGAAATTTGCCAAAGGCAAATTCGGCGAGAATCATTGGTGATTCTCGACGAAGTCGGCGGGAATCACTTGTGATTCCCGTCGAATTTGCCTTGGACGATTTCAAGTTGTAAAACCAGTCAGCCTGCGGGAATCGGTGGGAATGCAAACGTCATTCTCGACGAATCGGCGAGAATCAGTTAATGATTCTAATCGATTCTGCCTTAGCAGAATTCTTAAAGGAGGACAGTCAGCCAGATAAAATCGGCGGAAATCAGCGAGTGATTCTCGACGATTTCGGCGAGAATCACTAGTGATTCCCGCCGAATCGGTGAGAATTACTTAGTGATTCCCGTCGATTTTTCCTTAGAAGATTTTCCTCTTCCTTCCCATGAACTTGGTCTTTGACCCATCCTTGCTCCTCTTCTTCTCTTGATCTATCTCAACCATGTACTTGAAAATAAGTACCCTCCAATAGAGAGAGCACACATGAGTCAACACACTGATCTGCTTAACGAGGGATTACGTTGCGCAGACCCGTGTATATTGACCCACTGCACCCTGACATTGGCGTGTACTTAGCATGAAATAGCTGCAAGCACAACTTGACAGAAAGTCATCAAATACATTGTCAATTCAACTTAGCTTGTTCAGGGGCCTTTTCAAATCAGGTGCATTGTGGATACAATACCCAACAAGATAGAATTAAATATATTTTCATCAATAGAGTTCATGTAAAGCCTAATTCTTGCCTTCCAGAATATGAACTTGGATAAGTTATACATTGGAGGTCTGGTTCTTGCATATTCTTTGTTTTGTGTCATGCTGTATGTATAAATCCAGTAATGATAAAAAAGAACAGATCTAACTTAGTATCTTTGGTTCAAGGGTTAGCTTGTACAACCAAAAGAACCCCCTCTGATACCAATTGAAAGTTAGGGTTAGATTTGATATACTCTAGAGGGGGGGTGAATAGAGTATGTAGGTATACTTTAAATCTTTTTCTGAACTATAAGAAGTACTCCTAACCTTGGATACTATATCACAAAAACCAAAGAGAAATAAGTGTAAACACAGAAAGACCTAAATACACTACTAGAAAAATGGCTTTTAGCCACGGTTTCTTTTGCCACGGGGAAAAACCGTGGCTAATAGTGAGTATTAGCCATGGTTTTATTCGGTGGCTAATACTGGACTTTTAGCCACGGTTTGCCTGAACCGTGGCAAAAGGTCGTGGCATCGTTTAGTCCCACACCGCCAAAACAAAATGAGATTTTTGGGTTTATAAAGAATTTATTTCAATTAGCCTTTGAAATAAATATGGCGGCGGCGGCGGCGGCGGCGGCGGCGGCGGCGGCGGCGGCGGCGGCCGGGCGGCGGCGGCGGCGGCCGCCGGGCGGCGGCTGCAGCAGCCGGGCGGCGGCGGCCGGGCGGCCGGGCGGCGGCGGCGGCGGCGGCGGCCGGGCGGCGACGGCGGCCGGGGTGCGGCGACGGCGGCGGCGGCGGCGGCGGAGGCGGCGACAGCGGCCTGAATTTTTTATGTTATGAGTGGCCTTTTAACCACGATAATTAAACCGTGGCTAAAAGTCCACTATTAGCCACGGCAATGAACCGTGGCTAAAAGTCCAGTATTAGCCACGGTTTTGGACTTTTAGCCATGGTTTGGACTTTTAGCCACGCTCGTATTGCCCACGCCCATTTTCCGTGGGCAGACCGTGGCTAAAAGTCTTTAGCCACGGTTTTGGACTTTTAGCCACGGCAATCTGCCATGGCTAAAAGTCAGTTTTCTAGTAGTGATATCACAGCCACAACACGAACAAAAAGAAAAAGGGGCAACCAGACGACACAAGAATTTATAGTGGTTCCCCAACCTGGGTACATCCACTCTTCTACCACCCTTGTAGGAATCCACTCAGAGTTTTGATCAGGTGCCTGACACCAATGAGCTTTTGATCAGGTGCTCAACAACCAAACTTCAAGTCTTTTGATCAGGAGACTTGCAACCAAGAATCACTTTTGAAGGGAGATGACAACCCTTTTTACAGTAGGGGTGAGAGAATGATTGTGTTTTCTCTTTCTCAATTCAAACAACTGAGAAGACTTGTGGATTTGATGGTAGAAAAAGCTCCCCCTGAGATGTTACTTGTTCAGGATGATGGAAGCTTTGCTGCAGGGTGATATGCCTTCAAGCTTTCAATTTTGACAAGAAGAACTTCAGGAACTATTTTGACAGATGCAGTATTGTTGTCCTTCAGAGAGTTCCTGAGAGTATGACAAAAGAAGACACTTGATTTGGATGGTTGTTCTTCTTCTTTAGAATTATTCTTCTTCTTATCTAGCTGCTGTTGATTCTTGACTGATCGATTTTCAATCACAAGAATTCTGTATGTCTGTTGATTATTGTCTGTATTGTCTCTCTTGGATCTTTGGAAGGGAAAATCTATATGTTTTATATATTTCCCGTGACGAAGTCCATTTGAATTTTGAAATCCTTCTGCAATTAATGCTGACGGCCTTGAAATATTTTTGGCATTGATTTGTTTCCCCAACTGTCCCTTATAAAAACGGTAGGCAACAATTCTGATGAAGACCATAATTAATGCTCTTATCTAACGGTAATATTCAAAAAATATTAGAGCACTAATTACTCAGGAATTATTGTCACGTAATAAGGACAAAAAAGGGAAATTTCCAAGACTGGATTCATCGACCTGAGTCCACAGTTCATCGAGCTGAGAATATCTGTTCGTCGAGCTGAGATCCAAGATCGTCGACCTCTGAATGCTGCTTGATAACTTTCTTCTTCTGTGCATCAAGTTCGTCGAGCTGAATCTAAGATCTTCGAGTTGAGCCCTGAGAATAGAGTTAGTCCAGCTAGGGTCCAAGATCGTCGAGCTGAGTCTACAGTCTGGACTTAGACTATTTTCTAATGTTGAGTGTTGAAGTATCATTTTTGCGTTGAGTGTGATGTGTTCTGGCTTTGAGTGTTAACTCACCATTCTGGCGTTGAGTGTAATGTCATCTGGCTTTGAGTGTTAACTCACCATTCTGGCGTTGAGTGTAATGTCATTTGGCTTTGAGTGTAAACTCACTATTCTGGCGTTGAGTGTAATGTCATCTGGCTTTGAGTGTTAACTCACTATTCTGGCGTTGAGTGTAATTTCATCTGGCATTGAGTCAAATGTCATCTGGTGTTGAGAGTTGAATCACCTCATCCAGAATTAGTCGACCAGAGAACAGGGTTCTTCTAGCTGATGTTCTTAGTTCGTCGACTGAGGTTTGACTTAGAGGAGTTATTACTTTGTCCAGAGTTCGTCGTACTGAGCTCAGAGAATTGTCCTTGTGTTCGTCTAGATGAGCTCGACTTCCATCGATCGGAGATCGACGGACGTAGAACTTTTTTTTCTAAGTCTTGAATTCTCTAAGTCTTTAGTCTCTGGTAGTGTTGGAGGCTGGTCCTTTGTACTGTTGACTCAAAGGACTTGACCTAGACTCTAGGACACAACCATGACCCTGGTCTATACATGTTGGATCATATCCTAACTTAGTGAACCTAGCCCAAATCCAACTAAGGATTTAACAGTGTTGTTAAGAATTAGCTCGGCCACTGAAAATCCTATTCCACCGTCATCTTCCCCCCCCCCCCCCTCCTTTATTCTTTCTCTGCTTTATCTTTGCACCTGCAGGTTTAGCTATACTCATAAAACATAGATTTTGCATGCTATTTTTCTACATTTGTTATTAGAGGGAAAGGCTCAAGCCATCAGAAGATCAAGTGCAGATATCTGTATCTGAATCATTATTTCGATTCTTCCTTCTAATCGTCATCACATGGCCACCTCATCAATGGGACAGACATTCCTGTACACCCAAACAGGAATTCCTATTTTTGAAGGCGAATCCTATGATTACTGGAGCAAGCAGATGAAGGTATACTTCACCTCTCAGGGTCTCTGGGATCTTATCCAGTTTGGATATTCATTGACCTCTGGAACAACCTCTACAAGCAAGAAAAAAGAAAAAGAAGATGTCGATGAAGACGAAAAGGCCAGTGCCCCGCTCCTGTCTGAAAACCAAAAATGGGATGCCAAAGCAATCCTATGTATTCAGCAAGGAGTAGGAAGGACCATTCTTCCATTAATCATCAATGCTCAATCAGCTAAAGAAGCCTGGGAGATTTTGAAAATCGAATACAGAGGAAGTGAGAGAGTTGTTGCAATCAGATTAACTCTCCTGAAGCGTGAGTTTGACACGTTGACCATGCAAGAGGGCGAATCTATTCAGAGTTTCTTCTCAAAAACTACCATTCTTGTTAATCAGATCAGAACCTATGGCGATGATCTTCTAGAAAAATGTGTGGTATCAAAGATTCTAAGTAGTTCAACATCTCGTTTCGAACATGTTGTGGCTGCTATAGAAGAGGCCAAAGACATTACCAAACTATCAACATCAGAACTGATGAGTTCTTTATTAGGACATGAAGAAAGAATGAAAAAAAGGCAGTTCAGATTGAGAAAGCATTCCAAAGAAGACTGTCCATTGGACCAAGCAGGCCAGCTACACCTAACTGGCATTACGACAAGGGAAATGAAGAAAGGAGTCAACAATCCTCCACAATTTTTTGCAAGCTATGTAACAAAACTACTCATCACACCAAGGATTGTTTCTCAAAATGCAAGAAATGCAAAAGGCACAATCATTTACAGAAAGACTGTTGGTTTCGGGACACCAAGCCCAAAGATGAAGCTCACTTCACCTCCAACACAGAATCCCTATTTTTCTCATCCTTCACACCTCAGAATCAGTCAACAGAGGTTTGGTTTCTCGACAGTGGCTGCTCCAACCACATGTCCAACAACAAGAGCTCGTTCGTTCAGTTAGATGGGGTAGAGAAATCAGAGGTGATAATGGGAAATGGAAATGTTGTTACTATTCAAGGAAGTAGGACAGTTGTTGTTCACTTAAAAGATGGCACCATCAACCATATACATGAAGTCCAATATGTTCCTGGACTATCCCAAAACCTTCTCAGTGTGGGACAGCTGTTAAGGAAGGGTTATAAACTTATATTTGATAATGAAGAGTGCACCATTATTGACAAGAACTCAGAGAAGTTAATTGCTAATGTAAGAATGTCAAAAAAAAAAACCCCTGCATCTGGCACAAAGACAAGTAAGTGTTCAGCTGTAAGAAAACACCAGATATCAAGCCAAAACAGCACAAAGGACCTCAAATCCCATGTTATGGCATATCAGATGTGGGCATCTCAACTTCTGTGATTTGAGTAAGATGCCAAAGTTAGTGAGAGGTGTCCAAGGAGGTCTAAGCTCACAAGAATTCTGTGAAGTCTGTGCTGAAAGCAAAATACATAAGATGCCATTCCCTCAACACTCTAGCTGGAGAGCCTCACTGCCGTTAGAACTAATACACGTTGACCTATGGGGGCCAGCTACAGTGCTTACTTGGGCTGGAAATCGCTATTATTTTTTGATTGTGGATGATTACAGTCGAATGATTTGGATATACTTCCTCACACACAAATCAGAGGCATTCTTCAAATTCACAGAATTCAAACACATGGTGGAAAGTGAATCAGCTCACATGATAAAGTGCATCAGGACAGACAGAGGTGGTGAGTTCCTAAACACTGAACTCAACTCATTTTGTGAGAAGCATGGGATAAAGAGACAGCTCACAGTGGCTCACAGTGGCTTACAGCTCTCAGCAAAATAGAGTCGTTGAAAGAAGAAACCGAACAGTGGTTGAAATGGGACGCACTCTCCTACACCAGAGAGGTATCATCAAAGAATTCTGAGCTAAAGCCATGCATACTGCCATACATATTTTAAATAGAGTCCCCTCAAGAGCCTTGATCAATTCAACACCCTATGAAACATGGTATAATAGGAAACCATCAACTCGTAATTTTAGAGTGTTTGGATGCATTGCTTATGCTTTAATCCCTAAAGAGCACATAGACAAGTTGGATAAGAAAGGGGAGAAGTGTATTTTGGTAGGATATAGTCATGAATCCAAGGGATATAGACTATTTAATCCCATCACAAAGAAGCTTATCATAAGCAGAGACACTGTATTTGATGAGAAAGGCAGCTGGGAGTGTGGTAACACGGTGGATCAGAATAAGTTGTTCCCTGAATTTCTGGAGGATGTTGACAATACATCTCAACCGCCCAATCCAGAGAGTCAAAACCAGTTAATGCATGAACCCCTGGAGGATGTCAACAGCATAACACAAGAAGACAATGCTGATCAACCGCCCAGTCCAGATATTCAAGCCAACTCTACTGCAAATTTCAGGTATGATTCATCACCTCCACAAAAATATCATAATATTGCAGATATCTATGAATCGTGCAATGTGGCACTCATGTGCAAAGAACCAAGTTCATATGCTGAAGCAACCACCCAACCTCAATGGATAGAAGCCATGAACACATAGATGGAAATGATACAAAAGAATAATACCTGGGAACTTGTCACAAAACCTGAGCATCAAGAGGTTATAGGAGTAAAATGGATTTACAAAATCAAGTTAAATGAGAAAGGAGAAGTGCAGAAATTCAAGGTCCTCCTTGTAGCGAAAGGATATGCACAAAAACCCAGAAGGGACTTTACGGAGATGTTTGCTCCTGTCGCCAGAATGGAGACTATACACATGCTTCTATCCTTTGGAGCCCAACTGAACCTACCAATTATCAAATGGACGTTAAGTCTGCCTTCGTAAATGGAGAAATAAGTGAAGAGGTATTTGTAAAACAACCAGATGGTTACATTGTGAAGGGAGAAGAAGAGAAGGTGTACAAGTTAAGAAAATCTCTTTATGGGCTCAGACAGGCGCCAAGAGCTTGGAATGCCCGCATAGACACATTTCTAAATAACCATGGTTTCACAAGAAGCCCATATAAAGCATCGTTATATTACCAACATTATCCAGACAGTCAGTTCAGCATTACTTGCATTTATGTTTATGATCTACTCATTATGGCATCGAAGTTTAGTCTAGTTGAAGAATTCAAAAACAACATGAAAAACGAATTTGAAATGAGTGATCTTGGACAAATTAAGTACTTCCTTGGACTTCAAATCCATCAGCGTCCAGGACGTATCTTCATTCATCAAAACAAGTATCTACTCGAATTACTGTCAAAGTTTGGTATGCAGGACTGCAAAACCCACATCGACCCCCATGGCAACTGGTGAAAAATTAATGAAGAATGAAGAAGAAGAGAGAGTTAATGAAGAAAAATATCACAGCATTGTTGTTTCACTGATTTACATCACTAAAAGTCGGCCTGATATAGAGCAAGATGTGGGACTTGTCTCCATATTTGTCAGTGAACCCAGGGCCAGCCACATGGTAGCTGTAAACGCATTCTGCGCTATCTACAAAGGACACAAGACTATGGTCTTGAGTTTAGAAGCAAAGAAGAAGGAACTCCTAAATTAATTAGGTATTCTGATAGTGACTGGGCAGGAAGCGCTGGTGATCGTAAGAGCACAAGCGGATATGTGTTTCAGATTGGAGGACACACGATATCAGGGACCTCCAGAAAGCAGAAAAGTATTGCCCTATCTTCGGCGGAAGCAGAATATATGGCCTTAGGTGAAGCAGCTAAGGAAGGTGTGTGGTTGTGCAGGTTGTTAAAGGAATTGAGGAGAGAAGAGTTTGAACCAACAATGCTCATGGTGGATAGCACATCTGCCATATCTATTAGCAAGAATCCAGTGTTTCACAATCGCACAAAGCACATACAAATCAAATACCACTTCATCTGTGACCTGGTAGAAGAGAAGGAAATTTTATTGTCTTACTGCAACACCAATAACCAGCTCGCTGACGGGATGACGAAAGCCCTCTGCTCAGAGAAGTTCTGTGCCTTCCGCCATGGGCTAGGAGTCACCGGCGTTGGAGAAGACCAGGACTAAGGAAGGGATTATTACCAGAACTAAGGAAGGGATTGTTAGACATATTAGGTTTTATGGTAGCCCAGGTTCTCCGTCGGGCCTTTTGTTCTGTTTTGAAGTTCTCTGTTTGCTGCCCCCCCCCAGTATTTTGGCCCACTTGTCTTTTATTTAGCCTGTTGTGTGTTGTACTGTTAAGAACAAGCTCAGCAATTGAAAACCCTATTCCGTCGTCATCTTCCTCCCCCCTTTTAGTCTCGCTCTGCTTTATCTTTGCACCTGCAGGTTCAGCTATACTCATAAAACATAGATTTTGCATGCTATTTTTTCTACAATGCAGTCTTTGCTTTCTCTCGTGTTGCACACCTCCGCAACCAAGGAGATCTTGTCTCCTCCGCAACCAAGAAAATTCGTAGGCAAAACAATGAATTCTCGCATCACACACCTCCACAAAGAAAATGCAGCCTTTTTTTGTGCGTGGTTGCCTCTTTTACCGCTTGAGGAGAACCAAAAACAAAGCCCAAAATTTGGAGTTTTGTCGCCGAGAGAGAGAGCAAAACCAACCTTTTTTTGTTCCTGATTAACGATTTGCCTGCGCCGGAGAAGGAATGGCCCAATAAAGAAAGGGTGGTGATATTGGTACACCACGTCTCGCTATTGACACCCCATTTTGAAACTTTAAACCCCCTTTTTTTCTACCGTAAACCTAATATTCATACACCCCCTCACCCGACGCCATCCCCGACCCCGCCCAGGCGCGTCCCTCTTCCTTCGCAGTTCGCCACTCCCTGGAGGCGCGTCTCCCGCCGGCTGGCCCTCAGTTTTCCGTCAAGAAGATGGAGGTGCTATCGCCGCTTTGCAAGTAGCCGGCGGCGCTCGCCCTAACCAGTCCCGATTGCGGTTGTCGTCCCTCTTCCGCCGTCTTCTATTACGGGTATGTTTCCTTTTACAGGTAAAAGTTCTATTTCTTCATCTTCAAGCTCTCATCGGCAGCATTTGATTCCAGGTTTTAGGGTTTTCTCCATTTCGGTTGCTCGCCGGATCTAATCACGGCCAACGCTCCCCCTCACGCCATCCCCGACCACCGCTCGCCTGCACTGCTCCAATCCAAGGTTGTTCTTCCTCTGACTCCATTTTAGGTTTAGGGTTTTAGAAAAATTTTTGATTACAGCTATTCTTTGATGCCAGGTTTTGGTATATTCCAGGTTATTTTTCTTGCTTCCAAACTAGAGTATGGTTGTTAGTATGCAGAGTTCACATTCTATATAATACCCTTTTAGCGAAAGATGGGGTCTTCATATACACTACAAATTATTAGGTAAGATTAATAAAACAAATTTCAATTATAATTTTTTTATTTGTCTCTTGATTTTTAAATTTCAATACACTATTCAGCAGGGACATCAACTTTTTGGGGGACACTTGCGAATGTTGTCCCCGTGTTTTTGGCTAAAAATGGGGTTCTCATATAGACTACAAGTTATTAGGTAAGATTAATTAGATAAATTTCTATTATAATTTTTTAATTTGTCTCTTGATTTTTAAATTTGAATACACTATTTTGCAGGGACATCAACTTTTGGGGGGACACTTAGGGATGTTGTCCCCGTGTTTTGGGCGATTTATTTAAATTGCAAACTAATTTTATGTTGCAATAAATTTTGAGCAATGTATATATTGCAAACTAACTTTATGATGACTTTTAATATTTTGTAGATGTTGCACCAATGTATATTTGTAGCAAGTTATCATGAGCAGGTGAAAGCTAAATGATGACAATCAATATATTACCTTTATTGCACAACATATGATTATTAGTGTTTGAATTAGGCATCGTATGTTACCATTTAAAATTTTAAATTTGGGGTATAAATAGCGAGTGGGTGTACAAATAAATTTTCGAGGTGTATAAACATCCATGGGTTATATAAATAGCCATTAATGGTGTACCAATATCACCACCCTAAAGAAAACACCCAATTTTTTGTTTCCCTTTTAATATTTCTCCCCAGTGCCAAGAGAAGGAATAAAAAACTTATTTCCTTTTTTTTATTTCTCTGAGTTGGCCGCCTCTGCCAAGAAAGGAAAGGGAAAACAGGCCTTTTCCCCCTATTTCTGAAATGGCGCCCCTGCAGATCGGCGCCACCTAGCCACAAAGTCTCCACCGTCTTTTACATAGAGAGACCACCTATTCTTTATTTTCCAAGGGCCATCTTCCTCGTCTAAAACATAAAAACTCCATTTTTTCAGGTTGGCGCTTCCTCCTCCAAAACAATCAACGACGTCGCCTGTGTGAACAAAAACTTATCTGCGACCGCCTCCTACGACCAGATCTACAAAATGTCAACTCCGAACAACCCTTGAAACTAGCGCCGCCTCCACCTAAAAATCACACCAAAACCTCGCTTTGATATCACTTGTTATGCGAAAAGATGCGAAAAAACTAAATCACACAACCACAAAGAATAAACCTTCTAGTCTAGTTACCGCTCCGTGGCTGAATTCGTATTCAATTCCCATCTCGAAAGGCTCCTCTCGAAGCAAAAGTGAAGAATTAGAAGTCGATTTTCACGACCATATAAGCCTTCTCATCTTTCTTAGAAAGAATTCGACGATGGAAAGATTGGAGAATCCGAGGATACCTCGATCTGGTTAAGGACACAGGAACAGGTAACTTACCGAGTGGAGATTGAATCCCACCCCACCCCACCATAGGCTTGCTGAAGGGACGCGCGGTGGCAGTAGGAATGGATTTTGGTTTTCTGTGAAGATCTACATCTATCTCATACTTATACTTGAGGATCCGTTCGCAGACGAGTGATAGCAGTCCATTCCCCATGGGGAGGGGTTGTTCACTATCACCGGTGAGAGAGAAAAGAAGCAGCCAATACAAATTACAACTTCACACACAACTCCAAATTTCTCTCACAAAAAAGAGAACCCTTACCTCTTTATATTTATAGGAAAAATTAGGACAAATCCAAAAAAGACCAAAATAGTCCTCAAAACCACAAAATACTCCATTAATAATATTGATAACAATGTAACTCTAAGCCCGAATCCTGAGAAATATTATTGACAGAGTTCCCCGGCAATAATTTGGCCGAACAGGGATTTCTTGCCGCGACCTCGGCCGGCTCGCCGACACAATTTAAATGGTTCAAGTCTCACGCAATTTGAATCTGTTTGGTCCCCCAATCGAACAACGGAACGTTGCACGCCCATGTGCGCAAGCCGTGTCGCGCCACAAACCTAGAATTTATCATTTTTCCTATGTTTCCTTTCTTAACAATTTAGCATGAGAGCTATACCTATATAAATCTATTTGCGTAAAATCAATCTTCAAAATCATTTTACGGGCTAGAGTCAATAATCTTTCTTAGCTTTGTGCTTTTATATCCAGAATTGTTACCAAGCATACAACAATTGTAAATAACAGTGAACAGTGAGAACTAGCTCACGCTTTGTTTTCTTGGTTACGGTTATCTAACCGCTGCGACTAAGGAACTTGATTTTGTGCAGGCTATGCAACTAACATCAGGCGTCTACTGGCTAGGCAACTAGTGGAAGCTTGGGGTGGAATAGTTCGCAGATAGCAGTCAGCGGATAGCAGCAGGTCATGGTCTCTGTGATTTGATCTCATCCACTGAATTGCGGATAAGCAGAGAAATTCGTCTGGTCTATCAACGGGTTTTGTTCAAGTTCCTTCAGCATTTCAATAACAACAATCTGTGCGGTTAGTCGTGGATAGGCTCCTTCAGTGGTCTCAGCGGTCTCGTCTTGCGGACTGGCGACTAGTGCGATTATAGTTTGTTGTCTGCGTAGTTAAGTTCTTGTTGTAGATGTCTATTTCTCTTGGTTACATTGCAAATCACACCGAGCAATGTATACCTCACTCTGCAAAGAAGTTAATTTTATTTGGAGACTTTTCTGCTGCTGTTACTACTGATTTTTACTTGTCTTCGATCGTAGTTGAGTATTTCTGCGACCTATTATGACTTCCCCTTATCCCATTTTGGGAAATTTTTACATGTTATCAGAGGAATGTTGAGGAGTTAGCAGTTCACCAATCTCAGGTTGCTATTCCTTCGTGAAGATAAAGTGATCAGTTGGTTGCAATGGAAGTAGTTTTGCAAGAGAAATTTTAATTAAACTCTTGACGCAGACCAACTTCAAAAGATGGAGGTCTTGCATGAAGATTTATCTTCTTGTAGAGGATCCCTGGGAAGTTATCGGTGGTGACAACCGATAAGAAGTAGTCACTATCGGTGGAAATGTTTAAGCGGTGAAAGCTTGGAAGTGAACCAATGCGAATGCAATATTTGCTCTGAAGCATGCGGTTCCACCGGAGCTGCTTGACTACATTATCGAATGTCGTTCAGTAGCTGAAATCTAGATGGCCTTGGATGGTCTGCTAAACAAGAAGTGCGTATCTCGGCTATAGTTCTTGAAAAATGAGTTGGCGAAGGTCACTCAAGGTGATTTATCCATTTCTTCTTTTTCTTAAAGATGAAGAACATCTACTCTGAGATTACTGTGTTGGACCCAAAAGAGCCAATCTTAGAGTCAAAGCTAAATAGGCACATCATTCGCAGCTTGCGGAAGGAGTATTTTGCCATTGTGACGTTTGTGCAAGGCTAGGTCAATTAGCCATCACTACTTATGCTGGAAAATCCATTGGCTTCACAGGAAAGCTTGGCGAAGCAGATGGATGGAGTCTCGATCTCAGGGGGGAGATGACGAGGCTCTCTTCTCTAGCAAGAAGAAGAAGTGGGACAAGAAGAAGAAAATACATGTTTGTGATGATCCATCTTCTTCATCATAGTAGGAAAGGAGCAAGCATCCTAAGCCTGATGATGGGAAGAAGCGGGGTGGACCTCGGTGCTATAGATGCAATAAGCTTGATCACATTCATAGGGACTGCATGGTAAATCTTCATTCATGACAGGCACTTTCCTCCAACTCTCAGGTGGACTAGATCGTGGACTCATGGTATGGTCATCACCTTATCGGGGACGAGTCCAAATTCTCTTCTCTGTAGGAATATAAAGTAAATGATGTCATTATTACTACTTATGATACTGTACAAGCGGTAGAGAAAGAGGGATCAGTTTCTTTAGGCAGTGATCATGGGCCACTCACTTTGAGGAGGATGTATCACATTCCTGGGATGAAGAAAAATCACTTCTCGGTGACCAACACCGTTGATGTTGGGTATCACGTTCTGTTTGGTCCAACGCAAAGGATGTTTCTCAGGAACATTTTAACTATGAATGCTGGTGTTACTCATGTTGGTAGGACAGTAAATGACTTTTTCGTGTTGACGATAAGTTTCTATGTTTACAAGATTAGGGCTAATGATAACGCTGCCATTTGGCATGAGAGATTGGGCATGTTAGGATGGATGAGTTAAAGGCTATGACAGTTAGGTGTCTGGTTCATGGCTTGCCTAGTCTTTCGTCTTTTGGTGACAGTCATTTTATGAGGGTTGTTAGTATGGAAATACACAACGCCTTCCATTTTATATATCACAGACTATGTGTAGAACACTGCTGGAATGCATCAACGGTGACCTAACGGGACCTACCGTCACTCCCAGTCTCGGCGATAGCAGGTATATGCTTGTTCTTGTTGGTTGCTTTTCTAGTTATACTTGGGTATACTTCTTGAAAGATAAGTCAGAGGCGTTCGGGATGTTCGTGGAGTTCAAAGAGCTTATGGAAGGTCAGCTCGGTCTGCGGATAAAGAAGTTGAGAACTGATAATGGCGGAGAATTCACTTCACATGAGTTCTTTAACTTCTACAAAAAGTTCGACATTCAGAGGGAGCTTACTTGTGCTCACACTCTACAATAGAACAAAGTTGCAAAACATAAGATCTGTCATCTGATGGAAATCTGCAAGTTCTAGCTTCACGCCAAAAGCATTCTTAAGGTCTTCTAGGTAGAGGGAATGACTTGTGTGGCGTATGTCATCAACAGGATGCCTCTCAGTCCGATTATCATGAAATCTTCTCATGAGTTGATGTTTAAAGAGAAGCTCAGTATTGAACATCTTTGGGTGTTCAGATCTGAAAGTCTTGATTTCAAGGCTAGCTAAACACCTAGGGGGTGAATAGGTTTTTGTCTCTATTAAATTTATTTGACTTGATTGCAGATTCTTGTGCCTGTGATTAGGATAATTATCAGCTTTCAAGAACATTCACAGACAACACAATAATTTATAGTGGTTCCCCAATCTTAGGTACATCCACTGTCCCTCTGCGCCTATCTAACAGTGTGTTAGACTCAGTTCTCCCTCCAAAACTCAACTACTTAATAGCTTACAGCACAGATCCCGTAGGACCACACCGATCATACAGACCTAATAATTAGGTATTAATCCAACCCACAGGTCACAAAGACCTTTCACCCAGCACAAAGCCAAACACAGGTCACAAAGACCTTAGCCTTTATAATATAGGCTTACAACTACAGATTCACAAAGAATCTAAACAAAAGAACAAGAAAATTGTAAGATTAGACACCAGATCAAGAACTCTGTGTCTCCTTCTTCTTGGATTGAGCAGATATCAGGCCAACCTTTTCCTGTTGAAGACAATGATGTAGGCAGTAGATTCTTTCTTCAAACAGCCAACCTTCCTTCTGCAGAACTTGTAGATCTGCTCCCTCAGAATGAATTCTGATCCTTGCTGTTGCAGATGGTAATAGCACCAGCTATCTCCATCCCAGCAAGGTTCTCTGTGAAGAAACCTCTTCTTCAGGCTCGACAAAAATGGTGAGGAAGAAGATGAAGTTCGTCCATCCTTCTTCTCGTTTTTTGGAAAATCTCGACGGGGAATTGATTATTGTATTTTGTTGTTGTTGTTATTTGCTCTGGCCGATTGCTTCCTTTTATACTCTGAAGGCCAAACGAGCAGTGGGTACCACCACCAGGATTAATGGCTGAGATTAAGCAATCTAGCGCATCCCTTCCAATTGATCTTGATTTAATGGTTCCTTATTATGTGTGTGGGCCTCAGCACTTTACGATGGAAATATTCCTTAGAAAGTGCAGAGGATGATGACAGCTGGCCGCAGATGTCTCTGGCAGCAATTCCGCAACATTCGAATTTTGATTTGATAATTTTGAATTTGCTGATGTCAGCATGACTCAACATCTCTCTCTAGACTAGACAAAATTCAGTCATTAGAACCAAAGGCGTTGAGTGAGTAGGTATCACTCAACACCATAACACTTAGACAAAATTCTGTTTGTCTAAGTATTGAGCTTAACGAAAGCTGAGCTTTGTTCGACGAACGTCGAGCTCAGCTCGACAAAAACAAAAGTTCAGCTCGACGAACTGCAAGCTCAGCCCGACGAAAGCATGAGTTGAGTTCGACAAACTGCAGACTTAGTTTGATGAAATGATTAACTGAGTTCGACGAACTCCAGGCTGAGTTCGACGAATGTTGAGCTCAGTTCGACGAAGCTGAGCTTGATGAACATCAAGCAGTCCATGCTTTTGGACTTAGCCAAATTTCTGTTTTAAAGGCGTTAAGAGCGTTGAGTGAGCTTACCTCACTCAACGCTATTTGCCTTATCAAATATTTCTGCGCCTTGGCATTGAGAGAGTAAGCTCCACTCAACGCCAAACTACTTAACAGAATTTTATATTAACTGACGTTGAGTGAGTAAGCTACACTCAATGCCTATGGACTTAGTTAAAATTTTGGCCAATATTTCTGTGGAGTTGACTGGCACAGCAACACTCAATGCTAAAAGTTGTATGACGTTGAGTGAGTCGACCACACTCAATGGTTGTGGACTTAGCCACCTTTTCAGACAAATTCTCTAGTCTTAGACTGACTCTGTCTGACTCACAGACTTTTAGTTGTATGGCATTCAGTGAGTATACTACACTCAACGCTTTTTTACTTAGCCAAAATTTTGGCTATCTGCCAGTTAGACTAAGACAGTCTCAACGCTATATGTTATATGGCATTGAGTGAGTGGACTACACTCAAAAACTTTTGTACTTAGCCAAATTTTTGGCTCTGCCAGTTAGACTGAGACAGTCTCAACGCTGAATGTTATAAAGCATTGAGTGAGCTGTCCTCACTCAATGCCTGTGAACTTAGGCAAATTTTTACAAGATATTATTGAGTTCATACCTCTTGCGTTGAGTGAGCTTGCTTCACTCAACGCCTGTGGACTTAGGTGATTTTTGTTATGTCCAGTAACCGCTTATTGTGTCCACATGTCCAATCAATGTGATATGGACAACCTGGACTCAAGACCTCAAACGCACATCAAATACAATTGATGTGTGTGTCATTGACCTGTTTGACTTCTCACAAATCAGGGACATTAGCAACAATGGACTCAACAATCTCTCCCTATTTGAAGAAGTCAAAACCCTTATCAACCCTCATCAAAAAGGTTTTCTTTCCTTGGTCAATGATACACACAACCTATACAGAAAAATCCAAATTGAAATTTTCTGATAAGCTATAAGTAAATGTACCTCACTTACTCCCTCTATTTTGCTGCAAGGTTGTTGTCCTTACTTGAGTGCCACATGTCTTTCTTTCCCCTTTGCCATCTCCTGCCTGTATGGCCATTTCTCTCCCTTACTCTGCTATATCTCCCCCTAGCTAGGACCTTCTCTCTTCTCTCCCCATTTTTGACTTCTGTAGAATAGGTAGATGGAGGCTGGCCCTTCCATTGGCTGACCTTCTCTCTTCTCTCCAGATAAACTTACTCCCCCTCAGTAGAAGCATCAATGAACTGATATTACTGGGGAGTATGTATGTCCAGCAAGAGGAACAATACCTTCACCATAAATAAAATGCAAAAGGGAGTGCCTGAAGCTATGCCAAGTTCAACATACCCAACTCAAATTTGAGGGTGTTGAACCTTGCTTCATCTAATAGCTTAGTGATGATATCAGCCACTTACTTGTCTGTGGGGACAAACTCAAGACTGATGTCTTCCTTCTCCATATGCTCCCTAATAAAATAATATCTTATTTCTATATGTTTAGTCCTGCTATATAAGACATGATTCATAGTAATAGAAATAGCACTTGTAGAATCATAATAGAGAGGAGTTCTACTTACCTGAATGTTGTAATCCTGGAGCTGATGTTGGATCCACAACAGCTGAGCACAGCAGTTGCCTACTAATATATATTCTAACTCAGCAGTGGATATGACCACACTAGTTTGCTTCTTGCTGCTCCAAGAGACTAGCCTTCTACCTAAGAACTGATAGGTTTCAGTAGTGCTTTTCCTGTCTTCTTTGCAACCTGCAAAATCTTCATCTGAAAATCCAATTAAATCAAAATCCCTATTTCTAGGGTACCATAGGCCAATATCTGGTGTGCTCTTAAGATACCTCAAGATTCTCTTTGCAGTAGAGTAATGAGAATCTTTAGGGCAAGGCTTGATACCTAGCATAGACATATATGACATACATGATGTCAGGCCTACTAGCAGTCAGGTATAGAAGAGAGCCAATTATCCCTCTATACAAAGACTCATCAACAGGTTTCCCTACCTCATCTTTGCCTATAGGCATACTTGATCCAATGGGAGTTCTCATGGTGGAGGAATTCTCCATACCATACTTTTTGATTAGCTCCCTGGTGAACTTGGACTGGGATATGGATAAGCCATCATCAGTCTGTCTTACTTAAAGTCCCAAGAAGAACTTGAGCTCACCCATGCTGCTCATTTCAAACTTCCCTTGCATAAGTTTAGCAAACTTCTTACAAAGGTTGTCATCAGTAGATCCAAAGATAATGTTATCAACATATATCTAGACTAGGATAAGCTTGCTCTTTGATTCCCTTAGGAATAGGGTCTTGTCAATCTTCCCTCTTGAGAATTTGTTCTCAATTAGGAAGCTGGACAAGGTTTCATACCAAGCCCTAGTGGCTTGCTTTAGCCCATATAGAGCTTTTGTAAGCTTATAAACAAAATGAGGAGAGTTAGGATCTACAAAACCTGGTGGCTGATCCACATATACTTCCTCTTTTATGTCCCCATTCAGGAATGCTGACTTGACATCCATCTGGTAGACTCTGAATGCCTGATGGGCAGCAAATGCAAGGAAGATCCTTATGGATTCCAATCTGGCTACTGGGGCAAAGGTCTGGTCAAATTCTATGCCCTCTTCTTGTCTATATCCTTTAGCCACTAGTTTAGCCGTATTCTTGACAATGATGTCATCTTGATCTAACTTGTTCCTGTAGATCTACTTATTCCCTATAATATTTTGTCCTTGTGGTCTAGGAACCAACTTCCAGATCTTACATCTCTTAAATTGGTCCAGTTAGTCTTGCATTGCTCCAATCCAGAACTGGTCCTTGATTGCTTCTTTAAACTTCTTTGGCTCTACCTGAGACAGGAAGCTTCAGTAGAGAGCTGTATTCATGCTCCTGCTTTTGGTCTGGACTCCATGATTTGCATCACCAATGATTTGGTGTACTGGATGGTCCCTTAGATGCCTAATAGTTGGAGGCAATCTAGTTACAGCTTGCTGATCTTCAGGGTTTTCAGCTATCTGGTCTTCATTTTCTTCAGGTATGTTGTCTCCTTCTCTTAGAGTAGGCAGTCCATCATCATTTTCTTGGATAGTGGGGGTAGTTTCCTTGATGGTCAGCTTGTCCATCAACTGCTTTGTACCTGCAATACTATAAGAGGAGGAGCTTGGCATCTCACAGTTAACCATGTTGGATTCATCAAACACAACATGCATTAACTCTTCTAAAACTTGAGTAGTTAAGTTGTAGACTCTATAAGCCTTACTATGAGTATTGTACCCAACAAAGATCCCTTCATGGGACTTGGTAGCAAACTTAGTTTAATGGACTTTTCCATCGTTGAGCACATAACACTTGCAACCAAAGATCATGAAATAGCTCAAGTTTGGTTTTCTGACCTTCAAGATCTCATAGGGTGTCTTCTTGTGCCTCTTGGTGATAGAGGCCCTATTAAGGACATAGCATGCAGTGGTAACTGCCTCAGCCTAGAAGTATTTTGGGAGGGATGAGTCACTTAGTAAGGTTCTACCAGCCTCTATAAGAGTCCTATTTTTCCTCTCAGCAATTCCATTTTGCTGGGGTGTTCTAGGAGAGAAAATTCTTGATAAATCCCTAGCTCTTTACAGAACCTTGTCATGCACTTAGACTGAAACTGAGTGCCATGGTCACTTTTGATTTTGACCACAGTGTTGTTGAATTCATTCTAAATTTGCTTGATAAATGTTTGAAAGACATGAGGGGTTTCAGATTTCTTCCTTAGAAAGAACACCCAGGAAAATCTGGAAAAGTCACCAACAACCACAAGGGTGTAGACTTTCCTACCTAGACTTTGAATTGGCATATGACCAAACAGATCCATATGCAAGAGATATAAGCACCTCACTGAGTCTTTGGTGCCAATGCTCTTGAAGGAGGTCTTAGTCTGTTTGCCCTTTTGGCATGCAGAGCAGATACCCTCCTTAGTGCATATAGACTTAAGCCCATTTCTAACCAGCTCTTTGTTGAATAGCTTGCCTATAATCCTATAATTTAGATGGGCTAGCCTCTTGTACCCCTGGATACAGGAGGAGGCTTTCTCATCAGCAACTAGGCATACAGGTGAGTCTTTGCTAGAGCATAGAAAATCTAAACAATACACATTTCCACTCCTAGTGCCTGTTAAGATGATCTCTTGATCACTTAACCTCCTAATTTGGCACTCATCCTTGTGGAAAACTATGTCATAGACAAGATCACAGAGTTGACTAATGCTTATCAGGTTGTGTTGCAACCCTTCCACATAGTCTACTCTAGTGATGGTAACTATTCCATTAGAGATCTTACCATACCCTCTAGTCACCCTTTTTTCTGATCCACCAAAGACCACTTTTGGTCCATTCCTTACTAGAGCATAGTCCTTCAGCATGCTCCTTGTTCCAGTCATGTGCCCGAAATAACAACTTCCCAAGTATCATATAGGGGTAAGGGCACTTGGACTAACCTGCAAAATACAAATCAGTTAACCTTAGGACTCCAATTTTTATTGGGTCCTAGGTGCATGTTAGGCATAAAAAAATTCTGCCTGCCTGCAGCTTTTCTTACAGGCAGGCTAACATTTGCTTTTTGCACACTATGGTTGTGCCATCAATCAACAGCAAAGTGGACTACTTTGCCACAACACCAACACTCGTGGATGTTGTACCTTCTTTTTGGAGCAGGTCTAGTAGCTGTGTTAACATCAGCTCTGGGTCTAGAAGGAGTAGCAGCAGTCCTGTTCCCTGATTTTCCAGCCACAGTCTGACTAATGGTGGGTCTGGCAGTAGAAGTGCTTGAGATATCTTGAGCCCTTCTAGCAGCAGCTTTCTTTTCAGGAAGCATACTCTTGATGGCCTCAGCGATGCCCAGGTCAGGTCTACTAACAGCCTTACCCTTTGTCTTAGAGTGGGATGGAGGAATTTGAGAACAGTCAGCAGCTTTATCCTTGACTGAAGGGGCTATTATACCAAACACAAATGGTCCAGGATGGGCCATTTGTATTTTCTCATAGGTACTTACACCTTTGCTGTGACTACCACCATATTATGGAACATCTTTGTTCATACAAGATGGTCTAGCATGATTCCAGTGACCATAAATACTCTCATGGTCATGGCTGTTGGAAGGAAATTGTACTCTAACAAATTTTACAGGAGGCTTAGAGGCTAGTGGCTCCACTTGAGCTTTGCCCTTTTCCTTGGAATTAGCAGCTCTTGTCCTTCCCTTGAATCCCAACCCTTTCTTTCCCATTTGGGAGGAGAATGAGACTATCAAGGGCAACACTGTGCTAGTCTTGGAGTAGCTAGCCACTAGTTCCCTCTCCTTTTGGAGTTTTCCTTCAAGATTTCTGATATGGTTATTCTTGAAGGTTATGGTGCTCATCTGAATGATTGTCACATTCTTCAGTTTGCTAACTTCCTGCATCTTCAGATCCAGCAATTTTGCTGATTCTGAAGCAGCAAGCTTTAGAGAGACAATTTCCTGAGCCTGTTGTTTGGCTAGGAGCTTGCTCTTCTTTAGAGCATGCAGAAGTTCACCATATTTATCAATCAATTGATTGATGTCTCCGTCAGATTCTGAGCCATCATCATCACTTGATGCAGAGGCACAAGAATTTGGAGCTGATTCATAATCTGAATATGCAGAGATGGTAATAAAATTTACCTTGCTTGGACCAGGCTAATCCTGGCTGGTTTCTTCATCTGACTTAGCCATCAGCCCAAGGCAGCAGCTGTCATCTTCAGAATCCACCTCTGAATCACTATCAGATTGTGATAGAGGGGCCCTGTCTTCAATCCTGATAGCAGGATGAACTTCCTCAGCTTCTTCTTGTAGAGCAACCAACTTTTTAATGCAGTCTGCTTCTACAGCTCCTTCTTCAGTAGAGTACAGCCCAATGTAGGCTTCTTCTTCTTCTTCTGACTCTCATGAGGAGGAGTCAGTCCAGCTTCTTTGCTTCTTGGCAATGAGGGATTTCTCCTTCTTGCCTTTTTGCTAGTGTTCCTTTTTCTCATTATATTCTTCCTTTTGACTGGGCAGTTAGCTATCATATGCCTAGGTTTTCTGCAATGATAACAAGTCATGTTAAATGAAGCATGTTTACTAGTTTTGGAACAATACCTGTCCTCCTTAGAGGATTTTCTTCTGCCCTTGTAGTAGTCATCCTTGGGATGAGAGGAGGTGGGAAGGCCTGCCTCTCCAGTGCTTCTTTTTTAAGAACATCTGAAATTGCCTGGTGAAGGCTGTAAAGTCTTCATCAAATAATTGGCAGTCTGATGTGTTGTTCTCTGATTTTTAAAAATCAGATTCAACATCTCTTTTTGGTGGAGAGGGAGACTTTCTTCTTTCTTTGCTAGAGCCTTCAACTTTGAATACTACAGACTTGTCTCTTGCCTGAGACTTGATCTGGTTCTGCTCTTATTTCCTTGCAGCCAGCTGCATTTCATATGACAGCAGCTTCCCAAAGAGGGTGTGAGGGGTTGTTTCACCCAGCTTTGCCATTTCTCTGATGGCACAGATTTTAGTGTCCCACTCTCTAGAGAGATATCTAAGGAACATGTCATTCAGTTCATAGTGGTTGAATACTCTTCCATAAGTCTTCAGCTCATTCACAATCCTAAAGAACATTTCATAACAGGTGGTTTGATGTCCCCCTTGAATTGTCTGAAAGCCTCATACTCTTAGTTGAGAATAGACTTCCTATCATCTCTAACTTCATCTGTCTCCTCCATATAAATTACAAGTGTTTCTCACATTTCCTTTGCTATTGTACAATGGATCAGGTTCTGAAATATAGAATCATCAGCAACACCCATGATGATATTCTTTGCCCTCTTTTCTATTGAGGCCAAGGCCAACTCATCCTTGGTCATCTCATCATATGTCTTGGGGGTCTTGACATTAGCATCCAGTGCAGACACCTTCATTGGGATATATGGTCCCTCTTCAACTGTAATATACATCCTAGGGTCAACAACTTCCATAAACTGCCTCACCCTTGCTTTCCAGATGCCAAAATCTTCCTTCCTACAGATTGGAAGTCCCACAGCACTCAGCTCCCTATTGGTCATTCCTGAACCCATAGAGAAAGACTTCTTCCAATCCTTGGAGGTCTACTCAGACTATTAAGCCTTTAAAGAGTAACCTCCCTCTTGATACCACTTGAAAGTCTTGTTTTCAAGGCTAACTAAACACCTAGAGGGGGTGAATAAGTTTTTATCTCTATTAAATTTCTTTGACTTGATTTCAGATTCTTGTGCCTGTGATTAGGTTAATTATCAGCTTTCAAGAACATTCATAGATGACACAGTAATTTATAGTGGTTCCCCAATATTGGGTACATCCACTGTCCCTCTGTGCCTATCTAATAGTGTGTTAGACTCAGCTCTCCATCCAAAACTCAGCTACTTAATAGCTTACAACATAGATCCCGCAGGACCACATATGTCACACAGACCTAACAATTAGGTACTATGCCAACTCACAAGTCACAAAGACCTTTCACCCAGCACAAAGCCAAACACAGGTCACAAAGACCTTAGCCTTTATAATATAGGCTTACAACTACAGATTCACAAAGAATCTAAACAAAAAAAATAAGAAAATTATAAGATTAGACACCAGATCAAGAACTCTGTGTCTCCTTCTTCCTGGACTGAGCAGATATCAGCCCAACCTTTTGCTGTTGAAGACAATGGTGTAGGCAGTAGATTTTTTTTCTTCAAACAGCTAACCTTCCTTCTGCAGAACTTGTAGATCTGCTACCTCAGAATGAATTTTGATCTTATTGTTGCAGATGGTAATTGCACCAGCTATCTCCTTCCCAGCAAGGTTCTCTGTGCAGAAACCTCTTCTTCAGGATCGACGAAAATGGTGAGGAAGAAGATGAAGTTCGTCTGCCCTTCTTCTCATTTTGGGGAAAACCTCGACGGGGAATTAATTGTTTTATTGTGTTGTTATTGTTATTTGCTCTGGACGATTGCTTTCTTTTATACTCTGAAGGTCAATCGAGCAGTGGGCCCCATCACCAGGATTGATGGCTGAGATTAAGCCATCCAGCGCATCCCTTCCAATTGATCTTGATTTAACAGTTCCTTGCTGTGTGTGTGTGGGCCCCAACACTTTACGATGGAAATATTCATTAGAAAGTGCAGAGGATGATGACAGCTGCTCGCTGATGTCTCTGGAAGCAATTCCGCAACATTCGAATTTTGTTTTGACAATTTTGACTTTGCTGACGTTAGCATGACTCTGTATCTCTCTCTCTGGATTTAGACAAAATTCAGTCATTAGAACCAAAGGAGTTGAGTGAGTAGGTATCACTCAACACCATAACACTTAGATAAATTTTATTTGTCTAAGTATTGAGTTCGACGAAAGCTGAGCTTCGTTCGACGAACGTCGAGCTCAGCTCGATGAAAGCAAAAGTTCAGCTCAATAAACTGCAAGCTCAGCTCGACGAAAGCATGAGTTCAGTTCGACAAATTGCAGAATTAGTTTGATGAAAGGATTAACTGAGTTTGACGAACTCCAGGCTAAGTTCGACGAACGTGAGCTCGACGAACATCAAGCAGTCCACGCTTTTGGACTTAGCCAAATTTCTGCTGTAAAGGCGTTGAGAGCGTCAAGAGCATTGAGTGAGCTTACCTCACTCAACGCTATTTGCTTTAGCAAATATTTCTGCGCCTTGGCATTGAGAGAGTAAGCTCCACTCAACGCCAAACTACTTAATAGATTTTTCTGTTAACTGGCATTGAGTGAGTAAGCTACACTCAACGCCTGTGGACTTAGTTAATATTTTTGCCAACATTTCTGTGGAGTTGACTGACACAACAACACTCAACGCTAAAAGTTGTATGGCGTTGAGTGAGTAGACCACACTCAACGCTTGTGGACTTAGCCACATTTTTAGCCAAATTCTCTAGGCTTAGATTGACTCTGCCTGACTCACAGCCTTTTAGCTGTATGGCGTTGAGTGAGTATACTACACTCAACGCTTTTTTACTTAGCCAAAATTTTGGCTATCTTCCAGTTAGACTGAGACAGTCTCAACGCTATATGTTATATGGCGTTGAGTGAGTGGACTACACTCAAAAATTTTGTACTTAGCCAAATTTTTGGCTCTGCTAGTTAGACTGAGACAGTCTCAACGTTGAATATTATATGGCGTTGAGTGAGCTGTCCTCACTCAACGCCAGTGGACTTAGGCAAATTTCTACAAGATATTATTGAGTCCATACCTCTGGCGTTGAGTGAGCTTGCTTCACTCAACGCCTGTGGACTTAGGTGATTTTTGTTATATCCAGCAACCGCTTATTGTGTCCACATGTCCAATCAACGTGATATAGACAACCTACACTCAAGACCTCAAACGCACATCAAATGCAGTTGATGTGTGTGTCATTGACCTGTTTGACTTCTCACAAATCAGGGACATTGGGAACAATGGACCCAATAAGATCTACCTACTACGTGCACGTTCCAGACACTCTCAATACAAAGCTAGATGAAAAAGCACGGAAGCTAGTCTTTGTTGGTTATGCTAATCAGAAGAAGGGATGGAAGTGCATGAATTTTGCAACAAAGAAGTTCGTCGGCTCAAGAGACGTTGTCTTCGACGAACTTACATCATACCAGGGTAGCTCATTTGTGGACCTACATGAGGGAAGGTCAGACAAGAACCAAGGAGAAGCTGCTCGAGATCTTCTGGTGGAGTTTTTTGTATCACTAGGTACTCCGATGGCGTCTAGCTCTAGGGCAGAGGCTTCTGGATTTGGATATAGGGGGAACGATGCTCCTAGTATGCCCGAGATCAGAGCTAGGACAAAAAAAGCAGTGGGAGTGATGGATCAGGGTCAAGCCCTACAGAGGTCCAAGAGGACATTTGTTCCACCAGCTCGGTATAGGGATGGGAACATGGTGAGTTTCGTCTCATGTTTCTTTGCAGGTCCCTTGGATGAATCGGATCCATCGAGCTTTGAGAATGTCACTGGCATAAAGGAGTGGGAAGATGCATGGATGAGGAGATGACCGCCCATAGGAAGAACGAGACTTGGGATCTTGTACCCAAGATCAATGACATCACTCTTGTTACATGCAAATGGGTTTATAAACTCAAAAAGAAGGCTGGCGGTAGAATCGAGCAGCACAAGGCTCGGCTTGTAGCTCGGGGGTTCTTGTAGCAGTACGGGGAGGACTATGAAGAGACAATTAGTCTGATGGCTAAGATGACTTTAGTTCAGGTGGTGATCTCCCTAGAGGCTTCCCAAGGATGGAGGATTTGACAACTCGACGTAAAGAATGTCTTCCTTTACGATAAGATTGACAAGGATATCTTTATGGTGCAGTCACCTAGTTATATCACTAAAGATCATCCTGGACACGTCTGCAAGCTGAATAAAGCCTTATATGGTATGAAGCAGGCGCCTCAGGCATGATACGAGAAGATTGCATAATATTTCCAATGTTGTAGTTACTTTGCTTCAGACTCGGATTCTAGTCTTTTCGTTAAGAAAAGGGGGGAGCTTAAGGTCCTCATTCTTTTATATGTTGACGACATGATCGTCACAGGGAACTCAAAGGAGAAAGTAGCTAGGCTCAGGGCTATACTAGCTATTCGGTTCAAGATAAAGGATCTGGGTGAATTCCACTATTTCCTTGGACTCGAGGTGGAGAGGCAAAAGAACGACAAGCTTGTTTCCCAAAAGGGCTATGCGGAGAGAATTGTCAAGCGATTCAGCATGTGGGAAGGGAAGAGCAGTTCTACTCCTCTAGAAGTCGGTTTGAAACTTCGACGGGATGAGGGAAGGGTTCTTACAGACCCTTTGGTATTCTGGTCTCTCGTGGGAAATCTCATATATCTGATAATTATTAGGCTAGATATTACTTATGCGGTGGGACGAGTTAGTCGGAATATAGTGGAGCCATAGAAACCTTATTTGGTGGCAGCTGAAGGAATTCTACAGTATGTCTAGTCTACCTCAGAGATGGGTCTCTTCTATAAGAGGGACACATGTTTTAGTTTGCACGGTTATATGGATGCTGATTATGGAGGAGATACAGATGATCAAAAGTCAACGTCTAGTTACGTCTTCTTCACGGGATCAACATCTACTTCTTAGTGTAGTAAGAAGCAGGATTCAGTGTCCATCTCCACTACAGAAGCAGAATACAAGGCTTCAGCCTTGGAAGTTTAGGAAGTCATCTTGCTTAGGAGATTAGTGGATGACATCTATGAGGAGGTGTGAAGTCCTACTCTACTTCACGGTGACAACGAGAGTGCTTTTAAATTGGTCAACAATACAGTTTGTCACGCGCGGGCGAATCATATCGAGATTGGGCATCACTTTGTTCGGGAGAAGGTGTTGGAAGGGTATTTCATGCTTGAGCATGTGTGGAGCAAGGACAATGTCGCAGACATCTTCACGAAGCCACTGTCGAATGGACCATTTATTTGGTTATGAGGATTGTTCAGGATGATTTCCACTTCCCACTTCAAGAGGGAGTGTTAAAATTGTTGAAGTGGGAGTAAAAGTGGAGTTGGGTGGATAGACTGGTCAGACCGCACAGACCGTAGAGTCTGTCGCGGCTTGGCGGACAGCTTTGGTGGACTGCCCTTGGCAGGTGTCAACTATCTCTTGCGGTCTGGCTCAACAAGCATCATTGGTTAACCGAGCAGTTAGGGTTGGCTAACCGTGGTTGTGGCAGACTCATCTGGAGTTCGTCGAGTCCGGCATATTTGTTTTTGCAGAAACTTCTAGAGCTCGCCGTTGTTCGACTTGGTTCTGTGCTTGCAGTCTGGTTGTTAGATCGTGGAGGTTGGCACAGTTGCACGGACTGGTTTACCTGGAGGCTACACTATCTGATGGAGCAGTCCGCAAGGTAGCGAACTGGTATTGTTTAGCTTTGTCGCAGTCTTGGTATCAGGTGACGGGGTTACTTGGAGACCTCAAAGCTTGTCACCATGGACTTGGTCTTGTGGGACTAAGTCCAGCTTTGTTTCCTAGATTGCCGAGATTGCCTATGTTGCAGACTACTTCTTGAGTTTGCCGAGTTCGGCCAGTTGGCGACATGGCTGTTGCGGACTGGAGTTGTGTCCGCGAGCCTGGCGGTCTGGTTATTCTTGCAGCCAAGATTGGTGTCCGCACTTATTTGTGGATAGTCTTCCATAAGTGACGGACTGGTTCTTGTATCCGCACTTATGCAGATTCGTGATGTTAGCTAACAGGTCTAACGAGCGGTTATCCTTTCATTATGGGTGGTGACGACACTGCTGTTCACACCTATAAATAGGAGTCCTCGACTCGTCATAAATAACATTAAATAGTGAGAACTAGCTCGCGTTTTGTTTTTGCGAATTGCGGTTACAGTTTTCTAACCGCTCAACTATGAAAGTTGATTCTGTGCAGGTTGTGCGGCTAACATCAGGAGGCTAGACAACTAGTGGAAACTTGGTGTGAAACAGTTCGCGGATAGCAGTCAGCAGATTATAGCAGGTCGTAGTCTCTGCAAATTGATCTCTTTCTCCGAGTTACGGATAAGCAGATCAGTTCGCCCGGTATATCATCGGGTTCTGTTCAAGTTACTTCAGCATTTCAATAACAGTAGTCTGCGCGATTAGTCGCGGATCAGCCACTTTTGCTGTCTCAGCGGACTCGGCTTGCGGACTGGCGACTAGTGCGGTTACAGTTTGTTGTCCGCGCGATTAATTTCTTGTTGCAGATTTCTGTTTTCCTTAGTTACATTGCAAATCATGTCTTGCAATGTATACATTGCTCTGCAAAGAAGTTAATTTCAATTGAAGACTTTTGTTCTGTTGTAGCTACTGATATTTACTTGTTTTTGGTTGTAGTTGAGTGTTCATGCGATCTCTTGTGGCTTCCCTCTATCCTATTTTGGGAAATTTTTACAGAAACACCATCAAGGTCACTGCACTCAGACATGTCTGCTTCGTCTCCATGCCCGCATTGCATCGACTCAAATGTTGAATATGCCAAACAAGCCAAGCATGGATCCGGCTCTTTGAACTCCGCAATCAGAGGTCACCACCGTGAAGCCGACCAACTCCCACCAACACACCTCCTCCAAGATCGGCAAGGACTCTCTCCTCCAAAACTGGCGGCTATCATCTCCAAAGCCGGTGGATGTGTCGAGAGTTCCACATGGGAGGAAGAAATATGGTGAGAACGGCGAGGTCGGCACCAACGGTACCGCCGCTGCACGGGTTCGCATCACTGACAACCACCAGCGGCAGCGGCGACCTTCCTTTAACGCGAGCCCGGGGCGGTGTGATCTCCTTCAGAAATAAGTCCGAACCAGACCGAAACAGAAACAAACTGCGACCCGTTTATTATTATTAGTATATAATATTTTTTTATTATAAATATTATTATAATATTGTTATTTTTATAATCTATATATAATATATATACTTACTATTAAATGTGAAACAGACCGCAATCACACCAAATGGGAGCAATTTTGAATTGAACACAATCACATTGTATAAAAACCGTACAATGTGGTTTGATATTAGTGTGGTTTGAAGTCGGTTTTTGCGGTGCGATTTTGGCTTTTATACAGTTATATAATGTATTTTCAATTTTACTCACATATTCAATTAAAATATTTTGTTTTAAAAATATAGATGAAATATAACGATTATTTAATATTAATCATAAAAAATAAATTTAATTGTAAATGGTAAATTAATTAAATAAAACTAAATAATATATTATTCAAACAAAATTTTAATTGTAAAATAAGATTTCAAGAGCAACAAATTAAAGTTTTTACTATATTATACAAAAAAATATTCCTCCTTAGTATAACGCAAAATTCATGCGTCAGGTCTCAGGACTTCGAAGTCCCTCTTGCAAAAAAACCGAACACGTTTACTTTTTTTCTTCGGTATTTTATTTTTGACCTCCTTCATTCATTTCGTCAAATTTGATTTTGGTTCTGGTTGGAACCAGACCGAACCGTAAAGAACCAGACCGAACCGTAAAGAACCGGACCGAACCGTTAGTGAACGGTTTGGTTTTAGCTCTTGTTGAACTGTAATCGGAACCGTTGACATTACGGTTCCAAAAATCATGTTGAAATCGGAACCAGAATCGGAACTGGACAAACAAAATAAGATTTGATTCTAATTTGAAGAATCATTATCTTAGCGGTTCGGTTCACGATTTTACTGAAACCGGAACCGTGACAGCTGTAGAAATAACCCAGACATCGGTCTATCTCTCCACACGGTTCCGGTACTCTAAAACCTTCAGGCGGCTCAATATCCTAACTCACGATGGTGGGAAGGATTTTATTATTTCATGGGCAAGGAGAAATCAATTAATCCCACTCCTCCTTTTTCTGGTAACTCACGGAACCAAAAAATATATATATAGAAATATATATATATATATATATATATATATATATATATATATATATATATATATATATATATATATATATATAATATATATATATATATATATATGTATATATGGAAAAAGAGAGCATACACTCGCGCTATAACAGAAATTTTATTATTTCATGGGCATAATAAAAAGGAGAAATCAATTAATCCCACTCCTTTTTCTGGTAACTCACGGAACCAAAATATATATATATATATATATATATATATATATATATATATATATATATATATATATATATATATATATATATATATATATATATATATATATATATATATATATCTTTAACTATGTTGAAGAAGTAGTTTGGAATACATCTAATCCGTTCAAAAGAGCCCACAAGTCCAAATGTTTAATCTCAATCGTTGATCATTTTTGAATAAAGAAATGAAAAAGTATAGATCATCTAAACCTATGAGAGAGAGGAAAAGAGAGGGAGAAGAGATATGTGAGAGAAAGGGGAGAGAGCTCATCATTTATGCATTTTTATATTGCAATATTATAGAAATAGTCGAGAGAGAGAATGAGAGTGAGAGAGAAAGAGGAGAGGAATCGAAATTAATTTTTGTACGTCAAAACTTACATTTTTTACAAAATTAAAATGACAATATTGATGTATATTTTTTACGGTCATTTTGAGTACTCATATGTATATATTACGAGTGCACCTCACAGACTCATTGAGCACGGGCGTAGCCCGTGCGAACATGCTCGTATATATATATAGATATACTATATATATATATACAGATTAATGAATTTCCGCGCAGCGTTTTTTGGACAAAAAAAAGCGCTCCCCGGAAAAATGCAAAAAAACCCTCTTAACAGCATTTTTTGAAAAAGTGGTCAACATGAAAGTTGTAGATCTCGACAAGATCTACAACTTTCATGTTGACCACTTTTTCTAAAAATGCTGTTTATGGGGTCTATTTTCAAAAGGCGCGAAGGGGGTTCCGCCCGGTAAATATTACGATTTTTTTTTGCGCGGACCCCCTTCGCGCCTTTTGAAAATAGACCCCCTAAACAGCATTTTTAGAAAAAGTGGTCAACATGAAAGTTGTAGATCTCGTCGAGATCTACAACTTTCATGTTGACCACTTTTTCTAAAAATGCTGTTAAGGGGGTGTTTTTTTCATTTTTCCGGGAAGCGCGTTTTTTTGTCCAAAAAGCGCTGCGCGGAAATTCAGTGCCCCCTATATATATATATATATATATATATATGTCATGAAACTGTAAATCCGCGCCCCCTGTTTTTGACAAAAAACCGCACTTCTCAGAAAAACGGAAAAAACATCTCCTAAACAGCATTTTTAGAAAAAGTGGTCAACATGAAAGTTGTAGATCTCGACGAGATCTACAACTTTCATGTTGACCACTTTTTCTAAAAATGCTGTTTATGAGGTGCTTTTTCCGTTTTTCCGAGAGCGCGTTTTTTAGCGAAAAACGCGCTGCGCGTTTTTCCATATTCCCCTATATATATATATACAATTCCATCTCCACATATATTTAGGAGAGAAATTAAATTTCAAATCTTGATCCGGATTGCACCGGATTCAAATCAAACCAACAGAACGTGGGAATTGAAATTCTAATTCCGAATGTCGATTCTAAAAAGTCAATTCCGTTCAAACAAATGGATCTTAATTTTTTTTTTAATGTTCATGCACGTATGACAATATGAAATTAAGTGCAAAAAAATAATATATTAGAAAAGTAGTCCGTATAATTAATATAAGTAATTAAGCATACAAGATCATCATCATCATGATTATTATTACAACAAAAAAAAGACTAAAAAGCTGGAAGAAAACACATCATGCAGTAAGGTATAGAAGCTATCTTAATGCTTTTTTTATTGAAACTGCTACATATATTAAAGTTCACCACCAATATGTCCCTTGTCATTCCAACCTCCACCAAGAAATCCATGTTCTCCACTAGACCCTGGCTGATCATAGGGTGGTGTTGAGCATACGGATTCCGGCGCCAGAGGAGGTTGCGGCAGCTCAGGGCATATCACACAAACGCATCTGCCGTCGATGCAGCCGCTAGAACTTATCCTGCAACCATCACGTCTGCCTTCTTGTACTTTGCAATAATTTCTGCAAAAGCGATGCGCACATTCTTTTTTTTGGAGAATAGATATACGTTCGCAGCCTTCTTCATCAATAGTTATAATACGGTTAGTTATTTTATAACGGGAGCCAGGGGGGGAACCAGGGTTTTTCTTGGAGCCAGGGTTTTTCTTGGGACGACCAGCTTTTCTTTTTGGGGGAGGGCGGTGAGAGCTAGAGCCGACAGGAGTAGGTTGCACATTCACTTCAAACAATCAGATCAACACATAAATATTGTTAGTGTTATAATTCATTTGCTCAAATTAAAAGCACGGGAATTGATTTCTAAATATAGGAGCACTTGAATTTCCATCTACCTTTCTATTCTATGGGGCACAGCAAACTAAATGAATTTAATGTATATATATACACACACACACACTTTATTTTAGATGTTATAAATAAGGCTCCGTTTGACACGGTGGTGTCGGTTATGAATATGGAGGTTAAATTGTCATTCCTTAACGTCCAACTAAGGAACTTCCTCCATATTTATGTTCAAATGGATGATGTTTGTTAGGTGATTCTTAAGGAATGATAGTTTAACCCATGTGTTTACGGCCGCCACCATTGTGCCAAACGGAGCCGAAGTTCGGCGGATGGACGGTGGAGCGGCACAGTGTTCCCGTGGTAACTTTTTATTTAGGTTTATCACAAATATAAATGAATAATATATATTATTATATTTAGATTACATAATCAAATAATAGAGTACATGAGGGCTTGTGCGGCCGCAATAATACGCCAAGCATACGACTGTGTCCCAACACGACGATACTCCCGCCGCTCGTAGACCCCCCATAGAGCATTAGAAAATCAAGCGATTGTCGTAATACTGTGCTCGGGGGCCTACAAGCATTGGAAGCGACATCTTGTCGGGCACTGTCGTGACCAGGTTATATCGCGGCCTCACAGGGGACACTGATATGTGTTTATGTGAACGTGTATGTTGAACCCATAAGAACACTAAAGTATCCTAGGGAGAAAGAGAGACAAACCCCAAAAGCTTAGGAAAAATATTAAGAGTATCGCAACAGCAACCATTCGTCGTGAGAACTCCATCCAATTGTAATCGAGATTTAAATCTAGAGCTTAGAGATTGTGTTGTTGAAGATGCACAAATAAGGATGTCATCTCTTAGCAATCTAACCTCATTTATATATAGTGGGAGTTCTAAAGCATGAAAGTCTTGTTCTTATTTTGCTTACCTCATTTATTTATTTTTAGGGTTTTTTTTTTCTTCAAATTTGTCCTTGGCATTACTGTTTCCCTTAGAATTACCATTTTTTTAATATTTGCAATTAGAAAATAGTCAAATACCAATTAATGCATGACTTGACCAAGCTTTATTTTAAATATTGAGACTCTTTAAATAAGTCCATATTTCCTAAATTTTTCAATTCATTTTCTCCTAATCTTATATGTAGCTTATTTGTTTTCTTCTGAAGTAGTTCACATCATTACTTCTTTTCTAGATGCAACGATTAATTCTTATTCATTTACTCTTGCCATGTGTAAGTCAGTGTGGATGCCGCTTAAATTATTACAAGATGTTATCAAATAAATACAACAACTTGTGTTAAGCAAAAAATGAAATCATGACCAATACTCTGAATTACAAAACATGTACAAACCTTTGTATCTAAGCATGCATGCTTGGTCTTCCAAACTGCCCACTCTTAGGCCAAAGCCATTTTTATTTGGCCATGAATGGCTAATTAAGATCAGAATACATGGATCCCTTGGTTAACCTTTAGCCGAAATTAATCTAGACTTTAAAAAGAAAACACATTTAATGTAAAAGTTGTTGAAACCTCGTAGTTTGTATTCGTATACGTATTCAAAATACTCCATTAACAGTATTGATAGCAATGTAACTTTTGTTGAGTTGGTTTGATATTTCAAACTCATGTGTATCATGAAACCTACAAGCTACCGATGTTGACTTTCCAAGCCGCCAATGTGTTTCACATGCTAGGAAACTTCTAGGAAATAGGTCAAGGCAAATGAAATGACTATATAAAGGGTAGATATATGGATTGGATGGACACGCCACCAATTCTCATCTTGGAAAAAGAGGCATTTGAAGATGGATTCACGGAGAAGAAGAAGGAGAGGTTGCGGCGGGCTGCAGTGAGTGTGGCAAGACTGTAGTGAGACAAGAAGCGTAGTGAGCAGCGGGCTTACATGCGAGCTGAGCATTTTTCCGCGTTGACTTCTCTGGTGGTGGCGGCGGTGGTTGGTCGTCTGACAACGACGAAACTTTGCTGGAGCGAACCTTGTGCGTCCTTCTAAGGATTGTAGTCCAAGATCATTATCCACCCGCGGATTTAGCTAATCCATCTTATCTGCGGTGTACTTGTAACAGATTGGTATTTTTCATCTCCTCTATTTATAGTTTTGATTAATTATCGTGCAATGAATTTTTCTGGATTATATCATGTTCTTTGTAACCTTACAATTATTGTGACTGTCCTGGGGATTGTGTGAAATCCCAACAAGTGATATCAGAGACAAGTTTGGTAGACGATCGTGATTGGACATTCTATGAAGATTCTGACTGCGGTGGTGAACGACTAAGTCCTCTTCTCATCCTTTTAGATCTGGACTTTGAAAAAATCAAGTCTTCTAGTTTGCCAAGGAAAGTCATGGCAGGAAAGAACGTAGTTTTGGAGAGATTTTCAGCGGAGAAATTCGACGGTGGTGGGAATTTTAGCATATGGACGATTCGAGTAAAAGATATGCTGGTTCAACAGGGTTTGATTCAAATCTTGGGGGGCGTGATAAATTGCCCACGATAATAAAAGATTAGGACTGGAAATATCTTGATGAAAAAGCTACGAGCACAATCAAGATGTGTGTTGCTGACCAGGTACTTTTCAACATTGGGACTGAAGAGATGGCAGTCGGGCTTTGGGAGAAGTTGGAGCGAGTGTACCTGGCGAAATCTATGACAACAAGATTATTGTTGAAGCAGCGTCTCTATGCACTAAAGATGCAAGAAGGTGGAAACCTGCATGAACACTTCAATGTGTTCAACGGTCTTCTGAGCCAATTGCATGTAGTTGGCTCGAAGGTAGAGGAAGAAGACAAATTCCTCTTGCTCCTTACCTCTCTCCCGACGTCATAAAAGCACAGGGTGAGTACCCTCCTGTATGGGAAGGATACAGTGAGGCTGGAAGAAGTCACGTCGGCATTTTTATCTAGCTAGATGCAGAAGGACCCCACTCCTAGGGGTGACCAGATCTTGGAAGTTGGAAGTATCTAGAGTCAACCTAAATCACCTAAAGGGGGTGAATAAGTGAGGTCTGTGTCTTTTTTGCAGAATAAAAATAACTTAATAATAAGAGCACACAGAACACAGAGAATTTATAGTGGTTTCCCAATTTGGGTACGTCCACTGTCCCGCCTCGCATATCTACCACGAAGGGCTAGATTCGACTACTTCACCTTTCTCAGATTTCTAAAAATCTTACATCTCGGAGCCTCAACTCCTATAAATCGAAGACAATGCTCCTACCACTCGGAGAACAACCTCTCCTACAACTCGATCCAACACGAATCTACAACTCGATCCAAATACGGATCTACAACTCGGAGCTACAAAAGTGAAAGGTAATAATACAAACAAGATAACAAATAATCTATGTAGATCTATAGTCTGCAATCCTTCGTTCTTCGAAACGGTTGAACTTGAAAATCTAGAAGAACAAGGCAAATCTGAAATCCTTGACGTAGATCTGAAATCACAAATTGACTAGATTTTAGAGAATAGAGATCTTCAGAGAGCAGTGATCCAGTTGATCAGGTCGAGGACGATCGAATCGTGCAGCACGCTAGCGTCGGCCGATCGGAAATCGCAAAACGTATAGAGCCGACGGTTTTGATTTGGAAGCTTTCTCGATTTGAAAATGAGGACGATTAGCACGATTAGGTTGGAAAGAAATCCACCCTAAGTATTTATAGAGATCCTCCTTCTATAACGGCTAGAAAGAACTTTCCAATCGGAGACTTGCGAAAATCACTATATATGGCGATCTAGACAACCCAAGCCGATTTTGAAATAGACGGAAAAAATAGCCCTAAGTATAATTCATCGAATATCGTCAAGTATAGTTGAGTATACTCGCCGAGCAGCAATGATTCTCAACGAAAAATACTTGGAGAAATTCTGTCAGATTGATCCAATCACTCGACGCTTAGCCAGAAGTCATACTCGACGAATTTGACGAGTATCGGCTAGATGACTCGACGCATTTGACGCCTAACCAAGTGATATTCAATGAAAATCACTTGGAGAAATCTAGAGAAGTAAAGTTGAAATGACTCGACAAATTCGTCGTATATCGACTAGTATATTCGAAGAATTCGGAGAGTATCCTAGATACATTCGACGAATTCGACGTGTATACACGAGGATACTCGACGACTTTTACTTGGCTGATTTCATGGAGTTCGAAGATTATCCTCTAAGTAAATTCAATGGATACGATGAGTGCTAGTAAGAATATACGACGAATTCGACGAGTATCGATAGGTACACTCGACGAATTCGACGAGTATTCACGACTATATTCGACAAATTTTACTTAGAAAAATCTGTTCCTCAGAGTCCAGCCTCTTGACCTTCCTTGATTCTTCTATTGTACATGGAATGGATGTACACCCCAATAGAGATATTACACATGAGTCAACACGTTACCCTACATAATAAAGGATTACATTGTATAGTCCTATGTTTACTGACCCACTGTAATCTTATATTGGTGTGTACTTAGCAACGTAGTCCTGCAAGTACATAACTAAACATGCAGCATCAAATACATCTCAATTCATTTTAGTTTAAGGGACCCTTCTTCAAATCAGGGCATTGTGGATACAATACACAACAGTAGCGCATGGGCGAGGGAGGAGTTTCGATAAAGGATCGAGCAGTTCACGGGCTCGGTCGGCTTCGAAGACGGCAGTGACGTGTTTCCATTCCAGACAAGTTGGTCACTTTAAGAGAGATTGTTCGAAGCGTGCTGGGAGTTCTGGAACTTCAAGTAAGGTCCATGATGCGGGCATGATGACATTGGACTTGGAAGGAGATGACTACTTTTATTGTGTCACTAAGAGTCAGGGCGACTTTTATTGGATACAATACCTAGCTGGAAGAAAACACATCATGCAGTAAGGTATAGAAGCTAGCTTAATGCTTTTTTATTGAAATTGCTACATATATTAAAGTTCACCACCAATATGTCCCTTGCCATTCCAACCTCCACCAAGAAATCCATGTTCTCCACTAGACCCTGGCTGATCATAGGGTGGTGTTGAGCATACGGATTCGGGCGCCTCAGGAGGTTGCGGCAACTCAGGGCATATCACACAATTACATCTGCCTGCGATGCACTCGCTAGATCTCATCGTGCAACCATAAATTCTGGATTGTTGTATTGAGCAATAAGTTCTGCAAGTGTTACACGTACATCCTTTTTTTTGGAGATAAGATATATGAGAGCAGCCTTCGGCATCAATACTTACAATACGGTTAGTTCTTCTATTAGGCTTGCCAGGATCAGGGGGGACCAGGGATTTTCTGGGGTGGGGGACGAGGGATTTTCTTGAAGCCACCTTTTCCTTTTTGGTGAGGGCGGCGAGAGATAGAGCCGACAGGAGCAGGTTGCACATTCACTTCAAACAATAGATCAACACATAAATATTGTTAGTGTTATAATTCATTTGCCCAAATTAAATGCACGAGAATTAATTTCTAAATTTACATCTATCTACCTTTCTATTCTATCGAGCACAACAAACTAAATGAATTTTATTTATATACGAGTGATAGGAACGGGGCTCAAGAACCTGCTGTTCAAGAACCTGTATCTACTCCTCAATCTCAGATACCTGTGCAAGATGAACTGGTCTCCAAGACAGTTACTGAAGAGCAAGAAGAGAAATCAACTCTGTAGGATGACACCCCAGGACCTGATTCGGATACCCTTCTAGCACAAGATGCCTTAGAAGAGGAAAGAGAGAAAGCTGCATTGAAAGCCAAAGAACAAGCTGAGCAAGAGGCTTTTGATCTCTATGACCAACCTCTATCATCTCACTCTGATGATGAGGATGATTCTGATGAGTCAGAAGATTCTAAGAAGAAGAAAGCAGCAAAAAGGAAAAGGAAAGCTGTTGCTCCTCCTCCAAATCCTGACCATGATGTTCCCTATTACATACTGAAAGGGATAGATCCCAAATCTAAAGAATATCAACATTGGATGGGACTATCCAGAAATCAACAAAAGCAGAAAAATAAAAGCAAAAGATATGACAGTCCAGCTCCCAAGTGGACTCCTAGAGGACCTCCTCCTCCTCCTCCAAGTGCAGGAGCTTCTGGAAATGTATCTACCAATCCCTCAGCTCCTTCTGCAAGATTCACACCCTCACAGGCTTATCAAAGAGGAAGTAATCCAGGATATCAAGGCAGATCTCAATCTGGACATCAAAGACAAGAGGCTGATACAAAAGAGCAAGTGAAGAAGATAGTATATCAGAAGCCAACCTTTTCTCCTCCTCCTTCACCCAAGAGAAAAGCATCACCTCCTAAAGAAAGCAAAAGCATACCATCCAAAAAGCCAGCTCAAACAAAGAAAACATATTCAAAAGTTAAAAGAGTAGTTTACTCTGAAAAATCAAGTAAAAAATATGCAGAGTTTACTCCTCCATCTTCTCTAGTTATTCAAGAAAATAAAGAACCAGCTGCAAGTTTGCTAGAACTCTCTACAAAATTCAAAACTGTAAAACCTCTAGATTCAACTGATGATAATGAATATGAAAGCCAAGAGCTTAATCCTGATTTCAGGATGGCCAGATTTCTTGAATTGGTTGGATCAGCTCAGATCAGACAAGCCAGAGCTGAAGGAAAAGATGTTACAGGCTTAACTACAATGTCAAAATTCAGAAAGAAGGAACTAGATAGATTCCAGGTCAGACCTGAAGTTTTTGATGCTTCAAAGTACATGGAAAAGCATCCAGAAGTTGTAGTGCCAAGAACAGGAGAATCCAAGATTATTGGAGAACAAGACTTGAAGACCTCAAAGAAAGATGCTCCAGATCCTTATAGAAAAATTTCTTTTCTTCCTGGTTCTTCTGTCTCCAAATCAAACTCTGATGCTGTTTGAGTTCTTATTTACTGTCAGATTGTTTATCTGTTTGATTGATGCAAGTTGATGCTTAGATGTTTCTTTTCCTGAGTTATATTTATTTCTAGTAGTTTTGTTTTGAGAGACTTAACCCAAATAGGGGGAGATTGTTGGTACCCTAGTTTGGATTTGTGTTAAGTCTTCTCAATTAGTTTCTTGACCCAAGATTTATCTATGGTCAAAGGTTAGTTGTTAGGTTAGATTCCCTCAGTTGTAGAATTGTCACTTATCCAATGGAAATCTGGCTAAGTTGTTTTTGGTTCGACTATAGTCGAACGGCGCTCGACTATCGTCTATCAACTATTCGACGATCGTCTATCAATTGGTCGACTTTCGTCAGTCAGCAGATCGTCGATCTCTGAGTTAGTTCAACTCTTGTTAGCTCGACGATTTGTGGTCTCTGCCTCGTCGATCGTCGAACCCTGCTCGACTTCTTTCGTCCAGACAGTTGGTTTGATAGTTCGACTATCTGCCTTGATAGTTCAACTATCTGATAGTTCGACTATCTGCTCTGATAGTTCGTCTATCTGTTCTGTTTTGATAGTTCGACTATCTGCTCTGATAGCTCGACTATCTGTTCTGTTTTGGTAGTTTGACTATCTACTCTGATAGTTCGACTATCTGTTCTGTTGTGATAGTTCGACGATCTGTTTGATAGTTCGACTATCTGCTCTATGTTGATAGTTCGACTATCTGTTTGATGGTTCGACTATCTTTTTGATAGCTCGACTATCTGTTTTGATAGTTCGACTATCTGTGTCGTTCGACTATCTGTTCTGATAGTTCGACGATCTCTGTGGTTCGGTCGACGATCTCCGTGGATCGTTCGGCGATCTTTTGTCTGCTGTTAGTAATTTTGTACTCCTCTTCTGTGATTTATTTCCTATTTATTTGGCATATTTTATTAAAGATTATTTCATTGATTTTATGCTGACATTTCAAGGCAATCTTTGTCTCATTCTTTATGCATAAGTCAAGTTCTTTCTGACAAAAGTCTTTTGTCTTATTAGTTGAAATATCTTTATGCTTTATCTGTCATGCTGTCCTTTATAGCCGTTAGACACAAAAGTCTTCTCTGGCCGTAAAGAGTTTGGTCTTGTAACACCTCCCCTGTAAAGACCAAAAACATGGCCATGGACACGGCCTTCGACACGCCCGTGTCATCCCTGACACGGCCGTGTCGTGACCCGTGTCACGCCTAGCAAAATAAATCCTGCTAACAGCCCGAGAAGGGCACGGCCAGGGACATGCCCGTGTCCAAGGCCGTGTGCCTTCTCGCCGATCGTCGACCAACACGGCTCGGCGACCCAGGCTCAACACGGCTCGACGACCCAGGCACAACACGACTTGTGACACGGCCGTGTCACAGGCCGTGTGCCTACCCCCAAAACCCAAACTTGGCCAAAACGACGCCGTCGATCCCTCTTCCAAGCTTTGGCGTGTTACAGGTCTGATGTGACTTTCTCTAGTATTCTTTTATCAGATTGGATATGTAGCTTCTCAGAAAGCTTTATTCCTTTATAGGATGTCTGTCTGCAGGATATATTTTTGTATTGTGCTATTTGCAGCCTAGATTGCAGATCTCAGAAGAAGACAAAGTTCAAATAAAGATTAGAGCCGTTACAGAGGCTAATATATAAAGAGCCTTTTCTTTTGAAAAAAACAACACACATATACATAGATAGAGAGATATACTCACAGACACCAAGTCTGGTTGACACAGATATTCATATACAGATTCAAAACAAGAAGAACAGCTCTCAGTTTCTTTCACATTCAACTGAGAAGATCTACTCTCTTCAGCATTCTTCTTTAACCCTGAATTCATCCTGCTTCCAGGAACATTCACACTCAGAGCCTCTAGAAGAAGAAGAAGAATAAAGAAAAGCTGATTGAAGAAGAACAATCATTCTGCATCAAGAGTCTTCTTCAAGCTTCTCCTTCAAGAACTTCAAGACAACAGATTTTATCTGTCAAGAGTTCAGAAGAGATCCTGCACCCTGAAGCAAGACTTCTTCCTGGATATTCTCTAAGCCAGGGGGAGCCTTGATTCCTTAGAGCTTTCTAGCTCTGTGCAATCCACTTGCTTCTCTAATATTGTTTTAACAATAGATAAGACACTCTAACTCTCTCTCAACCTCCTGTAAAAGGGTTATTACTCCCTTCAAAAGTAAACCTTGGTGGCAGGGCACCTTAGCAAAAACCTGTGTTGGATTTTGAGCTCCTGATCAAAAGCTCAAAGGGTCTACTTGATCTACCTAAACCAGATCAGTTGGTGGCAGGGCACCTGAACAAAAACCTGTAGTGGATTCCTACCAGGGTGGTAGAAGAGTGGATGTACCTATTTAGAGGGAACCACTATAAACCTCTTGTGTCGTCTGTGTTGCTTACTTTAATTATTGCACTGTGGCTGTGAATAGAACTAACTAGGATTGCTAGTTGCTGTGTTAGGACTAAAGCTAAAACTGCAATTACAGTTAGCTTTCTATTGTGCACCCCACTTTGTGTTAGGCTCTAGGGTTTCAAATATCTATAAACTCTTTCCGCAAACTAACTCTAAGGGAGTTGAGTAGATTGTCATAATTTTTGAATACTCTATTCACCCCCGGCCCCCTCTAGAGTTGTATCTATCCTCACTTTCAATTGGTATCAGAGGGAGGTTGACTGACTGTACAGGCTAACACCTGAGTCACAAGATCCAGATAGATATAAAGTTTATAGACTTTCACTTCATGGCCCAGTACAAGGATTATTCTAGCACCAGACATCCAGTTTGCAACTTAGCCTGCTTATTCTTTTATTTCAAGTTTTCATTATGTGAAGAATAATGGACCCAAGGTTGTTTGGATTCACAATGTCTAACTGTTTAATTTGCAGGTGAAGACCTATCCAATTACTAAAGATAAATGGTATTTGGATAGTGGCTGTTCCAAACACATGACAGGAAACAAAGAAAATCTGTCAAGATATAAGGCCAAGGTTGGACCAAAGGTGATCTTTGGGGATTCCAGTTGTGGTCAAACTGAAGGATATGGTAGGATTACCATTGGAGCAGTAACATTCAAAAGGGTTGCATATGTAACTGGACTGAAGCACAACCTAATCTCAGTAAGCCAGTTATGTGATGCAGGTTATCAGGTATCTTTCACTAACACTCTTTGTAATATTACTTTAAATAGTAATGTAGTGTTAGTAGGTATTAGACAGAGTAATATTTATTTAGTAGATTTTAACTCAACTCAATCTGAAATCTGCCTGTTTAATGAAGTAACAAATAATAACACCTTATGGCATAGGAGGCTTAGCCATGTTAACCTTAAGAACATATCTAGGTTATCTAAATACAACCTTGTTAGAGGTTTACCTTCTTGCCCCTACAAGAAGGAAAGCCTATGCAAGGCTTGTCAATTAGGCAAGCAAACCAAAAACTCCTTTAAATCTATAAATAAAAGTGATTCACCTAGAATCCTGTATTTATTACATTTGGACCTTTTTGGCCCAATAAATGTACAGAGTCTAGGAGGGAAGTTTTACACTTTAGTGATTGTAGATGACTTCTCTAGGTTCACTTGGGTGTTCTTCTTGAGAACTAAGGCTGATAACTTCAAAGTTCTTACAGACTTTCTACTATGTGTGCAGACTGAGTATTCTACTCATGTGGCCTTGATCAAAATTGATCATGGTACTGAGTTTGAGTCTCTTCTCATGCAAGAATTCTGTGAGAAAGAAGGTATCAAACATAGCTTCTCTGCTCCTAGAACTCCCTAACAAAATGGGGTCGTGGAAAGGAAGAATAGAACCCTGATTGAAGCTGCTGGAACATTATTAGCAGATGCTAACATGCCTCTCTCTTATTGGGCAGAAGCTGTTAGCACAGCTAATTATGTCTTGAACAGATGTCTTATACACAAGCTTAAGAGTAAAACTCCTTATGAGTTGCTTAAAGGAAAGAAACCTAAAATTAATTATTTTAGAGTCTTTGGTTGTGTAGTGTATATTCACAATAATAACAAAGAATACCTTAGAAAGTTTGAAGCAAAAGCTTCAATGGGAATTTTTCTTGGATATTCCCAAGTAAGCAAAGCTTATAGGGTCTTTAACAAATCAACATCTAAAATAGAGAAGTCTGTGTATGTTTCCTTTGATGAGTCAAAGATGTTTTACAAGGAGAAGGAAACTTCTCCTTCCTCAAGCTCATTGCAGGTACCTGAGTCATGCAAAGATGTCACTCAAGAGATTCTCCATCTTTCAACTCTTCATATCACTGATTCAGACAGTGATGGAGACACTGTGGAAGCAGTCGTTGTACCACCAACAGTTGATCCAATTCCTCAAGAGGAATTAATCCAAACAGTTATTGAAGATCACATCCCACCTGCTGATATTATCACACTTAGAGATCATCCAACATCTCAAGTGATTGATGACATATCAGCTGGTGTGCAAACAAGACATCAATTAAGACAGGATGTGATGCATGTTTGTTTCCTTTCACAGATTGAGCCCCTCACCATAAAAGATGCTGAGCTAGATCCCCACTGGATCATTGCTATGCAAGAGGAGCTTAATCAATTTGAAAGATGTAAAGTATGGACTTTGGTTCCAAGACCTAAAGGCCAACTGATCATAGGCACCAAGTGGGTGTTTAGAAACAAGTTGGATGCAAATGGAATTATTGTAAGGAACAAAGCTAGGCTTGTAGCTCAGGGCTACAGATAGGAGGAAAGTATAGATTATGACCAAACCTTTGCCCCTGTTGCAAGGCTAGAGGCAATAAGGATCTTTCTAGCCTATGCAGCCTATATGAAGTTTAAGGTTTTTCAGATGGATGTCAAGAGTGCATTCCTAAATGGTGAGCTAAAGGAAGAGGTGTTTGTTGAACAACCTCCTGGGTTTGTCTCTTCAACTCAACCCTCATTTGTTTACAAGTTGCAAAAAGCTCTTTATGGACTTAAGCAAGCACCCAGAGCCTGGTATGAGACTCTAGCTAGTTTCCTGTTAGAGCACAACTTTGTTAGGGGAGTAGTTGATAGAACCCTGTTTGTCAAGCATCACAAGGACACCATCCAGTTAGTTCAAGTTTATGTGGATGATATTATTTTTGGCTCCACTGATCCCAAACTTTGCAAAAAGTTCTCAGACCTGATGCATTCTAAGTTTGAGATGAGTAGTATGGGTGAGCTGTCTTACTTTCTTGGTCTCCAAGTAAAGCAAGATGCTGATGGCATCTTCATCTCCCAATCAAAATATGCCAAGGAATTGGTAAAGAAGTTTGGGATGGCTGATGCTTCAGCAATACATACACCCATGGCTACTAATGCAGTTATATATTCTGATGATCAGGATAAGCCAGTTGATCAGGAAAAACTATAGGGCCATTGTTGGTTCCCTGTTGTATTTAACTGCAAGTAGACCAGATATAATGTTTGCCACATGCCTATGTGCTAGATTCCAGGTCAACCCCAAGGAATCTCATTTGATTCTTCTCAAGAGAATTTTGAGATACCTGAAGGGATGTCCAAATTTAGGACTATGGTACCCAGCTGAATCAGAATTTGAGTTAATTGGATACTCTGATTCTAACTATGCTGGTTGTAGAGTTGACAGGAAAAGTACCTCAGGAACATGTCAGTTCCTGGGAGAGAGATTAGTCTCTTGGTTCTGTAAGAAACAGGCTTCTGTCTCAACTTCAACTGCAGAGGCTGAATATATAGCAGCTGCTAGTTGTTGTTCACAGATCCTGTGGATTCAAAACTAGCTTTTGGATTATGGGTACACACACAAGAACACCAAAATCATATGTAACAGTACCAGTGCTATCTCCATTGCACAAAATCGTGTGCACCACTGTAGGACCAAGCACATTGAGATTAGACATCATTTTCTAAGAGATTGTGTGGAAAAGAACAAGATAAGCCTTGAGTTCATATCCACTGACCTTCAGAGAGGTGATATTTTCACCAAGCCCTTAGATGAACAAAAGCATCTGTTCTTTTTGGTTCAACTAGGCATGATAAATGGAAAAGACTAAGTGTGACTTCTACCTTTGTTGAAATCTGTTTGAAGATCGTCGAACGACGTTCGACGATAGTCGAACAGGTTGAGCCTATCGTCGACCTATGGTTGACGCCGGCTCATTTGCTTGTGAAGACAGAAATAGTCGAACGATTGCTCAACTACTCTGCTTCAGGAAACGATCGTCGAACGACCGTTCGACTATCGCTTCTACTATCTGTTAAAACAGGTCGACGATTGTCGTTTTAATATAAAACCGATGGTCGACCTAGGTTAAGAGATCGTATTTTTAGTAGTCGACAGAGTTCGTCTTTTCGTATTTCGTCTTTTTGCTTGAGCTCTGCCCCGCGCTTTCTGCTCTTCGCTTCTCTCGTCTTCTCTGACAAAATCGATGGCGATTGCTCCAACTCTCCTGACAGCGATGAAGTTTGATGCCGGTTTCAGCGTGGATTTCGACTCGTTCAGCACCTGCGATGCTGAGATTATAGAGATGCTACAGCTCTGCAAGGATCAAGGACTGGAAAAGCTGATGTCCACTAGGATTAAGATAAATATTCCAGAGATCAAAGAATGGGTTTACTCTTCGTCTTCCAGCAACGAATCCATGACCGGGACAATAGACGGCGAAGAGGTAATCCTGACTCCTACCGTACTGACTAAAATTTTCGGATTATTGAATGGTCAAGAGGAGTATGACCAAGATACTCAAGAGTATGGAAGAATGCTCGTAGAGCTAGGAGATGCTGAGGGCATTCCTACAAAGTTACTGAAAGTAAACTTCCCGATGAGGATAAAGTTCTTAGCAGAACTGGTTGGAAAAGTGCTATTGGGTAAGCACTCTGCTCATGAGAACATCACCAGGCAGCAGTTTGCCTTGATATGTGTCATTGTAAATAAGAAAGAGATTAATTGGACAAGTATAGTGTTTGATTTGATCAGGAAGAAGAACTCCAAGAAGGAAGTAACTCTTGGAAGGGTGATAGGAATATTTCTAAAAGAAAAATATTCTCAACTGTTGGGTACAGTTTCTACGTCCATCAATGCTAGTAAGAAGATGGATCCCACTTTGATTGTTAAGTGGAGGAGGAACATCCAGAAGCCCTCACCAGCTGGGGTTGCTTCTGCTGCATCTGAGAGCACCAGGACTGTATCAGTCACTCCCCACCTACCTGAAGAAGGCTCTTCCATTCCCCCTATTCCTCCATCTACTGCATTATCATCCACCTCTGCATTACCATCCACTTCCACTGAAGTGCCATCTACATCTACTGTCTCTCTTCCACTAGATTCCTCCACTATTCTCCATGCATCACCACCAGCATCTCCACTTCCCTCTCATCTTGCTGGGATTTCATATCCCAGTTTTGATTTGTTAGCTTCTGAGACTCTACCCACTCCACCTCAGTCACCACTTACACCTCCAAATCATATTGATCTTCCCTCATCCACTCATCAGTCTCTAGTTCATAACATATCTCATCAGGAGACCACCGTCCATGATGATCTTCCATCTACTGTGATTCCCCCACCATCCTTTGAAATAACTCCAGCCTTCATTTCAAGCATTATGGAGCTAATTACTCCTTCAATCAAAATCATGATTGAAGAAGCAATTGCCCCTCTTGTTTCTTCCCTTTCTTCCCTTACTCAATCCATCACAGCCCTCTCAGAATCTGCTGAGCCCTCTTCATTTAGGGGCCTGAGTTCAGTGTCTACTGAAATCAGGCAGGGGGAGATGTTCCAGGAAGATGTCTCAGGACTTCCCCTGATCTCTCTCTCATCTGAAGCTCCAGAAGAGACTCCTCCAAAAGAAATCCTGAAAGCTGCAGATGCAACTTCTCTTACAGTTACAGTTCAAAACCCAGCATCTGTTCAAGTAGCCCAAGTCTCAGATCAGAGGGCATCTGATATTATAATTGTACAACCCCGTGTCCGCCGAAGGGGCCCAAGCAAGCAGGCGGGCTGGGCCCCAGCCGCCCTCTCAAGCGGGCCAGACCTCGCTCGCCTCTCCTAGGCGGGCCGGGCTCCAGCCGCCTCTCTCGGGCGAGCCAACCTCCGCTCGCCTCTCCTAGGCAAGCCGGCCCCAGCCGCCTCTCCTAGGCGAGCCGGCCCCAGCCGCCTCTCCTAGGCGAGCCGGCCCCAGCCACCTCTCTCAGGCGAGCTAGCCTCCACTCGCCTCTCCTAGGCGAGCCGGCCCCAGCCGCCTCTCTCAGGCGGATCGGCTGCTGCCCACCTCCCCCCCAAATGACGGGAGGTGACCCGGCAAGAGGTGCGTATAACCAGCCAGAACAGCGGGGTTTGGCTGTTGGCAGGCCAATCCGAGGGGCTCTTCAGTAAATTCAGACCACCAGAGGCGGGTTATTCGTAGACCATCCGAGGTAACTATAAATAGGACCCAAGGGGTACTTCAGAAGGCACGCTTACTAGTTCTCAAGTCTTATAGCGCTTTCTGAGGTACCTTAGCCCGGCAATTGGTTAAGGAGGGGAAGCGCTCTAAGATCTTCCGGGTGTGTGGTGGGACCTCCGTGCCGGGCCCTTGGTCTTGTCCCTTGTTCTTCTCCCCCTTGTCATTTTTCTTGCAGGAGCGAAGTAAGTGCGAGATCACCCCTTCCCCAAGGGTCGAACTCCACAGAGGCTGGTTTCCGGTTTCAACATTTTGGTGTGGTGAGCGTGGAGCGTGGTCAGCAAGGAAAACCTTCTGCAGGCTCAATGACTGGAGAAGAAGGACAAGGATCAGGCAGGGGCAGCTTGCCACCCCCTCCCCCACCCCTAGTGGCGAGCGTGCCGGCGGAGCTTAGGGAGGAGATCCTCGGGCTCGTCAGGACCGCCCTCGGCATGCGAGCTGAGAGTGCGACACTGGCAGTTCCGGTGGTCGCCGCTCCCGCACTCGGCGACGACGCGCCACTCAGGCGACCAGGGAAGGAACCCGCCGAGAGAGACGAGCGCGAGTTCCAGGGGCGAGTTCTGTTCCCTGGCTCGGCCGCAGAGTACCATTTCGGCGAGACGGCGGGGTGAGAGTTCCCCCCTCGCCCCGCTGAGGGAGGAAGCCCCTTCAGCGAGTTCGTTTCCTCCGCCCCAGTTCCAGAGGGGTTTCGTGAGCCGGAGATGACCTACTACTCCGGGAAGGGAGACCCCGTCCACCACATCCAGTGGTTTGAGGACATGGTCTCTATTCGACAGATATCAGACGGCTTCAAGTGCCGACTCTTCGCCATCACCCTCCGAGAGAAGGCGAGAGAATGGTTCCACCAGCTCCCGACCGGATCCATTTACTGCTTCGAGGACCTGCGTCGGGGGTTCATGTTGAGGTTCACCACTTCCAAGAAGAGGAAGAAAGAGGTGGAGTCCTTGTTCCGCGTCAAGCAAAGGGTGGGAGAGACCCTGGGAAGCTATCTGGACAGATTCCAAGAGGAGTTGTCCCAAGTGCAGGAGATGTCAGGGCACACCATGATGGTGGCCTTCACCCTGGGTCTCCAATCCGGGTTCTTTGCAATGGAACTCAAGAGGTCGCCTCCAGTGTCTTTTGAGGCACTCCTGGAGAGGGCAGCTAGGGAGGCCGATATGGAGGCGGCACATCCGGAGTTTGCCGAAGGTTGGCCAGGTGGGCCGTGGAGGAAGAGAGGCCAAGGGGTGGCCGAGGGCAGGAAGAGAGAAGGGCTGAGCCCCGGCAGAGGGAACAGCCGCCGCCGCAGCAGTATCAGCAGCAGCTCAGGCAGGGGCGACATGAGCCGAACTTCCGGCTGGGGTGGAGACCCGAGTGGCAGGAGCCCGGGGCAAGGAGAGGGTTCCGCGGAGGGGACTACCGTCAAGGAGGACAGGGTCAGTTTTACCCTCCAGGCAGGATGCAGGGCCAGAGGTCGGCCCTTCCCGACCAGGAGCAGGCTATGGCCATAGCACTGGGGGAGAGGAGAAGAGCGGTACGGAGAAGGAGAAGGGATGTGAGGCTGGAGTTGCCTTACTGCGACTTCCATCAAGAGGAGGGGCACGCCACAGCCACGTGCCCAGAGTTCCTCGAGATGAGAGGCAACCGGGAGCAGCAACAACAACAGCGTCCGGAAGTGCGGATTGAGGAGATCCGGCCTCGGGCGGAGGAGGGTCGGTGCGAAGACCGGGTGGATGTGGGCTCCCGAGGAAGGATCGGAGCGATCCACGGGGGGGCTGGGATCGAGGCTTCCCGCAAGTCGAGCCTCCACACTATGTACCGCAGGAGCGTTGGCTCCACGTCCCAGTCCCCGCCCCCGGATGAGAAAATCACTTTTTCCAGGGAGGATATGCCGAGTCACGAGGACCCCTTCTGCGATGCGCTGGTCATCCAGACAGCCATCGAGGACTTCACCGTCCCCCGGATCCTCGTCGACAACGGGAGCTCGGTCAACGTCATCTTCAAGAAGGCGTTCGATGCGATGAAAGTAGAGGCCAGGAGGGTGTTAGCCTCGGATGGACCACTATTCGGCTTCTCAGGGGAGAGGAAGGAGGTCGAGGGAGGAGTGGGACTCCATGTCGTTCTGGGGGGGGCAGTCCCGCAACTGCAAGTTCGTCATCGTGGACGCCCCCAGCAGCTACAGCGCCATCTTCGGGAGGCCTCTCATCAGCGCCTTCCGCTGCGTCCCCTCATCCTTCCACCAGTGCTTGAAATTTAACGTCGAGGGGGTCCAGGTCCGGGTCCGCGGAGATCCCAAAGAAGCGAGAGAGTGCTATGTCACGGCGGTGAACTCCATCTCTTGGCTGGAGGGAGCCGAGGAGATGGGGCGGAGGCTGAAGGAGATGGAGCCGGAAGCTGGCAGGGATGAGATGGAGGTGGAGGAGAGCCGCGCCCAGGAGAAGGTCGCGGAGGAGATTCAAGAGCCGGCCGAGGCGATGGCCGTGGCAGAAGCTGAGGAGGAGGTCCTCGCCTTCGATGAGGGGGAGGCTGAGGAGTGGGAGGCACAGTCCCGTCTGGAGGCGGCAGAGGAGGTGGCAGAGATGGAGGTTCTAACCACCAGAGGCAGGATGGAGAAGATCCGCATCAGTGGAGGATTGACCCCGGAGGCTCAAGGCAGGATGCTGGAGTGCGTCCAGAAGAATGTGGACATCTTCGCATGGAGTGCCGCGGAGATGCCCGGGATCGACTCCAACATCGCCTGCCACCGCCTCAACCTAGACCCGGAGGCTCCCCCCATCCGACAAAAGAAGAGGCCTGTTGCGGACAAGCTCGCCGAGCCCATCAGGGAGGAGGTAGCAAAGCTCCTCAAGGCCGGCTTTGTATCCGAGATCCAATACCCCGGCTGGGTCTCCAATGTTGTAATGGTTAAAAAAGGAGACGGCCGGTGGAGGATGTGTATCGATTTTTCTCTTCTTAATAAATCATGTCCTCAAGATTGTTACCCCTTGCCTCGGATCGACGCGCTGGTTGACTCAGCCGTCGGTTTCCCTTTGATGAGTTTTCTGGATGCCTTTTCAGGTTATCACCAAATCAGGATGCACCCTCCTGACGTCAAAGACGTCTCATTCATCACAGGGGAGGGGTGCTATTGTTATAAAATGATGCCCTTCGGGCTGAAAAATGCAAGGGCGACCTACCAGAGGATGATGGACAGGGTCTTTCAAGAGCAAAAGGGAAGGAACCTGGAGGTGTACGTAGACGATCTCATGGTCAAGAGTCCGGATCTCGACTCCCACCTCCGGGACCTAGAAGAGACCTTTGCCACTCTCCGCGGGTGCAAGATGAGGCTGAACCCCCTCAAATGCACCTTCGGGTCAGGCAGAGGTAAATTCCTGGGGCATTTCCTCACCCCTACCGGCGTAGAGCCCAACCCCGACAAGGTGAGGACAATCATGGAGTTGGAGTCTCCGCGGAATACGAAGGAAGTACAGCGATTGACTGGGAGGCTGGCAAGGCTGAGCAGGTTCCTCTCCCAGGCCGGGGAGAAGTGCTCTCCGTTCTTTAAAAGCTTGAGAAGAGGCCAGAAATTTGAGTGGACCTCGGAGTGCGAGGAGGCATTCCAGGCCCTAAAGAAGCAATTGACTCAGGCCCCCCTGCTCCAAGGGCCGAAGGAGGGAGAGGACTTATTCTTGTACTTAGGGGTTGGGGCCGAGGCCCTGAGCTCCGTTTTAGTTCGGGAAGAAGGGAAGCGACAACTCCCGGTTTACTACGTAAGTCGGGTCTTGAGGAAGGCCGAGCTTCGGTACCCCATCCTGGAGAAGCTGGCCTTCGCTCTCATCATCTCGGCCCGGAGGCTCCGGACCTATTTCCAGGCACACTCGATCCGAGTGGTGACTGACCACCCTCTCCGCAACATCTTTGAGGGGGTGGAGCATTCCGGCAGGTTGGCCAAGTGGTCGGTGGAGCTGAGCGAGTTCGACATCTCCTTCGTACCTCGCCTCTCGATCAAGGCCCAAGCCATGGCCGATTTCCTGGCTGACTATGTGGTCGAGGTGGCGGAGGAGGAACTCACTCGCCCGGTTCCTTGGAAGGTCATGGTGGATGGTGCATCGGGGAGACACTCCCTGGGGGCTGGGGCCATCTTAGAAAGCCCCCAGGGGACGAGGATCGAGCAAACAGTGGTGGTGCATTTTCCCATCACCAACAATCAGGCCGAGTATGAAGTCGTGATTGCGGGTCTACGCCTGGCCAGGGAACTGGGGGTGCATGATGTGGAGGTCCTCACTGACTCCCTGGTGGTGGCCTCCCAGATCAACGGGGAATTCGAGGCAAGGGAACCCACCCTGCAGCGTTACTTGGCGAAGGTAAAGGGAGTCATCGGCACCTTTCAGGCTTTCTCCATCCGGCACGTGCCTCGAGAGGATAACAAGCAGGTGGATCAGCTGGCAAAGCATGGACCCCGGGCAGGGGGTACCATCACAGACCTCTTTCGCCCATCCATCGAGGAGGGGGAACTGATGGAGGTGGAACAACACCCCTCCTGGATGGATCCATTCGTAACTTTCCTGACCATCGGGGAGTATCCCAAGGGGATGGACGGAAAGAAGCTCAAGTTCAAATCAGCATACTACCTCATGCGAGATGGCCAGTTATACCGGAAGACCCTCTCAGGGATGCTGGCGCATTGTGTGGGCGAGAGGGAGGTCCCGAAGATTTTAGAAGAGGTCCACTCCGGGGAGTGTGGGAGCCACTCCGGAAGTCGAACCTTAGAAGGTCGGATCGTCAGGCAGGGATATTTCTGGCCGACTCTGGGTCTCGACGCGGCAAAATTCACAAAGGAATGTCATAAGTGCCAGCTATTCGCTCCCCTCCAACTACAACCGGCCCAGCGCCTCAGGAGTATCACTGCTCCCTAGCCATTCGCCATCTGGGGAATGGACTTGGTCGGGCCCTTTCCCCAAGCCAGCGGCCAGAGGAGGTTCCTGCTCGTGATGATTGATTACTTCTCCAAGTGGCTGGAAGTCAAGGCGCTGGCCAAGGTGACCTCCCAGGTCATCAGGAACTTTGTGTGGGGGGAGATCATCTGTCGTCATGGGTTGCCCCAGGCCATCATCACGGATAATGGCCCTCAATTTGCCAGTGCCGAGTTCACCAGCTTCTGCGAGCAGCTCGGGATCGATCTCAGGTTCGCCTCAGTTCATCACCCCCGAAGCAATGGGCAGGTGGAAGCGGCAAACAAGATTATCGTGAACCTCCTCAAGAAAAAGGTGGAGAACTTGAGAGGAAGCTGGGTGGAGCAACTCCCCTCGGTTCTCTGGGCCCTCCGAACCACACCCAACACAGCAACAGGGGAGACGCCTTTCAAGCTCTCCCACGGGTGTGAGGCAGTACTTCCGGTGGAATTCGAAGTCCGGACACCTCGGGTGGTCGAGGCCGGAGAGCACAAAGAGGAATGGAGAGCCAATAATGAAGAGGAGCTGCGGCTCTCTCTCGACATGGTCGAGGAGCTGCGAGACCTTTCAGCCGTGAGGCAGGAGGAGATAAAGAGAAGAATGGCCAAGTACTTCGACAAGCACGTCAGAGTCAAGCAGTTTGCCGAAGGAGACTTGGTCTTGAGGAAGGTGGATGCGGTAGGGAGATCAGCCGCGGTGGGAAAACTCCACCCCAATTGGGAAGGACCATTCATTGTGCAGGAGGCATTGAAGTCGGGGGGTATCGCCTCCGGAATGTGGAGGGCGAGACCCTAAGTCTCACTTGGAGTGGAGACGACTTGAAACGTTTTTTCCCCTAAAATCATGTAAACTGTGTTCAATCTCTAATGGAATTTCTTGCGATAAACTTGTTCCCCCCCCCCCCCCCCGCGATGAGAGATGAATGTCAGTGCCTCAGACCCCGAGTAGATCCCGCTGCCAGGCTCTCACCGAGCTGGCAGGGCTGGATGTCACTCGGAGGAGTCTACCTCAGACCCCGAGCAGATCCCGCTGCCAGGCTCTCACCAAGCTGGCAGGGCTGGATGTCACTCGGAGGAGTCTGCCTCAGACCCCGAGCAGTTCCCGCTGCTAGGCTCTCACCAAGCTGGCAGGGCTGGATGTCACTCGGAGGAGTCTGCCTCAGACCCCGAGCAGATCCCGCTGTCAGGCTCTCACCAAGCTGGCAGGGCTGGATGTCACTCGGAGGAGTCTGCCTCAGACCCCGAGCAGATCCCGCTGCCAGGCTCTCACCAAGCTGGCAGGGCTGGATGTCACTCGGAGGAGTCTGCCTCAGACCCCGAGCAGATCCCGCTGCCAGGCTCTCACCAAGCTGGCAGGGCTAGATGTCACTCGGAGGAGTCTGCCTCAGACCCCGAGCAGATCCCGCTGCCAGGCTCTCACCAAGCTGGCAGGGCTGGATGTCACTCGGAGGAGTCTGCCTCAGACCCCGAGCAGATCCCGCTGCCAGGCTCTTACCAAGCTGGCAGGGCTGGATGTCACTCGGAGGAGTCTGCCTCAGACCCCGAGCAGATCCCGCTACTAGGCTCTCACCAAGCTGGCAGGGCTGGATGTCACTCGGAGGAGTCTGCCTCAGACCCCGAGCAGATCCCGCTGCCAGGCTCTTACCAAGCTGGCAGGGCTGGATGTCACTCGAAGGAGTCTGCCTCAGACCCCGAGCAGATCCCGCTGTCAGGCTCTCACCAACCTGGCAGGGCTGGATGTCACTCGGAGGAGTCTGCCTCAGACCCCGAGCATATCCCGCTGCCAGGCTCTCACCAAGCTGGCAGGGCTGGATGTCACTCGGAGGAGTCTGCCTCAAACCCCGAGCAGATCCCGCTGCCAGGCTCTCACCAAGCTGGCAGGGCTGGATGTCACTCGGAGGAGTCTGCCTCAGACCCCGAGCAGATCCCGCTGCCAGGCTCTCACCAAGCTGGCAGGGCTGGATGTCACTCGGAGGAGTCTGCCTCAGACCCCGAGCAGATCCCGCTGCCAGGCTCTCACCAAGCTGGCAGGGCTGGATGTCACTCGGAGGAGTCTGCCTCAGACCCCAAGCAGATCCTGCTGCCAGGCTCTCACCAAGCTGACAGGGCTGGATGTCACTAGGAGGAGTCTGCCTCAGACCCCGAGCAGATCCTGCTGCCAGGCCCACGTCAAGCTGGCAGGGCTGGATGCCACTCGGAGGGGTTTACCTCAGACCCCGGGCAGGATCTGGCCGGCAGCTTCTCGCCGAGCAACCAGTGATTAGATACCATCCCCAAAGAATGCCCGGGCGAGTCGGCAGGCCAAGAAGGTTGGTTCCGGCGCATAAAGGGACGAGCCTTAAGCGCAACGTGCGAAGGAAGGGGTTAGGCTCTCGCGGCGCAAGAGATTGAGCGAGCGGACCGGCCAAGATGCCCTGGCGAGTCGGCAGGCCAAGAAGGTTGGTTCCGGCGCATAAAGGGGCGAGCCCTAAGCGCGGCGTGCGAGTGGAGAGGTTAGACTCTCACGACACCAGAAATCGGGTGAGCAGGCCGGTCAGGATAACCCTATGAGGCCGCAACGCCGGCCCCAACCTACAGTTTGGCGAGTCCCAGGGTGAATAAGAGGAAAAGGCTCGGAAGCGTCAAGACCCCCCCCGAGAGGCCGGCCCGTGCGAAGTCTTTACGCACGGAAGTCGTGCCCCCGTCCACTCCAAGATATGGTCAAAATGGTGAGCCCGAGCGGAAGGCGCGAGTCGCCCACTCGCGTCGCAGCTAGCTAACGTGTCTCTCGAACCTAGATCTAAGTCCCGAACCTCAAACGGGCGGGCGGCCTCACTCGCTCGCAGCAACGAAAATCAGAATTAATTAACAGGACAATGCACAATAGCGATTGCGAGACAGGAAAGAATGGACAATCAAGAAAGTAAATGCGGTGAATATGTTATCAAATAAAATCTTTTACAAAAGTATGGTTGCGGCCCACGGCGCGGTTACACAAAAATAAATACAAAATACATGTCAAAAAAAGAAAGAAGGGAGAGGCCTCAAGGCGGCGAGCCCCTCATATGCGGTAATACTCGCCCGGCCTAGATACCGGGAGGAACAGCTCCGGTACCACGTCGGTCACCCGCAAACCGGAACATTCGTCCTTGAGGAGCCTGGCCCGCTGCAGCGTCCGGAAGAGGTACGTCGCCGCGTCGGCCCCATTCTGTTGCATCAGAATCGCCAGATCGTGCTCGCTGTGATGAACGAGCTGGCAGCCGCTCGAAGATGCCGGCGGGACGGCAGCAGCAGCCTCGAGCGCACCCACCCGCGCCTGCAGGGCCTGGTTCTCCAGCTCGAGGGTGGCATTCTCGGCGCCAAGTCGGCTGGCGGTCGCCGCATCCTGCAGAGAAATTTGTTAGAACGAGTCGCGGAATAGAAGCGGGTGCGAGTCAGATGGCTTACCGCGCCCCCCTGATATTGCGCGAGAGCGGCGTCAGTTGTTTCGAGCCGCTTTCGCAGGTCGACCGCCTCCTCCTGGGCGAGCTTGCGGGCCTCCTCCTTCTCGTCGATCAGCTTGTTGAGCGAAGGGACGTCCCTGTCCAGCCGGAGGCATCGCCGGCCGACCATGTGGGCCAAGGTGAGGCTTTGAAATTGCGCCCGCGCGCTCTCATAGATGAGCACCCGTGTGGCCTCCTCGCCGTAGGTGGAGGCATCCTCCCGCCCGTATATGCCGAAGGAGAGGTTGAAGGCGTCCCTGGAGGCGGTGTCCTGTTCCATCCAACTAGGCAGCAGCGAGGACACCGAGACGCGGTTGGCCTCCTTGTCCCACTGAAGCAACGGGGCACCGGATCTATCCGTGGGTCTCTCGCCATAGCCGAAGTTGGGATGCCCTCGGGGAACCGGCTCCTCGGTGGGCCGAGTCGCCGCGAGCGGCTGCGACGACCCTGCCACCCCGCCGGCGAATTCAGCGGTCGAGGGTACCGCGGGGGCAGGGCCAGAGGATGGTTGATCTGCGGGGGCCTTGCCCTTGTCGCCGGCCGGAGGAGCCTGACCGCCCGCTTTCTTTGGCTTCTTGGAGAGGGGAGGGCCCTGAGTCGGCTCACCTCCGGGTCGCTTCTGGCCGGCGGGAGCCGAGAGCTCGTGGTGAGAAGGCTGCCGCTTCAGCCCGGCCAAGCTCGCTCAAGGCGGACCGCGCGCTCTCATAAGGCGGGCGGAGAGGGACGTCGCGCTCGCCTGCAGAAACAAGAGTTAGAAGAATCCGAAGTACGACTCAAGCAGAGGTGAGCGAGCCGCTTACCTTCCCCGGGCGGGACAGGGACGAGGTCATCCAGATTCCGGCGGAGGAATGCGACCTCGAAGTTCTTCCCGGCAAAGAACTCATACAGTTTCGCCTCATGGCCCCCAAGGCTTGGGGGCCGAAAGCTCGCCTCGCCGAGTTGAACCGGCGAGAAAGGAATGTTGCCGAAGTCTCCCTTGACGAAGACAAACTTCTTGAGCCAGTTGTGGCTCTTGTTGACCGTCTCCCGCACCTTGGCATGCATGCTCGCGAAGCATGCGGTCCCATCCTTGTTCGCGCGGAAGGAGAACAGCTTGCGGAAGACCGCAAGGCTGAACTCAATCCTCTCCTCGCGAAGATAGCAGGCGAACCCGACGACGACGGCGATAGAGTTCGGGGTCAGCTGCCCCAGGACAACCCCGTAATACTTAAGGACCTGGCGGACTTCCGGCCAGAGGGGTAGCCGGAGTCCCGCCTCAAAGTGGGCCATCGGGAGAGCCAGCTCATCACCCGAGAGCTCGTTTATCCTTTCTTCCTTCCCGGGTCGCCTCTCCACGAAACCCGGCGGGATGAAGTTGTCGACGGCGTCCAAGAACTCCTTCTCCGAGATAACGGCGGGAGGGAAGTTGTGGTCGGCGAAGATCCAGGCACACTTGCCCCTCCTGTCCGCTTCGCCGCTGCCGCCCGTCATTTCGCGGAACTGGTAGGTGAGCCGAGCGAGAGAGAAGAGAAAGGAGAGAGTTCTCGCGAGGTAAAGCTGGAAGGGCTCTTGAATACGGTGGGTGGAATAATAAATAGGGGCCTATTTATATGGCCGAAAAAAGAGCGGGAAAACTCAAAAAAGGCGGGAAAGCGAGCTGACAGCAGGGCCAACCCCGACGCTTCGATTCCCGAGCCCCGCCCGGGTCCGCGTCGAATCACCGGTCGGCCGCGAGAGTCTCCCGGCCGCGAGCCATCCCCCTTCCTGCACAAAACAAATTCCGAGAGGAATGCCCAGTCGAGGGGCGACGAGCGAACCGCCCGCCTCTCCTAGGCGGGCCGGCCCTTACCCGCCTCTACTAGGCGGGCTCTCCAAAGTTGAAGCCAGGAATTCCGCGAGGAAAAAATAATAATAATAATAATAATAATAATAACAGCACGCGCCCCGGAACGGGCGAGAAGAGCCCTTAATTATTATAGCAATTGTTCTTAAATAGTATTCGCCTCCGATAACCTGGGACGGATCACACGGCGAGACGGTTCAGACCCAGCGAGCAACGGCGGGCACGGGCGGGTGAGGCAGGTGGCTCAGTACTCGATCCATTTCCACCTGCCCCGCCTCTGCGAGCCGGTTCGAGGCGGCACGCGAGAGTCATGATACTCTCGAACCGCCGCCATCTCCCGCTTGGTCTGATCGGCCTGTTTCGTAATGCTTTTCAGCCGCTCCTCTGCTCGCGTAATATGCACACCCGGAGATGTCGGCTCGCCCTCCTCAGCCGAGCCCCTTGCCCCCTCCAAAGCAGCGAGTCGCCCCTCCGCCTTGGCTCTGTCTCTCTCCATCCTCGCGAAGGCCTCTTTGAGCAGCAGCGAGTGTTTCTGAAACATTCGCGCCACCTGCGCCTTCATCTTCTCGCCATCGCGCGGGTCGCCCAAGAAGTCCGCAATGTTTTCCGGCTCCACGGGAGGCGAGTACCCCTCGCTCATCTCGACATCAGAAGAAACGACGCGATATCCTGCAGAAGCAAGGTCAGAAACAGACGAGCGGCGAGCGAGTTAATTTCAGGGGGGTTACCCGGCGTCCGCACGTCTCCCGCGTCGTCAGCTGGCCGAGAAGAACCCGGCCGACTTTGGAATGATTTCCCTCCCGGGGCGACGAGCGGCTTCCCCAAACCCTGGACTCTCGGCGGGGGAGGAGTCGCAGGAAGGCTGCGCGCCGGGGAAAAGGGACTGATGCCCAGGTCAATCATCTCCACGGAAGGATCCGCGAGGTTCCCGGAGCCCCCTTCCAATGCGTCGTCGAGGGGCATCTCCTGCAAAGGGAATAATCAGTGGAAAACACAGGTCGAAGGGGAAAACCACGTACCCAGATTCAACCTCGGAGCCGCCAGAACCCTGGTCATCACTCGGCGGGGAACGGCGGACAATCTTTCCCTTTACCGGTTTGAACGGCGGGCCGGGTGATCTGTGCGCCAACCACGGGGCGGCCGCGAGGGCCTCCTCCCGACTCTCCTCCCTAGCGGCTGCCAACCGAGCACGTATCTCCTCAGACGCAGGCATCTCCTGGTCACAAATCATGCAGGAAGCAAGAGGAGAGGGCCAGTCATCAAAGGCCCGGTGGCTTATTTATAGCAAAAAAATGGGGCCCCACCAAAAGATTCCCTCCAGCTCAGCAAGCTCGTCGCCGGACACGAGGGTTGGACGTTTCTTTCCGAGCTTCTGCAAAGCACGCAAAGATCGGGGATTGTGTACAACCCCGTGTCCGCCGAAGGGGCCCAAGCAAGCAGGCGGGCTGGGCCCCAGCCGCCCTCTCAAGCGGGCCAGACCTCGCTCGCCTCTCCTAGGCGGGCCGGGCTCCAGCCGCCTCTCTCGGGCAAGCCAACCTCCGCTCGCCTCTCCTAGGCGAGCCGGCCCCAGCCGCCTCTCCTAGGCGAGCCGGCCCCAGCCGCCTCTCTCAGGCGAGCCAGCCTCCACTCGCCTCTCCTAGGCGAGCCGTCCCCAGCCGCCTCTCTCAGGCGGATCGGCTGCTGCCCACCTCCCCCCAAATGACGGGAGGTGACCCGGCAAGAGGTGCGTATAACCAGCCAGAACAGCGGGGTTTGGCTGTTGGCAGGCCAATCCGAGGGGCTCTTCAGTAAATTCAGACCACCATAGGCGGGTTATTCGCAGACCATCCGAGATAATCTATAAATAGGACCCAAGGGGTACTTCAGAAGACACGCTTACTAGTTCTCAAGTCTTGTAGCGCTTTCTGAGGTACCTTAGCCCGGCAATTGGTTAAGGAGGGGAAGCGCTCTAAGATCTTCCGGGTGTGTGGTGGGACCTCCGTGCCGGGCCCTTGGTCTTGTCCCTTGTTCTTCTCCCCCTTGTCATTTTTCTTGCAAGAGCGAATTAAGTGCGAGATCACCCCTTCCCCAAGGGTCGAACTCCACAGAGGCTGGTTTCCGGTTTCAACAATAATGGAAGCAGAATTTGCTGTCAAAGTTTGCCTTGAAGAATCCTCCACTCCCATTATTGCTCTGTACCTAGAGGGAGTCATCACCTCTTTTCTAGATGATTTATGGGAGTTGGGAAACCCTGCAGGTAATTCATTTACTCAATTCCTTGACATGTTAACTGACATGTAAACATGTGAATATCTTTAAGGTATGTTGCTAGCCCATTTAGAAAATCTGTGTGTTCCTGATACTACAGATACAGTGCAAGAAGATCAAGAAGATCTAGAAGCTCCAAAACCAGCTCAAGAACCTGTTGTTCAAGAACCTGTATCTACTCCTCAAGCTCAGATAGCTGTGCAAGATGAACTGGTCTCCAAAATAGTTACTTAAGAGCAAGAAGAGAAATCAACTCTGTAGGATGACACCCCAGGACCTGATTTGGATACCCTTCTGGCACAAGATGCCTTAGAAGAGGAAAGAGAGAAAGCTGCATTGAAAGCCAAAGAACAAGCTGAGCAAGAGGCTTTTGATCTCTATGACCAACCTCTATCATCTCACTCTGATGATGAGGATGATTCTGATGAGTCAGAAGGTTCTAAGAAGAAGAAAGCAGCAAAAAGGAAAAGGAAAGCTGCTGCTCCTCCTCCTCCAAATCCTGACCATGATGTTCCCTATTACATACTGAAAGGGATAGATCCCAAATCTAAAGAATATCATCATTGGATGGGACTATCCAGAAACCAACAAAAGCAGAAAAAGAAAAGCAAAAGATATGACAGTCCAGCTCCCAAGTGGACTCCTAGAGGACCTCCTCCTCCTCCTCCAAGTGCAGGAGCTTCTGGAAATGTATCTACCAATCCCTCAGCTCCTTCTGCAAGATTCACACCCTCACAGGCTTATCAAAGAGGAAGTAATCCAGGATATCAAGGCAGATCTCAATCTGTACATCAAAGACAAGAGGCTGATATAAAAGAGCAAGTGAATGAGATAGTATATCAGAAGCCAACCTTTTCTCCTCCTCCTTCACCCAAGAGAAAAGCATCACCTCCTAAAGAAAGCAAAAGCATACCATCCAAAAAGCCAGCTCAAACAAAGAAAACAGATTCAAAAGGTAAAAGAGTAGTTTACTCTGAAAAATCAAGCAAAAAATATGCAGAGTTTCCTCCTCCATCTTCTCTAGTTATTCAAGAAAATAAAGAGCCAGCTGCAAGTTTGCTAGAACTCTCTACAAAATTCAAAACTGTAAAACCTCTAGATTCAACTGATGATAATGAATATAAAAGCCAAGAGCTTAATCCTGATTTCAGGATGGCAAGATTTCTTGAATTGGTTGGATCAGCTCAGATCAGACAAGCTAGAGCTGAAGGAAAAGATGTTACAGGCTTAACTACAATGTCAAAATTCAGAAAGAAGGAACTAGATAGATTCCAGGTCAGACCTGAAGTTTTTGATGCTTCAAAGTACATGGAAAAGCATCCAGAAGCTGTAGTGCCAAGAACAGGAGAATCCAAGATTATTGGAGAACAAGACTTGAAGACCTCAAAGAAAGATGCTCCAGATCCTTATAGAAAAATTTCTTTTCTTCCTGGTTCTTCTGTCTCCAAATCAGACTCTGATGCTGTTTGAGTTCTTATTTACTGTCAGATTGTTTATCTGTTTGATTGATGCAAGTTGATGCTTAGATGTTTCTTTTCCTGAGTTATATTTATTTCTAGTAGTTTTGTTTTGAGAGACTTAACCCAAATAGGGGGAGATTGTTGGTACCCTAGTTTGGATTTGTGTTAAGTCTTCTCAATTAGTTTCTTGACCCAAGATTTATCTATGGTCAAAGGTTAGTTGTTAGGTTAGATTCCCTCAGTTGTAGAATTGTCACTTATCCAGTGGAAATCTGGCTAAGTTGTTTTTGGTTCGACTATAGTCGAACGGCGCTCGACTAAAGTCTATCAACTGTTCGACGATCGTCTATCAGTTGGTCGACTTTCGTCAGTCAGCAGATCGTCGATCTCTGAGTTAGTTCAACTCTTGTTAGCTCGACGATCTGTGGTCTCTGCCTCGTCGATCGTCGAACCCTGCTCGACTTCTTTCGTCCAGACAATTTGTTTGATAGTTCGACTATCTGCCTTGATAGTTCAACTATCTGATAGTTCGACTATCTGCTCTGATAGTTCGACTATCTGTTCTGTTTTGATAGTTCGACTATCTGCTCTGATAGCTCGACTATCTGTTCTGTTTTGGTAGTTCGACTATCTGCTCTGATAGTTCGACTATCTGTTCTGTTGTAATAGTTCAACTATCTGTTTGATAGTTCGACTATCTGCTCTGTGTTGATAGTTTGACTATCTGTTTGATGGTTCGACTATCTTTTTGATAGCTCGACTATCTGCTTTGATAGTTCGACTATCTGTGTCATTCGACTATCTGTTCTGATAGTTCGACGATCTCTGTGGTTTGGTTGACGATCTCCGTGGATCGTTCGGCGATCTTTTGTCTGCTGTTAGTAATTTTGTACTCCTTCTCTTCTGTGATTTATTTCCTATTTATTTGGCATATTTTATTAAAGATTATTTCATTGATTTTATGCTGACATTTCAAGGCAATCTTTGCCCCATTCTTTATGCATAAGTCAAGTTCTTTCTGACAAAAGTCTTTTGTCTTATTAGTTGAAATATCTTTATGCTTTATCTGTCATGCTGTCCTTTATAGCCGTTAGACACAAAAGTCTTCTCTGGCCGTAAAGAGTTTGGTCTGATGTGACTTTCTCTAGTATTCTTTTATCAGATTGGATATGCAGCTTCTCAGAAAGCTTTATCCCTTTATAGGATGTCTGTCTGCAGGATATATTTTTGTATTGTGTTATTTGCAGCTCAGATTGCAGATCTCAGAAGAAGACAAAGTTCAAATAAAGATTAGAGCCGTTACAGAGGCTAATATATAAAGAGCCTTTTCTTTTGAAAAAAAAACAACACACATATACATAGATAGAGAGATATACTCACAGACACCAAGTCTGGTTGACACAGATATTCATATACAGATTCAAAACAAGAAGAACAAATCTCAGTTTCTTTCACATTCAACTGAGAAGATCTACTCTCTTCAGCATTCTTCTTCAATCCTGAGTTCATCCTGCTTCCAGGAACATTCACACTCAGAGCCTCTAGAAGAAGAAGAAGAAAGAAAGAAAAGCTGATTGAAGAAGAACAATCATTCTGCATCAAGAGTCTTCTTCAAGCTGCTCCTTCAAGAACTTTAAGACAATAGATTTTATCTGTTAAGAGTTCAGAAGAGATCCTGCACCCTGAAGCAAGACTTCTTCCTGGATATTCTCTAAGCCAGGGGGAGCCTTGATTCCTTAGAGCTTTCTAGCTCTGTGCAATCCACTTGCTTCTCTAATATTGTTTTAACAATAGATAAGACACTCTAACTCTCTCTCAACCTCCTGTAAAAGGGTTATTACTCCCTTCAAAAGTGAACCTTGGTGGCAGGGCACCTTAGCAAAAACCTGTGTTGGATTTTGAGCTCCTGATCAAAAGCTCAAAGGGTCTACTTGATCTACCTGAATTAGATCAGTTGGTGGCAGGGCACCTGAACAAAAACCTGTAGTGGATTCCTACCAGGGTGGTAGAAGAGTGGATGTACCTATTCAGAGGGAACCACTATAAACCTCTTGTGTCGTCTGTGTTGCTTACTTTAATTATTGCACTGTGGCTTTGAATAGAACTAACTAGGATTGCTAGTTACTGTGTTAGGACTAAAGCTGAAACTGTAATTACAGTTAGCTTTCTATTATGCACCACACTTTGTGTTAGGCTCTAGGGTTTCAAATATCTATAAACTCTTTCCGCAAACTAACTCTAAGGGAGTTGAGTATATTGTCATAATTTTTGAATACTCTATTCATCCCCCTCTAGAGTTGTATCTATCCTCACTTTCATATTCGCACTAGTGCGGATACGTGATGCTAGCTACAGGTTTGACGAGCGGTTATCTTATCACTATGGATAGTGATGGCACTCCTCCTCACACTTATAAATAGGAGTCCCTGACTTATCATAACTAACTAGAACAGTGAGAACTCAGCTCATGCTTAAATCTCGCGGTTACGTTTTTCTAACCGCTGGGACTAATTGAAGTTAACTCTGTGTAGGTTGTGCGGCTAGCATCAGGCGACTAGGAAACTAGTGGAAGCTTGGTGTGGAATAGTTCGTAGATAACAGTCAGTGGATACAGTAGGTCATGGTCTCTGCGACTTGAAGTCTCTTCCTCTATATTGCGTTTACGCAGAGTAGTTCACCTGGTCTATCAGCGAGTTCTATTCTAGTCCATCAACTTTCAATAACAAGCAGTCCACACGACTAGTTGCAGTTAGGCGACTTAGGCGGTCTCGGCGGACTCAACTTGTGGGTTAGCGACTTGTGCGGTTACAGCTTTCAGTCCACGCGGTTTACTTCTTGTTGCAGTTTTCTATTTCCTTTGGTTATATTGTGAATCTCGTCTCACGATGTATACCTCGCTCTGTAAAGAATTTTTTTAATTCCAATTGGAAACTCTTGTGCTGATGTTGCTACTGATTTCTACTTAACTTTGGTTGTGGTTGAGTGTTCTTACGACCTCTTGCAGCTTCCTTCATAAATCTTTACATGGTATCAGAGGGGTGTTGAGGAGTTAGCAGTTAACCAATCTCAGTAGTTTGGTATTCCTTTGTGAAGATCAAGTAATCAGTTGGGTACAATGGAAGCTGGTTATGTAAGAGGAATTAGAATTGAATTCTTAACGTAGACTAATTTCAAATTGTGGAGGTCTTACATGGAGAGTTACTTTCTTGGTGAGTATCTTTGGGAACTTATCGGAGGTGACAATCGGCAAGAAGCAGGTGATGATGGTGGAAATGGTGAAGCGGTGGAAGCTTGGAGGTGAACAAATGTAAAGGAAGCATTCGATCTGAAGCGTGCAATGAAACCAGAGTTGTTTGACAACATCATCGAATGTTAGTCAGCAGCTGAAATTTGGATAGCCTTGGATGGTCAGTTAAACAAGAAGAATGTAGTTCGGCCACAGTTCTTAGAAAATGAGTTGGTGAAGGTCACGCAAGGTGATCTGTCCATTTCTTCTTTCTTTTTGAAGATGAAGAATATCTACTCTAAGATAACTGCCTTGGACCCAGAAGAGCTGATCTCAGAGATGAAGATGAAGAGGCACAACATTCACAGCTTGCGGAATGAGTATGTTGCCTTTGTGACTTCTGCGCAAGGCTGGGTCAATCCGTCATCACTGCTTGAACTGGAAAATCTATTGGCTTCACAGGAAATCTTGGCGAAGCAGATGGCTGGAGTTCTGATCTCAGGGGGAGATGGTGAGGCTCTCTTTTCTGGCAAGAAGAAGAAATGAAATTGGAAGAAGAAGACATCTGCCAACAATAGTCTGTCTTCTTCATCAAAGTAGGAAAGGAGTAAGGCTCCTAAGCATGATGACGGGAAGAAGTGGTGCAGACCTCGGTGCTAAAGGTGTAATAAGCTTGGTTACATTCTCAGGGACTACAAAGTGAATCTTCACCCAGGGCATGTTGTAGGGATGGAGAAGGCTGAGTCTAAAGCTGAGAAAGGAGGATGGAGGAGTGCTTTCATGACGGGCACTTGCGTTCGTGCATTTTCCTCCATCAGCTATCAGGAGGACTGGATCGTGGACTCGGGGTATGGTCTGTTGAAGTATGAGGCTGGGCGGTCTGGCGGTCTATGTCTGGCGGGTTGTAGACCGAGCGGTCTAGCGGTTACTCTCCAGCAGTTTGATATCCGGACAAAATCAATATGATTTGTCGAACAGAGATCGACGAATGTGGAATGTAGAAAATGAATATTATCATTCTGTGAATCGAGCTCGACGAAATCAATACTAGTCGTCGAACGAAGCTCGACGAAGTAATTATAATTCGTCGAACCCTATTTCCTCAAATAGAAATTTTAATTCTTTTCAAAAAAATAATCAAAAACAAAAATTAAAAAACCCCTTTACTCAGTGAATCATCCATCCTAGGAGATATCATCCACTTTGTTATAAAGATCAACCAAAGTGTTCTTACATTTCCAATTATCATTATGAAAGAAAATTGGGATCTAAGGTAACCTGGGTCAAGAACACCTAATTTGTTCTTATACATGTAAAAAACTATCCTACCATAGAGGAATAATGGTATCTAGATAGTGGGTGTTCAAAACACATGACAGGAAGCAAGGCTGATCTAATTGATTTTAAAGCAAAGCTTAGACCAAAAGTCATATTTGGAGACTTCAACTGTGGCCAGATAGAAGGCTATGGAAATGTCAAGGTTGGAACAGTTACCTTCAAAAAGGTAGCCTATGTGAATTGTCTCAAGCATAACCTTATCTCCATAAGTCAATTATGTGATGAAGGTTATCAGGTAACTTTTAATAAGTCTTTATGTTCAATTACTTCTAGTTTAAATAAAATAGTTTTAACTAGAGTTAGACAAGGTAATATCTACTTAGTTAATTTTAACTCTGCAAAAGCTAAAATCTGTTTGTTTAATCAGTTTAGAAAAACTAGTGAACTTTGACATAAAAGGTTAGGACATGTAAACCTTAAGACTATTGTTAAATTATCTAAGGACAACCTTGTCAAAGGACTACCTTCTGGTTCTTACAAGAAGGAAGGACTTTGCAGGGCTTATCAATTAGGCAAGCAAACTAAAAATAATTTTAAATCCATTTCTAAGAGTGATTCACTAAGGATTTTGTATTTGCTACATATGGACCTTTTTGGACCTATTGCAGACAAAGTTTGGGAGGAAAATCATGTACCTTAGTTATTGTAGAGGATTTCTTTAGATTCACTTGGGTATTCTTTCTTAGAAACAAGTCAGATAACTTTAAAGTTCTTACAGATTTTCTTAAGAGCATCAAGATTGAGTACACTACTTAGATTGCATTGATTAGAAGTGATCATGACATTGAGTTTGAATCTCTTCTGATGCAAGAATTTTGTGAGAAGGAAGGTATCAGGCATTGTTTTTCTACTCCTACAACTTCTCAACAAAATGGGGTAGCTGAAAGGAAAAAATAGAACCATAATTAAATCTGCTGGAACATTACTTGCAGATGCTCACTTGCCCCTATCCTTTTGGGCAGAGGCAGTAAACACAACAAACTATGTCCTTAACAGATGTTTAATACATAAACTTAAGGGTAAGACTCCCTATGAATTACTTAAATCTTAGAAATCTAAAGTTAATTATTTTAAAGTTTTTGGTTGTAAGTGTTGCATTCATAACAATAATAAGAAACATCTAAGAAAATTTGAAGCAAAAGCTACAAAAGGAATTTTTCTTGAATATTCTCAAGTCAGCAAGGCTTATAGGGTTTATAACAAATCTGCTCTTAAAATGAAAGAATCTGTACACATAACTTTTTATGAAATTAATATGTTTTATAAGGAGAGAAATATCTCTACCATATATTCTTTTCAGGTACCAAATCTGTGTGAGAAAATGGATGAATTAATCCTAACACAAGAGGATATGGTACATCCTTCTCAACAAATTGCCGATGATGACAGTGATGAAGAAAATCATGAGATTTATGCTAAAAATATTGTGGCAAATGAAATTCCACCAGAGGAATTAACACCACAAATAGTTGAACAACCAACTCTACCTATTGATCTTCTCACACTTTGGGATCACCCTAGATCTCAAGTGATTGAAGACATATCAACTGGTGTTCAAACTGTAAGATCCCCCCTCCCGGAACACAAGACACGGCACGAGGGGAGTCTTATGCCCAGAACAGCCGTCTTGCGGTAGCGCTAGCACTCAGGCTAACCTGTACCACAAGACGCCTATCTTGTCGGCTATAACCAATATCAAACAACCAAATATATATATGAAGCCAAATCCACACATAAGCATATAGTCCAAAAGTACAACATATAAAAGAAGCTACATCAAGCTTCTATACTATCAGAGTACGAGTAAATCTTGCCCAAAAGGGGCAACATCAAAAGTTTCTCAAAGACTCACATCAGTCACTGACGGTACCATCCCTTCAGGCCCTGTCGTCCTGGCCTGGCTGTCCTGCTGCAAAACCTGCTGCTGCTCCGCCTGCGGGGTTTCCTCCAAAAAAGGAAGACGTAGCAACCGTTAGTCATAAAGACTAAGTGGCTATCACATCCGCTCCCCCGGCGACTCCTCGGTACCGAGCAGAGAAAGGAATAGGGTACAATATATTTATATAAAGCAATAGTACAAACAAGTGGTATAGAGTGATCAGTAATCAATATATATATATAGCAACACAATAAATGAGCAAGCTATTTGCCATAGCAGTTCTATCATCTATATCAGATTATGAAAGTGTAAAGCTACAACAAAAAGTAACTCAACTTATATGAATGCCCATACATACATATAAGTTGAGGATCGACTCAACAGTAAAGTAACTCATCGTATAAGAGTGCCCATACAAACTTATACGATGAGGATCTTGTGTATGCAATGTTATGCAATGCCATGAATGTTATGCAATGACTCACACACGATCACGCACAAGCAATTGCTATGTCGACACAGACTTTTAGTTCCCACTTTTCGAGTAGGTAGCTAACCTCTCAGGCATCATCGGCTGGCTTCCACACTACCTGGCCTAGGCCTCCATACGCCTTAAGGCTAAGAACACAATAGCAGAGCTCATACGCGTACTACGACTCAGCGGGAGTCTCGGGTAGATGTGCACCGAGAACCAAGCCTCGAACTGGCCTATGTTGTGACCCGGAAGGAGCCTCGGAAAAAGCACGAGGACCAAGCCCAACCGTTCACTTGGCAAGGAAGGAGCCCCGGGAATGAGCACCGAGGACCAAGCCCAACCACCCAAGGTCTAACCGTCAACTCCCGTCGGTGTGATGACTGGCGAGCCCGTAGACCTACCACACTATCCTTAACCCAGGATTACGACACCGCGTGTCGACTCACACCACATTAAATCTCACATCATCGTGGCACGGGAGGAGCCTCGGGAATGTACACCGAAGACCAAGCCCAACCGTCCACTTACGTCTCATTTCATCATTCATATCTCGAGCTCAACAGCACGCAAGGGCTCCTCACCGAGTCCCTTATCAACACAATCGATCTAGTGCGGCAACCACTCACGCACTATCAACCCTTCCACATATTCATGCATCCAAGCACTCAAGGGTTCCTTGTAAAACTTAGGTGGCTAGCCTCCTATTACATCATAACACACTCACTAGTTCACTTAAGGATTTATCAACCAAATCACATTAAGCTTTCACTTATTAAATTTCCCAAACCATTTGTTCCTTGAATTCCTCCACACCATTTTATTTCGTTCAAGTACGTTTAACTACGTCATTAGTTTGCTAAGAATTTATCAACAAATTCCATTAATCGTTGATTTATCACGATTAGACATAAAGAGAATTCAGCCAACCTCAATGATAATTTGTTACAATGTCTCTACTGAGTCTAAACTCGATTCTACACCAACCCAAGAACTTTAAGTGTAGGACACTTTCAGGATAGCAACTTCGACCAGAGATTCTCGAGGCTACAGGAACTCGGTGAAGGCGTGTGACCATTCGTTGGAAAGGTATTTTCATGAACCACAACTTTTGTATTCGGTCCTTCACCCAAATCAGACTATAACACACTTGAAATTGGCTTCTAAGACTGCTACGTTCAGAATACAGTTTCTGCACGTTTATATTATCAGCCATCAATTTCGATCGGGCTATCCCGTGGCTACCGACTTCGTATGAAGACGTGTAACCACTCATTGGAAAGGTATTTCCATGGGCTACGATTTCGTGTTTAGTCGAAAGCCCAGATCTGGCCGTATCATATCTAAAAATGGTCATGAAGATCATTGCGCGCGAAAAACAGATTTCTGCGCGCATTTTAAGGCGGAACGAATGACATCGGTTCGTCTTCCTCCTCTAACTGATCTTCCCAAATCACATCCAGAACTTCTCCTCCCTTATTCACCCTCATAAGGTCATGTCTCTTCACGAAACCAGTCCACCTTCTACACAAGAAGAGGGGAGAGGTTGAAAACATCACTATCCATAGAGCACAAGCCCTAGAATGGCCTCTTTTTAGGAAATCACCATCTCGCAAGTCAAGACTCTTTTGAGTTGACGTCTCACCTAGAAATATCTACCGATTTAGCACCAAAGGAGAGGGGAGGAAGCTCACCTTATTTCCGGCATTTCCACCATTTCTGGCAAAGGATCTCACCACCCTTCTCGACGGCATCTTCTTCTCCACGGCGGCGTCGGTTCTCCACGGGTTGAGGGTTGGCTCCAGCACCCTCTTCTTCTCCAGGAGTTTTTCCTACAGGAATGTCTTGGAAAGAGGATGAAAAATGGCCAAGGTTTCAGCAGCCCTTTTATATGGAACCAACACAGGTAGGGACACGCCCGTGTTCTTACCCGTGTCCTGCTCGGGCGAAGCGGCGTCGGCGGTTCGACTGCCGTTTGGACACACAAACACGGGTAGGAACACACCCGTATCTCTACCCGTATCCACATGACACGACCGTGTTTATGCCTGCGTCCATACCTGTGTCATGCTCGAGATACACTTGGACACAAGTATACGGGTAGGGACATGCCCGTGTCTCTACCCGTGTCCTTCTCGGGATACACGGTCGACGACGCTATTCATGCACACGGGTAGGGACATGCCCGTGTCTCTACCTGTATCCTGCTCGGGAAACACGATCGATGATGTCAGTTACACACATGAGTAGGGACACGCCCGTGCCTCCACCCGTGTCCACCTACATACGGGTAGGGACACGCCCGTGTCACTACCCGTGCCCTCTTCTAGAAATTCCATTAAATTCAAACCCTGGCACCAGAGTACCACACGTGTATGGACACGCCCGTGTCACTACCCTTATCCTACTCTGGACTGACTTCATCTCCCTTACACAAGTGTAAGCCTAGCTGCCAGCACTCCTTGAGCCCAAGTCAGCTCCCCTGACTTAAAAATGCGCACGAGGGCCTAGAGCGAATCGGGACGTTACACAAACAAGGCATCAATTGAATCAATATCAGATGCATGCTTGTTTTATTTCTTAGATTGAACCTCAATCCATCAAAAATGCAGAAAAAGATCCTCACTAGATCATTGCAATGCAAGAGGAACTCAATCAGTTTGAGAGATGTAGAGTTTTAAACTTAGTTCCAAAACCCAAAGACTATCCAGTCATTGGAACCAAATGGGTTTTTAGGAATAAGCTGGATGCACAAGGAATTATTGTAAGAAATAAAGCAAGATTGGTAGCTCAAGGATATTCACAGGAAGAAGGCATAGACTATGACTAGACATTTGCTCATATTGTAAGATTGGAGGCTATCAGGATCTTTCTTGTATATGCAGCATTCAAGAAATTCACAGTATATCAAATGGATGTGAAGAGTGTCTTTCTAAATGAAGAGCTCAAAGAAGAAGTTTATGTTGAACATCCACCAGGTTTTATCTCTCCAACTCACTCTTCTCATGTTTTTAGACTTAACAAACTCTTTATGGTCTTAAACAAGCTCCAAGAGCTTGGTATGAGACTCTTGCTAGTTTTCTTTTAGAGAATAAATTTAGTATGGGCATTGTAGATAAACATTATTTTTTAGACATCATAAAAATAAAATTTTACTAGTTCAAATATATGTAGCTGACATAATTTTTGGTTATACTGATTCCAAACTATGCAAAATATTTTCTGACCTAATGCATTCTAAGTTTGAAATGAGTAGCATGGGTAAACTATCCTACTTCATTGGTTTACAAGTGAAGCAAACTCCTGATGGTATTTTTATATCTCAATCGAAATATGCTAAAGAGCTAATTAAAAGATTTGGGATGTCAGATGCCTCAGCTATGAAAACACTCATGCCCTCTAATGTTGTAGTTGATAATGATGAACAAGGCAAACCTATTGATCAGAGATTATATAGGACCATCATTGGGTCTCTATTATACCTAACAACTAGTAGACCAGACATAATGTTTGTTACATGTATTTGTGCTAGGTTTCAAGTAAATCCTAAAGAATCTCATCTAATTTTAGCTAAAAGGATTTTGAGATATATAAAGGGTTGCCCAAATCTAGGACTCTGGTATCCAATAGAGTCAAAATTTGAATTAATTGAATTCTCAGATGCTGACTATGCTGGATGCAGTGTTGACAAGAAAAGCACATCAGGAACTTGTCAGTTTCTTAGTGATAGGCTTGTGTCATGGTTTTGCAAGAAGCAAACATCTATTTCTACTTCAACTACTGAAGCTGAATGTATGGCAGATGGTAGTTATTGTTCACAGATTTTGTGAAATCAAAATCAATTATTGGATTATGGTTACAACTTAAATAATTCAACCATATTTTGTGATAATATCAGTATAATTTCTTTTGCACAAAATCCAGTTCTGCATAGTTGAACTAAGCATATAGAAATAAGACATCATTTTCTTAGAGATAATGTAGACAAAAATAAAATTAATCTTTTCTTCATTTCTACTGATTTACAATGGACAGATATTTTCACTAAACCCTTAGATGAAGAGAAACATCTTTTCTTCCTAAATCAGTTAAGCATGATAAATGGAAAATCATTAATTTGATTTTTATTTCTGAGATCGACGAATTGCACACCTTTCGTCGAACGGAGCTTGACGAACTATGTTCTTTTCGTGAATCGTTCGTCGAACGGAGATCGAAGAACCTTCATTTAGAAACTTTCATCGAACGGAGATTGACGGATTAGTTTCAAGTATTTTTCGTCAAACAGAGCTCGACGAAACGTATCTGTTTCGCAAAACTTTTGTCCACCGGAGATCGACAAAATGCATTTCTTTTGAGAATTTTCGTCGAACAAGAGTTCGATGTTTTGTTTTTCGTCGGATAGAGTTCGTCTTTTCGACTTCTGAAAACTTATATCTAGTTTTTTCATCGAACTCTATCCCGCGCATTTCCATTTCCCTTTGCACTTGGTCTCTGTGTCTTGCAGAGCAATGGCAATTTCTCAAGCAATCCTTTCACCAATGAAATTTGATGCTAGATTCGACATTGACATGGAGTCATTCAGCCATTCAGACCAAATATTCCAGAACATCTTACATCTATTTGAAGCTCAGAATCTGCAGTATTTCATGTCCACAAGGATCAAACTCCCAATGACTGAGATCAAGGAATGGACGCATACAACAAAGATTCAAGATAACCCAGTTATTATAGGATCAATCTCAAGAAACCAGGTTCCTTTATCTCTTAAAATTTTAACTGAAATTTTTGGTTTTGTTAATGGAGAAGATGACATAGATTTGTCCAGTTTTGAATTTAATGAAATGCTAGATAGGTTGGGTCATTTCCAGGGAAACCCTAATCACCTATTAAAGAAAAACTTTTTTATTGAGTACAAATTTTTAGCAGATATTGTTGGTAAAGTTTTGTTGGGCAAGCACTTTGCTCATGACTACATAACCAGGCACCAGTTTCACTTGATGAGTGCTTTGGTTAATCATAAAAGGATAAACTGGGGATCAATCTTATTTGATTCTATTAAGAAAAAGTTTACAAGTAAATTTGGAGGGTATGGCAGGATCTTAGGAATTTTCCTACAGGCCAAGTGTCCAGAGCTTTTGGTCTCTCAGACCATTTTTATTAATGCATCTAAGAGGCTAACCTCGGCTCTCTTTGGAAGATGGGAGAGGGTAATCCCTAAGCCATCTAGGGCTACCTCCTCTAGAGTTGCTTCAGAAAGCACAAGGGCTGTAACAGCCACTCTCACAACCCCAGATGAAGTTGTTGTTCCTCCTATTTCTTCTCCTCCACCATCTCCTCACCAATCCCCTAGTCCTTCAACACCTCCTACTCTTCAAACCACTTTATCTGAAGAGATTCCAACAACATCCTTCCATCCTCATTCACCAATTCCACATTTACCAATTCATCAATCATCAATTCATCAGTCACCCTCATCCCCTTTACTTTCTAATCTACCTAATTTTAATCTACTTCCTCTATCTCCACCTCATTCATCTCAAATTCATATATCTCCATCTCCACCTCACTCCCCTATATAGGAAGAAACTATTCCTGATTTCATTCCTCCTTCATCCATTCATCAAGCTTTCATCATCTGTCAAATCTGTGCAAACAGATACACTCCATCTTCTTCTACTCAAAATCCAACATCAACATCTGCTCAGAATCCTTCTGAGTTTATGTTTTTGGATTTTTCTTCTATTGCCTCAAATATTATTGAATTTATTACTCCAACTCTCAAAAAGCTAATAGATGAAGCTATAGCTCCTCTTGCTGCTTCCATTTCTGCTCTTTCTTCTCAGCTATCCTCTTCCTCTTTTGTCCCTTCTTCTGGGGGGCCTAGATACAGGTCTCCCTGGATCTAGGCAGGGGAAGATGTTTCATGAAGAAGCTCCTCAATCTGTAGTGTCAGTTCCAGAGGTTACAGCAGTAGCAATAGTGGTTGGTGAACATGAAGATTCAAAATATTTGAAGTTTAAGTTGCAGATGAGTTAGCAGAAATTCCAGAAGTTGTTACTGTGTGTGATGTCTCTATTCATCCCACAGTCAACTTGCTTTCTTTGTTATCTCATTTTGATAATCTGCATAGTCTTGTTCCAGTTTTTGAGCTTGATTCTTCTAAAGCTATAGTATGTTATACTGCTCCAATTAGTTCTTTATTTCTAGAACAACTAAGGACCGGCTTTTCAATTATTTCTCCTATCATTTATCTAGTTTCTCTGCCTTTAATTTTTGAAGATTCAATGGATATTATAGAGCAAGTTTCTTCCCCTCCTACCTTTACTTGGGATGAAACTCCAATGCCTAATTTTGATGATATTCTCTTTCAATATATGGAACGAGATGATGGCAGTGTACATACACAAGTTAATACAGATATTGTAAATAAACTGCCAGTAGTTTCAGTTCAGGATCAGTAAAATTTGATTAAACAGCTAGATGATCTATATGATCAACCTGCAGAAGATTCTGATGATGATGCAGAATCAGATGAGTCAGATGATTCTAGTTCTAAGAAAAGGAAAATTAAGAAAAAGACTCCTGCAAAGGTTGCTCATAAACCCTCCTCTAATACTGACATTCAATATTACATCTTGCATGGATTAACCCTCACTCTATACCTTCCCTACTGGATGAGATTTTATAAGAATGAACAAAAGAACAGGAAGAAGATGAGGAGATATAATTCTCCACCTCAAAAGTCTTGGAGAGAACCTCCTCCTCCTCCTCCAGCAGTAGGTGCAGCAGGAAATGCTTGCTGAGTTCGACTAATTATTTGCAGTGTTTTAGGCAGTTTTATTTACAGAAGGCAGAACAGTTTAAGGCTTAATTTCAGGCTGTTATATACTCTGAAGGTAGAAATAATTTAAAGGCTTAATTACATACAGTTATGACTCTGATATTTAATGCAAAATATTCTAACGAATATAGCTGTTTAGAGGCAGCAATTAAATATGAATTTATCACAGAGTTTAAAGCTAATCAATTTCCAAGACAGTTACCATTCTCGGGAATTTCATCAGACGTTTCAGAATCGATTAATTCAAATGTTAAAATTCTTCTCAACATTCTATATATATGTACAGAAGATTGTTGCCTCAATGTTACTCACTTAGATATACTGACTTAGAGACTTGTAGATCAACACATAGTCTTACATATTTTATAAGCTTACAGAATTAGATCTTCAATCTCTGCTTGTGCAAAGTCTTTATCTGTCATATACAAGAAGGCCTACACCCTAAAGAAAAGACTCCCTCTCCTGATCATAAACTCTACTCAAATCAGGGGAAGCTTTTTGCTTCAACATCCACTAGTCTTCTCAGAGAATCTTGACAGAGAAGACATCATCACTTTTAGTTTATTTTCATAAACTATGTACAAGGTTTTTAACTCCCTTCAAATGTTATCTTTTGGTTTCTAAGTCTCCTGATCAAAAGACTTAACTTGGTTTTGGGCACCTGATCAAAAGCTCAAAGGGTTATTAGATCTCCTTTAGAAAAATAGATCTTGTGGTGACAGGGCACCTGAGCAAAAACTTATGGTGGTAGAGCACCTGAGCAAAAACCTATAGTGGATTCCTACCAGGGTGGTAGAAGAGTGGATGTATCCAGATTTATTGAAGAACCACTATAAATATCATTGTGTCGTCTGTGATTGATTGCTTTCTTTATTGTGTGCTGTGATTTTTTCCCTTTATATATATATCACTAGTTTTAAAATTCAATATAAAACTAAATCAAGATTTTAAAATACCCTATTCACCCCCCCCCCCCCCCTCTAGTGTAAAAGAGATCTATCCCTCACTTTCAGTTACTAATAGCTATATTTAGTAACAAAAAATTTTTGTCATTACAAAAGAGTTTTTTTTTGTAACAAATATTTTATAGTTTGTTACAATAACAAATAATTCATTACTATAAATGCAATCATTTGTAACAAGACTAGTTTTACGTTACAAATAGTAAAGTGTCCACATCATAAGTGCTACGGTCTAACTCAACGTCCTGCTTAGACCGGAATAACCTGAACCACCTTAGCTCTCAGAACAGTCGAGCGCGCACGCAGTCAATGAAGTAGATCGATCGTACACATGATGTTTTAACGTGGAAAAACCTCTCAATCGGGTAAAAAATCACGTGACCGGATCTGTGCCGGTCAAAGTCCACTATTTCCTGGTTGTTACAACTTGTTCGTTGAATCGAGCGCGACAGACCGCCTCTCGTTACAATTTTGAGGTGAGAGAACACTTAGCACACAGCAGACGACAGGTCGTCGCGCCTGACATTTGTTACAAATTAAACTTTGCGACGATGAGCTTCACTGAGTGTCCCACTGACTCTGAACGTGGGAGTGGAGCACTTGAATTTGCGGCTCCGGAGGTCTCTTGGAAACCGAGATATTGAGCTTTGTCAGGTGGCTTGAACGTGGCTCATTTGTGGATCTACTGCGGCTTGGGTGCGACTCAGACGCTGCTCGTAGGAGAAATTTGGCAGAGCTCTGATCTGATGAAGAAGAAGACTCAGAAAAAAAAGGCGAGAAATGAGGAGGTCTCAGGCTCCTTTTATAGCCTCTAGGGGGTGGTTACGGTAGTTACACGGTTATCCGCCCACCATAACCACCCTCATAAAATTTTTTGCTATAGCTTAGAGGTGCGCATTATGATAATTAATCTTGCTTTTTGCACCATAAAAAAATTAATAAATAAAATCCCCCCACTAACACGGCAGTTAGTGGGTGGTTACACGTGAATCAGACGATGAGGAACGACCCCAAACGATTGGACGACCGGGCCGGGCTCTCGCGAGAGGCTGACGAACTTGCCGTCAATCTTGCCGCCAATCTTGTCAGAGAGGGGTGACCTTCGGCGACGGCCGAGAAGGGGCGGCCGGCTCAGCCGCTCTCTTTGCGACGCACTGACGGTCGAGGAGGAGCGGCCGGCGTGGCCGCTCCCTTGACTGCTCGCCGGAGGCTGAGGAGGAGCGACCGGTTCGGCCGCTCTCTTGGTCGCGGCTGGCGACCGGGGAGGAGCGGCCGCCACGGTCGCTCCCTCGGCCGCACGCCGGTGGTCGAGGAAGGGCGGCCGCCGCGTCCGCTCTCTCGACCGCGGCCGGCGACCGAGGAGGAGCGGTTGGTTCGGCCGCGGCCGGCGGCCGCGCGCCGGCGACCGAGGAGGAGCGACCGATTCGGCCGCTCTCTCAGCCGAGGAGGAGCGGTCGAGGAGGAGCGGCCGGCGCGACCGCTCCCTCGGCCGCGCACCACGGTCGAGGAGGGGCGGCGGAGCGGCCGGCGCGGCCGCTCACTTGGCCGCGCGCCACGACCGAGGAGGGGCGGCTGGCTCGGCCACTCCCTGGGCCGTATGGTTGCTGCCGAGGGGACGGCCGACGGAGGCGAGGGGAGGGGGCAACCGACGTTCGGGGATAATGTCGGCCGCCCGACATCGGTGAGTTGGCGTCCACGACAGTTCTGTCATTACGCGTGATGGGATCAACACGCGAGGGGATCGGGTGCGGTGATCGCACGTGCGGTCAAACCCATGATCCCACTATTTTTGGTGGAGATCATGGGGGGTGTGGTTATGTGCACACCCATCCTTATAAAGATGGATCTCATTCCTTATAATATCCCCCAAGATTCTTGTTGCAAGAGACCGGTTCGGGCGAAAAAAAAAACAAGGATCTTCTCTTTGCTCATTTTTCACAGTGGCGACGATGGCGAACGGTGAAAGGCTTGAGACAGCGGATAGCGACGCCCTGGAAACTTAGGTAAAAATGTTAGAATATGCCAAGGAGGAGATGGAGAGGCGACGAATGTACCCGGGGGAAACCGTTGGTGTACCTGCGCGCGCGCTCCAGGCCGCACACGTGCGCCTGATCGCACGTGGGTGCGCGCATCAGGTCGCGTGCGGGCGCGTCAGGGTTGGTTGAAGTGGAGAGGCGCGTCAGGGTTGGTTGAAGTGGAGAGGTGCGTCAGGGTTGGTTGAAGTGGAGAGGCTCTATGGTTCCGAGTGTTGGACAGTGAATTATGTACATGAGCAAAAAATGAGAGTTGCAGAGATGAGAATGCTTCGGTGGATGTGTGGCCACACAAGATTGGATAAAATCAGAAATGAAAGTATCAGGGATAAGACATGAGTAGCACCAATTGCAGAGAAGATGAGAGAAGCTTGTCTAAGGTGGTTTGGACCCATACAAAGGAGACCATTAGAGACACCTGTTAGGCATTGTGCGAGTCTAGTCACTAGGTATGTTAAACGAGGGAGGGGTAGAACAATAAAGACTTGGAATGAAACTGTAAGGAAAAACCTGATGTACTTAGGCATTAGTGAGATTATGACAAAAGATAGGGCACAATGGCGACAAAAGATCCATATAGCCGACCCCAGTATAGTGGGATAAAGACTTGAATGTTGTTGTTGTACTAAAATATTTTATTTTTACACCATCATATTATTGCCACACGAAATATAAACATGCATATATACTTTGAGGTTTGAGCCAGTGTTATTTACGTAGAAGATGCTGAAGTTAATGACAATGAGGAGGTAAAGATTGTAGTGTCGGAGAGGCAGTCCTCCATAAAGATGGAAAGCCATTAGGGTCCGTTCGTTTGCACGGAATTGGAATTCGATATTGGAATTGAATATTGAAGAATATTGTGGAATTAAATATTGGTGACGAATTCCAATTCCAATGTTCGTCTAATAAAGAATATTGGTGAATATTGTGGAATCCGAATTTGTTTTTTTTTGTCCGGGCGCGATTTTTGCCCGGACGCGATTATTTTGTCTGGACAAAATTTTTTCACCTAGTTGTCATTTTTTCTCACGGGTGGAATTTTTTCACGTGGCAGCGATTTTTTTTTCGCTCGGGCGAGATTATGTCGCTCGGTCCCATTTTTGTCGCCCGAGCGTGATTTTTTCGGCGGGGGGCAAAAAAACGCGCCCGAGAAAAAATCGCGCCCGGGCGAAAAAATGTCGCTCGCGCCCGGGCGAAAAAATCACGCACGGGAGAGAAAAGATCGCCCAGGAGAAAAAAATCGTGCCCGGGTGAAAAAATCGCACCAGGCGAAATAATAGCGCCCGGGTGGAAAAAATCGAGCCCGGGCGAAAATATCGCGCCCAGGCGAAAAAAACGCCCAGGCGAAAAAATCGCGCCCTGGCGAAAAAATCGTGCCCAGGCGAAAAAAATGCGCCCGGGCAAAAAAAACGCATCCGGGCAAAAAAATTGCTCCCCGCGAAAAGAAATGTGCCCGGGCGAAAAATCGCGCCCGGGCGAAAAAATCGCGCCAGGGCTCAAAAATTGTGCTCGGGCTAAAAAATCGCGCCCGGGCGAAGAAAACGCGCAGGGGCAATTTTTTTCGCGCCCGGGCGAAAAAAACGCGCCCGGGCGAAAAAATCGCGCCAGGGCTCAAAAATCGTGCCCGGGCTCAAAAATCGCGCCCGGGCGAAAAAACCGCGCCCGGGCGAAAAAACCGCGCCCGGGCGAAAAAAACGCGCCCGGGCGAAAAAATCGCGCCCGGGCGAAAAAAAACGCCCCCGGACGAAAAAAACGCGTCCGGGCGAAAAAAAGCCCGCCCGGGCGAAAAAAATCGCGCCCGGGCTAAAAAATCGCGCCCGGGAGAAAAAATCGCGCCCGGGCGAAAAAAACGCTCCCGGGCGAAAAAAACGCGTCCGGGCGAAAAAAACGCGCCCGGGCGAAAAAATCGCGCCAGGGCTCAAAAATCGTGCCCGGGCGATAAAAATCGCACTTGGGCGAAAAAAATCGCGCCCGGGCGAAAAAATCGCGGCCGGGTGAAAAAAATCGCGCCCGGCGTAAAAATCACGCCCGAGCGAAAAAAATTGCGCCTGATCGAAAAAAATGCGCCCGTGCAAAAAAAACGTGGCCGTGCCAAAATATCGAGTCCGGGCGAAAAAAACACGGTCGGGCGCGAAAAAATCGCGTACGTGCGAAAAAATTGTGTTGCGCGTGGGCCAAAAAATTGCGCCGCGCCGGGCAAAAAAATCGCTTCCGAGAGAAAAATTCGCGCCCCGGCGAAAAATTTGCGCCCAGGCGAAAAAAACGCGTCCCGAGCGAAAAATTTGCATCTATGCTTAAAAATGTGTCTCGATCGGAATTGTCCAATTCTTATATAGATGGGTAGGAATTGTCTTTAGTTCAAAATAAATTCTACGGAATTCATTAAAATTTAAATTCCAAAGTCAAGCGTGCAGACGAATGATGGAATTGGAATTAAACCTTCAATTCCAATTCCAGGGGCTCAATTCCGTGCAAACGAACGGACCCTTAGAGATTGTCACATATTCTTTTTCCTGAATTTAAACACAAAGACAACAATAAATTTTTTTTTTCATAAGATGGAGATGGTCTTTCACAATTTCGTGAGGAAATATACAGATGATGAGAAATCCAAACCCTCTCTATCATCCAGTCCAATAACTTATATTGGCTCCGTTTGAGGAGACTTATTTTCACTGGTCAAGCGGTTACAATCGCATGAACCAAACCTTAATTCATGCGATCGTAACCGCATGACCGTAAAAACAAGTCCCCCCAAACGGAGCTATAGTCTTATGACCTTCCTTCACTAGGTTGAAAATGATTGTATTACACACAAATGGACCAAACACAACTCCAGATTCAACAAACTTCTCCAAACCATTCGCCACCGATCTCACCGCAGTACATCCCACAAAACTCTCAATTATCTTCTCGCGTTCTTTGGATCCAGGCATGATGTCATCATCGTGTTGTAAAATCGGGTACATACACAGACACAAGCTATAAAATAATGCAGGTAAACAAGAACACAAAATAGCTACAGAATTTATAAATAAAAATATAAATTCAAATACAATAGAAATAGGAGAAAAAACAAGGGAAAAATGACAGTCCGGTGAATACGCCGAGGATGCTCCGAACACGCACGATCCGTGGCGAAATCTGAATCTGCGCATGCTGTGGACAATTTCTCCTGATATGGCCACTGCCTGTAATGGTAGCACGTCACTGCCTTCCTCGATGCGGATCTGGCCCGTGCACTTCCAGATCCCGTCTCGAACTGCCTCCCTCGTCGTCCTCCTACTGCCAAAGCATGCTCACCCTCATGAGCGGGGTCCGACAGCATTTGACTGGACAGTAACGCAGACGTGATCTGCTCCACGTCTAATGTATTCTTCCCATACAACATGGTGGTCTGCATGTGCTTATACGATGTCAGGAGCGAGGTAAGAAGCAATAAGCACTTGTCTTCTTCCTCCACCTTCACACCAACCACATGCAGTTGGCTTAGAAGTCCATTGAACACGTTGAAGTGTTCCTGCAGGTTACCGCCTTCCTGCATCTTCAGGCCGTACAATCTCTGCTTCAGTAAAAGCCTCGTGGTCAACGACTTGCTCATGTAGAGTCCCTCCAGCTTCTCCCACAACGTGACAACTGACTCTTCAATTCCGATGTTGAATAACACCTTGTCGTCGACGCACATCCGAATAGCGCTAGTGGCACGCTCATCCATCTCCGTCCACTCAGAATCCTTCACTGGAGCGGGCAAAGTATCACGCCCCCACAGCACTTGGATCAACCCCTGCTCAACCAGCATATCCTTGACCTGAATCTGGCATAGGCGAAAGTTCCCGCTACCATCAAATTTCTCCACCGAATATCTGGCCAACACCGTGTTCTTCACTGCCATAGCTGTCTGCAGTATCTTTAGATGATCTGATTAATTCACGGATCAGATCTGGGAAGATAGGGAGCGGACCGATGTCGTCACCTACCGTTGACCCAAACCTAAAACCGGAACGTCCAATCAATCACCTACTCGGAACCTCCCTCTGATACCACTTGTTATAAAATCGGGTACATACACAGACACAAGCTATAAAATAATGCAGGTAAACAAGAACACAAAATAACCACAGAATTTATAAATGAAAATATAAATTCAAATACAATAGAAATAGGAGAAAAAATAAGGGAAAAATGACCGTCCGGTGAATACGCCGAGAATGCTCCGAACACGCACGATCTGCGGCGAAATCTGAATCTGGACTGAAATCCGCCTTGAGAACGCACAAGGTTCGCCGAACCTTCAACGTCAAAGTCCGACGTTCAACCGCACCATCACCGGAGAACAACGCCGCCACTGGAGAATAACGCCACCACCGGAGAGAAACACCGTCGAGGCTAACTGCACCCGTGCACGCTGTCAACACCGCGCCTCTCAACTCCAAAGAACGTCCACTGCAATGCCGGCGACAAATCTAACATGCCCGACGGCAACTCCTTCTCTCAACGCCGGCGGCTACCTCCTCCAAGACCGGCGACAACACCCAAGGCCAACGGCTTCTCCGAGTGCACGAGCGAGAGAAAGAGAAGAGAGAGGGCGGATCTCTCTCACAAGCGGCTCCTCCAAAGGCACAGGCGGGGTATTCTCCTAAATTCTCGCCGGCCGGCGGCTACTTCTCACGGGCTGTTTTTAGGTCCTCCTACTCTCTCAAAAGAAGAGAATAATATATTTTAATCCCCTGTTCACGGGAGATTAAGAAAGCAAGACAAAAAAAACTTTTTTTTTAATCTTTTTCCTGATACAGGCATCATCAAATGACAGGAAATAAATTCCAAAAAATCATTGGATCCGAACCAAAAAATTCAAACACATCGACGACTCGTTCGAACAAGTTACTTGCAATTCTACTCCCTTCTCTAACAAAGAATCCATGGATGAGAACAAATTATGCTTTATAATCCAAACTGCAGCCTTCCATAAACATCTTTGAGAGATGCGATAAGGGCACTGTTTGGCACGGTGGTGGCGGCCGTAAACGCATGATTAAACCGTCATTTATTAAAGATCGCCTAACAAACATCGTCCCTTTGAACATAAAAGTGAATGAAATTCTTTAGATGGACGTTAACAAATGACAATTTAATCCTCATGTTCATGACCGCCACCACCGTGCCAAACGGAGGCAAGATATGCTTCTCCTTGTTCAACTCCAATAGTCCGGTAAAGATTGACGAACACGTCGAAGAAAGACATGGATGTGAACCAACCGCCATCGCCATCCTTCCCGGCACCACAAATCTCATTAATTATGACGATTGTTATCCGCAAAGCAGTTTTAGCTATTCACACTTAATTTTAGGTATTTTTTCTCCTCAAAGTTATATAATTGCAAAATAATATTGGCTATCCACACTTATTTTTTTCTCCTCTTATCTTACATTATTTTTGAGAGTCCTATTCAATTTTTCTTGTGATCAAAGGAGTGTTTGATTATACTGTGAAAAACATGGATGTGAACCAACCGCCATCGCCAACCGCCATCATCATCGCCATACTGAAATTGTCATCGCCGCCGCCGCGCCAACCAGTATCACCGCTGCCTACCCAACCACTATCGTCATCGCCACACCGAAACCGCCATCGCCGGTGTCGCGCCAACCGCCATCGCCGGTGCCGCGCCAACCGCCATCGCCGTGCCGCGCCAACCGCCATCGCCGTTGCCTCTTCAACCGCCGTCGCTGCCACCGCACAAACCGCCATCGTCGCCGCCGCGCCAACCACCATCGCCGTTGCCGCAAATGGTCATCGCCCACACCGCACCGAAATTGTCATCGCCGCCACCGTGCCAACCGCCATCACCATTGTCTCGCCAGCCGCCACCGCCACACCAACTAGTACAACATTTGTGTTTTGATACGACACTTCGGGTTCCTAATGCATATTTTTTTGTTAGCTGACAAATGATCTTTCTATGATAACATTTTACCTTAACTAGTACAACATATGTTATATATGTTTGTATGGATGAAATTGTTGTATCCAATGACCCTGTTTTTTCTTTCTTATTGAATGAAGTAGTCGCGAAATATTTGTGGAAGCAAAGATTCAAAATGTATCAATTTACGGATATCAAAAATTTAATTCGCGGATATAATCTTAACATAACTGTTTTGCGGATATCAAAAATTTACGAATAGTCAAAACTATAGTAGGAGAGCATCCATGCCGAAGTAGCGATTACCTGCATAACTCGTCCACCATTTCATGCAATTGTTATTTTTTTGGTGTGTTAATAACAATATTTGTGGTGTTTTTATTTTTTAACATTGCTAAGAAAAAAAAAACTATTATCATTCATACATGCTAATATGCTATGCGTATAATTATTCCTAATAATGAAACCATATCCAAATTCCGAAGTAATAAATAACTCGAGAAATAATACCACTTTACGAGTCGACTTCCTGAATCACTTCAGGCATGGCTTCGGCGGGAAGATGAAATGAAATTTCTTCTCCTTCCTGCCTGCCTTCCTGCCGCAAACAAACTAGGGTTTTATCGTCGAGCGAAAACCCCATTTGTTTTCGGATTTCCTGCTCTCCTCAGCGCGATGAACAGCTCTAGAATCAATTCCCAAATGCTGGAGAGTAACACCTTGGCCATCATTGACTCTTCCGGCGTGAGGGATGCTCGCGATGTCCATGAAGATAGTCAGTACTCTCCATCGTCTCTATCATCTCCATTTTCGGATCTCTTGTTTTTCTTTTTTCACATACAGCAATCATTAATCTAGCGCAGGGCTCTCTTTTCTGGAAGCCGTTCGTACTGCTTCTCTCCGCTCAGCTTCTCCCATACCTCCCACTTGGTACTGAGAGCTAATTGAAAATCCCAGTTTATTTCTTCCTAACCTGTTTGTCTTACTTTCTTCTTCTACCAAGGAAAATGTTTGATGCGATTTTCCACATTCTGAGAGATAGTAGCTCCCTTGAACTGGCCACGGCTAGTTTTCAGCTCCTAACTGATTTAGACAAGGTTTTGGACTATTTCTCTTGTAAATTTGTCCAACTGTCACTTTATAAAATGGAATCTTGAATTGTATATGGCCATATTCTTCTTCAGCGCTATCCCAGAGTCTATTTAGATCAGTCAGTTAGTTTGGGCACCGATTCCAGTGGAGGTGGACAACTTATTGTGAATAAGGAGGTGATATGATATTTTAGTGTTATAGAAACTGTTTGAGGCTGCATAATATGCATTTCTTCTTGGCTTGTGCATGCAGGCATGGTCACCATTTACAGTTGGATCAGAAAACTTCTATAGTGAGGCTACCACATCTTCTAGGGATTCAAAAAGCCTGCTTGATTCTGAGGTGAGCTTAATTTCCACTTATTTGGCAATTTTTTCATACATTTATATTAAGGAAATCCTCATATTTAATGGTGACATCATCAAATTCATGATAATAATAAATATTTTCAAATGGTAGGAATTTGCGCGTCAGTTGAAAATTTCATTTCCCCCAGATTGTCGATGACCGAAATCTCGCAACTGCATGTTAGGAGTACTTTCAGGGCCATGCATTGTGCACAAAAATATTATCATCGACGGATACTATGCACGGAGGGGCACCGTTTCCTCGACGCTGTTATCATACATTCACATCTTAAAAACATGAAATTTAACTTTCAAGTCATTAAACCTTTAATTCTTCTTGATTTGTGACAGTTGAAATGAAATCCTTACTGTTATTAGGGCCATATCTTGGCTATTAATAGGTTACACGTACACACATTACATATTACAACACTCCTCCTCAAGATTGACGAAGGATATTCACTAAGCCCATCTTGTTACAACCCCTGACCATCTCCTATGAACTAAGTCCCTTAGTCAAGCAGTCTGCCACCTGCCCCTTTGTCAAAACACGGCTCAACTCCATTAGTCCGTTATCAAGCTTTTCTTTGATAAAAAATCTATCAATCTCTATATGTTTGGTACGATCGTGTTGAACCAGATTGTTTGCAATACTGATGGCTGACTGACTGTCGCACCACAGTTTCATCCCGCCCTTTTGGCCCAACCTCAACTCCTCGAGCATTCCTTTTAGCCGCATGAGTTCTGCAACCCCTGCTTTCATGGCTCTGTACTCTGCCTCTGCCATCGATCTGGCCACTACCAACTGCTTCTTGCTTCTCAATGAGACCAGGTTACCACCCACAAATATGCAATAGCCTGAAGTGGACCTCCTATCATCCGCACAGCTAGCCCAGTCAGAGTCGCAATAGCCTTCGATTCTCACGTGTCCATTCCTTCTGAAGGCCAGTCCCCTTTCCAGGAGCACTCTTCAAGTATCGCAGAATTTGGTACACTACATCCATATGGCCCTTCCTTGGATCATGCATGTAGTGCTCACCACGCTTACAGAGAATGAGATGTCCGGGCGTGTATGGCTCAAGTAGATCAACTTCCCGACTAGCCTTTGGTATGTTTCCCGATCTACTGGTTCTCCGGCCTCTGCACACAGTTTGCACTTTTGATCGATTGGCGTCGCAGCAGGCTTGCACCCCAACATCCCGGTTTCAGTGAGGAGGTCCAACGCATACTTCCTTTGGGAGAGAATTATCCCCTCGGCCTCATACGCAATCTCGATCCCAAGGAAATATTGAAGAAGACCCGGGTCTTTCACCTCGAACTCCTTACCTAGGGCCCCCTTGAGACGGCTAATCTCCCGCTCATCATCTCCTGTAATGATCATGTCGTCCACATACACTGCAAGCATGGTGGTATGACCTTCATTCTGCCTGAAAAATACCGTGTGATCTGCGTTGATCTGGTGATGCCCCATGCCAATCATTGCTCTCCTGAATCGGTCAAACCATGCATGGGGTGACTGCTTCAGTCCATAGAGGGATTTTTTCAGTCTTCAAACTCTGCCTTCTGTTATGGCCGTACCAAATCCCGGCGGTATCTCCATGTACACCTCCTCTGCTAGATCCCCATGAAGGAATGCATTCTTCACATCTAGTTGGTGTAACAGCCATCCTCCATTCACTGCCAGACTGATGAGGGTCCTAACAATGCTCATCTTCGCCACTGATACAAATGTCTCGTCGTAGTCGATGCCATAGGTCTGGCTGTACCCCTTGGCCACCAATCGAGCTTTGTAACGCTCAACTTGTCCATCTGGGTTCTGCTTTACGGTGAACACCCACTTGCACCCAACAACCTTCTTGTCTTTTGACAGCCATGCCAGCTCCCAGGTCTTGTTCTTCTCAAGGACCCTCATCTCTTCCTTCATTGCTGCCTCCCACTTCGGATCGGCTTTGGTGACCTGCCAATTGTTAGGTACAATAACACTATCCAAAGATGCAATGAATGCTCCGTGTGTAGGGGATATATGATTATACGAGACAAAGGACGCGAGGTCTCAACCGTATCTGTTAGGAGGATTTCCCGCATTGCTGCGAGTAGTCTTCCGTAACATAGAAGAAGAAGTAGGGAGAGGAGAAATGATATCACCTGAGGCTTGTGGAGGTGTAGGTGTTCCATAAGAGGGGGGCAACGCAGGCACGGGACTAGGAGCTTGGCTGGGCACTGACCCTGGATCTGGAACTGCCGGAGGCTTTTCCCTTCTACTGTATGTCAGCAGTTTTCCCTGAGCCGTGGATCTCACACCTTGCCTCTACTCCTCAATCTCCTCCTCATGCTCATCATCGTTCTCCTGCTCCTCCTCCGCAGTTCCTCCTGCCATACTCCAGATCTGTCACCAATATATCTCTTTTTAGCATTGTACTTTCTTTATCTGATGAGTCTAATGTAGGTAGGACTCCCTCTTGCCGGTAGTACTGTTCCAACTCTCTAAAGATCCACATCCATACTCACGAAGCATCTTTTCTCCACTGGGCTCCAGCACATGTAACCCTTTGGAGTACCGAGAGTATATCACAAACATACACTTTATTGCCCTTGCATCGAGCTTACCAACACCCGGTCTGTTGTCCTTCACGAAGCATACACACCCGAATACCTTCAAGGGAAGTATCCCCCCATTGTGTCCCTGTAGCTGCTGGCACAGGGACCTCCACCCTAGTACATGTGATTGACATCCTGTTGATCAGCTGTGCCGCTGTTAACACGACATAACCCCACAGACTCTGCGGCACCTTCATGTTTAGCATCATGCTCCTTTCCACCTCCAGAAAGTGTCTGTTCTTCCTCTCTGCCACTCCGTTCTGTGCTGGTGTGTAGGCACAGGTGGTCTGGTGCACTATCCCATGATTTGATAGGTACTCCCGTATTGCCTTGTTGGTGTATTCTGTTCCATTGTCTGACTTTAGCACATTGACTACCGCACGATATTGTGTTTGTACAAGATTATGGAAATCCCAAAAGCATGCGAACACCTCACTTTTATTTTTCATCAAATACAGCCATGTAACACGAGATGCACAGTCAATGAAAGTAACAAAATACTTATAACCATTTTAAAAAGCTTACAGTACAAGCTCCCAGACATCCGAATGAATAACATCAAAAATGGAAGAGCTTCTTCGGCCCGTACTAGCATAAGAACTCCTAGTGAGTTTGCCTAAATCACATGCATCACACACTAACTTTGTTTTATTTGCTGCATCAAAAATAGTAGGAAACAACCTAGCTATAGTCCTGAAGGAGGGGTGGCCCAACCGTCCGTGATGGAGTATCAGCACATCCTTTGCACTCAGCTTCTGTCCTCCATTCCTTGTTGTCTATACCACAGAGATCAAAGCCACATCCAGTCCTTCTCGATCCAGAAACCACAACCCATCATGCTAAGTCCTAGTCCCAAGTATCCAGCTCGTCCCTTTCTCCTGAAACGTCACCTTAGGTATATCAAAAGGAAACAACACATTTTAGCTGAATAATTATGGAACTAATGGATAAAAGGCTAACTGGAAAAGGAGCATGCAAAACATTGGAAAGCGTTACTGAACCTGAACAATTAGCAGTACCCTCACTGACCACTGACTGAAACGTGCCGTCCGCCGTCTGGATGCTTATCCGCCGTGGCTAGAAGGTTATAGGAGGAGAACTCTCCTGCATTTCCTGTCATATGGCGTGATGCGCCTGAGTCGATGATCCAGTCTGATGCCCTGGAAGGAGATATAAACGCCAGGTGCAAGAGATCAATTAGGAGGTGGGTGAGCGTACATAGCGACCCCCCAGCTCCCTCTCTGCTCCCCTCGCCCGCCTGCTTCCTCTTGATACCCTCCATCATGCTCAAGGAGGGTCTGCTCCTCCTCTGTATAGATAACGCTAAGCTCCTCCACACTCTCAGTCATACCCAAATTGGCCCAATAACCTCCTCTACCGCCACGGCCACTGCCATGACCACGACCATGTCACCGTCCGCCTCCTGAATCTCTCTCCTTGGGCGGCTTAGAGCTTGCATGTCTCAGGTGGCCAACCTCACCACAGTTGTAGCACTGTCGGGTATCTTCCCTCTGTCCAGTAATACCAGGAGCCGCAACCGCTAGTGCTGACTTCATAGGCATAAACCCTCCTGTCCCTGCCTGTAGTTTGAGACGCGTCTCCTCCTGATGGCCTCCGTAAGGGTAGGAATCGTCGTACTTGAAAGGAGTAGAGCTCTCCGCTGATCAAACTTGTCATCCAATCCCTTCAGGAACTTCATCTTCCTTTCTTCCACGATGATTTTGGAAGTTTGACACCGTGGATCATTGCAACACATCCCACCAGAGGCGTAATCATAGTCCACCCATAGTCGCTCCAACTCGGAGGCTTACTCCTGCACCGTTTTCTCCCCCTGAACAGTGTCATCAATTTCTCCCTTCACCTGGAAGATCCGCAGAGTGTTCCCCACACCATCATATGTGTTCTTCAGTTTATCCCAGACCTCCATGACTGTCTCGAGGCCATTTACCGTAGCGGCAATCGATGAGACAACCGAGCTAAGAAGCCGCATAAACACGGTCATATGGGCCGACTCCCACTCATCTCCAGCCGAGTTCTCTGGTTTCTTCAACGCCCCTGTCAGAAAACCCCCAACCTTTTTTGCTACCAGGATTTTCGTCGCACGATGTGACCAACTCAGGTAGGTCGCCGGTCCATCCAACTTAAGATCGATCGGTGGAAGTTCCAGGTTCGCAGGCCGTTGCGATGAACCCAACACCCTCAACATTGTGGCCAACTCGTCCCAGCCCAACATCTTGAAGACGTCCGCCATCGTCCCCTCCTTCGGCTCCATGGATTACCTTCCAATCGATCATTGCGTCTCGTTCGGTATTACGAAATACATTAGCCTGCCCTAGATCCGATTACCGCATCGGGAGTGACGCAAGGAGACACTAGGGCACGAAGGTTGGCGGCCGGAAGCAGAGACAGCGGCCTCCGGAGGCTACGGGATCGCTATTCCCGTAGCCCTAGAGGTAGCCCTTGACGGGCGTGAGCGGGGGCAGATGGATCGGGAGGTAGCCGGCCCTGAAGATCATGAGAAAGCGGATGTCGATCGGGAGGGGGCGGGCGCAGGTGACGGCGAGGCCTCCTCCGATCGGTGGTAGGGACGGGAAGAGGCAGCGGATCGGTGTCGGCATCGTTCGGGAGAGGAAACGGCGGCGTCGGCGTCGACTTCGGTCGGGAGAAGAATCGGGAGAAAGGATCAGGAGAAACGGCTAAACCTCCCTCTGATACCAAGTTGAAATGAAATCCTTACTGTTATTAGGGCCATATCTTAGCTATTTATAGGTTACACATACACACATTACATATTACAACAGTGACTAACAGTAGTATATTCAAATGTACTGTCACAAGTTACTCTTGACGCTTGGTAATTTTTATTAGAGACTAAGGGATGATTCTAAATGCACTAACAGTAATCCGACAACGAACTTGCAATAAGAAAATTTTATAAAACTGGTACTAGATAAATTACATTTGATGAAGCTTAACAAATAAGAAAATAAGAGATAGTTCTATAAATGTAAGAGAGCACACAATCAAATTAGACAAACAAATAAGAACACATAAAAAGTAGACAATGATTACAAAGTGATATAACTAAATAGAGAATTAACACTAATCCAAAATCAACCAAATGACAATACAATGCAAAGTTACGCGACTATGGAGCAGAGGGCTTATTGGGTATCTGACGAGTCTTAGGTGGCCGGGCATGGAGCAAGAGACCGCATCCATGACTTCGGTGGGGATTCAGGAAGCTGGACTGGACTTCCTTAGGGATGGATTGGTGGTAGCAACTGTTGGAAAGGGTTAAAAGGGTCCGTTTATGGTGCTGGAGCTTGCTAGAGGGCTGATACAAGTGGGAGTTGAAGTTCTGGAAGAATGTGGGGCTGTAGGGATCGCCGGAGGAGGTGGTGGCGATTACTAAAAAACTGAAATGAAGGGGAATTTGGGTGGAGGAGGTGCTAGTGGGGCTGTCAGGGTGGTTGGATAGGAGATATGGGTGGGGAAGGAGATGGGGTGTGAGGGTGTTTGACTGTATGATATGGAGGATATGGGAGGTGTCCGACTAGGGGAGGTTGGGCGGGGGGAGGTGTCTGTCCAGGAGATATGAAGGGGGAAGGTGATGGGGTATTTGAGTGTTCGGCCGTGTGATGTGGAGGGGATGAGGATGTGGCCAACTAGTGGAGGTGGGGTGGAGAGATGATCGACTAGGAAATATGGAGGGCTAAGGAGATGGGGTATGAGGATGACCGTCTGTGTGATGTGGATGGGATGGTGTGTGTGTGTGTGGGGGGGGGGGGGGCGTCCAACTAGTGGAGGTGGGAAGGGGAATTATAACTTCCAAGCTTTGCACTTGAATTTTCGTTTCAACATCAGGTGATCAAAAAAGGAAGATTTTCTATTTCGGTTTCAATAACCCTTACATGAGACCTTATACTCCTATTTATAGCCCAGTGAGGGATAATGAATAGTCGTGATTCTCTGTTCATTGAAACCTCCAAAATACACAAATAAGTTTACATAAATAAAATACATAAACATAAAATACTATGATTGTCTGTCTGCTCGTCATGAGCGGTTCCGATCATCACTGGATCCGTGGTTGGCGCGAGTAGATTCTCATGGGTCCTGTGGGCTGTGACATGATCCTCATCAACTCCACCCATTCATAGGCATTCATCTACGATGAATGAAGACGATCTTATTGTCGTCGTAGGAATGGGGCGAGTCTCTCAAGCTCTAATGTGGAGATGTATGTGTCGTCGATGAATGCGTTGTCCTAGTATTTGACTATGTTTGGTGTTGGGACAAACTCGTGCGCCGCAATCTCAATGATGTTGTTGAAAGGTCCGGTGTCTTTGGATGATGATGAGAATATAGTACTGTTGCTAAAGAAGCCGAGACTGGTGTTGGGCGATCAATCAGTGCCGAAGACTAGGGCTGCGGTGAAGTAGTAGAGGAAGGCTGGGGCCATGGTGGGGTAGCAGGGGAAGGTTGGGGTTGCAGAGCTGAGGCGGTGGGTGGAAAAAGGTACATTTAGTCGTGTAGACCGAAGAATGAGGTCAAATCTTCAATGTTGAATATGAATAAAATTCTCGTACTTTTAGAAATATCTAGTTTGCAAACATTTGTCTCAATCCTTTTGATAACCGTGTATACAAATCATCACCTTTTCCCCTTTTTGAATCTTTGCACTCTTCTGTGGCTATCAACATTATAAATATCATTATTGCAAGTAATCCTACGTCTGATAGACTCATGCATGCTATATAGGTGTCTAACAAAGGGCTCAACATACATTCTAGGGTGGGACTCTATGGTTAGAGGGATAATGTCTTCATGTTTCCTAGGCTCATATTCTAAATTACCTGGTATGGGCTCAACCCAGTTGTCCTATTTATCGAGTTATTAGATGCGAATTATGCTATAAGTAACACTGAGTCCCAAGAGGAGGCATCGTCACCTACGAGGCATCGTTGTAGATTCCCTAAGCTCCTATTCACTACTTCTGTTTAATCATCTGCTTGTGTGCGGTAAGTTGGTAAGCGGATGAAAACTGTAGTATAATGCATGTCTTCTTCCATTGTATTTTCTTGAAATAGCTCATGAATTGGACATAATGATCGAATACAGTGGTCTTGGGTAATCCGTGAAGTTGAAAGACGTCCTGAACAAATAAAGATGCGATGTGTGACACATCTGCATTCTTGCTGCAGGCGATGAAAAGAGCAATTTTGGAAAATCGGCCTACTACGACAATGATTCACCAATATGCCCTCACATGATCCAGCAATCTAAGTTTCGCAAATTTTATGCGGCGCTCACCGAATGACTCAAAATTATTGAGATAATACTCCTTATGCATGAGCCAATAACTGATACAATCTGAGTCGCATCATCATTTACTTTTATTTCCCGTATTTTTTTATTAAGTGTCGCGCACATCCTCTCGCATGTTGTTTTTCTTGTGTATGTTTGTTCTTGTGCTTGTTGTACTCGTGCTTGGCTCATTGGTGTGACCGACCAATAAGACACTGAATAAATTGATCCGTCAAATTAGGCTAAGTAATAAATAGGGCAAGCTGTGAAATTATAATGTTATTAAGCTTTGAAATATTATTTTTAAGTATGATTAATTTTCTGAAATTATAATTATTAAAAATAATTTAATTATCAAATTTCAGAAAATTGTTGCCTCTGTTATGTGAGCAGTGAGAATATAAAAATTTCTTTTCTTTCCTATTTGCCTTTATAGCCTGCTGCCAGTTTGTTACCCCCCTCCCTTCCTAGCTCTTTCCACGAGGAGGGCAACCTGGAAAAGAGAATCGAACAAACATTTTGTCTTGTTCGGTTCCCCTCCAGGGCAACGCTGCCGCACCTCCCGTTGCCCAATTGCACCGCCAGATTCCTCCAAGGCGCTGACATCCAATCCTCCTTCAGCCGCCGCTGGGAATCCTGGGATTAAGTCCTGCGTCCCTGTTGTTCACCCCGTTGGCTTCGCCGTCAACTGTCCTTCCCCGCCCTGCTGGCTCTGCCAACCTACGCCACTGCTGGTCAACAGTCCCTAGGCTTTCGATCTGTCTTGTACCTTCCTACGACGGATCGAGCGGCTTCCCTCCCGGTTTTTTGCCGTTGTTCTGTCATAGCTATTCCTGCCATCAGCCGCGGCTTGCCACAGGTTCCTTCACAGTTTTTTCATGCCCTTGGAAGTATAACCCATCTTTCTCATTCCTCTTTACTAATTAGTATATTTTTATGCCTAAATGTATTTGATCTCTAAAATATCGGAGCTTGCCTAAATTATTACTTTGCTTATTTGTCGTCAATTTGAAATTTCGTTGTTTTCCTATTGTTGAATAGTTTGTGGATGATTTTAATTCGTACTATGGAATGCGTCCAAAAGTTAAAACATTTATGCACGTCCGCTAGTCCTCGGTTGATTATTGCACGAAGTCGCTTGTGAACTTTTGAAAGCGCCACTTAATTTAAATTGTTTTCAAAGCTTATATTTAAAAAAATTATTCCGAACATTTGGGTTTACGTCAATAACTAAAAGACCCGGGACTCGATGTGCCCGTCAAAAGAAGGGGCAACAGTACGAAACTGACATTCGAGATCTCTCTCAAACCGATGATTCTCATAATAATCATCCTTAAGGTAATCGAGTCGTGTTGAATGATCAATGTGATCCGTTCGTGTGCGGGGATATGAACGACGACAATCATCATACTGATCGTCTCTAACATAGTGGGATCGTGTCAGTGGATCAACACGATCTCTGAAAGTGGTGTGCTGCGATCGAGAATTATCATCGTAGTAACGTGAGGATCTCCCTGAGGGGGCTCTATGGGAGCCGGTGTAAGTTAATTTGGGATGCCCAAATAGATGATCAGTGTAGTGACAACCACTATGATAAGACATTGGGTGGCATTACATGCAGTCCTGCATATTTTAAAGTAAGCCCTAACCTAGGCTCTGCTATCAAAATGATGCTGGACGGGCCTATGCGAAGATGCTTGTGCCGACATGCTAATGCAAATCTAAGTGAAGGTCCGAAATGAATGCGAACAAGCCCAATTAAAATAATGCATGTTTTTAAGTATTAGTTTGAAAATAAAATCTTAGCAATTCAAGTTATATCGACATTAACAAATTTACACAATGTGAATTTTGGATTTTCGCGACACATGCAAACAATCACGCTCTTTTTCACAAATGGTGCTTTCCACTAACTTGCACGAATAAATATTATAGACTTTAAAGAAACGAAGACAAAAACACTAGCAATCTCAATAACGAAACACATAACATGTCCATCCAATATTCAATACAAAATAAAACAACACAAAACGTTAATACTCACAAACAACGATGATCGGCTGCGAAAACGGTGTCTGAATTGATAGGATGAGGATGCAGATGACTGGAAGTTACTTCCTGAGGTGAGATGAGCTAGGTTGGAGTTACGGGAAGAGCTGGTGAGGTTTGCGGTTTGGGCGAAGGAATTGCCGGGTGGAATTTTTTTAAAAAAATGGAGTTTTGGATAATAAACAGAAGTGATTCCAAGAGATGATGGGGAAAACCGAATGAAGAGTGAAGATAAGGAAGATGAACAGTATTGATGGGAATGTGCGGTGGGGCCACGACAGAGATGGATTGGGAGGAGGGAATACCGTGGACTTGCGGCGTTTGTTGGAGGCGAAGAAGAAGACTATGGAGGAGCATGGTTAAGGGGTTGCAACTCTTGCGGAATCGATGGAGGGTGGTGTTGGCATGTGCGAATGGGGTGGAGGGGGTGACGAAAGAGGCTTGCGATGGTTTGGAGGCTGGTTGTGGCTTCCGGCAAGGGAAAAAAAGATGATGAATAGTGGGGGCGGGGATGACGAATAGGTGAGGGGCGACTTCGAACGTGCGGTATCGTGAGAGAGGCGAGCGGTTTCCCCCTAAGAAGGGGACGCGAATGAGGGCGAAGCTATATCACGATGGAGGGGGGAGATGAAGTGTGAAGGGAGAGGTTCTGCTGATTTGGAGGGCGAGGACGCTACAGGAGATGGGAAGTTCGACTTGAGTCGACTGGTTTGGATGATGAGCAGAAGCAGTTATGGCCAGAAATCATGGAATACATGAGTTTTCACGGGGAAATGAAAAGAACAAGTAAGAAAACTAATAATGAAAAGAAAAAGTAAGAAAACTAATAATGAACCAAAAATTGAAACTAGGATGTTGCAACTCGAGTTTCGTGGCATCGCACCACGAATTGGCTGCGGATTCTGGAATCTCTCACAAACTACACAATGCCTGTAAACTGCGACATCTGCTCCTATTTATAACAAGAGAGGGCGATTGTGCACCCGACGTGAATGACTATGATCGTCCGTTACGCCCGGTGTCCTAAAACACTAAATACACGTCCAAATAAAATAAAATTAAACACATATAAATTGAAAAGCGATGCTTCGGACGCGCTCGCGGTCTTGGATTGCCGATCCGATCAACGCATCTCCGCCCAGAATGCAAAAACGGGTCCCACCAAGTGGTGGCCCGATCTCCATCGATCACGATCATGCGGCCGATCCCCATCTGGCTGAAGATGTCAGGAACCGAAATGGAACTCTTGAGAGCTCGATTTCGCTGGAAAAATGTGAGGTCTTGTAGAAGTCGTGTGAAAAAGGAATTCGTATGTGTGGCCGGGAGTGTTCATGCGAGACCTAGAGCATTCACGCGAAAGGAGAGAAGCGAAGAAATTCGCTCTGATACCATGCTAAAGTTTGAAAATAAATTTATTATTCATCAAAGTTACCTTATTACGTCGAAGCTCTCCTTCATATATATAGAGCAGAGGAGAAAAATATTTTGTTGAAGAATCTATTGTGAACTCTTATATTGGGCTTTTAGAATGAGCTTTAACAATAATGAATTTTAGATATTTGCAGCACATAGTTTTTTGTTTGCCGTAAATCTTTATTCTTGTATACTATGCACTATGTAATTCCGCATACTTGTTTGATTTCTCTGAAGTTTGTGTCAGCATTTTATTATTTAGTTTTTCTATTCTTAATTTGGTTTTTAAAATGTTTTTTCAGTGCATTAATATGCCTATACATTGATTCTATGATTGATATTTATGTGATTAATAACTGAATAAACTTAATGTGTTGTTTTTGAACCAGTATTTTTCCATTCTAGTGGAGGAAATTATGCTGGGTAGACACTTCCCAATTAAGGTAATTTTGAATTCTTTCATTCTTTATCTACTTTTAGTTTTTGTTCCTTTAATTTAGTGTGTTGTTTATTTATTCTAGAGACCTTTCGGAAGATTGTTCTTATGACCTTTCATAGTACAGCCATCCAAATAAACAACAATTACCTATCTAGGTTTTGGTTGTTAGGTATTTTTGGGATACATATTTTTTAATCTGTCCTCTCTACTAGTGTAGAATTGCTAATTTGATGAGATTGTGTCAAAATTGACATTATCCTGCTATAGCCTCGATCTGGAGTTGTATCATACTTTCTATTATCATTATATGCTGTGGCATAATGTGATTTCTTATGCGTGTATGAGAGTGGGAGAGAGAGGGAGGGAGAGAGATTGTGTCAGCAATATAACCTTTTTTCCCATAATACTACTAAGATCTTGTGCTGCTAAATTTACTAAGAAATCTTCTCCAAAACTTCAAAAATTTCCACATGGCCGTTTCTTGTCAGGTCCATATTCTTGCATTATGCCCTGCCATAGAGTTTATGAGGGTTCTCTTTGGTATATGCACCTGTTAAAATTCAGGCTTAGTGCTATTTGATTGTAGATGATTTTTCCCTTTAATTATTACTTTTGACCCACTATAGTGGGATAAAGGCTCGAGTGTTGTTGTATTATTGCTTTTGACCACAATGAAGAAGGCGATTTGATGTTGATTCAGTTGTGAAATGTTATGTACAAGTTGTGTTTTGTCTTTTTTCTATGTTTACCCCGGGTCGGGGTAGTTATGTCTTTTCCTTGTTTTTAGGTTTTTCCTTACTCAAGTATATGTATGGGTAAGAGACTAGCATTATCATTATTATTGCAATACATCCTTTTTCCCTCTCCACTTGGTATCAGAGCCGGAAAAAAAACCCGTGCCATAGCCGTCGATCGGATCGATCTCGCCGTCTCCCGTCGCTCCTCTTCCCGCAACTCGTCGCCTGTCTCCCGTTGCGCGCTTCTTCCCGCAACTCGCCGTCGCCCGTCTCCCGTCGCATCTTCCTCTTCGCGATGCCGGGTGGCACCCTTGCCGGCTGCTGAGAGGAACGCCGCCGCCGTTCCTCCATGAAGCAGTCTGCCTCTCCTTCATGAAAAACTATTGGGCCGCTGTCCTTCTTGGCACCGATCTGTGCTGCCTGCGCCGCTACCCCGGGTGATGATTACTGCCGCCCCGGGCCGCTGTATTGTTACCGTGCCGCTGCCGGTGCTGCCGATCTGTTGATCTGCATGAAAAAATAAGGTGTTGCTGATCTGTGCTTCTTGTGGCGGTATGAGTGAACCCGATTCATCAGTTTCTTCTCCGGGCGTGATCCAGCCTCCGATGGTTGAGCCTTAGCAGCCCCATGACCACTCTAGCTCCTTGAAAATTACCACGGTTCCTCTGGATGACACAAAATACCTGGAATGGTCTCGTGCTGCTCAACATATCATCCGTAGTCAATAGATGTTTGACTATATCGATGAGTCAATTACGGAGCCTCCAGTGACTGATCCCTCCTGGAAGCGTTAGGATTCTGACAACTCTCTGGTTGTGTCTTGGCTCCTGCATTCGATGTTGCCCAAGGTTTATCAGAGCTATATGCTGATGGACTCTGCGTTCGAGATCTGGACTCATGCTCGGGAAACATACTCTCAGATTGGTAGTTCCACCCAGGTTTATGAGCTCACTCGCTGCATTTTGGAGTTGCGTCAAGGGTCGATAACCGTCTCATCTTTCTTCTCGGAGTTTGAGCGCTTGTATCAAGAACTGGACTACTTTGCACATTTCACTCCAGCGTGTACAGCGGATGCCGTCCTATTAAAGCAACGAGAGGACCGCTTCCGCCTTCATGTCTTCTTCATGGGATTGAATATGGAATTTGATGTGGTTCGGACACATGTTCTCCACCGTTCTCCTCTTCCCTCTCTTCGGGAGGCGTTCAGCATGATTCTGGGTGATGAAGACCGCCGCAAGTCTCTCAGTCTTATGACTCCTCCAGATCGTTCTGCCTTGACGAGTGTTGGCCGTGGCCTCATCCCTACTCCTGCATCTTCTGTGCCTATCTGCGATTACTGTGGTCGACGGGGACACTCTCGTTAGGCATGCTTAAAACTTCATCCGCATTTGGCTCCTCCTGTTCGTGGTCGTGGTCGGGGCCGTGGACCTGGCCGTGGGGGCCATAGACACAGTGGCAACCGTTCTCATGACGCTGCTTACACTACTGATGTCTATGATGAGTCCCAGTCTTCGGCTTCCTCCTCTCTTATTGCACATGAGTTGGATGCCTTTCGCCGCTTGTTCCACTCTCAGTCCGATCCAGTCACTGGAAGCTCTACCTCTCTTGCCATTGTTGCTATGCCTAGTGCTCATGCGGCCACCACCTCACCTTCTGAGTGGGTGCTCGACTCCGATGCCACCCATCACATGACTGGGTCCTCCTCAGGTTTTCTCTCTTATACTCCTTTGTCTGGTAAGGAGAAAGTTATTTCTCCTAACGGATCGTTGTCCTCCATTGCGGGCAAGGGCAATATTTCTTGTTCTCCGTCCATATCTCTTACCTCTGTTCTTCACATCCCCTCCTTTCCACGCAATTTACCTTCCATCAGCAATCTTACAAAATCTCTTAACTGCTCCGTTACATTCTTTCCTGATTCTTGTGTTTTTCAGGAACTGGGTACGAAGCCGAACATTTACAGTGGTAGGTGCAGTGGCGGCTTGTACTACCTGAACACTCCTCCTCGTTCTCAGGCTCTTTCCAGCTCTACTGTTACTGCAGAGGATGTTCACCGTTGGCATCTGCGTTTGGGACACCCGTCCTCCGTCTACCTGCAAAAATTATTTCCTGTTTTTTTACCTTTTCTTCAGAAATTTTCTTGTGATATTTGTGATCGGTCTAAACATGTGCGACAAACCTCTTCACATCTTTCTTTTCTTAGTAGCACTACTTTTGATGTTATACATTCTGATGTTTGAGGGCCGTCCCCTATTGTATCGTTGACTGGTTTTCGCTGGTTCGTCACCTTTATTCATTGTTTCTCGCGTACTACATGGGTTTATCTATTACAAAAGAAAAGTGACGTTTTTCCGTGTTTTTAAGTCTTTCATAACATGGTGAAAGATCAATTTAATGCCACTATCCGTGTTTTCGAAGTGATAATGGAGGGGAGTATGATGATCGTGGTTCCTTTGGCGCTTACCTCACCTCTCACGGTATCATCCACTAGAAAACTTGTGCTTACACATCTACTCAGAACGGAGTGGCCGAACAAAAAAATCGGCATCTCCTCGAGGTTGCCCGTTGTCTCCTCTTGACGATGCATCTTCCTAAACCATATTGGGGTGTTGCGGTGCTTACTGCTGCACATCTTATCAACCATCTTCCTTCTCGTGTTCTCTCCTTTACTACTCGTCTAGCCCGTCTCTCTACCTCTGACGTGGTTCATACTTCCCATTTGCCACCCCGTGTTTTTAGGTGCGTCTGTTACGTGTATGTGCACCAACCTCAACGTGACAAACTTGACCCTCAGGCTCAACGTTGTGTCTTCCTAGGCTATTCCTCCACGACCAAAGGATATCGCTGTTATCACCCCCCCTCCCGTCATATGTTCTGTACCATGGATGTTACCTTCCGTGAGGGGGAGTCGTACTTTCCGTCCTCAACTCATGTTCTTCGTCAGAGGGAGAGTACTATTACGGATGATGATACTGCCGTCCCTCTGCCTCTTCTTTGGTCCTCTTCCTCCATTCCTTCAACGCCTTCTACTCCGGTACCCAGAGCTCTTCCTATCCCGATAACGGACTCCTCTGCTATGCTCTCTCCTTTCCCCCATGTATACCACCGTCGTTCAGGTACACAGGTCACCGCCGCTCCACCTCTACCAGTGCCGACTTCGGACTCAGATTCTGATGATGCCGACCTGCATATGCCCCTTGCCTTGCTGAAAAAGGGTAAAGCTACTTCCACGCAACATCCGATTTCTAATCATGTGGCTTATCTCCATCTTACTCCGATCCATCAGACTTTTGTTTCATCTCTTTTTCTAGTTGTTATTCCAAAGACATGACAGGAAGCTTTGACAATACCGGCTTGGACACAGACTATGCGTGATGAGATGTCTGCCTTGGACAAAAATCATACGTGGGATATCTCCGCTCTCCCTTCAGAAAAGAAAGCTATAGGTTTTCGGTGGGTCTTCTCTGTTAAGCAGAACCAAGATGGCAAGGTGGAACGGTACAAAGCGCGTCTTGTCGCTCAAGGATACACCCAGACTCAAGGAGTTGATTATCAGGAGACTTTTGCTCCTGTAGCAAAAATGGACTTTATTCGGGTTCTGTTATCATGTGCAGCTTGTCTGCACTGGGAACTTCATCAACTGGACGTGAAAAATGCATTTCTCCATGGTGAGCTTGTCTGCCGCCTAAGGAAATTCCGTATATGGCCTGAAGCAATCTCCAAGGGCCTGGTTTGGAAGATTTCTCATAGCAATGCTCAAGTTTGGGTACAAGCAAGCCCAATCGGATCATACCATGTTCATCCAGAGATATGAACAACGGGTTGTGGTTCTCATTGTCTACGTGGATGACATCGTGATCACTGGAAATGATACAAAGGAGATTGTCAACCTCAAGACCCTCCTATCGACTGAGTTTGAAGTGAAGGACTTGGGAAGATTACGGTACTTCCTGGGCATCGAAGTGGTTAGATCTGAGCGGGGTATCTTTATATCCCAATAGAAGTGCATATTGGATCTCCTAAAGGAAACTGGTATGCTTGGTTGTGTTCCTGCGAACACCCCTATGGAGGAAAATCCTAGAATTGATGAAGATGGTGATGGTGATCATGCAGATGTATCACGTTACCAAAGATTGGTCGGAAAACTTATATACCTATCCCATACTCGTCCCGAAATTACGTATGCAGTTGGTATTCTTAGCAGATATATGCATTCTCCTAGAATCAGACATCAAGAAGCGGTGTATCGTCTACTGCGGTATTTAAAGAAAGCTCCTGGTTGCGACCTCCTATTCTCTAGGAACAATAACTCGGAGATTGAGGTTTTTACTGACGCTGATTGTTGGTGGTAACAGGATTCGTTGGTGGTAACGTGGCAGAACAAAAAGCAGAATGTGGTGGCCAGGTCAAGTGCAGAGGCAGAATATCGTGCCATGACCCAAGACGTATGTGAGGGATTATGGCTGCGTACTGTGTTACAGGATTTGGGTTTCCCTGTGACAGCCAATTTTTCCTTATTCTGTGACAATAAGACTGCAATTAGTATTGCTCATAACCCGGTCCAACATGACAGGACAAAACATGTCGAAGTAGATCGACACTTTATTAAGGATCACTTGGATAAGAAAACAATTATTACTCTGTTTGTTCACTACAGGGATCACCTGACCGATGCGTTCACCAAAAGCTTGGGGTGTTATGTGTTTACCGACGATATCCAAAAAATTGGGATGACTGATATCTTCCGTCCGACTTGAGGGGGAGAGTTGTGAAATGTTATGTACAAGTTGTGTTTTATCTTTTTTCTATGTTTACCCCAGGTCGGAATAGTTATGTCTTTTCCTTGTTTTTAGGTTTTCCCTTACTCAAGTATATGTATGAGTAAGGGGCATTATCATTATTATTGCAATACATCCTTTTTTCCTCTCCACTGATTCAGGCTAGGCATAACTTGCTGTTCAATTTGTTGAGTTCTGCCAGTCTTTGTCAAAGTTAGAGAACCTTTATCATTCTGTGAAATTTGACCCATGCTACATTCAGTCATATTGTCCTATACGTATGTTATGATCCTTCTATCATAACGGTACAAAGGAGCTTTTCTTTGATTGATGGAGACGGGGAGCTAGAGTGAGTGCTGTCAAATACCTATCCCTAGCGAAAGAGATAACTATGAGAGGAGAGAATGATGGTAATTCAGATGATTCCCCAGGACAATTACAACATAAGAACACACAAGATCACACAACCAATATATAAAAGAAAACACTCCGCAATCCCACCAAGAGATAACTATGAGAGGAGAGAATGATGGTAATTCAATGATTCCAAATAATAACAACGCACAAGATCACACAACCAATATTGATACGAAAAAACGAATCCCACCACGAGGGGAATAGTAGAGAATAGAGCAGGAAGAGAGGCATTAGGGTTAGGGTTTGAGAGAAAGAGAGGAAAATACCTAAATAGTTCTTTGCATGCCTTCGCCAGACAAGCCCTAAAGGTATTTATACCTCTGGGCCAAGAGGCGTCCAGTCGGCCCCCCATGCGGGCTTAACCCGAAGGTTCAGCCCAAGCCGCCGTGGTTTAATTGGGGAGGGTTGAACCGGTAGGTTCAACCTTGTTTTGTATTTCCTCCTTCCGCTGCCCCGCGTATTGCTGACCCGTGAATCGGTCATTATGCGAGGTCATAACATTCCCTCCCCCATCAATAGCCAGCTTGTCCTCAAGATGAAAGTCTGGATAAAATTGTCGGAACTCGAGCAAATCAACCCATGTGTTGTTCGTCGTCGATAAGTTCTTCCATTTGACGAGGATCTCCTGGCGGTACTCGGTACCACACTTCTTCTATTTGGTGAGTAGTAACTCCTCTGGGAGCGGTCGTAGTTCACCACTGTGTTACTTCTGGAAGGGTAGGGCACGCTTGTACCGTGTCCCCAATTTTCTTTTTCAGCAAGGATACATCATACACTACGAAGCACGGGTACTCCAAAAAATGTTCCGTACCCGTACACGGTACGTTTGCGGGTACTGGTACGTCCCGATACGGCTCGGTACGCCCCGGTACGGCAAAATACGTACCCGGTACTTTTACTGGTTTTTTGGTACGGCCCGGTACTTCCGGGTACTTCCCAAACCCCATTCCCGGTTCGGTCCAGTAAAAAACCCCTCACCGCTCTTTCAAAACCACGAAAATCGCGAAATAACGCGATTCCGCTAAGCCCTAACCCGCGCTCCTCTGACAGAGCCGATCGCGTCCATCGCATCCATCGCCGGCGAGCGCTGCACCTCCTCTTCACTCCAGCGAACGCTGCACCTCCTCTTCACTCCGGCGAGTGTTGCATCTCTTCTCTACGGCGTTGTTTCTTCCCTTCTCTTCCTCCTCGCGATCACTGCGTTATTTGCCCAAGCGATCGAGACAAGGGCCGCCCCCATCTTCACTTCATTCTTCTTCCTCCATTCTCGGAGTACAAGGTTTGCTTCTTCTTCGTGCTCGTTTTTTCCAAATCTGCTCTTTTAACAGTTCAACGGTATTTCTTCCACATGTTCTCCTGTTTAATTATTTGTTTGCTCCCTTTTTTTCATGCAGTCATCTCCCATCGGGGTTCCTTGTCCAAATCCTCCGTCCCTGATTTCCTTCCTGCATCGACGACTGGAGGTAAGGATCCCTAATAACTGTCTTATTGCACACACTAGTTATTGCACTGGTTCGGCTACTGGAGAGAATGGACTGGTGCTTGCACTGGTTATTGTTAGCTCTATTTCAATCATTACTGTCTTATTTTCAGTTAAGTTGTGTTAAAAAATTGACATGGTGATTTTTCAGTGAAGTTATTGTAAAGATGACCACAGATTATAAGACAAAGGTTATTGGCGTTCCTTATTGTTAGCTCTAATTTTATGATTCAAAAAAATGTTTGAATTGTGTTTATGTGTGTTTGTTTATATGTGTGTGTGTATGTTTATGTTTGTTTGTTTATTTGTGTGTGTTTGAATTATGTTTGTGTGTGTGTGTGTTTATGTGTGTGTGTGTATGTTTATGTCTGTGTGTGTTTGTTTATGTGTGTGTGTGTGTTTGTGTGTGTGTGTGTGTGTTTGTGTGTGTTTGTTTCTGTTCTTGCACACATTTGCACTCTTTTCATTTTTATCTTCGCCCCCTCGGACATGTATTTCATGTCATTATGTTATGTATTTTGTATCATCTTCTTCAACTTGCATGACACTTACTTATCACAAATAGAGAGGCCAGACATTGACTCTAAAATAAAGAACTTTAGTCATTATAAGATTTTTATTTGTTTTGTTGAACTATGCATGCCCTATATGACTGTATCATCATTGAATTTCTTTTGTATTTGGTGAACTATAATCCTATATCTTCTTGTAGATGAATTTCTTTTACTGTGTTTTCCTTTTCCTAGAGGATATTTTTAGTATGATTCTCACTTTCATCATTCCTTAAAATAGTCTAATTTCTTTATTTATGTGGACAATCTTAACATCTTGTGCATGTATGATGATAACTGATAACATTTCATTGAATATATTTTTGCTGCAAATTAACTTGTTATATGTATTTTTTAATTTTTTTCACATACCCAAACGTACACGTACCGTGCTACTTTATAATTTTGCCGTACCACGTACCGGTACCGGTACCCGTACCCGTACCACGTACCTGTACCCGTGCTTCATAGATCATACATGGAATGTCGGGTAAATACACGATCGTTCTGGCAGAGCCAATGTATATGCAACCGGTCCTACTCTCTGGATGATTCTGAAAGGCCCATAATGGCACGGTGCTAACTTCTGGTTCATCCTCCGAGACACAGAGGTTTGCCTGTATGGTTGAAGCCTGAGGAAGACCTTATCTATGACTGCGAACTCCTGTTCTGTTCTGTGTTTATCTGCTTGAACCTTCATTCTATTCTGAGCGGCCGGGAGGTTTTCACGCAAAAGGGCAAGAGTACGATCCCGATCGCGCAACTCCCGATCAACAGCTGGTAGTGTCGCGCCTCCAGGTTCATATGCCCCCAAGGTTGGGGCGGGCCGTCTGTACACAACTTCAAACGCAGTGAGTTTACTTGCGGTGTGATAGGAGGTGTTGTAGCAGTATTCGACCCAATGACGCCAACAAGCCCAAATGCGGGGTGCATCCTTCACAAAACATCGTAAGTATGTCTCAACCCCCTGATTAAGCACTTCTGTCTACCCGTCCGTCTGAGGGTGGTGGGCAATGCTCATACACAGTCGAGTGCCCTGTAGCCGGAATAACTCCCTCCAAAAGTTGCCCAAAACACCGAATCCCGATCAGAGATGATGACCCAAGGAATGTCGTGAAGTCGAACTATCTCCCGTACAAATAAATCATCTACTGACTCCCCCGTATAAGGATGGTGTAAGGCCAGGAAGTGACCGTATTTGGACAGCTTATCCATTACGACTAGGATAACTGTCTGCCCTTGAGATCTTGGTAGGCCGTCGATGAAGTCCATAGAAACCATGTCCCAAATTTGCTGTGGAATCTCCAGAGGGTAAGCAGACCCGCGGGCGACGTGATTTCGTATTTTTGTCGCTGGCATTTCTCACACTGCTGCACAAATTGTTGAACATCCTTCCATTAACCCTTCCAAAAGACGGCCCGTACCAGCTGAAGAGTGCGGAGAATGCTCGCATGACCCCCTATCGACGATGAATGTAATTCGTGCAACATGGTGATCTTCCATAATGTTGAAGAAGGTATGACCACCTTGCCGTAGTAGTATAAGTGTCCATTCTGTAAGTGAAACCCTGGAGTAGTAGCCTGCCCTTGTTGAAGTGACTCCACAATTGGACGCAAATCTGGGTCTTGAAGAATCTCTGCCCGTATGTTATCTAAAGCCCGATTAACGGCCCAGAGATGTGGTGAAGCGCCCCCTCTAGTATGCAGGACACTGTGTCTGCCACCTCATTTTCTTTCCCTTGTTTGTAGATGACCTCGTAATCATAACCCAACAACCTCGTCACCCACTTTTGCTGCAGAGGAGAAGCCACCCGTTGCTCCAAGAAATGCTTCAGGCTCCGGTGATCAGTTCGTACTTTGAAGTGTCTCCTTAGAAGGTACGGTCGCTAAAGGGCCATGACATGTATAATGACCAACATTTCCTTCTCGTAGGTAGATAAGCCCAGTGTCCGTCGTGCCAAAGCCTTGCTGAAGAAAGATATCAAACGACCCTCCTGCACGAGGACATCCCCAATCCCAACGCCTGCTACATCGGTCTCCAGGATAAACTCCTTAGTGAAATAGGGTAGGGGTTGCACCAGCGTGGTAGTCATCACTGTCTTGAGAGCCTGGAACGCCGTTTCCTCTTGCCAGCAAAAAGCATCCTTATGTAACAACTGTGTCAACGACCGTGCTATCATTCCATAATTCTTCACGAACCGCCGGTAGTGGTCCGTCAACCCGAGGAAGTCGCAAAGGGCGCGAACCCTGCGTGGTCGGGCCACGTTTGCATGCTCTCAATCTTCTTCGGATCGGCCTGCACCCCTTGTTCTGAGACTATATGACCCAAGTATTCCACCTTTGCTTGTCCAAAGGAGCATTTGGATAGCTTGGCGCAGAGTTGGTTATGCCGAAGAATCACCAACACTTGCTCCACATGTCTGAGGTGCTTCTGCCAACTGGTGCTGTAGATCAAAATATCATCAAAAAATATTAATACGGACTTGCGGAGAAGGGGTCGGAAGATCTCGTTCATCACTGACTGGAAGGTAGATGGCACGCTGGAGAGCCCGAAAGGCATCATGAGAAACTCGTAGTGGCTGTCTTGGGTCCGGAAGACTGTCTTGTAGATATCTTCTTCCTTCATCCTGATTTCATGGCATCTCGAGCGCAGATCCAACATCGTGACCAGGCGTGCTCCGTGTAACTCATCCAACAGTTCTTTTCTCTTGGGGATTGGAAACTTGTCCTTGATGGTAGAGCTGTTCAGGCCGCGATAGTCAACACAAAACCTCTATGAGCTATCCTTTTTCTTCACTAGAATGATGGGTGAGGAAAAAGAATTGGTGCTGGGTCTGATAATCCCGTTGCTAGCATCTCCTTAACGATCCGTTCTCTCTTCCTTCTGGATGTGCGGGTAGCGGTAAGGCTGAATGTTAGTCGGCTCAGCTCCTTCCTTGAGGTTGATTTGGCAGTCTTTGAATCTCTGTGACAAAAGTGAGTGTGGTTCCTGGAAGATCTCGGAGTACTGCAATAACAAGGACTGCATTTGCTCTGGCACTTCATGTGTAGAAGTGGGTCGTGGTGCCGACTCCATGATCACCGCCATGGGGACTTCTTGGTCCCACAACCTCTCTATGCAACGAAGGGTGACCTCCTTCATGGGTGAGGTTTTGGGTCCATTCAGGCAGTAGCCCTTTCCATCTTGGATAAACTCCATAGTCATGTGGTCCCAGTCTAGGGTGACCTTCCCTAATTGTTGTAACCATTGGACCCCCAAAATCATGTCTGACCCCTTGATGGCCAACAAGTAAACCTTCGATCTGCACACGTACCCTTGCACCCGAAGTTCCACCCCTTTTATGACTCCTTCACATTGCATCTTGTTACCATTGGCTACCATAACTTGGAAGGTGGCGTCGTGGTTGATCTCAAGGCCAAACCTCTATGCAATGGCAGGGTTGATGAGGTTGTGGGTGCTCTCACTGCATATCAAAATGGTCACTTTCTGTTGGAGGATCCTTCTGGTTGTTCATATACTCAGGAGTGTGGTCCCTCTCGCCATAGCCTGGACGGATACGCTGACCTCGGCCAAGTCTAGATCTTCTTCCGGTTCGTCTCCCTCGCCTTCAGCTCCCCTGTCATCTCCTTTTTCCCTCAGCATGTATACCTGGATCTTCTGACATTTATGTCCAGGACCATATTTCTCATTGCAGTTGAAACACAGGCCTTTTCCCCGTCTTGCTTGTAGCCCGAGTCATGTTAGCTTCTTCACCGTCGCCTTTCCTATCGCAGTTTGTTCCTTTCTGACCGTTAGCGGGTTCACCGTGTTCTTCCCATTGGCCATCCTTGCTCTCTATCGGTTAAAGCGCTCCTCCTGAATTTGGGCCAAACTGATGGCGTGGTTCAAGCTACGCGACATGTATGCGTGGATCTCGTCCCGAATGTGCTCCTTCAACCCAAAAACAAAACAACTCAGGTGCGTCCTCTCCTCCCACTGCATTATGTTTGCCAGCCTTTCGAACTCTGTGCGATACTCCATTACTGAACCCTTCTATCTCAATTTCAGGAGAAGAGCCTCAAAATCTTCATACTTGAGGGGCCCGAATCTGTCTGTGAAACCGTCAACGAAATCGGCCCAAGGGACATAGTCACGCCCTCAGATAAACTACTGAGTCCACTTGAATGCATCGTCTTCAAGGTGAAAGGACGCCAGTTGCACCCACTGTTCTTCTGGGATCTCCTGGTAGTTGTAAAAGAACTCCGCATTTTGCTCCCATTCCAATGCGTGGCCTCCTTTAAAGGTTGGGTAATTCATGCGGGTCATTTTTGGTGGCATGCAAGCTCTTGGATTTTACTGGTCGTGTGCTCCACACTCCTGGTCGAAGCCAAGATGCCTTCGACGCTCTGCCGACCAATTAGGGTATCCTCCTTCCTCTTTGTGTTGATAGCCTGACCTTGTACCCGCCAGTGGAGGCATGTAGTCCCAGCTGCCTCCTGTCTTATTGCTGTCGGCTTGTCCCGATCCCATTGGGTTAGGCAGAAGCCCATCTTGAAGAGGGTAGACCATCTCCTTAGGTTGCTGGTCAATCAGGTCCTCTCGTCCCCTGCCGAGGCCCCCTAGTGACTGGATCGGCCCCGGGTGAGTGCTCATCTCCTCGTTCACCCTTTCCTTTACCCTTGATACTTTGAGCCAACAAGCTCTTGATCTCCTCCATGCGAGCGTCCAGTCGCTCTTCCAATCGTTTCTCTGACACTCAATTTTTTCTTCAATGGCTGTCACTATATCTGACAGCCCGGTGTTGTTCTCCTCTAGAGTTGCTAGCCTTGTGGATTCTTCCTGTAAGCGAGTCACCATGATGACGCTCGATGGTTTAGAGAAAGGTAGCAATCAGCTTCAAGGTAGTCTTGTACGCTGCAGGAAGACGAAGTCGATCGAGGGCTGGGAGATCGACGCTGAAGGTCGCTGGAGTCGGCGAAGGACGCTGAAATCAGAGTGGACGCTGGATCAGCGCATATGAGCGCTTGAAATGGCATAAAAATGGGGGTTGGGTCGCTGAAGATGGCGCAGAAGGGCACAGATAGACGTGCGGAAACGGTCGCAGTCGGGCTTGGTCGCTGAAGGCCGCGGCGGAAATGACTGCTTCGTCTCTAGCGATCGACGGGCCCGTCGATCCCTCTGCGTTCAGCGATGCAACCTTCGATGCCGGGAAGTTCGTCATAGTCGACGGAACGGTCGATCGAAGAGGTCGAGCGCAATAGTTTGCCAAACGGACGAACTTCGAAGTTTTGCTGTCGATGGTTTGATTCGATGAGGCGACTCGACGAAGCAGCGACTGAGGGAGGCTGCTGCTGAGTTGGGAGGAAAGCTCATCTGATACCAAATGATACGAACGAAGAGGGGAATAGTAGAGAATAGAGGAGGAAGAGAGAAATTAGGGTTAGGGTTCGAGAAAAAGAGAGGAAAATACCTGAATAGTTCTTTCCATGCCCTCGCCAGACAAGCCCTAGAGGTATTTATACCTCTGGGCCAAGAGGGGGTCGGTCGACCCCCCATGTGGACTGAACCCGCAGGTTCAGCCCCAAGCCGCCGTGGTTTAATTGAGGAGGACTGAACAAGTAGGTTCTGCCCTGTTTTGTGCAACCTCCTTCCGTTGCCACGCGTATTGTTGACCCGTGAATCGGTCGTTATGCGGGGTCATGACATTTATATATTAATGTAAATGCATAAAAATACAAAAAAGTCAGAATAAATGACTGTTTGATGAAAGCACTGCGGATGCACCAACCTCGCACAATCCGCGGTAGAATGATCAATTTGGGCTGCAATCCTCTTAGCAGATGCACTAGATTCGTCAGGTAACCTTCGACGTCGATCCATAGTGTAAAAACGTCACCACGACCGATTCCCCTACGTTCGTGTTCTCCGAATGCACAAATTACCGACAAAGGTCGATCATGGCCTTCTCCTACCTGCAACTGCACTCCACCGTTGGCAATGCCTCCAAAAGCCGTTCGTCCTTTCTTCCTCGCACGACAACACCTCCTCACAGAGGAATGGAGGGATGCGGCCCGACCTCCCTTCCGCTGCGCCGACGACACTCTTTTTATAGGTGATCGACGACGATGGCTGGAATGGACGAAAACTCCTCCACTCACAGGAGAGGGTGGCAACACTCCTCCAATGAGAGGCAACACTCCAGCAAGTGGCAATACCTCAGGTTAGCACTCCTTCCTCCACGACGGTAGTAAGACAGACAGTGGTTGGCGGCGAGGGCAACAACTGCGGAAGCACATCCCAAGATTGAGGTTCTCCATATGGGTTTTGACTCTTCCGAATTGGTAAGGAAGAACGACATGTTCTATCGGGGGGGGGGGGAACGGTTAGGTGTCAAACGAGACCTAATGGTGCCCTAACAGATCCAAATTGGTTCCATATCCGAACTAATAACCTAATAAACGACCACCTTGGTTCGTGATCTGGATCCACCACCTGCACAAATCACTCTCTGCATGAAGCACCAACTACACTAAGCACTATCTGCACGAAGCATCACCTTAAAGACCTGAGGTATCAACGACCTGCTACAACCGACTCAATCCCTGGTTGGGCTCAACACATGAACGTCATCAGAATTGGATGACTGAACCGAACTCGCCTAGCCAGAGTCTCAGAAAGGCAATCCCTTGCACTACCATGACCATCCAATCAACTAGTCACAAAAATATTGGGCGAACCACCTCGCATCGTGGTCCTCATCGACCGCGCTATTCGGTTCGCATAAAGTATGATGCTCTCCTGTGTCACTATCAGAACTTCACCTTTTGTCACAAAGCTGCAACCTCTAGAGTCTAATCAGCCCAACGATATCAAATTCTTGCACAACTTGAGTACCATATGCACTCGCTCAAGCCTACCCACTTTTTTGTAATGCGTCTGGATGTCCATCGTCCCTGTCCCCGTGACCTCACATGAGCCATCACCCAAAAAGATTGACCCAATATGTGCTGCGAAGCACTGGAATCCAATATTCAACAATCAGAGTCTCTTTGGCTCTCAATGATTGTAAGAGCGCCATCATTTTCCCCTGCTAGGTCTAACGCTGCCTTGCCCGCACTCTGGGTGTCCTCAGAACTCTGCGTACGCTGCAGACAGTTTCTCTTGATGTGTAGGCTCTGCTTGCAGTGGTAGCACATCCCCACCTTCTTCCTCGATGCAAATATGGCTCGTACACTCCTAGTTCCCTTCTCGAACTTCCTCCCTCGTCCTCCTACTGCCAAAGCATTCTCTTCCTCAGGAGTTGGGTTGTGCAGCATCTCATTGGATAGTAAAGCTGAAGTGATCTCAAGATCCACAATATCCTTCCCATACAGGAGTGTGATCGTCATGTGCTTATAAAACGTCGGGAGCGAGCTAAGAAACAACATGGACTTGTCTTCTGCCTCCATCTTTGAGCCAATCACTTGCAACTCGCTCAAAAGCCCATTGAACATATTTAGATATTCCTACAGGTTGCCACTTTCCTGCATCTTCAGTCCATACAACCTATGCTTCAGTAACAGTCTTGTGGTCATCGTCCTGGACATATATATTCGCTTCAGCTTCTCCCAAAGCTCGTCTGCAGTCTCCTCAGTGCTAATGTTGAGGAAAATTTCATTGGCAACACATTTTGATGGCACTAGTGGCCTGCTCATCCAGATCCGCACACTCAGAATCCTTCACTGGCACAAACAACATGTCTCTCCTCCGCAAGGTCCGAATCAAAACCGTATGAATCAGCATATCCTTAACTCAAATTTGCCATATGCTGAAGTTCCCGCCGACGTCAAACTTTTCAACTGAGTAATGATCTAGAATCAAGCTCTTCCCTTTCATTACCGGCCTTGACAAATTAGAAGACCTGATTTGTTCAACGATCGAATCTGAAAGGATTGAAAGATGACCTAATCATTTACCATCACAGTCATACCTTTCCTAGAACGTCCAATCACGGTTGCCTACCAAACCTATCTCTGCACCACTTGATGGGAATTCAGGCGATTCCCCAGGGTAGTCGCAACACAAGATCGCATAACCAATATATAAAAGAAAACACTCAACACTCCCATCGAAGCACAACTTCACAATTTATATATTAATGTAAATGCATAGAAATATAAAAAGGAGAGTACATACTCGTTTGATGAAAGCACCACAGATGCATAGGCCTCACACGATCCGCGGTAGAATGGATAATTTGAACTGCAATCCGCTTAGCGGACGCACAAGGTTCATCCGGGAACCTTTGACGTCGATCCACAATGTTGAAACACTACAGATGCATGGGGCCAATTCTCCCCACGCCCGTGTTCTCCGAATGCACAACTTGCCGACAAAGGTCGATCTCAGCCTTATCCTACTGGTGACTGCATTCCACCACCGATAACGCCTCCAAGAGCCGGTCGGCCGTTCTTCCCCGCACGACAACTCTTTACTCATGGAGGAACCGAAGGATGCGGCCCACCACCCTTTCGCTGCGACTCACAGGAGAGGGCGGCGACACTCCAATGTGCGACAATACTCATCCACCAAGCCGTAGCGCCTCCACAGGGTCTGCTATCCTTCCTCCACCGAGGCAGTAGGACCAGCGGCGAGGGCAACAACTGCGGCATCACTTTCTGAGATCGGGGTTCTCCAGGTGGGTTCCGACTTTTTCGAACCGGGAAGGAAGGTCGGTGTGTTCTATCGGGTTGCTGAGGGGTGGGGTGGGGTCCACTGTTAGGTCTCAAACGAGACTTAATGATGTCTTTTGAACGATCCACATTGAATCTGGATTCAAACCAATAACCTAACAGAGAATATATCTAGTTTTTGGTTTTTTTCCTTCATTCTAGCCCTAAGTGGCATATAAATAGTTAAATACCATACTCATTCACTTTTGCGTTTGAGTTCTCATAATTGGACGGATTAGCAAAATGGCCAAACATAATGAAAATGCAACCTAGTAATATCCTAATTAACCTTTCCTTAACAACACCTAAATACGGCTCTTAATAAAAGACAACTAAAGAACATTACACTTGATTCATTAACAATACATAATATTCAACCATACTCTCCCATGGAGACCTCTTTCAATCCCGTCTGTGCCAACGACAAGACTTTTATCTGTAAGTGAAAGTCCGTGCTCCACCATATTAAAAGACACTCTCATACAAACTTATGTAAACACATAATGAAGACATGCATTCATTCATATCCATCTATTAAGTTCCAATTCTAGATAATCTTTGTTTGTTAGTACAAGCTAAAGTGGTTCTGTTTTTTGTCTGGTGTAAATGAGGATGTAATCTCTAGATTCATGGATGAGTAATTAAAATGGAGAAACACGTAGGGAGTACTATGAGTTAAGATGATTTCATGTAGAATTACACGTAAATGATCTAAAACCACAATAAGGCAGGCACATTGTATGGATAGGTGTGTTGGGAATATAAAAAATATTTTGATTGTTTTGATGTCTGCGAGAATTCAAAATATTGAATTAATTTTTATTTAATTCTAAATATTGAATTCTTTTTAATTTCAAAAATTATAAATATTGAATATTTTTATTTCAAAATTTTTTATATATTGCAAGAGAGCTCCCCTCTTTATGTAGAGTAGAAAAAGAAGAGAAATTTACATTTGTAGATGTGAGACTAAATACAAAAAAGAGAAAATGTACAATGAGTCTCTCTTTGGGCTTTTAACTTTGAGCTTCAACAATATCTAAGCTGATTATGACTGAAATGATAGTGTTAAGATGAATGCACAAAGAAAATTAGGCAAGATACATTATGAATGATTATATTAGAGGAGTAATGAGTGTCTTTTATCAATCATAAATTTAGATGATTTGTTGATGTATACTAAAATTGAGGAATTGATTTTAAATATTAAATTTGAGAACTATAAAAATTTACGGCGCAAATAAGACGTCTCGAGAAATGACAAACGATAATTTAATCAAAGGTTTGTAAACTGGCATAAGGCGATTAACATTTGCTTGCATTCAACAATATGAATAAATCATCCACATGTATTTCTTTAATTAAAAGAGAACAGCAAATCTCAAATTAACGTCAAATAGACAAAGCACTAATTTAGGGCAAACTCTGAATTTTAAAGTTCAATAATAGACGACCCCACTATAGTGGGATAAAGGCTCGAGTGTTGTTGTATAAATAATTTAGCATGAAACCAAAATACCAGTGGGTGAGTAAGAAGAGATGTAGGAAGTATACCTCAGCTGCATGAAACGACAAGTTTCCGCTGAGAGGAACTTGGAGGTGGCCTGACTTCAACAGGGAGGAATTTCTACTGACTGGGAGGGGTGAGGGGGGCGTATGCTGGTGGAGAATACTTGGGCGGTGGAAGAGTAGATTTCTGGAGGTCCAACGGTAGGCTAGAAATAGCTCCCGAGTGGAGATGAGAGAAGAAGCTTGTGGAAGCGGGAAAGAAGAAACCCTAGGGGGAAGTGGCTTGAGGAAAAGGAATTAGAGAGAGGTTGAAACTTTCATTAATTTATTGCTTGATTTTTGATACTTTTCAAGGGGTTCATACATAGGACCCCGAATGATGTACTTGTAAATACAATAATAGATGCGACAATATTAAATTACGACGACTCTAGTTATGATGATTATGACTATGATTCATACGACTTCATACACTACAACTCCGTAAAACTTGACACGATACAATAACTTGACTCAAAATGTATAATACTATTATAATAATAATATAATAAGATAACTGCCAGTTGGACCTATGCCACTCCACCCGTCCATGAAATCGAGCTTGTCCTCAAGCTCAAATCAAATCGGAAGATCCGATGCTCTGGTCCCTTTATTTCACGCCACATAAGTTCTTGGTAGCATGTCGTGGTGGTCGGGGCAATGTTGAGTAGCGGCAGCGACAATAGAAAAATGAGCGGCGGAAGGGACCAGTTTCGCGGGACCGGCAGAGCGGCGACCGAAAGAGCAATGGCCGACAAATGGAACGGGTCCGGCAGGTTCGACATAGCGGCGGAAGGCTGCCACGAAAAGGAGGCCGAAGGCACTGACAGAGCAAGGGTCCGACGGATTAAGGACCGATAGAAGATGTTTCGAGGAGGCCGTAGGATGCAAGGAGGAAACCGTCAGAGCCTGGGACGACGAAGCACGAGGTCAGAGAGTAAGTGATGAGATGGGCGGAGGTTTTGGCAGCACAGGGACCAACAAAAGAGGCGGAGAGATGACCAGCGTGGTCGGTAGAACAGGGGCCTACGTAGCAGATGGCTAGAGGAGAGGCGGTGCGGGGTCCGGAGGGACCGACAAAATTAGGGCTGGCGAAGCTACGTCAGTTTGAAGACGTGGCGGCGGGGTGAAGAAGGTGGCCTTAAGGTAATCCTTTAGCACACAGGAAATCCGCCGCCTCTGCGCTTAACTTCCCGTCCATCTTAATCGGTTGATTAATTTATTAACTCGATGAAGAATTAAATAATTTAAAAAATTCGCGAAGGTGGAATGCTGGGATCGAGGAATGAAAAGATCAGCACAGGGCTTGAGATGAGTAAAGGGGTAAGTTGAAACAAATGAACCGTAATTTTATTAGGTTTATAGCCTACATATTAATCTCAATATTACAACACTCCTCAAAATTGGCGAAAGATATTCACTAAACCCATCTTATTACAACCCCTGATCATATCCTCTTAACTGAGCCCCTTGGTTAAGCAATCTGCAACCTGACCCTTGGTCGAGACGTGACTCAACTCTAGTAGCTCACTATCAAGTTATTTCTTTATAAAAAATCTATCAATCTCTATGTTTGGTGCGATCGTGTTGGACTGGATTATTTGCAATACTGATGGTTGACTGAACGTCACACAGCAGCTTCATCCTATCTCCTTGATCAAACTTCAACTCCACAAGCATCCCTTTCAGCCACAGGAGCTCTGCAACCCCTAGTGTCATGGCTCTGTACCCTGTCTCTGTCTTGGACGTACCAAACCCTTGTGGTATCTCTATGTACACCTCCTCGGTAGATCTCCGTGAAGAAACACATTTTTCACATCTAGTTGGTGCAACATCTATCCACCATTCACCGCCAGGTTGATGAGAGTCCTAACAGTGCTTCATCTTTGCAACAGGTGCAAATGTCTCGTCGTAGTCGATGTCATAGGTCTAGTTGTATCCCTTGGAAACAAATCGAGCTTTGTAGTACTCGATCTGTCCATCTGGGTTCTGCTTCACAGTGAACACCCACTTGCACCCGACGACCTTATTGTTCTTTGGCAGCTGTACCGGCTCCCATGTCTTATTCTTCTCGAGAGCCCTCATCTCTTCCTTCATCGCTGCCTTCCATTTCGGATCGTCTTTGACAACCTGTCAATTGTTAGGTACAATAATACTATCCAACAATGCAATGAATACTCCGTGAGTAGAGGAGATATGATCGTAAGAGACAAAATACGCAAGGTCCCAACCATATCTATCCGGAAGATTTCCCGCATTGTTGCGAGTAGTCCTTCGTAACGTAAGTGAAGAAGTAAGGGAAGGGGAAAGGATATCACATGAGGCTTGTAGTGGTGTAAGTGTTCCAAGAGTAGGGAGCGACGTAGACAAGGTACTAGGAGCTAGACTGGGTACATACACTGGATCTGGTACTGCTGGCAGGTTCCTCATTCTACTGTATGCCAGCAGCTCCCCCCTGAGCCGTAGGTCTCACATCTCGCCTCTTCTCCTCAATCTACTCCTCCCGCTCCTCATCACTCTTCTGCTCCTCCACAAATCCTCCCTTCCATACGCCTAGATCAGTCAACGACCTTTCTCTCTCTAGCCTCATATTTTCGGTATCTGCCGGATCAAATGTGGGTGGGGCTCCCTCTTGTCGGTAGTACCGTTCTAGCTCTCTGAAGTGAACGTCCATGCTTACAAAACATTTTTTCTCCACCAGGCTCCAACACATGTACTCCTTCTGGGTACGAGAGTAGCCCACAAACATACACTTGACTGCCCTTGCATCAAGCTTACCAACACCCGACCTGTTGCCCTTCCATGTAGCACACATACCCAAATACCTTCAAAGGAAGTATCCTCCCATTATGTCACTACAACTGCTGACACAGGGATTTCCACCCCAGAACCTGTGATGACATCCTGTTGATCAGCTGTGCTGCTGTTAACACCGCATATCCCCACAAACTCCGAGGACCTTCATGTTGAGCATCATACTCCTTGCCATCTCCAGAAGATGTCTGTTTTTCCTTTCGGCCACTCCGTTTTGTGCAGGTGTGTAGACACAGGTGGTCTGGTGCACAATACCATGGGTCGATAAGTATTCCTCCATTGTCTTGTTACTGTATTCTATTCTATTATCCGATCTTAGTACCTTAATCACTGCGGTGTTTTGTGTCTGAACAAGCTTATGGAAATTTTGGAAGCAGGTAAGTACTTCACTCTTTGTTTTCATCAAATATATTCAAGTAATACGAGAAGCACAATCAATAAATGTTACGAAGTATTTATAACCATTCAAAAAACATACAGTACAAGGTCCCCATACATCGGAATGGATAACATCAAAAACAAAAGAGCTTCTTCGACACGTATTAGCATACGAACTCCTAGTAATCTTGCCGAAATCACAAACATCACATATCAATTTTGTTTTATTTGCTATTTCAAAAATAACATAAAATAATCTAGCTACAGTACTAAAGGAGGGGTGCCCCAACCGCTTGTGATGAAGTATCAGCATATCCTCTGCACTCATCTCCTGTTCTCAAACTCTCGTCTTCTCTACCGCAGATACAAGAGCCGCATTCAATCCTTCGCGATCCAGATACCATAGTTCGTCATGCCAAGTTATAGTCCCAAGTATCCGCCTCGTCCCTTTCTCTTGGAAAGTCATCTTGGGAATATCAAAAGAAACAATACATCTCAGATGAATGATCATGAAATTAATAGACAAGAGATTAACTGGAAAAGAGGAAGCATGCAGAACATTGGATAGTTTTACTGAACCTGAACAATTAACAGTACCCTTACCAACCACTGACTGAAACGTACCGTCCGCCGTCTGGATGCTGTTTGCGGTAGCTAGATGAGTGTAGGAGGGGAATTCACATGCATTTCCTGTTACGTGACGTGATGCACCTGAGTCGATGATCCAATTTGATGCCCTGGAGGAAGATATGGATTCAAGAGCGAGAGATCCATCAGTTGGGTGGGCATACATAGCGACCCCCCAACTCCATCTCTGCTCTCCTCGCCCTTCTGTTTCCTCTTGATGCCCTCCATCACGCTAAGTAGGGTCTGCTCCTCTGTATAGATAACGTCAACTTCCTCCGCACTCCCAGTCATGCCCAAGTTGGCTCGATAGTCTCCTCTGCCACCACGAGCACGACCACATCCCCGTCCACCACCCAGATCTCTCTTCTTGGGCGGCTTGGGGCATGCTTGCCTCATATGGCCCATTTCGCCGCAGTTGTAGCACCGTCGGGTTTCTTCCCTCGGTCCTATAACATCGGAGGCAGCAACCGCTAGAGCTGACTTCACAGTTGTGGGCCCTTCTATCCGTGCCTGAAGTGTGAGACGTGTCTCCTTCTGAATCATAGCAGAGATGACCTCAGTGAATGTAGGAATCATCATACCAGAAAGAAGTAGGGTGTTACGGGTCCTCCGTCATTTATCTTATTATATTAATATTATGTTGTATCGAATCGTTATGTAGTCTTTTTATATGTTTAAATATTTCGTGCTTGTAGTTGTATCGTGTATTTACGCTCGTGTCATTTGGGCCTTATATAAGAAGGCATTGTCATGTATTTGAATTTTTAAGAAATGAAATATGAAAAGTTCCTTTCCCTCTCTAAATCCCTCTCTTTCTCTCTACCCCTCTTCTCCCTCTAGGGTTTTTCCTCTTCCTCTTCCCTCAAATTCTCCTTTCACAAGCTCCAGGGTTTAAACTCCCTTGTATCCCTGCTGTCCATAACAACTTGGTATCAAAGCCGGCCGATCCCCTCCACTGCCATAGCGCCGCTAAATTTTGATCGTCCCCTTACTTTGTCGACGTCTCCAACAAGCCGTCCACTCTCTTCCTTCCCAACGCCACTGCCGCTTCATCGAGATCTCCCAGTAGTGCCCGCGCCTGCTTCCAGAAAGCCCGACAGAGGTCGGTCCACCTCCATTCAACAGCGTTCCGCACGACCTGCAACAGAACGATTCTTTCCGCTTCGTCGATCGACGTCTTACCTCATCTCCATCGACGTCTCCGTGCGATCCCAGCCTGGCGGGAACATGACTCATTCCCCGACAGGGTTCTGCGCACGCCGGCCTCATCGACGAGGCTCCGTTGTATTCGCGCATCGTTCCGCACGCGCCCTGCCGTCCTCTGTCGAAGCTGTTTGACGGTGGCTATCCTGCACACTTTTTTATTATTATTTCCTCCTTCTGTCATCTTCCCCCCAACTCTTTTTTGTTTTATTTTAATTTTTAGTTTTTTTATCTTTCCTCCCAACCCATCTCCTTATTTTACCTTTTTATATTTTCTTTTCTTTGGAGTCCGCAACTTTTCTCTCCACCTTTCATTTCTATATAAATTGTGTTTCTCTTCCCCGTCTCCTTTCCTCAGGCAGACAACTTTCCAAAACTAATATCATTTTTAATTATTTAATTAATTAGCTTCTAATTACTTACTTAATTAAACAATTAATTTGTATGGAGATTCACCTTTGTGCCGCGGATGAAGCTACCCTTTGTTCGACGTTGTGAAAAATGCTGGCGTCATTTCAATCTTCCACCTCTCGCCTCAACACTACACGACAAATTTGTGGCTTCAACACACTTTGGCTTTCCGCCTCTTCCTGTGTCAAAGCCCTCCAACCCCGCATAGCTTGTGCCTCCATCATCGCCGCGACTGGTGCCACCACCGTCATCCGTCGTTCATGATGCACCTCCGTCGCCGCCGTTGCCGGTGCTTCCGCCGTCGCCGTCGCCGTCGCCGGTGCTTCCGCCGTCGCCGTCGCCGGTGCTTCCGCCGTCGCCGTCGCCGGTGCTTCCGCCGTCGCCGTCGCCGGTGCTTCCGCCGTCGCCGTCGCCGGTGCTTCCGCCGTCGCCATCGTCGGTGCTTCCTCCGTCATCGCTACCGTCGTCGCCACTGCAGCCACCGCTGCCGCCGCTGCCACCACCGCCGGTGCCTCCGCTGTCGTCCCCGCCACCAATGTCGTCTCCTCCACTGCCGTCGCCGCCGCCTCTGTCAGCTCTTATTCCATCGGACCCTTCAATGCCACTCCCATCGGCCACATTGCCACCTCTTCGGCCAACACCTGCTCCACCGACTCCGAGGGATCAATTCCTGCCGCCGCATGTCAGCCCTCTGACCTCCGTGCTGCTGCTGCTCACAGTCCCTCCAGCGGCCCTGACAAATCCATTACATAGGACGTCCATTTTCTTGATAGCGCTGCCGCTCCTCGCCGCCACCACCACCACGTGTTACCGCGCGTTGTTCTGGAGGGAGGTCAAGGTACCGGATGGTCGGCCACCCGCATGGAGCACGAGCTTGAGGGCAAACTCATTTTGAAGGACGGATGAAGTGTTACTGGTCCTCCGTCATTTAGCTTATTATATTAGTATTATGTTGTATCGAGTCATTATGTAGTCTTTTTATATGTTTAAATATTTCGTGCTTGTAGTTGTATCGGATATTTACGCCCGTGCCATTTGGGCCTTATATAAGAAAGCCTTGTCATGTATTTGGATTTTTAAGAAATGAAATATGAAAAGTTCCTTTCTCTCTCTAAATCCCCCTCTCTCTAACCCCTCTTCTCCCTATAGCGGTTTCCTCTTCCTCTTCCCTCAACATCTTCTCCTTTCACAAGCTCTAGGGTTTAAACTCCCTTGTATCCCTGCTGTCCATAACATAGGGCTCTCCGCTGATCAAACTTGTCATCTAACTCCTTCATGAACTTCATCGTTCTCTCCTCCACGATGATCTTGGAAGCCCGACACTGTGAGTCGCTGCAACACATCCCGCCAGAGGCGTGATCGTAATCCACCCATAGCCGTTCCAACTCGAAGGCGTATTCCTGCACTGTTTTCTCTCCCTGAACAGTGTCATCAATTTCTCCCTTCACCTGGAAGACTCACAAAGTGTTCCCCACGCCATCATATGTGTTTTTTAGTTTGTCCCAAATTTTCATGACTGTCTCGATGGGACTACTGAGCTGAGAAGCCACATAAACATCGTCATATGAGTTGACTCCCACTCATCTCCAGCCGAGTTCTCTGGTTTCTTCAACGCCCCTGTCAGGAAGCCCCCCAACCTGTTTCGCTACAAGGATTTTCTTCACACGACGTGACCAACTCAGGTAGTTCGTTGACCCATCAAGCTTCAAATCAATCAGGGGAAGTTCCAACTTCGCCGACCGTTGCGATGAACCCAACACCCTGAACAATGTGTCCAACTCATTCAGACCCAACATCTTGAAGACATCCGCCATCGTACCTTCCTTCCACGCCATGGATCAACTTCCTCACCAATCACTGCATCCCTTATGGAATCAAGCAATACCTCCTTCTGCCCTAGATCCGATCACTGCATCCTGAGATCTGATAGGATGCGATCGTGCGGTCTGAATACCCACTGCTGTACGATCATGAGGTGTGCAACGTCAAAGGCACGATAGTTATCCACTGCGGCCAGTCAAGCCGCAGTCAGAGGAGGCGACAGCCGCTAGATGTGGCGATGGAAGAAACGTACAGTTCTAAGGGCGGAGGGTTTCCCACTGCGGCCCGTCTAGCCGCAGTCACCGACAGCAGCAGCCGCTAGATGCGGCGGCGTCAAGCACCTATGATCAGGACGCAATGCAGCGGAAGAGCTACCAACGTCAGTCGGCGAGAGCGATGCGGCGAGCGCTATGCAAGGGAAGAGATCGATGCGGCCAGCGGAAGAGAGCGATGTGGCGAGCGATGCGTCGGGCGTTCGGTTTATTTCTCCCCCTGCTCCGATACCAAGTTGAAACAAATGAACCGTAATTTTATTAGGTCTAATACCATGGCTAATTTATAGCCTCATATTAAGCTCAATATTACAACAGGGTAGCGAGCGGCTGGATATACGAAGCAGAGGCATGAGAGGCTCAAATGAAAAATAGGGCGCAAACGCCCTGATGAAAGCGACGTGTGATGGAGATACGCATTTGCTGGGTTTGAGGCTCGAGGAGGATCAACGACTAGATGCTGTCTGTAGGTAGACGCGTGCACGTAGGACCTGGGAGAGGCACTGACTCACATCGTCGAAGAGGTCCTGTTGCTGGAGAAGAAAAGAAGCAGGGGGATCGTCGAGCTACTCTTTATGGAAACAACACAATGGTCGCAGAAGCCTGTTTTGGGGTTCGATGAAGAGCTGCTGGAGAAGGTCGACGAGGCTGTTTGCTGGCGAGGTCGACAAGGTTCCCGTTCTTGGATGAAGAAGGATGTGGGTGGATTGTCGAGGAGGCGATGGATGATCAGACATGTAGCGGACTGGAGCGAGTGGGTTGTTATGTACCACAACGAGAATAAGAGGAATCTCCCTCTGATACCAAAAACAGGTTATGCGCCTTCTTGGTGGGTTGCTGACGGTGGGATTGAGGCGGGGATACAAGGAGCAAACCCTAGAATGGTGGAGGAGATGAGAGAAGAAGCTTGGGGAAGGAGGAAAGAGTAAACCCTAGAGGGAAGACGGCTTAAGGGAGAGTGAGAGGGAGAGGAATTAGAGAGAGAAATAAACTTTCATTAATTCATTGTGTGCGAATAGAAATATAGAAACCGGAAAGTGGAGAATGCAATTTTTATTATCCAAAAAAGTAAGTATTACAAAGGTATAGCCTCCCTTATATAGAATGGAGGAGATGGGAGAGAATACAAATACCCAATGTGGGACTAAATACACAAAAACATCATCTACAAAGCTAACCGCCAATCCGCCCAGGAGACCGCCTAACCGTGCGGTTAGTAGACACTAACCGCCCGGTCACCACCAGAGAACACGCAGCCGACCACCGAGATCCCAGAGATTAGCCGGCAGACCGCCCGGCTACCAAACCGCCAGTCTTAGCCGCCTGTCCGCCAAGGTCTATACAGCAACACAGAGATTAGCCGGGCTGACCGCCCGGCTACCAAACCACCAGTCCTAGCCGCCTGTCCGCCCAGGTCTATACAGCAACACTCCCCCTCAAGCTGGAGCATAGATGTCAATCATGCCTAGCTTGCTGCAAATGTGGAAGAAAGAGGCGGACACAGGTTTTGTGAATATATCTGCCAGCTCTTTCTCCGAGGTAACAAACGGAGTGCAAATCTGGTTCTTCAACACTTCTTCTCGAATGAAGTGACAATCAACCTCTATGTGCTTTGTTCGCTCATGAAAGACCGGATTTTTAGAAATGTAGATCGCAGCTTTGTTGTCGCAGAACATGGGAAGTGGATAGTTGTAGACCTCTCCTAGATCCAGCATGAGAGCCCGCAACCATTTTAACTCACACGTGGTTGATGCCATGCTATGATATTCTGCTTCCGCACTAGACCTGAAGACTACTGACTGCTTCTTGCTCTTCCAGCTAACCAAGTTTCCTCCAACAAACGTGCAAAATCCGGAAGTCGACTTGCGATCCCCTTTGTCGTCCGCATAGCTAGCGTCGGAGTACGCTTCGACTCTTAGGTGCCCGTTTTTCTGAAAGAGAAGACCTTTCCCAGGTGCGGACTTCACATACTCCAATATCCTTAGAGCGGATTGAAGATGACATTCCCTAGGCGACTGCATAAACTGGCTGACCTTTCCCACTGCATAGGAGATGTCTGGTCTGGTCACCGTAAGGTAGATGAGTTTGCCAACAAGACGCCGATACCTCGTAGTATCCAATAGAGGTGGTGATTCGTCTGTCCATGTCTTGTCTTCTCCAGGAGCCATGGGACACCGGGCAGGTTTAGCACCCGTCAATCCTGCCTCTTTCAACAAATCAAGAGCATACTTCCGTTGGGAGAGAACCAAGGAACACGGTTTCCGAGAGATTTCAATTCCCAAGAAGTATTTTGGAGAACCCATATCCTTCGTGACTAGGTGTTGGCGGAGATGGACCTTCGTCAAGGCTACACCAGCTTGATCGTCGCTAGTAAGAAGAATATCGTCCACGTAAACAGCTAGCACAACCAGACCCGAAGATGTCTTGCGAATGAACAAGGAGTGATCAGCCGAACTCCTGGTGAAACCGATAGCCCCAACGATGCTACTGAACTTATCGAACCACGCCCTGGGACTTTGCTTTAGGCCATAGATGGCCTTCTTCAACCGGCATACTTGAGTCTCCCCCTGAGCAACATACCCAGGAGGTTGCTCCATGTAGACGTCCTCGTGAAGGTCACCATAGAGGAAGACATTCTTGACGTCCAACTGCGAAATATGCCAATCCCTGTTGACCGCCACCGATAAAAGGACCCGAATGGTGCTGAGGCGAGCAACTGGCGAGAACGTGTCAAAGTAATCAACACCATAGGTCTGAGTAAACCCTTTTGCAACAAGACGGGCTTTGTACCGGTCCACACTGCCATCAGGACGGAACTTGACGACAAACACCCAGCGACAACCAACCACATCCGTGCCAAAAGGAGGAGGCACAAGGGTCCAAGTGCCCCGGTCAGAGAGAGTAGCAATCTCGTCATCCATGGCAGCCTTCCAGTGAGGAATATCAAGGGCTTCCTGGTAGGTGCGAGGTGTGGTAGTCGCGGAGATGGCTAGGGCGAAGTCCCTGCGAGAAGGTGTTAGCCGATCATAAGAAATAACAGCTGCCAGCGAGTGCTGGGTGCACGTCCGAACCCCTTTGCGAAGGGCAATGGGCAGCTCCAGGTCCTCGAGTTCCTCAGTCGCCGGTGCATCCGTGGCGGAGATAGCTGGCCCGGGAGAAGAGAGAGACGGCCGAGGGGACGAGGGAGAAGGATCATGATCAAGAGAAGGAGCGGCTGGTGGAGGTGGGGATGGAGGAAGCTCAAGAGGAGTGGATGTGGTGGAGAGAATGGGTGGAGAGGTCGAGTCGGTAGGAGGAAGAGAGAGGTTCGATCCATCGACCTGTGGGAGATCAGAAGAGAAGTAGGCGGCATTCTCAAAGAATGTCACATCCGCCGAGACGAACTGCTTGCGATGAACAGGGTCAAAGCAGCAGTAACCTTTTTGAGTTGTGGAGTAACCCAAAAAGATACACTTCGTAGCACGAAGGGACAATTTGTCACGAGTTGCGGCAGGGCTATGAACAAAGGCAGTGCACCCAAAAATGCGGAGTGGTAAGGGAAAGGGGTCCTTGGAGGGATAGAGGATGGAAAAAGGGGTTTTGCCTTTGAGGACGGTAGAGGGAATGCGATTGATGAGGTAGCAGGAGATGAGGACCGCGTAGCCCCAATAGCTACGAGGAACCTGCATCTGCGTCATGAGAGTGCGAGCGACATCGAGGAGGTGACGGTTTTTTACGTTCCGCCACCCCATTTTGCTGGGAGGTATAGACGCAGCTAGTTTGATGAATGATGCCATGTTGTGTACAGAAAGAAGCGAAATCAGTACTCAGATACTCTTTTGCATTATCAGAGCGAAAAATTTTGACAGAAGCATCAAATTGATTTTTAATCATATAATAAAATGACGTCCATACAGAAAAAAGTTCGGAGCGATCCTTTAATAGATACATCCACGTACATCGAGAATAATCATCAATAAAGGTTACAAAATAGGAACTTCCACGCCCGATGGTGAGGGTAGGGGAAGGTCCCCAAACATCAGAGTGAATAAGGTCGAACGACTTGGAAGAGCCACGACCTTTCTTAGGAGGAAAGGGGGAACGGTGATGCTTGCCCAGTTGACAGGCATCACAGTTGATAGGAGAGTTCTGCAGAGGTAGGTGAGGAAACAGTTGGTGGATGAGACGCGAGGGAGGATGCCCCAGGCGAATGTGCCACTGAAGAAGATCTGTAGAAGCGGGAGAGAAGACGGTAAGAGCAGATACATCATCAAGGAAGTAGAGACCGCCCCTCTCAGTCCCAGTAGCAATCGTCCGCTTGGAGTCCGGGTCCTGAAACGAACAAGAAGAAGGAGTAAATGTTACCGAACACTGAAGTTGCTTGCAAAGAGAAGTAACCGACAATAAATTGCACGGAAACTTGGGCACATAAAGAGTATCCGCCAGGCGAAGGGACGGAGTAACTTGAACCATGCCCGTTCCATGCACCGGAGAGGGAGAACCATCCGCAACGAGAACAGGGGGCAACCGATCATGTGTTTCTAGGAGAGAAAAGCACTGAGGATTGCCCGTCATATGATTAGTGGCGCCAGAGTCGATTAGCCATTTACCTTGGGTAACCACGTGGGCACTACCTGAAGTCGTGGCCACGGAGGCAGATGGCTTGGAAGAAGTAGGAGTATCACCAGCGGGACGAAGATGCGGATGCTTTGTCCAGCAGCGGTCAACCAAGTGTCCTGGGCGGCCACAATGAGTACAGAGGTAGCGAGAAGGGCCACGCCCGCCAGAGTGGTTACCACGACCACTAAATCCACCACGATGAGCCTGGTGGGCATAGGCATCCGGAGCCGGAGGAGCGGCAAGCAAGGGGCGTTGGAGCAGAGAGGTAACAGCGGCAATGCGGGCAGCAGTAGCATCCAGGGTAGGAGAATCAGCCTCTCCAAGAATTTGCTGCCGGATCATATCGTATGAGTCCGGAAGCCGCAGAAGGTAACAGACCACTAGGAGTTCCTGGAAGTGCTTCAGCTGAGTGGCCACATCTGCCGAGAGAGGACGATTTTGTAGAATCTCAGCTCCAAGGGCTTGGACTTGTTGGTAAGCTGCAGGAGGGGACATGGACTGGCGAGCAAAGAGATCCGCATAGAGAGTATAGATGCGAGATGTTTGTCCCCCCTTGGAGTAGAGAGCGGCCAAGTGATTCCAAGCTTGTTTTACCGTCTCATCGTGACGGATGACAGGAAGGCATTCATCGGACAGGCTGTTCGCCAGCCAAGTACGAACCAGCGCATCATTCGCATCCCAGTCAGTAAACTGGGCAGAGTCCGCAGGCGGAGGGTCATCGGTAAGATGATGACGCTTGAGCTGAGAGCAGAGAAGAAAAGTGAATGAGACACTCCAGTCGGGATAATTGTGCCCCAGAAGCTTAGAGACGGTGCCAAGATTCCCGGAAGCAGGAGGAGGAGGAGGAGGCGGTGGGACAACGACAGTAGACGAGGTGGAGCCATCAGAATTGGTCATCCTGGAAGAGAGGTCGCGCGGTTAAGAGGAGAGACCAGGCGAGCAAAGGAAGGAAGAGTTCGCAGCGGTCACAATTAGACCAGCGGCAAGCAATGCCACGACCAAGCTGCGAAGCACAAGAAGAGAAGCCGCACGGTTAACAAGGGAAACCGAGCGGGAAGAAGAAGAAGAAGCCGCGCGGATAGAGAGAGCGAGAAGATCGCGCGAACAAAAAGCAAACCGCGGCGGGCAGAGAGAAGAAGCTGCAACGGTCACGGTGTCAGCACACTAGTGGCAAGAAGGGCAGAGAGGCCGCCTAAACAAGGAAGAACTCGCGCGAACAGAGAGAAATCGCGCGGATAGGAAGAAAAAGATCTGCAGCGGTCACGATGGTAGACACCAGCGGCCAGAGAAGCCACGACCAAGCCGCAGAACCAAACAGAGGGAGAGAAGTCGGGCGGCTAGCAGACAGACCGCGCGAACAGAAGAGGAGGATAGAAGAATCCACGGGAGAAGAGAGCTCGCGCGAGCTGAAAGACAGGCCGTGGCGAGTAGGCAGAGGTCGCACGGACAGAAGAAAACGCAATCAGGAGGACTAGATCGGGTCCTCTGATACCATGTGCGAATAGAAATATAGAAACCGGAAAGTGGAGAATGCAATTTTATTATCCAAAAAAGTAAGTATTACAAAGGTATAGCCTCCCTTATATAGAATGGAGGAGATGAGAGAGAATACAAATACCCAATGTGGGACTAAATACACAAAAACATCATCTACAAAGCTAACCGCCAATCCGCCCAGGAGACCGCCTAACCGTGCGGTTAGTAGGCACTAACCGCCCGGTCACCACCAGAGAACACGCAGCCGACCACCGAGATCCCAGAGATTAGCCGGCAGACCGCCCGACTACCAAACCGCCAGTCTTAGCCGCCTGTCCGCCAAGGTCTATACAGCAACACAGAGATTAGCCGGACTGACCGCCCGGCTACCAAACCGCCATTCCTAGCCGTCTGTCCGCCCAGGTCTATACAGCAACACATTGTTTGATTTTTGATACATGATAAGGGGTTCATATATGTAGGACCTCAGATGACACTTGTAAATACAACAATAGATGCGGCAATATTAAAATACGACGACTCTACGACCATGACTCATACGACTCCATACACTACGACTCATACGACTTCATACACTACGAATCATACGACTCCATACACTACGACTCGTACATCTCTATACAACTTGATTCGACACAATGACTCGACCCAAAAATATATAATATAATAATAATAATGTAATAAGATAACAGATGCCTGAACAGAACCATGCTATCTTGTGTGACTTTATGCTTGTGAGTTGTGACTAGAGCTGTCACGGTTCCAGTTAGGTTCCGGTTCTACTAAGACCGTGAACTGAACCGCTAAGGTTACAGTTCTTCAAATTGGAACCAAAATCTTATTTGATTTGATCGGTTCCGGTTCCGGTTCCAGTTCTGGTTCCAACATAATTTTTGAAACCGTCGTGTCAATGGTTCCGATTGCGGTTCATCAAGAACCAAAACTAAACCGGCCACTAACGGTTCTGTTCGGTTCTATGTGGTTTGGTCCGGTTCCAATCGGTTCTGTGTTATAGTTTTAACAATTTTTTAACTCTATAATTTGAATTATTAGACACATTCACAAAGATTATTATCTCTTTAAAAATATATATTTGAAAAGGAGATTGGAATTCAAATGGTTGGAACAATAATTTCATAGTTTCGTAAGTCTAAATATGTTAAAATTGTACTAATACAAATATGCATGCAATAATATTTGATTTGACGCACTGAATAAAAAAAAGAGTAAGTTACATTGTATGATTACAATAAATCATCAAAAAAATAATTAACATAAACATGGTCATCAGCATGACGGATAACAAGTAACACTGTAATACTCGATGCTATGTAAAAATAGTCACTCTTCCTAAGTAGATGAGGAATAACAAACATAAACATGCAAAAAGTAGATAATATAATCATCAACAAAATTAAATAACAAATACTATTTTTATATGTTGGGGTCCATTACTGAGTACGGCTGCAATCTATGACACTACAATAGGACGACTGCTATATGTATAGTCGTATTGATAATAATATATATTATTAATATAATAATATTTTTTTAAATAATAATAATAAACGGATTGTGGTTCGGTTTTGGTTCGGTCTGGTTTAGATTGGGTCTATAAATTCTAAAACCGCTCGAGACATTTATGTTTTGGTTCCGGTTCCGGTTTCGGTCCGGATAATAAAATTAAGGAACCACATCCAGACCATTCTTGTTTACGGTTCCAAAATTCAAACCGGAACCTGAAAAATTCTCGAACGGTTCGGTCTGATTCTTTGCGTTTCCGATTCGGTTCCGGTTAACGGTTTTTGGTTTTAAATGATAGCTTGAGTTGTGACAGGGTATTGAGAAGAGAAAGAAGATCTTGTATTTGATTGCCTATTTTCTTTCTGGCTTGGCTGCTCTCCCTTCTTTAAGTGACAATACCTTATACCAACCTTAATATCAGGCAATAAGGTTTCAGGTCTAGTATATTCTTCGATCCAAATTTATTTCAGGAAATGGAATTTTATGAGTTATATTGAACTGTGCTTTATCATTCTTGACAATTTGTATTTTGTTTCTTTCCTGAATATTGCGGTAAAGCTCCTATTCGTTGGTTATAGATAGTGGAGAACATGTTGTTGTTTCAATATCTTGTTCATGTACTTGAAGTTGATTACTTACCTCGTCAGACTTCATACAAGAGTAAGTTGTATTTATCCATGCCTGGTTTTCTTTTTCTTTATATTTTGTCTATCTGCCTATCATATTAATTTGTGTTTATGCCCATTTCAGGAACATTAAATTGGGTTGTTTTAAGAGAATCAATATTCGGCATGCTTCTTGTAATTCTTCCATCTGAAGCTTAGTACTGTACATAATAAAAAAATTAATATCTAATTTAGCTTTTATATTACCTTGAAATTGTTTTTCTCATCTTATTGGTGTGTACAGGTTTTGGGATGCATTTCTTTGATATATATATATCTATATATATATACTGGAAGCTAGATTACATTTTATTTTATTTTAAATTAATTTCAGGCATCAAGAAAAATGAACTATAAAAGTTTAGTCCGAAATTGCATGACAATCACATCTAGAAGTTTCCTCCACGGGACCAATATCTGTCTTAAAGATTTGAAAGAAGCAGAAAGCACTTCTGCTGATCTACCTCAAAGTTGCAATGTTGGTCTGTCTTTTGCATTCCCTGAATTTCTAAGAACAACATGTGATGCTGCACAAAAATTTTTGATTCTGGTAAATTTTTATAAAGCTTCCAGGCAGTTATTCAAGTCTTATACTTTCTAATCATTGCTGCTATTAACCCTTATTTACTATTACCAGATCATGGAGCTTGATTTAATTCGTAAAGAAGCTGAGAAGTCTGGTTGCACTTCAAGATTAGATAGCTTCAGGTCTCACTCTTCTTTGTTGGAGAAGGGTCCTTTGTTCTTCTTGCTGTCTACTTCTCTTAATTAAATGCTTTTATTTTGAAGGGTTCCAATTTTAGACACCATTATTGATGAGCTAACATACAATAAAGATCAGATTTCCCCATTTCTTGAGGCAAGTATGCTGTTTAGTTGATCCCTCTTTTTTGTTTACTTGCCTTATTTAAGGAGTGTTAGAGGTTACTTGGTTTACATGCTTAATGTCATCTGATCCGCAATATATGCTCCTGGAGAGACTCATCCTTTGCCATGTATGATTTGAACTGAAAAAAATATTATATCCATTCTAAAAATTTAAGCATTGCATTATACCTCTATATATACAAAGAGGAGAGACCTTCGACCAATTTTAGAGGTGTGAAACAAAAGAAAGAGGAAAAATTATGGGCCTTTATAGTGAGCTTTTATTCAATTCAACTAACTCAACTCTTCCTTCAGTTCAGTTGGTAATGAGATTCTGCCTGAAGACTCTTGATCAAGGAGATCGGGGGATCGAGCCTCGATCTCAACAACCTATTGGCCCTGTGGTGGAGCTGGGGATGGATTGGCGTGGGCTCCCTGGTGGGACTCTACGGTGGCGGGTAGGTGTGACACCAGTCCTGCATCATAAAAGTGCACTTTTATAATGCACGACTGGTGTCACACTTGCTTGCAGCCCTAGAGTCTCACCAGGGGGCCCATCTTGGCGTCTCACCAAGGCAGCTTTTTCAAGGCTGCAACCCGTCTCCGGTCCCATCACAGGGCACAACGGGTTATTAAGGCCGGCGTTTGAACACCCGACCTTCTTGAGAGTCTTCCTGAAGACTATTTATCAAGGAGATTGAGTGTTCGATCCTCGACCTCAACAACCTGTTGTGTCCTGTGGTGGGACCAGAGACGGGTTGGGGGTGTACGGGCTGCATCCTTGATAAAGCTTCTTTGGTGAGATGCGAAAGTGGGCTCCCTGGTGGGACTCCAGGGTGGCAGGCAGGTGTTGTAACATCCCTTCCCAGTTTTACAATAATCAGCCATCCGGCCGGGTCAGCGATGTAAAGAGAACTATGAAACAGTATTAAAACTAGTATGTAGCAGGTAAAAAGAAGTAACTACTAAGAACTTAAAACTTACAACGGAAGCTAAGAAAGTAAACTAAGGGTAACCACATACCTCATATCTGGATTCACAGAGCCACTAAACATGAAAAGAAGTGAAATGACTGAAAATCTGTAATAACATTATAGATCTGATACAAGACATATAAAACATTAACAAGGTACATTGTCCACAACTACAAGTGTATGCTGAAAGTAAGAAAAACTGAATGGGAAAACACTACAAACTGACGCCACCATAACGTTCATCCTAGGCGTAGTTTCCCACCTGGGTCACCTGTAAAAACATTGCCCACGTGGGGTCAGAGTAAGGAAAAATAACTCCTCCTAGTGACACTAAAAACATTTTCTCATATGATGAATGCATGTATTTAGAAAATAGTTTTGTACATTAAAAACATTTATGCTATATGTTATGCATGCCTTCGCAACACTTCCTTGCCAATACCTCTACTTGTTCCGTGTTCGTGACTTTCAGTTCACTACCCAAGTCCCGGCATTCACTAACTAGTGTACTGTCTCACGTCAGGTCTATACTTGAGTTCTAGTTGGCTTCTAGCCTGCACATCTACTTGGAAGGCTCTAGGCAGAGTAGCTCCTAACACGCATCTGAAACTGACGACCCGAGACCATCTTACGAACTCAATTGTTCTAGTTTCGCGCGGACACGGTCTCGAATCAGCTAACTGTCTCAAAAGGGAGTCAACTCCCAAGACTATACTGCTCATAGGGTACCATATGTCTTATGAGAAAGGTGGTGCGCCTCTACCTAGCACGAAAAGACTTGTGTGTGCTTACTGAACTTTTTGGTCTGATGCTACTCTGCTTGAGACATTTCTTTTGGTGTACTACTGAACGACCCTTGACTTTCTCGTGGTCGACTAGAAAGGGACATTTACGCCCTTGGTTGGACAAATTCCAAGCTTACGTACACGGATAAAGGTTTCGTACCTAACGTTACTGTTCATGATCTGACTACTTTGGTCTTGAAGAAGGGTGTCATCTTACACGTTTTCCGCGACCGTTTTCCTATCACTACACATTTCTATGCATGGTTATGAGACTTGTACGAAACTTACACATGTGTACATAAAATAGTTACTTGATATGTCTAACTAAAAGGAATTAGGATCCCTTACAGTGGTGGTGCGGCGCTCGTACACTCGGCGCGACGACATTTGATTTTCCGAAGGAAATCCGACTGCTAGGGACTTTCAGAACCTTGTCCCGAGGCCACCAAAATCCTGCAATCCAAGACAACCCTACTTTACATATTTTCCCCGTAGGATTCCTGTTGGAAAAATTCTAATAACTTAGGGTAACCCAAAATCAAAAGATAACATAGAGTATTACCTTTACGTGAGAGTGGTTGAAGCTCTCAAAGCGACCAACTCCAATTTCGCGGTGGATTCCGTACTCCAAAACCTAATTAGGGCAATAAGATGAAAAGTAACTTCCAAATCAAAGGATTTCCATGAAGGAATAAAGATAAGAGAGAAATAAATCTCACCGGAAACAAACGTTTTCAACTTCCACCGGTTAGGGTTGAATCCGGCTCTCCCACGGCCAAGGAAGGAAAAGGAACACCCACCGACGTCCGTAGAGGAAGGAGGAGAAGTCGGCGTTGATTTCTGGAGGGGGAATCGGCCGGCGGAAAGGGCTGCTGGAGGCGTCGGACTCGCGGAAGGCGGACGTCGGGCTGCGACTTTGCGAAAAGGAGCGTAACGGGAGAATCGACTTGTAGTTTACGTCTATTTCCCGTGAGAATGAGAGGCGTGCGGGTTATTGAACTATCGGGTATGCGGTTTTAATTGTAACCACATGAGGAGTGGGGGTGAAAACTGCTATTGGCAGCCCATTTACTCAAAATGATAAATTTTGCTAAACGCAACCCATTCTATACTAACGCCATTGAACATAAACTATTCTTGCCTCACTTCGATACTAAAATTAAAATGTGTTACACTATCAATATGATTAACATAATTCACAAATTAAAGATTGCGACCTTTTGACCATACTTATATCGTACCTCGACGATGCGCTGCCTCGATCAAAATCCGTTGCGACTCGATCCTATAATTAAAATTAAATTTCGCGTCAAAACTATGGATGTTACAAATCTCCCCTCATAATAAAAATTTTCGTGCCTGAAAATTGTAATCATACCTGAATCAAAGAGGAAGGAATAGTCTGCATTGCTCTTAAGCTCATCCTCTTGCTCCCAAGTATACTCTAGACGACCACAGTTCATCCAAAGGACTTTGACCATGCGAATCACTTTATTCCTGAGCTTCTGTATCCTTGAATCCACATTCTGACTGGTCTAACCCCAATACTAAGATTTGTCTCGATTGGTGCTTCCTCGGTACTGATGATCTTACTAGAATCTCTGACTGCTCTCCTCAAATAGGAGACATGGAATACATCATGTACACCACTCATTTCCTCACGTAAGGCCAACCTATAAGCAACCTTACCCACTCTTTCCAGTACCTCAAAAGGACCAACGAATCTGGGGCTCAGTTTCTTCATCCGCTTTATTCTAGAGACTCCTCTGACTGGCCTGACCTTCAGATAATTGTAGTCTTCAACACTGAACTCTACTGACCTGTGCTTCTGATCATGATACTTGGCCTGACGATTCTGAGTTGTCTTCATATGCTCCTGAATGAGCTTGATCCTATCAGTGGTCTTATCAACCCATGACTCCTTGATGGTAGATCATTCTTCACTTTCAGCCCAACACAACGGTGTTCGACAACGCATACCATACAGAGCCTCGAACGGTGCCATCCCAATACTCGACTGAAAGCTGTTGTTGTAGGAGAACTCCACAAGAGTAACATACTTCTCCCACTTTCCTCCAAAGTCTAATATGTACATTCGTAGCAGATCCTCCAAAGTCCTATTTGTGTGCTCAATCTGTCCATCTTTCTGGGGATGGAAAGCGGTGTTGAAATGTAATCTGGTGCCCAACCGCTCCTGAACGCATCTACACTCCCTGGAGGTAAATTTGCCATCTCGGTCTGAAATTATAGTCTTGGGAACACCGTGAAGTCGAACTATCTCGTCTATATATAACTGTGCCAATCTTGGACCCTGGTCTGTCTTCTTAAGAGGATTGAAATGAGCGACCTTAAAAAGCCGATCAACTATAACCCATAAGGAATCATTCCCACTCTGCGATCTTGACAGACCATGGATGAAATCCATGGATATATCCTCAAATGTTCACTTGGGAATGAGAAGTGGCTGCAACTTGCCTCCAGGCCTTTGGCACTCGGCCTTAACTAGCATGCAAGTCTCGCACTTCCCTACATAATCTGCAACATCACTTTTCAAGCCTGACCATCAGACTACCTTCTTGAGATCTGCATACATCTCCGTGCTGCCCGGATGCATAAAATACTTAGAGTTATGTGCCTCAAATAGAATGTCCTCGCAAAGGTGGCTAACATCAGGGATACACACCCTACTATCATGCAATAATAAATCATCCTGAATAATGAATCTCTCCTTTTGACCCGTCTGCACTGAGATCTAAATCTCTGTCATCTTTGGATCCAAGGGTAGAGCTGTTCTGATTCTATCTTTAATGTCGTAAGTAATCTCCATCCAACTCAATCTTGTAGAACCAAAACTACAACGTGGCACAACGATGATGTCCAGTCTCTCTAGTTTCTGTACCAACTCCTTCTGCTGAGTGAGAAGAGAAAAACACGAACCTCTCCGGCTAAGAGCATCAGCTACCACGTTCGCCTTGCCTGAGTGGTACTGAATGTCTACGTCGTAGTCTGAAAGAAACTCTAACCATCTTCGCTGCCTCAAATTGTGCTCCCGCTGATCAAAGATATACTTGAGGCTCTTATGATCAGTGAAAATCTCGCAACTCACTCCATAGAGATATTGCCTCCATATCTTCAGGGCATGTATAACTGCTGCAAGCTCCAAGTCATGCACGGGATAGTTCCTCTCATGAACCTTTAACTGTCTCGAGACATAGGCTACGACTTTTTCATGCTGCATTAGAACACAGCCCAAACCTTGACCTGACGCATCGCTATAAATCTGAAACCCGTCAGGCCCTGAAGGTAAACTCAAGATCTGTGCGGTCATCAACCTGTCCTTCAAGTTCTCAAAAGCCAACTCACATTCAACTGTCCAAACCAAGCCTTTACCCTTCCTGGTGAGGGAAGTCAGTGGTAAGACTATCTTTGAGAAATCCTTGATGAATCTCCTGTAGTAACTAGCTAGACCCCAAAAGCTACGAACCTTTGAAACTATCGTCGGCCTTGGCCTATTCTTAATGACCTATCTTTTTCGGATCGACACTAACCCCTCTCTGACTGATGACGTGGCCTAAGAATGCAATCTCTGAAAGCCAGAACTCACATTTTGAGAACTTGACATACAACTGGCTCTTCCTGAGGGTGCTCAAAACAATCCCGAGGTGTGCGCCATGATCTTCTGCACTCTTTGAGAACACCAGGATTTCATCTATAAAGACGATAACGAAACGGTTCAAGTATTCCCGAAATACCATGTTCATCAGGTCCATAAATACTGAAGGGGCATTGGTCAGCCCGAATGGCATGACCACGAACTCGAAGTGTCCATATCTGGTACTGAAAGCTGTCTTCTGTATATCCACGTCTCGAATCTTCAACTGATGGTAGCCCGACCTCAAATCTAACTTGGAAAAAGTGCTCGATCCCACCAACTGGTCGAACAAATCATCAATCCTGGGAATCGGGTATTTGTTCTTTACCGTCAGTTTGTTTAATTCCCGGTAGTCTATGCACAGTCTCAGACTACCATCCTTCTTCACAAATAGTATTGGAGCACTCCAAGGTGAAGTACTGAGGCGTATAAAGCCCAAGTCAAGCAACTCATGCAATGGCTCTTCAACTCCGCTAGTTCCCTTGGAGCCATCCGGTAGGGAGATTTGGCTACCGGTGTAGCCCCAGGCTGCAAGTTTATTGGGAACTCAATCTCTCTATTTGGAGGGGCACCAGGGAGCTCTTCCGGGAAAACATCGGGGAATTCCTGCACCACTGGTACCTCTGATAAGTCAGCCTTAGCCTCCGCGCCCATCAGTACTACGAAGGTTTCACAACCCTTACTGATGCACCTTATCGCTTGGACTGTGGAGATGATCATCTTCACTACTCCCTTCATGCCCTGAAAAGAAAACGCAGTCTGGTTGGGCCCCTCAAACTGTATTTGCTTCGCCCTATAGTCAATCCTGACATTGACTGCCGAAAGCCAGTCCATTCCAAAGATCAGGTCGAATCCTGCAATAGGTAGTTGCAAAGCTTCTACGATAATCTCGGTATCACCAAATTGCACCGGTACCCTGCACTTATCTCTGGTCTGCAGAAGGGATCCATTCGGCATCATAACTTCCAGCGGTACTGTCTCTGGAAAGACTTCTAAATTCAGCTTACGCACTAGAGATTCCGCGATAAACGAGTGCGAGACGCCCGTATCAAACAGAATCTTGGAGGGTAAATTATGAATCATAAGGATGCCTACATGAATGATTTACAAAAGATAGAAAAAGTGTCACTACAGAGGATTAAATAAACTTGTTAAACAAATTAAACACTTACCAGTCACTAAATCCTCCTGATCCTTTGCCTCATACTGACCAAGCCCATACGCTCTGGGCTGCACTAAATCTCGACCTTGCTGTGGTCTCCCATCAGTGATAATCAACGCTTTGCCCTTGTCTACTTTGCTAGAGCCACCAACCTCGTACTTCGACTGCAGGAACAAATTACACTTGTCATCTATAGTAATTATATAAATGTAATGAAGACAACAAGACTCTGGTTACCTGATTCGCACCAACTTCCTGACAGTGGCGAGCTATATGTTCAGGTTATCGGCACTTGTAACACACGCCTGCGCTGGCCAAACACTCTCCTGGATGACGACGCTGACACTTGGGACAAGGGGGGTAGTCCTTACTCCTGTCACCAGACTGACCACTTTTCTTTGCATCAGGCTTCTGCTTCTTGTTCCAATTCTTCCCTTGATCAGTCCTGCTCTGTTGCGGCTGATGCAAATCCTGAGATCGCTTCGTATGGAAACTGCTTCGCTTCTGAACCTTCTGCTGATCAGCCTCCAGTCTGCGAGCTATATCCACTAAGCTCCTGTAGTCAGCGTTGACCATAGTCATCAGCGGCTGCCTCAACGAGTCCCGCAAGCCATCCACAAAGCGGCTGCACTTCTCACCCTGATCTCCCTGCATCACGCCCGCATATCGAGCTAGATGGGTAAGTTATCACTCGTACTCAGTAACGGTCTTGTCCCCCTGGAAAAGCCTAAGATATTTCTCCTGGAGACCTCGTCGTGTTGAAGGAGGCACGAACCAACTTGCAAGGGCTCTAGAAAATTCGCCCCACGTAAACATGTCTGACGTACGACCTGGCCAAAACTATGGTCATACCATTTAAAATGAACGTATCACTTCCTAACATAAGAGGAAATTTTCATAACAATTTACCCGCAGGATCATCTGCCCGGTACTTGTCCCACCAGACCTTTGCCTCATCTCGGAGGAGGAAAACTGCCAGAGGAATCTTCTTGTTCTCCGGGCACTCCAAAACGTTCAACAGGTCTCTGGTGCTTGCTATCCAATCGTCTGTGTCCATCGAGGTCTCATCCTAACTGTAGTTCGAGGGTTGAAGCTCTTTAAAGTTCCTCAAATAGCGTTCCAGGGTCATCTCCACGGGTGCTGGCGCAGGAGCTGGTGCAGGGGCTGATACTTATACTGGAGCTGGAAACCCTGCAGCCAGTCCTCTCTGAAACTCCATCAAGGCAACAGTGACCGCCTTGGCAATCTGAGACGCTATGTTAGTGCCCTCTGGAGCTACTGGAACTGGTGGTACCTGTGGCACGACAGCGTCTCCCATGGTCACGTTAGGAGCAGGGTCCTGACGTGAAGATTCACCCGTTTCACTGACTCGTGGTGCCTGATAGAACATATAAAAGAAATCTGATTATTTATCAAACATCTGTGAAATCTGTCTTAACAATCTATTTCGTACTCTTGCGAACATTAGGGCTTAAACACAACTTAACTATTCTACTAACAAGAGTTTACTCTTACACATTCCTATGGCTCTGTGAAATCTTTCTTGGGTCCAGGGATCCTAAACCTGGCTCTGATACCAATTTGTAGTACCCTTCCCAGTTTTACAATAATCAGCCATCCGGCCGGGTCAGCGATGTAAAGAGAACTAGGAAACAGTATTAAAACTAGTATGCAACAGGTAAAAAGAAGCAACTACTAAGAATTTAAAACTTACAACGAAAGTTAAGAAAGTAAACTAAGGGTAACTACATACCTCATATCTGGATTCACAGAGCCACTAAACCTGAAAAGAAGTGAAATGACTGAAAATCTGTAATAACATTATAGATCTGATACAAGACATATAAAACATTAACAAGGTGCATTGTCCACAACTACACGTGTATGCTGAAAGTAAGAAAAACTGAATGGGAAAACACTACAAACTGACGCCACCATAACGTTCATCTTAGGCGTAGTTTCTCACTTGGGTCACCTGTAAAAACATTGCTCACGGGGGTCAGAGTAAGGAAAAATAACTCCTCCTAGTGACACTAAAAACATTTTCTCATATGATGAATGCATATCTTTAGAAAATAATTTTGTGCATTAAAAGCATTTATGCTATATGTTATGCATGCCTTCGCAATACTTCCTGGTCAATACCTCTACTTGTTTTGTGTTCGTGACTTTCAGTTCACTACCCAAGTCCCGTCGTTCACTAACTAGTGTACTGTCTCACGTCAGGTCTATAGTTGAGTTCTAGGTGACTTCTAACCTGCACATCTACTTGGAAGGCTCTAGGCAGAGTAGCTCCTAACACGCATCTGAAACTGATGACCCAAGACCATCTTACAAACTCAATTATTTTAGTGTCGCGCAGACACGATCTCGAATCTACTAACTGTCTCAAAAGCGAGTCAACTCCCAAGACTATACTGCTCATAAGGTACCATATGCCTTATGAGAAAGGTAGTGCGCCTCTACCTAGCACGAAAAGACTTGTGTGTGCTTACTGACCTTTTTGGTCTGATGCTACTCTGTTTGGGACATCTCTTTTGGTGTACTACTGAGCGACCACCCTTGACTTTCTCGTGGTCGACTAGAAAGGGACATTCACGCCCTTGGTTGGACAAATTCCAAGCTTTCGTACACGGGTAAAGGTTTCGTACCTAACGTTACTGTTCATGATCTGACTAGTTTGGTCTTGGAGAAGGGTGTCATCCTACACGTTTTCCGCGATCGTTTTCCTATCACCACACCATTCTATGCATGGTTATGAGACTTGTACGAAACTTACACATGTGTACTGTTAGGAACAAGGTAAGATTGAGGGAGAAGGGGAGATTTCTAGGGTTAGGGAGGAGGCTAGCTTGATAATACTTTTTGCATCTCTTCCAATAGAAGGTCCGGGTCTATTTATACCCGGACCAAGGTCGACCGACCCTAATTGGGGCTGAACCGGGTGGGTTCAGCCCCCGAGGGCCGCCATTTAGAAAGTGGGGGCTGAACCAGTTGGTTCAGCCCCGTTGTCGCCTTTGGATCCGTACGGGGGCGTAACATTCCCCACCCCATCAAGACCCAGCTTGTCCTCAAGGTGGGAATCTGGTAGCTCCGTCCGTCCCCGCATGCCTACCCCTGCCACGTCGCGGCCTTGTCCCTGCAGGCGCTCCAAACAACAAAGAGACCCCCCTGGCACTGGTGAGATTCGGATTCCCTGCAGACAGTACTCTCTCCCCTCTTTAGCAAACTCCATAGTCAACCTCTCCCAATCCAGAGTCACCCTACCCTGCTGTTGCAACCACTGGGCCCCCAGAATCATATCTGGCCCTTGGATGGGCAATAAGTAGACATCCATGTTGTCGGTGTACCCTTGCACACTGAGTTCCACGTCCGGAAGCACTCCTTCGCACTGCAGCTCGTGTCTACCGACCACCACAACCTGAGAAGCGGCATCCTTGATGATCTCTAGTCCCAGCTTCTGTGCCACTGTCGGGCTAATGAAGTTACGTGTACTCCCACTGTCAAGCAGAATGGTCACCTGCTGTTGGCCAATCCGCCCTCAATACTCATAGTGGGCGGAGCGGAGTCTCCCGCTATGGTCAGGGAAGTAACCCGTACTCGATTGTATCCAGAATGTGCTCCTGTTCCCCTCCGTCTCCATCCGACATCGGACCTTCCTGCAACATGTAAACCTGGATCCTCTGACATTTGTGGCCTGAGGTAAATTTTTCATCGCAGTTGAAGCACAATCCTTGCTCTTTCCTAGCCTGTAGCTCTGTCCAAGTCAATTTCTTCATTGTTGCCCGTTCTGCAGCTGCTTGATCCCTTTTTGTGTCGGGAAGGTGTGTAGCGTTCCTCGGAGTGTCCCCCCTGGACTTCTGTCGATTGAGACGCTCTTCTTGAATCCGGGCCAAGCTGATAACGTGTGTCAAGCTGCGCGACATATAGGCATGCACCTCATCTCTAATGTCCTCCTTCAGGCCGTAAATAAAACAACTTGTTAATGTCCTTTCGCCCCACTGCACTCTGTTGGCCAACCGTTCAAACTCGGTTCGGTACTCCATCACCGTCCCTTTCTGACGCAACTTCTGAAGAAGAGCCTCGAAGTCTTCATACTCAAGGGGACCAAAGCGGGCGGTGAATTCGTTGACAAACTCGTGCCATGGCGCGTGATCCCGTCCCCGGAGGAACCATTGGGCCCACTGGTATGCGTCCTCTTCAAGGTGGAAGGATGCCAACTTTACCCACTGTGCCTCTGGTATCTCCTGATAACTATAAAATAACTTTGCCTTTTGGACCCATTCGAGTGCATCGCCTCCTTTAAAGTTGGGGTAGTTCATGCGGGTAACCTTTGGCGGCATATAAGCCCGTGGTAGTTGTTGTCTGGGTCCTCCGTACTCTTGCCCATGTCCAATAGGTAGCCGTCTATCAGCAGCCACGTGTGGGTGCCCCCAATCCCCTTCATAGGGGTTCCCCAAGACTGGCGGCCTAAACTACCATCCGCCTCCTCCCCGTCCGCCTGTGGCGTGTCCTGGTGCTCCTGGAATAGGGAGGAGCCTATCACGCGGTGGGCACCCCATCCCGTTGGGTCGTTGGTCCTCCTGGTGGTCTTCACGGTAAGGAGGAAAATCCAAGGCAGGCACGGCGATGCCGCCAAACTGGGTTGCCTCGGACCAAACTTGTGGGCGTCGTGAGCCTCCTACCCTGCCACTGTCAATTCCAAGCCCCACAGTGATGCTAGAGGCCCGATCGTCGTGCCCCGTTGCTGGAATAGGAAGGGGGAGTTGGACTGCATTGGTCTCACTCACAACAGTTTTTCCTTTAAAGTGTTGGGTTAACATATTTTTAAGCTCGTCCATGCGGGCATTCAATTTCTCTTCGAGACGTTTTTCCGATGTCGTTAACTTATCGGCGAGGGATGCCACGGTGTCAGTCAGCCCGGTGTAGGTTTCTTCAAGATGTGCGAGCCGATTGGAGTCTTCTTGGGTGCGAGTCACCATGGTGAAATGGCAAAAAAATTTGGAGGCGGCGACCTCAGGACGCCGCAATCGGATGCAGCAACAGGAAGTGGCAGCTGGCGGTGGCGGATGCAGATGTGGTAGTCGGCGGCGGCAGCTGGATGCGAGCGGGATGAGAAACTCACAGGATGCAGTCGGCGGCGACAGCGGCAGCAGGACGCAGTTCGCCGTCAGCAGGGATCGGCACGGAAGCGATTCGAGGTCGGACTGGCTGGATCGGGCCGGCGGAAGCAGAGAAGAGGCGGAACGACGTCAGATTGGCTGGATCGAGGCCGGCGGAAGCGGAGAAACACGCGATCGGCTGGATCGGGAGGTGTGGCAGCGGATGCGATGCAACGAATGCGATGCAGATGCAGTCGACGGCGGAGGCAGCAACAGGATGCGAGTGGGAGTGGGAGTTGTCGAGGAAGAGACGGCGCCGTTGATGAAGACACCGAGAGTCTGCGACGGGAGTCTGCGAACGGGATGCGAGGCGGAGTCGACGACGACGACGCAGTCTGCGGGATGCGAGCGCGGTCTGCGAACGGGATCATCCTGTATGCGAGCGGGAACGAAAAAAAATTTGGGGAGGAAGAATCCTCTGATACCAATTGTTAGGAACAAGGTAAGATTGAGGGAGAAGGGGAGATTTCTAGGGTTAGAGAGGAGACTACCTTGATAATACTTTTTGCATCTCCTCCAATAGAGGGTCCGGGTATATTTATACCCGGACCAAGGCCGGCCGACCCCAATAGGGGCTGAACCGGGTGGGTTCAGCCCCCGAGGGCCGCCATTTAGAAAGTGGGGGATGAAACAGTTGGTTCAGCCCCGTTGTCGCCTTCGGATCCGTACGGGGGCGTAACATGTACATAAAATAGTTACTTGATATGTCTAACTAAAAGGAATTAGGATCCCTTACAGTGGTGCGGCGCTCGTACACTCGGCGCGGCGACATTTAAATTTCCTAAGGAAATCCGACTGCTAGGGACTTTCAGAACCTTGTCCCGAGGCCACCAAAATCCTGCAATCCAAGACAACCCTACTTTACATATTTTCCCCATATGGTTTTGTTGGAAAAATTCTAATAACTTAGGGTAACCCAAAATCAAAAGATAACATAGAGTATTACCTTTATGTGGGAGTGATTGAGGCTCTCAAAGCGACCAACTCCAATTTCGAGGTGGATTCCGTACTCCAAAACCTAATTAGGGCAATAAGACGAAAACCTAGTTTAAAGTAACTTCCAAATCAAAGGATTTCCATGAAGGAATAGAGATAAAGGAGAAATAAATCTTACCGGAAACAAACGTTTTCAACTTCCACCGGTTAGGGTTGAATCCGACTCTCCCACGGCCAAGGAAGGAAAAGGAACACCCATTGGCGCCCGTAGAGGAAGGAGAAGTCGGCGTTGATTTCTGGAGGGGGAATTGGCCGGCAGAAAGGGCCGCGGGAGGCGTCGGACTCGCGGAAGGCGGACGTCGGGCTGCGGCTTTGCGAAAAGGAGCGTAACGGGAGAATCGGCTTGCGGTTTGCGGCTATTTCCCGTGAGAATGAGAGACATGCGGGTTATTGAACTATCGGGTATGCGGTTTTAATTGTAACCGCATGAGAGGGGGTGAAAACTGCTATTGGCACCCCATTTACTCAAAATAATAAATTTGTCTAAACGCAACCCATTATATACTAACGCCTTTGAACATAAACCATTCTTGCCGCGCTTCGATACTAAAATTAAAATGCGTTACACTATCAATATGACTAACATAATTCTCAAATTAAAGATTGCGACCTTTTGACCATACATATATCGTACCTCGACGATGCGCTGCCTCGATCAAAATCCGTCGCGACTCGACCCTACTATTAAAATTAAATCTCGCGTCAAAACTATGGATGTTACAGGTGTGACACCTGTCCTGCATCACCTCTCATGATGAGATTAGATATCGATTATTATCAATTTAGAAATATTTTCAGTGAAGTTGTCACAACTCAGACTTTTAGTTAAGATATATCTAGACGGTCCTTGATAAACTGTCTGTCAATTTCAACGTATTTCCATCATTGAACTAGATTATGTGCAATTTTGATAGTTGCTTTATAGTTGCAATGAAAATGTATGAATTTCCCACCTTGTAGCCCTATATCCTGCAATATAGACTGAAGCCATATTTCCTCGCATATTCCTTGTGACATTGCTCTGCACTCTGCTACTGTATTTGACCTTGCTATCATATTTTATTTCTTACTTCTTTAGGTCACTAAATCCCCCCACCCCAACAAAGCAACGATATCTGATAGTGGATTTTCGATTATTTTAGCTCCCAACCCAATCAATATCCGTGTATACTTCAACATTCACATGTTTGCTCTTTGAAAATGAGATTCCTCATCCCGGAGACTTCTTCAGATATCTTACACTTGTGGAGCAACTTCCCGATGTCTCAATCTGGGAGAATGTAGGCACCTGCTTAGGATTTCTACTAACATATCTGATATCTGGACGAGTGTGCGTGAGATAGATAAACTTTCCCTCCAATCTTTGGTAACTTGAGGAGTTTACTTTAACACCTTCCTTTTCTTCATCGATTTTACAAATTACTTTTATAGGGGTATCTGCTGGTGCACAACCAATCATTCTTATTTCTTCTAGGAGATCCACGACATCTTTCTTCTAACAAATTAAAATTCAACAGTTTGACTTTGTAACTTCAATTCCTAATAAATATTTCAACTTTCCTAGATTCTTGACTTCGAAACCTTTGCACATGTAAGCTTTAAACCGCATAATTTCTTTCAAATTATTTCCTGTAATAATAATATTGTCAACACAGATATTGAGAATAACCATTTTTTCCGCTTTCCTCTTAATGAAGAGAGTATGCTCAGAGTGACTCTGTTTGTATCCTAAAAGATTCATGACTTTGTGAAATCTTTTAAATCAAGCTTTCGTGGACTAGTTCAAACTATGAAGAGATTTGTTTAGTTGACAAATTTTCTCTTATGATTCTTACTTTAAAAAACTTGACAGAAACTTCCTGTTTACCTCCTCTTTGATATCTCTCCATGTAAAAAGATATTTTGTACGCGTAGTTGCTACAGGTTTCATCCCAGATATGCAACACATAATAAGACAATGCTGATGGAATCCTTTTTGGCAACTATTGCAAATGCTTCATGATAATCAACTCCAAAAGTTTAAATGTATCCCGAGGTGGGTAGCCTTACTTTGTATCTATCGACGACTCCTTGTACATTTGTTTGACTAAAACACTCATTTTGATCCAACAATTTTTTCCTAGAAAGGAGAGGTGATAGTGCCCATGCCTTGCTCTTCTCCAATGCAATCATCTCTGTTTTCTTTGTCTTCCTCCATTCTGGTATATCAATTGTTTCCTGCCAAATTTTATGAATACTAACAGAGGACAAAGGGGAGGTGAAGGCTTTATGTGTCGGGGTTTGATTATAACATGAGATATAATTGACAATATGGTACCTACTAAGATAAATTAGTCCTCTCGTTGGGTTAGGGGTCGACTTCTGAGTTTCTCCTGATAACATCTCCAGATGGATGAGAAGTGCACTTGAGCGATCATCGACCAACATGCAGAAAGGGGAGCTGATCTCGACCGTCAGTGTAGAGGCTTGAACTTAGGATGATTCACTATTATCCCAAGACATCGTCCCATCACCCGTAACGGGCTTTATGAGAGTCGAGTCTGAGGTTCTCCTCATCGTCCCTGTAGTTGGATTCTTTCCTTTGACGTACATTTGAGTCATTTATAAAGAAGCATAATAAATTCCCACATTTCAGGGTGTAAATGAGAAATTTTTTATATGTACACAAAAGATAAATATAACCGTCCTCCTTTACGGGTAGAAACTTTTCAGGTCATCTCCACTCCATGTGTTTTCGAGAAGTTCCCATTCATGATTTTGTAAGCGGTACCCTCCTATTTTGAGCGCTTCTTGTATGGAGAAAGGTTCTTCCCATTTCGGGTTCAACTTTCCTACGGCGGCTGACTTGCCTGCCGCATCAGCTTTCTTCAGAACGAGTTCCCCTACTTGAAATTGCTTGATGCGAACATGCTTGTCGAATTGTCTAGCCATCCTTCTCTTGATCTTTTCCTGTCTGACTGACGCAAGATCTCAAAGCTCTTTAATGTAGTCGAGTGATAATCTTTGAGCTTCTTCGTTTTCAAGGCGCCATTCATCATTTCCTTCTCTCCAGCCGCAACTACTCTTGGACTTCTGATCTCAAATTCCACCAGGATGAGGCCGTCTGGCTCGTGGGACAATTTGAATGGTGTCTCCCCCTTTGACGAGTTGGGAGTTGTTTTTAGAGCCCATAGGACCGATGGAAGTTGCTCTGACCAATTCCTCTTTAGATTCTCACCTTCTTATTCAAAAGATTAATGACAAACTTATTTGCAGCTTCGATCTGGCCATTACTTCTAGGATGATGAACTGATGCGAACCAAAGATCGGTCCCGAGTTGATTGTAGAAGTCGGTCAGCTCGAGACTGGCAAATTGTGAGCCATTGTCGGTAACAATCGCTAGTGGGATCCAGAATCTGCAGGCAATTTCTCCCCAAATGAAGTTTCTCACTATCTGCGACGTTGCCTTGGCTAGTGCTATGGCTTCAATCCACTCTGAGTAGTCAATCATTACTAGAATAAACATTCTCTGCTCGCCCGCCCGTGTAAATGGACCAGTCAAATCCATTCCCCAAACGACAAACGGCCCCGGGTCCGTCATCGAACGAAGTTGCCGATCTGGCTACAACAGGAGAGGAGCGAAAAGTTGACACTTCCGACGCTTCTTCGAGAATGATTCGACATCTTTCCTGACAGTGGGTCAGAAGTATCCCTGCCGCAAGATAATTTACTTCAGAGTGCGAGTCCCAGAGTGACTTTCACACTCCCCTGAATAGATTTCTTCGAGTACCTGCCGAACCTCAGACTCTGAGACATATGTTATATTGTTATTAAAGGCGCTCCTCAGGTGCCAGGCCCACAACCCCCCGTCTCTGTCAGGCAGAGACAGGCGATGTGCCTGAGGTGTGCCTAGGCGCACCTGAGCCGCACTCGAGGTGCAGCCTAGGCGCATCCAGGCGCCCAATTCGCTAAATTTCAGGGAATTGAGTGCCCAATTCCCTGAAAATCAGCAAATTAGGCGCCCAATTCACTGAAATTCAGCGAATTGGGCGCCCAATTCACTGATTTTTTTTTTCTATTTTTGCGCCTCACATGCCTCAGGCGCTCACCTGCGCTTAGGCTCTAGGACCCCTTTACGCCTCGGTGCGTCTTGCGCCTTTAATAACATAGTCTGAGATGCTTCTGGCCAAGGGACCCGAGATGGTCTTATGATACAACTCTCCACCGCGGAGCAGGTAATAGGCCGCCTTGCATTAGAACTTTCTCTTGTCTTCTATTTTCGCGGGAAAATGGCCATGGCTGAGGAACGTCACCAACGGGTCTAACCAAGAGGCTTGATGTTCGATCTCCATCATCTGTCCCTCTTCAATGGATGGTCGTTACAATTCTATGACCGTTCCCCTGGCTCTAGGTCCGTACTTGGCCAATCAATCTGTCGCCAAATTCGCTTCTCTTGGCACATGTTGAACGAAGAACAATCTGAACTTTCCCATCAACCTCTTTACTTTCAGCTGGTACCGCTGAAGAATGCTATCCCACACCTCGAACTCCCCACGTATCTGGGACGCTACCTCCATTGAGTTTGTAAATGTTAGGAGGTCTTGGACTCCTCTCTCCTTGGCCAGACACAACCTTGCGACTATCGCTTCATACTCTACTTGATTATTCGTGACGGGGACCATAATCTCGATGGCTTGCTCGATACTTATTCTCTGTGGACTCAACAGCGCGATGCCCACCCCCACAGAGTTCTTTCCCGAAGCTCCGTCCGCGAATATTTTCCAGGACACCATGACTGATGAAAGCTCTCCTTTTTCTGCTTCTGCTAAAAAATCGGCCAAGAAGTCCGCTACTGCCTGCGCTTTGATGGTTACCCTGACCAAGTAGGTAATGTCGAACTTATTAAGTTCCACCGACTACTTTGTCAGTCACCCCGAATGTTCCACCCTGTTCATTATGCTTCAAAGAGGATGATCCTTCACCACGTGAATGGAATGTGCTTGAAAGTATAGTTTGAGATTCCACGCCGAGATGACTAGTGCGAAGGCAAGCTTCTCGAGAATTGGATACCGTGTTTTCGCCTTACGGAGTACCATGCTCACATAGTAAATAGGAATCTGCCCCTCCCTTCTTCTCTCACGAGTATCGAACTTATCGATTCCGCCCCTACTTCTAGATAGAGAAATAGATCTTCCCCCTCCTCCGGGCCTTTGAGTAGTGGTGCCTGCGTCAGCTGGCGTTTCAGATTCTCGAAGGCTTTTTTGCACTCTGTCAATTCGAACTATTGGTTACTTCAGAAAATTTTAAAGAACGAGGATCATTTCTCTCCGGACTTCGATAAGAAACGATTGAGGCCAACCAATCTTCCCGCTAGACGTTGAACTTTTTTGGTACTCTTCAGCGACATCATTTCCAAGATTGCTTTAATTTAGTTGGGGTTAGGTTCGACTCCATCTGGAGTGAGGAGATGTCCCAAGAACTTTCCTCTTTCTGCCCTGAATATACATTTCGCGAGGTTGAGTCTCATTTTGAATTTTCGAAGTGTCTTGAAGGTCTACACTAGATCACCGATATGCCCTTAAATGATTTTGCTCTTTATCAAGAGATAATCCAAATAAACCTCAAAGTTCCACCCCTTCTGCTCCTTGAAAACACAGTCTATCATTCGTTGATAGGTAGCCCCGTATTTTTTAATCCGCAGGGCATCATCTTGTAGTTATAACACATGTCATTTGCATTGAAGGAGATACCGCGCCGATCGGGGGGGGGTGGGTTGGTGGTGCATTCATATTTGGTGGTAACCTGAAAAAGTATCAAGAAAACTTATAATAGAAAAACTGTCGGTTGAATCAAACAACGCGTCGATTCGAGGCGTGGGGTAACAATCCTTCAGGCAAGCTTTATTTAGAAAAAAAAGTCCATATACATTCTCCAATCCCCTTAGGTTTTCTTGACCATTACAACCTTGGAGACCCAGCCTAGATACTAGATCTCTAAAATTAAATCTGTCTCGAGGAGTTTCTTCACCTCTTCCCTAATGGGCTCAACCAACACAATGACTATCATCCTCATCTTTTGACGGATGGGATGGACCTCCGGATCGAGAGTGAGTCGATGACAAGCCACATCCGCATCAATCCCCGACATCTCTGTCGCGCTCCAAGCAAATATGTTGACGTTCTCTTCCAAGCACGCTACCATCTTCATCTTCTCCTCCGCTCATATCGCTCCGTTGATCCTTAACATCCCGGGCCTTCCGCCCTCAGTTACCAGGCCTACCGCCTCTACTTCCTCCGCTGTCTCTAGCCGAGCCATTCCTTCCATCGCCTTGCTCACCTCCTCTTCTTCCATCCAACTAATGGTGCTCACGACACTCATGCAACATTCATGTGCTATTCTGGGATCACTCCTGATCCTTATTTAAAAATCACCCTGGCAGTATTTAAGTCATTGATGGTACGAGGATGAAATGACCTTGAAGAAATTTATGAGCGGTCTCTCATATATAGCACTGTAGCAGCTCAGCGCGTCGACGGTGACGAATCTACAGTTCTTCGTGGTTCCACCGAGTGTCACCAACAACTCTACTCCTTCCACCTCCTTCCTCTCTCCTGAGAAGCCAAAAAGAGAGCCATCAGATGCTATCACCCTGCCTGCGTTCACCTCTTACCTCGATTGTTGCCTGGATGACCAAGACACCATGGAAGGGGTTTTCATTCCCTAACATGTCTTCCTCCGAGAAGGTGATCTCTTCCAACGGGGGAGGCGCTTGGGAGATCAAAGCGACGCTCCTGCGATAGATGGTGTGAAGACTTGCCTTGCGGGAAGCTTCTAGCCCTACTCTTCTATGGATTCCTCCTACTCCCCCGTGACCTCCTAGGCCAACCCTGTCTTCATTTCTCCTCCGAGCCGCGGTTTGAATCGGCTCCGCCTTGACAGGAGCTACCTGCCTTGGGCATTCTCCTTCTTCGGCTCTCCGCCTGACTTCTAGGAACTCTGGGCAAGTCATAGTGCCATGCCCTTCTACCTGGTGTAGTTCACAATACAAAGGAATTAACTCTGGTTGGTTCCTTCTCTGATGCATGTTACCTTGTCTGGCAATCACTATTGGCACTCTACGCCCTCCTCGGTTCCCCTCTGGCTGGTTGTATATGTTTTTCCTCTTGGGAAAAAACCTTCTTCCAGGACCCATTTACTGGGGTCTTCCTACCGGCCTCCACGACGACCTATTTAAAAGAGTTTGGAACCTCCTTTTTTGCCCTTGATTCTCCAGAGCCACATATGGTCTTCTCACTTCATGTCGTCTTGGCTCTTCTTGCCTCCTAAACTCTTCATGCCTTTTTCCTTCCTGCTTCCTACATCCCTGCCTCCTCGGCTCCGCCTTCCTCTTCTCTTCTGGAACCACCTCTTCCTCCTCCCTAGTTAGCTTTGTCAGCTTGGTCAAGAAGATGTTGTTTGTTGCCTACCCTTGGATGAATCTGCTTGTCCGACCGATTAGATCCTTGAAGGAGACCGGCGGATCTCGGTTGACTTCCAATTTGGAAAGACCCTCTCGCAAGCCGAAAGTTAGGGCCAACTGCAGAGTGAAGCTATCCATCTCCTGGATGCTGAGGACTTCTTCTTGGAAGCGATCGATATAACTGCCCAAGGTCTCGTTGGCTCCTTGTTTAAGAAGAAAAAGAGTTGTTGGCTCCTTCCTTTTTTCGAGGTGGCGAAACGCAGCGCCAGTCCCCGAAGCAGGTCGTCGAAACAGTAGATTGAAACTCTTGGTAGCTGATGAAACCAATCTATCGCCTTTCCCTTGAAGATAATCACAAAGAACCGACACTTGAACGCATATGTCATGTTCTGGGTAGACACCAAATTCTCAAACCATTGTAAATGCTTGATTGGGTCATCCTTCACTGTATATTAACTCATAGCGGGTTCCGTGAACCCTTCAGGAACTGGTGCTGAAAGGACTTCATCACAAAATGAATTCCTTCCTCCAGAATGACGAGTTGCCGGATGGCGAGTTAGATCTAACTTGCCCATGCGAGTTTCTTGATAGCTCGTGGGGTTCTCCGGTTCTCGAAAACGAATCCTCTGGGAACTCGCTGGAAGGTAACGCGATTGCACAAGTTGTTCTGCCTCTTCAGTTACCATCTCCTTACTTGCTCGCTTGGATGACTCACCAATCTCCGTAGGAGTTACGCGATGAGGCATAGTTGTTGTTACCTTGATGCGGGGAACAAGCACTGCTCGCAAAGTGCCCTTGATCCTTCGAGCGAAATCGTTGAGTCTTCCCTGGTCACATACTCGCCCTCTATTGTCGAGTTACCGAGTATCACTTCCTGCTCGCCTTCTTGCACCATGTCACATGCTCTCCGAACTTTCCTCCTTTGACTGCGGTCCACGCTCACCTCACCAAAATGTTAGAACCAGGAAAACCGATTCCAAATGTTTGGACCAATGGGAAGCCCGAGATTACTTGTTCTGCGATTTAATTCTACAAAACAAGATGACAAGAGCTCAAAAGAGAGAAATATCTATAAGCACACCCAAAGGTGCTACAGCGGGGAGGTCCTACCATGTACCCGAAAGTTAGGAGAAACTTTCCCTCCACAACCAAAAGGCTAAGTGAGGTTCGAGGAAGGCACCACTTAGAGAATAGTGGACTTATGAGGAGGGGGTGTCATGATTTTAAGGTTCCATTCCTTGTACCCCTGTGGTATTATTTATAGACAAATCCTGGGGGGGGGGTCAATTTTGCAAGAATGACCTCCTGCGACTTACCTGTCGCGCGACTTACCTGTCGCGCGACTTGTGGAGACACCTCGCTTACTAGGCGACTTGAGAAGCAACCTCACCTACCAGACGACTTGAGAAGCTACCTCACCTACCAGGCAACTTGAAAGGCTACCTCATCTACCAGGCAACCTGAGAGGCTACCTCGCCTATAGTGTCGAGTTACGCGGAATACCCACCCATAGAGGCGACTAGCAAGGCTACTCACCCCGACACACTGAGAACAAGTGCGAAGACGGGTTGGGGTGTGCGATCCGCGGACCTGTTACGACACTTGGGTCAACGAGGAGTGTCCCCGATGCCAGGTTTGCCCAGGGTGGCAGAACCCCGTAACATAAAAGTGCCGTAACATAAAAGTGCACTTTTATGTTACAGGGGTTCTGACACTCGGGCACACCTGGCATCCGGGACACTCCTCACTGACCCAGGTGCCGTAACAGGTCTGTAGACCGGACATCTCAACCCGCTTCCGCACCTGTGTCTCGGCGCGACAGGTTGTTGAGGTCGGGGGATCGAATCGGAACCTCCTTGATAAGCAGCCCTTAACACGACTCTCATCACCAACTGAGTTACAACAACCCGCCGTGCCGAGACAAAGGTGCGGAGATGGGTTGGGGTGTGTGGTTTGTAGACCTGTTACATTACCTGGGTTAGTGAGGAGTGTCCCCGATGTCAGGTGTGCCCAAGTGGCAGAACCCCCGTAACATGTTTTGAGATATCGTTAGAAATCCTCCGACGAAGGATATTATTTTCCAGAAACAACTACTTGAGGGTAGACATCTTCACTAATGCTGATTGGGCAGGAAGTCATGATGTTAGAAAATCCACTTGTATGTATGTAGGAGGTAACCTGGTAATATGGAGGAGCAAGAAACAATATGTCGTGTTCATATACAATGCGGTGGTTGAATATCAGGCTGTCACATGGCCTCTGTGAAAGATTGTGGTTTACATCTTTTCTACAATACACAAGGATCCTTGAACCCAAGCTTTTCTCATTATATTTCGGTAATAAGACTTTCACTAGCATAACTCACAACCTTGTTCAATATTGTGGAGAAAATCTGAAACTTGTATATACTTTCTCAATAATCAAATACAAGGTATGAATACACATTTATAAGATGGTGAAAGAGAGAAGAGATCCTTATACATGATGTGAGACTAAAGAGGAGAGAAGAGAAATAAACTAAATCGGCTCCAACAAGGGACTCTTTACATGGGCTTTTCCAACACTCCCCCACAAGCTGGAGCGTACAAGTCATAGGCACCCAACTTGGACAGGAACTGATAAAATAGGGTACTTGGCGCCTTCGTGAGGATATCAACAACTTGTTCAGTACCCGGAACATTCAATTCTATCTTCTTCATTTGAACTTTCTCCCGGATGAAGTGACAGCCACTTCAATATGTTTCGTCCTTTCGTGGAAGACCAAATTCTTTACTATGTGTATAGCCGCTTGACTGCCACATAATAGGATGGCTGGTGAGGAAGTTTTACTCATAAATCAGCGTGAAGACTTTCAAGCCATGTGAGCTCAGAGACAATCGATGCCATCGATCGGTATTCTGCTTCAGCCGAGGAACGAGCAACCACAACTTGTTTCTTACTCCGCCAGGTAACAAGATGACCTCCAAAATAGGAACAAAAACCACTGGTCGACCGTCGATCATCCAAGGAACCAACATAATCTGCATCTGAATACGCAACCAACGTTGGAGTAGAGGATGAGGTTTTGTAAACCAGCTCTTGACATGGAGTTGTTTTAAGGTATCTTAGGATGCGTTCGACGACTTGAAGGTGAGATATTCGAGAGGCATGCATAAACCGGCTTACAACCCCAACAACAAAGGATATATCCAGTCTTGTGACCGTTAGGTAGATTAATTTTCCAACAAGTTGTCGATAGTATTCAGGATTTTGGAGAGGAAGATCTGTATCTGAAGCATGCGCACAACTTGTGATTTGTATCCATTGGAGTAGTAGTCGGCTTGCATTCAGAGTAGCCAGCATCTTGAAGGAGATCGAGGCAGTACTTCCGTTGGGAGAGGACAAGTCCATCCGGACGTCTCGCGACCTCAATACCAAGGAAGTATCGAAGGTGTCCCAGATCTTTTGTTTGAAAGACAGCCAAGATGTTGTTTGACCGCTTGGATTCCCTTTGAATCGTCTCCAGTGATTAAGATGCCATCAACATATAGCAGAAGAACCGTTCCTGTTGCCCGATGTCGAGTGAACAGAGAGAAGTCTGCTGAGCTCCGAGTAAAGCTAACTTCCCGAACTGCCTTACTGAACCTGTCAAACCATGCCCGAGGAGATTGTTTGAGACCATAGATGAACTTTTTAAGATGACAAACTCGGGACTCCCCCGTGGTCTCAAACCCGGGATGTTACTGCATGTAGACTGTTTCCTGAAGGTCTCCATTCAGAAACGTATTCTTGATATCCATTTGATGTAAGAGCCAGTGGCGATGCACAACCACGGATAGGAGGATACGAACAGTGTTGAGCTTGGCTACTGGAGAGAATGTTTCCTCATAATCGAGACTTTGCTGTTTGGTGAAGCCACGAGCCACATTTCGGGCTTTCAGACAGTCAATTGTCCCATCAGGAGCATGTTTGATAACAAAGACCCATTTACACCCAACAGGTGTTTGATCAGTAGGTAAAGGTATCAGGTTCCATGTCTGGTTAGCTCAGAGAGCTGTTATTTCTTCTTCCATGACTGTCCGCCAGCCAGGATATTGAAGAGCCTCCTGCACCGAGTTAGGTATAAAAATCGAGGATAATGAAATGGCAAATGTTTGAATCTGTGGGGATAGGCGATGTAAGGATACATAGTTCGCCATGGGATGAGCGGTTGATTCTGGTGTCGGATCAGCAGGACGCAGAGCGTCAGAAGTTGAAGCTGACTGCATTGGGGCAACAGAGCGAGGGTGGCGACGAGTGTAGACATGGATACGAGGCGGCTTAGGAAGAGCGGGAGCCCGGTCAGGAATTGGTGGTGGTGGAGTGGTAACGAGAATGACAGGTCGTAGGACGGGTGGTGGTAGAGGAGTTGGATCTGGAGCGGAGAAGAAAGGAAGATCCTCCCGGAAGGTAACATCAGCAGAGACAACCACCTTGCGGGTAGCAGGAGAGTAGCACACGTAGCCTTTTTGAGTTTGTGAATAGCCAATGAAGATGTGTTTGGCCGCCCGAGGATCCAACTTATCCGTGGACAGACCAAGAATGTGAACGTAGCAAGTACAAGTAAAGATGCGGGGGGTGGGAGAGAATACCCGAGTAGAGGGGAACAAGAGGCTTAACGGAGTGACATTGTGGAGTATGGGGGAGGGGAGACAGTTAATCAGATAGCATGTCGTTGAGAGCGCAAAGTTCCAATAAGTTTTGGGGACCTGCGTGTGAAGCATGGGGGAGCGAGAAACATCAAGCATATGCCGATTCTTACGTTCTGCTGCTCCGTTTTGTTGGGGGGTATAGAAACATGATATTTGGTGAATGATCCCAAATTCAGAGCAGAGATTCGCAAATTCGTGGCTAGTGTATTTGCGAGCATTATCGGTGCAGAGAGTTTTGATGTTCGCGGAGAATTGCGTGCGGGTCTCAAGGATGACTGCTCGAAAGATATGGGGAAGCTCGGAGCGATCACGAAGTAAATATATTCACGTCATCCGAGAATAATCATCAATAAAAGTTAAAAAATAACGATACCCAAAAAGGCTAGTGATTTTATACAGAACCTAAATATTGGAGTTTACTAAAATAAAAGGAGCAGAGCTCCGAGTACAATGAGATGGAAAAGATGAACGGGTCTGTTTGCCGAAAATACAAGATTCGCACTGAAAAGTAGGAAGAGATACATCTGGTAGAGCCTTCTGGAGAACCGGTAAAGGGGCATGCCCAAGACGCCGATGCCAATCGACGGAGGAGACAAAGGATACGGAGGAGAGGATAGTAGGAGAGTCATCAAGAAGGTAGAGCCCGTTCTGCAGTCGTCCCTTACCAATTATATTCCGCGTCCGTCAATCCTGTATCAGAAAAGAAGATGTAAATGTTACAGAGCAATCTAAATAGGCAGTGAGGCGACCAACATAAAGTAAATTAAACGGGAAGCCTGAAACATGAAGAGCCGAGCGGAGGGATAAAGAAGAAGTGAGAGGGATATCAGCAGAGCCGGAGACCGGAACAGTGTCCCCATTGGCCACTGTGATACACTTAGGATGAGGAGAATCCAAGTATTGATGTGGCCGCCGTGAGGTTATGTGATTAGTGACACCTGAATCCACTCTCCAGCGCGGACTGGTGGAGAGACAAGTGATACCTTCATTCGAGATGGAGGCAGCGGAGGCAACGAAGGCAGGTGGGCGACTGACAGACTATGAAGTTGTTGGAGCTGAAGCGGGTCCTCTTCAAGGTCAAGTACGAGTGACAGATGAGTCGTTGGCAGCAACTGAGGCAAGCGAACGAGGAGGAAGCCCATGCTTGCGGTAGCAAGTGGCCTCAAGGTGGCCGACCTTACCGCAGAAGGAACACTTAGGTCGTGGCCAGCCACCCCGACCTCTGCCCCGAGAACCTGAACGTCCCCCATGAGTAGGAGGAGGGAGAGGCAGTAAGGGCGCAGAAGTCTGCTAAAGGAGGGACAATGACGGAGGTCCAGAACTGTCAGGAGGTGGTGAGACCTTGAGCAACATGGAGCATACTTCAGATAGAGACGGAGTAGCAACAGAGGAGAGGATCTGAGCTCGAATGCTCTGAAGATGAGGTGTGACACGAACCATCATCATGGCAACACTGACGGCTTCTTTTTGGGCATGTTGTGCAGTAAGATCCATCGTAGGGAGCTGATGTTGAATCCAGGCTTCAACCAGAGTCTTGGCTCGAGCAACAAAGGAGGTGAGGTCGGCGGCCCCGCCAACGTCAGGAGTCTAAAGATCTGTTATGATGTCATACAGGTGCTGGAGACTATCTTTGTCGGAATAGAGAGAATTGAGCTCATCCCACATCGCCTTAGTCGGTTCGTGATACATGACCATGCGATAAGATTCGCCATCAAGGGAGTTGAGGAGCCAAGTTTGAACTCGACTATCGTTGTGCAACCAGTCTTCAGTGGGAGCAGCGGGAACAGCTTGAATCAAGTGATGTAGAAAGCCTTTGGATTGAAGAACCCGACGAACAGAGTGCACCCACTCCACAAAGTTCTTTTTCCCGGTTAAAGAAATAGTGGTGATCCGCAATTCATCCCGGAGTTCAGGGACAAGGGCTGGGCGGTCTGCAGGAGGGGAAGCTGCATGTCCGGTAGAATCAAGTGAAGACCCCATGGCAAGGCGGTCTGGCGGCTAGATTGGTGGCAAGCAGACCAACGAATATAAGAGGAGAACTCGCGAGCAGATCGGGCGATCAGAACAACGAGCAGAAAGAGGCCGTACGGTAAATCACGTGAGAAGACTGCACGGTCTTGGTGACAACACACCAGCGGCAAGGAAGAGGCCGCGACCAAGATGCAGAGCGGTTAGAGAGGAGAAACTGCCGCGACTAGAGAAGAGGAAAAGCCGCACGGTCACGATGACAACACACCAACGACAAGGAATATGCCACGAACAAAATGCGGTGCCCGCAACAGAGAGAAGCCGCAACGATTAGAGAAGTTGAAACGACCAAGCAGCGAATAAACTGCGCGAGAAGACCGCACGGTCACGGTGACAATACACCAGCGGAAAGAAAAGAGGCCGCGACCAAGATGCGGATCCCGCAGCGGTTAGAGAAGCCACAACGACTAGATAAGTTGCGGCGAGAATAAAGAGGAGACCGCAGAGAGAAGGTGAGTAGACAAGCCCGCGGCGAGAAGGCAAACACACGGCGAGAAGGCGAGAACGTGGCGGCAAGGCAAGTAGACAAGGAGATCGCATAAGGAGACTGCAACGAGTAGAAAGAGGATCGGGTAGACAGGAAGAAACCGCGTGGTTAGACGGGGAAAGGAGAAATGACCCCACCTGATAGAGAGAGCGTTATAAGAGGGCCAAGAGGAAGAGGAAGAAAGGTGGAAGCCACGAGAGAGAGCAGAAGGAAGAGCGGTTAGAAAAGACCTAACCGCCTGGGAAGCAGCGGCTAGGGAAGGCTAGACCTCGCGGGAAGCAGCGGTTAGGGAAGGCTTAACCGCACGGAGGACCGGTTTCGCTCTGATACCATGTGGAGAAAATCAGAAACTTGTATATACTTTCTCAATAATCAAATACAAGGTATGAATACACATTTATATGAGGGAGAAAGAGAGAAGGGATCCCTATACATGATGTGAGACTAAAGAGAAGAGAAATAAACTAAATGGGCTCTAACATGGGTCTCTTTACTTGAGCTTTTCCAACAAATATGATAAAGCTAAGTACGTGGAAGTAGACAAACATTTTATCAAAGATAATCTTGACAATTGAAACGTCGTCATTCCTTTTGTTCATTCCATAGATCATCTGGCAGATGTTTTCACCAATGGTCTATGCTGCGATGTGCTTACCGACAATTTGCTTAAATTAGTAATAGTAGATATTTTTGGTACAACTTGAAGGGGGAGAGTGGAAATATTTAACAAGTCGAGAATTATTAATTCGACTTATTATAATGACATTTCTATAATATTTTCTCGTATCCCAGGCATATGTATGAGTAGGAGTTAATGTGAAGAATTAATGTTATTCTACTTCTTCACTAGCAAAGTTTTTTGTTATCCAAACCTACTAAATGTATTTTCTTTTTATTTTATCTTTGAATTTTGATTGATGTCACTCCAACAGTCATTCTCATCATTATCTTTAGTGTTTGCAGTAAATAATTGAGGCTCTTCATCGTTCACTTGGAGTCACTCCTAACCCTCGCTTCCATTCCCTGTACTCACTAATGTGGCGTCTTCTTCCATTTTCCAAACCACCTAACTGTATTATCTTTTATCTTATCTTTGATAGATTTCACTCAAACCACCACCATCATCATCCTTAGTTTATGTGAGAAGTAATGTAGGCTCTTCATAATTCGCTTAGAGCCAATCCACCTCTCACCTTCATGCCCCATGCTTTCTAATACAACACAAGATGACAAATGAGTTTAGTACTTTAATATGAATTAGAATTTTTAGTTTTACTTTGTTAAATAATTAAATGTCACTATGTAGATAATTATTAGGTTCCATTTTATTTAATATAAGTTCCATGCCTAATGAAAGCTCTCCATTCCCATCCTAAGCTTAACTCTTTTTCGTGCTTGATGTTGGAGTGTATTTCATTCATGAGTAGTTACATTAAGATTTCCAATATCCATCTTAATATTCTCATTGTTGCCACTATTAACTTCAATATTCTTGGATACTATTTTAATATTCTCATTGTTGTCACTATTAACTTTGATATTCTTTAATACTGATGATTTTTCTTATTGCCATATACCGGAACACATTATCATTGTTAGCCTAATTGCATTTTATGAAATTTATACAAGTCTCTAAGACATCATCTTATCATACTGATGCAGCACGACTGCACGAGTCTACAGGTGGCAGGGGACTGATGCCCAAACACTACATGTCATGCAAGCGATCACACCATGAATGCAATTTATCTACGACAACCCTAAAATGATATGCAAGCATACAAACAACCCAATCAAATGTCAACCTAATGCGCATGCAAATAATTTAGGCGAAATTTAGCCACAAACGGTTAATTAAAATGAAGATTTCAAACAGTTGCATAGTTGTTCACAAAATTAATTTAGAATTAGCAAGTTAAAATCCACAACTAATTAAGGCGCAATTAATTTAAGCACACAACGACTAGGTCCGACAAATCACGAGAAATCACAATACTTACACAAGTAGGCGGCGGAGGAAAGAAGCGAAGGATGGGGTTCCGAGCTGTTGAGGGCTAAAGAGGGTTGTAATGTAGCAACAGGAGGAATATAATGTGGATGGAAGGCAATGCGTAGGGGTTCAGGAAGTGGGATAGGTTGTTCGGTGGTGGTAATTAATGGGAAGGGGGGTGCGGGCTGAAAGGAAGGTGAAGGCGCTTCTATGGGTAGCGGGAGAGGGTAAAGGGACTGCTACGGGTAGAGGAAGGGACTTAGGAGGGCTGGCGGTAGTGTGGAAATCAGGAGGAGGGGAGAGAGGGGCCGACTGGTCTGGACAAGGTAAGTGAAAGGGGGAGGTGGAAGGGCTGAAATGGGCTGACGGGAGTGGGGAGAACCGGGTAGTTAGAGGTGGAGGGGAAAGGATCTGGGGAGGGTTGACATGTTAGGGAAATCAGCTGGCTTGAACAGTGTTGAGGCCGACGGGGCTGGGTAGAACTCAAATGGGAGGAAATAGGCCTTACGGTGGAGGGGAGGGAGGAGGCAGGCTTACCCTGGAGTCACACCAGGCGGGAAGTTCCTTCCGACGTCGCACCAGAAGGGAGAAGGCGGAAGATTTCGGCATCGCTCCGATCCGATCGAGTGGTTCCAGAATTTCCCAGAAAACCTATGATAGCCTCCCCACTTAACCACAACCTGTATATATAAGTCATAACTAAACTAGGGCACTCGGATCGGACCGCTCAAAATGTTCGATCCGATCGGGTGTCAAAACTACTCAAAAACATAAAATAAATACATGAAATCGACTCGAAATAATCATCCGGACGCGCCTGTGAACTCGGATCGGCCAAATGGGTAGTGGATCACCGCGATTTCCATCGATTCACCCCAGCTTGAAAACACTCATCTCTGGTGAGTGTGGGTAGGGCGTAGCCCGATGACGAGTAACGTAAGCTCCTCTGGGGAAGTCCAAACAACATATGGACATGGGTAGCAGCTCCAGTGAACAATACATCACAGTATCTCACGTCGGTCCCCGACGGTGAAGTCATATGCATCAATCAGAAATAAGTCTCCGGCGTTAGCTGACAGCTTTGAATAAAATGTTCCTCCATTTGAAAGCTAAACTGGTGGAACTGTCAGTGGTGCAGAGTGATCCTCATGGCGAGACTCCATAGGTTGAGGTTGAGGTTGAGGTGAGAGAGGAGGTAATTAAAGATGTCGTGGCTCATGTATAGAAATGGGGAAGAGTTCCACATGCACGTGCTCCTCGTAGTAAGGAATTAAGTTCTCTACATTGAATATTCGGTTTGTCCCCATATTTTGAAGGATGTTAATCTCATAGGCATTCATATTGATCCGTCGCGTGACTGTGTAAGGACCCATTCGACAAGCGCTTAGTTTCTTGCTATTCCCTGTGGGAACCTCTCAACTTGTATGTGAATCATAACTTGTTCTCCAATTTTAAAGTTGTGATCTCACCTGCGCCTATCTGCATGAGCTTTATAATAATCATTGCTTGTAACAATTTTCTTTTGGACTGACTCATGTAGCGTATGGAAATGATCAACAAACGACTCAACAGACTCATACAAATGAAGTGAATGATGCAAAACACACGATAGACTCGAATCATGCAACATGGAAGTGTCGTGTACTATATGAGAATAGCCATGCAAGGCATGCAACAGATGTAAATGAATGGCGACTGACACACAAACTGATCAAATGCATATGCTATATAGCAGTGAACACCCCTAAGGATGAGTGGTTTATCTGAAGGCTTTTTGGGCGGGGTGTAGAAAAACGAGTATACGAGAACCACCCAACAGACTGACTTAGACATCGACAGTGAGTTGAAAAATTTGGACATGCCCAATATCTCCTAAGGGATGCAAATCATCAGGAGGCTCACCGGGTGGTCGATAAAAAAATTCAGCGTGAATAAAGCTATCACCCAAAGGAACGTTGTAGATTGTGACACGAGGATGGTACATGGGTGTGATGGGTACCTTTCAAATGATACATCCCGTCAGGTGGCTCACCTGGAAGTGTATACAAAAAGTCATCGCGTACATGATGATGAATAGTGTGAAGATACAAACCATCCCTACTAGAGTGTGCTTTTTGGGAGGGAAAACTCGTCAAATGAGCCTCTTGAGGGCGTAATCTCGAAGAGATCAACAATGGAAGGATGGTACTTTAAGAGGTTTACATCAATAGTGAGTGTGTCCATGGGAACAAGTAGGACACCCACAACAAAGTCAATGCTAGCCCCTTGATCCTCACAATGAAGTGGAGGCTCATCAAATGGTCTGCCAAGGGGTTCAACACAACATCTATCAATATGGTCATGATCCTCCAGGTGGGTATCGTCGAAAGAGGTTGGGTTCCCCAAAATGGGCAAGGCAGCCACTAAGAGATCGCTACTAGGCTCTCAGCCCTCGGTCGTGATGTGGCTCAACATAATGATAAGGAAAGAGCAGGAGGAGCCCATACTCAAATGTGGGTCTACTGACACCGTGTCTAGAACCGAATCTCTAACTGAAAGGGACAATAGGTCTAAGTGAGGCGTGGAGGATGGACATACCATCAACTGATCAAAGTGTCACTGTGCCGCTCGTCCTCGCTCTCGTGACCACACTCACTAACCATACTAGTATCGCTCTCCACCTGTATCGTATGATAAGGGTCGAAGTCAACTCCAAAATCAAGTGGACACTGAGTTTCTTCAAGGTGAGATGAATCAAAGTCAAGTGTTGGGTCACTCGACGCATCAGTGGCTCGACCTAAATCCTTAGTCTTTATTTTCAAGAAATTCATTATATAAGCTTAATCCGTCTCCAAGCGATCAGATTGCTCAAGAATCCTTTGTTGAAATTCGGCTTCCGTCATGTCCGTTTTCGGGACACTAGGAAGATCGTTACATTTGTTGTCATCTAAATGATGGCGACCTCTATAGAGATTTTGAGGGTCATTGAGACAGTTGCCCATAACGTAATCTGGTCGTGCTCGTGGGTGGACGTGAGCCCTACGAACTTGCAGTGGTGGTCGCGCATATATAGACTCAGGTTCCTCAAATAGAGGAGACGTGTGGCGATGATGAACTGAACGATACTCAACTCTACCTTCATAAGGTCGTGAATAAGTGTATTGACGCTAATGTGAGGACCTCTCATCGTTGTAGTCATCTCTATAATAATGGAATCGTGTCGAAGGGTCGATACGATCCCAGGAAGTGTTGTGCTGTGCAGGAGGATAATCATCGTAGTAATAAGAGTGCCGCTCAAGTGAAGGCGAAGGATGACGATAATAGCTCGACATAGGACAAAACCTATAGACTCAATAACTGCGTGCTAACAGAAAGCTCGAACCTGGGCTCTGATACCAATTTGATGCAGCACGAGTCTACAGGTGGCAGGGGACTGATGCCCAAACACTACATGTCATGCAGGTGATCACACCATGAATGCAATTTATCTACGATGACCCTAAAATAATATGCATGCATACAAACAACCCAATCAAATGTCAACTTAAGGCGCATGCAAATAATTTATTCCAATTGAAATTTAGCCACAAGCAGTTAATTAAAATGAAGATTTCAAACAGCTGCACAGTTGTTCACAAAATTAATTTAGAATTAGCAAGTTAAAAATTATAACTAATTGAGGTGCAATTAATTTAAACACACAACGACTAAGACAAATCACGAGAAATCACAATACTAAAATGCAAATAAAAGTAACATCTAACAAATCATGTGTCTGAATGCACAATAATAGAAACCAGTAACTCCAAATAACGACTTACACAAGTAGGCAGTGGTGGAATGAAGCGAAGGAGGGGGTTCCGGGCTCTTGAGGGCTGAAGAGGGTTGTAATGTAGCAGCATGAGGACTGTAATGTGGCTGAAAGGCTGTGTGGAGGGGTTCAAGAAGTGGAATAGGCTGTTCAGTGGTGGTAATTAACGGAAAGGGGGGCTGCTGGCTGAAGGGAAGGTGATGGGGCTTCTGCGGGTAGCGGGAGAGGGCAGAGGGGCTGCTGGGGGGTAGAGGAAGGGACTTAGGAGGGTTGGCGGTAGTGTGGAAATAAGGAGGAGGGGAGAGGGGTCGACTGGTCTGGACAATGTAAGTGAAAGGGGAGGTGGTAGGGCTGAAATGGGCTGGCGGGAGTGGGGAGAATCGGGTAGTTAGAGGTGGAGGGGAAAGGACCTGGTGAGGGTCGACGGGTTAGGGAAGTCTGCGGGTTTGAATGGGGTAGAGGCTGACGGGGCTGGGGAGAACTCAAATGGGAGGAAGTGGGCCTTACGGTGGAGGGGAGGGAGGAGGCGGGCTTATCCTGGAGTCAAACTAGGCGGGAAGTTCCTTCCGACTTCGCAACAAAAGGGAGAAGGCGGACGATTTCGGCGTCGCACCGATCCAACCGAGCGGTTGCATTCCCAAAAAAACCTTTTATAGCTTCCCCACTTAGCCGCAACCTGTATATATAAGTCATAGCTGAAGTAGGGCACCCGGATTGGATGACTCAAAATGTCCGAGCCGATTGGGTGCCGAAACGACTCAAAAACATAAAATAAATACATGAAATCGACTCAAAACAATCATCCAGACGCATCCGTGGACTCGGATTGGCCAAATGAGTAACAGATCACCGCGATCTCCATCACATACTCAGACCATCACACATAGATTTCACTTTATGTTCTAATGATGATGATAATTGTCAGCAACTGCACCCATATAAGATACTGAGCCTTTGTATTACTAGTTATGTTGAGAATACAATCTGTAATATGTTGTTACCATATGCATTTTTATAGATCCTAGGCCTCACCACCTACAATCAATTTTTTAAGTCTGTATGCTAAGATTCTAATAGCTATATTGATTTCTCATTCAATGACATTGTGATTTGACATTAAAGGGAATCCATGCTTTGTGGTGTATCAAAATACTTCAATTTTTGAAGGGGATCTTCTAGAACAAGGGTTGCTGCTATTGATAGTGGAAGGGAGACTTTGTAAGCGAAGTTTTCTTGCGGGCCTAATTTAATTGATGTGTGGGAGGGGGGATTGTCTTCAAGTAGGAGGCATTCATGTTAGAAATTTGTGATAGCCTTGCAACAACAATGTTTTCCGATTTGCTTCTAATTTATCATCTTCCCACCTTACTGTCTTACTACTACGTTTTGATCTAAAATTATTTTAGCATCTCTGTGAATTTTTGCGTATTTGATTCTTTATTCGTTGCCTTTTACCATCATCTTTAATAAAATTAATTTCCATCTTCTCTAACATTAGGTGGTGTGTATTATGTATAGGTATTTGGTGAACCTAAATGGAAGCTGGAGATGATTTTACTGTATTTTGGTAAATACTGCAAGAGGGTGAGCTGACTTTATTTGATTTAATCAAATCAATTACACCAGAAGTTTCTTTTGAAGCAGTTCTAGTAGAAGAAATCAAATTTTGCCCTTTGCATTTTATAGATGATATTCATATATCTTATTAATATGATCGTTGATTCTCTTTCAATTGATCTATCAGTCTATTGTTTTACTATTTATTGTACTATACATTTTTTTCTGTTTGGTAGACCAACAAGATGAATGCCGTTCTAAAATAAGCCTACCATATTATATTTTTCATGCCATGCACACGTTTATGGAGAATTTGAGCTTTTGAACCACCAATTCAGATTTTAAGCAGTTTATATTTTGCCTAAACATGAAATCAGTTTCATTTGTGAATAGTGGTCTCAAACATAAACTGATCCGTGCATCTGTTTATGATTGAAGATCCTATAATATAAGATTAATAATTAAACAAATCCTAAAGAACTGAAGAATAACCTAATTCCTTTGACAATTTGAATATCTATTCAAGACTAATAAAAGAGTAGAGTGATAACTTACAAAGAGCCTGTGACTAATAACCATGAAAACAGACTCAAACATAAACTGATCTATGCAGTCTATTGTTCTCTGGACTAACAGAAATTCATCTTCCATAGTGTTGGAGGAAGTGAAACTAGCTAGTGCATACAATGATCTTCATTATGATCTTCTTACAAGAGACCAGGGATATCGATAGAATATCGAGTTAGAGTTGAAATATACATCAAGTCACAGATTACGAGCCTTAATGTTAATATCCAATATAATGACTTTTTTGTATTTTCCGGTTTCCTTACCCCATGTATATGTATGTGTATGAGTTATGTGAATAATTTTTACTCAAAATATAACGACCACAACAAGCATCCATGCTAAATCCTCACTTGAACAGGTATGAGCGGTTACAATTATTCTAACCGCTCGTATTCTTTGTAACACAAAATCAAGAAGTCACCAATACTTGCGCGAACAGACTCTAGAGTTTGCACATCTAGAGCCCATGCTGACAACATCCTAGAGCCCGTGTGGACAACATCCTAGAGCCCGTGCGGACAACCCGTAGGGACCACGCGACCCAACATTCAAGCTTCCTCGGGCTTGATCGACACCCCGCCCAGACAGTTTGTGCGGTTACCTTTTCTATAACCGCGGGGCCTTTTTTTCTAGATGTCAGCGATCACCTCCTCCAAAGGTGATCGATCTCAGTGTCTGACGAGTTTGTGAGATCTCTCCTCCGGAAGTGCTTCGCGGACATGCTCTGGTATTCGCTGTGTCTGCGAGATCTCTCCTCCGGGAGTGATTTCAGACATGCTCCGGTATTCGTCGAGTCCGCGAGATCTCCCCTTTGGGAGTGCTCGTGGACATGCTCCGATGTTCGCCAAATCTGCAAGATCTCCTCTCCGGGAGTGCTCGTAGGCATGCTCTGGCGTTTGCCGTGTCCGCGATATATCTCCTCCGGGATTGCTCGCGGACGCGCTCTGGCGTTTGCCGTGTCTGCGAGAGCTCCCCTCCGGGAGTGCTCGCGAACACACTTCGATGTTTGCTGTGTTCGCGAGATCTCCCTTCCGGGAGTGCTTGCAAACACGCTCTAGCGTTCGCCGTGTCCGCAAGATCTTCTCTTGGAGTACTCAGAGAATTTCCCTTAGTGACCGCTCGACCTCCTTTATGAACAGCCCGAGATTCCTGGGCCCGACCGTCCGGGTAGCCCACTGATTTCTATAAGTAGTGGTCAAATTCAGACCAGAGGTGGGAAGGAAAAAAAGGAGGCAAGGAGCTGCTAACTCGCCTGAGTTGTTCGGGCGAGCTCTATAAAGTGGTCTGACTGAGGCACATCTTTGGAGTCCGCAACAAGCGGCTTGGGCGGACACCCTCTTTCCGAGGTCGCAAGTGCAGTTTGGGAGGACACTCCTATTCGTGGTCGTGAGAGCAGCTTGTGCAACCTCTTCTCAGAGACCACGAGTTCTCTTCAGAAGGCTCTTTTTACGCTTTCTTCACGTAATCAGAACTTGATGTAATCCGAGCATTAAATTAATAAGATCACCCACAACTATGGTTTGTGTTGCGGGAAGTCTGGCCTCACCACTTACGGCACCCTTCTCTCCTTCATTTCGAGCTCGGACTAACTGATTGTCCTAAAGTCTTTATCCGACCTTCCCTTGTGTGGTGAGGTTGGTGGCAATTTTAGCACCAACAATTTGAACACGTGACCGTCAGATAGGGTAGTTGGTGAACAACATTTCATTCGCAGGAAGATGAGTTCTCCTAGTGAAACTCGCGAGCAGGGAGATGAATTCATAAGGAGAGATAAATTCAACTTGATGAATTCATAAGGGGATGGCTTCAGACTTGTTGACTATATGTTCTTGCAATTTGCCCTCCTTGAGAATTCTTTCTATTAAATCAACTCTCTATATCATGTCCCAACATCCTTATGGGACTCGCAGAAGTGCTCCCTTTTACGATTGTCGTGCTCGGACTTGAGAGGAGAAGGCTTATTAAAGCTAAGTTATTTTTGAATGATTTGAACAACTTCCTCCATGGGTGGTATGAGATTGATGTTCTTCTCCTGATTATCATCATATCTTGGAGAACAAGGAGTGTAGGATTGGATGGGTAAGGATGGAAAGGGTGCTGACTATATGATTGTGGCAAAAGCCTCTTCGATCTGTTATGAGGAGGAGAATATGATAACAATGGCTTCATCTGTTGAAAATGGCGAGGTGGAGGTGGTCGTTGATGATGAAAAAGTCTACCCTGTTGAGGCGCAGAAGGGATGAACTCGTGACGATGTTTGGGAACCCGATGGGGATGCCCAACGGGTTGTCGGATCGTGATGGAACTCTCCCCAGGTTGCCTTTGCACCAGCTGAGTGAGAGAAGAAAGGAATCCATGGTTGGTTGTCTCCCCCTTGGTGAAATAATTGTCTATATTAATGAACTCCCTATAAGAGCTCGGTGGCCTTCGACTAACTTCAAATTTGAAGAGCCCTTTCTGAAGGCCACAAATGATGGTGACCGTATGTATCACCGGGTCTACGACATGAATTCCAAGAATCTCTTCTTGGAAACCATCGATGTAATAATGGTTGAGAGTCTCAGATACCCCTGCCTAATCTGTAAGAGTGCTTGAGGTTTGCTCTTCCGTTTCTTGGAAGTTACAAATTTCAAGAGCAATTCCTTCCGTAGCTCCTTGAAGGAGCAGATCGATCGGGAGGGTAGCTTGTAAAACCCATCTCTCGCCTTCCCTTCAAAGGACAAGATAGTAGTTTACGACGGGTACCATCAGAAAGGTTCCGCAGTGAAAGGGCATGCTCGAAAGCCTTTAAGTGATGTATTGGATCTTCTCTCCCTGTGAATCTAGAGAGATGAGACCCTCTAAACCCATCTGAGATAGGTTCCTAGCGGATTGCATCTATAAAAGGAGAAAACCTTTTCTATGATCAATGAATTCCGCAGAGGTCCAGGAGTTGTGGAAATCCTATATTGCTAGCGCCTCGTACATGCAATTGTTTCATCTTCTCCGTGCTTCCTCGGGCTTGATCGACACCCCGCCCAGACAGTTTGTGCGGTTACCTTTTCTATAACCGCGGGGCCTTTTTTTCTAGATGTCAGCGATCACCTCCTCCAAAGGTGATCGATCTCAGTGTCTGACGAGTTTGTGAGATCTCTCCTCCGGAAGTGCTTCGCGGACATGCTCTGGTATTCGCTGTGTCTGCGAGATCTCTCCTCCGGGAGTGATTTCAGACATGCTCCGGTATTCGTCGAGTCCGCGAGATCTCCCCTTTGGGAGTGCTCGTGGACATGCTCCGATGTTCGCCAAATCTGCAAGATCTCCTCTCCGGGAGTGCTCGTAGGCATGCTCTGGCGTTTGCCGTGTCCGCGATATATCTCCTCCGGGATTGCTCGCGGACGCGCTCTGGCGTTTGCCGTGTCTGCGAGAGCTCCCCTCCGGGAGTGCTCGCGAACACACTCCGATTTTGCTGTGTTCGCGAGATCTCCCTTCCGGGAGTGCTTGCAAACACGCTCTAGCGTTCGCCGTGTCCGCAAGATCTTCTCTTGGAGTACTCAGAGAATTTCCCTTAGTGACCGCTCGACCTCCTTTATGAACAGCCCGAGATTCCTGGGCCCGACCGTCCGGGTAGCCCACTGATTTCTATAAGTAGTGGTCAAATTCAGACCAGAGGTGGGAAGGAAAAAAAGGAGGCAAGGAGCTGCTAACTCGGCTGAGTTGTTCGGGCGAGCTCTATAAAGTGGTCTGACTGAGGCACATCTTTGGAGTCCGCAACAAGCGGCTTGGGCGGACACCCTCTTTCCGAGGTCGCAAGTGCAGTTTGGGAGGACACTCCTATTCATGTTCGTGAGAGCAGCTTGTGCGACCTCTTCTCAGAAACCACGAGTTCTCTTCAGAAGGCTCTTTTTACGCTTTCTTCACGTAATCAGAACTTGATGTAATCCGAGCATTAAATTAATAAGATCACCCACAACTATGGTTTGTGTTGCGGGAAGTCTGGCCTCACCACTTACGACACCCTTCTCTCCTTCATTTCGAGCTCGGACTAACTGATTGTCCTAAAGTCTTTATCCGACCTTCCCTTGTGTGGTGAGGTTGGTGGCAATTTTAGCACCAACAATTTGAACACGTGACCGTCAGATAGGGTAGTTGGTGAACAACATTTCATTCGCAGGAAGATGAGTTCTCCTAGTGAAACTCGCGAGCAGGGAGATGAATTCATAAGGAGAGATAAATTCAACTTGATGAATTCATAAGGGGATGGCTTCAGACTTGTTGACTATATGTTCTTGCAATTTGCCCTCCTTGAGAATTCTTTCTATTAAATCAACTCTCTATATCATGTCCCAACATCCTTATGGGACTCGCAGAAGTGCTCCCTTTTACGATTGTCGTGCTCGGACTTGAGAGGAGAAGGCTTATTAAAGCTAAGTTATTTTTGAATGATTTGAACAACTTCCTCCATGGGTGGTATGAGATTGATGTTCTTCTCCTGATTATCATCATATCTTGGAGAACAAGGAGTGTAGGATTGGATGGGTAAGGATGGAAAGGGTGCTGACTATATGATTGTGGCAAAAGCCTCTTCGATCTGTTATGAGGAGGAGAATATGATAACAATGGCTTCATCTGTTGAAAATGGCGAGGTGGAGGTGGTCGTTGATGATGAAAAAGTCTACCCTGTTGAGGCGCAGAAGGGATGAACTCGTGACGATGTTTGGGAACCCGATGGGGATGCCCAACGGGTTGTCGGATCGTGATGGAACTCTCCCCAGGTTGCCTTTGCACCAGCTGAGTGAGAGAAGAAAGGAATCCATGGTTGGTTGTCTCCCCCTTGGTGAAATAATTGTCTATATTAATGAACTCCCTATAAGAGCTCGGTGGCCTTCGACTAACTTCAAATTTGAAGAGCCCTTTCTGAAGGCCACAAATGATGGTGACCGTATGTATCACCGGGTCTACGACATGAATTCCAAGAATCTCTTCTTGGAAACCATCGATGTAATAATGGTTGAGAGTCTCAGATACCCCTGCCTAATCTGTAAGAGTGCTTGAGGTTTGCTCTTCCGTTTCTTGGAAGTTACAAATTTCAAGAGCAATTCCTTCCGTAGCTCCTTGAAGGAGCAGATCGATCGGGAGGGTAGCTTGTAAAACCCATCTCTCGCCTTCCCTTCAAAGGACAAGATAGTAGTTTACGACGGGTACCATCAGAAAGGTTCCGCAGTGAAAGGGCATGCTCGAAAGCCTTTAAGTGATGTATTGGATCTTCTCTCCCTGTGAATCTAGAGAGATGAGACCCTCTAAACCCATCTGAGATAGGTTCCTAGCGGATTGCATCTATAAAAGGAGAAAACCTTTTCTATGATCAATGAATTCCGCAGAGGTCCAGGAGTTGTGGAAATCCTATATTGCTAGCGCCTCGTACATGCAATTGTTTCATCTTCTCCGTGCTTCCTCGGGCTTGATCGACACCCCGCCCAGACAGTTTGTGCGGTTACCTTTTCTATAACCGCGGGGCCTTTTTTTCTAGATGTCAGCGATCACCTCCTCCAAAGGTGATCGATCTCAGTGTCTGACGAGTTTGTGAGATCTCTCCTCCGGAAGTGCTTCGCGGACATGCTCTGGTATTCGCTGTGTCTGCGAGATCTCTCCTCCGGGAGTGATTTCAGACATGCTCCGGTATTCGTCGAGTCCGCGAGATCTCCCCTTTGGGAGTGCTCGTGGACATGCTCCGATGTTCGCCAAATCTGCAAGATCTCCTCTCCGGGAGTGCTCGTAGGCATGCTCTGGCGTTTGCCGTGTCCGCGATATATCTCCTCCGGGATTGCTCGCGGACGCGCTCTGGCGTTTGCCGTGTCTGCGAGAGCTCCCCTCCGGGAGTGCTCGCGAACACACTCCGATTTTGCTGTGTTCGCGAGATCTCCCTTCCGGGAGTGCTTGCAAACACGCTCTAGCGTTCGCCGTGTCCGCAAGATCTTCTCTTGGAGTACTCAGAGAATTTCCCTTAGTGACCGCTCGACCTCCTTTATGAACAGCCCGAGATTCCTGGGCCCGACCGTCCGGGTAGCCCACTGATTTCTATAAGTAGTGGTCAAATTCAGACCAGAGGTGGGAAGGAAAAAAAGGAGGCAAGGAGCTGCTAACTCGCCTGAGTTGTTCGGGCGAGCTCTATAAAGTGGTCTGACTGAGGCACATCTTTGGAGTCCGCAACAAGCGGCTTGGGCGGACACCCTCTTTCCGAGGTCGCAAGTGCAGTTTGGGAGGACACTCCTATTCGTGGTCGTGAGAGCAGCTTGTGCAACCTCTTCTCAGAGACCACGAGTTCTCTTCAGAAGGCTCTTTTTACGCTTTCTTCACGTAATCAGAACTTGATGTAATCCGAGCATTAAATTAATAAGATCACCCACAACTATGGTTTGTGTTGCGGGAAGTCTGGCCTCACCACTTACGGCACCCTTCTCTCCTTCATTTCGAGCTCGGACTAACTGATTGTCCTAAAGTCTTTATCCGACCTTCCCTTGTGTGGTGAGGTTGGTGGCAATTTTAGCACCAACAATTTGAACACGTGACCGTCAGATAGGGTAGTTGGTGAACAACATTTCATTCGCAGGAAGATGAGTTCTCCTAGTGAAACTCGCGAGCAGGGAGATGAATTCATAAGGAGAGATAAATTCAACTTGATGAATTCATAAGGGGATGGCTTCAGACTTGTTGACTATATGTTCTTGCAATTTGCCCTCCTTGAGAATTCTTTCTATTAAATCAACTCTCTATATCATGTCCCAACATCCTTATGGGACTCGCAGAAGTGCTCCCTTTTACGATTGTCGTGCTCGGACTTGAGAGGAGAAGGCTTATTAAAGCTAAGTTATTTTTGAATGATTTGAACAACTTCCTCCATGGGTGGTATGAGATTGATGTTCTTCTCCTGATTATCATCATATCTTGGAGAACAAGGAGTGTAGGATTGGATGGGTAAGGATGGAAAGGGTGCTGACTATATGATTGTGGCAAAAGCCTCTTCGATCTGTTATGAGGAGGAGAATATGATAACAATGGCTTCATCTGTTGAAAATGGCGAGGTGGAGGTGGTCGTTGATGATGAAAAAGTCTACCCTGTTGAGGCGCAGAAGGGATGAACTCGTGACGATGTTTGGGAACCCGATGGGGATGCCCAACGGGTTGTCGGATCGTGATGGAACTCTCCCCAGGTTGCCTTTGCACCAGCTGAGTGAGAGAAGAAAGGAATCCATGGTTGGTTGTCTCCCCCTTGGTGAAATAATTGTCTATATTAATGAACTCCCTATAAGAGCTCGGTGGCCTTCGACTAACTTCAAATTTGAAGAGCCCTTTCTGAAGGCCACAAATGATGGTGACCGTATGTATCACCGGGTCTACGACATGAATTCCAAGAATCTCTTCTTGGAAACCATCGATGTAATAATGGTTGAGAGTCTCAGATACCCCTGCCTAATCTGTAAGAGTGCTTGAGGTTTGCTCTTCCGTTTCTTGGAAGTTACAAATTTCAAGAGCAATTCCTTCCGTAGCTCCTTGAAGGAGCAGATCGATCGGGAGGGTAGCTTGTAAAACCCATCTCTCGCCTTCCCTTCAAAGGACAAGATAGTAGTTTACGACGGGTACCATCAGAAAGGTTCCGCAGTGAAAGGGCATGCTCGAAAGCCTTTAAGTGATGTATTGGATCTTCTCTCCCTGTGAATCTAGAGAGATGAGACCCTCTAAACCCATCTGAGATAGGTTCCTAGCGGATTGCATCTATAAAAGGAGAAAACCTTTTCTATGATCAATGAATTCCGCAGAGGTCCAGGAGTTGTGGAAATCCTATATTGCTAGCGCCTCGTACATGCAATTGTTTCATCTTCTCCGTGCTTCCTCGGGCTTGATCGACACCCCGCCCAGACAGTTTGTGCGGTTACCTTTTCTATAACCGCGGGGCCTTTTTTTCTAGATGTCAGCGATCACCTCCTCCAAAGGTGATCGATCTCAGTGTCTGACGAGTTTGTGAGATCTCTCCTCCGGAAGTGCTTCGCGGACATGCTCTGGTATTCGCTGTGTCTGCGAGATCTCTCCTCCGGGAGTGATTTCAGACATGCTCCGGTATTCGTCGAGTCCGCGAGATCTCCCCTTTGGGAGTGCTCGTGGACATGCTCCGATGTTCGCCAAATCTGCAAGATCTCCTCTCCGGGAGTGCTCGTAGGCATGCTCTGGCGTTTGCCGTGTCCGCGATATATCTCCTCCGGGATTGCTCGCGGACGCGCTCTGGCGTTTGCCGTGTCTGCGAGAGCTCCCCTCCGGGAGTGCTCGCGAACACACTCCGATTTTGCTGTGTTCGCGAGATCTCCCTTCCGGGAGTGCTTGCAAACACGCTCTAGCGTTCGCCGTGTCCGCAAGATCTTCTCTTGGAGTACTCAGAGAATTTCCCTTAGTGACCGCTCGACCTCCTTTATGAACAGCCCGAGATTCCTGGGCCCGACCGTCCGGGTAGCCCACTGATTTCTATAAGTAGTGGTCAAATTCAGACCAGAGGTGGGAAGGAAAAAAAGGAGGCAAGGAGCTGCTAACTCGCCTGAGTTGTTCGGGCGAGCTCTATAAAGTGGTCTGACTGAGGCACATCTTTGGAGTCCGCAACAAGCGGCTTGGGCGGACACCCTCTTTCCGAGGTCGCAAGTGCAGTTTGGGAGGACACTCCTATTCGTGGTCGTGAGAGCAGCTTGTGCAACCTCTTCTCAGAGACCACGAGTTCTCTTCAGAAGGCTCTTTTTACGCTTTCTTCACGTAATCAGAACTTGATGTAATCCGAGCATTAAATTAATAAGATCACCCACAACTATGGTTTGTGTTGCGGGAAGTCTGGCCTCACCACTTACGGCACCCTTCTCTCCTTCATTTCGAGCTCGGACTAACTGATTGTCCTAAAGTCTTTATCCGACCTTCCCTTGTGTGGTGAGGTTGGTGGCAATTTTAGCACCAACAATTTGAACACGTGACCGTCAGATAGGGTAGTTGGTGAACAACATTTCATTCGCAGGAAGATGAGTTCTCCTAGTGAAACTCGCGAGCAGGGAGATGAATTCATAAGGAGAGATAAATTCAACTTGATGAATTCATAAGGGGATGGCTTCAGACTTGTTGACTATATGTTCTTGCAATTTGCCCTCCTTGAGAATTCTTTCTATTAAATCAACTCTCTATATCATGTCCCAACATCCTTATGGGACTCGCAGAAGTGCTCCCTTTTACGATTGTCGTGCTCGGACTTGAGAGGAGAAGGCTTATTAAAGCTAAGTTATTTTTGAATGATTTGAACAACTTCCTCCATGGGTGGTATGAGATTGATGTTCTTCTCCTGATTATCATCATATCTTGGAGAACAAGGAGTGTAGGATTGGATGGGTAAGGATGGAAAGGGTGCTGACTATATGATTGTGGCAAAAGCCTCTTCGATCTGTTATGAGGAGGAGAATATGATAACAATGGCTTCATCTGTTGAAAATGGCGAGGTGGAGGTGGTCGTTGATGATGAAAAAGTCTACCCTGTTGAGGCGCAGAAGGGATGAACTCGTGACGATGTTTGGGAACCCGATGGGGATGCCCAACGGGTTGTCGGATCGTGATGGAACTCTCCCCAGGTTGCCTTTGCACCAGCTGAGTGAGAGAAGAAAGGAATCCATGGTTGGTTGTCTCCCCCTTGGTGAAATAATTGTCTATATTAATGAACTCCCTATAAGAGCTCGGTGGCCTTCGACTAACTTCAAATTTGAAGAGCCCTTTCTGAAGGCCACAAATGATGGTGACCGTATGTATCACCGGGTCTACGACATGAATTCCAAGAATCTCTTCTTGGAAACTATCGATGTAATAATGGTTGAGAGTCTCAGATACCCCTGCCTAATCTGTAAGAGTGCTTGAGGTTCGCTCTTCCGTTTCTTGGAAGTTACAAATTTCAAGAGCAATTCCTTCCGTAGCTCCTTGAAGGAGCAGATCGATCGGGAGGGTAGCTTGTAAAACCCATCTCTCGCCTTCCCTTCAAAGGACAAGATAGTAGTTTACGACGGGTACCATCAGAAAGGTTCCGCAGTGAAAGGGCATGCTCGAAAGCCTTTAAGTGATGTATTGGATCTTCTCTCCCTGTGAATCTAGAGAGATGAGACCCTCTAAACCCATCTGAGATAGGTTCCTAGCGGATTGCTTCTATAAAAGGAGAAAACCTTTTCTCTGATCAATGAATTCCGCAGAGGTCCAGGAGTTGTGGAAATCCTATATTGCTAGCGCCTCATACATGCAATTGTTTCATCTTCTCCGTGCGGGAGGCTCGACGCAATCTGATGAGTTGCGGGCTAACGTCAGGGGTCACTGCACCTCTGGAAAGTGATTTGATCTTGTAGTCTGGTAACTACGGCGAGTAAGGTGTTGAATTCACTGCTGCGGATGGGAGTTTCTAGGTTTTTGCAAGAACATTCAAATGATTTTTTAGATACATCGTGTCCAACCATAGTAACAAGCTTTTCGACAATAACTGTAATTTTAAGTTCGTATGTTTGTTTTGTTAGAGAAAAAGTGCCCTAGTCCCACTCTTCACTCCAAAAGAGAGAAATTGGTGGTACTGTCGGTTGAGGGTTACTCTGGGTCACGAATAGTCGGGTACAAAATACTCAGAGAGGATGATACAAGGTTTCACATGACACGAATTTTTGGCCTTGCTTGATTTTATTGATTAAGAATTCGATTACAAGTTGAGCTTGTGTACATTGTTTCTTGGGGAGCGAGAGCTATGCGAATTCTAGGGTTCAAATGCCAGACCGCCTTAGAGTACTGTTCATCCTCTATTTATACTACTAGAGATCTTACTCTTGTGTTGTTACATGGAAAAGAGGCTGCCTGACCAGTCAGGTGAAGAATATTAGCTAAACACAATATGTTATGCGAGAACAGAGGCATTGCCTGCGAGAGCACTAAAGCGTATGCGAACATGACGAAGTGTCAGCAAGAATCATAGAATTTCGAGACTGGCCGAGCTTGGAGATGCTATGCGAGTCTTGAGTTATGACTTGCTTTAGAGGTGGTGCTGCAAATGTATATAGTGTCGGGGAGTAGTACTTTACTCTCATAAAGAGTGGTCATGGAACTTTGGGTAGACATTTAGATTGAGCTACTTTCACTAATTCTCATATTCAAATTGCTTTGAGGGATATACAAAACAACTAATATTGCTCCTTACATGTCATATGCTGAATCACCGATAGACATTCATTTCTTCCATCTTATTTGAACGCTATAAATGAAAATTTTTATTTACTGACCTTTAAGTGACTGAATTTCTTTCGTTCGTATTGCTAACCTTGTTAGATCTTCCATAGTTAAACTCATTTATGTATTTATATGCTTAACCTATCATGTACTTTTTCAGCCTACTACCCGCACTAGGAGGACATGTGATTTACCAAATGATGAGACTCTTCAGGGCATCTTGAATTGCTTCTCAAATCCTACTATTTCTTGTGGCATTTTGAAAAAAGTATCTTCTGTGGTGGCTCGTTTTCTGTTGGCACAAGCTTTCAAGGTGATGATCATGTTTTTAATTCCTTGAAAATTATTATAGCTATCAAGCTATTATTGAGGAAACTATTTGCATGAAGCTATTTTCTTTGCTTGGATCCTTCTGTTAACTAAGAAATTTATCTTATTACTAAGCATACGTACTATTTCTTGGATTAGTCATCCAATACGATGTTTGTAGAAAGAATTACGTTTAAAGAACTTGATGAGTTGATGCAATCATAGTTGCAAAAAGATGATTTGATGCCACATGATGCAAATGTAGTCATGCTCTGATGTTGAAGGAATCGTTGATCCTAAACTTTCATAAAGAAAGAGTTCGGTAATAGATTCATGGGAATGCATTTTTAACTTGACTCTTTCATATTATTTGTTCTGTTATTTAATAAATCAGATAACATTAAACTATATTCAAAGTTATTGTACTCATTAGCATGCAAATGGTTGCTAATGAAGGGATGCGAAGATTCAAATAAATTAAAATCAGTAGGTATTAATTGCTTAGATTTATGATCTTATTTTTGTTTAGATTCACAAGAAAAGTTTAATGTAAGCTGGGCTGCAGTTTATGTATATGTACATATTCAACATTATGTTTAAGGTAAAACAATGGAGTCCATTCAATTGTAACATCACCTTTCAAAAGAAAATTTCTTTTAGGTGATCGAATATTAAAGTGATTAATTATATCATAGATGGGTGTGGTGTGGTAAACATTATAATTTTCTTTTGGATTATTTCTTAGCATAGGGTGCAATATATTATACCCCTATCTCAGTCATAGGCTAGCAAGGTCTTGGACGCCAATCACTAGATCTTTTTTGAAGCAACACCTTTTGAATTTTGAAATGGTCTCGTTCTCCCATATGGGCTAGCTTTCTCCAAGGTGTTAGGACTTAGGAGTCTGATCTAGCTAGATACTAAGATCTCGATCAAAGGCTTAATAATCCTTCATACAATGCCGAATCTGCGTAATCAGGATAATCCACTGATTCAGGTATGTAAGTTGGTTTATAACCAAAGGAAGAACAACGGGAAACTCGACCAAAAGACTAGCCAACCTAAGTGCCCACAAAGAGAGATTGAGAGTACTTCACTAAATATGTAGCAGGTTTGAAACCAACTTTGGGATCCTTTATCACGGATATGATTATCTCAAACCTGACCACTTTTCAAGAACATTACCTCAACTCATCTTTGGTATTAGTGACAAGCACTTCCTTCACTAAAGCCCAACTATGTCCTTTGCTAGAATGCAAATTTTTAGTGCTAGTCAGACCACAACTCCTCGACCGAACCTCTTGAGTGGCTCGGGAATGGAGCAAAAGAAAGACGAGTTGGAGAGCGGATGTATGCCAGTTATGACTCTGTTAAGGAAATGAAGCAAACTCTTTCTCAACGTATGCTAGAGTAAATGAAAAGTCTGGCATTTCTGCCCCCAAGCCAAGCAACTATAGATCTTGAGTGGGCTAGAAACGGAAGAGGAATCCCGAGTATTTCCCCCAAACCCACCGATTGGATTGATTACCTATGTTAATTATTGAGTTCGAATCTCATCACAATATCAGTTATGGTTATGTTATTCTTAAGCAACAAATGTCTAGTTCACTAAAGATCTAGGGCCTCACCGTAATAAGTGTTGTTCTCACTACTTTCCAACGATTTTTGGATGGGTACATCATATGCTTGTTGAAAGCCTGACAAAAGAGGTTTCAAGTTTTCTTTTCAAAGACTTTGGGGAGATTAGATACAGATTTGTTTGAAGGAGCATAAGCAAACCACACCAAATGTACAGATACAGAACTGAGTGGGCATGATGATTTTAGGAATGAGTAGTGGTTCTGGAGTGCTTTCAGAGATAAAGATACCGCCAAAGATGAAGATACCGCCAGAGATTAGGAAAGGCTGAAACCGAGGCAAGATAAAATGAGTGAAAAAAAAGAAAAAATATTTTTCACGGGTTGAAACGAAAAGAAAAAACCGAATACAGAAAGACCGAATGATTCATTGATGTGACAGACCCTAAACCCCCTTAAACGTGGTACACTAGAAACTCATAAAGAAGTGGAGATTGAACAAAGACTGACTTCTTTCTCGTACTAGAAAAAAATCTCTTTATATAATGAATGGAATAATCCAATTAGTTATAGTAAGTTCTTCCATGGAAATTTTGTACTCCACTTGTTGGAGTAGCTATCATAAGGATAAGTCAGGTAGACTTTCTAAGGCTACCAAAAAAATTGCGAGCTGCAGGTAGTTCACAACCAAAAAATCAGAATCACATCTATCATGGTAAAAAATCTTTCCTGATTCAAAAATCACTTATTGGGATGATCTTTCTCATGTGCTGACGAGTAACTTGTCATTGTTTACTTAACCGTACTCATTGCCAAGCCTATCCCAAACCCTTTTTGTTGTTCATAGAATTCCACGACTTGCAAACTAGACTTTCACCATCATACTTCGAAACATACCTTTGAAATGCTCTGAACAAAAGCTGCTTCAACTACTGATGTGGTAGTAAGAGTACTTGACGTTTGATTTAATATTAAGAGTACTTGACTTTATCAAAATGATCAACCTAAAATGAAATGTTAGGTTTATAATTTATTGTCTTGTTGATAAATTAAAGGAGGCTTATTAACATAATCACAATCACCAATTCTCCTTTCTAGATTATTTATAGGTCCTTTACCAATATGTTATGCCCCTTGCCCCAAATTTGTAGCCTCTTAAAAGTCTGTTTGAGGACAGTGCACGGAATTGCATCAACATTTCCATGAAGTTTTCTTTTAGGTCTCATTATTGAAGTTTTCTTTTGCCTCGACTAATTCAATTCGATTCAAGTAATTTTCACTGAGTGAGTGCATAACATGGTAGTTTAAGTCTAACAAATGTTTTTTTTTTACTAAAAAACTAGTTTCCATATAAAAAAATCTATCATTTCCATCCATTCCCAAAATTCTTCTTCTTTCAATTTTCCCTTAAATTCCCTGATATCAATTTTAAGTCCCAATGCTTATCAATTACCTTTATCCTTAGGAAAAAGTTCACGAAGAAGTATTTCTTTGTAATCATTCTTGTCTACAAACCTATATTATCTTTCCACATATTTTGATTATTTCTAATGTGAGTGCGGTGATGACTGATGTGTTACGTGTCTTTTGGGTTGTTTGTCGGATGGCTGCGGGAAGGAGTTGGAGTTGAGGATATAGGGTTATTCAGCCTTAGAAATAGTGGAGGAGATGAGAGAAGACGAAACCCTAGAAGGGAGGGGTGAGTAAAGAAGAACCTTGAAGATGAAGAGAGGAGACCCAAGAAGGGAGAGTTATAAGAACTTTCATTTCATTTCTTAATTGATACCTTTATACAAGATCAGGGGTCTATGTTTATAACAAGACCAAGGGGCGTACTTGTAAATACATCAAAATGTTCATAAATATTAAAATACCTAAAATACTCTAACCTAACTCATCATAATAATTACTCAACATAATAATGACTCGAGACAACATAATACTAATATAATAAGATAACTGACGGTGGAGCTTTGACACATATACATCATGCAATAAAATAAGTAAAGATCGTGTCAGATCCAGTAATATAAACTAAGTAAAGATCGTCCCATGGAGAAGTGATTAATTTAGCGCTCGCTAATACTTAGCTTAACCTTTTCTTTAAATCCAAGTAAATTGTTAAGAGATAATGAAGAAGCCCATTAAAAGGAGCCTATGTACAAGCCCATGTATAGTCTATTTAGTCCCACATTGTAGATGTAAAAGACTCTCCCTCTCTTTCTCTCTATATAAGTGTATGTACTCATGTATTAGATGATTAATAAAATTACTGTGTGGTTTTCTCTCACTTACATTGTTCTCTACATGGTATCAGAGTCCATCGATCCGATTTTTTTATGCTCCCAGCGGCTAGCCTTTCTCTAACCGCCGGTCTCCTCTGCCTATCCGCCGTCTTCTGCGGACTCCCTCTAACCGCAGTCAGTTCGCTCCTCTATTGCGGCTTCCCATTTCTTACCTGCAAGTTTGCCCCCCTTCTTCCGTTGATCCACCTCCCTTGTGGCCTTTATATACTTCTTCGTGGGACCCACCGGTTTTTCCGCTGTGACCGCCGCGACCTGCTTCTATTCGCCGCAGACTTCTCTGATTGTCGCGGACTGTTCTCCTTGTTCGTCGCGGACTGCAGTCTTTGTTCGATTGCGGACTTGGTTCCTGCTCGCCGCGACCTGCTTCTGTTCACCACGGACTCTCTTCTTTGCTCGCTGCGGACCATCTTCTCTGTTCCTTGCGGACTGCCTTCTATGTTCGTTGCGGACTAGGTTCCTGCTCGCCGCGATTTGCTTCTGTTCGTTGCAGACTAGGTGCCTTCTCTGCTCACTGCTGCCTGCTTCTTCTGTTCGCCGCGGACTGCCGTCTCTGATTGTTGCGGCCTGGTCTCTTGCTCGCCACGGCCTGCTTGACTCTTCTCTATTCGACGCGGACAACCTTCTCTGCTCGTCGCGACTTGTTTTCGCTATTCGCTGCAGACTACTCTCCTTGCCGCTGCGACCTTTGCCTTTGCTGCCGCAGATAGCTTCTCCTCTGTCTGCTACCCGCAACGACCTACCTTCCCTAGCTGCGGATAGCTTCTTCCTATTCGCTGAGTGTGTCCGCGCGACTTGTGTTGGCTGCCAGGGTTTGCCGCTGCGACCTTCCTTCCCTAGCCGCGGCGACCTTGTCTCTACGGCCCTCTCTTGCGCGGACTCCTGCCGTAGCCGCCATGGACTCTCCAGCTCTACTCCAGCAGCCACTTTTACCTACTCTGGGTCCTCTTGCTCGTAAATCTTCTACTCGGGGCGGTCGCTTCACGTCTCGAGGATGAGGCCGTGCCGGACGCTCTACTCTCAAGTGTACCCACTGTGGTCGGGATGGTCATCTTGAAACCACCTGCTATCACAAGCATAGACTGCCTCCTCATCTTACTGCTACTACTACTGTTGCACCACACCCCGCATCCCCTACAAACCAAGATATCAATGACCTTCGTCTACAGCTTCAGCAAGTCCAAGTCATTGTTAATCGCTCCTCTAGTTCGGTTGCTTCTTTCTCCACCGAGGGTATATCCTGTCTCTCTCAGAGCTCTCACTGGATTATCGACTCCGGTGCTACTCACCACATTACCTCCCAGAAGCCACCTCAGTACATGCACTCTGAATATCCCAAGTTCATCACTATGACAAATGGAAACACAACTCCGGTGTCTTGATCTGCTGACCTGTGCCTCAGTCCTACTCTCTCATTATCTTCGGTTCTTCATGTTCCGGGATCCCCCTTCAATCTACTCTCTGTGAGTAGGCTTACGCAGGACCTTGATTGCTGTCTAATCTTCTCTCCTTCCTCTTTTGTTGTGCAGGATCGTCGAACGCGGAATATCATTGGTAAAGGACGGCTGTCAAATGGACTTTATCTCTTGGATGTCTCCCCTACTATCCTCTCTGCAGTCCCCTCCGTCAACAGACATCGTCGTCTTGGCCATGCTCCTCTCCCGATTCTCAAGAAGGTTCTTCTTGATGTCTCCCTACAAGAGTATTCTTGTGAATCCTGTATCTTTGGCAAACAACATCGTGTTTCTTTTTCGCCTATTTGTACTCGGAGTTCTTCTCCGTTTTCTGTAGTACATTCTGATATATGAGGCCCCTATAAAGTCCCCAGTGTTTTTGGTTATCAGTACTTTGTTACCTTTATCGATGATTATTCACGTCTTACATGGTTGTACCTCCTTCGTGATCGTACTGAACTAACATTTATTTTCCGTACTTTTATTACTGAGACGCGTACGCAATTCTTTGTTACTTTAAAGATAATTCACACCGATAATGCTTATGAATATACCAGTCGCATCTTCTCCAATCTATGCACCGAGTTTGAGATTATTCATCAGACATCCCGTGCTTATACCCGCCAACAGAACGGTGTAGCCGAGCGAAAAAATCGACATCTTCTTGATGTCACTCGGCCCCTCGTGCTTCAAATGCAGGTACCCACAACATATTGGAACTTCGCTGTTTCTACTGTTCGTCATCTCATCAATCGCATGCACTCCTCCGTTCTTGACTTCGCTTCTCCGTTTGGCCTCCTCTTTCCTACTAAGTCTCAATTCTCTCTCACGCCCCGTGTCTTTGGATGTACTTGCTATGTCCACTCTCTTGGCCCGCCGACCGACAAAGTTGCCCCCCTGGCCACGAAATGTATGTTTGTTGGCTACTCTCGCACTCAGAAAGGATATGTTTGCTACTCTCCTGAAAAATGAGAAGATGTTCGTCTCCGCTGATGTCACCTTTCTTGAAGAACAACCCTTCTACTCCACATCATCCGTACTGTCTCCACCTTCCACTATTGCGCGTCTGGCTGTTCCCGTCACCACGTTGCCCCACACCGCACCTCCTCCTACTCCACTACCAGTGCCAACAGTGCCTCAACCCCCTCCTCCTCCACTTCGCCGTGTCTACACCCGCCGCTCATCCCGGATAAAGGCCCTCCAGCAGCTCCTTTCTACTGATGGTATCCCACAGATTGACGATCATGCAACATCCTCTACGGCTCATCCACTGGCAAATTATGTCTCATTGCATCGTCTTTCTCCCCCTCTTCTCCAATTTGCCCTCTCTCTCTCCACCATCTCGATTCCTAACTCCTTGCAGGAAGCTCTCCAACACCCGGGGTGACGTGCGGCCGTGGACGAAGAAATTACAGCTCTATGGGCTAACCAGACTTGGGACCTTATCCCTCTACCTCCTGGCCAGTCTTGTGTTAGCTGCAAATGGGTCTTTGCTATCAAGCATGCTACAGATGACACTATTGAACGTCTCAAAGCCCGCCTTGTGTCTAGGGGCTTCACCCACCAACATGACATTGATTACAACGAAACATTCTCTCCGGTCGCCATGCTGAATACTGTTCGAGTCTTGATTTCCCTTGTTGTGCATCAACAGTGGCCTCTACATCAGCTCGACATCAAAAATGCCTTTCTCAATGGAGATCTCCAAGAGACTGTGTATATGCACCAATCACCCGGGTTTGAGACCACGGGGGAGTCTCGTGTATGCCATCTGCAGAAGTCTATATATGGTCTCAAACAGTCTCCTCGTGCTTGGTTTGACAATTTCAGCAAAGTAGTTCGCGAGGTGGGCTTCACACGTAGCTCTGTTGATTTCTCTCTCTTTACACGTCATCAAGCAACAAGCACTGCGATTCTTCTGATATATGTTGATGATATCCTAATAACGGGCGATGACATTACTGGGATCCAAAACATCAAGAAACATTTAAACTCAGCATTTCAGACAAAAGATGTGGGCAATCTTTGATACTTCCTTGGGCTCGAGGTTGCAAGGAGACCTGATGGTCTTGTTCTGTCCCAACGGAAGTACTGTATTGATCTTCTGCAGGATGCAGCCTACTCAGGATGTAAACCTGCAGGCACTCCGATGGATGTGAATCACAAATTGTCTTCACATGACTCTGGAACTGATCCTGTTCTTACAAATCCAGAGTACTACCGTCGATTGGTAGGGAAACTAATCTATCTCACGGTTACACGACCCGATATTTCATTTGTTGTTGGGGTTGTGAGCCGATTTATGCATGCTCCTCGAACGTTCCATCTCTAAGCGGTCGAACGGATTATCAGATACTTGAAGATTGCTCCAGGACAAGGACTTATTTATAAACCGTCCTCCTCTCTGTCTCTTGTTGCATATTCTGATGTTGACTATGCAGGTTCCCTTGATGATAGGCGTTCCACGACTGGTTTTTGCACCTATCTTGTTGGACACTTTATTACCTGTCGTAGCAAGAAACAATCGGTTGTGGCTCACTCATCTGCTGAGGCTGAATACCGTGCCATGGTAGCGGTTGTATCTGAGCTCACATGACTGGAGAGTCTATTCAGTGATTTGGGTCTCATACTCTCTTCTCCGGCAACCCTATTCTGTGACAGTCAAGCCGCCATACATATTTACAAGAATCCTGTATTTCATGAGCGGACAAAGCATATTGAAGTCGACTGCCACTTCATTCAGGAAAAAGTTCAATCAAAGAAGTTGGAGTTAGAGCATGTCTCTGCATCAGGACAAGTTGCTGATATATTTACTAAAGCTCTCTCTCGGACATTATATCATCAGTTCTTATCCAAGCTTGGTGCCTACGACTTGTACGCTCCAGCTTGCGGGGGAGTGTTAAGAGATAATGAAGAAACCCATTAAAAGGAGCCCATGTACAAGCCCATGTATACTCTATTTAGTCCCACATTGTAGATGTAAAAAACTCTTCCTCTCTTTCTCTCTATATAAGTGTATGTACTCATGTATTTGATGATTAATAAAATTACTGTGTGGTTTTCTCTCACTTACATTGTTCTCTACACAAATCAAATACGATGATTTTAATTATTAAAAATTACAAATGAAAACTCCTAATCAAATAAAACAACGATTCCTTAGAGAATTGTTTTTATCGGTTTTGCGAAACAATCCTATATTCTGATTTCTTATGTCTACTGTGATGAATCTTTTAAATGATACTTTATGAAAATATGTGACCAAATATCTTGCAATGAGTTTTAAACAGAAATCAGTATCTCTCAATATCAGAAATTACTAGTACTTTATTTTCCTTGTCATCTCTGACTCAGGTAAAACGAATAACTACATATAGATTAAAAACCATTGTTGCTAACAAAGAGGAAATTTTTTCTCCCTTAAATGCTATGTCGAATCTATGATGCACTTACGCAACTCATCTCTCGAATTATGAAGCGCACTAAAAAGTGAAATCTCGGTCAAAAGTTCCAAAATAAAGATCGTAAATTCAATAAAGATTAGTTTTCAAACATTCATAAAGGAAATTGAGAACAACATCATCACACACGACATAATACTCTCATAATACAAGATTAGAGAAATTAATTCATAGCGATGGAATAAATACACCGCACAATAAGAAAGATCTTAGTAGACACGATAAAAATTTAAACGCTGCAGGATTTTTCTCCCGGACCTCGCTCAGAATCTATTTTTCTTCTCGCGGGTGCGCCCAAACCTTAGCCTTCTTCTCCAAGATGATAGTCGATTTCTCCCTTTCTTTAAGGATCTTCGTATGTTCCTTTTCTGCAAGAAATCCCCCTTTAAAAATGTTAGCCCCCTTTGGAAAGGATGCCTCCTATTTTTGAAAACACTGTAGATTTTAAATTTTAAAATTTGAATTCGGACGCGACTTGTTTTAACAACTAAAATAGGCTGTTGCAACAGCTCCCCCATGCCAAAAATATAAGTCCAGCTTCACTTCTCTGGGTTAATTCTTCGGCGTTTCTAGCACAAAAATATTGGAAAATGACAAAATTAATCAAACATTGATTAAATATGAATTTAATTATATTTTTACTCATTTAAAAATCATTTTTTCATTTAAAATAAACATTAAGTCGAAATAATAGACTTACATAACTTATTTTTGAGAAATTTTCACACCCCCACACTTAAACTTTTGCTAGTCCATAACAAAGGTAATTTGAAAGTGATAGTCATCAAAATATAAATTCCCATGATCCTTCTTCTCAACAATAACTACAGAAAGCCCACTCAAAAAATTTGCTTTAACCACTGATAATTTGTCAATCATTAAGGGTTCAAAATATTCAAAGATCCATTAACTTGATAAAAGATAAAGCTCTATTAAAATTTCTAGTGGGGTGTGTGCTATTTCTTAAAATTATTTACTCCCCCAAAACTTTTTCTCATTGAACTTCCTCAATAACTGGGATGGATAAGAATCAGCCGAGTCTTTGCTTTAGCCTCCACAAGAGTTTAGTAGTTTAACTTGAAAAGAAATCAGAAGGACTTGTGGTTGGAATGACTTTGACTTGGTTAGAAATAAATTTAGATAGTAGAAGGTATTTCCCTAGTTAATATTCTTAATAACTCTCCACACTATGAGGTTTATTTCTCAATCATTATTTCATTCATTTTTTTGTAAGTCAATTGTTGGGATCATTTCAAGTAGGTGTACACATACTTAGGTCACATATCACTATGATATTTATCCTTTTTTTATATGACATCAAATTTTTTCTTACGTTCATATTTGAGATCATTCTAAGTAGGTGTACACATACTTATGCCACATATCACTATGACACATTTTTTTTATCAAATACCGATAGTTTAAAAGCTTGCTAAGAAATAACTAGTAGACTATTGGGATTCAAGCTCAAAGGATAAGGGATTATCACACACAAATATAGGCAATAAAGCGCAAAATGATCAAAAGAAAGCTTAATCATTCTTACAAGTTAGCTAACTATCTCAACAAATTGACTTACATCTCCGACTCGGTTCTTGCTCACCATTCCACCATTATTTTTAGAAGTCAATAAAATATGGTGTTAGGATGTAAACTCTTTTAAAGAATAATGTGTATAAAAGAAATACTTAATAGAGCTTTAACCTATCTTACTAACATCAAATTAAAATCTGAACTCTTAGGATTGACTATCCTACCAAGCAATAATCATCAAATAATCTTGAATAATTTATTCATTAATTGTATCGAGAATTAAGATCAACAATTGTTATTATTTAATAAAAACCCATTCCTCGCCAAATTAGTAGGGGCTATACCTCACCCTTACACTGATGTCTTTGCTAGTCCCTAGGAAAGATACCTCTTTAATCATGAAAATACTTAAAATATTTTTACTAATAAGCACATAGCTATAGGGAGGAAGAAATTGAAATTTAAATAACTCCCATGAAATTGATGTACCCAAATTACTCCTTTTATTAGGTGACCCTCAACACTCCTAGTCATTTGTTGTAACCTGCATAACTTACATCTTCAAAATATACAGATATTAGAGCATGAGATGTATTTGTGTCAGTTTTCATGAATATCTTCAAAAACCACCGAACATAACAAAAGCTCAGAATAATTATCATAAATAACATTGTCACGTCTCAATCCTAATAACATTCCAAAACATTAAATCCAAATCACTGTAAATATCATAGGATAAACAATAGCAGCACATAATATCATACAAAGGAGTATCATGACACATATCATCACGCAAAAGATAATTGTAGATGAGTTACTAGGCTGGTATTAAAATAGTGCAACATAATAACCATAATAAAAGCAAAGCTCACAAACATAAAAGAAGTGCATCACAGAAGAAACACAGAATGTCACCTTCACCGTTTAACAAACCAAAGATAATTACCTCTGCCATGTAAATATAATAGATGATACTACTACTCGTCCTCACTCTCAGCCCCTCTTCCGTCCTGTCCTCCTCTTTCTCAGCTGCAGCAACCACTGCCAAATCAACTCTGGACCGGTCAAAAGTCAGTAGGTAGCCCTCGTCATCAAATTGGGTCGACATCCTGTAGGTCGGCTCTTGTATTGGAATATTTGCCTTCTGCATTAGCTTGACCTGGTTATCTTATTTATAATCCCTCTTCGAATCGAAGTGCAGATGCTGGCACCTCTAGTAGGCCTTCATGTACTCAATATTCTCCATCAAGATTTCAGGATCAGTACCACTATCCGCCACTGGTATGTCAATATGTATGGGGTCAGCCATCGGCGACCTTGTGGACTGATCCGCCACTTAAGGGCTTCCCACTTAAGGGCTTTCCGTAGGCTCACCCCTACTGGTGAATCCATCCGTAGATCCCTTCTACATCATAAGATTCGAAACATTTGCATTTCCTTATGCCAAATTTTATTATTCTGTTCTTGACGTATTTTTATATAAAACAAAAAAAGTATTTTTAATATAAAACATCCCCTCAGATAGTTGTATCGCTTTATGTTCCCTCGCCCATATTTATTTTTTAGCGATATATCATTGAGTTAAACTCATATGCACATGCAGTGTCCTTTAAATAAAAACAAAAAATAAAATTACTTGAATAGACATAATTCAAGAAATAAAATACTCACAGCAGCTTTGCCCTTATTCATATTATCCTGAGACGCCATTCTTCTTTGATTAATTCTTGACTGCGGAAACCACTGTAATAGCATTTTTATTTGGGTTGCGTCTCTTATAATACATAAAGGATTTATGAAAAGTCGGAAAGCCAAATATAATAAACTGAAAAACTCAAAATACTCTGAAATGATCTTAGAAAACCAAATTCAGCTCGTATACTTTGCTGGATAGCCATAATTGTGCATCAAAATGGGCTAACCAGCCCCCAAATGGACTATCCGTCCTCATAAAAATGCTGTCCAGTAAAGTTTACATAAAATTTAGGAAAACAGACGCCAAAAGAGCCACTAAACAGCTACCAAAACAACCACTAAACAGATACCAAAACAACCACTAAACAGCTACCAAAACAGCCACTAAACAGTCCATAAAAATTCAGCATAAAGACATCATTCTTATAGCGGAAGAGAAACAGAAGCAATTCTCAAAACCAGCGGTAGAGGTACAACAAAGCAGTAGCTAGGACAACAGGGAGGAGCAGCTCCGGCAACAGGGAATAACAATTTTGGGGCAGCAGAGGATAGGAAGAGCAGATGGAAATGGGAGATGAGGAGGGAATCCACCAGGTATTTAAAGTGGAGCATAGACGGTGAAGAGGCAAGAAGAAGCCAAAGTGAAGTATCTAACTTAAATAGGTGTCACCAAGTGTCATTAAACTTCAATTCAGCTAACACTTGACTTGGCCAAGTGTCAAAACAATCAAATCAGCCAACTACACCAATTTATAAGTGTCAAAATAATCAAATAGCTGCCAACACACCTATTTCCAGCCTGAAATTGATAACAGCAGCCCAGTTAAAGAATAAAGCTAGCAATATACTTAGCCAACAACAAGCCTAGCCGTCAACAACAAAAGAAGTTTAGCCTACAAGCTACCAAATGATAATAATCAAGTGATATCTTGACATAAAGCCAAAATCAAACTAAAAGAAACGAAAATTGCGCAAACAAATCTAAAAAAAATTCATACTGCCTTATCTCATCATCGGGGCAAAAATAATTTTTTTGTTTTTGCGAATTTTGGGTTGTTACAAATCTTTCCTACTAAAAGAGTTTTCGTTCTCGAAAACTAACTTGATAACGATGTCTATTAGCGCTTTTCTCGGATCTAGTTCGTTGTTGAACTTCACGTTCTTCCGGCATCCTTTGACGACGTCGACTGGAATAAACTTAGAGGTTTCTATACGTAATTTTTTTAATTATGTTGCATTCTTAGTCTGCAATGATTTCGTGCTGTTTATGATACGACACAATTTATTGAAACCGTTTCCCTCTGATACCAAGTTGTGAAGACCCAAAATTCCCGGGCTTCCCAAATGATTTCAAGAATTGAACAGAATTACAATAAAAGAGTCGCATCACATCTAAGTACAGTACAAAGAACATTCAAAACAGTATTTTATTCATTCTTCACTGAGTTACAACCGAATATAAAGAAACTGCGAGTAATCATCTATACAAAAATAAGAATTTGAAAGTGGTACACGAGGCTTTGCGTCTCCCTCGAGCTTTGCTATCTTTTCCTGCGAAATCCTTTTTCGAGCACTAGGAATGTCTCCTGTTGACTAAGAAAAATGGGTGCACAATGAGTTAGTCATAAAAATTATGACTATGTGAGAACAATATTTCGTGAAACAGTTATACATGCAGAAAATGAGAGATAACAATATGCATACATTTCAATAAATCATAATTTCGATAGTATATATATCATAATGCTAACCCTTAAGCCCTTTTATTTTAATTACATAAAATAGGAAATGCTCTGGTTATGCATCTTTTGGCCACACCCACTTAAGGGCTTTCCACTTAAGGGCTTTCCGTAGGCTCACCCCTACTGGTGAATCCAGCCATAGATCCCTTCTACATCATATGATTCGAAACCTTTGCATTTCCTTATGCCGAATTTTATTATTCTGTTCTTGACGTATTTTTATATAAAACAAAAAAAATATTTTTAATATAAAATATCCTCTCAGATAGTTGTATCGCTTTATGTTCCCTCACCCATATTTATTTCTTAGCGATATATCATTGAGTTAAACTCATATGCACAGACAGTGTCCTTTAAGTAAAAATAGTAAATGAAATTACTTGAATAAACATAATTCAAGAAATAAAATACTCACAACAGCTTTGCCCTTATTCATATTATCCTGAGACGCCATCCTTCTTTGATTAATTCTTGACTGCGGAAACCACTGTAATAACATTTTTATTTGAGTTGCGTCTCTTATAATACGCAAGGGATTTATAAAAAGTCAGAAAACCAAATATAATAAACCGGAAAACTCAAAATATTCTGAAATGACCTTAGAAAACCAAATTCAGCTCGTATACTTTGCTGGACAGCCATAATTGTGCCTCAAAATGAGCTAACCAGCCCCCAAATGGACTATTCGTCCTCATCAAAATGCTGTCCAGTAAAGTTTACATAAAATTTAGGAAAACAACCACTAAACAGCTACCAAAACAGACACTAAACAGCTACCAAAACAGACACTAAACAACTACCAAAACAGCCACTAAACAGCTACCAAAACAGCCACTAAACAGTCCATAAAAATTCAGCATAAAGACAACATTCTTACAACGGAAGAGAAACAGAAGCAGTTCTCGAAACCAGCGGTAGAGGTACAACAAAGCAGTAGCTAGGACAGCAGGGAGCAGCAGCTCGGGCAGTAGGGAATAGAAGTTTGGGGGCAGCAGAGGATTGGAAGAGCAGCCAGAAATGGGAGATGAGGAGGGAATCCACCAGGTATTTAAAGTGGAGCATAGGCGGTGAAGAGGCAAGAGGAAGCCAAAGTGAATTAGCTAACTTAAATAGGTGTCACCAAGTGTCATTAAACTTCAATTCAGCTAACACTTGACTTGGCCAAGCGTCAAAACAATCAAATCAGCCAACTACACCAATTTATAAGTGTCAAAATAATCAAATAGCTGCCAACACACCTATTTCCAGCCTGAAATTGATAACAACAGCCCACTTAAAGAATAAAGCCAGCAATATACTTAGCCAACAACAAGCCCAGCCGGTCAACAACAAAAGAAGATCAGCCTCCAAGCCACTAAATGATAATAATCAAGTGACATCTTGACATAAAGCCAAAATCAAACTAAAAGAAACGAAAATTGCGCAAACAAATCTCGAAAAAAAATTCGTACTGCCTTATCTCATCATGGGGGCAAAAATAAATATTTTGTTTTTGCGAATTTTGGGTTGTCACGGGTCGTGCCACTTCTTCGTCTGTTCTTTATAAATTTGTGAATTTTCATATGCATTCATCCATAATTCCTCTATTTCATTGAGTTGTAAAAGCCTTCTCTTACCTGCGTCTTAAAAGTCAAATTCTTGAAAGTTTTAGAGGCAGGATTATTTATAGCCAATTGAGAACTTGCCCTTAAAGATTTTTAATGCACAAGAGAGCAAGGTAGAAGTGAGATAACAAAATGGGGAAACATGGAAAGTCAAAACTGATAGTCCTAATGTTGTGAATTTAAAAAGTATGAATTCACTAATAATGCCAAACACAATGTGTGCATACAACAAGATGACTGTTACTTTCCTCTCTATAAACTTAGAAGATAAATGGAATAATTATACAGTACACAACCAAAGGAAATAGTGTTTTCTATATATTTGACTACTAATTAGGGCATATGGTTCAAAATAGGACTACATTTTTTTTCATTTTTAGAGTGATAAGATATTAAGAACAAATTTTACATGTAGAAATTTCTATGTATATCTTCAATAAATTTTCATTTGTGGCTGTTAGTAGACCTGTCTTTATGTCAAAATTGTATGATTGGGAGAAGTAGACCGGGTTGGTTGGAGTGGGGTTGGAGTTGGCTTCATGGATGGTAGAATCAGAGCATCAATCATGAATTACATTGCAAGTATGTCGTCCAAAAAAACTCGCGAGAGGTCCATCATACCGATGATCTTAGCGTGTTACCTTCCATGCTAATGGGGTTAAGTGGTGTTATGGAATGAGCTTCATACAATGCTTTCTTGGCAGGTCGAGTAGCAAATCTGGCCATTGCTAAGAGTGCAGATTGATGGGAGGGAGAAAGGATGGTAGGGTGCTGAACACAGTGCAGAGGAAAAACACTAGATAAAATTGGGATGCAATTTCACTGCCCAACAAATTATCGTTTGCAATACAAATAGCCACGATAATCTCATCCAACTTCAAGTTCAAGACCAAATTGAGATATAAGATGTCCTAACCATTGCATAACCCTCTCTTATATAGAATCCTAGGCACGCCCTTCAAGGAGAATAGTCATCTTAATTACTTATAGTAAAAGCACTTACTAAATATCATATTAATTTCTCCTACATGGGTGAGCGCGTTCCTGGGTGAGCATATTTCTGGGTGAGCATATTTCTGGGTGAGCGTGTTCCTGGGTGAGCGTGTTCTTGGGCGAGCGCGGCTCAGTTGGCAATGAGAGTCTCTCTGAAAGGCTCTTGTTAAAGGGAGGTCTTGGGTTCGATTCCCGTCTCCAACATCCTGCCAGGCTGGCAATGATGTGGCGGTACACCTACTGGGCTTTGGGGTAACGGTTCTCCTGCGGGATCAAGAACCGGCCCAGCGTATTCCTAGGTGAACCAGCCCAACAGATCGTCTTTGGAGAAGGGTTGGGATGTGCGGGCCGTGCCCCTGTTCGGGCCCACGTAGCCACTCGTGGGGCTGTAACAGTGTCCTACAATTTACAGTGTAGCAAATCGACCCACAAAAACCCATTTAATATTGAGATGGGACAACATTCCATGGATTTGATTAATGTGACAACTTACTTCCATGGGAGTAACCCAACTGCATTCAAATTTGCCAAAGAGTGGCACAAAAAAGTTGATTGGATACAGACATGACTGAACATAGCATAAAAAAGAATCAATAAATTGGTAAATCAGAAATGTGTTACGCCCCCGGACTGATCCGAAGGCGACAACGGGGCTGAACCAACTGGTTCAGCCCCCACTTTCTAAAAGGCGGCCCTCGGGGGCTGAACCCACTCGGTTCAACCCCAATTGGGGCCGGGCGGCCCCCTTTGTCCAGGTATAAATGTACCCGGATCCTCTATTGGAGGGGATCATGCAAGTATTATCAAAAGGTATTTTTCTAGCCTCCTCTCTAACCCTAGGAATCTCCCCTTCTCCCTCGACCTCATCTAGTTCGTAACATTTGGTATCAGAGGATTCTTCCTCTCAAAATTTTTTCGTTCCCGCTCGCATCCAGGCTCTGCCCGGCTTCGTTCGACCCCACGCATCGAGGAATCGCGGCGATCGCATCCGCATCGCTCCCGCTCCCGCTCCTGCGCCCGCGCATCGCTCCGGCGTCGATCCCGCTCCCGCGCCCGAGCGTCGCTCCGCGTCGACGAATCCCGCGTCCGAGCGTCGCTCTCGCGCATCTTTCCACGTTGACAAATCCCGGCGTCGACCCCGCCGACGACCGCATCTGCATCCACCGACCGCATCCTGCTCGCATCTTGCTGCCGCTGCCGATTGCCGCATCTGCATCCGCCGACCGCCAGCTGCTGCTTCCAGTTGCTGCATACAGAGGCCACCGCCTCCAATTGTTGTTATTTCACGCACGCCTCGGGGTCCCCCCATGGTGACTCGCACCCAAGAAGACTCCAATCGGCTCGCACATCTCAAAGAAAACTACATCGGGCTGACTGACACCGTGGCAGCCCTCGCCGATAAGTTAACGACATCGGAAAAACGTCTCGAAGAGAAATTGGATGCCCGCATGGACGAGCTTAAAAATATGTTAACTCAACACCTTAAAGGAAAAGCTGTTGTGGCCGAGACCAACGCAGTCCAGCTTCCCCTCCCTACTCCAGCATCGGGGCACGACGATCGGGCCTCTAGCCTCAATGAGGGGCTTAGAATTGACAGTGGAAGAGTAGGAGGCTCACGACGACCACAAGCTTGGTCAGAGGCAACCCAGTTTGGCGGTATCGCCGGGTCTGCCTTGGATTTTCCTCCTTACCGTGAAGACCGTCAGGAGGACCAACGACCTAACGGGATGGGGTGCCCACCTCGTGATGGGCTCCTCCCTATTCCAGGGGAACCAGGACACGCCGCGGGCGGAAGGGGAGGAGGCGGATGGGAGTTTAGGCCGCGAGTCTTGGGGAACCCCTATGGAGGGGATTGGGGGTACCCACACGTGGCCGCTGATCGACGACAACCGCTTGGACACGGGCAAGAGTACGGAGGGCCCGGGCAACAACTACCACGCACTTATATGCCACTGAAGGTTACCCACATGAACTACCACAAGTTCAAAGGAGGAGATGCACTCGAATGGGTCCAAAAGGCAGAGTTATTTTAGAGTTATCAGGAGATACCAGAGGCACAGTGGGTAAAGTTGGCGTCCTTCCACCTTCTAAAAGGTGGACAACGGGGCTGAACCAATTGGTTCAGCCCCCACTTTCTAAAAGGCGGCCCTCGGGGGTATAAATGTACCCGGATCCTCTATTGGAGGGGATCATGCAAGTATTATCAAAAGGTATTCTTCTAGCCTTCTCTATAACCCTAGGAATCTCCCCTTCTCCCTCAACCTCATCTAGTTCATAACAAAATGACTGGCATTCCAAGTATCCACTAGGCGATTTAGTGATGGAAAAACAATATGTAATTATTTGCGTCGTAGATGTTCATGAGGGGTTACATTCACTATAAACAAACCTTTCAAGTGATGAAGAGGGTGCCATCAAAATTAAAATCCTGCTGAGACTCAAGATTCACTTGATATTTTATTTGAGCTTACTAAAACCCTTTTTCAAAGACGAGGAGCACCCTATTAGAGGGATGTCATTGATGGCACCATTCTGTGTGAAACTTCCTACGACCTAGACATTCAAGACATATGTTCCCATCAAGTCGTGCAAAAGAGGCATTACACTGTAAAGCAAGAGCATCTAATTCGGTGGAAGGGATTTCTTGAAAGCAAGGTTAGTTGGGAACCAACATAAGCTTTCTAGAAATTCCAAAAGCAAATCTAGGCCTTTTGTGCTCATGAGTTAACATCGACATCCCCATATTAGCTGGGGAAGAATATCATGGATGGTTGAGCAGGAGTCATTTGTGGCATTTTTTGCCCTACTTTACTTAGTCCCATGGATGCAGAGAAGGTATCTTAATAATATTGATGCTTCTAGGTCTTGGAAGAGAGGAGAAGGGTAGGAATGTGTGGTATGTATATAGAATAGGAGCATGTAGAATTTTAAACCCATGAAAATATAGAAAGTATCTTTACAATTTTATTTATCTTGAGAGACATGTGATCAAATACTATGAGAGTTATTTGATGCCCATTAAGCAAGTTGGATTTTTAAAGGTAGTTTGAAGTTACAAATTTTGGTAAAATAAAAAATATAATAGTATTAAAATTGTTTGCAAGGTTACAAAAGAGTTGTCATCATGGATCAGCATCAAGTCCATATATTTATGCATTTCTTATGAAATCTGTAGAGAAAGGCCTCAAAGCTTGTATATACTTCTTGAATGAATAGTTACAAGTATGAATACACTTATATAGGAAAAGAAGGAGAAGAGAAAACCTAAATACAAGATGTGGGACTAATACAAGGAGAGAGAAAACAAGGGCCCTTAATTGGGCTTTTCTAACACTCCCCCGCAAGCTGGAGCGTACAAGTCGTAGGCACCAAGCTTGGATAAAAACTGATAGTATAGAGGCCTGGAGAGAGCTTTAGTCAGGATATTCGCAATTTGGTCTTTAGCAGGAACATGCTCCAAATCTATCTTCTTTGACTGTACCTTTTCCCGGATAAAGTGACAATCAACTTCGATATGCTTTGTGCGTTCGTGAAACACCAGATTCTTGGCAATATGTATTGCTGCCTGACTGTCACAAAATAAGGTAGCCGGTGATGAGAGACGAACACCCAAGTCTCCCAAAAGGCTCTCAAGCCAGGTTAGCTCGGAAGCAACCGCAGCCATAGCCCGGTACTCGGCTTCAGCAGAAGAGCGTGCAACCACAGATTGTTTCTTGCTACGCCATGTTATGAGATGACCACCAAAGTAAGTGCAGAACCCCATAGTGGAGCGCCTATCATCGATAGATCCTGCATAGTCAGCGTCAGAGTAAGCGACGAGTGATAGAGATGTGGATGGCTTATACACAAGTCCTTGTCCGGGGGCGATCTTGAGATATCGAAGGATGCGCTCGACCGCTTGAAGATGGGATGTCCGAGGAGCGTGCATGAACCGACTCACAACTCCTACAGCAAATGAGATGTCCGGTCGAGTCACCGTAAGGTAGATCAGTTTCCCAACCAAGCGTCTGTAATATTCCGGATTTGTAAGCAGCTTGTCAGAGTCAGAACTATGGGCCGAGAGCTTGTGATTGGCGTCCATAGGAGTCTCCACAGGTTTGCATCCAGAATAGCCTGCATCATGAAGGAGGTCCATACAGTACTTCCTTTGAGATAACACAAGACCATCAGAGCGTCGTGCGACCTCGAGCCCAAGAAAGTACCGAAGGTTGCCCAGATTTTTGGTCTGAAAGGCGGAGTTTAACTGTTCCTTGATCTGTTGTATTCCTGCCGTGTCGTTGCCAGTAATCAGGATATCGTCAACGTAGACCAGAAGGATCACAGTTCCGGTTGACCGGTGGCGGGTGAAGAGGGAAAAATCAGCCGAGCTCCGAGTGAAGCCACTAGCACAGACCACTTTACTGAATTTTTCAAACCACGCTCGTGGGGACTGTTTGAGATCATAAATGGATTTCCGAAGGTGACATACCAAAGACTCCCCCATGGTCTCAAACCCGGGAGGTTGCTGCATATAAACTGTCTCGTGCAGATTGCCGTTGAGGAAGACATTCTTAATATCCAACTGATAGAGCGGCCAGTGACGATGAACTGCCAAGGAAAGAAGGACGCGGACCGTGTTCAATTTGGCCACTGGAGAGAAAGTTTCCTCATAATCAAGGCCATGTTGCTGAGTAAAGCCCCGGGCCACGAGGCGGGCCTTCAGGCGGTCAACAGTGCCATTCGCCGCATGCTTGACAACAAAGACCCATTTGCAGCTCACAGAGGTATGACCAGTAGGAAGAGGTACCAGATCCCAGGTCTGGTTCGCCTAAAGAGCCCGCATTTCATCTTCCATGGCTGCCCGCCACCCTGGATGTGTAAGCGCCTCCTGCACAGAGTTAGGAATAGAAATAGAGGAAAGAGAGGTGACAAAGGCGTAGAGAGGTGGTGCCAGCCGATGGAGAGAGACGTAGTTGGCCAAGGATGAGCTGTAGAGACGGGAGCCGGATCTGCCGGAGCCGAGGTATCGCTGGTAGCGGGGAGCTGGTGCACGGGAGTATCCTTGGATGGACGTCGAGAGTAGACCCGGATAAGAGGTGGAGGAACCCGAGGAAGAGCTGGTTGAGAGGAGGAAGAAGAGGATAGAGACGATGGCGTGACTGGTACGGCAGGCCGGGGAAGAGGTGGAGCAGAAGACGAGGTGGGGCAAGGCAAGTGGAAGGGCTGGTGTTCGCAGAAGGTGACATCTGCAGAAACAACCAGCCGACCATCAGAAGGAGAGTAGCAGACATATCCCTTTTGAGTCCGGGAGTATCCAACAAACATATACTTTGCAGCCCGAGGAGCAAGCTTGTCGGAAGGAGGGCCAAGATGGTGGACATAGCACACACACCCGAAGACCCGTGGTGTGAGAGAGGTGGGGTTGGTGGAGGGAGAGAGAAGTTGGAGTGGCGAGGCAAAATTCAGCACAGAGGAGGGGAGGCGGTTAATAAGATGACAGGCTGTGGAGACGACAAAATTCCAATATTCGACCGGAACCTGCATTTGGAACATAAGGGAGCGGGCAACATCGAGAAGATGACGATTTTTCCGTTCGGCGACCCCGTTTTGCTGAGGGGTATAGGCACATGAAGTTTGATGGATGATACCGAACTCGGTGCAAAGAGCAGAGAAGGCACGCCCGGTATATTCGCGAGCATTATCGGTGCGGATGACGCGGAGGGGGTATCGAATTGCGTACGCATCTCAGTCAAAAAAGCATGAAATACAGAAGTAAGTTCAGTACGATCATGTAGTAAATAAAGCCATGTAGTACGCGAGTAGTCATCAATGAACGTGACAAAATAACGATAACCAAAAATACTGGGGACACGATAAGGACCCCATACATCAGAGTGTACTAAAGAGAGAGGAGTACTACTCCTTGTACAAGTAGGGGGAAAGGAAGAGCGATGTTGTTTGCCGTAGATGCAAGATTCACAAGAGAACTCCTGCAGAGGTACATCAGGAAGAGCCCGCTTGAGAATCGGTAGAGGGGCATGCCCAAGGCGGCGATGCCAATCGACCGTGGAGATAGCAGATAGAGTAGTAGGTGGGATGTCCAAGATATAGAGCCCGTTCAACAGCTGCCCCTTACCAATGGTACTCCGGGTGCGACGATCCTGCATAAGGAAAGAAGAAGGTGAAAAAGTTATGCAACAATCAAGGTCGTGGGTGAGACGACTAACAGAAAGTAAGTTGAAAGGGGAGCCCGGGACATGCAAAACCGAGGAAAGAGAGAGAGTCGGAGTAAGCTGAAGAGCAGCGGTGCCAGAGACAGGAAGGGTATCACCGTTGGCCACAGTGATGCAAAGGGGGTGAGGCGTCCGTTGGTACTTGGTGGGCTTCTGGGAAGTAATATGGTGAGTGGCCCCGGAATCAACGATCCAGCAGGGACTATGAGAGAGACAGGTTATACCTTCCGCAGAAAAGGATGCGACGGAGCTGGAGGAGCGGCTGAGAGCACCTTGAAGCTGTTGGAGTTGGGTGCGAAGCTCATCAATATCCTGGCGGGTAGTGGAAGCCAGATCGGGGGCAGACGGCCCCGTGGGAGGAGCAGCAGTGGTAGTAGCAGTAAGATGAGGGGGCAGGCCGTGCTTGCGGTAACAAGTAGCTTCAAGATGATTATCGCGGCCACAGTAAGTGCATTTCATTGAAGAACGACCACCACGTCCGCGTCCCCGAGACGGTTGTCGGCCCCCCCGAGTGGAAGATCCACGAGTAGGAGGGTTCGGAAGGAGAGGTTGCTGAAGAAGAGCTGGGGCAAAATCATGAGGAGCCTCAGAGGGAGGCGTGACTTTGAGCAGCATAGAGCATACATCAGACAGTGAAGGAGTTGTGGCGGAGGAGAGGATCTGAGCCCGAATACTATGTAGGTGGGGAGGAACTCGGGACATCATCATGGCGATGGCGACAGCTTCTTTCTGGTTGCGTTGAGTGGTGAGATCGATAGTAGGAGGCTGATGCTGAATCCAAGCCTCTGCCAAACTCTTGACTTTAGCCACGAAGGAGAGCATATCACCAGGAGCACCCGGGGTAAGATTCTGAAGATCGGAAATAATATCATACAGATGTTGTAGGCTGTCATGACCAGAGTAAAAGGCGTGAAGCTCCTCCCACAAGGATTTAGCCGTATCATGATACATTGCCATCCTGTAGGGTTCAGGATCCATAGAGTTGAGAAGCCAGGACTGGACCCGACCATCGTCGCGAAGCCAGTCATCGGAGGGTGCAGTCGCAGGGGCCCGGGTCAAGTGGTGAAGAAGTCCCTTTGTCTGCAGAACACGGCGAACCGAGTGAACCCATTCAACAAAGTTCCTTTTTCCAGTGAGGGAGATAGTTGTAATCCGTAATTCGTCACGAAGTTCGGAAGCCGAGGCAGCCGCGCGGGCTGGCGGATCAGAAGTAGCAGCAGAGGTATCGGACGCCATGCGCGGCCAGCAGAAGAGGCCGGGCGGTTAGAAGAGGATTGCCGTGCGGGTAGGCAAGAAAGGAAGAAGTCGACCGATCTCGGCGGACACGCCAGCGACCAGGAGATCGCGACCAAAAAGCAACAAGACAGCAGCAGAAAGGCGAGGCCGCAGCGAGAAGCGAGTAGGAAGCAGGTCGCTACAGGCCGCAGGCGAATAGCGAGTAGGAAGGACTGCAGCGGATAGAAAGAGATCGCGCGGAGAGCAGGAGAAGCAGGTCGCTGCGAGCAGCTATCAGCGAGCAGGGAGACGTCGCAGCGGAGAGAGAAAGACCGCACGGCGAGCAGGAGAAACAGGTCGCTGCGAGCAGCGACTAGCGAGCAGGGAGAAGCCGCAGCGGATAGAGAGAGACCGCGCGGTGAGCAGGAGATGCAGGTCGCTGCGAGCAACGATCCAAATGCAGGGAGAGACCGCAGCGGATAGGAAGAGTCCGCGCGGGAAGAGAAGGGGAGAGAAAGTGGACCCACGTGAGAGAGAGGAGTATAAAAAGAGAGGAGGAGGAAGGGAGGTGGAGGCCACAAAAGAAACAGAGGGGTTGGGGGGGAAGCGGATAGAAAAGACCAAGCCGCAGGAGTCCGCGGGAAGGAGAGACCGCGCGGACAGCCGGTTAGGAGAAGAGACCGGCTGCGGTTAGGAGAAGAAAACGGGTAGGCCGGATACTACAGGAGGAGACCGGTTTGCCTCTGATACCATGTAGAGAAAGGCCTCAAAGCTTGTATATACTTCTTGAATGAATAGTTACAAGTATGAATACACTTATATAGGAAAAGAAGGAGAAGAGAAAACCTAAATACAAGATGTGGGACTAATACAAGGAGAGAGAAAAGAGAGAAAACAAGGGCCCTTAATTGGGCTTTTCTAACAAAATCTATTCAAAGTTACGTGCCTTGATGTATGTTTTTCACTCATGATCTAATTGGTGAGACATTTACTAAAATAAATGAGAAATCAAAAAAATGAATAACTATTTTGAAGTTAAACTAAGCTCGGTCGGACAAAAATTATAACCAATTTTTGTTGGTCTGCTAATTTTTGTTGGTCTGCTATTATTCATCATTAATTAGTAGGTGTAATTACATAAAACTCATATCCAACTTTGCATAATTACAAGATCCTACCCTTATATCTATCAAAATTATCGAGGCATGTCCTCTGAATTTACATTATTAACATGCTTGTACAAAAACAACTTCTTGAAAAACCCCTCCAGGTTTTTTTGGGTACATATATGTTAACAATGTAAACGTTGAGGGATGGTTATTGTAATTTTAAAACATAGAGGGTAGGTCTTTGTAATTGTGCAAAGTAGAAGTGTGGTCCCAATAAATGGCCTTTAATTGTTCATATTAGATTGAAGATAAAGTGATACCTAGATCTGATTTAGTTAAGTTTCTTGGATCTATTCAATAATGAAATGATATTTTGTTGATGATATAATTTCTAAAGTTATACCAATGTAATTAAAGTGAAGAAGTGCATTAGGAGCTATGAAATAATCAAAATCATTAATTTTTAAAGTTATATAAATGTAAATTGTAATTGAGTTGATTATATTGTATGGTTTAGAGTTGGGTAGCGTAGAAAGAGCTCAAATCTTGTATGTATTTCTTGTGTGTATGAATACAAGGAGAGAATACAAATATATAGGAGAGAAAAAGAGAGAGGAAATCATATACAAGATGTGGGACTAATAAGAGAAGAGGGAAAAGAATAAAACATGGGCCCAATAATGGGCCCTTTAAATGGGCTTTTCTAACACTCCTCCGCAAGCTGGAACGTACAAATCGTATGCGCCAAGCTTGGACAAGCACTGATAGAAGAGAGTACTGAAAAGAGCCTTTGTGAGGACACCCGTAACTTGTTCTGTCCCTGGAACATGCTTCAGGTCGAGTTTCTTCATTTGAACCTTTTCCCGGATGAAGTGACAGTCGATTTCAATATGTTTTGTTCTCTCGTGGAATACCGGGTTCTTGGCTATATGTATGGCAGCCTGGCTGTCACAGAGGAGGAGAGCTGGGGAAGGGAGCTTTACACCCAGATCGGTAAGAAGACCTTCAAGCCAAGTTAGTTCAGAAACCATCGACGCCATTGCCCGGTATTCTGCCTCAGCTGATGATCGAGCAACGACCGCTTGTTTCTTGATTCTCCAGGTAATCAAATGTCCTCCAAGATATGTGAAAAAACCACTTGTTGACTGTCAATTATCAAGGGAACCAACATAATCGGCATCAGAATAAGCCATCAAAGTTGGAGCTGAAGATGAGGTTTTGTAAACCAGACCTTGACCATGAGCCGTTTTAAGGTATCTGAGAATGCGTTCAATAGCCTGAAGATGAAATCTTCGATGGGTATGCATGTACCGACTGACAATACCAACGGTGAAGGAAATATCTGGTCTGGTTACCGTGAGATAGATCAATTTTCCAACGAGACGACGATAGTATTCTGGATTCCGGAGTAGGAGATCTGAGTCAGATGCTTGAGCGCACTACTTGTGATTTGCATCCATTGGCGTGTCAATCGGCTTACAACCTGAATAACCAGCATCCCGAAGGACGTCGAGGGAATACTTTCGCTGAGAGAGGACGAGACCGTCTGGCCGTCTGGCAACCTCAAGGCCTAAGAAGTATCGAAGAGGCCCTAGATCTTTTATTTGAAAAACTGTGCCCAGGTGTAGTTTGACCTCCTGTATTTCTTTCGATTCGTCTCCCGTAATTATGATATCGTCAACATAAACTAACAGAAAAACCGTTCCCGTTGTTCGATGACGAGTGAATAGCGAGAAGTCTGCCGAGCTGCGAGTAAAACCAATCTCCCGAAAGGCCTTGCTGAATTTGTCAAACCACGCCCGTGGGGATTGTTTGAGACCATACAGAGCCTTCGTAAGACGACGGACCTGAGACTCCCCCGTGGTCACAAACCCGGGCGGTTGCTGCATATACACTGTCTCTTGGAGATCGCCATTCAGAAAGGCATTCTTAATATCGAGTTGGAATAAGGGCCACCGGCGATGGACAACCACGGAGATGAGTACTCGAACGGTGTTGAGTTTGGCAATCGGAGAAAAAGTTTCTTCATAGTCGAGCCCCTGTTGTTGGGTGAAGCCACGAGCCACTAGAAGAGCTTTCAGGCGGTCAATCATTCCGTCAGCAACATGTTTGATAACATAGATCCATTTACACCCAACCGGTGTCTGACCCGGCGGAAGAGGTACAAGAGTCCATGTCTGGTTGACCCAGAGAGCAACCATTTCCTCTTCCATGGCGGCCTGCCATCCAGGATGTTGTAGCGCCTCCTGCACAGAGTTAGGAACCAAAATCGAGGAAAGAGAAGTAGCAAATGTGTGGAGGTGAGGAGAAAGGTGATGCAAGGAGACATATTTTGCCAGAGGATGAACAGTGGAGGCAGGTACCTGATCGGCAGGGCGCGGAGTAGCCGAGGTCGAGGCCGACTGCAGTGGGGCAACGGAGTCGGACAGGCGGCGAGAGTAGACACAGATAACAGGTGGCCTGGAGGGGGCAGGAGTCGGAGTAGGTGGTACCAGTGGTAGAGGTGTAGTAACTGGGATAACAGGTTGTGGGAGGAGTGGTGGTAGAGGTTTCAGCGTGAAAGGAGTGGGTAAAGGAGCAGAAAAGAACGGTTGATCCTCCTAGAAGGTAATATCAGCAGAAACGGAAACCTTGCGGGTTGCGGGAGAGTAACATACATAGCCTTTCTGCGTACGCGAATAACCAACGAAGACATGTTTAGCTGCCCGGGGTTCCAACTTGTCCGAGGACGGACCCAGGCGGTGGACGTAGCAGGTGGAACCAAAAACCCGAGGCAGGAAAGGGAAAGCCGGAGTAGAGGGAAATAGTAGGCTAAACAGAGTAGCATAGTGGAGGACGGAGGAAGGGAGACAGTTGATCAGGAAGCACGCAGTAGAGACCGCAAAGTTCCAGTAACTTTTGGGAACATGCATTTGAAGCATGAGAGAGCGGGCAACATCAAGATGATGGTTCTTCCGTTCGGCAACGCCGTTTTCTTGGGGTGTGTAAGCACATGATGTTTGATTAAGAATCCCGAATTCAAAGCACAAGGCCGCAAAGTCGTGGCTAGTGTATTCACGAGCATTATTGGTGCGTAATGTTTTGAGGGTGGTGTGGAATTGCGTACGGGTTTCAAGGACAAAGTCCCGAAAAATACGGGAAAGCTCGGTACGATCACGAAGCAAGTAAAGTCACGTTGTACGAGAGTAGTCATCAATAAACGTGATAAAATAGCGATAACCATAAATACTAGTAACTTTATAAGGTCCCCAAATGTCTGAATGCACTAAATCAAAAGGAGCAGTGCTCCAGGTACAATGTGCAGGAAAAGAAGAACGCGGCTGCTTGCCGAAGATACAAGACTCGCACTTAAAAGGATGAAGAGAAACATCAGGAAGAGCCCGCTGGAGCACCGGGAGAGGAGCGTCGCCAAGACGCCGATGCCACTCACTGGAGGAGACAGAAGATAGGACAGTGGGATAGTCATCGAGAAGGTAGAGCCCGTTCTGCAGTGTGCCTTTACCAATGGTAGTCCGCGTCCGCTGATTCTGTATGAGAAAGGAAGAGGGGGTGAATATGACAGAGCAATTTAGATCATTTGTAAGGCGACCAACAAAAGTAAATTGAACGGGGAGCTCGGAACATGAAGAGCCGAGCGAAGGGAGATCGATGGGTTAAGTAAAAGGTCAGCCGAGCCGGAGACTGGAACCGTCTCCCTATTTGCCACGGTGATACATTTCGGATGAGGAGAATTTGTGTACTTGGGTGGCCGTTGCGAGGTAATATGATGAGTGGCACCCGAGTCCTTGATCCATCGCGGACTGGTGGATAAACAAGCAGTACCTGCGTTGGAGGCGGTGGCGATGGAGGCAGAGGGCGGGTTGAGCAGCCCTTGGAGTTTCTAGAGCTGGAGACGAACAGCCTCAAGGTCAGAAGGAGCGGCAGAGGATGTGTCCGCAGCAACCGAGGCTGTCGGACGAGGATGATAACCAGTCTTCTTGTAGTAGGTCACCGCATAGTGGCCGTCCTTTCCACAGTAGGAACAAGTCGGCCGGCCCCGACCACCGCGCCCGCGGCCCCTAGATCCCGAATGTCCACCACGAACGAAGGTCGGTGGGGGCAGTAAGGGGGAAGCGGTCTGCTGAAGAAGGGCCGAGGGCGGAGGCGCAGTAGTTTCCGGAGGAGGTGAAACACGAAGGAGCATGAAGCATACATCAGATAAGGAGGGTATAGTGGATGAAGCCAGAATCTGGGTGCGAATATTCTGAAGGTGAGGCGGGAGACGAGCCATCATGATGGAAATGCAGACGGCCTCCTTCTGAGCACGCTGAGTAGCATGGTCATTGGTAGATGGTTGATGTTGAATCCAGGCCTCAGCGATAGTCTTTGCACGAGCGACAAAAGAGGTCATGTCCGAAGCCCCGCCCGTGTCGAGAGCCAGAAGATCAGTGAGGATGTCGTATAGATGCTGGAGACTGTCTTTACCCGAGTACAGGGAATGCAGTTCATCCCACATAGCTTTGGTCGTTTCGTGATACATGGCCATCTGATAAGGTTCGCAATCGAGGGAATTGAGGAGCCATGTCTGAACACGACCATCATTACGGAGCCATTCGTTGGTAGAAGGAGGAGCCTGGGTGAGGTGAGGCAAAAGACCCTTGGCCTGAAGAACCCGGCGAACAGAATGAACCCAAGGGAGAAAATTCTTCTTCCCGGAGAGGGAAATTGTTGTAATCCGCAGCTCATCACGGATTTCAGGAACATGTGTCGAACGGTCTGTAGAGGGGCTAGCTGCAGTTGAGTCGCTGGAAGCCATTGCGGGGAGAGGAAGCAGAACAGGCGGCCAGTAGCAGCGAACTGAAGCAGGAGCTCGCTGGAAAGAGGGCGAGCAAAAACCCCGAAGGGCAGGTCACGACGACTAGAGTAAGATGCAAGGAGGAGCAGTCCGCAGCGAACTGGGGCAGTTCGCAGCAATTAGACAGGGCAGGCCGCAAGGGGAGGAAGTGAGCTCGGCGAGAAAAGGGCAGGCTGCAAGGCGCGATTTGAGATAGGTCGTTGCGGACTGGAGCAGTCCGCAATAAGGGAAATCGCAGCGGATTTTGAACAGCTCGCGAGAAGAGAGATCGCATCGGTGAGGAGCAGTCCGCGATTTGAGATAGGCCGCGGCGGACTGGAGCAGTCCGCAAGAAGGGAAATCACAGCGGATCTTGGACAGCTCGCGAGAAGGGATCCCGCAGCGGTTAGGAGCAGTCCGCGGCGGGATAAACCAAGAGACCGCGAGCGAGAAGAGAGCTCGGTCTGGACTGGGGTAGAATCGCGCAAGGTAGGAGAGAAGTATAGTGGAAGAAATCCCGTAGCGGACTGGAGGAGCTCACAACGGGCTGAATGAGAACAACCGGAGAAGTGGGCCCCACGGGGCAGAGAGAGTAGGGTATAAGAAGCACGAGGAGGAGGGTGGAACCACGGTGATGAAGAGGAAGCAGATGCAGAAATACAGGCCGCAGCGGACTAAGGGAGAAGGGCGGATAGACAGAGCTCGCAGCGGGCTAAGGGAGGAGGGGATCGCAGGCCGCAACGGAGATCGCAGGCCGCAGAGCAGGCCGCAGGAGATCAGAGGAAGCGGATAGAGGTTTGGAGTCCGCGGGAGGCAACGAGTCCCTCTGATACCATGTAGAAAGAGCTCAAATCTTGTATGTATTTCTTGTGTGTATGAATACAAGGAGAGAATACAAATATATAGGAGAGAAAAAGAGAGAGGAAATCATATACAAGATGTGAAACTAATACGAGAAGAGGGAAAAGAATAAAACATTGGCCCAATAATGGGCCCTTTACATGCGCTTTTCTAACAGGTAGTAAAAGGTCACTTTTTTCCAAATGGGGTGTGATATGAATGTGAATATTTACGTGAATATACTTAAAATTAATAATTATAATTCAAGGAATGATTGCATTAGTAGAATATGAGAGTAATATTTATTGCACATTAAGCAATGGAAAAGAAATTAAGGCGATTTGACATGAACAATTAGGATTACAGAGTTGAAATAAGATAGCATTCATATATCACAAAATTGTTGTTGTCTGATGTCATGTAGCCCGACACTTGTATTAAATTACCGATGCTCCGGGATTAGCTCCTAGCCACAAAAACAATTAACAAAAGGATGTTTATAAGGCAAAACCGACTGATAAGGTACAAAAGGATTATATCAAGCTCCACACTAAAGAGAGATCCTTCTTAGACATCTATGTTGTTGAGTGAAGCTTTGGGTGTGATCTCATTCTTACTCCGCCATAAAAGCAATCAAGGAAAGTTCTTTCTTCTTTCCCGTTTAAATATTTTTTATTACTTAATCACTAACATTATTCTGATTCAATAAGTTCCAAGGTATTATTCATTTTTGTTTAACCCTACTCATACTAAATTGAACATCATATTTGTCTTTTTTCTGAGGTAACTTTCAAGTACTTTCTTGGAGGTCGTCCATCACAGAGCCACTCTCTCGTTGAGCTCACTTAAGTATTGACGGAGCTCCAATGCCTTTTGGTTCTAAACTATTATTTAAACCCAACAGTTTTTCCTTTAATTCCAATGTGAGCTTCAATTCATTATTGTACCTCATTTCTCTTAGAACCTTCCATCCTAGAAGTTTGCAGGAGTTGCTCTTTCGTTCGAGCTTCACTGCACCTCAAAGACACTCATTTTCCTCATTAAAATGCCCTCATTTGATTTGGGGTGCTACATTTACTTGGTTCATCTCTGAATCACAAATATTGTTGTAGGTGATTCTGCTTTGATACCGCTTGTAGCGACCAAATCCATAATATATAAGGTAATTTCCGCTTTGGTTCAACCCAAACCATACCTAAGAGGAACCTCCCAATTTATCTTTTTGTTGAGATGGCGTACGAGTACTTCACAAAAGCTCACCCACCCATAAGTACTATCATCCAAAGATCAATTAACATTGGAGTTTGTAATTTAACTCCATCACTTGCCCTGAAGATGCGCCTTAATATTTGGAGTTTAAATTATTTTCTATGCCCAATAACATTTTCTCCGATTTCGATGTGTGTTTTAATTTCTTAAACTTCCTTTTGCCTAGAAGTAAGTCAACTTAGAAGTCTAGTATATGCTATTTTTTGTATTCTCTATCCCAAAGACACTCCTTGGGCCGAATACACACTGACCCTCATCAAACCACCCTCATTGGACCATCCTCATCATATTTAAGTTGTTACGAGCCCATAAACTTCCGCTTAGTTTGTTCCTAAATGACACATCGTACCGCAGAAGATCCAACTCTATATCATTTGCAGCGACCTTGTACCCAAGCATGTGAGGTATTGTGTGCTTTGGTTCAACATTACTCAATAAGTTGAACCTCTCAATTTTATCATTTCTTGAAGTGACATACGAGTACTTCTCAGTAGGTCACCCATCCCAGAACTACTCTCAATCAAACCTCAGTTCTTTGTTGAGTTTCTAGCAAAACTCCACATTCTGTAAAAATGTACATTTGATATTTGTTGGCTAAACTGTCATTAAAGTCTAATAACATTTTCTCCAAATTTGATGTGAGATTCAGTTTATCTCTGCATCTCATTTCACCTAGAAGTTTATGCAGGATTTGTTTGTTTGGTCTTGATTACCCCAATAACCCATTGGATTAGTCCCTGTCTTAACGTAAATTTTTGATGTTAATTTCCATCTTGTGTAGATGTTACCAGCATAGAATTAGCTCGCAATAAAACTAAAAAAAAATTGGATGCAATCACGAGGAATACTTGTGTCGATTCCTCGTGTCTAACCCCAGGAGTCTGGTTCCTCCTTGAAATCCCCCTCACAAGGAGAGATCCCTAAATCCTAAGCATAACAAGATGCCTAATACTTACAATCCTCCTCCTTATATAGGGAGGGGGATCACTTACAAATTACCATAATATCCTTAAAAATTTAAAATACATGATCAAAAACAAAAATAAGATGCTCCAAGAAATCGTCACCAGGATATTCTGCTTTAAAATCGACCTTGACCCCAAGGTTGAGGTGCTACCCTGCGTCTAGTAGTGATACACCCGCGGGTTGGCTATCGTCGAGGTGCCTGGAGTTCCGTTCGACGGTGCATCCATGGTTGCAAGGGGCATAACTCTTTGATAGGACACTCATGAGTAAGAGAGTGTGATTGCTTGCAACAGAAAGACATGCCCTTACTCCGCAAATCATGATACTTTCGGTTGGAAAGGAGGTGAGTAGAGATAGGGTGGTTGTTGGCTTGTTGCGTGGAGGTTCGAGTGGTGGGTGAGCTAGAGGAGGTGTTGGTGTTGGAGGTTTAGGAGGGGCAAAGTATGGGTAGCAAGGGGCTTGGGAGAAGTAGAGGTGGAATGAGGGACCATGGAAGTTGCAAGGAATTCGGCCTCTACGAGGAGGGAATCATGCCAAAATGGGTTCGTCGAGGTACAATGTACTTGGGGATCCCAAGGCGGCGGCATTAGGGATGAAGTGTTGGCTGGGTTGGATGTTGTGCGGTAGTGTGATAATTGACATAAACTGCTTGGCTTAGGGGCCTCGAGGCGAGAGTTGATGATGGAGAGGGCATGTTCTTGGGCCTCCATTCTAGATTTCATCAAGTGACCTGTCTTTGGCATGGGATGGTAAGGGCATGGGAAGCTGCAGAGAAGAAGGGCATGGACGAGGCGTTGCAGGTGGGTGAAACGACGGATGAGATTAGACGTCCAAAGAGAGGGCTCTAGAAGAAGGGCGCAACAGTGGGCGAAGCCAACTATCAAAATGGTCATGCGCACGAGCTGGAGCTGGATCCGCGTGCGACTCTGCCATCAGAGCCGGACGTGGAAGTTGAATCCACAATCAGGCGAGGAGTCGGGTGAGGAGGGCAGATGCGCAGGAGAAGGACTTGTCGAGCTCGGGCTTAGAGGCTAGAGCAGTAGGGAATGCACTTGGAACGGTTGAACGCTGGTGAGCTGACGAACATCATGGGGAATGGAGGGGGATCGAGTGAGTGAGGCTGTCAATCGAGTGCAGAAGATGCACAATGGTGGGATGTTGACAGAATCGAGAGCCGAAGATGTACAGTGACGAGATCGAGCAAGTGAGGCTGTCGATCGGTGCCTATCCGCGAGGAGTCTGTATATGGAAGTCAAGCCGAAGACTATAAGCGAGTGGAAATGACTAGGTTGGACCAAATGTTACCAACACAAAATTAGTTTGTAATAAAACTTGAAAAAATTGGATACTATCACATTCTTGCGCCTAATCTCAGGAGACTGGTTTCTCCTTGAAGTCCCTCTCACAAAGTGAGATCCAAAAACTCTAAGCATAACAAGATGCCTAATACTCCCAAGCCTCCTCCGTATATAGAGAGGGGGGAGCTCATTTACACACCACCATAATGCCCTTACAAATAAAAAATACATGCTAATCAAAAATAAAATAAGAAGCTCCAAGGAATCCCCGCAGCGCCTGTGTAACAATAGATCTTGCCCATTTTTGATGGAGTTCTCTGGCTCAGTGTTAAGCTGGGTATTCTGTTCATACATGTTTATAGATCCATGGATATATCTAATCTATTGCTTTACATATAATTTCTGATCCTCAGTCCTAACACAAGCTAATCTAATTACATGAATACAAATGGTCTGAAATACTATTTTCTTGTTACTTTCAGTGCTATGTATCACTACAACACCATCCAAAAAATGCTGTTTTTCTAGCTACAAAGGTTGGGGGAAGCACTTTGCCACAAATATGCAGTAGCCTGATAGCTTCTTTTATAAATCTTAGACAGTTGGATGAGTAAGCATATTAAAATTTTTTGCCTGTTATTACTATCTATTCACCAATCTTGTTATGGGACTTCAGGAAAGTTGCTTCTTTTAACATAAATATTTATACTGCTATATCTAACTTTACTTATTTCTTAAATATAGTATTTCTTTTATATATTTTTCTTTTATCATTGCAATACAGCGTCTACAAAAATGGTAAGGGTCGTTTGTTCTTTGTTGTGCTTGATCGCTTGGAACTGGTGTGAAACTAATATCATCATCATAATATTTGTAAAAGGACTTGGTTTTCTTTTGTTTCTTGGTTTTTACTGTTTGTGGTAAATATCGGTATACATGCAAGTGCCATTTCACTTTAAACTGTTGACGCCTTTTAAAAATAGCAGTAAGATTAAGTTTCAAGGTGTATAATTTAGCACCTCTTCTATTCCCAGTATGATTCTTTTGCGATGTGTATGGCAGCTTGACTGTCACAAAGGAGAAGAGCCGGTGAAGGTAATTTTACGCCCAGATCAGAAAGGAGGCTTTCGAGCCATGTCAATTCTGATACCACCGATGCCATTGCCCGATATTTTGCCTCGGCTGAAGATCGAGCAACAACTGCTTGTTTCTTACTTCGCCAATTAACAAGATGCCCTCCAAGGTAAGTGCAAAATCCACTAGTAGATCGCCGGTCATCGAGAGAGCCAGCATAGTCAGCATCTGAGTATGCCACCAGAGTTGGAGCAGAAGAGGAGGTCCTGTATACAAGTCCCTGACCAGGAGCAGTTTTAAGGTACCTGAGAATTCGTTCTACTGCTTGAAGATGAGATTTTCGAGGAGAGTGCATGTATCTGCTGACAAGATTAACAGCAAAAGAAATATCCGGCCTGGTAACCGTGAGGTATATCAGTTTTCCAACCAGACGTCGATAATATTCAGGATTTGGGAGAAGCAGATCCGAGTCAGATGCCTGGGCACACAGTTTGTGGTTCACATCCATAGGAGTATCACATGGCTTGCAGCCGGATTGACCCGCATCATGAAGAAGGTCAAGACAATATTTCCGTTGAGAGAGAGTGAGCCCATCCGGCCTTCTGGCAATCTCCAGACCCAAGAAATAGCGAAGAGGTCCCAAATCCTTTGTCTGAAAAACTGAGTTTAGATGAACTTTGACTACCTGTATCCCTTGAGTGTCGTCCCCAGTAATAATAATATCGTCGACGTAAACTAACAGAATGACCGTTCCTGTTGGTTGATGACGAGTAAAGAGAGAGAAATCAGCGGAGCTCCGGGTAAAGCCAATCTCACGGAGGACTTTGCTGAATTTTTCAAACCATGCCCGTGGAGATTGTTTGAGACCATATAGAGCCTTTTTAAGATGGCAGACCAGAGACTCCCCCGTGGTCTCAAACCCAGGTGGTTGCTGCATGTAGACAGTTTCCTGGAGATCCCCATTCAAGAAAGCATTCTTGATATCGAGCTGAAAGAGAGGTCATTGACGATGAACAACAACAGATATGAGGACACGAACACTATTGAGCTTTGCGACCGGAGAGAACGTTTCCTCATAATCCAGACCCTCTTGTTGAGTGAAACCGCGAGCGACAAGGCGGGCCTTCAGACGGTCAATGGTCCCATCGGCAGCATGCTTGATGACAAAGACCCACTTACACCCAACGGGTTTCTGACCGGAGGGAAGGGGAACAACAGACCATGTCTGGTTAGACCAGAGGGCAGACATTTCTTCCTCCATGGCGGCTCGCCATCCTGGATGCTGAAGAGCCTCCTGCACAGAATTAGGAATAGCAACCGAGGAGAGAGAAGTAGCCAAGGTGTGTAAAGAGGGAGAGAGGCGGTGAAGAGAAATGTAGTTGGCCAGGGGATAAGCAGTGGAAGGCGATACCTGATCTTGGGGACGCAGAGGATCCATGGTAGAGACTGACGACAGAGGGGCAACGGAAGTGGGAGAGCGACGAGTGTAGACGCGGATAACAGGTGGTTTGGAGGGAATGACAGGCGGATCAGAGGGAACCGACAGAGGTGGTATAGTGGCGGGAATGACCGGGCGGGGAATGGACGGAGGAGGAGGTGAGGGTGGTAGATGGTCGGGTATGGGAGCAGGAAAGAACGGTTGATCCTCGCGGAAAGTGACATCAGCGGAAACGGGGAGCTTGCGTGTAGCAGGGGAATAACACACGTACCCCTTTTGGGTGCGGGAATATCCAACAAAGATATGCTTAGCCGCTCGGGGATCCAATTTATCCACGGAAGGCCCCAAACGGTGAACGTAGCAGAGACTCCCAAAAACGCGAGGTGGGAGAGGAAAAACCGGAGTGGAGGGAAAGAGTATGCTAAAAGGAGTAGCATAGTTGAGAATAGAGGAAGGGAGACGGTTAATGAGAAAACATGCGGTCGAAACCGCAAAATTCCAATAGGGTTTAGGGACATGCATTTGAAGCATGAGAGAGCGGGCAACATCGAGTAAGTGGCGTTTCTTGCGTTCTGCAACACCGTTTTGTTGTGGCGTGTAAGCGCAAGAAGTTTGATGGAGAATCCCGAACTCAGAACATAGAGCAGTAAATTCGTGACTAGTATACTCACGAGCATTGTCAGTTCGGAGGGTTTTGATGGTCGTGTGGAATTGCGTACGGGTTTCGAGGACAAATGCCCGGAAGATACGTGGAAGCTCAGAGCGTTCACGGAGTAAGTAGAGCCACGTTGTTCGAGAGTGATCATCAATAAATATGATAAAATACCTGAACCCAAAAATACTAGGAGTTTTAAAAGGTCCCCAAATATCCGAATGTACTAAAGCAAAAGGAGCAGCGCTCCGAGTACAATGTGAAGAGAAGGAGGAGCGAGTCTGCTTGCCGAGGATACAAGAGTCACACTGAAAGGGAGTAAAAGAAACATCGGGGAGAGCCCGCTGGAGGACTGGCAGAGGAGCATGCCCAAGTCGACGATGCCAGTCAGTGGAAGAGACCGAAGAGAGCATGGTGGGAGAATCATCGAGAAGGTAGAGCCCATTCCGCAGCCGGCCTTGACCAATGGTAGTCTGCGTCCGCCGATCCTGTATAGCAAAAGAAGAGGAAGTGAATGTCACTGTACAATCCAAATCATGAGTAAGCCGTGTGAAAAGGGGAAACCGCCAGGTCGGAACCGTGTCCTCTGATACCATGTTGAAGGAGCTCAAAAGCTTGTGTGTATATCTTCTGTAGTAAATACAAAGAGAGAATACAAATATATAGGAGGAAGAAGAGAGAAGAAAATCCTATACAAAGTGTGGGACTAAAGGAGGAGAGAAGATAAAATAATAGAAAAGGGCCCAATAATGGGCCTTTACATGGGTTATTTTAACAGAGCCTAATCTGTATCTCAATCACAGAAGAATTCAAGAAAGAACCTTTTACTTCAAAAGCGTTTTTATAAGGAAAAAAGAATATCACGAAGGAATTCCTTTGCAAAGAGGCCGCCATCATTTTTTCTAGGGACTTTGCCTATTACATTACTCCCTAAAGAAGTGACAAGGCAGGTTAGATGAGAAGAAGGATAAATGTCTTAGTGCACTCATTTCAAGCTCAAATGATGCATGGATTGATGTTATTTGAAACTGCAATTAGTGGAGAGGCTAATAACAGAGTATAAAGTTGTTTCTTACAATCATTGGGGAGTCGGTGGAAGTGTGGAACTGCTAGCTGTAAAAGAAGTAGATCAACTACTTACCATGATGACACATGAGAACATAAAGATATATTTTGCTTGAATATTTAGGAAGAAAACATCAATTGTTACAATTTAGACTCAGGGAATGCAAAATAAATAAAAAAAATCTTACGTTAGCTTCCGCATTGTACTTACATCCTTGTTATTTGGGTACTTACACCCTTATTTCTTTTTTGTACTTCAGGTATACATAGATTTTATTAAATTGATGAGTCATACCATGAAACTATGAGAACGGGTAATAGAAAGAAGATTAAGACGAGAAACTAACATCTCAGAGATTCAATTTGGATTCATGTCAGGGAGGTCGACCATGGAAGCTATACATCTCTTGAGGAAACTCATTGACAACTATCGAAAAAGAAAACAAGATTTGTATATGTTGTTTATTGATCTTGAGAAGGCTTATGATAGAGTTCCAAGAGAGATCTTATGGAGAGTCTTAGAAAAGAAAGGTGTAAATATATCATATATTGACACAATCAAAGATATGTATACAAATTCAGTAACAAGGGTGAGGAATTCTGGAGGATTAACACAAGAATTCCCTATCACTGTTGGCTTACATCAAGGTTCAGGTTTAAGCCCTTATCTCTTTACCCTTATCTTAGATGTGCTCACCAGACATATCCAACAAGCAATACATTGATGTTTATTGTTTGCGGATGATATCGTTTTGGTTGATGAGACGTTCGAGGGTGTAAACACAAAACTTGAATCTTGGCGAGATACTTTAGAAAAGAAGGGTTTTAGGTTGAGCAGGGCAAAGACGGAGTATATGAAGCTTAAATTTAGCAGTACATGAAGGACATATGACTTCTTTATTAAGTTGGGTGATCAAGATTTTTCCCGTAGTGAGTGTTTTAAATATCTTGGATCAATAGTTCAAAAAGACGGAGGTATTGATAAATATGTGACACAGAATCCAAGCAGGTTGGTTGAAGTGGAGAGGCGCGTCGGGGATCTTATGTGATTATAAAGTATCACTAAAACATAAGGGCAAGTTTTACCGCACTGCAATTAGACCTGCGATGCTCTATGGTTTTGAGTGTTGGGCAGTGAATTGTGTACATGAGCAAAAAATGGGAGTTGCGGAGATGAGAATGCTTAGGTGGATGTGTGGACACATGAGATTGGATAAAATTAGGAATGAAAGTATCAGGGATAAAACAGGAATAACACCAATTGCAGAGAAGATGCGAGAAGCTTGTCTAAGATGGTTTGGACACGTACAAAGGAGACCATTAGAGGCACCTGTTAGGCGTTGTGGGAGTCTAGTCACTAGGCATGTTAAACCAGGGAGGGGTAGACCAATAAAGACTTGGAATGAAACTGTAAGGAAAGACATGATGTACTTAGGCATTAGTTAGATTTTGATAAAAGATAGGGCACAATGGTGACAAAGGATCCATATAGCCGACCCCACTATAGTGGGATAAAGGTTTGAGTGTTGTTGAGGTATACACAGATTTTAGTTACTAGTCCATGCACTCTTAAATTTGCAATCAGTAGTAGATGTGCAATATTTGTGAAGGGGTATTGCACCATTAGATGTGTCATGTAATCAAAGGTACTTGTTGTGGGATAGAGATGTCCATTTGATATGGGAGTAAGAATATGTATTTCTGAAGGATGAAAAGAAGTACATGCATACAATTATATGTTATGAATCCTCGTAACGGCATGTTCACGGGGCAGCAATATCAAAGACGACGAAAGGATGCAACATCAGGCGGGGCTGAACCATCCGGTTTAGCTCTTCCTAATTAAAACAAGAAGGCAGTTGGAGGCTTAACCGAACGGGTTTAGCTCCTCCATGGCCCGAGTGGTATAAATACACCTACGGTTTCTTGGCGTGGGACAAACACATATTCTCAGGTATTCTTTCTCTTCCTCTCAAACCCTAGATTTCTCCTTTCTCTCCTGAATCTTCTTCTCGTTCTTTATATTTGGTATTAGAGGAACTTTCCTCCCAATCCATCCACCACATCACTCGCCTCGACTGCTTCCTTTAGATCGTGAATTTCCGCCTTCATCCAGTCCGAATCGTGGACTTTCGCCTTCGTCTTCCACATCGACGCCTTCGTCTTCCACGTCGACCGCCACCCTGATCCGACGATTTTGAACGCTGCTTCGTCTTCCTGACCGACGATTTCGTCATCCGTTCCACCTTCGTCGTCCGCTGCTTCTTCCAGATTGTCGCTGCTACTTCCAGATCGTCCGCTGCTTCCTCCAGATTGTCGCTGCTTCTTCCAGATCATCGCTGCTCTCTTCCTGATCGTCGTCTGCTTTCTCTAGATCGTGGATTTCCCTCGTCGAACGACTGTTGTCGCTTCTTCCATTTGGGACGTCTACTGCAGTTTTCTGCTATAGTTCTCCGCTTCGTCGACTATTTCTTCTTTTGCATCAGATTGCCTTGACGATCTTCACAGCACCGACGTCGTTCGCGTGTGACATTTACTCTACTTCGAAGCCGCCGGCTGCTGCCTCTCTCTAAACCCTCGAGCTCCACCAGGGTGACTGGCTCCAACGAAGAATCGAATTGGTTGACAACTCTCGAAGAGATATACACCGGGTTGTCTGACACGGTTGCTGCCATCGAAGAGGCATCAGAGAAACGACTGAAAGAAAAGTTGGATGCGCGCATGGAAGAGATCAAAAATTTGTTGACTCAGCACATCAAGGGCAAGACTGTTGTGTAAGAGACCATCGCAGTCTCGATTCCATCTCCAGCAACGGGACACGAAGACTATACGGGTAGAGATGGTAACGATCGGGCCTCCAACATCAATAGGGGGTTTGGAATCGACGGCGGAAGGGCGGGAGGCTCACGATGACCACCATCATGGCCCGACACAACCCTGATGGGCGGAATCGACACGTCGTCCTTGGATTTTCCTTCTTACGGCAAGTACGCACGCACCCAGAGCTCTGACTGGGCTCGGGAAGGGCGTCGGGAGGGCTGACGACCCAAGGGGATCGGGTGCCCACATCGGGATGGACTCCTCCCAAACCCGGAGATTTCGGGACATGCTGACGACGACATAGTAGGAGGCAGATGGGAGTTTAGGCTGCCATTGGCGGTCGGAAATCCCTACGGAGAGGATTGGGGGTACCCACATGTAGCCGCTGATCGGCGACGACTGCAAGGACTCAGAGAAGAGTATGGAGGACCCAGACATCAGACCAAGAACCTATATGCCGTCGAAGGTGACACTCATCCAAGGATGGGACCACGCGCCATGAAACGAATTTTTGACGGATTTACAGCCCGCTTTGGCCCACTATAGTATGAACATTTCACGGCCCTTCTTCAAAAGTTGAGGCAGAAGGGGACAGTGATGGAATACCGAGCAGTATTCGAAAGGTTGGCGAACAGGGTGCAGTGGGGAGAGAAGACATTAATGAGTTGCTTTATTTTGGGGTTGAAGGAACACATCAAGGATGAGGTGCATGCCTACATGCCACACAGTTTGACCTATGGTATCAGCTTGGCTCGATTCAAGAGGAGCGACTTAACTGACAAATGTTCAGATGGGAAAATACGAAGAACACCACAAATCCTCCAGACAGTAAAAAAGATCAAGGAGCCACAAAAAGATCGACGGTGAAAAAATTGACGTGGTCAGAGCTACAAATAAGAAAGGAAAAGGGATTGTGCTACAATTGTGATGAGAAATTCACCCCAGGCCACAAATGTCAGATTATCCAGGTGTATATGCTGCGGGAAGAAGACGAGATGACAGATGCAAAAGGAGGGGACAGTAGCACATCCCGGATACAATCGAGTTTGTGGTATCTATCATGGCCATGGAGGGAAGATCCACTCCGCCCACTATGAGTATTGCGGGGAGGATCAACCAGCAGAAAATGACCATTTTGGTTGACAGCGGGAGTACACATATCAACCCCGCTGTGGCACAGAAGTTGGGGCAAGAGATCACCAAGGAAGCCACTTCCCAGGTCATCGTGGTAGACAGAAATAAGATGCAGTGCGAAGGGGTGCTTAAGATGGAAGTTGGGGTCAGTGTGCAAGGATACACATGTAGGATGAATGTCTGCTTGTTGCCCATCCAGGTGTCATATATGGTTCTAGGGGTCCAATGGTTGCGATAGTTGAGTAAAGTGACCCTTGATTGAGACAACTTGACCATGGAGTTTGCTCAGGATGGGAGAGAGTACTGCCTGCACTGGATCAGAATCTCACCGGTGAAAGAGGTCTCTTGTCGTTGCTTGGATAAACTGCGGGAACAAGAGAATGCCGTGTTTGTGATGAGCCTGAAGGAAGAGACTGAGCCGACCAACATTCGACCTTACCGTTACCCAGATTTTCACCTTGGGGACAAACTGGTTTTTGAAGGGGAAGGGAATGTTATGAATCCTCATAACGGCCCGTTCGCAGAACAACAATACCAAAGACGGCGGAAGGATGCAGCATCACGCGGGGTTGAACCATCCAGTTCTACCCTCCCTAATTAAAACAAGAAGGCCCCTCCATGGCACGTGGGGTATAAATTACCCCATAGGTTTCCTGGCGAGGGACGAACAAGTATTCTTAGGTATTCCTTTCTTCTCCTCTCAAACCCTAGATTTCTCCTTTCTCTCCCGATCCCCTTCTCATTCCTAACATTATTCTCCGAGACTTGCAAAATATGGAGATCAATTGCATGGTAAATTATGGTGATTATATGCCAAACTTATAGGACAATCTTACTTCGGTAGATTACCATATTACTAATAGTTCCAAGATCCCATCTCACAACATTTTTTATATGAAGCATTGAGTGCACCCATCATCAACTGAACACACCAAACCCCTGACAGTTGACAATTTTCATGGTCAAAACACAAGCAAGCAAAAGTTGCCACCAATTTTCTTAATGCAATCAAAGCCAATGACTAAAAACTCATTATCCAATAAATTCTCGCCTTCTCCCAAACATACAAAGTAAAACATCATTAATTTTAATGATTACCCCGACATACTTTTAGTTCTTCAGCCTTATGGAGGTCAGTCAGGCAACCTACAACCATGATATTTTTGGTGTTAGAATAATAATCATTGTATTGTGTATTCATTGTTTTAAATGTCCTCCGAATATGTCTGACATGTCTCCCGACATGTCATTATTTAGGGCAAAACGATATGTTTTTCTAAACAAAATATATTATGTTCTTTTGTAAAATATAAGCCGATATATTCGATTTTTTCCCGATATATTGGCCGACACGATTTTTAAATATATCATCCGCTAATTTAATTTTATGTTATATTAGCAGACTAGCAATGTATGTTTAAATCGTCTCTATAGATTATATTATGTATGTTTAAATCGAATTAAACTTATTGTTTCGATTTTTAACGTTTTATTCTTTACAACCAATTTTGTATAATTGTTTCATAATTTTTTTAATTTCATATTACAAAAAATACGAAAACATTTAATACATTTATTAGTTGATTGTTTGCATGTTTTTAATATAAATATATAAGTTTGAAAAGAGTTATAATAAATTAAGGATTTTTAACTTTTAAATATTCTTTATTTGAAATAAGCTTATTGTTATCAAAATAAAATTATTGTATACTATTAAATATATTTTACAATGTATCATTTTGTATTTGTTAATAATATTTTATTTTATATACTATTTGATTTTATTTTGTAATATAAATGACTTATTTTTATCTATTTGCTATATTATTTTTTTATTTTTATAACATATAATTATAGTTAATATACATAAAAATAAAAATTTTATGTATAAGACATGGAAATCCGAAAATTTTAAAATATCTCCGACATGTCTTCGATTTTCGAACATCCCACATTTAAAAATTTATTCCGATATGCCACCAACATCCGATATTTAAAACATCGAGTATATTAGTAGCACATCGGTTGTGTGTTATAGTATGTCCATCCCCCTGTAAGAACGTTCATGTATTAAATGATTCTATCCATTTGACATGACATCCAAGCATCAGCCTAGGTAATCCCTTTTGGGGTTTTTGCTTCCCCGCCTATCTCTTTCTATTGCTCCTAGCAGGCCGTCACTTTCTATTGCCCCTAGCAGCCCATCAATTCATTTTCTGGATTTTCAAAATGAAATGAGAAATGAATACTCTTTTTCTTATCTCTTCCGAGGCAAAGAACAACACTCAAATCTTTATCCCACCATAGTCATAATCTCACTAATGCCTAAGCACCTCATGTCTTTCCTCATAGTTTGCAACCATAATTTAATGCAATTATTTTCTAATTTTAGGAGATGTAGCAATCATTACAGTGAAGAAGACTTGCTCGAATTTTGAGAATGGCACAGGAAAGTACTAGGAGTTATGCACTTAGCGCTTGTATTTGTGATAGCTATACTTTACTCTCACACAATATCTGGGGTTGTGAAGGTCATAGTGGACGTTATATCAAGCAGATTTTCACACTGATCGTGTTCCGACGGAGGCTGATCAAGTCGACTATCAGTAGTGATTTTTGGATAAGTCCTATAATTATCACCGTGAAGAGGAAAAACACGTGATAGAAAATGTCGTTTATAGAACATACATACATATATATATATATATATATATATTTATAAACAAAAATATATTGGACCATATTGAAACCAAGTTACTACTATAGAATCAATCGCTATCGTCCGATCAAGGCTTCGATGAACTGCATTTAAATTTTTCCTGGAATGATCCCTTCACCATCCATATAAACTCCCGATACCGCCCCGCCTTCTCCTATTTCTTCTTCGCCGCCGGCAGGGGAGCCGACGACAGCTTGACCAGAGCCACCGACGGGGTCGACTGACCCTTGATGATCCCGCTGGGGGTTGTCCCATGGCCAACCGTCGGCGGTGGCCCTGCCCGCTCGCCGTCAGACAACTCCCGACGTGTTTGCCGGGGTCACGCAACTCTGTCGATGGGCTCTGGTCAGGCTGTCGCGGTGGCATTAGCCGCCACCGCTCGTTTTTCTATTTTTTATTTTATAATTAATAATTTGTAATTTTCTTATTAATAAGTTTTCATAATTTTTTAAACATTTTCCATAATTTTAAAATAAATAACTTAGAAAATTATATGATAAAAAATATTTTATAATTACTCGCCGTCGGACAACCCCCTGCGGGTTCGCCGGGGTCACACAAGTCTGTCGATGGGCTCTGGTTAGGCTACCGCGGCGACATTAGCCGCCCGGATCGCGCGCTTTTCTATTTTATTTTCTAATTAATAATTTGTAAATTTCTAATTAATAAGTTTTCATAATTTTTTTAAACATTTTCTAATTAATATTTTTCATAATTTTAAAAATAAATAACTTAGAATATTATATAATAAAAAATATTTTATAATTTTTTTAAAAATATAAATATAATATTTTTACTTTTTTAAATTAGAAAATTTACATTATTAAAAAACAAATAAATATTAAGAACCGTCGGGGGTGGCGAAGCCCGCTGTCGCGGGCTGGATACTATCGCGTGGGGGCACAAGGACCCCCCGTGCACTGTCACTCGTATACAAAGCCCGTCGCCGCTTGTCGAGTCTTGTCGCGCGGGGCATGGGGGCCTCCGTGCACTGTCACTCGTGTCTATATATATAAAGTATTTATGTATTAAGTCGAGTTTGATTGTATCGAGTTTAGTCAGTCGTATTACCTTATTATTTTCTTTATTTCTTAGGGTTAGTACCGTGAGTGTATAAATATACTGATCATTGTATGAGCAAGGTATTCACCAGATTAATCTATACTCTAAAGTTCTCTCTCAAACTTCTTCTCTCTTTAGTTTCCCCGTCCTTCTCTCTAATTCTAGGGTTAGGGTTGAGCCTAGATCTCCTCGTATCTCCACCGATGGTCAGGGCGCTAGCTTGACAGCAGAACGAGGTAGGCACGTAACAAATTTAGTATTGGAGCACTCGTTCCTCCTCACGGTTTAATTCCTCGATCTTTTGTTACTTCCTCGACCCCGCACACAATCGACGTCTCCGAGCACCTTGCATGATCCCCTCCCTTCCAACAATCATCTTACCCGCCCGATCCACGCAACATCCACATTGTTGCGCCTTCTTTGCTCTGTCACTGTTTCTCGAAGCCGCACGCACCGACGTCGTTGCTCTGCCTTTCATTGCGTTCCAGACTGACATTTCCAACGCTTCTTCCTCAAGCGAAAACAGTGCGAGGTTCCTCTCCAACTTGGTGTTGTTCCAGCCGCTCGTTCCTCTGCTATTCCGCATCTTCCCTTCAGGTGCCGACGTACTTTGTTCTAGATCGACTGACCGCATGCCATCTTATCTGCTCTTGTTGATGCTAGCAACCTTCTGCAAGAATCCATACCCATCGTCTCCCCGTCGTCCTAGCATGCCAACAGCCTTACCTAGTGCCTGATGATCTCGACCCTGTTTCTTTGGGTTGAAGCCAACCACACGCCAGCCACTCATCTCTGTTGGTCTTTTTCGTCCCCCAAAACAACTGCACATTGCTTCCCATCGAGCCTCCTACTTCCCCGCTCGAGCAGTTCGCCTTCACCACTCGTGCTCAACGCTTCACCTCTTTAGTCAATTAATTACTTAATCGACCAATTAATTAGATGGACAAGAAAATAAGCATCGCTGATGCAAATGTTTTCCTCTATTTGCTATAGGATTCCCTCCGGGCAGGCTCGACTCAACTCATCACCAACATCCACAATGTGTCAAGGACGATATTTACTCCATTGTGCTCGACAAGTTCGTTGTTTCCACCCATGCCATTGTCGGACTCTTCCGGTCGCTGACGCAACTTACACCTCCCCCGTCGCTGATGCCACTACATTGGTTTCCGCTTTCGCCAACAACCACAAAGGCCTGATCGCTCCGCACAGTTTTTGTCGCTCCGCCATCACCTGCCATAGTTTCCGCTCCGCCATTTCCACCACTGAAGCCATCTCCTTTTAGCTCAACGGTGGTGCCGCCACCGTCGTCAATTCCAACAGCTGCCATCCTGCAGTGTATTCTCTGTCGACTTGCCAGTCCCTTCTCTGCCATCCCCATCAGCCACCTCACCGCTTCTTCCCCAACCACACATTTTGTCGGCCCTTCGGGATCGGTTCTTTTCGTCGGACTTTGTCCCTTTGTCCTTTTTGCTTCTACTCATCACGCCTCTGCCGGTCTTGCTAGACCCATTCATTTTTCTACCAATTTTTGCGCCACCGGCGCCGTTACTCGCTACCAGGAGCTCTTCTGATGCAAAATCAAGTAACCTGAAGATCAAATCATTCAATGACGATTCAAGCTTTAGGCAAAACTCGATTTCGAGGACGAGTAGAAATTTAGGGTCTCACGCCGTCAGTTATCAATCTCTCTCTATATATATATATATACATATATACATATATACATATTGAGTCGAGTCTAAGTTGTATCTAGTTGAGTCGAACGTATTATCTTTATTTGTTAGAGTTAGTATTGTGGATCTATAAATAAAGCGGTCATTGTATTAGCAAGGGAATGAAAATATTAATCCAAAGTTCTCCGTCTCTCTTAAGCTTCTTCTCTCTCTAGTTTCCTCATCATTCTCTCTAATTCTAGGGTTAGGGTTGACTCTGGCTCCTTTTATCTCCACCGAAAACCACCCCGCCACCCCCACGACAACCTTGAGGTAGGCACTTAACAGGATTCCAGCTCTTAACAGGATTCCACTGCCTACTTTTCTTCTTCTGCCCACTGAAACTAGGGTATTGACTTGGGAGCTTTCGATTACATGAGCAGAGATGCATGCTTTTTTACGCCCCATCGATATCCCCACTTAATATTTTACTTTATCTTATATTTGTAGCACAAATATTTTTGAGCTTTCTTTATGTTAGTCGGCTGACAAAATAACTTGATTGCACCATCTTATATTCTCCTACTTTTGTTTCTCAAGACTGTGAGATGAGAACAATTGGGTCGGGTGTGTATAACCCGTAATTTGTCGAGATCATAAAAGCCTAAGGAGACACCTATTCGCAGACCTCACCAGGCGAGCAAGACAAGCTTGGGAGAGCAGAGACGAGCATGAGCGAGCAAAGGCGAGCTTGGGCGAGTATACTCGGTACCTCGCAAGTATGAGCGAGTAGCAACCTTGCAGGACTGGGTACCTCGCAAGTTGCGGAGGGGAAGTTTCTCCAAAACTTTCGGGTATGTGGTGAGACCTCTCTGTTAGAACATTTGGGATGTGCATATAGACATCTCTCTCCTGCTCTTGTGTTATCTAAGTTGTGGTATTCGACCGCAGAATCAGTAACCTCAGGCTGCATTGATTCGAATATTTGGAGTTGGGATTTTCCCGGCTTCAACATGGTGCTATGGGTCCGTAGGATTATATTATTTGGATATAGCTGCTTCTACTATATTAATTCCTCCAAGTTTATCTCAATTTCCCTACAAGATTGAGGCTATGTCCTTGTTTAAATAAAATAAATTTATTTAGAGTTTAAAGGAGTTTTTGCTTTGGGGTGTGAGACTTATGGATTGAAGAAGTACAAACATGTGCCAGATGTACCATTAGAACTTGTTCAAGTTAATGAATGTTTTGATTTAATTCACAATGATCAATGATGTGTGGGGACCTTGTCCTACAACCTCCAGAAGGGAATTTTTATACTTGTTGATGTTTACTTTCATTGCATTTGGTTGTTCCTTATGAAAAATATATCTGGTTTGTTTAAGATATTAAGTATATTTTGTGCTAAAATAATAAATCAACTCGGAAACTATTAAAATTTTGCGTAGTGATAATTCCCCAAAATTTAAAACTGCTCTTCCAATCATAGAACATATCGTTGCCAATGATATTCTTCTTCATACATTAGTACACTACATACTCATACTCTTACTCAAGGTGGAATTGGCTAACCTTAATATCATCACTGCTTTAAAACCACACAATATATGATGTTTGATATGAATGTTACAAGAACACACAATGAAGACAAAGACTTCATAGACGGCTACCTAATTAATTGAATACCATCCTCACTTTTGAGAAATAAATTACTAAGTTCTTATTTTTAGGCAAACCAACGATCCCAATTCCACATAAATTGTTTTGTGAACATACATTTTATCCACATAAAATTTGGATTCATGCCAGGGCGGTCAACCATGAAAGCTATATATCTCTTGAGGAGACTCATTGACAACTATAAAAAAATAAGATTTGTGTATGTTGTTAATAGATTTTGAGAAGGCTTGTGATAGGATTCCAAGAGACATTTTATGGAGTCTTAGAAAAGAAAGATGTAAATGTATCATGCATTGACATAATCAAAAATACAAATTTAGTGACAAGGCTTGAGGACATCTGATGGATTAACATGGGGATTCCCTATTACTGTTGGTTTACATCAAGGTTTAGCTTTAAGCCCTTATCTCTTTTCCCTTATCTTAGATGAGCTCCCCGGACAAATCCAACAAGCAATACAGTGTTTATTGTTTGCGGATGATATCATTTTGGTCGATGAGACGTGTGATGGTGTAAAATTTAAACGTAAATCTTGGCGAGACACTTTAGAAAAGAAAGGTTTTAGGTTGAGCAAGGCAAAGACAGAGTATATGGAGCTTAAAATAGCAATGCAAGAAGAACGAATGACTTTGTTATTAAGTTGATTAATCAAGATATTTCCCACAATGTGTGCTTTAAATATCTTGGATCGATTGTTCAAAAAGATGGAGGTGTTGATAAAGATGTGATACATAGAATCCAAGCAGGTTGGTTGAAGTCGAGAGGTACGTCAGAGATCTTTTATGATCGTAAAGTACTGTTAAAACTTAAAGGCAAGTTTTACCGTGCTGCAATTTTACCATCGATACTCTATGGTTCTAAGTGTTGGGCAATGAATTTTGTACATGAGCAGCACATGGGAGTTGCGGAGATTAGAATGTTTAGATGAATGTGTGGACACACGAGACTGAATAAAATTAGGAATGAATGTACCCGGGATACGACAGAAGTAGAAGCAATTGCAGAGAAGAAGTGAGAAGCTCGACTAAGATAGTTTGGACACGTACAAAAGAGACCATTAGATGCACTTGTTAGGCGTTGTGAGAGTTTAGTCACTAGGTATGTTAAACGGGGGAGGTGTAGACCAGTAAGGACTTGGAATGAAATTATAAGAAAAGACGTGATGTACTCTGGCCTTAGTGAGATTATGACTAAAAATAGGGCACAATGGCAACAAAGGATCCATATATCCAACCCCACTATAATGGGATAAAGGCTTGAGTGTTGTTGTATACATTTTATCCACAAATTTGGTGCATGTGGAAGAGTAGACGAGGTAAGTTAGTTTTTAAATCAACTACAACAACACTCAAACCTTTATCCCACTATAGTGGGGTCGGCTATATGCATCCTTTGTCGTCATTGTGCCCCAATCTTTTGTCATAATCTCACTAATGCCTAAGTACATCATATCTTTCCGTATAGTTTCATTCCAAGTCTTTATTGGTGTACCCCTCCCTCGTTTAACATGCCTAGTGACTAGACTCCCACAACGCCTAACAGGTGCCTCTAATGGTCACCTTTGTACGTGTCCAAACAATCTTAGTCGAGCTTCTCTCATCTTCTCTGCAATTGGTGCTACTCCTGTCTTAAACCTGATACATTCATTCCCAATTTTATCCAGCCTCGTGTGTCTACACATCCACCTAAGCATTCTCATCTCCGCAACTCGCATTTTTTGGTCATGTACACAATTCACTGCCCAACACTCAGAACCATAGAGCATCGCTAGTCTAATTGCAGTACGGTAAAACTTTCCCTTGAGTTTTAATGGTACTTTACGATCACATAAGATCCTTGACGCGCCTCTCCACTTCAACTAACCCGCTTGGATTCTATGTGTCACATCTTTATCAATACCTCCGTCGTTTTGAATTATCAATCCAAGATACTTAAAAAATTCACTACGAGAAATATCTTGATCACTCAACTTAATAACGATGCCATCCGTCCTTCTTGCACTGTTAAATTTAAGCTTCATATACTCTGTCTTTGCCCTGCTCAACCTAAAACCTTTCTTTTCTAAAGTGTCTCGCCAAGATTCAAGTTTTGCGTTTACACCCTCGCGCGTCTCATCAACCAAAACAATATCATCCGCAAACAATAACCACCAATGTATTGCTTGTTGGATATTTTCGGTAACCTCATCAAAGATAAGGGTAAAGAGATAAGGGCTTAAAGCTGAACCTTATGTAAGTTAACAATAATAGGGAATTCTTGTGTTAATCCTCCAGTGTCCTCACCCTTGTCACTGAATTTGTATACATATCTTATATTATATCAATATATGATACATTTACCCCTTTTTTTTTCCATGACTCTCCATAAGATCTCTCTTGGAACTCTATCATAAGCCTTCTCAAGATCAATAAACAGCATATGCAAATCTTGTTTTCTTTCTCGGTAGTTGTCAATGAGTCTCCTCAAGAGATGTATAGCTTCCATGGTCGACCGCCCTGACATGAATCCAAATTGATTCTTCGAGATGTTAGTCTCCCGTCTTACTCTTCTTTCTATTACTCGTTCCCATAATTTCATGTTATGACTCTTCAATTTAATTCCTCTGTAATTAACACAATTTTGTATATCTCTTTTATTTTTATACAAAAGGTACTAAGATACTTTCTCTTCATTGGTCTGACATTTTCTTTGACTTCAGCATCTTATTGAAAAAACATGTAAGCCATAAATTTCTTCATTCACTAGACATTTTCATATTTCGATGGGTATATCGGCTGGCCTAACCGCCTTTCCATTTTTCATCTTTTTTAGAGCATCATTTACCTCTGATCTTTGAATTTTACAATAAAATGTTCTATTCCTATACTTCTCTGATTTACGTAACTCTTCCAAGTTAAATTCATTGTCTTTTGCTTCCTTATAGAGTTGATAAAAGTATCTTTTTTATCGCTCTTTATTATCGACATCATCTGTCAGAACTGTATCTGTCTCATCTTTTATGCATTTTACTTGACTTAAATCTCGTCTCCATTTCTCTAGCTCGAACAATTTTATATTTGTCATGCTCTCCATTTTTTGTATCTAGTCGCTTATAAAAATTTTCATAAGCTTGACTTCTTGCTAAACTTGCTGCATATTTAGCTTTTTTTTGGCGAATTTATATCTGGCTAAATTTTCGTCATTCCTATAAGCTTAGTGCGATTTATAGCCGACCCTCTTTGCCCTCACTTTGTCTTGCACTTCCTCTTTTCACCACCAAGATTCTTTATTTGGGGGCGCACGATCTTTTGATACTCTAAGTACGTTCTTTCCACTTATCATTAAATGTAAAGACATAACTTTGCATGAAATACTAGGATCAACATAAGGGTCATGAACTAGTTTTTCCATAACTGTTGTCCTGAAATCAACCTGCTTTTCCATCTTCAGGTTCCACCATCAAATTTTTTGCAATTTTTTTGTTCTTGTCCTAAATTTATTATATTTAATTGTACATTTAACACCACCAATCTATGTTGTGTTGTCAAAGTTTTTCCTGGTATGACTTTGCAATCCTTACAAATCATTTTATCCATTTTGCGAGTCATAAAATAATCAATTTGTGACTTATTTGTTTCATTTTTAAACCTAATTAAATGTTCTTCTCTCTTTGTGAAAAACGTATTTAACACAATTAGATCATGTGCTACAACAAAGTCTAAAATGGTTCATCCTTATTCATTTTTTTCTGCGTATTCAAATTCTTCATGAACTGCTGCATAATCTATATTTTTCTTCCCCATTTAAGTTTCCTCTTATGAAAATCTTCTCTCTTTGTGGGATTTCTCTTACTAGATCATCCAAGTCTTCACAAAATTGCGCTTTAATAGCTTCACTTAATCCTACTTGTGGCGCATAAGCATTGATCACATTAATAGTTTCCTTTTTTATGTCCAATTTAAGAGCTAAGATTTGATCACTTTTTCTACTTACCCCAACAACTTCATCCTTGCAAGTAGTATCCACAATAATACTTACTCCACTGCTTGTTTTATTTTTTCCTGTGTACCATAATTTAAAACCTGAATTATCTAAATTTTTGGCTTTCTCACGCACTCATCTAGTCTCTTGCAGGCATAAAATATTTTTTATTCTTCTAATCATCGTATCCACTACTTCCATCATTTTTCCCTTTAGCGTACTTATGTTTCAACTTCCAAATCTAAGTCGATCGCAAATTCTACGACATCCCTCCCCAGGACGAGTTTTATGTGAAGACTTTTGTCTATTTAACACTACACCCAAATCCTCTTGGAGACGCAACGGTCCTTGCCAAGACGCCGCATTCAGACCATACGATGAGTACTCATGCATATTTAACACTACACCCAAGTCCTGAAGGTGCAGCGGTCCTTGCCAAGACACAACATTCGGACCATGCGATGCGTTCCTTAAGGGGAACAACCTAGCTTTTGCACAATCAAATGATCCATATTCATAAAGATGACTAAATTTTACACTGGTCGTCTACCTAACACAACTCTCACCATTTTTAATTCGGGCTTGGGACCAGTATAGGCTGGTTTAAATCAACTAAATGAATATTTTCAGAGAACTCTACCACAAAGTCGTTACAAGTTTTATAGTCCTTGGTGGTTGAAAATAAGCTATGTCAAAATGTAATTTCTTGGGAAACCACCCCATTTATCAATCTCAATAAGTTTTAATATAAACCTCCCATTTGCCAGCATCTTTTTTTGCGAAATAACATTTTATTATTGTGGAAGTAGTTAACAGCAAATAAAGTGTAGGTCTTATATCCAGTCATTAGTGCATTTCAATGTTTTGATCTTGTTCTGAATGCTGCTGAAGAAAGCTATCCAAATTACTCTTGGTCTTATATCCAGTCATTTTAAAGATGGGGCACCCATCTTTAAAGTTGCCTTGTCGTTTGTTGCATCCGGAGACACCGACATGTCCTAATATCATCATATTTCACCTATTTTATTTCAGTACCTTGCTTTGTTTTGTTACCCCACACTTTTTTTTGCGTATTTTATTAGGTGTATCTTTTGTCATTGAAGATGACTTATTTGATTGACTGCGCAGTAAGACCATGAATAAATATGTTTGACAATTTTAAATTGTGAGGTAACGAATTGACAGGGTCAGATTTTATTCATTATCTGAGAGTATAATATGTAAGAAATCATTTTAATCAATTAGCATATTCCTAGAGTGGTAGAAATTAATGGAGGATGAAAGAGAAGATAATATCTTGAAAAGTACTTTGGGGGAGGGGGTGAATAGAGATGGGGTTCCCCAACTATTAGGTACGCTAACTCTTTTGCCTTAGCAGGAATCCACTATCACTAGTGCTGAGTTTTTTGATAAGGAAACTCTTAAAACTAAGACTTTTGATAAGGTGTCCGAGAACCACGAAGTCTTTTGGTTAGGAGTTTCTTAGAACCATGACTTTTGACAAGGTGTCCAATAACTACTTGGTATTTTTGTAAGGAGACTCTTAAAATCACCGAATCCTTTGAGGGATTCTCACGACTCCTTATACACAATTTGAGTTGAAGTGAAGTTTCCACAAAGATATCTCCTTTCAATAAAGTTTTGAATGAGAAAGATGATGAGAATGAGGGTGGAAGGGCTGTGATGTGAGGTTTGCGGGTTGTGGCAGATAGAGGGGAAGCGGGATCTAGATCGAAAATAAGGCAGGAAATCGAGGGTGGAGGTAGAAGACGGGATCGACAGTGGAAGGCGAGTTCCGGGCTGAAGTCGTACGGGAAAAATAGAATGATGGTGGACGACGATTTTGGGGATGAGGTCAGACAGGTAGATCCTGCCGATACAGGGGTCGGGATCGAGTGGTGGAGGCGGAAATGGGACTTCAGTGGAGTACGGATTGGCTTTTACAACAGTAAATGAGAAATATGAATCTTAGAATTTAAGACGTAGCTGCTTAAGAGATATACTTTGCCAGATAAATTGCAAATTATCTATCACTGGTTTCACAATTTGTGGCAGGAGAAGTAACCTGTGGATGAATATACAAATGAATTTCTTGTTCTTCAGTCCCGCCCCAATATCCGCAAGGATAATGATATGATTGCATCCCGTTATTTGAATGATCTATAATATTTGTTTAGGGATCAGTTACAGTTGCACGATAATAGGGATCCGGGTGATATCTTCAGCCAGCACGTAGAGTTGAAGTCTTATAGAAGAGGACCTCTGGGATGAGTTCTAATGATAGACCCATATCCACGTCATTTATGCGCAATGTGAGCAATATTGCTCTTCTTCCCAAACACCCAGTCTTGTACCCAAGATCCTAGAGAGATCTTCACACCATTCTGGCATAATCTCCCTGCCTGTCATTTATGCTATATATTTTCCTTTTGCGTCTATGCTAATGCTACTGACTTGATCATTGTTCCAAGAGGAAATAGAAGGATAGCGATGTAGGCTCAGTTTGGGAGGACTTATTTTCACCGGTCAAGCGGTCACGACCGCATGAATCGGGACTTAATTAAAGTCCGGTTCATGCGGTCGTGACCGCTTGACCGGTGAAAATAAGTCCCCCAAACGGAGCCGTAGTCTATATGGTTTTCGGCATTGATTCGTCCACAACAATCTTGTTAGCTCGCCGCCAGACACATCACTTCTAGGAACGTCCGAGCTGTAGAAAATCTTAAATTTTGATTATTTCATTTTTAATGTGACTTTTATAATTAACTATCAACCTTCTATCAACCCTCAATTATTTCTACTTTGGACTCATGGCCAAAAATGATTAATGATTCATATACTTAGGTTGTATTTGCGGTGACTTCTTTAAACGAGCGTTCAACCCGGATGCTAATTTAGATCCCTACCTTGGCACACGACCCTGCGAATGTCGTTCAAAGCGGCATCAAAATGATGCTTTTGCTCCTAAAAGACCGCGGAATACTACCGCACCATCGCCACTCAGCCAAACAAATGCTGACATGAACCCGGTCCCTTATTATAGCACATTAATGGGAATAAGAAGAGAGAAAGCAATCATACAGAAGTGTTTTGAATTTTGATAGGAATTGTGTTTTCTGCATGTCATTGGCTACTTGTTTGTTTAAAAACCCATTATTATTCTTTTCTTTAAATACTATAATTTTTTATATAATTTGCAGGAGTTTGAAATTCACATCTTTTGAGAAGCATGCTTTGTTTGTGGCCACATCATTGAACAGATCAGCTAAGCTTTTGGATGACTCGCGCGCAAGCGCATCACATTAAAATTGTTCTAAACTTATGTAAGTATGAAAAAAAATCATAGATGAGTATAACAATCATTTTGATGATCTGGTTATGTTTGGTGGGGGTGTTGATCCTGGTGTTTGTGAAAGTAGTTGTTGAAGATTTATGTCAAATTGGAGTCTTTACCTTTATCAGGAGCAAAACTCTATTTGCTTACTAATCTACTAATTAACTGTATACACATGTATATCTACTCCTATTCTACTTTAGAAGAAAAAAAAAAGTACTTTGCCTATTTTGACGATTATAAAACTGTCAAATTTGGGCCGTTCGATCTTTACACGAGTGAAAGAGGGAAGTCAGTGGAATGCATATCCTCTCCATTTGGGACCAAGTGGATGCTATATATTTCATGATCAAGATCTTTAGGAAATCCAATGGGTTAAGCAATTTAATCCTTTATATTTTTCTTATGTACACAAAGTTTTACACCCTTAGATAGCTAAGGATTGATTTTGACTATGAAATAGTATTAATTTGTTCCAAATGGAGAGGATATCCGTCCCTTTGGGGTCTCCCACGATTTATAGGAATTTTGGGTTGCATTAACCCGAATTCTATTCCCCCACTAACTTAGTGGGGGTTACAGAAGTGACCACCCCACGTGCGATCCACGAACACGATCCTAATCGTTGCGGCAATCGCCGCGCCAACTTCTGCCATCGCACCAACCGCCCATGACTGGTCTCCGTCGCCGCCCACGGACATGCGGACGTGGCCGTAAGATTCCGCGGAAGGCCTCTCAGCCTGCTGCTGCTGCGGCAACTCGCGGCTGCACGAATGCGGCCGCGAGGCCCGCGGCCGGCCGGATGCGGCCAACCCATGCCTCATTCGGCGCCCGCGGTCGGCCTCCCGACCGACTGGTTGTGCTTCGCGGCCACAAGCCCACGACCGCAAGGCGCCGCAGACGTTGCGGCTGGCCTCCCCTGCCGACCTTGCCCCGCCTTGCGGTCGTTATGTGTGGCCGGCGTGCCCGAGGGCGGCCTCCCCTGCTGGTTGCAACCGTGCATGTGGCCTCAACCACGCGGCTGCAAGGCGCGATTGGCACAGTGGACGGCCTCCCGACTGGCGCTCCCGCCCCCACCATCTGTTGTTCTCTCCTTCCTTGGCGGCCACCCGCCTCCAGGGGCTTTTCACCCAACATTGTCGCAGGTCGGCCTCTCTTCATCGTCTGATCACCCGCTCGCGATCTCCACTGTCCGTTGCACGGGTAATCACCCGTGTAACCACTAACATAACTACCCATCATGGGTTGGTGTCAATAACCAAAACAATGATGGTCCTTGGATAATAAAATCATAAAAATAATGCATGCATCAAACTATATAAAACTGGGCTGTAATTTGTAAAAGCAGCGGTTACGGTCTGTGAATAACATTACTACCGTAACCACTCTGGAGCCTATAAATTGGACCACGACCGTCTCTTCATTCTAACTCCCCCCCAGACTTCTCCTACATGCCAGAGCTCTGCATAAATCTCTGTAACATCCCTTGGAGACCTTCGACCGCTTCGAAGATTCGTCAAAGTCCACCACACTCCTACGTGCAGAACATTCAATCTGTCTTCCTCAACAATCCTCTTGCGCACAACCCCCATCATTCAATGTCCGAACAACGACCATGAGCCTTCTCCACCGCAAGCAAGGGACAAAATATTGAGCTTCACTAGTGGTAGTCCGTCAACCTCCGAGTGAGTCTCTTTCTCTCTAGCCCCAAAGTTGTAATGAGCAACGGTCATTCGCCCTCGATTTCTTCAAAAATCATGTAAACAATAGCGAATAGTGAAGTTTGGCTAACACCGAACCAGACACGTGGATTTTTACCCCATTCACGGTTTTTTCACATTAAAAATCTTCTTGTCCCTTTCCCTACTTTTTTGTGACTGTTTGCGCGTTGGATCGCTCTGCGGGTTAAGGTGGCCAAATTTAGTCTGGTCTACCGAGACCTAGAGTGACCCGCAAAAGTTTGACATTGTCTGTGGGAATCCAGTTCCCTGAGGATTAAAGAAGACCCAGAAGACAGTATCCTCTGCACAACAATACTCGTGACTGACAGTTATGGAAAAGAGAAGCACCCGCCCCACCCAAGGATCTGCCCGAGAAGGACGCGTCTACCCTGACCCTTCCCACTCCCTCATCATTGCTCCTCAGTAGGAGGAGACTGTCGTTGCGCCTGAGAATGCGCTTGTTGGGCACGTCACCCGAATATAAGAGCATCGGGACGAGATACTAGCTCTCCTGAGGAACCAAGGAACAACACAGGCTCTTATGATGCCTCTCGCGCCAGTCAACCTGCCCCCTCCACCTCCATATCGTATCCCAGAGAATCGTCGGGGAGAAGACTCCGAGGAATTCTCGAAAATAGTAAGCACTTCGCACCCTGTCCACTTGGCCAGGGCCACCGAAGTTGACCAACAACATCAACGCCAGTGGGCGGGAGCCCTCGAGAACTTTGTAGGAAGATCGTGATACGCCCTAAATGAAATAAGCACTCCAAGGGGAAGATCCATATTTGCCACCCCAAGGCTCCAATTCTTTTTCAGCTCAAATCCAAGATAAATATAAAAGGGAAGGGATCAGGAGTTATTTAATCTCTCCCGCCCAAAGAGAAACTGAAATAAAATGCGACAATGAAAATAAAATATCATAATGAAAAATAAAGTGCGACAAAACGAAAAATAACAAAACGAGAAATAAAATAGCATATTGGAAACCATCACGCCACGCCTCCCGTGGTGGTCCATCTGCCGGTCGACTCCTTCGAGAATGCACGCGTCACGTTGACGATGCTCCTTACTCTAGGCCATCCTTCTCCGTTTCCATTACAATACCCCCATCTGGAAAATTTGTCATGTCCTCAAGGCAATACTCCGGAAACTGGCTGTGAAAGTCATCACAATCCAACCACGCCGCTTCGGATTGGGGCCGTTGGCGTCATGCGACCAGAACCTAATCTCGGACCCGACCCTCCACAGTGATAGGTTTGCGGTCCAAGATTGCCTCAGGAAGGAAAACGGTGGAGCCATCAGACGCCATGTCCGGTGGAAGGGTCGCCTCGACCGGGTGGTCTCCTACCACCAGTTTAAGCTGGGACACGTGGAAGACTGGATGTATGTGACTTTGGACGGGAAAACAGAGGCAGTAGGCCGCCTCGCCGATGCGAGCAATCACCTTGAACAGGCCGTAGAAACGAGTCGATAGCTTGGAATGAGATCAGGACGCCACTGAAGTCTGGCGGTAAGGCCGAAGCTTGAAGAATACCGCGTCTCCCACTTGAAACTGAATGTCCCGCCGATGCTTGTTCACGTGGTGGAACATTTTCTACTGTGCGTGAAGGAGGTGGTCTTCAGGATCCATAGAATCTCGTCCCAGTCCAAAAGCTGGGTGCGCACTGCCCCAACGAGATATTCTCCCGGAAGGTGTTGGATGACAGTGGCCGGTGGTCGGTCGTAGACTGCCTGGAAGGGGGTCATGTCGGCCGAGTACTGAAAGGAGGTGTTGTACGAGAACTCGACCCACTTTAACCATTTACTCCCGTCCCGGAGGCGGTCGGAGACGAAACAACACAAGTATGTCTCCAAGCAGCGGTTCATAACCTCGGACTGCCTGTCCGTCTTGGGGTGGTAATCCGAACTCATCCGGAGTTGTGTGCCTTGGAGTTCGAAAAACTCCTGCCGGAAGGAACTTATGAAGACCGAATCGCGATAGCTGACGATGGATCGAGGAAAACCGTGTAGTCGGACGACGCCAGAAATAAACGCCTCAGCCATCGTTGGAGCTGTAATTGGGTGGCGCAATGGTATAAAGTGATCGTATTTGGATAGTCGATCCACCACCACCAAGATGCAGTCGTACCTCGGGGACCGTGGGAGGCGCGTGATGAAATCCATCGCCACGTCTTCCCAAATTAGATCAGGAATGGGCAAGGGTTGCAGTAGACCGCCAGAAAATGCAGCCTCATACTTCGAGCGCTTGCAGACGAGGCATGCTGCCACGAATTCTTCCACGTGGCGCATCATGCCTTTCCAATATAGTGCCGCTGCGAGGCGGCAGTAGGTACGAAAAGCCCCAAAATGGCCCTATGTTGGGGTAGTATGGAACTCCGACAGAAGCCGCATGATACTGGGTGAAGATGATGAAATGACTAATCATCCCCAATAGAACAGTCGGCCTCCAAGAAGTGTGTACGAGGGGGCAAGCCTCAGCATCCGCCCGTAAGCGCTCTATGATGTTTCGTAATGTCGGATCAGTCTCCACCTCTCTCTATAAAGTCTCCATCTCCTGCCAAACTGGGCGTGATATGGCTGTCAGTTTTGCGGACGCAGTCTGCCGAGATAGTGCGTCAACCGCCAAGTTGGACTTGCCGGAACGGTATTCCACCGTGAAGTCATAGCCCAATAGCTTTGCCACCCAAAGTTGTTGTGATGGAGTAGTCATCTTCTGACTGAGAAGGTACCGGAGGCTGTGGTGATCTGTGCGAACGATGAAATGGTGCCCCAAGGGATACGACCGCCAACGTTGAACCGCCAAGATTAGGGCCATCAACTCGTTCTCGTACGTCGAGCGAGATCAAATGGTAGAAGAGAAGGACTGGCTAAAGTACGCAACCGGCCGCCCGACCTGCATAAGCACCACGCCAATGCCCTTGCCGGAGGCATCACACTTCACTATGAAGGGCTGAGTGAAATCTGGCATGGAGAGAACTGTGGTCGCAACAAAGGCCTGTTGTAGGACTGTGAAAGTGGTAGCTTCCTTGGGGGCCACTGAAATGTCGTGTCGGTCGTCTTGCGCTGAAGGCGCGTGAGAGGTAGTTCCAGCTTGCCGTAGTCTCGGATAAAACAATGATAATAGTCGGTCAAGCCAAGGAAGCCTCAAATCTCACATAATGAGCGTGGTGTAGACCACTGCAGGACCGCCTCCATCTTGTCAGAATCCATAGCTACCCCTTGAGCAGACATAATGTGACCAAGATAGGAGATCTGGCGCTGAGCGAACACACTTTTCTTCAAATTGGCGACTAGGGAGTGCTATCGTAGTGTCACCAAAGTGGCCTCCAAGTGGTGTTGGTGATTCTGCCATGTCAAGCTATAAGTCTGTATGTCGTCAAAGAAAACCAGAACATACTTACGAATCACTGCCCGGAAGATGTTCATGGTGGCCTGAAAGGTCGTCGGGGCGTTGGTTAGGTCGAATGGCATGACCATGATCTCGTGGTGGGTGTGGACGGTGGTCTTTGGAACATCCTCCTCGCAGACACGAATCTAGTGGTAACCGGAACGCAAGACGATCTTGGAACATCCTCCAGAAGCTCTTGTATCACAGTAATCAGGTATTTGTCCGCAACAGTGGCTTTGTTAAGCTCATGATAGTCCACACAGAATCGCCAATTGTCGTCCTTCTTACAGACTAGAAGTATCAGACTGGAAAATGGGCTAGCACTCGGTCGGATTTGGCCGACAATCAACATATCAGTAACCAAGCGTTCGATCTCATCCTTCTGGATGTGGCCGTAGCAGTAAGGGCAAACTGAGATCTCTTGGATGCCCTTCTGGAGGGGAATATGGTGGTCGGTCGGGAGCGGCGGTGGAAGACCCAGTAGTGGCTCAAACACTGAGGCAAAGGTCTCCAAGAGACGAGATAACTGGGGTAGATAGGAAGTAGGTGGCAGTGGTAGGTGCGTGAGCCCCAAAGTCGTGATCTGCCATAGAATGCACAAAAATCCACCGAGTCAGTGCGCTATGCTACACACGAAGAGATGGCGATCCGCTGGAGGGATCCCTCCCCCTTCAGCGTGCAAGACCGGTTGACCGACTGAAAAGTCATACGCATGGAAGCCCAATTGTGTTTGATGTTGCCCAAAGGCTACAATCAAGCGATGCCCAAAATAGCGTCGACCCCGCCTAACTGGAACACGTGGAAATCTGCGGGGGTGGTATACTCGCCCAGCTGTAGAGAGAGGCCCTGACATGGGCCTAGAGTTGGCGACCGACGACCATCCCCGAGGTGAACGACATGTCACGAAGTCGTGAGATATGAAATTGTGGCTTACGCTATTATCGATCATGAACACCCTCGATGTTCCCTGGAGTAGGCCCTGGAGCTTCATGATGTAGGGTCCTGTGATGCCCCCCAGAGAAGCACATGAAAGCTCTAAACGCTGTAGGCCGAGCTGCGGCGGCTCCTCAAGAGAATTGTCATCTAGCAGCAGGGCGTCAAGTTCCGCAGCCGTCACCTCGTCCTCGTCAGGGCACATGAGAACTTGTCGCTCCTTTAGTGGACAAACGTGTGTCAGAGAATAAAGTTGCTTCTGTAGAAAACAAAGGGAGAACCTTGTATATACTTCTTCGTGTGTAAAATACAAGAGAGAATACAAATATATGGGAGAAGAGAAGGAGAAAAAAATCATAAACTGGAGATGTGGGACTAAAGGAGAAGAGAAATGAGCCTATAAATGGGCCTTTACATTATTTTTCCTTATATCATCTGACACTCCCCCGCAAGCTGCAGCGTATAAGTCCTTTGCACCAAGCTTGGACAAGAACTGGTAATACAACTTGCGAGACAATGCCTTGGTAAGGACATCGACAACTTGCCTACAGGAACATGCTCAAGCTTTAACTCCTTTGCTTGAACCTTTTCTCTAACGAAGTGACAATCAACCTCAATATGTTTAGCCCTCTCATGGAACACAAGATTATTTGCAATGTGTATTGCAGCTTGACTGTCACAGAACAATGTTGAAGGTGAGGACAATTTGACTCCCAAGTCCATTAGAAGACTTTCAAGCCAGGTTATTTCAGATGTAACAGCCGCCATCGCACGGTACTCGGCCTCAGCAGATGAGCGAGCAACCACCTTCTGCTTCTTATTTCGCCATGTGATAAGATTTCCTCCAAAGTATGTACAGAACCCAGTAGTTGAACGTCGATCATCCAACGAGCCCGCATAATCCGCATCCGAGTATGCAATAAGAGAAAGGGAGGAAGATGGCTTGTACACAAGTCCTTGCCCAAGGGAAGTCTTCAGGTACCTAAGGATGCATTCAACTGCCTGGAGGTGAGAGACCTGCGGGGTATGCATAAACCGGCTCACCACACCAACCACAAATGATATGCCAGGTCTTGTAACTGTTAGGTATATCAGCTTTCCCACAAGACGCCGATAGTATTCCGGGTTCGGAAGAAGAGAATCATTCTCAGATCCCTGAGCACACATGTGGTTGACTTCTATCGAGGTTTTCACAGGTTTGTAACCCGAGAGGCCAGCATCTTGCAAAAGGTCAATGTAGTACTTACCCTGGGATAAGACGAGGTCATCGGGTCGTCGTGCTACTTCTAGTCCTAGAAAATAGCGAAGATTGCCCAGATCTTTGATTTGAAAGATAGAGTTTAAATGTTGCTTCACATGGTGTATCCCAGCTGAGTCATCACCAGTGATAAGAATATCGTCCACATAGACCAGAAGTATTATAGTCACAGTTGATTGGTGACGAGTGAAGAGAGAGGAATCTGCCGAGCTTTGTTTGATGCCAACCTCACGAACGACCTTGCTGAACTTTCCAAACCACGCCCGTGGAGATTGTTTGAGACCATAAATAGAATTGCGAAGTAGACATACCCGAGACTCCCATGTGATCTCAAACCCGGACGGTTGATGCATGTACACTGTTTCAAGAAGATCGTCATTCAAGAAAGCATTCTTGATTTCTAGTTGATGGTGGGGCCACTGACAATGAACAACTAAAAAGAGAAGGACCCGAACCGAATTCAATTTTGCGACTGGGGAGAAAGTTTCCTCATAATCAAGGCCATATTGTTGGGTAAAGCCCCATGCCACAAGCCGAGCCTTTAAGCGATCAACTGTCCCATCCACGACATGTTTGATAGTGAAGATCCACTTGCAGCTAACGCAACTATGACTAGAAGGAAGGGGGACAAAATCCCAAGTGTGATTACCCCACAGAGCCGTCATCTCTTCATCCATGGCGGCGCGCCACCGCGGATGTCGGAGAGCTTCCTGCACAGAGTTGGGTATAGAAATAGAGGAGAGAGAGAAAAGGTAAGAAGAGGCGGAGAGAGCCGATGTAGAGAGACATAATTGTCCATGGGATGTGCCGTCGAGGAGGATGTCGGATCAACATGCCGCGAGATCACACCGGTAGAGGGAAGCTGTTGTAGGGCATCTGGACGTGGAGGATGACGAGTGTATACTTGAATAACATGGGGTTTGGAGGGGACTGGTGGTACTGGGGGGTTAAGAATTATAGGAGATTTAGACTGGTGGGGTAGAGGGGTAGGGAGAAGTGGTGGTAGTGGAGATGTTACGGGTACGGAGGGACGAGGTAGAGGAGGAGGAAGAAGGGGATCAGAAGGACTGGTGTGATATGGTTGGTCTTCATGGAAGGAGACAACAGCAGACACAATCATCTTACCAGTGGTAGGATCAAAGCAAACATATCCCTTCTGAGTGCGGGAGTAGCCAACAAACATCGCTTTGGTAGCCTGAGGGGCTAGCTTGTCAGTGGAGGGAGCGAGGTGATAGACATAACAAGTACAGTCAAACACACGAGGTGTGAGAGAGAAGAGAGCTGCGTATGGATAAAGGAGAGTGATGGGTGCCACAAAGTTGAGGACGGATGATGACATGCGATTGATGAGGTGACAAGCCGTAGAAACGACAAAGTTCCAATAAAGAGGAGGAACCTGCATTTGGATCATAAGAGATCTGGCCACATCAAGGAGGTCGCGATTTTCTGTTCTACTATGCCATTCTGTTGAGGGGTATATGCACACGAAGTCTGATGTAGAATACCGAACTCAGCGCAGAGATTGGAGAAGGTGCGTCCAGTGTACTCGTGTGCATTGTCTATACGAATTGCTTTGACACAAGTAGAAAATTGAGTGCGAGTTTCCGTTAGAAACGTACAGAATGTAGTTGTGAGTTCGGTTCGATCACGAAGTAAATACAACCAGGTAACTCGCGAGTAATTATCGATAAATGTAACAAAATATCGGTAACCAAAAACACTAGGGACCTTATAAGGCCCCCAGATATCAGAATGTATTAAGGATAAAGGAGCATCGCTCCGAAGAAGGGAAAGATATACGGTGTTGTTTGCCGAAAATACAAGATTCACAAAAAAAACTCTTGAAGAGAAACAGTGGGAAGAGCTTTCTTGAGAATCAGAAGGGGGGCGTGTCCTAGACGACGATGTCAATCGGTTGCGGAGACAGTGGTGAGAGTAGTGGGAGAAACGTCGAGAAGATATAGCCTGTTGGACAGTCGCTCTCTACCAATTATAGTTCGTGTTTGTCGATCCTGCACAACAAATGAAGAGCGTGAGAAAGTAATACCGCAGTCAATATCTTGTGTAAGACGGCTAACAAAAAGGAGATTAAACGGAGAGACCGGAACATGAAGAATTGAGGATAATGAGAGGGAAGGAGTAAGAGGCAGATTGACAGTGCCAGAAATCGAGATCGTGTCACCGTTAACCACAATGATGTTCTTGGGGTAAGGAGTATCTAAATATTGAGGCAGCCGCCGTAGAGAGAGATGATGTGTAGCATCCGAGTCCACAATCCAGTGAGAGCTGTGCGAGAGGCAAGATATACCTTCATTGGAGATCGAGGCGACAGAGCCAGAGGAGCGACTAACCGCTCCTTGAAGCTGCTGGAGTTGAACCCGTATTGCAGCAATATCATCACTAGTTGTTGAGGGAGGTGAGGGAGCGACCGTTGCAGTAAGATGAGGAGACATACCATGTTTGCGGTAGCAGGTGGCCTCCAAATAGCCATCCCTGCCGCAGTAAGAGCACTTAAAGAGAGTTCGACCACCGCGACCGCGTCCCCGAGACTGGCGACCACCACGAGCCGGTGGACCACAAGTAGATGGAGAGAGAGTGGCCACGGGCTGTTGAAGGTGAGCGGGAGACAAAGTCGGAACATCCGTAGGTGGAGTAACCTTTAGGAGCATTGAGCACACATCCGAGAGGGATGGAGTAGCAGCGGATGATAGAACATGAGCGCAGACACTATGAAAATGTGAGGGGACACACACCATCATCATAGCATTCCCCACTGCCTCCTTCTGATGTCGTTGAGTTATCAAGTCCGTAGTGGGAGGCTGATGCTGGATCCAAGCCTTAACAAGAGTTTTAGCCCATGCAACAAAGGAGGTAAGGTCTCCAATAACTCCAGCGTCAAGAGACTGAAGATCAATAAGAATGTCAAACAAGTGCTGAAGATTGTCCTTCCCAGAGTAGAGAGAATGAATATCAGTCCACATAGCATGAGTGGTCTCATGGTACATAGTCATACGATAGGGCTCAGTGTCCAGAGAATTGAGAAGCCAAGATTGAACCCATCCGTCGTTACGGATCCACTCATCAGTGGGTGCAGTGGGCGGAGTCTTGGTAAGATGATGAAGGAGACCTTTAGTTTGTAGTACACGCCAAACGGAGTGTACCCATTCCACAAAGTTTTGTTTTCCACGAAAAAAAATAGTGGTAATGCGCAGCTCATCTCGAAGCTCAGAAGGAGCAGCACGAGGATAGCCTGAGGGAGGAGTAGAATCAGCAGCAATGGTGGAATCGAAATCCATATCCCTGGGTGGCTAGGCACAATAACCGGGCAGTTAGAAGCACACGGCTAGCCGATCAGCACTAGCGGCTTAGAAGGGCAGAGAGTGGTGAGACGAAGCCGGAGAAAAGAAGTCGCAGAGACTCAGAGAGGGGAAGTCGCAACGAGTCGAAGAAGCCGCTGCGGGTAGAGGAAGTCGCCGAGAGAAGAGATAGCCGCCGCGAGTAGAAGAAATCGCCGCGAATAGAAGAGGACGCCGCGAGTAGAAGAAGTCGCCGCGAGTAGAAGAAGTCCGCGAGAAGAGGTGGACGCCGCGGGTAAAAGAAGTCGGCGCGGGTAGAATAAGCCGCGAGGAGAAGCAGGTAGCGACAAGATGAGGTCGCTGGAGAAACCGAGAAGAAGCAGGCATCGAGAAGAGGCGGGCAAAAGCAAGAAGACAAACCGAGACGGTCAGACCGGCCAGCAAACCGGAAGAGCAGATCACACGGTTACAATAGGTGGAAAGCAGCAACAGACCGTGCGGTTAAGCAATAGACCGCAGTAAAGGCGGGGGCTGAGCGGTTTAGGAGCAGACCGCAGCGGTAAGAGAACGCAGAGGCGGTTAGAAGAAAAACTAACCGAACGGAGGTGGGGTCCACGAGTCAGAGGGAGGAAGGCTATAAAAGAGGGGCGGAGAAGGGGAGAGAGGTGGATCCACGGTAGATAAGAAAGAGGCGGGTAGATAGGAGGGAAGCTGCAACAACAAGCGGTAAGGCGGACGACCAAGCCGCCCGGTCAAAAAGAGAAACCGAGCGGTTAGAGACAGGCCGAACCGGTTCTCTCTGATACCATGTAGAAAACAAAGGGAGAACCTTGTATATACTTATTCGTGTGTAAAATACAAGAGAGAATACAAATATATAGGAGAAGAGAAGGAGAAAGAATCCTATACAGGAAATGTGGGACTAAAGGAGAAATGAGTCTATAAACCTTTTCCACGCAGATCATTGTTCTCTTGGATGGTAAGGCGATGGGGGCGAGCGGCTATGGTGACCGAGAATGAAAGGTCAGTCGAGGAGGCACGGTTGGGTGCTGTTGGTCCCCTGGTGGAAGTTATGGCAGAGGGGCTACAAACATGACACACATTGGTGGGGAAGGAGCTGTCGAAGCTGGCCGCGGCTAGTCCCCACCACGGACCAATGATACGCCCTAAATGAAATAAGCACTCCAAGGGGAAGATCCCTCTTGGCTAGCTCTAGGCTCCAATTCTTTTCCAACTCAAATCCAAGATAAAGATACAGGGGAAGGGTTCGAGGTTATTTAACCTCTCCCGCCCGAAGAGAGACAGAAATAAAGTGCGACAATGGAAATAAAATATCGTAACAAAAATAAAGTGAGACAAAAGGAAAAATAACAAAACGGGAAATAAAATAGCATATTGGCGACCATCGCGCCACGCCTACTGTGGTGGTCCCGACCTTCAGTCAACTCCTTCGAGAATACACGCGTCACGTCGCCGATGCTCCTTCCTCTATGCCACCCTCCTTCGTGTTTGTAACAAAGACCAAATAGGGAAGAAATCAAAGATTTGATGACCGAAGAATATAACCAAATTGGTCGTCGAGCCACGTACCTACACCGCCCCGTCAGCATCAAATCCCCGCTAGCGCCCGAAGGCTTGGCGCACCCCGTCCCTGCCGAATTAAACCTTCTTAACATGGAGTCCTACGACGAGTCTGAGGATCCCCTGGGGCACGCGAACCATTTCTCCATTGTTATTCGAATTTACAATGCTCTCGACCAGCTCCTTTGTCAAGTGTTCTCAGCCACGCTGAAAGGCTAGGTCAGGACGTGGCTCCATTCCCTTCGAGAGGGAACAATTCGAAGCTTTGCAAAACTAACTCATCAGTTCCTTGACCAATTCGTTGTTAACCAGAGGAGCGTAAAATACCCCTCATCTTTCAGGGATCCGTCAGAGTGAAGGGGGGACCCTTAAAATTTTTTTTTTGACGATTTACAACTGATACAGGATAGATACCTAGAGTAGATCTCGAGCTTCTGTGGGGAGTCTTCCTTGGAGGACTTTGCCTAAGTGGATTCTACTCTGGCTTAATGAAGGAGACAATCTCTAGCTATCCTGTTCTCATGCACAGAGTAGAAGCACAGATTGCGGCGTATGAGGCCATTGAAGCCCACCGCCGACAGTTTGAGGGAGGAGCAAATAGGAACAAAGAAGAGTCAATCCCGTGGCGACAAGAAGAGTGTCGGAACAACGCGCAATCGCAGGATCGCCGCGGGGATCGCCCCCAGAGCTTATCAAGAGTACACACCGCTAATACCCCCATGCCAACGTGCCCTATGCAATCTGGGACGATCCGACGCTACAGAGGTCGGGGGAGATCTCAGACGGAAAGGGGATCAAACAAATTTTGTCAGTTCCACAACGGAACTGGGCACATGACCGAAGAATGCGTCAAGCTGGAAGAAGAGATCGAACGCCTCATCTGGCAGGGCATCCTCGGGAGGTTCCTTCAGGACCAAACTCGCAACCAGCAGGCACAGTCGAGGAGGGTGCAACCACCTGCACAAAAAGACACGCAGTTGGGCACGTAGGTAGTCGGAATAGTGGATACCATCTCTGGCTCCCCCTTTTCCACTGTCAATTCTATTGCTCGGTTCCTGGGGAGAGTCGAAAAGCACCACCAGCAGAGACAATAAGTTTCGTAGATGAAGACCTAAATGGACTATTCACACCACATTAAGACCTTGTAGTAGGTTTAGACGTCCTCTAGGTCTCGTCATTCTACCGCCAACCAAGCGATATCTCCCAGCTCGACGCTCTGAGCTCTCACTACCTGGCTAGAAGTGTTTTCTCTTCGCCCTGCTAGAAGGTTAGGACATCGTCTAGGTCTCGTCCTCCAAACTTAAACATCCAAGAAGGAGACCGTAGTCACACACGAGGCATTGGTGCCAACACCAAACAAGCTCAATCAACACAAAAACAAGGCTCTATGTCAGAGAAATCAACAAGCAAAGAAACAACATGAAAAGGGCGTCCACAACACTACTAACACTTTGCGAAGCTAATTGCACAATACAAGAACACGAGATTCAAATGCAAATACAAGTCTGCCACGCGGTGGCAAAAACATACAAGTACAACTACAAAGAGTGCATGTGTAATTATACAAAACAAGGCAAGGCTACTCGTCAACAACATCCACATCAGAATCAGAGCCCGAGCTTTCGTCCTCGGAAAGATCGTCAAGTCCAAGATCAGCAACATCGCACTTGCACTTTCGGGCCACCATCCGGAGAACCTTCGACACTCCAGGCCGAAGGGCTACCTCTCACACGTCCTCTATCTGGGGTTCCACCTCCTTGGTCTAGATCTCCTCTCGGACCTCCTTGGTCTAGATCTCCTCTCGGACCTCCTCGGAAATTAAGTTGCGATCACACATGAAGTCAAGGGAGTCCCTATGCTCAACAACTCCTGTAGGTTTCAGATCTGCGGTCCGCTCCTGCGAAGAAAGGTGCTCCACCTCGGCCTTTGAGGCCTCCAGCTCAGTCTCCAGACGAGTCACATCTCCCAATGCGCCCTCCAATAACCGCACAGTCTTCTTCGTGGAAGACTTCTCTGCCCGAATCTCTGCCCGCAACTACTCAACCTCAGCCTTCAGTTCCAGCTAAATCTGACGGAAGTGAGATATACTCAACAACTCTTGTAGCTTTCAGCTTTGCGGTCCGCTCCTGCGAAGAAAGGTGCTCCACCTCAGTCTTTGAGGCCTCCAACTCTGTCTTCAGACGAGTCACATCTCTCAGTGCGCCCTCCAATAACCGCATAGTCTTCTCCGTGGAAGATTTCTTTGCCTGAAGCCCTGCCCGAAGCCCTGCCCGCAACTGCTCAACCTCAGCCTTCAGTTCCGGCTAAATCTGACGCAAGCGAGATATATCACAATCCAGTCTTCCTCTCAAATCAGAGAGGGAGATCTCCGCTCCATGAAGCTTCTCCTAAAGCATCAAATATCTATCCTTTGGGCTCACGTAGTGATAATTTTGCGTGTGTGTTATATTGTCCTGAGCCTCGATCTGCAATTGAAAGAAAGGAGTCAGATACCATAAGAAACAACAAACAAAACAAAAGAAAGAGTATTCTGCTTATCACATTATTCATCGCCTCCAAAGTGAAGACACGCGCTTCCCCTTCGTCGGTAGTGGCACAGGAGCCTCCATAGGAGGAGTCTAGGGGCAGAAGATCCTAGGACCTCAAGGTCAGGATTAGCGGGTGCAGACCCATAAACCCTGGAGTTGCAGGGAGCCGCCTCGTCAGGACACCCTCTTGACTGAATAGAAGGATGAGGCTCATATTCCAAGTCGCCGCAACCTTTGAACACCAGTTTCTGCTTCCGGTCACGAATAGAGCTGTCAGGTTCCGGTTCGGTTTCGGTTCTACTAAAACCGTGAATCAAACCGCTAAGATAACTGTTCTTCAAATTGGAACCAAAACCTTGTTTGGTTTGATCGGTTTCGGTTTCGGTTCCAGCATAATTTTTGGAACCGTTGTGTCAACGATTCTGGTTCAACAAGAATCAAAACCAAACCATCCACTAACGGTTCAGTCCGGTTCTATGTGGTTTGGTCCGGTTTTATGCGGTTTGGTACAGTTCCAATCGGTTCTATGTTATAGTTTTAATCATTTTATAATTTTATTATTTGAGTCATTAGACACATTCACAAAGATTATTCTCTTTAAAAATGTATATTTAAAAAGGAGATTGAAATTCAAATTGTTGGAGCAATAATTTCACTATTTTAAATGTAAATACGTTAAATTGTACTAATACATATTTGCATGCAATAATATCTGATTTGGCGAACTGAATAGAGAAAAATGAATGTGTAACATTATATGATTACAATAAACATGATCCAAAATTTTTTAACATAAACATGATCATTAGCATGATGAACAACAAATAACACTGTAATACTCGATGCTCAGTAAAAATAGTCGCTCTATCGAAGTAGTTAAGGAATAACAAGCATAAACATGCAAAAGTAGGTAATATAGTCATCAATAAAATTAAATAACAATAACCAAGTATCATTTTTTTAAAAGTTGGCATTGTCCATCACTGAGTCTGGCTGAAATCGGATGACGCTACAATTAGACGATTGATATAGGTATAGTCGTATAGATAATAAATATATATTATTAATATTATAAATAATAATAATAATAATTACAAATTATAATTAATAATAATAATAAACTGATTGCGGTTCGGTTTTGTTTCGGTCTTGTCCGGTGCGGATCGGACCTAAAAATTCTGAAACAGCTCAAGACATTTATGTTCCAATTACAGTTCCAATTTCGTCCCGGATAATAAAATGAAGGAACCGCACCCAGACCATTTTTATTTACGGTCCCAAAATTTAAATCGGAACCTGAATAATTTGTGAACTTCTTTGCGGTTCTGGTTCAGCTCACATCTTTCGGTTTTAAGTGACAACTCTAGTTATGAACCAATGGTACTGCAACAATACACTCAGGGTCGGTCGAAAACCCACACAACAACATGTGTTTATCCTCCACGAACAAGGAAATACTAAAGAGAGGGTTCGCTAGGTCACGAGACATGGTAAACCCCAACATCAGAGTAAACTCCCGCTCACTCCCCTTCATACGACAACAACGATTAGGGACCAACGACCAAAGCTCCGGCAAGCTCCAAGAATTCTGAACATAGCCGAACATAGTATTTCCATGACTACGATCCGTCCGACTCTTGAACTCGAGTCAGTGTTTATTGTTATGAACCTCAATACGCCCACCATCATAAACACGTACCTCACACCATTCTCTGAAAAGGTCTAAGGAAAACCTCGAGCCGTGGTCACTGAAGAAAGCAACCAGCCCCATAACACTCGTTATCCCAAGGGGAGTGAATTGGGACACAGGAATGCGACAAAACTTCAAGATCTCGACCACCTCCTTGTACAGTGGTAGACGGAACCCGCGTCTTAGAGATGTCTCGCACAACGTCAACCGACCTTTTGTTGGATTCTGAACTCGCTCCTCAAAACGCGGTATGTTTATTTCCAACACGACAGGTAACCCGAATATTTTCTCCAAACAATAATCTGCTCAGCGTTAAGCGAAGAGCGCAGTCACATTGGCCGACCTTGCGCACAACGCCTCGACACCTGGAAGGAAAAATTTATAAAATATTCTTGTAAAAAAGCACCGGAAAGGGGCCGAAACCCGGACAAGCAAGCTCGAGGCATCACCCGGTGCGCACGTCTTGCAGATGTGCCCCACGCTCCCCTCGTGGGTGGAGCGCGGATCTGCCCCGCGTGAGTGCGCAACGCGCAGGTCCACTGCGCGTACGCGCTCGCTTGCCCCGATGCGTGCGCGCCCTGCGCGTGGGTGCATCTCGCTTGGGGGTGCTCCTCACTAGCGCTATGCCCCTATTTTCTTTTGCGTCTCACCTTGGTATTTATCCCGCTCCTGTCCTCGTTTTTCAGCGCCCCTTCCCCCGCCTCCACCATGGTCGCTATTGAAATCAAAAATCGGTCTCTGTGGAGTTCGGGGGTTCCAAAAAGGGTGTGACCTCACACTTACTTCCCTCGAGCGAGCACACCAGACCAAGGACTTGGAAACTCAGGAACAGAACCGAGGCCCCAGCGGGGAGGTTCCACCACACATCCGGAAGATCTAAGAACACTTCCCCTCCCAAGCTAATGCTGAGCTTGGGCACCTTGGAGGACACTCAAAGCTTGCTAAGAAAAACCCGAGGAAGAAGAAGTTAAGAGAATCTGTCTCTCCAAAGGTGCCCCCTCGAGTCTATTTATAGATTTCCAAATTTGGTATGCCAATAGCGTAACTCCGCTGTGACAATTCCCTATACATAGCCTAATTGGGTCTGCCAACAGCGTAACTCCGTCGTAGAAAAATGTTATCTGCAAGCCTTCAGGGGAATCCAAGTAATTTCACCCCTGGGCCCCATCGGGTGAGTGGTCCGTAGAAGCACCATTCGCCTGAAGCAATCAATGTTGGATGAGCCATGCACTCGCCTCTCAGGCGAGTGCTGGTTTTTCCCATCACTCGCCCGTCTTGACGAACTCTCCTAGGTGCATATTAAGGCATGAGCCTTGGGCGAGTGCACGATGAAGACCACACTCGCCTGAGTGCCTGACTACCCCTCCTGACTTGGGCGAAAGCTCCTCGATGCGTTGGGCGAGTGCAGGCCGGCCTACCCCACTCGCCACTCTGTCTGACCTGAACCTGAAAATTCTCCTACTATACCTTGAACTTTCGGAGGGTCTCACACAACGAATACGGGGTTGTACACAATCCTCTCTCTTTGCAAGCTAGTCCTATGCTTGGAAAGAAGAGTCAAACCCCGAGTATTTGGTGAGTGATTGCTGACCTGGAGGGAATCTTTGGCGAGCCCCTCCACTGCGCTATATATATCCTGGGACATGGTTCGTGGAAGGCCTGCCATTCCTCTACTGTTCATCTCCTTAGCTCCCGCCGTTCCGACGATGTCTTCCAAACTGGTCGCGAAACCGCTCTTGTAAGAGTTGATTGATCGCCTGGCTACCGCGCAATAGAAGGCGTTGCATGTATCTCCCTATAATATATACAAACTTACAAAGTAAGAAAGTCAATGTCAATCTGGATTTTTAAAAAACACCATCCCTGTGTAATAGTACCTATTTATCAATGCCGAGATCCAAGCTCTCCATATGTTAAGGTGACTATTTGTGGAAAAGAAATCTTTGGGCTTCTCATTTCTCTCTTCTATATATGTCTATGTACAATCCTGTTAATAGCACACCAATAAATAAACATCAACACTCCTCATGGTGGGCGGAAGATATTTATTAAGCCCATCTTGTCATAGTTCCTGATCATGTCCTACGAGCTAAGACCCTTGGTCAAACAATCTGCGTCCTGATCTTTAGTCGAGACATGTCTAAGCTCCAGTAGTCCACTATCCAACTTTTCTTTTATGAAGAACCTATCGATCTCGATATATTTGGTTTTATCGTAGTGGATTGGATTGTTTGTAATACTAATGGCTGCCTGGCTGTCACACTATAGCTTCATCCCATCTCCTCGATCTAATTTCAGCTTCATCAGCATTCCCTTCAGCCATAGAAGTTTAGCAACCGCCAATGTCATGACTCTATATTCTGCCTCTGCTGTCAATCTGGCCGCCACCGACTGCTTCTTTGTCCTCCAGGAGACCATATTTCCTCCTACGAATATGCAATAGCCTGAAGTGGATCTCTTGTCTTCTGCACAACTAGCCTAATCAGAGTCACAGTATCCCTCAATCTTCACATGCCCGTTCTTTCTGAATAGCAGCCCCTTTCCGGTGCAGTTTTCAAGTACCGAAGGATCCGATACACACTATCCATGTGACCCTTTCTGGGTTCATGCATGTAGCGGCTCACCATGCTCACGACAAAAGAAATGTCCGGACGCGTGTGGCTCAGGTAAATCAGCTTCCCCACTAGTTTTGGGTACATCTCCCGATCGACCGGTTCACCTGCCTCAACATCCAATTTAAACTTCGGGTCGATCGGTGTTACAGCAGACTTGCACCTCAACATCCTTGTCTGTGTGAGGAGATCCAGGGCATACTTTCTCTGGAACGGAACAATTCCCTTTGCGCCATAGGCAATCTCAATCCCAAGAAAGTATCTAAGCAAATTCAAATCCGAACTCCTTGCCTAACGCCTCCTTGAGGCGGACAATCTCTTGCTTATCGTCCCTTGTGATGATCATGTCATCCACATATACTGCAAGCATAGTGATGTGGTGACATTCATTTTGCTTGAAAAACACCATGTGATCAGTATTGATCTGCTGATATCCCATCCCAATCACAGTCTTCCTGAATTGGTCCAACCACAGACAGGGAGACTGCTTCAATCCATAAAGGGACTTCTTCAATCTACAGACTCTGCCTTCTGTCTTGGCTGTGCTAAACCCCGGTGGTATCTCCATATACACTTATTTAGTCAGATCTCCATAAAGAAATGCACTCTTCACATCTCGTTGATGAAACTTCCGTCCATTATTCGTTGCCAAGCTGACTAGAGTCCGAACAGTGCTCATCTTTGCCACTGGTTCAAATGTCTCATCGTAATCGATGTCATATGTCTGGCTGTATCCCTTTCCGATCAGTCGAGCCTTGTAGCGCTCAACCTGCCCATTCGGATTCTGCTTCATGGTGAAAACTCACTTGCATTCAACAACCCTCTCGTCGTTTGGTAGTCGTGTTAGCTCCCAGGTCTTATTTTTCTCAAGAGCTCTCATCTCCTTCATTGCTGCTTGCCACTTTGGATCGGCTTTGACAACCTGCCTATTGTTAGGTACAATAATACTATCCAAAGATGCAGTAAATTCTCCATGGGAAGAAGAGATATTATCATAAGAGACAAAAGAGGCAATGTCCTAACCATATCTATCAGGAGGATTGTCTGCATTGCTGCGAGTGGTTCTCCGGACCATGATAGTTGGGGATAGGGGAGTAGGGGGAATGTTCTCACCAGAAAGAGGCGGTGATGATGGAGGTGGTCCGGGAGTAGAGACTAACGTAGACGAGGGACAGGGCGCTGACACTGGTGGCACAAGTATTGGTTCTGTAGTTCGTGTCCATGTTCTACGATGTGTATGTAGTTCCCCTTGAGTCGCCGGCCTCACATTTCTCACTTCCTCCTCCCTCTACTCAGCACTCTCCCACTCCTCTACTGATCCTTCACGACATACTTTCAAATCTGTCACCAAACTCTCCCTCTCTCGCCTCATGTTCCATGTATTAGGCAGTACTATCATAGGTGGGGCCTCCTCTTATCGTTAGTACTGCTTCATCTCTCTGAAGTGGACATCCATGCTCACGAAACTTCTCTTCTCCACTGGGCTCCAACCCACATACCCCTTCTGAGTACCAGAGTAGCCCATAAAAATACACTTGAGGGCCTTCAGAATCATCTTCTCCGGCGACGACAACCGCCTCAAGAGCGGGGAGAAGAACCAAAGAGTTCTTTTCTCCTTTGTGATGCCCTCTAGTAAACCCAAAGCAGGTCTGAAGTGCCACGACAAAATGGTGGTGGTCCGAGGCATGGGTGACCGGTAAAGGTCATTCAGTTGTCAGAATCTCATCTAACCCACCTAGATGGTCTACACACTAAGGGGGTTCAGATTGATACCTGGGAGTGAGGTTGGATATGGAATAGAGGTGGCATCATGGTGAAGTCACATCGACACAAATCTTCTATGTGCTCTCCAATCACCGACGACATTCTCCAAACCTCTCTCAATTTGTTCTTGTTCAGGATTAATGATAAATGCTAAAAGGAAGGCTTAGGGGTAGTTTTATAGAACTACCTTCTGATTTCCATGGGAGGCACCCCTTCACTCAACGGTTATGGTTGGCTGGGCTCCACACCACCACTTAAAGGCTTCATCATGACCAAGAATGAAAGGACGCACCTCTTTAGGACCAGAGATGGTAGGGCTAGTCATGGTTAGGCCCAAATATGAGTGTTTAGGCCAAGTCAAACCTCAGGTTTAACCTTTTATGGTCAATCTTTGACCACCATGGTGACTCCCCATTATGTGGCGTGAGTCCCATGAAAGTCCAATTGATGGTTTGCGTTGCTTGAGTCCCATGAAAGTCCAATTGATGGTTTACGTGGCTTGAGTCCCATGAAAGTCCAATTGATGGTCTTTGTGGCTTGAGTCCCATGAAAGTTCAATTAGTCCTTCGTGTCCACTAAAATGGCTTAGGTCACCTACATAAGCTAAAGTTGACCTATGTTGACTTTTATGATGATGTGCCACACCATGATTGGTCATAGATGGTCTTTGTGTACTCACTTTGACCAATGCACTATTAAGGCACATATGACTCATCTCACACCCTTTTGAGTAGTGTTATGACCTAACCCACTCACCTTCAAATCCAATAAGGGGTAGTAAGGTAAATTGGGCATATGACTCTCTAAGGTTTAAACCACTCCATTATAACACTAAATGAGGCTTGAGAGGCTCCTCCTTGTTCAAGGAACTAACTTGAGTGCACAAAGCCAAATCACCAAGCTCCTAACCCCCTAAAACAAAAATTGGGATATTATAGTCAGATTTTCTGCTTGGGATATCTGAACACTCTGTTGGGAGAGGCCGGAGTCTCCGTTTTAGATATTTGACACTATATTGGGAAAGGTTGGAGTCTCCGTTTGGGATATCTGAATACTATATTTGGTGAGGTCATAGTATCCACTTTGAATATCTGATCATTCTATTGGGAGAGGCTGGAGTCTCCCCTTGGGATATCCAAACACTGTTAGGAGAGATCAGAGTCTTCACTTAGGATATCATAACAATATGTTGGGAGAGGCCGGAGTCTCGCTTTAGATTTCTGAACACTTTGTTGAGAGAGGTTAGAGTATTCGCTTGGGATATCTAAACATTTTTTGGGAGTGGTCGGAGTTTGCGCATGAGATATTCGAACACTTATTTGGGAGAGGCCAGATTTTACTTTTGGGATATTTGAACACTCTATTGGTAGGATCGTACAACGAAATTGAAAATGTTACTTGTTATTTGTGTGCACGATGAAAAACTCGTGGCTGATTATATGGCTACTGAAATCATGAGATACATGTGGAAATATCCAATGCCCGGGATTTTCCTTGGATGGAGAAACAAGCTTTCACTCTAGATGATCATCCTATGGCTTGCCCCACATGCGAGATTATTATGGATCGGCGAATCTAAAGCTCATGTTTTGAAGAAATTTTTTGAGGTGCCCTAAACAAACAAATCATTCGATTTCTGCTTTTTAGTCATGTACAATCCTCTATGCTGTGGCAGGGATCTCGGTGATAGTCAAAGTACTTACCGAGTTCAGGGTGAGAGCCCTTAGCCTCTGAAGAGAGGTGTGATCACGGATGGCGAATAAGAATTCTGTCCGAGAGGCATTGAAGGGAGTGAAGGTTTGGATCTGGCGTTGCCGCCTGGTTTGGCGGGAGTCGTCGCGATGCACATCATTTCTCGTAGGTATACCAGAGGTTGATCCTTCTCTTTCTTCTCGGGCTATCTTTAAATTATTGTCGATGTGCTTATATTATTCCTGCCGCTATCTAGGCCTCGATGTGGTGAACAAGGTCGGGGTAGTTGGACATGGTTTTCCTCCCCAGTGCTGAGCAGAAGGCATCAGATTGAAGCCCCCCAAGGAGAACGCCAGGCAGAAGCTCAAGGTCAACCCTCAGAATCTACCGCGCTTGAGTAGTGAAATAATGGAAATAGTCATTGAGTGTCTCCCACTCGATCTAGCGAATTTCGGTAAGATAAAAAGGGTCTCAGATAGTTTGGCGATTGGTGACGAACAAATCAATGAACAACTGAGGTAACTCTACAAAATTATCAATTTCTCCTTTTAGAGAATGAAATCAGGTGTGAGTCTAACCCTTCAGAGCTGTCGGGAACACCTGACAAAGTAGGTGGTCAGGGGCATTATAAATCCACACAATTGTCATGAAATGATTGACATGCCCCAACGGATCGTCAGTTCTATCACAAGTCTCGACATTTGGCAGCTTGAATCCATGCAAATGTGGCTCTCTTCCCTATGGAGGATGATTCTCCCATGGATCGATCTCAAATTGTGAATAATTCTGCCAACCCAAGCTTCGCCCCTTTAGTTGTTGCACTGAATTTTCTCCTGGTTTCTATCCTGGCTTTGTCCGCCAATAGGTGATGGTGGCCTTAGCTATAATATTTCATTGAAGGTGGATCCAACCCCGGCCTTTAGTAAAATGAAATGTTGAGATTGCAAGTTGAGATGCTGAATAAAATGGGTTGGAAGTTGTTTTCATTGAATTCCTATTCACTGGATTTCTAACTACAGCCGAAGAGTAGATTGTCTATTCCAATTTCTATATCTGAATTGATGTTATTCTTTCATTAGTGTTCTATTCTTCAGATCCATTAAACATTATATTTAAATTCATGTTTATTCATCTATAATATTGGCCAGTAGAGGAGCATGCGGAGTAGATAGATCTTTAATTATTTTGTAAGTTTATAATAAGAGTGTTTTTGTTGTTTTAACTTGCATTATGGTTTAGCAATGTTGTGACACTAGTTATTGTTAATGTACATTTGGGTACATAACGGGTTCAAAAGCTTAACGGGTTTGGTTCAGATACTGGGATATCCAATACCAGTATTAAACCTAGAGTTTGCCTATAAAACTCAAGCTGGGGGCAATGAGGAGGTAGTTCCACTTTGACCATCACCCGGAATGCTTCGAACAACCTAACAATCTCGAAGTTTTTTGCCCTAGTCGCTTGCCCCGTGGTTGCTATTTTCTCCCGTGAAGATATTCCTGCCGCCTCTGGATAAAAAAAAGAAGAAGAATCCCGCCGTCGTTTTTGTCCGGAAAAGCAAGGGATTTTTCGCTCCCGCCGCCTAAAGGAAAAAGGAAAAATAATAGTCTGCCGCCGCTCGTTAATGTTCTATGCCGCTCTTGATCGGGAAAGAAGAAAGGTTCTCGCGTGAAGCCACCACACGCTCCGTCATTCCTGTCGCCATACGGAACTGTTGCTCGCTGGCGTCTTCTTCATGAAAGCAAGCCGATCGAGAGAAAGAAAAAAAAATTCTCTATTCTCTTGCACAGGTTAACGGGCAGTGGTTTTTCCACCCGGAGCTTTCTTGTTTCTCGCACAAACCGGAAGGATTTCCTGTAGCAGCTGTTCTCTATCTCCGATCACTGAGAGTGGAGAAAGCGCCCCTTCCGCTTGAAGATCGCAGCATAGGAAGTAAGATTCTATGGTGTCATCGATGATCGATCGTAAGAGGATCTCGTCGTCTGAATCCTTCCGCCGTTGATTCTAGCCGATCCAGTTTGTCGGAGAATACTGTGACTTCGGACAAGCTCGGGCTCTTCCTTTTCCATGAAGGGTGGAAGAAGATTGACTTTGCCGAGCATATTAAGAAGCTTGTTGTTCTTTTCTGGAAATGGAGGAAGCTACAAGCAGATCAGAATTAAACTCGTAGATCTTTGTGCTTCCACTGCTTGCCATCAGGAAGTTCATGTTCTATGAATATCTACAAAGCAGATCAGTCAATGTTGATTGATCTCTAGCACCAGTCGCCGATCAGAGACTTCTTCAAGTAAAGTTACGCAAGTGATTTTGTTAATACAACAAGGAGTTCTTCACTCTTAGAAAATATCAAGATTTTTGGTGTCATCAAGATTGACATAGGATTTCCTCGGATCTATATTGGTGAAGGTGTGCTGATCGGATATAGTCTTTGGCGATTGTTTTTAGTCGGAGAGGAGCAAACGTAATACTGGATTGGATCTGAAATGCACTGTATTCTATGGATGGAAACTCCACAATCAATTTTATTTGAAAAATCGGAGATTTGTCGCACAGTGCTCATCGATTTCGCCACTATCTGAGAGGATGTAGACGAATATCTGTGGAGCAAAAACGAATTTTTATTCTAGGGATTATTTTCTGAATTTCCTGAATACTCGCCTTGCAAAGACATTAAGCAAGCTGCCTCCTAAGTGGTTCACCTTCAAGTCTGAAATGAACAGACTGAAGAAGTAAGAGGAAGCCCTACAGAATACTGAAACATGTTGGTCTTCTGAGTGGTGGCTGGACAACATTTCTATCTGTTATATGACTAATGACAAGGATCTTCTATCTAATGTCACAGTAATTATAGAAAGTTGAAAACTGTAATGGAGGAGAGACCGAGGTGACCTATACTGGGAATGTTACCTCAGTCCTCTCCTCAGTAAAAATTTATTTTTTTAAAAAAATTAAATTTATTTTTGCACTAGCTGCTAATTTAGTATCTACTAGTTTTACTATATGATGCTGATATATTTTTTTTACTTTCTATAGCGGTAAATTAATATTGTTAGTTAACTCACACTATTTTGGTTGTGCATACATCCAAACTAGAATGTACCGTCCAAGTCTTGCAAACAAAATAGTTTAATAAGTACAATCAAACTTAGTTAGTCCTAAGACTCTACATGAGAGACTAGGACACGAGAACTATAGGAAAATATTTCAAATAGCTAGAACTCACTCGATCACATTAGATACTAAAAACCAATTTGAAAAATATGAAGTGTGTGCTCAGACTAAGATCACTAGAAAACATTTTAGTACGGTTACTAGTAGCATAACACCATTAAAGCTAATACATTCTGTTATCCGTGACTTTAAAAGTTGTCACAAGTGTAGGTAAGAAGTATATGATCATCTTTATAGATGACTGTTCTAGGTTTTATCACATTTACCTTCTTAAATGTAAAGATAAAGCGTCAGAAAAGTTTTGTCTTTTCGAAACCAGGGTAGAAAACCAAATTGTCATGAAAATCAAAAGGTTTAGAAGTGTTAGAGGAGGAGAATACATGTCTAGTGAGTTCAAGTGTTTTCTTGCCTCTCAAGGAATCATACCAGAAATCACTACTCTTTACTCACCCCAATCAAATGGTATAGCTGAGCGAAAGAATAGAATGTTAACAGAAATGTTACTACATTCTCCCGCCTTCTGACATGCCTAATGCTTATTGAGGAGAAGCAATTTTAATTGCAGCCCATATTCTGAATAAAGTTCTGTATGCTAAGTTAGAGGTTACGTCTTACGAGCTTTGGTTTTAGAGACCCCCGACAATAACTATACTTACGACCTAAGACTGTATAGCCTATGTTAGGGTTTCTGACCCTAGAAGTTCTAAGCTTGAACTTAGGACCAACACATGTGTTTATATAGGCTGTGCTGAGGATAGTGCTGTAGATAGATTCTTAGATATTTTTAATAACATCATTATAGAATCTAGGAATGCGGTGTTCTTTAAAGATAAATTTCTTAAAGACAAGAACTTGTCACTCCCAGGTATGCAAACAACTATTACTGAGGAAAATCCTGAATCAGTACCGAGCACCTCCTATTCAGTTCCAGTAGACAACAATGACCTATAGTGTAAGACCCCTTTTTTTATTCCAATTCCCGGGGTCTTATGCCCAGAACCACCGCTTTGCGGTGACACCTTCGCACCCGGGAAGGTCGTCACTACAACGCGCCGATTCTGCCGGCCTTTTCGATCACAATCAAGTAGCAAGTAGAACAGTAAAGAGAAATGCAGTCCACAATATAATATCACATATAAATAAAAACTCCACGAAGGGAGCGTCCACAATATAACATCAGAGTAAAATCAGAGTACTGAAAGGAAAAGGACTTAAGCCTGGTACAACAACACCTCACTACATGGTCACTCAAACGGAAGCTGAAAAACAAACTGCTACTAAGGAACGGAACTCACGGTCCCGGCTGTCTGAGCTCCTGAGCTAGACTGCCCTGTCTCCAAGCGCACCGGCCTCCTGGGCTGCTCCTCCGGGCTGGGCTCCACGATTCCCTAAAATGATGTGGTCCGAAAACCGTTAGTCTATAAGACTAAGCCCTATCATCCCCCACCCCTTCCCCCATGCCCTAAGACACCGAGCGGAGAGGAAGAAAGGGAAGGACATGAAGGTGGAGAGTAGTCAAAAGCAGATGACGGTGGACCTAACTAGCAAGTTATAACAGGTGAACAATATAAGTGTTGTAATAGGTATAACAGAAAGGTAAGTAAGTAAGAAATTAAACCTTCGCTTATGTGAGTACACATAAGACAAGGGATCTTTTGCAAGGCTCCCATCGTATAAATGTCCCACTCCACTTATACGTTGGGGTGTCGGTTATCACAAGCATTATTTAAATATTTAAAATGACCTTAATCTATAAAACTTGCCCACACAAGCTTATAAACCAAGGGGTCGTTTTGCAGGTCCTAATGTATAAGCGTCCCATTCCACTTATACATTAGGTGTCAAGGTTCACATGAATGATTATGTATGCAACTATATGGTGGGTTAATGATGTTCATGCAGTGCAACTCACCCACACGACTTTGTGTACACAAACCTTTAGTTTCCCCTTTCAGAGCCGTTACCTCCCAGGATACCTCCGTAGTGGCAGACGGAAGCGGTGGGTTGGGCCTCGCCCACCTCAAAACCAATAAAAGCACCACTGGTCTAACCTATCGTACGCCCTCAACGCCTGGTGCACCTGCGTACTCTTGCCGACTGGTCCGCCGGACTTAACCTTGGCTAAGTGCTAGCCACCTTGCCGAGTCAACGATATTGGTGTCGGTGCAATCGAACTCCCCACTATCGAAGACCCACCACCTTAAAGTTTCCTATTTATGCACATGCAACATTTAATATAAGAAGTCAAGAGTAAAGCTCCCGGACCAAACCGTCCGTCTCAACCACAAACCGAGACTAAGCTCCCCGGACTAAACCGTCCGGCTCAATTTCAAACCTCATCACTTTGAGCACCGCGGGATGACGCCCCTTGAACACCTCGGGATGACCTAACCTTTTCCAAAGGTCTATCTAACTAGTGTGTGAAGTGTAAACCTATTTCAACTAATTACTCTTTGGGTTTATTTAAGATTCACGTTAGCCCAGGACTGCCTCCGGATTATGCCATGTGAGGGGCTCTCAATAGGCACTAGGAACCAAGACGGCGACATTATGACCCGAAGTTCCCTTTCGCAAGGCACTTATTGTTATTGGTTGTTTTTCCCTTACCCTATCCCTTTATAAATTGCATCAAACTAAACCTAGGGTGAATTTGACTCTTCACTCTTACGGGGACGTCGATATTTCGTCGGATCCGTGCTCCTTCTACCACAACCACTCACTTCTCGTCACTCCTTAGAACCTTCCATGACAACCTATCTAAATCCATCCAAATCAGCACATTGAGAAACTCCAACATTGCCCTAAGTCGTCTCCAAATGCGATCTTTTACGAAAATGCCAAATGCAGACCAGCCTACACTATATGATGACCTTGATAGGATGTCCTTTGTGTATTCATCCGAATGACCTAAGTTATTTACTGGGGTCCTATCATGTCACAAATGAATCAATTCCAAGTTATAACCATTTTCTCAATTAATCTATTAATTAATTAATTTTCCTACAAATCTAAGGTCTACCAATTTGAACATGAAGTAGACTTCTTAGCTATGTAAAAAAAATCATAATAAATTCTGTTATATCTAAAAAGGATAAATCCTAGGTTTGACATTTTTCTCTAAGGTCTAAGAGGCCTAATCATGTTTTATCAATAATTCATTCCTTTCATGACTAATGAATAAACTACATCAAATCTTCATTCAAATAATTTGAATTAATTACAGGGTACTAATAACACCAAATAAACAGTACTAGATAAGTTTCATAATTTTCCTACTGGAAATTAATTTACAATAAATCATTTACTAAATTCTTAATCTAGCATGCTTGTGAATCAAGTACTATATTCATAACTCCAAAAATTCTGAATAAATTCCCACTGGTACATATTGGTTTAAGAACCCAATTTACCAAATTTCATAATTTTACAGAAAATATTTAAGCCATAATATATTTTAAAACCATAAAGCCCTTTTATAACACTTGTGAAAGAACTACCAGATTTCTTCAACATAAAATTAAAATAAAAATTTAGGAGCATTACTACTGGCCAACAACATCTAATTCCAGAGTTTCATGGGGTCTTATTTGACTTAAAAATCTTAAATAAATAAAATATCAAATAGGGCTATACCCACATTCATAAGTGAAGTACTAGAAATAATTATCCAAAAATTCTAGTAAAATCATCCAAGGGTCCTAACTACCCTAGAAACCCTCTACCCAAGTTTAATAGCTTTTAAATGAATTTAAGTTACTGATTTGACCTAAAAGCTCTTCTACCCTAAAACTAGGGTTTAGGTTTTGAGGTACCTACCTACATCTAAATTCTCTAATATTTCAACCAGAGTGTTAAATACCCATTAACAACCTGTCCACCAAATCTCAAGGCCATACAAGGACATTTGCCCATATGTCCTTCTCAAGCCCCCAAAATCCTCATTTAGGGTTTGAACCTAGGCCCTAGGGTAAACTCACCCTAACCCATCCCATTTTCCCCAAGGGGGTTCTTAGGATCATTTTAAACTAGTGGTCAAAATCTCAACCTCTATTGAGGTGAGTTGACCACTCAATTGCCAAAAGCTCCCTTTTCCCCAAATTACCCTTAAATAGGTCAAAACTAGGGTAGTGAATTCCTATTCAAAACTCAACCAAATGAGTTGAAATTTTAACCAGACCTAGATACCTATTCCAGGGACACCTCACCAAAATTTGGGAGGGTATGGAGGTCATTTGACCCTTTAATTATCTTACCCTAGCTTTTCTAGGGTTAGGGCAAAACCCTAAGCTACACTATCCCAAATGGTTTCCAATTTTTACAGGAGCTAGATCTAGGTATTAATAAGCCCCTGTCCAAAATTCAGGGAATTTGGACCAAGGGTTTAGTGTGGGGAATTATTTTAAAATCTGCCCTACATATAGGACCTACCCTAGAAAAATGGCCATATAAGTCAGTAGACTTGTCCTAAAATTTTCCATTACATATCAAACTGTAGATAATAAAAATTCCTACAACATTTATGTTGATCATTTTTGATGAACATGCCCCTAAAGGACCTAAATAATTTTTAGAAGGAATCTGCCCTAGTTGTAGGACATACCCTCACTAAAAAGGCTCTATAGGGCGGTCCCCTCATTCACTTTTTCACCACTACATATCAAATTGTAGGTCTTCAAAATACCTACAACTTTCATGTTGTAACCTTTTTCAGGTAGTGCCCATAAGGGGCCTAAATTTAATTTACAATGAAACTGTTTTATTAAATACAGAAAATCCGAAAAATATGGGTTTATAAGTATTTATTTTGATCCTGCACGAATCTTAAAGCGATCGGACGGCAGCTGTACTTCGTCTTCTCCAAATGGCCTGAACCAGAAACCGTGGGAGATGATTTTCACGGGGCTATTCCCGGCCACTAGGGGCGGCGCCACCACCGGGGATTCACTCCTATATGTCCCCGATGGTGGGGGCTGGCCTTGCCGACGGTTAGGGCGGCCGAAGGTGGCGGCGCCGCCCTACCCGAGAGATTCGAAAACTCCATAAAAATGGAATTTTTCTGAAATTTTAAACCTTGGCTTTGGTTCGTTTGAGCATGAACTCCACTCCTAAACAGTCCTAGCATCTAAACATAAGAGAAGAGGTGAGGGAGGACCTGAGTTCGGGCACGAATGCGGGTTGAACGGGGGGATGCCATGGTGGCGGCGGTGGCGGCGTTTCTCTCCTTGGTGGCTCCGGCAAGCCTCTCTCCTCCTTCTCTGGTTTCGAAAATGGTCTCCCCTCTCTCCTAAGTGAGTATATAAGGGGGAGAGGGGAAGAGGGGGCGGTTTCATCCATGAGGCAAAACACCCCTTCGTGGTGGGGGTCGGTTAGAGGTGAGGAGGGGTGGAGCCACCTCTTGGTGGCCGGGAAAGGGTTGGGGGGAAGAGGTGCCAGCCATTAGGTGGCTGTGGGCCCCTCCTTGGCCGAACTCATGTCTCCTCCCTCTTCAAAACACCCTTTCACTTCTCCACCACCTTTTCTCTCTCCTCTATATAACCAAAAACTCATTTTTTTTCTCTCTCCTAGTCACCCTCGCGAATTCCTCCTTCTAAAAAGCTTAAAGGCAGCACAAGTGAATATTAAATCCTTAAATGTCATATGAGAGGGGGGCTCACCATTCTACCATGAAAAGACCCCTTTTTCTTACTTTCTCTCTCCTATAGTTAGCCTATTTCTCACTTATTTCTCTCTCCTAGTCAACATGTTGGCTAGCCTAGGGTTTAGGCTATAGGCAACTATAATAACTCCTAATAAAACCCCATGAGTCTACATGAGGGGGCTTGAGCTTGAGTTAACCCAATTGAGCTAGGTTTGACTTGATTTGGGTTTAGGGTTGACTTGGTCAATTTGACCTTCAGAGTCAACATCAATAGGCCCCTAGGGACCCATTGACCTCCCCTAAGGCCTAGGTATGGTTAGGTAGGGTAGACTTAGCATAATGAGGGTGAGTTGACCCAAGGCAGGGTTAATTTGACATAACTTGGGCTTAAGTTGACTTGGGTCAACTTAGCCACTAGGTTTGCGCCCAATGGGTCCTTGGTGACCCATTGATCTCATATTAGGTCTAGGAATGCCTTGGAGTCAGATTGAACCCACTAGGCTACCAAAAATCAGGGTTTTAAGATTTTACTATTTGCAGCCCAAGTGAGTCTCAACTAGCTAGTTGGGTCACCTGACCTCCTAGGCTCAACCTAGGACTTGTTATGACCTAAGCATGTTCAAGTCACTCCTAAGGGGGGGTCTAAATTGAAAATGGGATGTTACATATAGTCTATAATGACTTCTTTGAGAGAGAGAGAGAACTCCCAGAATCTTCGGTAGTGATTTTGTCATTTATTACGTCGATGATGATCCATCCATCTATAAGGAAACGATGAGATCAAGAAATTCACTGCTCTAGAAAGAAGCAATTGATGAAGAAATGAATTATTTACTTCAGAACAACACTTGGATGTTGGTTGATAAGCCAAAAGAGGCAAAAACTATAAGGTGTGAGTTCTAAAAAAAAATTAAATCTTGATGGTAGTGTAACTAAGTATAAAGCATGTCTGGTGGATAAAGATTTCACACAATTAAGCGGAGTATATTATTTTGATGTTTACTCATCAGTGTGTCACCTAACAAGCATTAAGATCCTCTTTATCATTGCATTTATTGAGAACCTTATTGTTCATCAAATAGATGTTAAGACTGTTCTTTTGAACGGAGATCTGATTGAAGAGATCTACATGAGTCAACTTGAATGTTTCATTGTAAAAGGTCATGAAAATAAGGTCTGTAAGTTAATTAAGTCACTATACAGACTAAAACAAGTATCGAAATTATGACATGTGAAATTTGACTATATTCTAAAGGACATGAGATTCATGTCGAGTCTCTCTGATAAATGTCTTTACATACGTCATTGATCAAATAAAGTCGTTATAATATGTTTATATGTAGATGATATGTCAATTTTAGGATATGATCGATCCGAAGTGGATGACTAAAGTCAGGTCTAATAAAGGAATATAGCATTAAAGACCTAGGTGTAGTTGAAACTATACTAGACATGTAAGTGAGCTTTGGGAAGAATGGTATTTCCCTAAGTCAAAACCACCACATAAAATTCATGTTGGATGCGCGAGTATACAGTGAAAGTAAATCAGTAGAGACACCATACGAATACAATAACCGCTTAAAGCCCAATGAAGGAGCTATGGTTAGACAGTTAGATTACTCTAAACTGATGGTAGTTTCATGTATGTTATGGTTTGAACCAAACCTGACATAGCCTTTACAGTCTGCATGCTAAGCAAATTCACTGGTAATACTGGTCAAGATCATTGGAATGCCCTCGATAGGCTAATGAGATACTTAAAACATATCCAAAAGTATGTTTTATGTTACAATGGTCGTCCGTCAGTCCTGGAAGGATATTCTAATGCATCTTGGTGCTCAGAAATAAATGACAGCAAGTTCACTAGTGGATTTATATTCATATTAGGAGGAACAGTTGTAGCCTTGAAGGCTAAGAGACAATCATGTATTGCACTCTAATCTATGGAATCTGAACTCTACGTTTTAACTTCAACAAGAGAAGAAGTAGAGTGGATAAGAGATTTGGTGATGAACATTCCACTGACAAGCCTGAAACTGAGTTCTGTTGCATTTTACTGTGACAATCAGGCTACTAAAATGATTGATACGAATACATTGTTTAATGACAAAAGAAGGCAATTAAGGATGAAACAAGACTGGTTGACTTCCCTCACAAGTTAAGGGATTATGACGTTAATTGATGTGAGTTCAAAGGATAATGTTGCAGACGCTTTGACAAAAAGCTTAAATAGAGCTCTTACAATCAAAACATCGAGGGAGATGAGATTAAAATTCATAGAAATATGAAATTTTCCTCCTAATTTTATATTTTGATAGTAAAAACTTATAGTCGCAACATTCAAGCATTTAATAACAGACTAAAAATCCCAAATAATTTTTTGATGAAAATCCAAGATGATTGGATGCTAGTCATTCCACATTTGATAACTTTACATTTTGCTCATTGTTAGTTGATTCGAGGATTATTCAAATGGAAATTGAAAGTCGTAAAAGTTAATCTAAATATTAATGATCATAACACATTATTCCACACTTGATAATGTAACAAATGATGTTATGCCAAATCATCTGATGACGAGGTACATAGTTATTATTAATGAGTAAGATAACAATGTTTGGTTTATTAAAATCAAAATTTGTCTGGTCCTAGTTATAGACTGGATAGATATGCTGACAGTTTTATTTCATCACTGCTACAAGTACTAAACTCATTTAGATAGAGCTAGTTTACTTTAGACGTTACTGCATATGTTTATGAATTCATAGAGTCTAAACTCATAAAATTCATTGCATGCACTGTTGAATATGGATGAGAGAAAAATAGACTTTGACCTGGATTATGATGATTTACTCTCTGAGTAGATTTGTTACATGTTTGATCCATTGTTACTATGTTTTCAGACTTTTATTACTAAGATGCACTTTATGTTGGATGTTTGTTTTCTATTTAGGCAAAACTCTTGTATGTTCAATTGTGCTTTTTTTCTCTGTATAATATTTAAAGTCTGAAACTTAGTACTCTCTAATTTCCAGCGCTCTGAAACGTAAACGTTATATACCATAAATATAGGAGATTGTTAATGTATATTTGGGTACATAATCGGTTTGGAGGCTTAACCAGTTTGGTTCGGATTTTGGGATATCCGATACCCGTATTAAACCTAAGGTTTGCCTATAAAATCCAAGTTGGGGGCAACAAGGAGGTAGTTTCACTTTGACCACCACCCGGGATGTTTCGAGCGACTTAACAGTTATTATTTTATAATTTTGTTATATAAATTTGTATGACTTTATAATGTTAAGCATTTTTTATTTTCTATATTTTCAGTTAAAAATTATTATTTGTTCACCTGCATTACAAAATTTCTGGATCCGCCACTCGATATTTAGAAATCAAGTGCTCAAGTGCTCTTTGTATAACTTTTGTTGATTTATTTTTCGTTTCGCATAATGTGTTGTATTTATTTGGTGACATCTTGTAATAATTCATGTGGCATCCCCATTGACACACAAATGGCATGGCGAAAGAATAAGAACTAGTTTGTGTTGGAAAAGAAGAAATGAGGTGAACTATTTTGGAGGAAATTAAATAAACTATATATCAGATTAGGAGAAGAGGAATTAGAAAATTTAGGAAATATGGACGGCTTTAAATTCCATGATGATATTTTCAAGAGTCTGAATATTTTAAATAAAGCTTAGTCAAGTTTTGCATTAAATATTGATATTTGACTATTTTTCTTACCTCAAATTTTAAGGAAATGATAATTTTAAGGAAAATGTTGGTGTTAAGGATAAATTTGAAAGAAGATTGTATTAAAAAATTAATAAACTAGATGAGCAAAATAAGAACAAGTCCTATGCCTAAGAATTTGCACTATATATAAACGAGGTTAGATTGATAAGAGCAAACATCATTAATTGTGTCTCTTCAATGACACAATCTCTAGGCTCTAGCGTTACACCTTAATTACAATTCGTCATGGAGTTCTCACGACGAATGGTTGCTGTTGTAATACTCTTAATACTTATCGTAAGCTTAGGTGATTAGTTTTTCTCTCTTTCTCCCATGGATACTTTAGTGATTTTATGGCTTCAACACACACAAACACATATCAGGGTCCCTCATGCGGCCGCGATAGTATCCTGATCACAGTGCTCGGCAAGAAGATTCTCCCACTGCTTGCGGACCCTCTAGCACAGTACTTTGACAACCGTTCGATTTTCTAAAGCTCTTTGGGGGTCTACAAGTGGTAGGAGTGTCGTCATGTTTGGACACAGACGTGGTCGGTGTACTGTTGTGTACGTACGAGGCCCCATGTACTTTATTATTCGATTTTATTATATCAATATAGTAATATATATTAATAGTTTATATTTGCAAAAAAAAAACGTAAACAAAAATGTTACCCGGGGAACAGTGGACCGATCCAAAGTCCATCCACCCAAGTGCTTTATCTATACTATTCTAAAAAGAAATATGGTGGTTTGCCAATAAAAATGAGTTCGAAAATAGGATAATTATATGGGTCATCGGATTTGATTGTTTTATTCCTAAGTCATTGGGCTGCAAATAACGTATTTGGTTGCCAATAAAAGAACCCCCCAAAAAACTCACCCCCCCCCCCCTAAACTCACGGTCATCTCCACCGCCGCCGGTCTGACCGGAGACCCCCGACTGAATTCATGAAAAACAAAGAATAGAGACTGATTTCTAAAAGTAAGGAGAGTTTGGGGACTGAAATAAGCTTTTTGTCTATAACTACATAACTGTATATACACATATATCTTTACAATATTAAAAGGGAAAAGTTCCCATTGATTAAACATTCAAAATTATCAAATATAGACTTATTGTTTTCATCCAATGACTTAACATATATTATAATTTATTTTTAAAACAATAAAATACAATGCTCATTTAATGTATTACACTATATTCTCAAATTAAATGTAATGATGAAAATTCAAAATTAAATGTAGACTATCATTAGGTGTGCCAACTTTAGTAAAGTGGATTTGGAATGCAATAATGAAAACTAGTTAATTTCATTTATAAAAATAATGATGAAAAATTAATAATATATGAATAATGATGAGGTTTTTTTTAATAAAAATCGAAAAAATTTATAACTATTTTTCACATTAATTAATTAATAATTTATTTATTTTAAACTATCACAGTCAAGGTGCTGCCATAATCGGAATACTAACATTGTTGGCCATAAGGGCGAAGCTGAAGCACAGTGTCTTTTCCCCATACATTATTAAAAGAGAAAAATTGCTATTCAAAATTGTTAAATATAGTTTTATTATTTTGATTTAATGACATAACATATATTATAATATAAAAAAAAAATTTAAAAAAAGTTTTTAGTAGAGTTGTTATACCTATTAGGATAGTTTGTCATTATGGATGTCAGCGGTATTTTTAAGAAAAGCTCTCATTATGCATGTCAACGATATTTTCGAGAATTTATCATCAAACATATCATTTTTTTAAAGTTGATGTGACATGCATTATAATATCTCAATCAAGATGAGAATTTTAAAAAAAATTGAAATTTTTTTATAATCATTTTTAGCATTAATAAATTGATAGTATATTTATTTTAATTTGCATTAATTAACCGGTAGGGGCAGTGCCCTATTTCCATCACTCGTGTTTGTGTGTTTGCACACACTCACACACACAGAGAGAGTGAATAAAAAGTTAAATGAAAATACAAGTGCTCACATATTTAGAAATCAATTCCCATGCATTTAATTTGGGCAAATGAACTAATACTAACAATGTTTATGTGTTGATCTGATTGTTTGAAGTGATTGTGCAACCTGCTCCCACCAGATCTAGCTCTTACCCGAAAAAAAGACCCGGTGGCTCCAAAAAAGTCGATCGCCCAAAGAAACCCCCTAGTCCCCCCAATATGCAACCTAACCCTCGTAAAACTACTGATGCTAATGGTTGCATTCATCTATCTTTTCTCCCATTCAATGACCATTGTAATATGGTAAATTGCCATGCATTTTGCAGAAATCAAAATAAATATAGAGGGAATACTTACAATATTGTTTATGAGAGTTGCATCCAGAACAGGTGCTACTGTGTGTTATGCCCTCCTCTGCAAACTCCTGGGGCACCCAAAGCCACACCCTCAACACATCTTAAACATCCAGATTATGCAGCAGCCTGAATTAAAAAGGTGGCACCAATTCTACTGATTGCTTGTTTACACAGGGCTTCTATAAGCTCTCTTGTGGCTTCTATCTTTATTTTTTTGTAATAATAATGATGATGATGATCATAAATGCTTGTATTATTTACATGGAGTTCTTTTATGTTATAGTGTCTTTTTCAGACTTAAACTTCATGTTGTATGCATGCATCATAATGAAAAAAAACCTTAAGGTATGGTTCTTTTGGATGGAATTTAAATTGAATATTGAAATTGAGATCAATCTAGGAATTGGAAGTGGTGTATTTTCTTTTGTAATGTTCACCCAATAAATAGAATTAGAAAATGATGTAGAATTGATCAATTTTGTTGTTCTCTTGTTTGATTAATTTCAATCTTAGAATTACGTGCGTCAGAGAAAAAATACGCTCCTGGGTGAAATAATTGTGTAAGGGCGCACGTGTGAAAATGTGTGCGGCAGGGTGAAAAGCGCGAGCCTGGTCGAAAATGTGAGAACCCGGGTAGAATAGCATGCTCCTGGGTAAAAAAACGCGCGCCCGGGAGTAAAACACTGGCCCGAGCGAAAAAGCGAGCTCGGGTGGAAAACGTGTGATAGGGTGAAATATGAGTGCACAGGCGGAAAACCCGTGCCTAAGTGGAATACGCACGCCCGAGCGGAATACGTGCGCTCAGGCAAAAAATGAGTGTCGTGAAGAAAAGAGCTCGTCTGAGCGAAAAATGCGTACCTGGGTGAAAAAGCGAGTTTGGGAGAAAAAATGCTCACCCGAGCGAAAAATGCGCGTCTAGACGAAAAATCCCATGTTAAGTTTAAAATTACACATGCGGGAAAAAATGTGCGCCCGGGTGAAAAAATGCGCACCCGGGTGATAAAACATGCACATATGAAAAACACGCACCCGGGGGAAATACATTTGCCCGAACGAAATACGCACGCCCGGGAGGTACAAGTGTGTGCCCTAGCGAAAAAATTTGTGCCCAGAGAAAATGAGCGTTGTGGCTAAAATGCGCGCCGGGCGAAAAAAAAAACACGCGTTCGCATGTAAAATGCTCGCAAGTGAGAAAAATACTCGGCCCGGCGAAAATATGCCCTCTTGGATGAAAATGCACATTTAGGTGAAAAACGGCATGTCAAGACGAAAAGCACACACAGGTGAAAATTATGTGTCCTGCCGAGAAAATGTGTGTCCTGGCAAAAAAAATACACCCGGCCAACAAAAGCGTAGCTAGGCGAAAAAAACATGCCCCGGTCAAAAAGCGCACCCAGGCCAAAATACGCACGCTTGGGCGAAAACTTGCGACCTAATGAAAAATGCTTGTATGTGCGGAAATTATTCGCCCGAAAAAAACACACCACCGGGCGAAAAAACTAGCCACAAGCGATAAACTGTGTATTGGCCGGAATAATCCAATTCTTATGTATATGGAAAAGAATTGATTTTAGTTCAAAATGAGTTCTATGAAATTCATTGTGCGAACGAATGACCAAATTAAAATTCTAGGACATCAATTCAGTCCAAACAAATGATCTCTAAAATTTTTTCAACATTCAATCTTTATAATACAAATACATTTCTCTCAACCAATAATTTAGATTTACCAAATCACTTAATTAATCGCAATCAGTTTCTTCTGGCAAGAAATGAATATTCTTTAAAGTTCAATAATGCAGCAAGCAATATTGGATATTTCTGGTGGATCATAGTATCCATAATATTCTTTTTTTAATTTTTATGAGTTGAACCATTAAGTGTTTGAACTAGCCTTTTATTTAGGGGAGGAAGAAATAGAAATATGGATAGAGATATATATGGACAGATTTTGTTGAAATTTTTTGAAATGAAAGTGGGCAGTCTAGGCGATCTGTGCGGACAGAAGGTGGCGGTCTAGCAGGTCGGCTTTGTAATGGCTGACGGTATGTTCCCTGAGGAAGCCGGGCGGATAGGATGGTTATCCGCTCAGTTTGCCGGCTTGTGCAGTCTGGCTCTGGAGTTCGGCGATTTTTTACGGACTGTATTTTGTATCCGCTGGTGCTGTGTTCGCACCAGGGATGCTTGGTGGTGTGGACTTGGTTTGGATTTGGACCAAGTCCAGGTTGGCCCGGTCCGGGAGATCACGTGGTCTGCGCGGGTTGGTTTTTTCTGTCCGCCGAGTTCGGCAGTTAGTCGTGTGATTTGGCTACAGACTCGGGATATGCGGGCTGGAGATTGTGTTCGCAGGCGCGTGCGGACTGGGGCCGAGTCCGCTTGTGTGCGGACTGGTGTTTGTCCGCGGGTGTGCGGATTGTTGTTATATCCACAGTGTCCACCTGGTTGGCGACCCAGTTTTGTCTAGGTGGTTAGGCGGCTTGGCGGGGTTTCTTGCTGTGGTGGCGCGACCTCAACGAGCTTGCTGTCTGGTCTAGTCGCGACGACCTGTTTTGTGTTCGCAGTTTTGCGGATACAATGTTATTGTCGTGAGATAGGGCGGTGTTCCTACCTGTTAGGGCGGTGATCACACTCCTCTCTGCGCCTATAAATAGCCCCCCCTCCCCCCCCCCCCCCGTCACATTAAAAAAAACACCGAGTGAACAGTAAGTGAAATTACGGCAGGTTGCTACGGTTAGGTTTTTCTATTCGCGCGGTTTGAAGAGGTTGACCGATTTGTGCTGTGCAGGTTATGTAGATAGCGCTGAGAAACCAGAAACTTGGTTCTGACTTCGGTCAGGGTCAGTGCAGATTCTGCGGTTTGCAGTAGGTCGTGGCTTGCGACCAGACGGTCTTCTCTTCTGCAACTTGTTTCCCAGTTCAATAAGTTGTCCGCCTTTAGCGGTTTGTTCAGTTCGGTGACAGCAGCAGTCCGCGTGATCTGACGGCTAGGTGACCTTGCGGTCAGATGACTTGCAGTTCAGCGGACATAGTTCTTTTCAGCTTTAGAATAACGGGCAGTCCACGCGGCTTGGTTGCAGTTTGGCGACTTAGCAGGTTCAGCGGACTCCGCAGAGGTTAGCATCAGAGCCGAGGGTTACTCTTTGAGTCCGCGCGGCTTGTTTTTTTGCTTTGTATTTTTTCTGCTTCCATCGAGTACATCGACAATTATGTCTCATCATGTATGTCTTGTCCTGTAAAGATTTTGTGACAGTACAACATTCTTGTTCTTTTGTTTGCATTTGGTTACTTGGACTCGGATAGATTGAGTGTTCCTAGGCCTTGTTTGCCGTTTTCTGTGGATCACGATTTTTTACATGATATCAAAGCATTCAGAGGCTGATCAGTGATCTACCATCAGTTGCCTTATTGCTTATGAGAGTCGAAGTAACCAGGGATTGTGCAATGGAAGGTGGTTTCGCAAGAGGTCTTGGAATTGAGCTGCTTACATCGACTAACTTCAAGAAGTGAAAGTCGTGTATGGAAAGCTATCTTCTAGGCGAAGACCTTTGGGAGGTCGTCTACGGAGACGAAGGGAAAGAGGTTACTGCTGTTGCGGGTGCTGATGGGGTGAGAGATTGGAGGAATACTAATGCAAAAGTAGAGTTTACTCTTAAGCGGACTATCTCACTAGAACTCTTCGACCACATCATAGAATATCGGTCTGCTGCGGAGATTTGGACTTCCCTCGATGAGTTGTTCAATAGGAAGAATATAGCTCGGTTACAATTCTTGAAAAATGAGTTGGCAAGGGCCACTCAAGGAGATCTGCCCATCTCGATGTTCTTCCTGAAGATGAAGAACTTGTGCGCTGAGATTTCAGCATTGGACCCTCATGAGCCTATTTCGGATGCAAAGCTGAAGAGACACATAATTTGCGGTTTGTGAAAGGAGTATGTGGCATTTGTCACTTCTATTCAAGGCTGGGCAACTCAGCCATTTTTGTTGGAGCTAGAGAACCTGCTGGCTTCGCAGGAGAGCTTAGCTAGACAGATGGCTGGAGTCACTGTCTCTGAAGGAGGTAGTGAGATGCTCTTCTCTGGGAAGAAGAAGAGATGAGAGAAGAAGAAAACAGACGCTAGTGCTGGTCCTTCAACTTCTTATCAACAAGAAGGGAGTTATGCTCCTAAGCATGATTAGAAGAAGAAGAAGGATTGACTTAAGTGCTATATGTGCAACTAGCCAGGTCACTTCAAGAAGGACTGCAAGGTCAAGCTGCAGCTTAGGCATGTTATTGACAAAGAGGATGCTGGTTCCAGTGCTGAGGAAGCCAGATGGGGGAATGCGTTCATGACGGGCACGTGTGACCGTGCATTGTCCACCATTGACTATAAAGATGATTGGATTGTGGACTCAGGGTGTGGTCACCAACTCACCAGGGACGAGTTGAAGTTCTCCTCTCTATACACATTCTCAGGTAACGAAGCTATCATTACTACTGATGGTAAAGTTCATGCAGTCGAGAAGGAGAGTGTCGTTTCTTTAGATAGTGATAATAGTCCACTCACTTTGAGGAGTGTCTATCATGTACCGGGCATGAAGAAGAACCTCTTATTTGTGACCAATGTAGTGGACGCAGGATATCACGTTCTGTTTGGTCTAACAGAAGTGAAGTTTCTCCGCAATGTATCAGCGGTAAAGGCTGACGCTGCTCATATAGGGAGAAGGGTAAGGGACTTGTTTGTACTATCAACAAGTTCTCATGTTAATCAGATGAGGGCCAATGATAGTGCAGCTATCTAGCATGAGCGGCTGTGGCACGTTGGGATGGACTAGTTGAAAGCCATGACAATGTAGAGCCTTGTGGAAGGCTTGTCTAAGTTGTCATCCTTCGGCGACAATCATGTCTGCATAGGGTGGCAATATGGTAAGGCTCATCGGCTTCTGTTTGACAATTCGCAGACTAGAAGTAAAGCAACATTGGAGTGTATCCATGGTGATCTGATGGGGCCGACCAATACCATTAGTCTTGGAGGCAGCAAATACATGCTGGTTTTGATTGATGATTATAGAAGGTACACTTGGGTGTACTTTATGAATAAGAAGTCGGACGCGTTCCATTTTTTTGTGGAGTTCAAGGAGCTTGTAAAAGGCCGGCTTGGCCTGCGGGTCAAGAAGTTGAGAACAGACAACGAAGGTGAGTTTGTTTCAACCGAGTTCTTTAACTTATGCAGGAAGTATGAAATTCAAAGGGAGATCACTTATGCTCATACTCCGCAACAAAATGGAGTAGTAGAGCGGAAGATCCCTCATCTGACGGAGTCCTGCAAGCGTTGGCTTCATGCCAAAGGCATTCCAAGGTCCTTCTGGGCGGAAGGGATGGTCTGCGCAACTTATGCCATCAATCGAATACCTCTGAGTCTGATCAACATGAAGTATTCTCATGAGATGATGTTTAAGGAGAAGAATGGTGTTGGACACCTTCGGGTGTTTGGATCTGCCTGCTACGTACACATCCCGGTTGCTCTCAGGAAAAAGATGGACGCAAAGGCAAGGAAGCTTGTCTTTGTGGACTATGATGAGCAGAAGAATGGGTGGAAGTGTATGGATCTAGTGACAAAGAAGTTTGTTATTTCGAGAGTCGTGGTATTCGAAGAGCTGACGTCATATGGAGGTGACTCCTCTGTGGAGCTGCAGGAGAGCATGTCAGATAACGGGTAGGAGGAGGCTGCTAAGGATCTTCTGGTAGAGCTGTCTGTGTCACCAGGAGCTCCAGGTGTTTCTAGCTCCGGAGCGGAGGCTTCTAGTTCAGGAAGCGGGAGGAGCGATGCTCCAAGTTTGCCCAAGAACGGAGCCGATTTAGAAGAAGCAGCGGAGGTGGTTAGCAAGGGTCAGACTCTTCGGAGATCGAAGAGGACCATCAAACCACCGGCTCGTTATAACGAAGGAAATACGGTTCGAGTGGTCTCTTGTTTCTTCACAGGCCCTCTGGACGAGCAAGAACCCTCTAGCTTTGAAGATGCTACTGGAGTCAAGGAGTGGGAAGATGCCATGGATGAGGAGATGGCTGCCCTCAGGAAGAATGAGACGTGTGACCTTATGCCCAAGGTCGATGACGTTATTCCTGTGACTTGCAAGTGAGTCTATAAGCTGAAGAAGAAGGCGGATGGGAGCACCGAGCGGTACAAGGCTCGCCTTGTAGCTCGAGGTTTTTCTCAGCAGTACGAAGAATATTATGAAGAGACGTTTAGTTCTGTGATAAAGATGATTTCAGATCGAGTGGTGATGGCCTTGGCAGCTTGCTAGAGTAGGAAGATGTGGCAGCTAGACGTAAAGAATACTTTTCTTTACGAGGAGATTGATAAAGACATCTTCATGGTTCAGCCACCAGGATATGTGACTGAAGATCATCCAGAATACATCTGCAAACTCCGGAACGCCCTTTATGGTTTCAAGCAGGCTCCGCGGGCATGGTATGGAAAGATCGCAGAATACCTCTAATTCTGCGGTTATTTTGCCTTTGATTCAGATTCGAGCCTGTTCATCAAAAAGAAATGGGAGCTTCATGTCTTGGTGCTGCTGTAATGGATGACATGATCGTCACAGGTAACTCCGAGGAGGAGGTAGCTTGGCTCAGGGCAGAGCTAGCCATTCAGTTCGAGATGATGGGCTTGGGTGAGCTCCACCACTTCCTTAGACTCAAGGTGGAGAGGAAAGAGAGCGACATAATTGTTTCCCAAAGGGGCTATGCGGATCGGATCATTCATCGATTCGCCATGTGAGAAGAGTAGCTCTACTCCACTTGATGTTAGCATCATGCTTCGACGAGATGAGGGGAGGATACTTACAGATCCTCTAGTGTTTCGTGCACTGGTGGGGAGCCTTATCTATTTGACGATTACAAGGCCAGACATTGCATATGATGTAGGCCGAGTAAGTCGGTATATGGCGAAATCTCGGAAGCCTCATCTGATGGCGGCAAGGAGCATTCTGAAGTACGTGAAGTCAACTTCAGATATGGGTCTCCTTTATGGGAGAGACACGACTTCAACCTGCACGGCTATACAGATGTTGATTATGAGGGAGATTCATACGACTGGAAGTTGATATCTGGTTACGTCTTCACATGTGGATCAACGGGAATCTCGTGGTGCAGCAAGAAGCAGGATTCTGTGTCCGTCTATACTACAGAAGCAAAGTACAAGGCTTCGAGTTTGGCAGCTCTGGAAGTCATCTGACTTAGAAGACTAGTAGAGGACGTCCATGAAAAAGTGTGTGGTCCTACTCTGCTACACGGTGACAATGAGAGTGTCCTGAAACTGGTTAATAATCCAGTTTATCACGCGCGGACCAAGCACATTGAGATTGAGCATCATTTCATTCGGGAGAAGGTGTTGGAGGGGTCTCTTATGGTTGGACATGTGCGGAGCGAGGACAACATCACAGACATTTTCACAAAGCCGCTGTCGAAGGGGCCATTTACTCGGTTACGGGGATTGCTAGGGCTGGTCTCCACTTCTCACTTTAAAGGGAAGTGTTGAAATTTTTGAAGTGAAAGTGGGGAGTCTGTGCGGATAGAAGGTAGCAGTCTGGCAGGTCAGCTTTATAGTGGCTGGCGGTCTGTTCCCTGAGGATGCCGGGCGGGTTGGATGGTTATCCGCTCAGTTTTCCGATTTGTGCAGTCTGGCTCTGGAGTTTGCCAGTTTTTTGTGGACTATCTTTTGTATCCGCTGGTGCTGTGTTTGCACCAGGGATGTCTGGTGGTGTGGACTTGGTTTGGATTTGGACAAATCTAGGTTGGCTCAGTCCGGGAGGTCACGCGGTCTACGCAAACTGGTTTTTTCTGTTCGCCGAGTTCGATAGTTAGTTGTGTGATTTGGTTGCAGGCTCGGGATATGCGGGGTAGAGATTGTGTCCGCAGGTGCGTGCAAACTGGGGTCGAGTCTGCTTGTGTGCGGACTGGTTTTGTCCGCAGGTGTACGGATTGTTGTTATATCCGCAGTATCCGCCTGGTTCGCAACCAAGTTTTGTATTGGTGGTTAGGCGGCTTGGCGGGGTTTCTTACTGTGGTGGTGCGACCTCAGCGGGCTTGTTATTTGGTCTAATCGCGGCGACCTGTTTTGTGTCTGCAGTTTGACGGATACACTATTTTCGTCGCGAGATAGGACGGTGCTCCTATCTGCTAGGGTGATGATCACACTCCTCTCCGCGCCTATAAATACCCCCCTCCCCCGTCACATCAAAAAAACACAAAGTGAAAAATAAGTGAACTTGCGGCAGGTTGCTGCAGTTAGGTTTTTGTATCCGTGCGGTTTAAAGAGGTTGACAAATTTGTGTTGTGCAGGTTGTGCAGATAGCGTTGAGGAGCCAGAGACTGGGTTCTGACTTCGGTCAGGGTCAGCGCGGATTCTGTGGTTTACAACCAGCGGTTTGCAGCAAGTCGCGGCTTGCGACCAGGCGGTCTTCTCTTCTGCAACTTGTTTCCCAATTCAAGAAGCTGTCCGCCTTTGACGGCTTGTTCAGTTCGGTGGCAGCAATAGTCCGCGTGATCTGGCGGCTAGGTGACCTCGCGGTCAGGCGGATTGCAGTTCAGCGGACAGCGTTCTTTTTAGCTTTGGAATAACAGGTAGTTCACGCGGCTTGGTTGCGGTTTGGCGACTTAGCAGGTTCAGTGGACTCTATAACGGTTAGCAGTAGAGCCGACGGTTACTCTTTGAGTCCGCACGGCTTGTTTTTTGTCTTGTATTTTTTCTGCTTCCATCGAGTACATCGGCAATCATGTCTCGACATGTATGTCTTGCCTTGTAAAGATTTTATGATAGTACAAGATTCTTGCTCTTCTGTTGGCATTTGGTTACTTAGACTCAGATAGGTTGAGTGTTCCTGGGCCTAGTTTACCGTTTTCCGTGGTTCACAATTTTTTACAGATTTAAGGCTTTATTTGGCGTGGCAGTTGAGGGAGTAGACGGCGGGAGGAGACGCGGGGCTCGAACTGGAGGGAGGGTGGCGGGGATCGAAATGCGGCAACCAGGCTTCATTTCCTTCTTGCTGCGGGATTAGACATAGGAAACGCCGACGGAGAATCATTTGTTTCGGCGCCTTGCAGCGGCGTTTGCTCCAAATGCCGTCTGAAAACGCCGAAATCTCGTTTGCTCCAAATGCCGTCTGAAAACGCCGAAATTAAGAGTACGAATATTATAAATATGGATTGATCAAGTCTTATACTAATTAGTATTCAAGATTATGGGAGGAGAAAGAATTAAAAATATATGGGCGGATTTAAAAATGATGAGTTATTCAAGAGTATTGAAACTTGAAAGTGTCCTCTTCCATTTATTGAAAGTCCGAGCTATGAATGGCCAGAATTCCTACATCTGATTCTAAGTCAGTGGACGTCATGGAAACTAACTGTGGTTGACCAAAGTCGACCTCACTAACCAATAATTAGAACTGCCCCAACCACCGCATGCACGCCACACGTGACGGACTTGTTGCGCCATCCTCCATCCGGTCTCCCGCCCCCAGACTGTTGGTCGTGCGTCGACGACATGCGGCTGCAAGGGTCCGCAACCGGCCCCCCTGGCCACGCGACCAGCCACCCTTGGTTGCGCGCCCACGACGCACTGCGGCGAGGCCTCGCGGCCGGCACCCCAGCTGGAAACCCTTGGTCGCGCGCCCAAGCTGCGAGGTTTTGTGCCCAAGCCGTGAGGCCACGCGGCCTGCCTCCGCTTCCGCACTGCATCGCCGCACAAATTTGGCTGCAAGGGGTCATGACTGGCCTCCCGACCAGCCACCGCGGCACGGCCCGAGCACAAGAGAAAAAAATACGCTCCCGAGCAAAATAATCGTGCCCGAGCGTGCTGGTAAAATTGTGCATAGCTGAGTGAAAAGTGCGAGCCTGGTCAAAAATGTGTGCGCCAGCGTAAAACAGCGGTTGCCTGGGCGAAAAAAGCGCGTCCGAGCGTAAAAAACGAGCTTCGGCGGAAAGCGCATTCTCGGGCGGAATATGCGGGTCCGGGCGAAAAACCCGCACCCGGGTGGAATACACACGCCCGAGTGGAATACGCATGCTCAGGCAAAAATGAGTGTTGTAAAGAAAAAAATGCGTCCGGGCGAAAATATGTCCATGGGTGAAAACGCTCACCCGGACAAAAAATGGCCACCATGGCGAAAATTGCTCACCTAGGAGAAAAATGGGTGTTAGGCGAAAAACCGCATGTTAAATTGAAAATTACGCATGGGCACAAAAATCCGTGCTCGGGTGAAAAAATGTGCACCCTGACGAAAAAACACGCATAGACGAAAAACACACGCCCGATGGAAATACACGCACTCGAACGGAATATGCGCACCGGGCGGTACATGCACGCACCATGGTGAAAAAGCCTGTGCCAAGGAGAAATGAGTGTTATGGCGAAAAAGCATGGCCGTGCAAAAAAAAACTGTGCTCGACCGGGTGAAAATATGCCCCCCGGGCGAAAATTGCACATCCGGGTGAAAATCTGCTAGTCAAGACGAAAAACACACACGTGTGAAAAAATGTGCGTCCTGGCAAAAATATGCGCTTCGTGGCAAAAAATATGCGTCCAGACGAAAAAATGATCATGACGACAAAAGCGTGATTGAGTAAAAATAACATCCCCGAGTGAAAAGCACAACCAGCCCAAAATAAGCACGTCAAGCGAAAATGCGAGTCCAAATGGAAAAGGGTCATCCATGCCCAAAAAAATATTTTCCTGATCGTTAAAACACGCTCTGCGAGAAAAAAAGCATCATCGGGCCAAAAAACTGGCCACATGCAATAAACATATTTTGACCGAAATGAATTCTATAAAATTCTTTAAAATTTCAATTCTGACATTTAAGTGGGTAAAAGAACTATAAAACTAAAATTAGACTTTTAATTCTAATTCTAAAAAGATCAATTTCGTTAGAAACGGACTCTAAAAATTTTCAACATTCACTCATTAAAATACAATTAAAATTCTCTGAAGTTATGATTTACGTTTACCAAATCACTTTTAATTAATCACAATCAGTTCTTCTAGCATGAATTGAAAATTCTATAATGTTCAATAAGCCAGCAAGCAATATTGGAATATTGCAGGTGGATCATAGTATTCATAATATTCTTTTTAATGTTTATGAGTTGGACCAGATTGAACTATCATTTTACTTAGGGGAGGAAGAAATAGGGCTCGGCATATTATTCGAAATTCGAAAGTCGCTCAAAAATTATTCGAATATTGAGTCGAATCGGAATCGGTTAAATCGATTCGACTCAATTCGGGTCGATTCAACTTGACTCGAATCTGATTTCGAGTCAATTTCGAGCCAGCCCTGAATCACTCGAAATATGATTCGAATCAACTTGAATTAATTAAAAATATTGTGTTTTTAATAAAATATTCTTATTTTAAAATAAAAAACAATTAAATTCAAACATAAATAAAGAGAAGGTAGATTTTAAATGTTTCATTTGCTAAATTTATAGGTTGCCTAATTTATTTTTTAGTCAACTAGTAATAAATAAAAAAAGTGCTCAATTCGAGCTGTCTTGATTTAATTTCGAGGCGACTCGGAATCGAGCCATTTTGAGTCGAGCTGATTCAAATCAAAATCAATTTCGAGTCGAAAATTTTGATTTTGAGACGAGCCAAAATTCCTCGAACTCGACTCGCTATCAACCTAGAAGAAATAGAAATATTGATAGATATATATATGGCCAGATTTATGAATATGATTATTAGAAATGAAGAGTGATCTAGTCTTATACTAATTAGTATTCTAGATTAGTGGAGGAAATTTAAAAAAAAAATATGGATCTATTTAGATATTAAGAGTTGTTGCGGATCGCCCGGTTTTTCACGGTTTGGAGAATCGTACCGTCTTATCTCGAAATTGGACTGGGCGCGCAAAGAGTCAAAGTGAAACAGCATCAAATGACAAGATGCTTTTTTCGACATTGAAAACCTCAATAGGATGAAAAACCACATGACTGGATCTATGTCGGGCCAAAATCCCCTAGTTATTTGGAGTTTACAAGAGTTGGGATAAGTTCTCGAAGGGTGACAGACCATCTCTATGTTACAAGTACGAAAATATGAAAACAATGATGAAAATGGCCAAGTACTTGGAGCCTTAAGCTCTGTTTGACAACCCGGTTGCAAACTGTTCCGGCGGGGATGAGCCGGACGAGAGAGAAATAGGGCTGTCTTCTCCGGTGAAACGGAGCTCGCCTTTTTCCGGCTGAGAATTGGCCTGGTGGCACGCCGGGGAGGAGTGAGAACCTACACGTTGTTGTCCCAAACGGCCGGCGAGGACCTGCACGTTGGTGCTCCCAAGACCAGCGTGGAAAAGGGCGGTTTGCTCCTGTTCAAAACGGCCGGCGGGGAAGGGGGGATGCACCGATGTCTCAAACGCCTTTTCTCCGGCTTGGCCCCACCGGCCATCGTGAGCTGGTGCGTCACTTTTTCTTCCCAAATGGCGCTCCTCCGACCCGTTCCAGCCGGTCGTTGTGAGCTGGTGCTCACTTTTTCTTCCAAACACCGCGAGTCCGGATCGTTTCCGTCAGAACGGTTCCCCGCCGGATTGTCAAATAGAGCTTTAATGGGCGCACTCCATTTATAAAAAAATCTCTAAGTCCACGGAGCCTCGATGGAAGCACTCCTGCTAAAGCGAAGCCTTGGTGGGAGCGCTCTTGTGGAGAAGAACGTCGTGGCTTGGAAGTTTGATGGAACATCTATGCTAGATGGGGAGCTGAGCGAATTCCTAAGCGGAGGATCGATCTAAGTCCCATGACCTAGCCGGAAAACCTCAAAGCTCTTTCTAGCCTCCGGAGTTGTTTGAATTCAAATGAAGGCCTGAAGGCCTTTTTACAGTTTTCTGTAGTGATATGCTGGTAATTGTGTCGAAGCAGAATTTATGCTGGCGAATGACGCCACTCCGTTTCAGTCACTTGAATTATCAATTTTAGCGAAAAGACAAAAATATCCCCCGACATTTCGGGCAGCCCAAGTTTGTGGCCCGGTTAGGCTGCCCGGTGGCGGTGGCGGCCGGTGGCGGTCGAAGGAGGCAGAGGTGGCAGAGAAGGCCAGCGGTGACAGCGGCTGCCAGTGCACGCGCACGCAAGACGTGTCCTAGCATGTTGTGGGCGTGCAAGGCACGTGCTAGCGTGATGCACGGGCTAGCGCGATGTGCACGTGCATAGCGCTCACAAGCGCATTGCGTGCGCACATGGCGTAATCAAGCGCGGAAGGCGCATACTAGCGCGTTGCGTGCGCATACGCACAGCACTCCCGCGAGGTCCTCGCATGTGCGTTGTGCCCCCAGGATGTTCGTGTGAGCGCTCTACGCTCCCGCAAGGCATGCACTCACACGATGTGTGCGTGCTCGAATGTCGTGCGTGCTCGAGAAATGTGCTAGCGTTTGTGTTCCTTCAGGGGGATTTTGGGCTCCTTCGGGCAAGCACGATTCTTGCGAACGGTTCGCTTGATCGGGTCGGCTCTATTTTGTGTTTTGGTTTAAGTGCTTCAAGTTTGGCTCGATAATCTCTAGGGGAAACCCAGCATGAGTTTTTTAAGAGTATCCATGGGATCCTCCTCAATATATAGGAATTCTAGGCTACGAATAGCCGAAATTCCTACATCCACTACTAAGTTAATGGGTGTTATGGAGACTAAGTGGGCAACACTAAAGTCAACCCTGCTTGTACAACCCATATTCATCGAGGGTGGACCAACTCAGTGCCAAATTTAAAAGAAGTCAAAGTCAACACTATACAAAAGTCAGAGTCAACATTCAAAACAATAGAAGGCCTGAGTGAGTTTGGCAAGCTTTCCTCCCATACTCGCCAGGTAGGCGACTTGAGCAGATAGTTGCCTAAGCCAGGCGACCTCCCCAGTAAGTCTCCTAGTCCCCAGTAAGGGCTGGGCAATAAATAAGACCCCCCCCCACCTCTTAGTTTTCTTATAAATAGAACCCCAGTGGTACAAAGATTTCAACTTCAAAATCTCGCAAAGGATCCCGACTAAACATTTTTCTGGACTTTTGGCTGGGCTTTTGGATCCTGCTATCAAGGAATTGGGCCGCGAGATAGTGATCATCCACTTGGTCACCATCTAGAGATAGTAGCTAACTAGTGTCTACCTTATACTCTGCTCGACCATCTTTAGTTATGGAGGAGAAGCTTCTTCTAAGCATCCAGGTATGTGGTGATACCTCCCTGTAACAGCACCTAGGGCCCTTCTAGTTTTCCTTCTACTTCGGTGTTCCGTCTACTAAGTCATTGAGCCCGATCGCTAAACAAGTAACCTTAGAATGCCTTGATCCTGTTTTTGGAGTAGAGATTTATTGGGTTTTCTATACAAGACGTGGAACAGCACAACACATATGCGCAACGGAATAAACATACAAGAATGTCCCAAAAGAGTAAAAGATCTTATGATCTCCGTTAATCAAGAAATAGAAGTATATAATAAGACATTGTACCTGAGAGGGATTGAGTCTGCACTTAACCTAGGTTCTCCTAAGATCTGCTTTAGAAAATAGCAGGCGGTTGAGTCCACGCAGAAATATGTCTACAACTCTCCAGGTATTCACACGAGTGAAGTAGAACCCCAAAGGACTTGTCGCATAAGAATTGGGTTGAGAAGGACTGCTCTCCGCATCTCCATGAATTGCTAGATCTGTTTCTAGGAGAGGCAGCGACAAGAAGAAGTCACAAAGGAATCTAGGGTTAGTGACAGCTTAAAGCACACACTTTAGTTACTCCCCAGGAAAACTCTTCTCCAAGTCTATTTGTACCCAAGGATATCAAACAAATAGAAGCCTTCTTAGAAGTCTACCAAAACTCGACTTGCATCGATATGTGCCGACTTGCAGTCGACGTGCGTCGATAAGAACTCGACGCAACATTGATAAGCAGTCGACAACACTTGACACAACTTACGTAGATAGGCAGTCAACGCACTTGCATCAAAAAGAAGTTGACATAACGTCATATCTGCTCGACGTAGCATTAAGTAGAAGCCGCAAACACATCGAGTTTGGCTGCATCGATAGGAAGTCTACGTGCGTCGATACGCACACGACGCAACCCGTCAGTAACATTAATGTCATAGGATTTGTTCTCTACTCATATCGAATATGTTTTAGGCCAACACAATCCTTCTTCCAACTTCTCCAAACACTCTTATGTGTGACCCTATAGGCTTAAATTGCGTTGGCAGTAAAACTAACTACTTAAATACTTCCAGATCACCATAGAAACACCAACAAGATTTTGGCTTTATTTGATTAGGCGGAAGGAGACGGGGAGGGAGGATACGGGGTCACTGATCGAGCTGGAGGGGGAGGCTACTGATCGAAACGGAGGTTTTTCCTTCGTTTTCCATGGCCGGCGGGAGGAAACGCGGCAAATGCCGCCGTCGGGCATTTGGTTACCCGTTATGCTGCGGTGTTTATCGCAAATGACGGGTCCAAAGGACGCGCCAAACAAGGCCTTTACTGGCTTCAACACTTTGGTGGGTTGAGCGTGGATCGTAGCCGGGGAAGAAATTTTGTGAGTAGGTGAGATGATAGATACATGCGAAAATGAAGAGATAGTCGGCAACTCGGTATGATGAGGCGGTTATGTGACCATGACGGTTTTCAAGGAGCTTATGCGGAGGATAGAGGGAGCAATCAAAGCAAGGTTCCTTCCTCTCCCAGATGTTACGTCGACCTCGCCTTGTTGTGTGACACTGTTGGAAGAAGAGGGTCCCCCGGGCGACATAGAAAGGATCATGTCGAGTAAGAGCCAGAGCAACTAGTGCAGTCATAGTTTTGTCTGGCAAGTTACTGAGGCATCAGTTTCTGAGATATGGAGAACCCTGCGAGATTCTAGGATGCTCGACCAGGTGGCGAGTATGGAGGTGATACTTACCCATTTGAGATCAATCATCGTCAGGGCGGAAGAGCCCATTTTGTGATGAAGTGCTAGCAGCCCCAATTCCAAAAGGTTTCAGAGAGCCAGTCCCGAGCTACTATTCTAGAAGATATGACCCGATCAAGCATCTTTAGTGGTTCGAGGACGTGGTATCCATACGCAACATGACAGATGTGTTCAAGTGTAGGTTCTTCTCCACCAACTTCAAGGGGGAGGCTAGAGATTAGTTTCACCAGCTGCCTAGGAGTTCTGTCAACTACTTTAAAGATGTGGGTTGGGGTCTCATGGAGAGGTTTATAACGTCAAAGAAGTGGAAGAAGGAGGCAACCACTCTATTTCTCATCAAGCAGGGAAGTAAGATAGGTTGTACTGCTTTATCGATAGATTCTAGGAAGAAGTTTTTGGCATCGAGGAGGTGGATGATTTTACCTTGCATCTGGCCCTGGCGTTCAGCCTGAAGCAAGGTCTCTTCAGCATAGAGATCGGCTCAAATCCCCCAGTGTCTTACGAAGATATGATTAAGAGGGCCAATAAATTTGTGCAAGGGGAGGAGATGTGTAAGGTCCCCCCCCCCCCCCGCCACCTTTGCCTAGGTCAGGCCAGAGGGGATCTTACTTGCCAAAGATGCCTACCCAGTGCTCCTTAAGGGGTGATGACCCACTACTAAGCACTAGCTAGCCATCTTTCTTGGCTTGAATCACAACATTCACATCACAGATTTTTGCAGAAGCATTATCAGGAAGTGCAAAAAGGTCGTAGCCATTGTTCACACATAAAGCCCGTAGGCTACACAATTTTATAGCTAATCACTCCTCTCTCTCCAATTCTGCTAGCCAGCACTCACGGCTTGAAACTCGGGAGACGGCGGGGGTGCTTATGCTCGGGTGGTCCTATCAGCTGGCATATCGTCCTACAACAGCTGGTCTCTACAATGCTCCATTTCCTGTGATTGGTTATTAAGACGACTTTTAGTCACAGAGCTAAGTGAAATCAAATCTCCTCCCTGGATCTATATCCTGGGGACGATCACACACACCCACCCAAATAAAATAGCTGAAGCAAGAGAGAGTTAGCACAACATTTCATGAATGAGCTAGGAATAACTAAAAGAAGTACACCATGATATAACTGGACTAACAGTAGTGATATACATCAGTTATATTTTAGGCTCCACTAGCATAACTGCATAGTAGGTATTCAAAACCTGCACGAACTTTGCAGGCCTTCAAGTCACGCCCGCATTACAGGCATTCACAGCCGCGCACACATACCCTATGTCGATATAGTATGGACCGCTTCTCTTCAAGCAGGGTAGCGAGCCCCGCGGGCTCACCGATATAGTCGTCGGTGATAGTGGCCAATCCTGCCACTTCTGGGGGTGATCGTACTACATAGCCCAGACCCTTACATACAACCCTATATACTCTTGGATGTGAGCGACATCCGACGATTCAATATTTTGGCCGAACAACGGAGGAAACCCAACGGGGAAAAATATAATGGTCAATCACCCGTGGTACTCATCTCCCTATCTCCTTGAGTCGTCAAACTTCCTGCACCAGTATAATCGGTCTACATAAGTGACTGATCCGTGATAATTTATCGCAAGTAATTTACAAGCAATCAAATTTATCAATTTTGCTAGCATGCACCAGGTCTATAGCGACTTGCCATACTATACTTTAAATAATTCAGGCAAACGACACTTGACTCGACTTTTGATAAGGAGCGTGGGAGCACTTTATTTGGGCTATCTTATGAGGAACATCTCAACTTCTGTTATCCCCAGCTAAGGCTCAACCTATCAAATAACTGCCCATTAGGGTAGTACCCATACTTAAAATAGTAAATTGTAGAAACAAAAGTGTGGTAATAGAAGCTGCTGTTAATATAAGCTGCAGAATTGAAGTGCTGTAATGAAAAAGAACTAGTATGAAAATGGAGTAGTACTGAAGTGAAGGAACGGAATTAAAAGTAAGTACTAAAAAGAACTTGACTAGTACAAGACTGGAATAGTACTTAAAGAACTGAACTGGAATAGGACTAGTACGAGACTGGAGTACTGAAATGGAAATGCTGAACTTAAATGAACTGGATCAGTATAAGACTGGAAATAAAACATAAAGAAAATGGTTAGTAGTCCAATCACTCAATTTAGGAGGCTTCAGTTCCTTCTCCGTTCTTGGAGTTTTAGTTCAGTTCTATCTATGTTCTTAGGAGTTTTAGTTCAGTTCCATCTCCATTCTCAGGAGGTTTAGTTCAGTTTCATCTCCATTCTCAGGAGGTTTAGTTCAGTTCTATCTCTATTCTCAGGAGGTTTAGTTCAGTTACATCTCCGTTCTCAGGAGGTTTAATTTGGGGCTTCACCCATTAATCCAGTATGATAATATTTTTGTTGCATCCTTTATCGTTGTGGATTAATCAGACTTGAAGGATTATTGCGAGTTGCATCTTTATTATTCGTTGAGCATGATTGCTCGCATTTGCATTTTCAAACTTGTTCAAGTTACTTTGAGAGCTTCACAACGGTTAAAGACGAGGCGCTTAGCGGTTCCATGAAACCTCAGAATATTCAGAGATTGAGCATTTTCCTCGGACACTCTCGTTGATAAAATAAATTGAACGTATTATTAAACACAAAAGAAAGGTCGCGCGCTTGATTTTTCGTTTCGAGGAAATCAGACGCATAAATTTTTGGGCGCGATCCTAGGCTTCAATTAAATTGGAAAGACTCCCATTTTTATCCCATGGTCCTCAAATTTTAATACAACCCTTCGGGAGGCCTCAATGAGCACACATTTTTTCTTAAATTTTTGTGATTAATTTTAGGCCTCTAATTTGATCAATTAAAACTTATTTAGGCTTTTAAAAATACCATATAAATTCCAAAAATTCTCAAAAGTTTTGTGGAGGGAGTCCTTATCAAGGGGAACAACTCTCATGTTCAACAGCTTTTCCCTAGGAACCTATATTTTTTATAAAAATTATCCAAGGTTCTGATTGAAATTTGGTCTGCATATTGCAGATCGGCTTGATCCTGCGGCCAGGATCGCGCCAGACTGGGAAAATAGCCAATATTTCCCCACAGCGGATCGACCACAGATCCGCAGTGGGGGGCACAAAAGATGAGGCGAGGGAGGGAATTGAGGAAATCTCAGACGTTCATCTCATTCTCGTGAGATGAACGATAGTGATCCTCCCCGTCGGAGAAGGAGGCGGTGGCCTTCTTCCACCATTGGTCGGCCACTGCTAGGCGCCTCCCCCACCCCCGATCGACTTGTCGGGGGCCGACAAGCTTCTGGGTGGTCTTTCGGCAGCCTACCGCTGCCGGCCACCGCCTGAATTTGAAAACCCGAGAGCAGGGTGGCGGTGGATCTGCTCCCAGCACCGCCACACCACACTGGCTCTCTAGTGGCTATACTGGCCCCGAAACCACCCCCGGTCGGTGCATCGGGGGCAGTGCTTCTCTCCGGTGGTGGCTCGATGACTTGCCGCCACCGACCGCCACATGAGTAAAAATATATGAATTCTCTATTTCTCGGGTGCCGCCAGAGCGGCGTTTTCCGGCGGCACCCTGGTCTTCCACCACCGGGGAGGGGTATCCCTGATGGAGTAGACCTTCCTCAGTGCCACCACCGGTGCCGAGAGAAGGTCTAGTTCCCTGCGGCCACTACCCAACCTGGAGCATGGGTCAGGTGGTGCTGGCGGTGCTCCGGCCGCCGTGAGGCCTATGGAGGATGTCCAAAATAATTTAAATGGGGAGGGGAGAAGGTTTCACCTGGCCTGGAAGAGCTTGGGAGGGCCCCAACTGAGTTTCCATTAGAGTCGGTGGAAAGCTGGGCTCGGGTTGGCTTTTCCCGGCAACTTAGGGTTCTAGTGAGGGCTCTATGGGCTTGTTTGGGTTGGTGAGGAGGAAGGTAGTGGGCATAGCCTTTTATAGGCTTGGGGAGGGTGGCCATGCCCCCTAGCTGATGTGGGATTAATCCCATGAGGGGAGGAGCTTCTCCCCTCCCCTCCACTTGCCCTGGCCAGGTGGCAGCCATCAAGAGGCCTACAGGTGGCAGGAATCAAGGGGGAGGAGGAGAAGCGGTGGGCTTGGGCATGGAGTGAGGAAGAGGGGGAGGGGGAAGAGGTGGTGGGCTTAACTTGACCCATGGCCCACCTAGCCCCCTTATGTGGGTTGGTTTTGGTGGCCCAAGAGTAGAGGGGGTAGGGTCTTAGCTTCCTATGAAGAGGAGGTGTGCACTCTCTCTTGGAAGAAATTCCTAAAATTAGGTTTTCATAAGGGGGTTGACCAAAGTCAACCATAAGTGGGTCCCCTATGCTGGTCAAAGTCAAAGTTAGTCTATGACATCTAGAGTCAGGTCAAAGTTGGGGTGTCGTGCCATAATTTGTGTGTGCATGCTTTTCGATGCACAACTATGCTTGATTTGACCACAGGTTGACTACCCATCACTGAAATTGATTGGGATGCACTCGGTTGACTTCGTATTGATAATACGAGTCCAATGTCACTGATCAGGATCGAATCAGAGTGCGTTTGCTAATTATCAAAAATCTGCGCGTCGCAGCGCCCTAAAACGGTCAAAATGCTGATATTCGTAGTTAGACTTCGAATTGCGACGCAACGAGTTCTAGTGGGTGTTTATTGACTATACAAAACCATAGAAACTGACAGAACTCAAATCATAGTTCTCTAGGTCATTATCCAAAATTCTCGTTTTTGCGACGTTTTACGGGAAATGACCCTACTTACCATATGATTTCAGAATTCAACGAAACGAGTTCCAATGCACTTGTATTGATTATAAGAAGCCATATGAACTGACAGAACTCAATTTGGAGCTTTCTAGCTCTATATACCCTGCTTAGGGTTACTTTCTACCCGAGGGTGGGTCATGAGTAGAGGTTCAGGTCACTTTATTGGGCCTGCTAAGGTTCTGGTGGCCCAATAAAAGTTGGAATGTTACAAGAAGAATGTTGAATTTTTGTCTAGGCTGGATGGAGAGATTTAGGGAGATAGGGAGGAGAAGGAACATCCGAGAGAAGGCCCAAAGGAGACTAAAGAAGGAGGGAAGAGCCGAGAAGGGTAAAGGATTAAAGGCAGATGGAAAGGCCTCGCAGGCAGGAAGAATGGAAGCACGCAGTGGCTTCGGAGAGGAGAGAAGAGGCACAAAGATTCCAGTATCCAGTGAAATTACTCCAGTAGGGCTAGCAAGAAGACTCCAATATCAAAATCAGGAGAGGAGGAACGACAACCAGCAGGAGATGTGGTAGGGATGAGCGCATGAAGAGGCGTTGGCCATTGTCCGACAAGGGAATATGCATCGCAGGAGGAACCAACTAGTGAGGAATCAGGCATAAGAGATTCCCCTTTACTAGGAGTTGCATTGAGTAGAGGGCACATGACGATGGCTTGCTCAGATTTTTGGGAAGTAAGGAGGAGGCTCGAAGCAGGAGCGGTGGAGAGAGAGAGCAGTATGGATAAGAAGGCCCCCACATAACTAGTAGCATTCCAAGCTCTGGAGAGGAGGAGGAATGAGTACCGGGTCGACCAAGGTGGTTGCAGGTAAGTGGTCCAAGGAGTAGGAGGAGGATAAGTAAGAGTGATCCATGGAGAGGCCGGGTTGGGAGCTTCCTGAAAGGGAAGCCTCCATCAGATCTGTCGCAAGAGCATCACTTCGACCTCTCAAGCACCACCACCGTTGGAGGAGATCACATTTTTGAAGGAGGATATGATTGGAAATGAGAATCCCTTTCATGATTCCCCTATTATCCAAGCTGTCATCGAAGACTTCACTGTCGACCGGATCCTTGCGGACAAAGGGAACTCGGTGAATGTCATCTTCAAAATGATATTCATCATGTTCTAGGTGGAAGAATCCAGGGTCCTAGCTGCTGATGATCCGCTCTTTGACTTCTCCGGAGAGAAGAAGAAGGCAGGAGGAACAGATCTGCTGGTAACACATGACGACACCTTGATCAGGTGCAAGTTTGTACTACAACACGATCTTTGGGAGGCTGCTCATCAACTACTTCAAGGCCATCCTATCTTTCTACCATAATTTTGTCGGGGCGATTTCCAAGTGAGGATCACGGGAGATCCTAAAGATGCGAAGGAGAGCTATACCACGAGACTATCTCGAGTCCTTGAAAGATAATTATATGGGTATATGATCACCTAGAGGGGGGTTAATAGGTGACTATTTAAGTTACTTTATCAGATCTATATCACTTAACTAATTTTGCAGTTACATAATTCAAAACACAGCACAAGCAAAAGTAATTCACAACACACAGTACACATAGAATTTATAGTGGTTCCCATATCTAGGGTACATCCACTTTCCCCCTTCTTCCTCACTAACAATGTGCTAGATGAGGTTATAACTCCTCCTCTTTAACTCAGATCTAAAGATCCTACAGGCTCAGTTTCTATTAAGAAATCTGCGCTCAGACCAACAAGTCCTACCTCAGAGATTCTCCCAATCTCCTACCGCAAGTCCCTCAAGAACCCTACCCCAGCCTTTATAAATTAGGCTTACAACTCGGTGATAAGATCTCCTACCCACTCAGATCTCAAGGAGATCTTACAAAATTAAGAGGTAAAGATATACACAATGATCTTCAGAAAACAGAAATTCTGTAGTCTGACTTATTTGTTAGCATAGATTATTCAAATCAATAGGAATGGATTTCTTCTTGATAAATTAACTTGCTGAAAAGTTTCTTCTCTGGATCTGCAATCTTCTTGATGTTGATCGGATTGATTTCCTTGAAAAAATTGTAGATCAAATCCGCCTTAATCTTCAGATCAACTTGGTGAAAGGATCTGGAGATTTTCTTAAAGACCTTCGTCTTCTTCTACCTTCTCAGGATTGTAATAAGAATGAGAATATCTGTTTGCTTGATTGATTCTATATATTTGTTAGTGAAGACAACTCCTCTATTTATAGCCTTCATGGATGACTGGTAACTGAATGATGACATCAGCATCTGACATCATACTTCAAATCCTTCCTTAGATGGTTTCTGTTGCAATATCTTATTCTTGTAGCTGATGTGACAGTTTTGACCTATCTTGACACTTTTGTGTTAACTCTGCACAGTTTCTGAAACATAAGTGTCGAGATGTCCAAAGTGTCTCGACACTTGTGTCGAGACATCTTAGCAGTCTCGACACAATTCTACTTGGAAGAATTTTCATTTGAAACTTAAAAGTGTCGAGACAGTTGACTTGTCTCGATACAAACATTGTCTGTATCGACATCTTTTAATTCTGCCTTATATCGAGACTAGTTGGACTGTCTTGACACAACTGTCTGCCTGATGTTTGAACGTCTATGCTTTAATACTTCATAGTGTTGAGACAGTTGTTTGGTCTCAACACAATTATACTTAGTAAAATTTCCTGTCTTCTTTGTGTCGTGATAGTTCTATTGTCTCAACACAACTGCTTTAAGCTTTAGTGTCAGGTATGCTGACTTAGTCTTCAAGGTGTTGAGACAACTGACTTATCTCGACACAGCTGTCTTGTATCTTCTATGCGTCGAGTTAACCGACTTGTATCGACATAACTTCTGCAAAGGTGTCGACACAGTTGAAGTGTGTCGACACTTTTGTACTTAGCCATTTTCTGCACTGCATTTGCTGAATGTAGACTGTGCCGACTTCACTCAGCACTTTTTATACTTAGATATTTTTTTCTTCAAAATCCAGTCAGCTTCTTGTGTCCACCTGTCCAATCAATATGAAATAGGCAACCTGCAAATATAAACTTAAATATACATCAAATACAAATATGTGTATATCATTGAGTTGAAAGGGCTTCTTCAAATCAAGTACATTGTGTCCAATGTACCCAACAATCTCTCCCTATTTAGAGAAGTCATAACCCCAATTCAATGATATACACTTAAATACTAAAATATTAAAATTAAAATAGATGAGAAAAGTATGATGAGCTAAACATAGATGTACACAACAATAATAACACATATATCACTAAGTGCAACCAAATCTTTCATTTAAGTTTGTTCAAGAATTACATTTGTCTGATTTGTTACATTGTCCTAAAAGTAAAGTTACAAAATGCCTAGAGAACAAATTCTAAGAATCTTCTGGTTCTTTGATGACTATGCCTTTTCTAAATTGTATTTTTGCTTTTGCTTCAGGCACTTTGTCATCTGCTATCTTCTAGCCTTTGTTATTCTTGGATTTCATGATCTGTTCTACCTTGAGCCTTTATCTTTCAAAATAGTGGTAAGGCTTTGGAAAATACTTGCAGGGTACAATTGAATTAGGTGGAATCACCCCTGCTTTCAGATCTCTTCTAAACTTGTAGATGACCTCCTGTTGCTTGGTGTGCTTTTCCCATTCTTGCTTAGAATACCATTCCCCCCTGTCATATTTGTTGTTGTTAACAGGTTGTCATGCAGTGAGTATAATGTTTCTTGAGTTTGGACTCCACTACTCAAAGTCTGGCTTAGCTTTAGCCTGCTCTCTGAATCTCTTCTTTGATAGTTGTGCTTCCCTTTTCTTGAGCAAAGCAACATCAGTCATCTCCACCTCTTCACATCTCATATTTTGAACATCAAGTGGAGGATTGTACATGGCTTGAACTACATTATGAATATCCTCAAACTATGGAGGAGGATATATGATCTGTTCAGCAACAGGGTAAATACCTTCCAACTGAGCTAGTTGGCAGCCACACTCAGCTGTTTGATCACCTTCACACGGGGGGGGGGGGGGAGGGGTGATAACCTAGAGTTGCTCTGATGCTATTGGAGATCCACTTAGCATGATCAGATCTTGCTTTTACCATTACTCTCTCCCCCCTTTATGACTTCTCTTATAATATGATCTTATAAATCATTCTTCTAAAATCTTAGTTGATCAATGTTGAAGCCAAAATTGACCGAAGCCAAAATTGACTTCTGTGGAGTTCGGGGTCCCAAAAAAGGGGTGACCGCACACCTACTACACTCAAATGAACAATCTAGGCTCTAGACTAGGAACGTAAGGGACAGACCCAAGGTCTCAGCGTGGAGGTCCCACCGCATACCCGGAAGACTAACGAACTCTCCCCCTCCCAAGCCAAAGGCTGAGCTAAGACACCTTCGGAGGGCACTTTTGGCCGACCGGAACATCTAAGGAGGGTCTCAAGACCAACTCTCTCCTATCCAGATGTGTCTCCTTGGGTCAATACAAAATATTCCTCACCCGCGCTACTAAAGGCGCAACATCGCCGAGCAATTCTACAACTCACTGCCCAACTGGGCTGCAAACAGCGCGACTCCGCTACCTTAAAAGGCTATCAATAGGCCAACAGGGGCTTCCCGGCATAAACCTCGGGGCTCCCACGGGACGAGCAGTTCATGAGCACACCGCTCGCCCAAAGCAAAAAGAATAAATCATACATCCACAGAGCATCACAGATTATAAATAAATACAGGAATATAAATTCCATACATCGGCACGCAGGCCGGCAATATAAATAAAAATAGGCCTTCGAGGGCCGGCACAAGCTTGGGCATAAGCCCGCTATTCCCCGCTTGGTACTGCAACACCTGTACGTCAATGTCTCGACGAACGACTGCCAGCTGAACGACAGACGGCTAACCTAAGCTGGCCAAACATATTTCATACACCCCTTTTTCGGGGCTACGGTGCGCATTCCCTGCAAATAGACAATATCTAACTTCCACGGAGTCTTCTCCGGGACCCCCAGAACAACACCAATCCGGCTCACACGTCCGGATGGGCTTCACACAGAACATCACCAATTCGGCTCATACGTCCGAATGGGCTTCACACAACACATCACCAATTCGGCTCGTACGTCCGAATGGGCTTCACACAGCATGCCTAAATCCGTACTCACACTTCCGGATACTAAATGCAATTAATAGCGGGGACGTACACGTCAACCCGTCGGAGAGCTCCCTTCCCCCACTCGTTGGTGGAGAGGGGCTTCCATGCAAATGTAAATCGAGGGCTTCACCTGCCCGAGTAGAAACTTCGTTACCCTTGACGCGTGCTTGATGAAGGTGCCGGTGGCCGATCTCCCTTTTAGGCCGAGCCTTGCTCGAGGCGGCGATGGCGGTGGCCGGCCTCCTTTTTAGGCCGAACCTTGCTCGAGGCGGCCATTGCGGTGGTCGGCCTCCTTTTTAGGCCTAACTTTGCTCGAGGCGACGACGGGAAGAGGGGGCCGAGGGGAGCTCGGCCCCGCTGGAGGCGGCGACGAGAAGAAGGGGCCGAGAGGAGCTCGGCCCCGCTGGAGGCGGCCTGGAAGAAGAAGGGGCCGAGAGGAGCTCGGACCTGGCCGGCGACGAGAGGGGAGGCCGAGAGGATCTCGGCCTGCTGCGATGCTCTAGGCCGAGAAGAAGAGAGGGGCGGCCTGGATGGGAAGTGGGGGGGCCAAGAGGAGCTCGGCCCTGGCCGGCGACGGGAGAGGAGGAGGAGCCTCGCTCTTTTTGGCCGGCGGCGGGAGAGATGGAGGGAGGAGCGGCTGTGCTCCTCCAGGCGGCCAGCGACGGGAGGGGAGGCCGAGAGGAGCTCGGCCTGCTGCGATGCTCTAGGCCGAGAAGAAGAGAGGGGCGGCCTGGATGGGAAGTGGGGGGCCAAGAGGAGCTCGGCCCTGGCCGGCGACGGGAGAGGAGGAGGAGCCTCGCTCTTTTTGGCCGGCGGCGGGAGAGATGGAGGGAGGAGCGGCTGTGCTCCTCCAGGCGGCCGGCGACGGGAGAGGAGGCCAAGCGGGTCGGCTCCAGGCGGCCGACGAGATCGGGAAAGGAGGAGGCCGAGCGGATCGGCTCCAGGCGGCCGGCGAGATCGGGAAAGCAGGAGGCCGAGCGGGTCGGCTCCAGGCGGCCGGCGGGATCGGGAAAGGAGGAGGGGCGGCCATGGCGGCGTCGGGATCCAGCCGGTCGACGATGGGAGAGGAGGAGGAGGCCGGGCTGGCGTCGGGGGTGCTGCAGGCGGCCGACGAGAGAGAGATCGAGAGAGGGAGGAGGGGCGGCCATGGCGGCGTCGGGCTCCAGCCGGTCGACGATGGGAGAGGAGGAGGAGGCCGGGCTGGCATCAGGGGTGCTGCAGGCGGCCGACGAGAGAGAGATCGAGAGAGGGAGGAGGGGCGGCCATGGGGCTTAGGGCTTCTTCCTCCTCCATTTGCCTTTTTGCTTTTTCTTTCCTGTTCCCCCTGCCGATGCCTGCTGCCCCACTTCCTCTTTGCTTTTTTCTTTTTCCTTTTTCTTCTGCCCCTGCCCCACCCGCCTGCTCCCCCTTCTAATATATATGATAATATATTATATTACAAGGTATATAATATGTATATTATAATACATATATTATAATTTATAACATATATTATAATATGTATGATAATATATATATAATACAAGGTATATATTACCTAATATATATGATACTAAATATAATTTATGTATATACGTAACATAAATTAAAAGGCCTATGCCCGTAAAACCTCCGCGCGCTCGCACGAGCTCCCGCGCGCCTTCGAACGGGGTTGTGCCAAAACATCGCTCGTAGCATGTCCCGAGTCCGTCACTTGGGGAGGATCCCGCTCAGCCGGATACGGGGTTGTACAATCAACAGTATGATGTAGTCTTGAGGTAAGATGAGTCTTTACTTTGGTCAAGTTTTCTATGAAGGCTTTGGTAGAATCTTTGACAGCTTGAACCATAGAATCTGATTGTGTTGAGATCTTGGATTCAACAGCAGTAGAAGTTGTATCTATCTTTACTTCTAGAGTTGTAGTGTATTCTTGTAGCTTATTCAGGATAATATCATGCATTTCTATTAAATTTTCATTCATTCATGTGTGATTTTCAAGGATATAGTCTTGTTTGATCGTCATGTCATCTTCAGTCTTCTTTGAGTCTTCTTGCTATTTTGCTATGTATACTACAACATGTGCTTGTCTCTGGAAGTAATCTGTCATGTCCTTCTTTAAAAGATTGACATCAAATCGTATTGATTTGATGTCTTGGGTCAGCTGAAACTGCAATCCCTTATTGCTTTCATCCATATATTTTTCTAGTTGTGTCTTTTGTTGATCAAGTAGAGTTTGCAGTTGAACTATAAATGAACTGAAATCCACATAAAGAGCATGAGTTGCACCAGACTGAGTGGTTTTCTTGTAGCTTTTTCTCCTTTGTCTGACTTCCTCAATCTTCTTTTTTCTTAGTTGAGAGGCTTCCTCCCCCTCAGAGTCAGATGATTTGTCAATTTCAACTATAGGTGGTGTTTCATTTCTATCAGTGTTAGGAGGCATATTAGCTATCTCCCCGTCAATCTTGCATCCTTTTGAGCAAAGGAGAGTTCTTCCATTATGATATCATCATGTTGACCTACAGGGTTAGGAGCAGGATCTTGTGGGAGAATGTCCTCCAACTCCCCCTGAACGTCATCTGCTTTATCCAAATGAGTTTTTTCTTCAGTCTCCTTAGTGACTGCATTTCCAGTGTCTTCATCTGTTATCTAAAGATCCTGTGCAGTAGCATCAGCCAATCCTTCTGCTGTGTTCAGGTCAAGGATCACATTCATCATTGTTTTGTCAGCAATTTAACTTTCTAAAGTTGGAAGCACATTGAGGTTGTATTCTTCAATATGTTCCTTCTCTGGAATTATCCCCCATGCATCTGATCTCTAGTTCTAGATGAGGGCCTAGGAGAAATTTTTGGGGCTGGAACATCTTGGTCATCTGAGCTTGAACTCTCTTTTATAGCAGATTCACTAGAAGAATCTTCTTCAACCACTACAACCTTCTTTTCTTCTTTCTTCTTTACCACTACAGGTGTCTCTTTGGATAAAACTCTATCCCACCTGGATAAAATTCTCATATCCATTCCACGCATGTGGTTGATCTTTGTTCCAGTTTTCAGGTTCAGATAATCAGGAATGGCCTATACCAAGTAGAGGCTTATTATTCTGCCCAGATTGGGCTTCTTAAGGCATTCTGTAATCTTGTCAAAGACTACTTTGCTCCAGTCAGTTTTGACTTTGAATATTACTCGAGCCATTAGCTGAAACATGTTGGCTGATATCCTATCATGTGCTCATATTTTGTACAGCTGCACTTTCCCTATTATTTCCGACAGGAATTTTCCTTGATTGTTCATACCTTTGCGGAACAGGGTACTTCCCAGCTTGGTGGTTGGAGCCAATCCACACCATTCTAATGCATCTGCGGTCTTGGTAGAGTCTAAGTCTTCTTCTTGGTCAATTCTAGGTAAGTGGAATACCATGGCCAGTCTTCTTGTTGTGATTTTCACTTTTGTTCCATTCACCCTTGACTTAATCTTTATTGAACTTGATTCCAATAATGCATTGGAGAAGAATTTTGATACTTCTCTTTTCCAGATGTTTGTTGGTTCTGAAAGCAAATACTCCAAGCCAGCTTCATTGATTAGGTTTACCACTTCCTTGATTTTGTCATCCGCCAACTGGAATCCATTGCGAACAAGCTCGTATCCTTCGAAGATGTTATCCTCGTTCTTGGGAGCCATTGAAGGTGAAGGAAAGGAATGACGAGTGTCAAATAACAGAGTTCTAGGTCCCGACACTTAAAGATGTAATGACCCTAGCAGATCCAACGTGACAGTGTCACGACTCCGCTCTAGGCATCGCTACCGGGCTACATCCCAAGCACCCCAACCCCTCTCCAGCACTCTGGTGGATTGTTGGTGGTCACAACCTCTCTTTGATGAGACAAACTCGATAATAAAGCCCGCACCACGGGGACTTCCCAGGAGGTCACCCATCCCGGTACTACTGCAGCCCGAGCACGCTTAACTATGAAGAGATGTGAAGGAACTCCATAGTTAAGCGTGCTCGGGCTGGAGTAGTACCGGGATGGGTGACCTCCTGGGAAGTCCCGTGGTGCGGGCTTTATTATCGAGTTTTCCTCATCAAAGAGAGGTTGCCACCAACAACTCACCAGAGTGCTGGAGAGGGGTTGGGGTGCTTGGGATGCGGCCTGGTAATGACGCCTAGAGCGAAGCCGTGAAACTGTCACATTGGATCTGCTAGGGTCGTTACAAAAAGTGCACTTTTTATTGTAACGACCCTAGCCGATCCAACGTGACAGTGCCACGGCTCCGCTCTAGGCGTCGCTACCGGGCTGCAGCCCAAGCACCCCAACCCCTCTCCATCAACAGGCGGGTTGTTGGTGGCCACATCCTCCCTTTGATAAGCGAACTCGACAGTTAAGTTGGGCCGTATGGGGACTTCCCAAAAGGTCACCCATCCCAGTACTACTCTCTCCCAAGCATGCTTAACTATGGAGTTCTTTCAACTCTCATCACCAATTGAGCTGCAATAAAAAGTGCACTTTTATTGTAACGACCCTAGTCGATCCAACGTGATAATATCACAGCTCCGCTCTAGGTGACGTTACCAGGCTGCAGCCCAAGCACCCCCAACCCCGCTCCAGCCACTAGAGGATTGTTGGTGGCCACAACCTCCCTTTGATGAGTCAAACTCGATAGTCAAGCGCACACCATGGGGACTTCCCAGGAGGTCACCCATCCCAGTACTACTCTAGCCCGAGCACGCTTAACTATGGAGTTTTCCAACATCTCATCACCAACTGAGCTGCAGCTCAATTGGTGATGAGAAGTGAAGAAACTCCATAGTTAAGCGTTCTTGGGCGAGAGTAGTACTGGGATGGGTGACCTCTTGGGAAGTCCCCATACAACCCAACTTAACTGTTGAGTTCGCTCATCAAAGGGAGGCTGTGACCACCAACAACCCGCTAGAGTGTTGGGGAGGGGTTGGAGTGCTTGGGCTGTAGCCCGGTAATGTCTCCTAGAGCGGAGCCGTGATATTGTCACATTGGATCGGCTAGGGTTGTTACAAAAGTTCAATCTCTCAGGATTTCAGGTAAGCACAGCCGACAACTTTTTTTCATACCCTTTATAGTACATACCGCAGAAGTTTAAAAGGCGTGCGCTGCTAAATCTGTTCCAAGATTTAGGAAATAACCTAGTGTCGACACCAATCTTGAGTGCCGACACAAGTTTATCGAGATGTGTCCACATGATACAAAAAATGTCTGCCGAGATGTGTCGACTCAAGTCGACACAGGTTTTGTGTCTTTCTACACATATACCTTAGGGTCTTGACACCCGTATGTCTCGACACTTACTTTAATGTCTTGTAACATAAAATTATCTGGTGTCGACATTCTTTCATGTGTCTCGACACATTACTATCTAGTATCGACTCACTTTCTGGTGTCTCGACACTGACTTGTCAAATTTTGATTTTCTTAAGTGTAGATTCTTGACACTTATGAAATTTTACCCTTGAAATCTTAGTTACTGATCAAACAATTTTATTTTTATGACACAATTGTTTTACTCAAGATTCAACATTCTAAGTTCAAATTTAAAGAAATTAAATTTCTCTTCTTCCAAAGGCTTAGTAAAAATATCAGCAATCCGTTTACTTGTTGGAACAAATTCTAAGCTAATGTCTTCATTTTCTATATGTTCTCTAATAAAATGATATCTAATTTCAATGTGTTTTGTTCTACTGTGTGACACAGGATTATTTGCAATAGAAATAGCACTATTAGAATCAAAGAATAAAGGAATTTTACTTAGCTGTAAGTTGTAGTCTTGTAACTGATGCTTAATCCAAAGAAATTGTGCACAACAACCACCAGCTGAAATGTACTCAGATTCAGCTGTAGATGTTGCTACACATGTTTGCTTTTTGCTGCTCCATGACACCAGCCTCTTTCCAAGAAATTGACATGAGCCTGATGTACTTTTCCTGTCTTCCGTACATCCTGCATAATCTGCATCTGAAAAGCCTGTCAATTCAAAATCACTATTCCTGGGATACCATAGGCCAAGATTAGGTGTTCCCTTTAGATATCTCAATATTCTTGTAACTACTATATAGTGAGATTCCTTAGGGCATGCTTGATACCTGGCACAGACACATGTGACATATATTATGTCTGGTCTACTAGTTGTTAGATAGAGTAGTGATCCAACTATGCCCCTATACAAGGTGATATCAACTAGCTTCCCAGCACCACCCTTGTCTAAAGACATACTGGACCCCATGGGAGTTCTCATTGAAGTGGTTGTTTCCAAGTCATACTTCTTGATTAACTCCTTGGTTAACTTAGACTGACTAATGAAAAGTCCATCTAAAGTTTGCTTAACTTGGAGACCTAAGAAAAACCTGAGTTCACCCATGCTACTCATCTCAAACTTTCCTTGCATTAATTTAGCAAACTTAGTGCAAAGTGACTCATCAGTAGATCCAAATGTAATGTCATCAACATATATTTGTACTAGGATGGTCTTGCCTTTGACTTCTCTTAGGAATAGTGTTTTGTCTATTTTCCCTCTTGAGAATTTATTCTCCAGAAGGAACTTAGACAGAGTCTCATACCATGCTCTTGGGGCTTATTTCAAACCATAGAGAGCTCTTAAAAGCAAATAAATATGAGTAGGTTTAGTAGAATCAACAAAACCAGAGGGTTGCTCAACATATACTCTTTCTTTAAGATTACCATTTAGGAAGGCTGACTTCACATCCATTTGGTAAACTTTGAAACTTTTGTAGGCTGCATAAGCTAGGAAGAGTCTTATAGCCTCCAATCTTGCCATTGGTGCAAAGGTTTGATCAAAGTCTATCCCCTCTTCTTGTCTATATCCCTTTGTAACCAGTCTAGCTTTGTTTCTGACTATAACCTCATTCTCATCCAGTTTGTTTCTATATATCCATTTGGTTCCTATGATGTTACAGTCATCTGGTATGAGAACCAGCTTCCAGACATTGCATCTCTTGAACTGGTTCAATTCTTCTTACATTGCACCTATCCAAAATGGATCCATATTGGCTTCTTCAAATTTCTTTGGTTCTATCTAGGACAGGAAACTTGAGTACATCACAGTGTTGTGATGTCTGCTTCTTGTGGTCATACCCTGCAAAACATCTCCTATAATCAATTACCTTGGATGATCCCTTAAATGTCTGAAAGCAATAGGTAATGTGAATTCTTCTCCTTGACCATCTGCATCCTGCTGAGTTTCTTCTTCTTGATGTTCCTGTACAAGCACTTCCTCAAATATGTTGACTCCATCTTTCATATTCTGATTTGCTGGAACAATATCTTTTATAATCAGCTCCTTTAGCTTCAAGTCTTCACCTATTGTGCTTGATGAACCTAGCTTATCATTATAAAACATAGAACTTTCATCAAATACAACATGAACAGACTCCTCCACAACTTGATCCCTCAAGTTGTACAGCCTATAGGCCTTACTGTGGTCACTATAACCAACAAATATGCCATTATAGGACTTCTAAGCAAACTTGGATATGTATGTTTTCCCATTATTTAGGACATAACAACTACATCCAAAGATCCTGAAATAAGCCAAGTTTGGTTTTCTACCCTTCATTAGTTCATAAGGAGTTTTGTTCAAACTTTTGTTGATTGAATCTCTATTCAAAACATGACATATTGTATTAATAGCTTCAGCCCAGAAGTATTCTGGGAGTGAAGAATCACTCAGCATGGTTCTTCCAGCTTCAATGAGAGTCTTATTCTTCCTCTCAGTAATTCCATTCTACTGAGGTGTTCTTGGTGAGGAAAACTCTTGCTGAATCCCCAATTCTTCACAAAACTTTGTTATATAATCAGATTGAAACTCCGTTCCATGATCACTTCTAATTGTGACCACAGAGCTGTTCAATTCATTCTGAATTTGTTTGATAAAAGTCTTGAGTATATCATGGATTTCAGTCTTTTTTCTTAAGAAGAAAACCCAAGTGAATCTGGAATAGTCATCAACAATTACATTGGTGTAGACTCTCCTCCTAAACTATGAACTGGCTTTGGACCAAACAAGTCCATATGTTAGAGGTATAAACACCTCACTGAGTCTTTGCATGCAATACTTTTGAATGAATCTTTGGTTTTCTTGCCTTTTTTATCATGCAGAGCATATGCTCTCCTTAGAGCATTTAATGTTAGGTCCATTCCTAATAAGCTCTTTTCTGAAAAGTTTGCCTATGAACTTGTAGTTCAAATAAGCTAGCCTCTTGTGTCATTTGACACAATGTGAGGCTTTCTCATTTGCAACTAAACATAAGGGTGAGTCTGACTTTAAATAAAGAAAATTCAAACAATATACATTTCCACATCTAGTGTCTATCAAGATGAACTCTTGGTCACTTGACTTCTTTATTAGGCACTTATCTTTGTGGAATGAAATGGCATAGCCAAGATCACAAAGTTGGCTTATGCTTATAAGGTTGTGTTACAACCCTTCCATATAAGCTACTTTAATGAGAGTGAATAAGACATTTGTGATCTTACCATAACCCTTGATTATTCCTTTGTCAGCTCCACCAAAGATCACATTTGGTCCATTCTCCATGGGTACAAATTCCCTTAAATTGCCTCTTATTCTAGTCATATGTTTGGAACACCCGCTGTCCAAGTACCAGATTGGTCTTTCTCTGGTGCTTGGACATTCCTGCAAAATAAGATTTTATTTTTCCTTAGGAGCCCAAGTTTTTTTGGGTCCTAGGTTCTTGTTAGTTATGGCTCTATTGAAACCACCATTAAGCTTCTTAACTAGATATATTTTTTGAATATGAGACATAGTGTAATTGAACCAACAGTCCAAGGCAAAGTGTCCTATCTTTCCACAACACTAGCATTCATACCTGTTGTACCTCCTCTTTGGAGAAACTGAAGGACCTCTGTGCTGACAATCCTTAGGACAAGAGTCAGCACACTTGTCAGTTGTATTTTTACTGGGAGCAAACAAGTTGTTTTGTCTCTCAGTTACAACTATTCTTCTTAGAGCAGGCACATTAGGAATAGTTTTCATATTCACATATGAACTTGGTCCAGCTAGTTCAAACTTCTGGATTTGTTTTCCCTTAGTCTAAAACAGAGGCTGTGGAATGACTGGACCCTTATGTCCTGCCAGTTTTTTGCCTCTTTTTATTTTGGGATTAACATACCTAAGCCACTTCCAGGTGTTCCTGAAAAGGTGTCTATAATAGGCAATACAGTTTTAGGTTTATAAAATTGTTGTATTAATCTTTTCTCATTCAGGAGTTTGAGTTCCAGCTCCTGAATATGTGCATCCTTTTGATTTAGCAAAAAGATTTGATCATCATTGATCTTAGTCAGCATTGCCAACTTAGAACTTTGAAGACCAATTTTCTGAGTATCCATCTTACGATGATACTCAAAACCTCTTAGTAAAACTATCTCTACAGCTTGTTCTTTAACAAGCTTCTTGCTATTTATTAGGGCTTCCAACAGCTTTCCAAATTTGATTGTGAGCTGCTGTAGTTCAATCACAAAGTTTGTCTTATGTGAATCAAACTTTGAGTCACATGAGTCTAGTTCATCCCCAGTCTCATGTACAAAAGTTTTAGAACATGTTGAGTTATCATAGATTACCTGAGTTTCCTGACACTCAAGAACTTCTTCTTTTGGATCATCAGATAGTGTAATTAAATTGATCTCCATATCTTCTTCAGAATCACCATTGTGTGATGAAGTTGTGGAGCTTTTCCCTTTGTATAAAGCCTTTCTGATAAATTCTTCTTCATAGGAGAACAGTTCAGCAAGTTCTTCTGATTCAGTTGAATCAGTATCACTATCAGATAAGGTCTTTGATTTCTTTATCATCAGACCCTTCTCTGATTTCTTGTTTTCATAGAACTTCTTTTCTTTTGACTTGTTGTTCTCCTTTCTTTTTACTGGACAGTCAGCTATGATATGCCCATGCCTGTTACAACAAAAGCAAATAATGTCAGTCTTAAATTATTTATTCTGATGAGAATCATACCTGACCACAGATTTGCCTCTGTGATTGTCTTAGTTTTTACTGGAGCTTGATCCAGAAGATTTCTTTTTATTCCACTACTTCCTTCTTCTCAGCATCTTCTTGAATTGCCTGGTAAATAATGCCAGTTCATCATCTTATAATTCTTCTAATGAAGAACAGACTCTAGTGCTATCTGTATCTTCGTCCCTTCTAGACGACAATGAGATTTCTCTTCTAGCTTTCTTAGATGTATCTGCTTTGAAGGCCACAGTTTTAGTCTGACTTGAACTTCTGACAGATTCTGCTTCTGCTTTTCTAGAGTTTAGCTGAAGCTCATGTGATATTAGCTTCCCAAACAAGTCTTGGGGTAACATATTTCTTAGATTATCCATTTCTCTTACAACAAAAAACTTGATGTCTCATTCTTTATTTAGGGATCTCAATAATTTGTCATTCAGCTCATAGTTTGAGAAATTCCTGCCATAGTTTCTTAAGTCATTTACTATTCTAAAGAACTTTTCAGAACATTATTCTATAGAATCAGTTTTTCCTTGTCTAAAGGCCTTATACTGCTAGTTGAGAAGAGATTTTTTGTCATCTCTTACTTCTTATGTACCTTCTATATATATTAAGAGAGTATCCCACATCTCCTTGGATGTATTACAGTGTACAAGATTCTGAAAAGTTGAATTGTTTATTGCACTGACTATTATGTTTTGTGCTTTTTTGTCCATGGTGGCAAGTACCACCTCATCTTTTATCATTTCTGACAGTTTCTTAGGGGTTTGTACATTTGCATCTAAGACAGATGTTTTTATTAGTACATAAGGTCCTTCTTGTACAGTGACAAAGATTCTTGTATCTAATGCTTCCATGAACAATCTCACTCTTTGTTTCCATATAGCAAAGTTATCCTTAGTACATATTGGCAGTTTCATATAACTAAGTTCTCTGTGAGATTCAGAAGCCATAGATTTGAAATTTTTCTAATACTCTTTGGATCTTTTTTAGACTGTTAGGTCTTTCTTGAATAAACTCCCTCTGATACCACTTGAAAGATAATCTTATAGGTATATGATCACCTAGAGGGGGGTGAATAGGTGAATATTTAAGTTACTTTATCAGATCTTTATCACTTAACTAATTTTGCAGTCACAAAATTCAGAACACAGTACAAGCAAAAGTAATTCACAGTACACAGTACACACCGAATTTATAGTAGTTCTCCTATCTAAGGTACATCCACTTTCCCCCTTCTTCCTCACTAGCAATGTACTAGATGAGGTAATAATTCCTCCTCTTTAACTCAGATCCAAAGTTCCTACAAGCTCAGTTTCTATTAAGAAACCTATACTCAGACCAATAATCCTACCTCAAAGATTCTCTCAATCTCCTACCTCAGGTCCCTCAAAAACCCTACCCCAGCCTTTATAAATTAGGCTTACAACACGGAGATAAGATCTCCTACCCACTCAAATCTCAAGGAGATCTTACAAAATTAAGAGGTAAAGATATACACAATGATCTTCAGAAAACAAAAATTCTGTAGTCTGACTTATTTGTTAGCATAGATTCTTCAAATCAACAGGAATGGATTTCTTCTTGATAAATTAACTTGCTGAAAAGTTACTTCTCTGGATCTGCAATCTTCTTGATGTTGATCGGATTGATTTCCTTGAAAAAATTGTAGATCAAATCCGCCTTAATCTTTAGATCAACTTGGTGAAAGGATCTAGAGATTTTCTTGAAGACCTTCGTCTTCTTCCACCTTCTCAGGATTGTAATAAGAATGAGAATATCTGTTTGCTTGATTGATTCAGTAAATTTTTTAGTGAATACAACCCCTCTATTTATAGCCTTCATGGATGGCTGGTAACTGAATGATGACATCAGCATCTGACATCATACTTCAAATCCTTCCTTAGACGATTTCTATTGAAATATCTTATTCATGTAGCTAATGTGACCGTTCTGACCTATCTTGAAACTTCTGTGTTAGCTCTGCACAGTTTCAGAAACATAAGTGTCGAGATGTCCAAAGTGTCTCGACACTTGTGTCGAGACATATTAGCAGTCTCAACACAATTCTACTTTGAAGAATTTTTATTTGAAACTTGAAAGTGTCGAGACGTTTGACTTGTCTCAATACAAGCGTTGTCTGTGTCGACATCTTTTAGTTTTGCCTTGTGTCGAGACTAGTTGGATTGTCTCGACACAACTGTCTGCCTGATGTCGGAACATCTATGCTTTAATACTTCATAGTGTTGAGACAGTTGTTTGGTCTCAACACAATTATACTTAGTAAAATTTCCTATCTTTTTGTGTCGTGACAGTTCTATTGTCTCGACACAACTGGTTTAAGCTTTAGTGTTAAGTATGTTGACTTAGACTTCAAGGTGTCGAGACAACTAACTTGTCTCGATACAGTTGTCTTATATCTTCTATGTGTCGAGTTAACCGACTTGTCTCGACACAATTTCTGTAAAAGTGTCGACACAGTTGAAGTGTGTCGACACTTTTGTACTTAGCCATTTTTTGCACTACATGATGCTGAATGTTGACTGTGCTGACTTCACTCAGCACTTTGCTGACTTCACTCAGCACTTTGCTGACTTCACTCAGCACTTTGCTGACTTCACTCAGCACTTTGCTGACTTCACTCGATGATTTTTGTACTTAGATAATTTTTTTTTCAAAATCCAGTCAGCTTCTTTTGTCCACCTGCCCAATCAATATGAAATAGACAACCTGCAAACATAAACTTAAATATACATCAAATACAAATATGTGTATATCATTGAGTTGAAAGGGCTTCTTGAAATCAAGTACATTGTGTCCAATGTACCCAACAGCCCCCTGGCCAGATGCTTGTCAGAAGCTGAAATTCCCTGGGTACTTGGAGAGATTCATTCAAGAGAGTGTGGAAGTCACTCTGGGACTCGTACTTCTGAGCAGAGAATTATCAAGCATGGCTACTTCTAGCCAACGATCTGAAAGATGTGGAAGCCTTCTCAAAGAAGTGTCAGGAGTGTCAACTCTTCGCTCCCTTCCAATTGCAACCAGCTTGAGAACTTTGCTCGATTACAGCCCCTTGGCCCTTTGCCATCTGGGGAATAGACTTGATAAGTCCTTTTCCCCGGACCTGCAGTCAGAGGAGGTTCATCCTCTTCATGATCGACTACTTCTCCAAGTGGATTAAGGCAAAAGCTCTTGCCAACATCACGTCCCAGATCATAAAGAACTTCATTTGGGGAGAGATTGCTCGCAGGTTTAGGATCACTCTCGCCATCATCACTGACAACAAACCGCAATTTTATAGCTTGGAGCTGGAAGATTTCTGCAAGCAGCTAGGGATAGATCTTTGACTTGCTTCTGTCCACCATCCTCAGAGCGACTAATAGGCGGAGGCTGCCAATAATCTGATCATCAACCTCCTGAAGAAGAAGGTCACCAACCTAAAAGGGAACAGGGCAGAGCAGCTTCCATCGGTCCTATAGGCCCTAAGAATCACTCCTAACTCAGCCACGGGGGAAACATCTTTCAAGTTATCCCATGGGCTTAAGGATCTCATCCCAGTGGAGTTCGAAGTTAGAAGCCCGAGAGTCATTGCGGCGGGAGAAGGCAGTGAAGAGTGGCACTTAGAGAATGAAGATGCTCAAAATCTTTCTCTGTATTACATTGAAGAGCTTCGAGACCTAGCCTCTATCCTCTAGGAGGAGATCAAAGGCGAATGGTGATGCACTTCAACAAAAACATCCGCATCACACAATTTCTTGCAGGAGATCTTGTCATGAAAAGGTGGACGCAGTAGGAAGGGTAGCTACTTTCGTCAAGCTATACTCTAATTGGGAGGGGCCCTTCATCATCCAAGAAGTTATAACAACTGGAGGATACTGCCTACAAACTCAGGAAGGAGGGCTATTGGGAAGCACCTGGAGCGGTGACGACCTGAAAAGGGTCTATCCTTACCAGTGAAGGATATGTCTCCCTGTATGTAAAATATTTGTTCATACTTTTAATAAATTCCACTCCCCCTGAATCAAGGGATTGAGCGAGTTGCCTTTCATGTTCAAGAATTCCCTCGAGAATACTAAAAGTAGTGAAGTCGATCTCCACGATCAGTACGGGAAACTTGCCTCCGACCTGATTCTCCTAGAAAGCCCAGAGCGGATGATGAGATGGTGTGTCGGGATTTAAAGCATTCTTGTAAGACTAATTCCCTGCATTGACGGTCAAAATCAGCTCCCCTTATACATGGGCCTAACTACCTCTTGATCACTTCTCATCCTACTGAAGGAACTATCAGGAACAGGTCTGGACGCCAACCTCCCAAAATTCGATGAAAGGTTGACCTAACAAACAGACACCTTGCGTAAATGCGTCATTGGTCTTTAAAAAGGCTAAAGGCCCACTTTTAGAATCTTTAGTCCCTCGAGGCAGGAAGCGTATCTGTTAATACCTAGGTGGGATAACCCATCGTACTTTGGAAAGAAACTAAGCGAATACATTCCATGAGGTGAGAATTTGTAATAGGATGATGACCTCGAGAGTGCGTCTTGCAGGACCCCTCGACTATCATTCTCTATCTCTGGGTCCCCTCAGTTCTCTTCTAGTTGAAGTGGAGTTTAGGTCTTGAGAGTGTGCGTCTTGTGAGACCCCCCCCCCCCTCTCCCTGAGTGTCACTCCCTTATCCAAAGGGTCGCAATTATCAAGTAAAGAAAAGGATTCTACTTTTTAGCAAGTTTATTTCCTTTGGCAAATTCATTTGATTGACAAACGACTGGATGGGAAGAATTCCTTGTGCGAGTATGTAGGTGTGAGTATACAGGTGCAAGTATGCAGGTGCGAACAGTACAAGTACGAGTATGTAGGTGTAAGTAATGATGTGCGAGCATGCAAGTACGAGTATGTGAGCAGGGAATGCATGTAACGAGTAATCAACCTCCTTGCGTCTATGAGCCTAGCAAGTATCAAAGACAAGTGGGCAAACAAGCGACAAAGGCAACAAAATATTCTTCTTTTCAATATATTTGGCGAGCATTACAATACAATAATTAACAATGATGCATTGTTTAAGTTTTGTCCAAAAATTCCTATCTACTTTACACAGAATAAACATAATCGTGTACAGGAGGTCGCCAGTCGACTAAGTCTTATCAGCATCAGCGTCATCCTTGTTCTCTTCCTCATCCTCGATTACGACATCCTCCTCATCCTCGCCATCTTCCTCGTCGCCATCATGGTCGTCATCCTCAACATCACTTCCCTCATCCTCATCAGAGTTAGTGGCAACGAGCAGGGAGCGGTCGGGCAAGTTGGACTCCTCGGCGAGCATGCCCGGGATGAGATCCATCACTGTAAGGTGGGCGGCATCTGGGCCAAAGTAGTCATCCATCCTCAGCTTTATGAGAATGTTGTCCCCCATTACCAGAGCGATGCCATGACAAATCAAGATCATCTCATCGTCATGGAAGCAGATCTTCTTCCCCATCCCAGAAGTGCTCGCCATCGCCGGTTGAAGCTCGGCGTGTTCTGCACTTAGGCATCCTCTAGCGCAACTTTGGTGTCCACAAGCTCTTACTCTAGCCCAGAGATCTTCTATGCAAGTAACAACAATAATCGTCATCAAGACAAGAAACAAGTGTCGACTATACAGAAGTCGCGCATCAAAGCAGAGGTTACCTCATAGGCTTTGCACTGTGTGGCCTGAAGCCCCATCTCCAGCACCTTCTTGGTCACTACCCTTAGTTGTTCCTGGGCCTCGAGCAACCTCTTCACCGTGTAGTGGCACAGCTCGGCAGATCGCAAGAGTGATCGAGCATTCTGAATAGCGAGATCATGCACACTGATGTCCTGCGGTGACTTGGAATTTGCGCGTCAGTAGAGTGAAAAGGCGACGTCATACTCCCCGCCCTTGTCTGTCCAGTCTTTCGACCAGGCGGGCAAGTTTGTGCTCAAGGTCACCTTATGCTTGCCCTCAGCCCAGGTCACCAGCGGGCAACTGAAGGCATCCTTTTTGCAACATCCTTGATTGTAGTTCGTGTGGAAGTAGGGCTTGCCGACCTCGACAGGATCTTCCTTCTCGCCAAAGATCTTGCAAGATACCTTCGCCCTCTTCCGCGCATGTTATGGGGACTTGGCATTTCCCTTCCCCTTGTCCATCCTACTTTGTGAGGAGCCTTTTTTCTTGCCAGGTTACAGCCGACCTTTGGTGCCCGCAGGCGGGTTAACCTAATGATCTGGTATCTCCTCGACATCGGCTGGTGGATTCATCAAGCTTTGACGCGAGGGTGCAAATTCCTTCGCCAGCGGGAGGGGCTCTCGTGGGAGAGTGCGAGTAGCTACAAGGAAGGCAGAAAGCAGTTAGTCGCCGCGACCAAGTATGATGCGCACCAAAGACAACAAGTATAGAAGAATATCGCCTAAACATCTTCCTTTGCCCGAGAAGAGCCCACCCAACTTGTTGACATGAAGTTGCTAGTGGACGACATCAAACTTACGGCCTTAGAAGGCTTCGACAAGGTCCTCACGCGTCCCCTCCAGGAAATATGACTGGAAGATGACCTTCGCCGGATGGTGAGGTTTGCGAGAAACTTCTTTAAAGTCACCAGACATGAAGATGAGCCACTCACCCCGACAATGGACTTTATTCGTCATGCTTACTGTACAACCCCGTAGCCGGGCGAGTGAGACCCTCCCCAAATGTCAGCCTAGGGGCGTACTGTGGGCGACGATTTGGCGTCCCTATTCGAGGACGTGCGGGTGCTCGCGCGTGCGTGCGGAGGTTTTATGTGTATAGGCCTTTTAATATATATATGTTATATATTATATAATATATATATATATTTATATATTATAATATATATATTTATATATATAGGGAGAGGAAAAAGAAAAGAGGGGCAGCAGCATTCCCCCCCCCCCCGACCTAGGGTTCGGCCAAAAAGAAGACAGCCGCCGCCCCTCCCCTCTCCCTCTCTCTTGGCCTGGAGCAGCCCGACGCCAGCCCCGCCTCCCCTCTCCCTCTCTCCCGGCCACCTGGAGCAACCCGCCGCCCTCTCTCTCTCTCGGCCTGGAGGAGCAACCGGCCGCCCCTCTCTTCCTCTCGGCCAGGAGCAACAACCCCGGCCGCCCCTCTCTTCCTCTCGGCCAGGAGCAGCAACCCGCCACTCTCTCGCTCTCTCTCTCTCGGCCTGGAGGAGCAACCGGTCGCCCCTCTCTTCCTTTCGGCCAGGAGCAACAACCCCGGCCGCCCCTCTCTTCCTCTCGGCCAGGAGCAACAACCCGCCGCTCCCCCTCTCTCTCTCTCTCTCTCTCTCTCGGCCTGGAGGAGAAACTGGCCGCCCCTCTCTTCCTCTCGGCTAGGAGCAGCAACCCACCGGCCGCCCCTCTCTTCTTCTCGGCCAGGAACAGCAACGCACAGGCCCTCTCTCTCGGCCTCCCTCCTCCTCTCCTGTCGCCGGCCTAAGCAAGGAGAAAAGGCTCGGCCTCCCTCCACCTCACCCATTACTGCCGCCTATGGTCAGATCCGACCATTTGGAGCATGGATCGGCCATGTAGGGATGAGTTTGGACATTTGGAGCTGGGATCGGCCTCATGGGGGAAAGTTCAGTCGTCCAGAGCTAAGTCAGCCGGGAGCTTCTCTCCCAGCGCCGGCCGGAGCTCGAGTCATACGCCAAGTCGGAAATGGAGGTCTCATTTCTCCCACCGCTAGCAAAGGGCTCGGCCACCAAAAAAATGAAGAGGAAGATGAAGATTTCTTACCTCTCCCAACAGGGCTCGGTCTGGAGTGGAGATCGGCCACCGCCGCAGCTACCCAGGGCCAAGCTAGCCAGGAGCTCCTCCCCCGGCACCGCCGCTAAACACGCGCCAAGGGTAACAAAATTTCTACTTGGGCAGGTGAAGCCCTTGATTTTCATATTGGCATGGAAGCACCTCTCCACCGACGAGTGGGGGGAAGGATGCTCTCCGACGGGTTGACGTGTATGTCCCCACAGTTAATTTCATTAGCACCCGGAAGCGTGAGTACGGGTTTAGGCATGCTGTGTGAAGCTCATCCGGATGTGTAAGCCGGATTGGTGATGTTCTGGGGTTCCCGGGAAAAACCCTGTGGAAGTTGTTTATTATTTGCTCTTGGGAGATAAGCATCACCGCCCCGAGACAGAGGCGGAGCCGGTATTTACTTCGCCATCGCTTGGCGGGACGTTGGCGTACATGTGCTGTAGTAGCAAGTGGGAAGTAGTGGGCTTAAGCCCCCCAGTTTGTGCCTGCCCAAGAAGGCCTATTTCTACTTATGTTGCCGGTCTGCGTGCCGAAGTATGGAATTCATATTCCTGTAATTATTTAAATGCCTGTGATGCCCTGTGAATGTTTTTTTATCCTTTTCATCTTAGGAGGGCGGTATGTTCGTGAACCGCTCGCCCCGTGGGGACCCCGAGGTAAGGTTACCGGGAAGCCCCTAAAGGTCAATTAATGGCCTTTCAGAACAACGTAGTTACGTTGTTAGCGGCCCAATTGGGGCTGCGTAGAGTAGGGCTGTTAGGCGGTATTACGCCATTAAAAAGGCAGGCGGGGAACAGTTTTTATAGACCCGAGGTGGCACCTCTAGTTAAGGAGTAGATCTTGAGATCCTACTTAGATGTTCCGGCCGGCCAAGAGAGCCCGCCGAAGGTGTTTTAGCTCAGCCCCTGGTTTGGGAGGGGAGGAGTTTGTTAGTCTTCCGGGTATGCGGTGGGACCTCCACGCTGAGGCCTTGGGTCTGTCCCTTAAGTTTCTAGCCTTGAGCCTAGATTGTTCACTTGAGTGTAGTAGGTGTGCGGTCACCTCTTCCCCAAGGGTCGAACTCCACAGAGACCGATTTTTCGGTTTCAACACTTACCAGCGTGCAGACAAGGTTGCTGAAGAAGACAATACCCTCGCTAGTCGCCATGAAGGCAAAGATCTTCCAGAAGACGGAGAGATCGAAGGCAATCTTCACCGATCACAAAAAGCAGAGGAAGCCCATGATCATCGCCACTCCGTTCGGGTTGATCTGGGCGGGGACTACGCCAAAATAACTAAGTATTGGGTAGTATTCCGGACATAGCGTATGTATCAGGCCAACCTCAAAGTGGTGGGGAGGGAGGATGAGCTCGTTTTCTAGTGCGGTGTAAATTTGGTCGGCCCGCGTGGGAAGTCGGGCCAAGTATCCATCTAACAGGAGTCTCCTCTGGAAATCTGCTAAGTTCTGCTCGTTGGCGACGAACTTTTTGAAGACAACATTGGTGAAGTTCCTCGCATAAGCAAAGAGATGAGCGTTAACATCGTCTCCAACCATCTTGCAAGGCGAGTAAGATGAACGGTGAGTAGAGAGAGCGATAAAGAGAAGGCTCATAAATACTCAAGAGCAAGGAAGAGAATTCGCAACAGCGTAATGAAGACACACCTACCCCCTCTATATATAGGTGGAGGCCAAGGGGGAGGGGGGTATCATGTACCTCGCGTGAGTATCGATCTAAGTCGCGACCAACCTATATATATAATGCCTAGAAAGTCTCCAAAGCTCTATCTCGCGAAAGTTCAATCAGAAAGTCGCAAACTCTCCAGAACCTGCATAGTTAGCCCAAGAAATCGCAGAAAAGAATGAAATCAAGACAAGCGTCAACACATAAAAAAATAGATCGCAAACCCAACACAAGATCAAAGCTCGTCACTTATATTTAAAGAATACTCGTAAATGTTTATTATAATGTCGCCAAGTGCGAGAAAAAGACTTGGAAAATTTCTAATTTCTAGGAGTTCACTGCTCAGGAAGAGGAGGATGTTGCCCGACCCAGTCCATGTCGCACGCTCGCCGGTAATGCTCGCACGCATTAGATAAAGCCGCAACTATTGAGTGATCTACCAATCCAAGAAAAAGCGAGTTACCATGTCGAGGAGATCGAGATCTACGGGGGGAAGGACTGCGGTCAATTGAATCTCACGGACTTGACAAGGAGCCTCCCAGATGCTCGGCGGCTTTCCCCTGGACGCGACCACCAGAATCTCTCCCTCTTGTCCTTGGTAAGAAGAGGTGTAACTGTCTTCCTCCCTGACCTTGCGACGAGCTCGAGAGAGAATGCAGGGGAGCAAGAGCCTTCTAAGGGCGAGTATCTGAAGTAGCAGAAGAAGTCGACGGTGGAGGTGGTAGCGGCGACAGAGGAGTACTCGTCGATGGTTGCGACGAGCCCGATGTAGGGAGAGGGGCCTTACTCACCCCTAATTGCAAGATCATCCCCACATGAATATCTTTATTCCTCGCCTCGAGAACTTGTTTCCCTGGCCGCTTCCTGGAGCAAATATTGATATATATAGAATAGCCAGGTCAAGGCTCTCGTTGGGCTTCAAGGGAGACCAAAGGAATTACTCTCAGTGGAGGTATAGCTAGATGCTCGCAGGAAGCCTCAGTAGTCGGTCGTCGAACTGCAAGTAGAAGGAAATGGTCAGTAAGTTGATAATCAAGTACAGGTTGGCAGCTTGAAATAATCGATAGGAGAAGTGCTAACCTCGCGTGGCAGTAAGGTCTAGATGCATTTGGTCCTGGGACTTGGCTACATTTAGAGTAGGGGGAGAAGTCGATAGAAGGGGGTGAGAAGGCTCAGGCGCGGGCTGTTCAGCATTGTCGCCCATACATAGCTCTTTAAGAAGTTGTTGGGTTTCGACAAGAATTTCGGGATTGTCACCCGGAGTGACGACATCCTTAGTGCCAGGTGGTGGGTTCTTCTTCTTGGAGGCAAGTGACTTCTTCTTTTTCTTCAATCTATTCTTCTTTGGCAGAGGGAGATCAACGACATCCTCGCCATCCTGCGACCTCTTAGACTTCTTTAGTTCCAAAAATTCTGACACTGTGACGATGCTCGCATTATAGACTTTCTTGACAGACTGCGACATTGTGTGCGAGTTCAAAATGTGTGCCTCAAATATGATCCACACCCTATTAATAGGGGTAGGCAGGCAACCATAGGTCACGGGTAGTCCAGATACTTGACAGAAGCAGCTCGCTGGATAAGTTTTGGATATTTCTTTCCAAGTTCATATGTCGCTTGCCAAGAGAGGGGATTGTGTATAACCCATATTCGTCGAGGGTGGACTCACTCAGAGCTAGGTCAGCAAAAAGTCAAAGTCAACACTATATAAGTCAGAGTCAGTATTTAAGACAGTAGAAGGCCTATGTAAGTATGGCAAGCTCTCCTCCCGTACTCTCCAGGAAGACGACTAGGGTAGATAGTTGCCCAAGCCAGGCGATCTCCCTAGGAATTTGTCTAGTCGTTAGTAGGGGTTGGGCCATAAATAAGGCACCCCACCCCTTGGTTTTCATATAAATAGGACCTCAGGGGTACAAGTATTGGAACTTCAAAATCTCGTAAAGGATTTTGACGAAACCTTTGTGTACTTTTGGTTGTGCTTTTGGATCCTGGTATCAAGGACTTGAGTTACGAGATAGTGATCATCCCCTTGGTTGCCATCTAGAGATACTCGCCAACTAGTGTCCACCTTGTATCCTGCTCGACCATCTTTGGTTGTATAGGGGAAACTTCTTCTAAGTATCCAAGTAATTGGTGGGACCTCCCTGCCGCAGCACCTATGGTCTTTCTATTTTTCCTTTTACTTTTGTGTTCCAGTCTTCTAAGCCGCAAGCTCGATCGATGAACCAGTAACCATAGGCTACCTTGATCCGATTTTTGGAGTAGGAATTTCCCCGACTTAAACAATGCTAATCCATAATTAGAACCACCCCCAACCGCCGTATACACACCACACACGGAGGAACCACCATGCCATCCGTTGGGAAACCGCCAGACCATCGATCGTGCATCAATGACATGCAGCTGCAAGGGACCGCAACTAGTCGCCCCTGGCCATGTGTCCGCGATCGGTTACCCGTCCGGCCTCCCTTGGCCATGCGGCGGCGAGGCCCATCGGTCGGCCACCTGGCAGGTATTCAATGGTCGCGCCCCCATGATAAGTGGCCTTGAGGCCTCGCGGCCGACCACTACCTCTACACCCCGCGGTATTACACATTCTACCGCAATTAGTCGCGGCCAGAATTCGCTGTTTGGCTGGCCGTTGCAGTGCCTCGCGATCGTAAGAACGCGACCACGATGGCCCAAGACCTGCCTCCCGGCCGGCCGTAGACACCTCATCAGGCCTTCATGGGAATAAAGGCCTCCTCTTCTACTGTGATGTAGATTCTTGGTTCAGAGGCTTCCACTAACATCTTCACCCTCTGCTTTTATATGACAAAGGTTTCCTTTCTGCATATGGGTAGTTTCATTAAGCTCATCTCCCTATGATGCTCGCTGGAAGGCAAGGTGTAAGGCTAGACTAGTCGTATAGAATTCTAGTCAGACTATTAAGTCTTTTTTGACCAACCTCCCTCTGATACTACTTGATAGTTTGTTGTTAGTGGTAGACTAAATCACATAGAGGGGAGTGAATAGGTTGCTTGCACTTTTCTTGCATTCTTTTCAGATTAATTGGATAAACAAACACACGGCAAGTACACGGTGATTTATAGTGGTTCCCCAAGGTCTGAGTGCATCTACTTTCTCTCTACAACTATCTAACAATGAGCTAAACTAGACAAACTCTTCCAAATACTCAGGTCCTTGAACTTACATCTCAGATCGCTCAGAATCTCTCAGATCCTACCTCAAACTTGTCAAAAAGTCCTACCTCAGGCACACAAGCCCTACCACTCAGAGTGATCCAACTCCTACTGCTTAGAAACCCTACAGCTTTCCTACCTCAGACTTATCAGAAGTCCTACCTCAGATTTACCCAAAAATCCTACCACTCAGGCTTTGAGCACAACCCTGCAACTCAGACACAAAGGCCCTATAGCTCAGGAACAAAGGCCCTACAAAAAAATAATTTAGAATTACAACAGAAGTCTAAAAGATAAGACCTTGAAGCTTCAACACTTCTGTTATTCTAGCTTTGATGGCTAGATCTGGAGCAGGTCCCTGAACAGAGTATTCTTCAGGTTGCACAGGTTAGGGCTTGCTCCTCCTTGATCATCTCCTCCAATTGATGGAAGATGATATATCTTTAGTCGGATGACTCCCCTTATTCTTTTGAAGGCTCTCAACAAGAACTTTCTTTTTTCTCAAGGAGACAGTATGTCGTCTGAGGTTTTATGATTTGAGCAATGACACTGTTCCATTAACCTAGAAGTTTATCTTTATAGTCTTTGATACAGTGCAATGGTCTTGAGAAAACATCTTGTCAACGCGTGGACAGGAATAAAAAAGCTTATCCCTGCTTTCGGCGCTAGCGCCAAAATTGACTTCCGCCAAGCAGTGTGGGCTTCAATAGTAACATTTTGAATATACTCCACGGTATGCAGAGTGGCAACTTTATTCTCAACGATATCTTCCTTGGCGCTGAGTTCTGCGGCTTCTCTATGGTAGAACTGAGACAAGGCTTTGTTCTTAGCGGTATGTCAACTATATAGTTGACCTCTTATATACCTTCTCATTGGTATATCAACGATATAGTTGACACTTGCATACCATCTTAGCGGTATAATCCATTCTCTAGTCTCTATCCAATAGTGCCCAACGAACAGCTCCTGGAGAAATAGCTGCGGTTAGACTGAGTCTAACTGCTAGACCGCATTAGTGATTGTGTATGAGAATTGTTGAACTCCAACTACAGTTAAACCTATATTGATCATCAAATGGCACAGCTCCGGGAAGAATATAGGAGCTTCTTAAGCGGTTTGGCAGGTACTAACCAACTGACCGTCAATTATAACAGATTGTAGTAGACCGCACTGCCATTACCCTTGATCACTAGACCACACTACGGTTAACCTGTGTGGTTTACAAAGGACAACTGCTATACCACCAAGCCAGTTCGTCAGATCACCAGGTCTTCAGCCTAACTACCCTTACGGTAATATTGCTATGATTAGCGGATAGGCAGACCGCTAAACCTGTCCACCTCTCCTGTTTTCCAGAACGCTAGACCTATCTGCCACTGCCAGCCGCCAGACCGCCTAACTTGTCTGGCAGTCCTATTCGTCTGACTGCCAGGACTACACAGGTTCTGACACTCTCCCTCAAGCTGGAGCATATATTTCAACCATGCCCAGCTTGTCACAGACATCCGAAAAGGAGGACACTTGTTTGGTAAAAATATCGGCTGGCTGTTTGTCAGAGGTAATAAATGGAGTACAAATTTGATTCTTTAACACCTCTTTTCTGATACAATAGCTGTCTACTTCAATATGCTTCGTCCTTTCATGAAACACCAGATTCTTGAAAATGTATATAGCTGCTTTGTTGTCAAAGAATATTGGCAAGGGATGATCATAGACTTCTACCAAATCAAGCACCAGTGCATGTAACCACTTTAGCTCACATGTAGTCAAAGTCATGCTTCTGTATTCAGCTTCATCACTTGACCCAGAGACTACATATTGTTTCTTGCTCTTCCAGCTGACCAAATTTTCTTCTACGAAGGTACAAAAACCAGACGTAGATTTCTTATCTTCCTTGTCATCTGCATAGCTGGCATCAGAATAGGCTTCAATCCTAAATGATTATTCTTTTGAAATAGAAGTCCCTTTCTTGGGGATCCTTTCACATATTCCAATATCTTTAGATCTGATTGTAGATAACACTCCTTGGGATCTTGCATAAATTGGCTCACGTTTCCTACCGCATAACAGATATCCGGACTTGTGACTATTAGATAAATGAGTTTTTCACAAGTCGTCTATACTTAGTGACATCTGCAAGGAGAGGCGGATCCTCATTCCAACACTTTTCATCACCAATAGCCAGAGGACACCGAACAGGTTTAGCCCCAAGAAGACTTGTCTCTTTTAAAAGATACAAGACGTACTTTCGTTGAGAGAGCACTACAGAATTTGGATTCCTGGAGACCTCAATTCCCAAGAATTACTTAGGATATCCCATATCTTTTGTAATAAAATATTGAACAAGTTGTTTCTTTGTCAGGTCAATTCCCTTCTCATCATCCCCTGTAAGTAGAGCTGTCACTTTAAACCGAAAATCGTAAACTGGACCGGGACCGAACCGGAACTATAAAGAAACAGACGAAACTGTTCGCGAATTATACGGGTTCTGAATTTTGGAACCATGAACAGCATTGGTTCGGGTGTGGTTCTTTTATTTTATTATCTAAGCTAGAACCGGAATTGCAACCGCAGCATCGAAGTCTCAAGCGATTTCAGGATTTTTAGACCTGATCCGGACCGGACCGAAGCAGAACCGAACCGCAACCCGTTTAATATTATTAGTATGATTAATATTAATATTATTATTTTTATATTTTTATAATATTTTTTATTATTTATATTATTATAACATTGTTATTATTTATAATCTATATATAATATCTATACTTACTGTTATTGGTGAAACTAATGCGATTTTGAACCCAAATTGCAATCTCCCCCAAGGGTGTCAAATTTAGAGTAAAAAAATAACACTCGCATATTTTTTTGAAATATTTTTTGAGTACTATACAGGGTGTAGTTTAAAATCAGTGGAGTCTTGTGTAGTTTAAAGTTTTACTCACATACTTTTTTGATTTTTTTTTTGCTCCACAACCAAACCATTTGGAACAGTTTAAAATTGGTGCGATTCAGTACGGTTTTGTAATTTTGTGATTTTGTTTTTCAACTTTTCGCCTTACTTACTATATTATATAAAAAAATTCCCTCTCTTTGTGTAACGCAAAATTCTTGCGTCTGGGCCCCGAACTTCAAATTCTCTCTTGCAAAAAAATTGAATGGTTAATTTTTCCCCTTTAGTTTTTTTTGACCACCTCCATTCATTCTGAGAAATTTGATTTTGATTTTGGTTGAAATCGATTGGAACCAGACCGAATCGCATAATACCGGATCGAACCGGTAATGACTGGTTTGATTTTGGTTCTTGTTGAACCGTAACTGGAACCGTTGACATGACGGTTTCAAAAATTATATTGGAACCAGAACTAGAACCGCAACCGGCTCAACCAAATAAGATTTTGGTTCTAATTTTAAGAACCGTTATCTTAGTGGTTTGGTTCATGATTTTAGTAGAACCGAAACCGTGACAGTTATACCTGTAAGAAGAATATCATCCACATAAATAGCAAAAACAACTAGCCATGTAAAAGTCTTGTGTATGAATAGAGAGTGATCTGAAACACTTCAAGCAAATCCAATAATAGATATAACTTCGCCAAACTTCTTAAACCAGGCTCACGGGCTTTGCTTAAGTCCATAGATTGCTGTGTTCAATCTACACACCTAAGACTCCCCCTGAGCAACATAATAAGGAGGTTGCTCCATATAGATGATCTCATATAGATCTCTATAAAGGAAGGAATTATTGACATCCAACTAAGATATCTCCCCATCTTTGTTGACGACCACAAAAAAGAGATCATGGATCGTTGTAATCCGAGCAATATGAGAGAAGGTGTCAAAGAAGTCTACGACATAGGTCTGCGTAAAGCCTTTAGCAACAAGCCAAGACTTATAGCGATTGTTAGTACCATCAGGAAGAAACTTGATCAAAAAGACCTAGCGATAGCCAACCACATCAGCTCCTGGAGGGGTACGGACAAGAGTCCAAGTACTCAATTTAGTCAGAGTTTTCATCTCTTCATCCATGGTGGCTTTCCAATGAGAAATAGCAAGAGTCTCTTGATAGGTAGCCAGAATGACATTGGCTGGGAGGGCGAGAACTAAGCTCTTGTAGGAAGGAGACAACTGTCTATAAGAAATAACATCATGAATGAGATGTTGAGTGCATGTGTGAACTCTCTTCCGAAGGGCAATCAGAAGATCAATATCTAACTTGTTTGTAGTATCAGATTCATCCATTGGAGAGACTGCTGGCCCGGGAACTAACAGCAGCGGCTCAAGGAGAGAAGTAGAATCAGGAGAAAAAGAGGTAGAAGCAGAGACTAGTGTAGAAGGACGAAGCATAGGTTCAGGTAAAGGAGCAGAAATAATAGGTAGAGAAGTGGGGTCAGCAGAAGGTTAAATGGTAGAGATACGAGAAAATTAAGGGGTATTTTCAAAGAAAGTGACATCCGCGGAAACATAATGTTTCTGAAGAAAAGGATCAAAACACCGACATCCTTTTTGTATCGGTCAGCAGCCTAGAAAGATGCACTTAATTGAGTGAGGAGGGAGTTTGTCATGATCAGGAGAAGGAACATGAACAAACGTTGTGCATCCAAAGACATGTGAGGGTAAAGGAAATGGTGTCGCATCATGATACAGAATAGAGAAAGAAGTTTTGCCACTGAGAACCGAAGACGGAACTTGGTTGATGAGGTAATAAGAAAGAAGAATGACAGGACCCCAATAGGATTGAGGAACACTCATTTGAGTGAGAAGAGTGCGAGCCACATCAAGAAGATGACGGTTCTTGCATTCAGCAACTCCATTCTGTTGAGAAGTGTAAGGACAACTTGTTTGATATGTAATGTCGCGATGCATATAAAAGACTAAAAATTGATGACTAAGGTACTCTTTGACATTATCAGTGCGAAACACTTTAATATGGACATCAAACTAAGTACGTATCTCATTATAGAATGCATTGAAAAAAAATCAGAACGTTCTTTTAACAAGTACAACCAAATACATCTCGAAAAATTATCAATAAATGTGACAAAATACAGAGTATCCCTACCAACAGTTTTAGTAGGAGCAGGACCCCAAATATCAGAATGAACAAGCTCAAAAGGACGAGAAGAACTACGTCTTTGTTTTGCTGGAAAGGTCGAACGATGGTGTTTGCTAAGTTGGCAAGCTTCACAGTTGAGAGAAGAATCTCCATGAGATAGATCAGGTAGAAGCTGATAAAGAACGCGAGGAGGAGGATGCTCAATGCGAAGATGTCACTGTAGAATGGAACGAGAAGTAGAAGAGGCAGACACATTGTCAATGTAGAATAAGCCGTCGCTTTCAGTCCCAATAGCAATCGTCTACTTGGAGTGAGGATCCTTAAAAGAGCAAGCAGTTGAGGTAAATGTATATATACACAGGTTCTGACATTAAAGTCTGAATTATTTTCGGCTAAAAGATGACCAAGGGATGTACTATGATCTTAATTTGCCCTTCATGGCCAAATAAATGGCCCTGGACTGGGAGTGGGCAGTTTGGAAGACCATGAATACATGCTTTGATACAGAGATTTGTACATGTTTTGAAATTCAAATTAGGGCTTATGATTTTACTTTTTGCTTAAAATATGGTGTATTTATTCAGCACCACCTTGTAATAATTTAAGTGGCATCCCCATTGACTGACACATGGCAAGGGGAAAGAATAAGAATTAGTTGCCGCTAGAAAAGAAATAATGATGTGAATTATTTTTGAGGGAATCAAATAAGTTATATGTAAGATATGAATTAGAAAATTTAGGGAATATGAAGTTATGAACAGATTTAAAGTCAATGAGTTTTCAAAAGTCTCAGTATTTTAATAAAGTTTGGTCAAGTCATGCATTAATTGGTATTTTTTTAACGTCAAATATTAAAGAAATGGTAATTCTAAGGGAAAACAATAATGGTAAAGACAAATTTGAAAGAAGAATGCATTAAAAATAAATAAATGTGGTAAGAAAAATAAGAACAAGTCTTTCTATGCTTTTATAAGAGAGGACATCTTTATTTGTACTTCAACAACACAATCTCTAGGCCCTAGCTTTAAACCTTGATTACAATTACTCATGGAGTTCTCAAGAAGGATGGTTGCAGTTGCGACACTCTTAATATTTCTCCTACGCTTAGGTGATTTGCCTCTCTTTCTCCCAAGGATAATTAGTGATTTTGTTGGTTCAACATACGCACGAGCGCACACACACACACATATCATGATCCCCTGTGTGGCTACGGCAATATCCTGGACACGACGGTGGCCGACAAGATGACACTTCTACTACTCGTAGACCCCTGAGCACAGTACTATGACAATCACTCGATTTTCTAGTGCTCTGTGAAGGTCTTTGAGATTCAGGAGTGTCGTCGTGTTGAGGCAGAACCGTGTTTTGTGTACTATTGTGGTCGTACAGGCCCCATGTACTATATTATTTGACTACATAATATAAATATAATAATATATATTAAGGTAGATATAATATGCGGGCAATCCAACTGTGTGGGCGTATGGACAAGAGATTTTGGGAGTCAAGATGGTCTCAAAACGAAAAGTGAACAACATGAAAGTTGTAGATCTCGGCGAGACGAACAACTTTCATGTTAATCACTTTTTGATTTGGAGCCGTCTTGGCCTTCGATTTGAACCTCGAAATCGGGGGCTGCGAGAGGCTTTACTGTAGCACTCTCGCCGCCCCCGATTTCGAGACCCAAATCGAAGGCCAAAACGGCTCCAAATCAAAAAGTGATCAACATGAAAGCTGTTCGTCTCGCCGAGATCTACAACTTTCATGTTGATTACTTTTCGATTTAAATCCCCCTTAAGACTTGTTCATACGCCCGCACTAGACATATCCCATATATATTATTCGTTTATATTTATGATAAACGTAAACAAAAAAATTACTTGGAGATGGTCCACCGCTCCACAATTCATCAGTCTAACTTTGTTGCATATATATCTTTTAATTACAATAATAAGTAAGAAGTTGTTTTTGGTGCAACCTTAAAAATTATCAAATATAGTCTTCATCTTTTTACTCTGGCGGGTACATGTAGCGCCGGTTGCAGATGTCATTGCAGCAACGCAACGTTTTCTTATTATATTACTCTATGTGTGTGTGTGCGCGCGCGTGCTAGCATCTTCGAATGGGCTTCGCCCGTTCTCAATGCGTCACTGCGAGCATCCCCCGCAACCAAACGGGCTTCGCCCACTTAGCATTCAAGTGGGCTTCGGCCGCTCCCTCTCTCTCTTCTCATATTATCTAATATATAATATACACATTTTTCTCTCTCTCTCTCACCCCCATTTCTATATATATATATATATATATATATATATATATATATATATATATATATATATATATATATATATATATATATATATATATATATATATATATATATATATATAATTTACATAATATGTAATTTCCCATATACACTTTTTTTCTCACTTCCCCATTCCGGCCATATACACTTTTTTTCTCTTTCTCTCTCTTTCTCACCCTTTATATATATAATTTATATAATATCTCTCTCTTTCTCCCTCTCTCCCCTCATAATTACCCTACCCCTCTCTTTCTTTCTCTCTATCTATCCCCCCATCCATTCTCCCCCTCCTCTCCACTTTATCTATATAGTATCTATATAATATTTATATAATATCTCTCTCTCCCATCATAATTGCACCTCTATTGTCTCTTAGCTCTCTTCCTCATTCCCATTATCTACACATTTCTCTCTCTCTCCATCTCACATATAATGGCTCCGATTGGAGGACTTATTTTCACCGGTCAAGCGGTTATGATCATATGAATCAGACCATAATTAAAGTCCGATTTTCTTGCGGTCGTAACCGCTTGATCGGTGAAAAATAAGTCCCCCCAAACGGAGCCAATATCTCTCCCCCTCATAATTACCTCTCTCTCTCTCTTTATCTCTCTATCTTTTCCCCCCATCCATTCTTCCGCCGGCCCCCTCTCTCACTTTATCTATATAATATTTATATAATGTCTCTCTCCCTCTCTCCACTCATAATTACCCCTCTCTTGTCTTCTCTCTTCCCCATTCTGACCGCTCTCCCCTCTCTCTTCTCTCTCTCTTCCCCCTCTCTTCTACTCACATCATATAAGAATAAGAGACCTATGAATATTCTCTCTTGACCATTAAATATTGTATGTATAGAAGTTGAGATAATCGTATGACTAATATTAAAACGATGGCGTGACTTTGAATATATGTATATTGATATATATGGTATATATATGATGTGATGGGAATGACAACCACGTGTTTTGAGAAACATGTTGTCACGGACCTGAGAGCATGCAATATGAGGACGCGAGCTTAAATACCTGTAAAAGTCATTAGTGAAATATGTAAGAGCAAACATGATGATTCCGATATTTATAGGATTTTTTAGACTCATCTGGGCTCGTTTTCACACACATGCACTTCACTTTTATGTCATTATTGCTTATATTTCACTTCTTCATGACTCTCACACAAAGTGCACTTCTAGTCCGTTGTGGTGTGCAATTGCGCACTATTCTTCAGGGGGTAAGCACATTGTGCTCCCCACTTCTTTATTTTGATATGTTCAGTTATACTCTGTGATGGTGGCATGTGCCCTAGCTTGTGGTTTGTTTTACTGTCGGGCAGATCTCCATTCTTTAGAAATTCTATTTTGTAGAAATTGCAATGTCGTGTGTTTCCTTCATGCACGGTTGCTATGACTGTGCGTTCTGCAACCCGTTTGGTGTTCTGTCCATGGTCGTGGGTTTTGTTCTCGCACGGGCTGTTTTACCCGTGTGTGATCAAATTGCATGACGTCCTCTTTTTGCCTAAAAAGTTATGTTTTATTTTGTTCACGCAAGATCGTGCGTTTCAAAACGCACGGTCGTGCATGAACAAAATTCTGAACTTTTTCGATGTAAGCTTTAAGCTTTTCATATTCCGGAACCAGTCCGCCATTTCTCTCCGGAGGAGGAGCTCCGGCTCCATTTTCTTCCACCTTACATGAGTGCTTTGCCCTAGGCCACTTCACATCATCCAAGCGCTTCAAAGAGAGTTTCTACACTCATCTTCATCGCAAAGAAAGGAGTTCTTCCCATCGGACGTGGCCGAATTGCAGTTTACCGGAGAAGACGGGTCCATTGGGAAGAAGTGACAGCCCTCCTCTATCCCGAATGAGAATTAAGACCGAGCTACGATGCAGATTGAGAACCGACGATTCCTATCGTGAATCTACAACAAGCCTCCAAATTCGGTTATATCTCTTGCATTTTTCTCTACTTGGGTCGATGTATTTGATTGTGTTCTTCATTTTATTGATGATGTTGTGCTATAAACAAACTTGTTCTTCATGATAATTCATGTTTATGAAATGTTGTTGTATGTTTATTAGGCACTTGAAGTGCGCGGACTCCACCATCACCCTCCACTTTATTACACAAGCCTACTCATCCACTCTGCTAAACTACCTTTTTGTTCTGCTAGCCTACTCCTCCATCCGCCAAGCTAAGCGGTGCTAGCGACCCATGTAACTATCCGCTGGTGCGACCCATTCCATATGTTTGCCTACTCGTCCACCTGCTTTACGAAGTAGTGCATATCGACCTGCATAGTCTCTATCCCGCCAAGGGAGGCAGTGCATAGCGGCGTACATAGTAGTTTGTAAAGCTAATTTATTTTGTTTCCGCATCACAAATCAAACCTCCTTCATAACCCCGACCTAAGGACTTCATTCTCAAGTCCTTCCTCGAAAGTAAACTCCTCCTTACTATGTTCCATGTGAGATCGATACTTAGGAACATTCACCCATTTTATATTACTTGTGCAACTGGTACGCTTGACATGAACACATAAAATTATTGGTGTCATTGCCAGGGAACATAGTCGTGCGAGTTTCTAGAGAGGGAGTCGTGATATAGAAATCCTTTCCTGTGTAAATTCCATATGTTTCATTTAATTTTTGCTTGTCCTTGTTTTTACTTATTGTAATTATAGGTAGTTATAGAGAATTTTTGTTGGGTATAGTGTTTTGCACAAATGTTTTTTTTGTTGAATCTAACTAATTTCAAACAATGTGGGATGCATTTAATATTTGTTGTCATTGGTGTGGAATTATCGCCCACGCTAGTAATAAATGTCATATGGGAGACAGTGGGTATAATTCTCGTGGCTCAGTGCATGAAACACCGGTCTCTTCTGGTCCTTCATACTACATGCCCAAGTATTATAGTCACTCGTCCTTGTCATATGTACCGTTTTTGTATTCCTCTTCTGTCCCGCAAGGATTGGGGAAAAATACAAAATGGTTCTCGTTTTTTCAAAGCACAGACACGCCCGGAAGGATTGTGTCGAGTATCTTCATCAATTGGACGAGGATGATGAGCCAGATATCCGGATCATCCGGACTCCTACCTCTGGTGGCACACCTTCAAGCTCTTGTAATGTTCCCATGTGACCTTCATATTTTGAAGGGAATGATGTGAACACAACCACCATAGGTGTGGCTGATATAGGATCTGACATGGCTGAGCGCATCTCCCTTGTGCATATATCCCTTTGCGTAGAGTCGATTCTTTGCGAGGAACCAGTACTTGACTTTTATCTGAGCACTATTCCTCCCTCTTTTGTGCATTCTACTACATTTGTTTCTGGTGACATCATTGACGATGCACCGCAGGATGAGGCGTGTGATCTTGGTGTCGTATTTGTCCCTACGGAAGAGGACCACCTTTAATGTGAAGAGGATTCTTCCTTAGCACAAGTGGAGGAAGTACAAATCATGGGCGAGGCCACTTTAGATCTTGCTGAGCCTTGCAGCATTGTTTATGATGCCGACAATATTTCACTACCTCAACCTATTGGGAGAGAGACCGAGACCACTCCCCCTATTGATGATTATTTTAGTTTTTCATCTCATTTAGTACTTGATCACACTTCTCTATCTAAGCTTGTGCAAGTTGAGCTTTCATAGGTACCCTAGGAGGACTTGGGTCTTCTCCCTATTGACGGCGCCTTGCTGGGCAAGGATGTTTTTGGTAAGATGAGTGAGGATTCCTCCCCCCTCTTACATTCTCTTCCCTCAATCTGTGAGGCGAAAGTATGATTATTTAGGTAGAGGGGTCACTGCTCTATCATTGTATCGATACTCGTTACCGAAACGGATAATGGAATAATTATCTGTTCATTTTTTCCATAGACCAATCAGCAAGTACTTTTAAAATAATCAATAAGTCGTGCTGAGAAGATAATAACTCTAGTAGTTATCTTACATTCCCCTGCAATTTAGTTTAGTTTGGTGTTTTTTCTATTGCTTTTGCGGAGCTCACCCCTACAGGTATTTTCTTTTTATGATGGTTGTGATTCTTTGTATGGCGGGCTGCCTTAGATTCACGCTTCTTTTGGAATCCTCACTTGTTGAGCATTGGGTAACAATTCTTCCCTATCTCTTTAGTTTAATTTCAATGTTATATCCTGGTTTGTGCTTAGTTTAAGTCTGGGGGAAGAGTTTTGTTCGTTACCCACTCACGTACACATTTCATTTGCATACTATAAGCATTTTCAATTTTAGTTTTATATAATTAATTCCGTCGCATTCTCATTGCACATCACAGTACCCACATGAGCATGCGATTAACCGTTAGTGCATCATGAGTTAAATTCATTTCTTTTGTGTGATATCGAAAATGTCTGTGTTGTCTTAGGATTGTGAGATGGAGTAAAATGTCGACTTTTGTAGGGCTCCTAGTCGAGTGATCAAGTCTCGCGTAGAAATTCAAGTAGAATTAACTTTTCTCTATGTTTTTTGTTTATTCTTTCTCCATAAGCGTAAACTTTGTTTATTCTACTTAAAAATGGTGAATTCGGTGTAAAGCCCCGAAACTGAAAAGAGGAACGAGCAGCGTTTAAGCCAAGCTTGGGGCTTGGTAAGGTGCATACAGCCTGGGACACGGGCATGTCCCGAGGCCATTTCGTGCTCTGGTTGCACGATTTCCCGTGTGATCGACGAGTTGTAGTCGACGATCGTAGAAGGCTGAGAACGCGGCCTGAGACACGAGCGTGCCCATGGCCTTGTCCTGCTCGGGCTGTTTTTCGGGCTGTGTGGAAAGAGTTACACGACCTGGGACACGGGCGTGTCCCAGGGCGTGTCTGGCACACGGCCTGTGACACGGACGTGTCACAGAGCCATGCCCTCTTCGAGATGTTTTGATCCTGTGTCGATTCAGGGAACACACCCCGCAACACGGGCGTGTACTGTATGACACGGGCGTGTCAATTATGACACGGGCATGTCTAAGCCCGTGTCCCGTTCGGGACGTGACGGTTTTAGAGCCGATTGAGGCACACAACCTGGAACACGAGCATGTCCAGGGGCCGTGTCGTGCTCGGGTTGCACGATTTCCCGTGTGGTCGACGAGTTGCAGTCGAAGATCGTAGAAGGTTGAGAACATGGCCTGAGACACGGGCGTGTCCAGGGCAGTGTCCTGCTCGGGCTATTTTCCGAGCTGTGTGGAAAGAGTTACACGGCCTGGGACACGGGCGTGTCTGGCACACGGCTTGTGACACGGGCGTGCCACAGAGCCGTGTCCTCTTCGGGATGTTTTGATCATGTGTCGATTCAGGGAACATGCCCCGCAACACGGGCGTGTACTGTATGACACGGGCGTGTCAATTGTGACACGGGCGTGTACTGCATGACACGGGCGTGTCAATTGTGACACGGGCATGTCTGGCATACGGCCTGTGACACGGGCGTGTCACCGAGCCGTGTCCTCTTCGGGATGTTTTGATCATGTGTCGATTCAGGGAACACGCCCCGCAACACGGGCGTGTTAATTGTGACACGGGCGTGTCTAAGCCCGTGTACCGTTCGGGACGTGACGGTTTCAGTGCCGATTGAGGCACACGGCCTTGGATACGGGCGTGTCACAAGCCGTGTTCGGCCTAGTAATTTAACTTTAAGTGCGAATCGTGGCCATTCGTTTCCTTCAAATAAGATCCGACGGCTCAGCCTTTCCTCTGCTGGTATTTGGCCGGGAATAGGGTTAGAAACCCCCACTTCATTTTGAGTATTCTCTTTCTAAGACTTTAGAGAGAGGGGAGAGCAAGGAGGAAGAGGAAGAGGAAATCCGGCCGCCGGATAAGCTTCGGAGCCCCGATTCTTGATCTGAGTCCAGATCTGTGAAGGTGAGGCTGATACGTTGCTTTCCATCCAACTAGATCTTCATGGCGCCGAAGAGAAATGCTAGGGTAACGATTCTCTTCTTGGACATGTGAAGTCCTCTTTCATTTTTGTATAGGAAGCCCGCTCTCGCGAGTATGCAGTGAGTTTGAGGTGTTCCTTCGGGTAGACATGAATAATCCCCGTTGTTTTGCATGTAGAGTCCAGAATCGAAGTACGGATATAGGCATGGTGTGTGAAGCCTACCCAGACAAGTTGGTCTGGATCGGTGATGTTTCATTATGCATGAATGGTCGGAGAAGACTCCGTGCTGATGGTTATTTTCGTGTTTTCTACGCGGTAGATTGCAACAGGGAATCTTGAGGATTAACTCCAAGGTGCACCTGGAAAACTAGGCGGGAGCGTGATTCTGCCATCTTGGTGGCCTGGGAGCCAACTTTCACATAACTGGGTTATGTAATATTTGTGTGATCGGTTTGGGACTTGGGGAAGCTTTACCCGCGCATATGGCTTAAATTGACGTTGCGGTGTGAGCAACGGGTTAGGTGGAACCGTACCCGCTCTATGTGGTTCGGTTAAAGCGACCTAATTTACGTGGTACTTGTCGTTGGCATAGATGGAGGGCCTTGGGCTTAGGCCGGAAAGGCTATAGAGCGCCCTAATTTACGTGGTACTTGTCCTAGAGGCGGTGGTGAGACCACAGATTTTACCGGGTTCACCGAGTAAGCTCCCTGAGAGCACGGGGTGTGTGGTCGCGGGCCTGCACCTGTAGTGTATTGTGCAAATGTTGTACTTTCACTTTAATCGTTGGATTATACTAATGCATTGCAGGGAAGGAGCACCGCCACCCAAAAGGGGGTGGGGTCGTTATAATTTGGTCAGCTTTAGCTGATCGTTGCTTTTGTTTGCCACCGTTGCGGTGGATTGTTGCTTGCAGGTGCTGCGGAGCCTAGTGGCAAGTAGCGGGTTGAAGCCCAGGTTGCTGAGCCGACCCTCGAAGGCCAAGCGAATATTTACTTGTTTTATTCATGTGTGACTGGCCTACATGCTGATGTTTGGAAGACACAGTTTAATTAAGTAAACTCTTGTAAGGCCATAAGGCCAAGCACTTTGTGTATTTTGTGCGCTCATTCTTAATTTGAGTTGTTAGTGGACATTCATGCTATTGGCTTGAGTTCTTTCTTTGTAACTTTTAAATTGCTTCCACTAGAATGTACTCTGAATAGGACGTGTTATTGGAAAGATAGTTTCATCTAGTAACCCACTGGTCTGTCTGTGGTATATGACGTCGGGTCCCGGCCGGATCTACTGTTATATGCTATGAGACGGATATGGGTGTTACATTCGGCGAATCCGACAGTAGCTTAGGGATGTGTGTAGATGGTTAATAGCCTCGTATTGCTCTAGTCGGGAGGAAGGATGGTTTCATTCGGTGTCTAAGAACTTGCCTCAAGCTATTCTTGAAAAATGGGTATAAATTAGTAAAAGCGCACGAGTGTGATGTAGACAATCATTTTGGCACGTTGAGCTATTGTGCTCATTTCTATCGTCTTATCCTCGCTAGCCCCATTGTGCATATTCCATCCGTTGATTAAGCTCCACCAATATCTCACCAAAGCCAAAAAGTCAATTCTATTTGTGGATGTGTTATTCCAATGAAAAAAATAGTTGTGAAAAAAAGGATTATTGAGCAAATGAAAAATGAATGTAAAAGAAGAAGAAAATGAAAATAAAAAAAAGTAAAAAATGAATATCTATTGTTGAAAATTTGTATTGGGAGCAGGCGGTGCACATACCCATATTGTCAAGTTTAAGTCTGAGGGTGTGATGCACCCGACTGAATATTTTGGTGCATGGACAGTTTCTTCTATATCAGCTTATTTAGGTTAGGTGTGTAACCTTCATGTTTATCCTTGTATACCCAACTTAAACCCAAGCACCATCATAAACCTAAAGTCCTACTGATTTGCGTGTTGAACAAAACCAGAGTCGTGGAGAGCGTGTGGAAGGGCGAACTTATTGTCACCAACATTGATGAGTTTCTTTGGAGGTTGTCCCAAGCCCCGGTCTTTGGCAATGCTCTCCATTGCGATCGGTCTGCTTTCTCCCTACATATGATAGGATGATTCACCGTAATTCTATTTTTGAGTAGTAATAATATTTAAATATGCTCTTAGAAAATTATAAACTATTTTGCATAATTAAAAAGTTTTTCTACTGTATTTTTATGAGTGTGAGCATGCAACTTCGCATGGTACTTCGCCCTTATAATTTATAAGCTAGATATTTTTTTTTCTTGTCCACATGAGAGATGATTTGCTCGAAACGAGCAAATGGTTTGTTCTGTGGGTGTGATGAGTCTGATATTTATAGGGTTTTTCAAACTCATCTGGGGTCATTTTCACGCACATGTACTTCACTTTTATGTCATTATTGCTTATATTTCACTTGTTCACAATTCTCGCACGAAGTGCACTTCTGGCCCGTTGTGTTGTGCAATTGCGCAATATTCTGCAGGGGGTAAGCACATTGTGCTCCCCGCTTCTTTATTTTTATATGTTCAGTTTTTCTGTGTGTTGGTGGCCTGTGCCCCAGTTTGTGATTTGTTTTACTGGCGGGTAGATCTCCATTCTTTTGAAATTTTGTTCTGTAGAAATTACACGGTCGTGTGTTTCCTTCACGCACGGCTGCTGCGACCGTGCATTTTGCAGCACTTTTTGGCGTTCTGTCCCTGGTCATGCATTCTGTTCTTATACGGGTTGTTTTGCCTGCACATGATCAAATTGCACAACCTCCTCTTTTTGTCTAAAAATTTATGTTTTATTTTGTTTATGCACAATTGTGGGTTTCAAAACGCATGGTTGTGGATGAAGAAAATTATGAACTTTCTCTATTTAAGCTGCAGTTTTTATGTTTTCCACATTCCCAAACCAGTCCACCATTTCTCACCGCAAGAGGAGCCCCGACTCTGTTTTCTTCCACCTTCCATGAGGTCTTTGCCCTAGGCCGCTTAACATCATCCAAGCGCTTCAAGGAAAGGAATCTACACTCATATTCATCGTCAAGAAAGGAGTTCTTTGCATCAGAAGTGGTCGGATTGTAGTTTATCGAAGAAGACGTGTCCATTAGGCGGAAGTGATAACCCTCCCTTACCTCGGACGATAGTTGGGACCGAGTTAGGACGCGGATTGACAACCCGATGATTCATGCTGTGAATCTACAACAAGCCTCCAGATTCGATTGTATCTCTTGCATTTTTCTCTACTTGTGTGGATGTATTTGATTGTGTTCTTCATTTTATTGATAATGTTGTGCTATAAACATGCTTGCTCTTCATGATAATTCATGTTTATAAAATGTTGTTGTATGTTTATTAGTCACTTGAAATGCGCTGACTCCACCATTACCCTCCACTCCAGTACGCAAGCCTACTCTTCCACTCTGCTAGACTACTCTTCCATTCTGTGAGCCTACTCTTTCATCCGTCAAACTAAGTGGTGCTAGCCCCCGTGTAACCAACCGCCAGTGCGAACCATTTCATTTGCTTTCCTACTCGTCCATCCGCCTTGCGAAGCAGTGTATAGCGGCATGAATAGCCTCCATCCTGCAAAGTGAAGTAGTGCATATCGACATGCATTGTAGATTTTTAATCGAGTTTATTGTGTTTTCGCATCACAAATCAAACCCTCCTTCATAACTGAAAGTATCTAGTGTCTACCAAAATCACCTAGAGGGGGTGAATAAGTGATGTTTATGTCTTTTTGCGGAATAAAAATTATCTAAAAATTCAAGCACACAAACACAGAGATCTATAGTGGTTCACCGTATTGGGTACGTCCACTGTCCCACCTCGCCTATCTACCATGAAGGGTAAGATTTAGCTACTTCACTTTTCTCAGATTATCACAATCTTACACCTCGGAGCAACGCTCCTACACCTCGGAGAACAAACTCTCCTACACCTCGATCCACAACCCGGATCTACACCTTGATCCACAAACCGGATCTACAAACTCGATCCACTAATTACGGATCTACACTCTGAAGAACAAACTTCCTACAATCTTGGAGACAAATCTCCTACAAAAGTTAAAACAATTTTTACAATCAACAATAAAAATGTTACTCTTCCAGATCTGAAATCTTTAGGAGTCTTCCTTCTTGAAAAATGAAAATATCGGTGAAGAAGGTTGAGGAAGAAATCTGAGAAGGCTTGATCTAAAAACTTAAGATCTGACACGATCAAGTAGATGTTGAAGAATCTTTGAATCTTGGATCTGTCGAATCTTTTCTCCTTTTAATTTCTAGATCGAGAGATGAGCGGCAGAGACGAATGACGATGAAGACGGTGTGGCTTCTCCCGAATTTTGGAAAGTGTGATTCTGATTACTGTTGTGATTATTCTTAGGGTTAGCGAATCATCTGGCAAGACTATTTATAGATCATCGTCTAACAGTCATAAGTCATTAAGGAAAGATCAACGCGAATCAATTATGAGGAACTTAGATTAAATTTTGAAATCCCGTCAGAAGATTTTAAAAGAAAATTCTATAACCTCATTTCTTGAGAAGAAATAGATTTCTCGAGAAGGATATGATTTCTTGAGAAATGGCCTGACCTTCTCGAGAAATTTACTTAACGAAAATTCTGTGAACTAGATGACTTATTTCTCGGGAAAGAACGTGATGTCTCGAGAAATATACTTGGCTTCTCGAGAAACACTTTTGATTTCTCGAGAACAACTTTCATTTCTCGAGAAATGACTTTGGTTTCTCGAGAAATCTTTAGGGCTTTTCTCGAGAAAAGGACTTGGAATATTTTCAGACAATTTCCCGAGAAGTCTAATGGTTTCTCAAGAACAGCTTGTTTTCTCGAGAAATGTACTTAGACTTCTCGAGAAACAGACTTCAATTTCTCGAGAAATGGACTTGGAAATTTTTAAGAAAAAATTCCTTTTCTTCTTTGGTGAAAATCAACAACCCTTATTTTCTTCCATTTCTTTAGTACTTGAAAATGAAGTGCATCCCAATAGAGAGGTTACACATAAGTCAACACCATGGATCACACAATGAAGGATTACATTGCATGGTCCTGTGTTTAGTGACTCATTGTAAACTGACATTGATCTACACTTACCAATAATGACCTGCAAGTACTCAACTAAAGAATAGCATCAAATACATACTTGATTCATCTTTATTCAAGGGTGACTTCACACAAATCTAGATTATTGTGGATACAATACCCACCAATAACCCCGACCTATGGATTTCAATCTCAAGTC